>CAMGYJ010000006.1:63106649-64481575 GCA_946122785.1 Linum tenue | reverse complement strand
TAAAAGGCCTTTTCCCCATGTCCAAGACCCTAGCCAGTCATTTGAACCTGTGTCTAAGACCTCCTGATTAGTTAGTGGTGACACCCCATATGTGAACTCTAGCATTTAGAGGCTGCCATCATGGTGAAGAGATGATAAGTATTGAGAGAAATAACATGCGCATCTTTCGCATCAAATTGTCCTGACCCCACTGGTCGAGAGTGAGTGATTCATTTTCATTTTCTATATGCTCTTGTACCCCGGTGAGGACCTAGATTGCTCGGTCTCTATTCTGATGTCTTGAGTTGGATGCATGAGTTGACTGTTTTGAGTAAGTGGTTGAATCAAGTCTAGGTTGGCCAGTGAACAGAAGGGGGACTCTTCCTTTACTCGATTTGCTGCATTCGAATGTCCTTTGTGGTGGTTGTCCAGGTTGTTAGTGAGGTTGTGCATGTATTGATGTTTGAGAACCAGTGCGATTCACGTGTTTTGTGCCTTTATGACTTGTCCCCAATGTTGGTTGATTGAAATATGTAAGCTTACTTAGTGTCTGACTTGGTTTGCTTGGGGACAAGCAAACGGTTAAGTGTGGGGGAGTTTGATAGACTGTCATTTACACATGTTTTTACCCTCATACTTACACCGTTTGAGGTGTTGATTCTCGTGTTTTAGGCCAATTTCACGCTAGGTTGTGCTTGTCTGTGTTATTTCAGGACCTAGTACGTGAATGAAGGCTTAGGAGCGAGTCTGGGGTCGATTGGACGCAGAACGGACGAAGGGCGAGCTTTTTGGGGAGTGCACGGGCAGACCAGGAGGCTGCACGGCCGTGCACTTGAGCCATTTGGCCGTGCACCTCATGTCGAGGCCATGCACGGCCAGACCCTGAAGATTGCACGGCCGTGCGCCTGGCCGTGCAAGGTTGATGAAGGCCGAATAATTGATACGGTGCGTTTTGAGGGTGCACGGCCAGAATGGTGTTGTGCACGGCCGTGCACCTGGCCGTGCAACTCGGGAAAGTCGGTTTTAAAGCCTAATTCGAGCCAGAAGTGGGAGAATCGTGTTTTCAGAGCAAAAACAGAGCCCTAGAGAGAGAAAGTGCGAAGAACACATCCTAGAAGCTGTCCTAGAGCTGGATTTCATCGAATCGAGCTTGGAGATCGTCATAGGAGTGGAAATCATCGTCCCGGAGCAGATTATCCTCATCGTTATGAGTATGACTAATCCGATTCTTGTTTTCTCTTCTCTCTCTATGGAGTAGAACCCTTCTCTCACTTGGGTATGAAGAACCCTAGTTCCTTGTGTTAGGGATTTGATTGTAATGACTTGGGATGATATTACTGCTTGATTTTAATCGAATGACGCATGTTTCATGAATTGATTTGAGTCTGATCAGCTTGTCTCAATTTCTGCTTGAACCTGAGATAGATAGAATCTGATTAGGTTGTTAGAGCCTCTTCATTCGATAGTAGGAGATTGGCTATACGAGAGTTAGCCAGTTGACTGCTTTGTACTGGTGTTCTTGGCGCCAGTAGTGGAGTTCTGTGTTCATAGCCTCAGCTTTCTATCCCGGTGAAGACTAGTCGTCTGCCGGGTAGTTAGACTGAGAGGGCTTGGTCAGCTTAAGAGATTCCAAGCTACTGTCGAATCTTCCGCAGTCTAATCAACAGTAAATCAACCCAGGGAATTGCAATTGAACCTAACTAAGGGGCTAGGGGGACTCAATCCCGAGTGACTCTTGCCTGCTTTAGAAACCCGAACAATTTACTGCTTTCTTGTTGCTTTTACTTTTCACAACAATCACTCGACTTAGTTTGCTAGATAATAGAGAATCACGGAGTAAGCAGTAGATCTAGACCCCGGGTTGATAATTAAACTTGCCTATACTGCAGTCCCTTTCATTGGTTACACTTGGCCATTGTTAGGTGTTGTGTTTTAGCGTGTCACTACCACTATGAAATCCTACCAAATCACTCATAACCACTCTGCTACACTAAACACACAAATGATTTACAGCTCTGTAATTTCTATCTCTTCAATCTGTATACGTCAATCGTCATGAATCCTCCCCATTATCACGATTTTTATCCTTCTCGACAGCAAACACACTGATTGGTCCACTCTTACTCCTTTGTGGCAGCTACATAACATTTTGCATCAGTGCACATTAATTCAAACGACCATTCCTTGCTGCAATTTATGGCTTGGGGTAATATCACTTTAGTAATAATACAAATTTACATGAAATGAAAGTAAAGATCATTATAATAGCTTGTAAAATTTAGAGTACCAATGTTGATTCCTCTCTTCTCCTCGGTGGCTTCGTCAATAAAATGAGATTGATGACTATCTCTACCAATGCATTATATATGATCATAGTATGACCTTTTGTATAAACCATTTCTACCTTACCCATTTTCGCATCGCAACTCCAAGAGCTAACTTGTTGGGGCTCTCCTCTAGGTAAACAACTTGTATCAACATCAGTCATGAAAACAAAAATTGTTTTGGTTGAGATACTATCAAGATCTTGTGATACTCCAAAAAAGGCTAAATCTTTTCTTAGACATTGTCAACCCCAATCAATTTGACATGGGTCATTGCTCTCTTACCATCTAAATTAAAGATGAAGCTCAGGTTAGCCTCTTTTATAGCTTAGTAGGTCGGGAAGGTTTGGAGGAGGTTTGGCGGTTGTTGATTCCGATGGGAAAGTTTGGAGAGACGGCGATGGTTGAGCATTTAGTAGGTCGGGAACCCAGGAATATGTTTATCTTTAATAAACTCAAAAGTCAACCTAGAAGATCAACCAAATGAACTGATGTAAAGAGATCACACATTACTGTCAAAGAAGCTACATAACCCACCAGTCAGCTCTCCAAAGAAGGACACTCAACCTTTCCATATTTACCCCTCCGAAAATTGCTTTGCATAACAATATAAGTGGAGGAGGTTAGGAAGTTGTCGAGTACTGTGGGAAGGCTTGGAGAGACCGGAATGGTTGAGCGTTTAGAAGGTCAGGACAGCATTTAGACCCGTTTACATTAAGTTAGTTGCCACTTTTCAATCCGCATTCGACAAACCAACATCACTCAACCTTTCCATATTTACCCATCTTAAAGACACATGTGCCCCATATTCACTCAAAACTTCTATGTTCAAAAATATTGTTGCTTTATGTTAGTTATATTATTTAAGTCTATGTCAAGAATTTTGTTTGGCTTCTACACATTCAATACTGCAATTCGATGTGCAATATTTGCATCAATGACATTAGGCTTGCAATTTTAAAAATTATTATCCTTTCATTAGATAAATAAAAATAGAATTAATTATTAAACTTCAATTAAAATAATCAAAGTATGAAAATAGAAGTATCAAATACAAAAAAAAATATTTAGGGGAGAGTTAGTGGCTTAGCTAACTGTGATGGAAAATTTCTATGATTTTTCAGATTTAAACTTCCTGTATGTTTTTAATTTAAAAAGTTTAAATAAATTTGTTTAGTGTAACTGGTTATGTTTCTTGTCTTTTCTCAAATAGAGCACAATTAAAATCCCATCACTTGTGTATTTTTGCTGTAAATAAGAAAATAATAAATGACTGTCAAGACGAATCTATCCTTCCTACTTTTGCTATCGATGCAAGGACTTTGTGATGGGGAAAACTCATTTCCCATTTCACTATTATATTAGGTGTAGCGAAAGTAACCTGGGTGGTTGAGCGTTTAGTGGGTCGGAAACTATTTGGGCCCGTTTACATTAGTAGTGTCTTTTCCATTCGCGTTGGGCAAACCAACAACACTCAATCTTTCCATATTTACCCCTCCAAAAATTGCTCTGCTGTAACAATAGAGGTAGAGGAGGTTAGCCCGTTGTTGAGTCTGATGGGAAGTTTGGAGAGACAGCGATGGTAGAACGTTTAGTGGTTCGGGGCACTATTTGGGCCCGTATACATTAGTAGTGTCTTTTCCATCTGCGTTCAGCAAACCAACATCACTCAAACTTTTCATATTTACCCCTCTCTTGAAGACACATGTGCCCCATATTCAATTAAAAGTTTTATGTTTAAAAATATCGTTACTTTATGGTAGCTATAACAACTAAGTCTATGTTAAGAATTTTACATCGCTTCTACACGTTCAAGAGTGCAATTCGATATGCAATATTTGAATCAATGACATATCGATTGCTAATTGTGGTGGAAAAGTCCTATGATTTTTCTGATTAAGCTTCCTATATGTTTTTAATTGAAAGGGATCACATAAATGTGTTTATTGTAACTGGTTATGTTTCTTATTTTTGTTTGAAGAGATCACGGTTCAAATCTCATCACCGATGTGTTTTTTCTTTAAATGAAAAAAATCATATATGACTGTGAAGACGAATCTACCCTTCCTACATTCACTCTTGTTGCAGGAAATTTGAAATGAGGCTTCAAGTTTTATCATTTAGCTTTTATTTATTACTAGCTTATTACCCGACCCGTTGGCCGGATTACTGTATGTTACCCACTTGTGGAATGGGAGAGAAAGCAAGTGAGAGTGAAGAGATTGGGATTCCACTTGATTAGGACCGACCCACTAATCCAATTCTTCCCGACCCGCCCCAACCTACAGGGTCAGAAAGAGTCAATAATAAAATACGAACGGGGAGGATTAGTCATATATCTTGACTCTTCAGAAGTGGGTCAAACAGGATCAAGGGTGGGTGAGGGCAATTTTTAGCGCTAAGCAGAGTTCTGGGTTGAATACCTTTACTTAGGCCTAGAAATTGGTGCTGATGCAGACTGTGGTTTTTATTATACCATCATCAATCATCATTGAATTAGTCCTGGGCATCCCTCCCCGTTGTCGATCTGAATTCTAATGATGGCTTCATTCCTTGCACCAGCCATATCAGCGAGTTGCCATCTCGAGCATGATTTGCCTATGTACAAATAATACAATTAGAGTATGAAAATGAATTCAATGAAAAGGAAAAGAGAATTCTATCACATGCCAATAAATACACACATAATAGTTGAAGCTAAGTGAAATTCATTACTCGCACATCAATTCTCAAAAATTACAGACTAAACATTGGCTAGAATGGCACTGAAACTACCAAGAATCATGGACGAAACAACTTGTCAAATTAAATAATCCTTATACTGAAACTACCTTCTAACTTGAAATAAGACATGATCACAGTTCATAGCTCTCTTCTCACTATGAATTGGTTGCAGCTCGTCCTTATCACTGCCTCTCAAGCTCAATTCAAACAGAATAGAGACCGTTATGTAAGATAACCATATTCTTACTGATCATAATTCCTTTCTTCACTCCATTTTTGTCGGAGAAAAGAGTTATCCCCTTCTCCTGCATTTCCCTTTCCCCCTCTCTTCTCCCTCTTCTTCACAAACCGATCCCTAAACCAGCAACAACAACACAAAAATAGCCTTCGCCTCTCCCGTCTCCATCTATTGAACGCGTTGGTGGCAAGACAGGACTGCAAAAGCAAAATTTTCTAAAATCGAACTAAATTTTTTGAAGCAGACTCAACCACGAAAAAAAGAGTAAAGCAACAATGTAGTAGAACCCTAAATTTAACTACAATCAAGCACATATCAGCAAGATTTTCGATTTGTCTGAGAGTTAACTACACGGAGAGAACAACTGATGCATAATTGAAATGCTCCAAGCAAGTTGAAGGCAAACCATAACTTTAGAATTTGGTCATTATAATAACCTTCAAGTATTGATGCTTCTAAGAACTATCATGTCCAACCCCCACTTATACAACTACGTAGCCATAGTAATTAGTTGTATAATGAGAAATATTACAAAGAAAACTACATAAACAACCAATGTAAGTAAATATTAAAACTAACAACTGATAAAACTTAAAATCTCTCTATTGGTATAAATGTATCTATTAGTAACTACTATGCAATCGAGTATATGTGATTTTTAGGCACTGAATAAGAAAAGTATAGATGGCTCACAAATGAAGACGTAGCAACTGAAGGTAGCACACAAAAACCAAAAATAGACAAAGAGATAAGAAAAAAGGCGAGAAAAAGTTAAACAAAAAAAAGCCCACATAGGAATACCTCGCTAGCTTTAGGGACTCTCTGCCACAACAAACAACCTTCTTAAAAATCTAACACCCTGAGACATCAAACAAACCTCCCACGACACTAATGTATGACATTCCTATTGTCCAATAGGTTTGCCCAATTTAGACTTCTAAATAAATGGACTTTTCACCATTAAACCAAAACTCACAATCATTAACAGTTAATGCAAAGACATACATTTATGAGGCCAATCACAACATTTAAGCATAATTTTTAGTTGAAAAGAACAACTAAGTATTTAGCTAAATGATATAGTAGAATGAACACAATCTGCTACCTACTAATGATATAAACGTGTACCGGTACCATCGTTGTATCCTGACTTGCCATTTGCAACGGGCACTTTGAAAGACAACTGCATTTTAGAGAATAAACACCCATAAGGGCGTTACGAAACCAAGCTTAATCCAAAATCTTCATATTCCACTTCGATGACTCCATTTTCAAAAATAAGAGAGTTTAACATGTCAAATCACTCATTTGAAAAATCTCAAACAACTATTAATCAATGTAATATAATGGCACGTTCCAAATTATGTACTTGTAGGAATATATAATCCCAAATAATTATCAATTAATGCCCCAACTACCTAATGTGCAGAATAGCCCTGGAGCTGTGCTGTTGTTTGCGTTGGTCTACCTTCAAACATAACATAGTTGCATCACGAACCAAAGCAATTAAGCAAAAATCTTCATATTCCAAGTAGAATGACTCAATTCAATTTGGCCAACGCTTTATACATATTGTTTACCCCTGGACCTGTTGCACTTGCGCCTTCAGATCTTCGTGCACACAATACAATTGCGGAGAGGAGGCTGTCAACGGAATAAAAATTGTTAATTAAGGGAATCACCATACAACTAAACAAACGCGCTCTTCTTGATTAGCTATCAAAATAGTGGGGGTCGCTACAATCCATTGGTTGCGCCCTCTGCGCCTAAGTTGTAGATATTAGGTTTCAGTGAGAACTTTGAGTACATGAGGAGATATTTTGTAGTGGAGGAGATGACCCGGCGAGTAGAATAGGAAGATTTGGAGAGGCTGCGATGGGCAAAGCAGTTAAAATCGAGATTTTACCTAAAATCGAAAACTGGGGTAAAATCAAAATCGTATAATCGAATCGTAAAATCGTAGGATTTAAGTACCATATAGAACATAGCATATAAGAATATTAATAAGGTAAATTATTAATATCACAAAGACACATAGCATTTAAAATGATAATTCAGAAGATTTTTTTTCCATAAGATAATTCTCAAGATTAATGTTCCAAAATCACTATTTTAATTGTTATTTAATGTGTAACTCAAAATAATTCATAATGAAGGGATATAATTCATGGGTTTGGCTCTTATTTTCATGTTATGTCTAGGTTGTTTAACTCAAAGTAATATTTCGACATCGTCTACTAAGTATGATTTAAAACTAAAAATAATTGAACTCCAATAAAATAAGTAATGTTAGTGGCTTGGTACAAATATATTCATTAATAAATTAATTAGTTAATAATGATGTTAGTTCTTACATACTTCCAATATTAGGACAGGTGTTTTACCAATAAGTTAAATGGGGTGAAGGGAAAGAGATTAACCGAACCCTAATTTGGTTATTTTTATTATTTTTGAATATTTTTCTAATAGAAAAATATCTGAGAAGATTCCATTGCCCTTTCCGCTGAAACAGTTGTACTTATTTTAAATTGGCTGAAACCACCTATTTTGTTCTCTTACGATCAAAATCCAGATTTCGGTACTATTTTACGATTTTAACGATTTTAGTCCCGATTTTAAACGATTTTAAGGTCCACCGATTTTATAGTAAAATCAAGATCGGAATCCCTAAGTAAAATCCTAAAATCCTACGATTTTACGATCAAAATCCCGAATTTGACTGCATTGGCGATGGGTGCACAATTAGTGGGCCAAATAACATTTTGGGCCCGTTTAAATGAAAACATATTTTTACTTTCGTGCTCAACAGACCGACCGCACTGGCATCTTCTAAATTTACCCCTTAAAAATTGCTCTGTACGCATCAAATTTGAAATGGAATCCCTCTTTTCTCTTTTCTCATTTCACATTTCACATTTATATGAGTGTAGATGTAGACCTGTCATTGTCCTACAAATTCATTAACACGCCAAAAAGTGGTGAAATGAGCCACCCTATTAAACACAATCTTGTATAATGATCATTGGATCCAATCATGCCAAATTATGAAGAAGTTTAAAATGTAGCGGTTATCCCGACTAAAACATTAAAAGAACCAGTCTCATATAGTTTGCACAAAGATATAATTTCTCCATAGTAATTCTGAAAAATAATATTAATTTAAGAAGTCGATATTGCTTCTACATGTTTAATATTGCAATTCGATATGCAATATTCGAACCAGTGATATTTGGGCTGCAATTTTAGGGTTATTGTATATTTATAAAATAGATAGAAATTTAAATTAAGTATTAAACTACAACTAAAATAATCAAAGTATTAAAACACCAAATAAGTACTTACGGGAGATTCAGTGGCCAACTAATCGTTAAAAAAGTCATATGATTTTCATAATTTAGGTTCGTGTATGTTTGAATTTAAATAGATACAATAAATATACTTAGTGTGATTGGTTATGATCCTTGCTTGCCTTTAAAGAGACCAAGGTTCAAATCCCAGTGCATGCCTTTTTTATGAATAAATAAATAAGAAAATAAGCAATTGTGAAGACCAAAATGTCCTTCCTATAATCACTCTCGCTGCAGGAAATTTGAAATGGAGCAACAGTTTTCATCATTCGGCTTTTATTTATTATCTAGATCTAGATGTAGATTGGAGGAGGATTTTGATTTGAATATCTATTTTTAACGAAAATCTGGTCTTTTCTTCGGTCATAATTGAGTCTTTCTTTCCTAAATTACCATTCTATCCCAGTTCCCCAGTCCTCTTTCTCTTCATAATAATCCCAACTTCCCTTTATGATTTATCATATGATTCATATCATGATGACAACATTCACAGATAAATAGGCCTGAACAAGAAATGTCAAGAACATGGATTCATTCCATTACTAGAGATCTCCTCACTTAATTTGCTTGTTGCTTATATTTGCGAGTTACAAAGGGTACATTCAACGGGGAAAAAGAGTTAAAAATAGATAAATTATATTTGAGATGAGTGACAAGCAAAGAGAATGATTTATCTAAACCCAAAAGTTTGCATCAAGCTCTAATACAACAAGAGGAATTTTACCTTCCATTAGAATTGATGATGAACAATTAAGTATTTAATTTTGGTGTCCCATCTTTATCTATAAGATTTTATAAAACAACTCCACAAGCAATCACATGAGACATGAAAAAATAAACAGATCACGGTGAATTTCTAGCTAAGAATCAATAAACAATAGACTATCACATGAGTTATGTTGATTTCCAATTACTACGTTGTCGCACATTGTTGTATATAAATTTGTGTCGTTTCTAAACCATGAATTGCTAAAGATAAAAAGAAAAAATAACAATTTTGGGTAAATTTGAATGTTATGAAGTTGAAATTCCAATAACAATAAATACATCAACAAAATGGGAGTAGTTTCCATCATTTCAAATTCTTTTCAATAGTGAAAGTAGCAAGTCATTTTTAGTCAATTCAATTTCACCTATTTTATATTATTTTTCATTATGGTAATTGGTAAATTCATTACTGTCATAATCGTCAGAAAATCATTTTTATTGGCATGCAAGGGCGAGATTTTTATCTAACAAGATGACCTCCACCACTTGAACTTTTCAAGAAGCACTATGTTTTTTTTTTTCTTTTTTCTTTTAGCAATGCATTCCTTTATTTCAGGTGGGACATTTTGATTTTTTTTTTTATATATAATGGTGATAGAAGTTTACAATATTTGTTGTTTAGGTACTACTTAGGCAAAATTCATCTGTGTAGCCAAAACTTTGACGTTTGTGACAATAATAGCCACTTTTGAAAAAATACAAATAATAGCCAAAAATTTAAAAGTTTGATGACAATAATAGTCATTTCCGTTACATAGTTTAACGGCGTCAGTGACACCGTTAGTCAAATTAACGGTGATGATCTGGCTGCCAACTCACCTTCTCTTTGTTTTCCACCTCAACATTCACTGACAGCTAGACGACACGTCATTTACAAAAGTAAATAAAAAAAATCGTCAAAATATTCCAAATGAAAATGTTTATCTTTTTTATTATTAATTACATAAATAAACAAAAAAAAAGAGATGAACTCTCTGTCTCTTAATCCCCTTCTTCATCTTCTCCAATTCAACTCCCTGGCCCCTATTCTTTCGAGAATCAAATCCAGTATCTCCCATTGATCGACCAACGAACCAAGCGACCAGTGAACCCTGCTTCTACAGATCTGATATGTCTTCTCTGGTTCTTGTTCTTCGACGAACGAAACCCAACCACAAACAAGGCTGAAAACGACCATCTAGAGCTTTTACCTTCAAGATCCTGCCGCTTATGCCGTCCGCGTCGCCTCCGATGAATTACCTTCCTCTTATGCCTTCGCCGCCATCGCTAGCCGCTTCGTGTTTCACAGATCTTGAATAGCCCCAGAAATCAAAAGTGAATCGACCTGGGTTTTCAATTTTGGGTTCCCAAGAGGTTTCTCGATCCCTCTCTGTTTCTCTTTGCTCTGTCTGCACCCTTCTCCTAGCTCTCCCCGAACTCCGGCGACGCCGTGGAATCCGTGTTGACGACGCCGATACCGACGACCTTGGCCACTGTTCTCATGGTTGCGCCTCCTCCCATTGTGGTAATCGATCGGTAGAGGAAAGGGAGGGAAACTGGAAAAGGAAAATCCCTAAATTGAGAGAGTGAATGAATCGCGAGGGGAGAGGGAGTGGTTTATTGCGTTGGGGAAAATAAAACGCAATAAGGGGAAATCTCATAGGCTGGGAAAGGGAAAGTAAGAGAGATGGGAGTGTGAAAATAAAAAAAAGTAATTAATTTATATTTATTTTCCACCTCATATTTTAAATTATTAATTGTCGTCAACTCAACCACTTCGTTAGTCCAGTCAGCCATTTGGTTAACACCGTCAAAGAATTTGACGAAAGTGGCTATTTTTGGTATTTAGCCTAAAGTGGCTATATTTGGTAAAACCGTCAAAATTTTGGCTACACAAGTGTATTTTCACTATTTTGCCTACTACTTAAGATATTTGAATTTGAGACCTTCAGATTCAAAGTTAATGGTATTATCACTAGACCAAACCTTCGTTATGGTCATTTTGAGATTTCTACTCAGTTTTATTTGAAGATGCAGCCCCAAGAGAAACCCAGTCTATCTCCTTTTGCATCCCCCCTCTTTGGACAAAGACGAGAAGAGGTGAAGAGCCCGACTCTTCTGTTGAGTCTCAGTCTTGCTATTGATGGGGGTTTACTGGAGACTGGTGAGCATTGAGGATGAGAGTCGGGCCCCGTGAACGGGTAGAGTTGGTCGCCAATCAAAACTTTTGTCGGTGCTGTCATTTTCCCAGAAGAGAAATTTGTTTGTTGAGTAGGGCCACTAGTGATCTCTCTAGGCTTCATTGCTACTGCTTCTATATAGTTTTCGAGAGAGAGGACGATGATGCAAGGGTGATGCGACCAAGGGAGGAGGTCATGTTGGAGATGGTCGATGCTTTGATGGTGCTACTCATGGTAAGGTCCAGTTCAGCGAATTGTTCCTTTTCCTTTAAATTTTCAATTCGGTTAATGGATTTGTTCAATAATTATGGGATTTGAAACAATTATGAGTTTTTGTGGAATGATTTCTCATTTTTAATATTAGATAGTAATAAATATATCGATGCTACAGAATTGTGAAATTTACAGTGTTTAGTTGCATGTTGTATTTTGACTATCTTATTTTCTTATCCATGAAAAAACAAATCCGGTGAAATTAATGATTTAATATCTAAATCAAAATTAGTACAAAATTTTATCAATCTCACTCTCTGGTATATTGTCTAATTGGCATGGTATTAAATAATACATAATGAAATTCAATTTGCATAATACATTACGAAATTAGAGATAAAGATTAATTAATATAGGAAACAACTAAACCAATCACATTTTGTTCAAAACTCGCTATTTTATTTTCTGTCTATACGAAGAAACTTTTTCTTGCAATGGATATATGGAATATCTTCCTAAATTGGTCTCTATAACCCTTGTGCGACCTTTTCCTAGTATACCGTCGACATGGAATCTTCAAAGGCTTGTTCGCTGAGGGAGTCGGCGTCGTGAAGGGTCTGGAATGGATTATTGCTTTGTGGCAATCGGTGTCTTCTCCCACCAACACTTGCTTCGTCGGCGGAGGTTGTGTTCTATGATTCTTAGGGTTTTCATATGTTTGCTTTAATTTTTCCGGTTGTCTCTTGGTGCAAGTTGGTTTTGGATTTGTTGTGCTATCATGCCCGCTCTGGTCCGTTATCACTGTCCTTTTGTCGGTCTCCATGGGTGTCAGGATGATCGAGGTAAGGGTCTTACTAAATCCTTCTTGCTCCAGCACTTTAAAGATTGGCATTGTCGCGGTGAAGCTATGGCTCTTACACGTCAAACTCTTTCTGATAGTTTGACGGTGTTTTCTAATGCTGAAACTACTCTCAAGCGGATGGGGGGTTTGGATTTGTGTGGTATGTCTTCGTACTCACGTCTTCCGTTCTGAATGTCGGCATGATGAGAATGTTTTTGTGGAGCCTCCAGATTGTGGTGACGACCTTGTTCGTTTTATTATTTATGATATTCCCAGACCTCCGGCTCCGTCTTCGTCGGTTCACTCATATGATGCTAGGGTTGAGTCTGTGGGTTGGTCTATCTCTTTGCTTGATCGCTTGTTCTCTATGGGTCTTCGCACTGTGAAATCTATCCCTCCTAAGTGTCGCCTTGGGTTTGCGAGCGCTATGAAAGGGGCTTTGGATGATGTGGGTGTTTCTCCCGGCGACCTCTCCTGCTAGATTCGCTTACTTGTTTTGCCTCTCTATGTGCTTAAGACCTTTTCTCCGCGGAGTAATCTTGAGTGTCGGTCCGCTGTTAGGCGCCTTCGTCAGGAGGAGAGTGTTAACATTGCAATTATTGCTTGTGGGTCTGGTGGTAGTTTGCAGCTTTTGCGAGAGACTTTAGATGAGGTTCCCCCTCCGTTTGCTGTAGAGGAGGATCTTGTTTCGGGTGAGCTCAACCTTCGGCAATATCGGAGGAAGATTTGTGATGGGCATTATACTGTTGCTGTTCGGGTGCTTTCCTCATCCTGTTGCCCCATCTCCCTCATTACCGACTTCGCCTGTGGATCATCATCCTCTTGTTGCCTCTTCAGCCGTTGTTTTGGATATGATTAGGAGCTTTCCTCGTGGTACATCTTGCGGGAGAGATGGTTTTGGAGCTCAACATCTTATGGATTGTTTGGGTGGTACTTTTGTGGCTATCTCGGATGATTTGCTAGCCTCTATTACTCGAGTGGTTAATCTTTTCCTTGAGAGTCGATGTCCGCAGCCCCTTGGTGAGTACATTGCTAGCACTCCGCTCACGCCACTTGTTAAACTGGGGGGGGGGGGGTGGTATCCGTCCTATAGCTGTTGGCACTATTTGTAGACGCCTTGTTTCTAAGGTTGGTGCTTGTCTTGTTGGCCCTACTTTATCTTGTTATTTTGCTGGTCTTCAGTTTGGGGTCGGGGTTTCTGGTGGATGAGAGGCTATTTTGCATGCCTTGAACCGGTTCGTTGAGGCCGCGGTGGTGACGTATGTCTTTCTATGTTGTTGGTCGATTTCCGGAATGTTTCAATTTAGTTGATCGTGGGGCCATGCTTCAGGAAGTTCGTCGTCATTGCCCGGTCTTGTCCCGATGGGTAGAGTTCTGTTACTCTAGCCCTGCCCGACTATATTATGGGATGCATAGCTTATGGTCTTTCCAGGGGGTTCAGCAGGGAGACCCTTTGGGCCCTTTGATTTTTGCTTTGGTGTTGCATCCTTTAGTGTGCAAGATCAGAGACTCTTTTGATTTGAGTGTGCAAGCTTGGTATTTGGATGATGGCACAGTTGTGGGGGACACTTTGGTTGTTGGGAAGGTCTTGGACATGATTATGGCTAAAGGCCCTCGAACTGGCCTTCATCTAAATGTGGGTAAGACAGAGCTCATGAGATGTCTCAACATTGTGGTTTGAGGGCCAACTTGATCATCGACTTATGAACGAATCGATCTAATTTGGACTTTCATAATTAATAGGATTGTTAAATTATATATCTCACATCATGTGAAGTTTAGCATGTTGAACATGTAAGAAAATATGCCTTAATTTTTAATTCTATAAAGAAATTATGTACAAAATAGTTTCGATACTATGAAATAACATAATTTGAACTAGTTAAAATTTATTAACTAAACAATATGACACCTACAAATTATAATATAAGATTGATTAATGTTGAACATTTGAATATTTATTTATCGTTACATCAATCACATGTACCATACACAACATACAAAATGAATGTATCAAATACGATCTAAGAATTTAGTAAACAAGCTTAGCTCGAACTAGACTCGGCTCGTTAATAAATGGCTCGAGCTCAAGCTCAAGCTCAGCTCATTTGTTAACGAGTCAAGCTCAAGCTGGGGCAAAACTCGACTCAGCTCGGCTCATTTGCAGCCCTACATAGAATTATTGTTTCATACCAATCCATATGAAGATAATTATTCAGCACACTAACATCTAGTGAATTTGATTCTATATTTATGAAAATTTAAAGGTTAAGCATGTTATAAAACAAAAACAAAAAAACTTCTATTGATAATATAAAAAGAGTTAGAGTGTCTCCTAGATGTATAAGTAGAGCTTCTTTGAGTTAGTTTTCAAAGAGAATGAAGTATATGTAAAAGGGTTATATGTATAATATGCCCCTCTACTATGTTATTTTATCAAACATGCCCCTCTACTATTTTTATACATCAAACATGTCTCTGTACTTGGGGAAAATTATCAAACATGCCCTTTTGATAAAATTTCCATTAAAAAAATAGTCAACCACGGTTGAACCGAGATTTAGACGACCCGACATCGGTAAATGGGAGGGAATATGTCAGTTTTGTCCCCCGATTTATTTCTCTAGGTCCCGTTAAAGTGAAATTATTAGAGATATTTGGCTCTAAGAAAGAACCCAAATAATTCTAAAGTGAATATATCAAGGATATTTTAGGTGAAATTATTAGAGATATTTGGCTCTAAGAAAGAACCCAAATAATTCTAAAGTGAATATATCAAGGATATTTTAAACATTTGTGTCGCTCAAACCAAGATTCATTCGTGGTTGACGATTTTTGGATGAAAATTTTAACAGAATGGCATATTTGACCATTTTTCCAAAGTACAGGGGCATGTTTGATGCAAAAAATAGTAAAGGGGTATGTTTGATAAAATGACATAGTAGATGGGCATATTATACCTATAACCCTATGTAAATAGAAAAGACTTGAAGTAACACAACATTTGTATGATATAACCCTCGAAAAATATCAAGATGAATCACGAAATTTAAAATTGTGAAGAAAGGATAAAAAAAAGCTCTTGTGTTGGTCTTTTCCTGTAGCAATTGTCTGATCTTGCTTCAGAGGTATCGGTGATGTTGTTTGGACTCTCGAGGAAAAATCTTCTCATCTTGTTTTTCATTTTTTTCAAGAATCGTAATTTATAAACAAGATTGAGTAGTTATCTATCCGTTAATATGCGAGTGCGCAACATTTCTATCCGTCTTGAACCCTTCATTTGTATAAAAGTTGCCTTACAAGGTCTTTCAAGCACTGAAATTGAAATTCGACTACGATGTTAACACCTGAAGCTAGCCTCACCTACAATGTTATTCTTGGTTATGCCCAATTTTATAAGTCGAAAGTTTAAGAATAATATGACAGTCGATATTATTAATATGTTTAACTCCTTTTAAAAAAATCATTGTAATTGTCCTAGAATTCTGGTTGGACTCAATCTACCTGGTAAATCTTTGCACTTCAACCTACATCTGTCAAAAACAAATTGTCTTCATCTCAAGACAACGAGTTTCAATAGTTTCACTCTATTGATCGCTTTCATCTGATCTTAACCTGATTCAGCAAAGAGAGAATAACATAACTACATGAGCTTCTTGTTAAATCTTTCAGCCAAATGGCATAATTTTGTTTTGTGGGACAGAACGCATAATGACAAGGAAAAAAGAACAACTTCCTCGTTGGTAATGCAAGTTGATTAGAGCTTCGATTATCCATCCAGCCAACCAGTATGTGCTCCGATTATGCAGCAGCTGCGGAATGTGCTGGACCAGCTTCCATGATGCTCGAGTACGACATGTTTACCGCAAGCAAAAACCATGTGGCTGATTGTCTAGAGCAACTGCAAATTTTGACCATAGCCAGCATATATGCATGTTTTTATTGATACAACGAAGGATCCTGTGGCTAATTGATAAAATGAACAATCCCAAAGATGAGCACAAATGAATGATGATGAAATCATACAGCATGCACAATGCAGAGATTTCCACACTTAATAAACGAATACACACAAATGTTTGGTTCAAGGGTTCTTCATCTTGATCCTTAGCCTCCTCGCAACCTGGGCAGCTTTGGTATGAACTGGCCTCTTGCTGCCATCGGACTGTTCCACCTCCACCCAATTAATCACCTTCAATATGACGGATTGAGGGACCTTCTTACCATCCCCATCTCCATTCATGCTCTTACTGTTACTGCTATTCCCCCTTGATGATGATGATGAAGATCTCTTCATGCCAGTTTCCAAAGCTTTCTCCACGAAATCCATGAACCATATCCCGGCTTCAGCCTCTATCTCCTTACCCAGCTTGATCGTGCTACTTAAGCTGGAAGAACCATTAGCAGCAGCAACACCAGAAACAGCAGCAGCAGAAGTTGTTGTTGGTTTCCTGTTCTCATCATTCTCGCTCACCGCTTCAAGTTGCAGCTTCCCAAGAGGACTAGATGGCATCATCTTTCTCTCGGAGAACACCTTGCCAGCCGTCGATGATCTCAGGATCCTTGAGCTGGTACCAGAACTCTGCTTCTGCTCAGAAGGGAAGGCAGCAATGGACTTGTACAGGGCATTTCTTCTTTTTGACTGGTGGTTCATGGAATTGTGAATGAGTTCATTCAAGATTGGAAACTCTTCCTCTGGATTCTTCAGTACTCGTTTATTGTTGTTGTTGTTAGCCTTTTGATCCGCTTTCGGCGTCGATTCGGCAGCTGTACCAGTTGGAGTGGTGGCTGCTTGAATGGAGAGCATGTCGTTCACTGCCTGGGCAATTTGGGAGTGGAATTCTATGAACTTGTCGAAACAAGCAGACGGGGCTTCTGGCCTTGCTGATTTTGTCAGCTCAGACAACATCCTGCAAACAAATTTACCCTCATCCCTTTAGAAATTCAGAACTGGAATGAGGAGTCAAAGAGAAAGGAATCAATTCATTACTTACCTGAGAGATCGGACTAATGTTTCAGTAGCAGAAGCCTCTCTCAATGCCTGGAGAGCCATCTTCTGAGCAGTTTCCCTCTGCTGCACTGCTTCCTGTACATTTGTGACCACCAAAATTTTAGACCCTTCTCTAGTTTTTGCTTTTCAACTAGAGAAAAAAAAAAAAAAAAAACAGATTGCTGCACACCTTCCCGAGCGTGCTTAGCTTTCCCGGCAGACTCATCGGAAGACTGGTTTCCGGGCTGCCGTAGACCGAATTAACGGACTGAGATTGCTGCTCCGCCGCAGCATTTGTGTTGGACAAGTTTTGTGCTTCTCCGCAGCCCAATTTCAGGGAACCCACTACTTTGGCGTTCCTCATACTCGGTGGCGGCGTCGAACTTTTCTTCCCCTGAAAACAGGCAACGGGGCGGACTTAATTATATGATCAAGAATTCAAGATCGGCACAAATTAAGGAGTAATGGTTCAACTTGAAAGAAGAAAAAGAAAAATGTACCTACAGATGAGATGTAGGGGCTGCTAATCGGGATTCTGGAGTCTCGATCGCCGCAAACGCTTCGACTCCTGGGGAACTTGGAAGCCGAAGAAGGCGCCGCACAGCTCTTCCTCAGCAAGGGGCTCTCCGCCGCCGCCGACTTGGGATTATCCGCCATTTTCGACAGCAACCCGCCGCCTAGCGAGCATCGAAATCCGCTGTTGCTCTCGCACCCGTCTTTGCTAATCACCGATCTCCCTCTCATTATCATCGGAGACATCAACGGCTTCTTCGCAGAGCTCATCCTCTGTTTCGCCGGCGTTGCACACTGATCGAAATCCAACGGAACCGGTTTCAACGCCATCGGGGAACCAAATTGATTCCGATGATCGTCTCCTCCTCCTCCAATTCCCCAAGAACCTCTCCGGTTACCAGAAGCCCTAACCTGGAAATTGGCCTGATTACCGCTTTCTTTCCTCTCCCCTTTCCCTCTCAGACCCATCAACGGCTCCGGCGTCCCCATCAACGGGTGCCGTCCGGGGAGCGGCTTCGCGCCTTTCACGACCGGGACCGGCGAGCCCGGCTCCAGCCTATCGACGTAGATGAACTGACCCAGCTGCATCTTGTTGCTGAGGACGAAATCGTGCTGCTCGGGAGGCAGGGAGACGTAGATGGAGTGCGAGGAGTCGGAGACTTTGATGTAGAACCCATGTTTGGGGAAGAGGGATTTCTCGTCCAGGTCGGCGGGGACGATGTCGGTGACCTGGAGTAGCGAGCTCCGGTGCTCGCTAGTGGGTTTCGTCCCGGTGTTCATTCCTTCAAGAAGCTTGGACAGGATTCCCGGCGCCAGAGCCGCCATTGGAGGGTGACGTGGAGGAGGATGATGAAACTGAATTCGGCCAGCAGGAAGAAGAAAGAGGGGAACTTGGAAGAGTGACGGTAAAACTGTGGGTGAGAGTGTGAAGGGTTTTAGATTGGGTTAATGGAGGTCATGGGGACGGTGAGGAAGAGAAGGGGGGAAAAGGGCAGAGTGGCCGTTGGCAACGGTAAGGAAGGGAGAGAGAGAGAGAAAGAAAATAGAGTGAGAAATTTTTATTTCATTTCGATTTTGTTAAAAAGTTAGAGGGAGAGAGCGTATGGAACGCCGAACGCTATTGTTTGGTACGTTGCGGCTATAGGTGTCAAAAGATAGCCCGATCCAATTAACCCGTCCGATTAACCCGACCCGCAACCCGACCGCAATTCGAATTGACTAAAAGTCAACAACCCGTAACTCGCCCGACCCGCAACCCGATTGACCCGCAACCCAACTAACCCGCAACCCGACTAACCCGCAACCCGGTTAACCCGAACCCGATTGACCCGTAATCCGACTGACCCGCAACCCGATTAACCCGAACCCGATTAACCCGAACCCGATTGACCCGTAACCCGACCGACTCAACCCGAATTTCATCTAATCCACTTGAATAATTATAAAAATATACAATACATAGTTTTTCAAAATAAAGTTTTTCATTCTAAACTTAAGTAAAATTATTTTTTCATTTCGTATAAGAAATTTTAAAAATATGAAACTCACTTGATATTACGTATTTTAAGAAAATTACAAAAATTGAAACATGAAGGTCACTTGAGATCATGACAATATTAATATAATATATAAATTAAAATTATGGTTAATTTAACTATTCAATAAAATTATCAATTAAATATAAATAAAGCAAAGTAATGTATTTGGTAATTTGATGTTTTTAAAAGAAGAGGGAAATTTTGGTGTATTCAAGTTTTTTGTTATGATTAATTACATAACAAGTTTGCAAGTCATACAAATTGATTTAACATTTTGACTAGTTTTTTTCAAAAAAATAAAGTTAATATATACGAGGTAGAAATAAATTGGTTAAAAAGTTGAGAAAATATTTTAAATTAGTGTAATAAAATGTGTAAGTTGGTAATGAGTAATGAGTTAAGTTACTTGATGCGCTGGCCCGAACAACCCGAAACCCGACCCGCCCGCAACCCGTCCGACCCAAAACCCGATGAACCCGCAATCCGATTTGCCCGCAACCCGATTGAATCCGAACCCGATGAACCCGCAACCCGACTAACCCGCAACCCGTTTGAACCCAAACCCGATGAACCCGAACCCGATGAATCCGCAACTCGACTAACCCGCAACCCGTTTGAACCCGAACCCGATTGAACCCAGCCCGAACCCGTCTGAACCCGCCCGATTGACACCTATAGTTGCGGCAACGGTCATGTGAGTTGGTGCGTCTTGTCGTAAATGAGAAATTGAAAATTGGATTTTGGTTTTGGCTATGGACGCTGATACGTAGAACTTGTCCCTTCGTTTTGCTTGTAGATCGAACTGGGTACACGTTGTTTTTGGGTGCCAAGCGGCAAGCACCATGGTGGAATGTCAATCTCCAGAGAAAAGCTAATCTCTCGTCTGAAATTTGTTATATTGCATTAGAAGTCACTCGATTTAACATCTGTTTCATCATTGGTAACTAATCGTTTAATTTTGTTACGTTATCCTATATGAGAATCAACTATGATCGAAAGCGTGACCAATAGCTCCACAACGAGTGAAAATCAGACATTTCTTCCTTCCAATGGTGGACTGAGCAGCAAGAGCAAGTAGAGTTGAAGCGGCACTAGCAAACCAACAAATACTTTGGTGGTCGGGAGGAACAACTCCATCGCGAGAAACTGTGAGCACAAAGGTGTGTGGGATGAAGGATGACCATTTCTTCACAATGCACCAGGAATTTGATGAAATAACCAATTGTGGAGAGGATACCTTGTTTGAGGTTTGATATGTCACCATACATTCGAGATGAGAACCTCATTGCCTTCGTTAATCGTTCATGAAGGTCTTCCCAAACTTCACTGTTGTGTTGAACCACAACATCCTGCAAAACAGGCCGTTGGAGTCAACCAATAACCAAAACACTGGCTTGATCCCAAGCCGGCCGTAGAGGATCATCTGGAAAAGAGGAAGAAGCACTCGGAACGATCAACTGAAACTTGTTTCTAAAGTGGAGCCTCTGACGCGTGAGAACCCTACAAACCCCCTTCCCTCCTGAATAAGGAAACTCAATACTAGACCGACTCCGAACCGATTACTTTCTCATCAAAAGTAATAATATCCCAAAATAACTTAATAATATCCAAATAAACAATAATAATAATAACAACCGAAATTAGTTTAATGACACAGACGGTCAGAAAACGTGTACTCATCAAACCTCCTCCCTTCAAGCAGCCTCGTCGTTCCACTCGTTCTCTCCTCCTCCGAAGTCGCGATCTAAGCGAACACCTGGTTGTTGGGCAACGATGACCGAATGTGAAGCGCTCATCACAGTTGTAGCAGAGACCACCACGACGGCGTCGAGCAGCTTCTTTCGGGGTTAGGTGCCGAATGACTACGTCCCAGCTGATAAGGCCCTGGGTAGGGTCTTTATGCTCAGAATCTCGCAGCAAACGAATTGAGCTTGACACAATCCAAACTCAGCAACTATGGATGGTTCGAATGATGAAAACGGTCAATTTCGTGCAATCCTTCACGCGGAGAAAGGCTCGAAATAGATAGGTCGATGCTTGGCCACGATCAAGGTGTTGAATTGATCGATACAAGCTCACGATTGCTTAGAATCGTCCAAGCAATCCAACTCAATTCCTCACGCAACTAGCGAGATGAACCAAAGCTCAACTTTGTATTCAATTGATCGAAAAACTGACTATTACAATGAATCAACTACTCTTAAATAGACCTAGCAATTCCTAACAACGTTTGAATAAGTTCAATTACAATTCTACTTGGAAAAGGAAGCAAAACAAGACAAGAAAACCAACTAAGCTAAACTGTCGACTAATCCTAATCCGGCTAGGATTCGGATTACTTATTTTCCAGGCAGAATTTTCAGTCTCGAAGCGATCTTTAGCCCCCTCGTTCGAGCCCTTGTAGACATCACCTTGATCAGCCAATACCTTGTCGATAAACTAGGAGAAACCAGCTTTCATGTGGTGTGAATGTGGAGGCTCGACTCTTTCCCATCTTCCTTAACTCGAGCTTCAAAGATCCTTTCCCAACTCTGCTTTTATACTTAGAAAAATCTGGCAGTTCCTCCAGTGTTGAGCTAGCATTTTGATCACCTCGGAAACTCAGCCTCTCGACTTCTCCTTGAGCTCCAAAGCCTACTGATCGAAAGAGCAGCTCCTCTTCTTCAACACACGCTAAAGAACTTGAGTTTCCATCACACCAATTGAGAATTATGCTCGTCCAAAGTGGGTACCTGAAATCGTCACAAACACTTAGACAAAAATCAGTATTTTCTAATGTGTTTAGATGGCCTTCATGAACGATCAATTCCCATCGTTTTAATGGCCAAGTTGAGATCATATCACCAGCGGGTGGGGGTCCTCGGTTCTGCGACGGCGCAGCCATAGGATTAGGAGCTGCTTTGTGAGGCACAACCATCGGTCCCCGCGGCGCTCCCCGCTCGATCTTGATCTATTATTCTCGGTTTTTTGCCAAGCGGTATGCCTCCTCGGTGTTCCGCGGCTCAAATGCACTAATGTAAGCTGAGATTTTCGGCTTAAGTCCTCCCATATAAGTTCCCATGACCGCGTTCTTACTCCATGTGTGGCAACGGTTGAGAAGCTTCTTGAAGGCTTGCTGGAAATCTTCCACGGTTCCCGTTTGCTTGATCTTTCACAACACCTCATGCCCAGTCGTCTTCTCCGATGCCCTGAACCTTTTCCAAAACTCGGCACGGAAGTCTTCCCATGTCATCTCCATCCCGCTCTGTGTGAATTCCTCTTCTATCCACATGATCCACTTATTCGCGTCTCCCTTCATATGAAACGACGCCAATGACACCTTTTGTTCCTCCAAAATGTCCTGGTACCTGAAATACTTCTCGATCTGAGTCATCCACCCTGTAGACTCCTCCTGCCATGTAAACTTGGGAAATTCCAAGGATCGTCATTCGGCCCTTGAACCAAGCGGCTGCTGACTCCTCTCCCAGTCACGACCTCCCCCTGTCGTCGTCGTTCGGTCGCTGCTCGTTCCCTCCTGTTTTGGGTAGGCGGACACAGAATCCCTTACCCCATTCGCGCCCAGACCAGCCTGATTCGTAACGGCCCCCTCCACGACTCAGATCATTCGCCGACGAGGTCCAATCGACTGACGAGCCCACCAGTAGCCCTCCCTCCCTCGCTCGTCGACCAGTCCAGGGCCCTCGAACACCATCCCTACTCAGCCACCGACGGATCTCTCCCTCGCCTCATTGCCTCGCTCGACTCTAGCCCACTCGTGATACGGTTGCTCGCCACTCCTTCCAATCGACTTCACCACCCTTCCTTCATCTTCGTCGAACACCAAGTTCCCCCGAGCCATCCCTGTGAGCAGAATAGCCCAGCTCCTCCCATCCTTCCCGGTCGACTCCCCTTGAGGCGGTGGGGTGGTTAGAGTTGCATCATTGTCCTCCACCTTAGAACCCGCCTGGGTTGTCTCCAACCCCTTGAGTTTTTCCTCTGGTGGAATCTGGTCAACCGTGCGTCTCCTCCCATCGTCTCCGCCCTTGTCTGATCCGCCTGCCATTAGTGTCTCGATCCGAGCCTCGATCCTTCGTACGAAGACCTCTTGGTCCTGACGTAACTCCGTGCGGACTGCAACGCCCATTTGGTCAATCCCCGTTTGCAGCTCGAGGTGTATATGCCGGACTTTTGGCTGGATCGCCGCCAGTCCTTGAGGCGCCAGTTGTCAGCTAGGAGTTGAGCTCGCTCCGCTCCCGCAACCTGGAACTGTCGATCGACCGCGTCGATCCGGCCTACAGCGTCGCGAAGCTGGTGTTTGGCGGCGGCGACATCAGATACTGACATCGTCATGTTCTTCTTTGGCAGCATGGTACTCGGCTCCTGAGTTCTGTCGAACAAGGCTTTGATACCAATTGACGTGTGAACGTTTCACGCGTCAGGGTTTCGTAAACGAGAACTAAGAAAAACTGAAAAGTACTGGTTTATTATTTTCTGGTGAATAAAACGTAGAGATGTTAAGTACATATTTATAGGGAGAACCCTACAAATCCTTTCCCTTATGAACAAAGAAACACAATCCTAGACAAGCTGCTAACCGATTACTTCCTCAACAAGAAGTAATAATATCTAAAAATAACTTAATAATATCCAATTAAACAATAATAATAATAATAATAACCAAAATTAGTTTAATGATCCAGACGGTCATAAAATCGTGTACTCATCAGCCTCGTGCTCATGGACCTCACCAAGGAGTGATAGTTTGCATTTGTGAGAGGCATCATCAGTTGTAGAGTTGGAACTGCCATTAGCGATATAGTAGGAATCTGGAGGATTGATTTTCGCAACACCAAAATATCGAAAAGTTGACATAGAGAGATGCCATCGAGAGAGAAATTAGGGTTTTGAGTTTATCTCAACAATTAGAGAGGTAGAGCAATCATAAAGAGATTAAGATGGAAAATTGGAAAGAAGAGCAACAAAAATGAAAGAACTAAATCGAAAGAATAGTTGTTGAGAGATTCAACCAATTAGAAGCAGAGCAAAGACGAAGTGATGCAGGAAGGAAAATGAATCCAGACAATTAACACTTTCGAGAAACTCAAGAGAAAAACAAAACCAAGGAAAATCAAGAACAAGATCGATTTGGTTAGCTAGTATCAAACCACTCTTAATACGAAAACAAAGAAGAAACGAGACACACAGTTTACCTGGTTTCCCCGATATCGAGACTAGTCCACGGAAGAGCTAGAACTCTCCGAGCTAAAACTCTTATTAGGTTTTTCTTGAATCCGATACTCCACTTGTTTACATATATATTACACTCTAACCCTAGCTCACTTATGCCTCTGCTAGGGCTAGTTTACTACTGCTACGTGCATGTTCTTATACAATGGGCCAAACAAAAGTGTATAGGTCCAAAACCAGCTCAAAACCGCTAACAGTAAGAACAAAGAACAAAGGGAAAACCATTTTGTTGGTTTCCAATTTCCATTAATCAAAGAGGAAAAGTTACATTAATCATTTACAAACCTAGTATATATAATAATGAAACATAAAAGTTCTATTTAGTACACAAAATAAACAAACACTACAAAATAAACCTAAAACTATACAAAAGTTACAATTAGGTTCCCATAACTTTTGGGGGATTTTTCCAGAAATAGCACCTTTAAAAAAATTACAAAAATAGCACCCATCCGTAAAAATTTACACTAATAGCATCATTTTTAATAGAACGCACCTTGTAGATGCGTTTTATATTTAAATCGCACCCTAAGGGTGCGTTTTACAAATAGATCGCACTAGTAAAGTGCGTTCCAGTTTTCTGGACTCAAATTGCATTTTAGCCAAGCGGTTTTAGGTCTGACCTACTGAAACCGCTTGGCCGAGGTGCGGTTTTAGGTCTGACCTATTAAAACCGCATCATAAAGGTGCGATTTGTTTCTCCCAAACAAAACCGCATCCTCATGGTGCGATTTTGCCATACAAACCGCACCTTGAAGGTGCGGTTTTGGTCAATCAATTTCCGACATGCCATGCAGACGTAACAGACGTGGGTCTGTATGGGCCTGCATGGCAGAGGAAAACCGCACCTCTAAGGTGCGGTTTTCATTAGTGATTTTGCCTATAAAAGACCTCCCGGACAACCACTTCTCTTCACACCTCTCCTTCTCCCTTTTCAATTTTCTGTTGTAGCTCTATATTTCTTTAGTAGTTTTGTGATTAACGTTAACTCGTAAGTTGATTTAGTATTACTTTTTATTGTTATTTTTTATTTTTGATTTTTATGATATTAACTGAACTACGGTTTTATCGCAGATGGCATTCCAAAAGTTCACGCTTGGCTTACGGTGGAATGGTTACACGGAAGAGACCGGAAAAGGGGTCACCTACGTAGGTGGCAATTTTCAGAAGATAAAGGTCGCTACCAGGTCGCTGCTTGAAGACCTCCATCAAATGTGCACTAACGTTACTTGCATGGATGGCACGAGAAGAGGTGATCGTATGGTGTACCGATATCCAAACAGAGAAAGTGGGTCATTATGGCATGAGGAATATCTCATAACCACTCAGGATGAGGTAGACGCCATGCTCGAATTCATGAGGTCCAACAATCTTTCCAAAGCCGAGATGTTCGTTTACACCGAGCCAGTCGTAGGCGTTGGAGGTCATTCTGGACACGGTCAAACATCTGGTATCCATGGTGGAGGTGAATTATATGGCGATCAACCCTACCAAAGTTACCATGATCCTCATTCATATTTTCAGTACCAAGAGCAAGGTGAAGGTCATCATCAATCATATGAAGAAGAAGTTCAACCGGACCGGCCCAACCAACCTCAGTACAACTTCCACTCAGGCAGCGGTAGTTTTCACAACTACCATTATGGAGCTGATGAAGGTGCCTTTCATGAGCTGGATCAGATGGAGGATGTCATGCCACCACCAATCAGTGACCCCTCCGATGAAGAAGGAGAGAACAACGTCAGTGCAGACAGCTCCGACCATCTTGAAGGTGCCGATGATTCAGGACCAGAGTCAGACTCAGCTAATGATGATGAGGGGGCTCGTGACCGTGTACCAGTCAACTACTACAATCACATTCCATACGACAATTGGATGGTCGACAGAGACATGGAGACGCCAGAGGTCCCAATATGGGGTCCACTCACTGGGTTTATGAAGGGCCAACAATTTGGCTTGAAGAAGGAGGTGCGACACGCCATTGAGACAGAAGCAATGACTCGACATTTTGAATGGCACACAACTCATTCCAACACTAAAAGGCTCATAGTCAGATGCCGTAATCATCACGAGGGGTGCAATGTTAGGATTCGGGCCTTCAAAAGCAAGAGACACGGCCACTAATTCATATCTCGTGCGGTGAACACACACACATGTGTGTCATCCATAACTTCCCAAGGCCATCGACAGTTGTAATCCAGGGTGGTTGCTGCGGCTATCAAGCATCTAATTGAGCAAGAGCCAGACCTAAAGGTGAAAGTCATAATCGCTGACATTGCAAGTCGTTATGGTTATATGATTAACTATAAGAAGGCGTGGCATGGAAAGCAGAAAGCTCTGGCCGCCGTCTTTGGTGATTGGGAAGAATCATATGCATTCCTTCCCAGGTTAATTTTGGCATTGGAGGCGTCTAACCTTGGCACGGTTTTCTCCCCTCGATACCAAGATGAAGAGATACAACCCCCAGAGCCAGGTAACAAGCGCCATTTCAGACGACTTTTTTGGGCATTCAAGCCATGTATTGATGGTTTTGGCTTCTGTGTCCATGTCATCCAAGTGGATGGAACATTCCTTACCGGCAAGTACAAGGGCACTCTCCTGATTGCCAGTGGGGCGGATGCAAACAGACAAGTCTTTCCTTTAGCCTTCACCATCATTGAGGGAGAGAATGCTGATAGTTATGGATGGTTTTTCCGGCAAATTCAGCTCCATTGTACTAGGAGGACGAACCTGACAATAATCTCTGATCGGCACGCCGGCATTAGAGCTGCCATCTTAGGTTTAGATCCAGCCTAGAAGTGGTCCCAAAAGTGGTGCATACAACACTTCAAGAGCAACTAGAACCATCATTTCAAGAGGAAGAAGCTTGCTGATAATTTGTGATGGATTGGTAAGTTTTTAATTAGCCGTATAATTTAGTTCCAATTACAATATCTTAGTACATTTGGCGAGTGGTGCACTGGTTAGACTTTTTATAAAGTGATGCATGCCTAAGGAAATGGGGCTTTAAGCGATTATCATGATCCTCCCATTTCCTGGGAAAATCGGGTTTTAAGCGATCTTCGGATCCCCCCTTTTTCTGTCAAACAGGGTGTGTTTCTAAGGAGATGTATACCTCTCCTAAGAGTCTAACAAGAGTAACTCCGGGCTGTTCGAATTTGTACTAAATTGCCGAAAATTGACTAACATACTACTTTTCTTTGTCTTCCTCAGCGGTTGCCTACCAAGAGAAAAAAATTCTGGAGAAGATGCAGAAGTTGCGCGAGTTATGCCCTGAAGGGGCACAGTGGCTGGATGGACATGACCTATCCATGTGGACATTTCATAAAGATGGAGGGACAAGGTGGGGTATTGCCACAACAAACTCAGGTGAGAGTATCAACTCTGTCTACAAGGCTGTTCGTGCACTGCCAATCTCTGCCATTGTGGAGATGACTTTTTGGAAAACGAATGCATGGTTCGTCAACCGACTCCACTGGGCAAGGACGAACGCGGCACGGGGTAAGGTCCATGCCTATAAAGTCATGGAAGTAATGGAGAATGACAATCGCAAGAGCAGTCGACATAGTGTAACCGTTATGAATCGGGCAAATCGCGAGTATAGCGTGACGACCGGGCATCGGGAGGACGATAGACGGGGGGGCCACCGCCATGAAGTTTTGGTCAATTTCAGGACAAAAGTTGGTGAGTGCTCATGCCAGAAGTATCAAGGGAGGGGTGGCCTTGTTCTCATGCAATGGCCGTAATTAAAAACAGGAGCAAAGACCCCCGTCACTTCGTTAGTCCGTTCTTCAATATCGACTCACTCAAAAACACCTATGGACGGAGTTTCTGTGCATTGCCTGATGAAGTTTATTGGCCGATGTACGAAGGAAAATTGATCATCCCGCCGTTCGGACAGAGGCGTGAACCGGGTCGCCCGAGGAAAAAGAGAATTCAAAACGAAATGGATCAAAGTGGAAGACCACCACGAGGCCCAAGACGATGTTCAATATGCAAAGTTCCAGGACATGATAAACGAAGATGTCCAGGCCCGATTGGTCCGCAAAATCCGGGTCCTGATGTGCCGGACTCAGCTAATGCGACATAGTTTGCTTTTATCATTTTTTTCAAGCTAGTTGAGACTCTTACTTTGCAAGTAATTGTGTATTGTTGATTGAATGAAATGTGTATTGTGTATTGTTGCTTTTATCGTTCATTGGCTCGAATTTGGGTTAGAACCCAGAATTTTCAATCCAATCTCTTCTCTCCACTGTATTGTTGATTGAACTAATTGGGATTACATAAAGATAAAAGGCATAGTTCCAAGGGGATAGAAATAAAACCAAATTGAAACAACAATCAATTCGATAAACTAAGATAATAGGAATAGTTCAAATTACATATAAATTAAATTCAACTCCCAAATATAACTCAAGGAAGTCCACGAGCTTCACCGGAACCCACGGTTTTCTTGCTCCTTGTACGACGACCGACGGGAGTAACAACAGGTGGTTGCGGTGGCAAGTTTCGAACTAGGGCCGAGGTAGTTTGGCGCTCGTCGGTGCTGTGTCGGCTGGGAATCGGCACTTCCGGGGTCGAGCGGGGGACATCCACGGAAGTACGGTGAGGAGTAGGAGGCAACTGCTGATGAGGGCGAG
The DNA here is from genome assembly GCA_946122785.1 of Linum tenue. Taxonomy (NCBI): domain Eukaryota; kingdom Viridiplantae; phylum Streptophyta; class Magnoliopsida; order Malpighiales; family Linaceae; genus Linum; species Linum tenue. The sequence continues at coordinate 64,452,075 of CAMGYJ010000006.1, read as the reverse complement.
TCCATGGCGTAAAATCGTGGTGGGCCGTCGTGGAGGAACCATCATGCCAAGTACCCGATGATGTATGGCGGGGAGATGGGGGGTAGACCGGGCGGTAATCGTAGTAACCTCCTTGGCGGGGAGATGGGGGGTAGATCGGGCGGTAATCGTAGTATGCTCCATGGCGGGGATTGTTGTATGAGATCGGGGTGGGACTCGGAGGGGTTTGATGGTAGGTCGAGCGGGGATCGTAGTACGAGCCTTGGTGGGGAGTTTGGGTGGAACTTGGGCCGACACCTTGGGGAGAACTCGGGCCGCCACCTTGGGGGGATCTCGGACCGACACCTTGGGGAGCAACCAATGGGGGCGGCAGTTTCCACCCGGGATATGGCGTGACTTCGGGCACGTTGGGCCTTTCCCGGACCCTCTTGCTTGGCTTCCTCTCGTATGGTGGTGGGAGATCGGGGACATCAACTTGTACCGGAGGTGGCGGGGGTGCGGGCATGGGCGGATATCTACGATGATCCCGACCCTGAGCTCTGATACAACCAAGAAGATTGTTTGCCATCCTCCTGATGAAGCTCACATCTTCATTTCCCAGCTCCATTCCCCGGTGGTCATGTCTTTAATCTGCTCAATCCCGTCAGCCTAAATCACAAAACAATAAGTTAGGAAACAATTTAGGAACCAAAACAATACATTTAATTATGTAGAGTGGAATATACTTACTAATGCACCATCGGCAGCACCCTCCGGAGTCATGTAACGGACCGATGTTTGCCGATATCGATCCAAGTATGGGTCATGATACCCCATTCGACCCACTTGAGCTGGAGTGACAATATCTTGCATTTGTCGGTTCGCCCACATGGTGATGAATTTCTCCAGCTTCAAGGGCCAATCTCGAGTACCTTGCCGCCTATCTCGACCATGGAAGGCCTTTTGACTATCGGGGACCTCCAACGGAATGCACTGCTCCCGACCAAACTGACGGAGGCATCGATCCGGCAAGTGCCACTCCACGGTCCCAAAACAAATTAGAGGGACCCTCGTGCACCATTGGCCGATATGCTCGGGGAATTGCTGGAGATGCCAATGAACGATGTTCTCCGGGTATGGATCGAAGATGATCTACACGCGCAAAATGAGTAAATTAAGATAGTAAGAATTGGAAAAATACATGTCTTCCATGGTAAAAAGGTATAAATGGATCGAAGTATAGAAGTTACCTCTCCTTCCCAAAGTCGCTCAAACCTCCTCCGATACTCATCCAACTTGTGTTGGGCAAGGTTGTCACAAGTTGTGTGTCTGAGCCACCTTATTAATAAAACAATAATCGAAATTACAATAAGCTAAAACACAAGTGAAAATCAACCAAGAAAAAACATGATGGGTATGAGAAGTTTACCTTGTACCATAAGCTTCCCCTCTTAGGGATGATCGATTGGCCAATCCCTGTCGGGACGTTGTACCGGTGCAATCCATGGCATATGCTCCCAAGCCCAAAATTGGACGATGAACATTGCGCCGCCGACCTCCCTCACAGCTTTTAGAGAGGCATTGCACAAGTTGTGGTAGATATTAGCTAGGCAAGCGGATGCCCAACTATACTCCCCCATCTCCTCCCAACTACCGAGGATGATCCTAAGCCATCCACAACTAAGGAGATTGCTTGCTTTTTTGGAGAAGAACACTCCTCCGATCATGCCAATGAGATAGACCCGAGCATATCTCTCCTTCTCATCCTCCGGACTTTCCTCGGTTAGGGGATGACTCTCGTAATGGTCTCTAAAGTACTTCGTCAACCAAGTAATTGACACTTGGTGTTTCCTCATTGGTGGCATGCGATCGGTCGCATCAACGCACCCCTTCACTGGTACTTTTACTCCCAAAACACTATAGATGAAATGAACCCAACCGGGCATACCGTCACAATCGTCGGGGGGATGATCACTCACGCACACCGGTTTGCCGTCGATGGGGAGATGGGTTAGGATGGCGACATCCTTTAGCGTGATGGTGGCCTCTCCTTCTCTAAAGTTGAAGCAATGGGTCTCCTTTCTCCATCTCTCAACTAGGACGGTGATGAGTTGGCGATCAACTTTGATGCCGTTAAAATGCCTAATCGAGTCCAACCGTGCCCTTTTGAGAAAGGGCAAGATAGCTGGGTGGAATGGGAGCACATTGGTCGTACCCCAGTAGCGGATTATTGTTTGTGCCTCCTAGGAAAAATTTACACGTTAATTATTATATATTAGTAAGGGTTTATTCCTTATAACTAAATTAATTAAATTAAATTATTTAACTTCAATAAGAATTTTATTATCATAAAAAGACATTTCATATAATTAACATAATAGCATTCTAAATTAATAATAATTTAAAGAGATACATACATATTATCATAAAACGAACATCCTAAATTAATTAACATAATAACATTCTAAATGAATAATAATTTAAAGAGATACATACATATTATCGTAAAATAAACATACTAAATTAACTAAATTAAATGACATTGTTAATGAATCAATATTTTAAAGAGAAACATACATATTCAATTGTTTGAAATTAATAAAATTCCTTTTGTACACATCAAAATAAATCGTAAGGGTTATTTGGTAAATTATTTAATCGTGTTGGTTGTTTTAAATAATTTAATCGAATACAAAGCAACACTCGTTAGACTCTTAGAAGAGGTATACATCTTCTTAGAAACGCAGTCTTTTTGACAGAAAAAGGGGGGATCCGAGGATCTCTTAATACCCGATTTTCCCAGTGAATGGGAGGATATGATAATCGCTTAAAATCCCATTTCATTAGACGTGCATCTCTTTATAAAGAGTCGAAGTAAGTGGCGCTATGTATTCGATTAAATTATTAAAAACAACCAACACGATTAAAAATTCAACATAAATTTATTTTATATTCCACTAAATACATTAACAAAATAAAAGAAGGACAAATGGTAAAGAATTGTATGTACCGGGTGAGTGTTCCAAACATCCCTTGACCGATGGTTGGGTTGGTCGTACAAGTCGGTTGGATCCAACGGTCCTTGCTCGAGATAATACCGTTGGTTGTATATATCCACGTCCTCCCCAACCTACGAGAAAATAACAACGAGGTTAGTACATAGATTAATTAAAAAGCTTATAACAACAACAAAAATTAAACCAGAATAATGAGTACGTACCGCTTGAAATTCATCAACATAAACTCCTTCTCCTTGCCACCAATCGACCATTTTTTCGGCGCAATTCGGACAGAGCTTCGGCTCGGCTCGGCGGGTTTTGAGGAAAAAACCTAAGAAATGTTTTTTGATAGCAGATCGGACTTAGCCGCAACCAACAGAACACTATTTCCTAGACTTTTGGGAGGGGGAGGGTTTAGAGAGATAAATTGTAGAGAGAGAAGGAAGAATGGGTTGTGGTGTGAAGAAATGAGAGGGGAAGGGGGGGTATTTATACCCATCAGATCGCACCCTCCAGGGGCGATCGGGTAATTTTGCCCTCGCGCGGATCGCTCCCTTCCGATGCGATTTGCGCTTCTCTAGGCGCGGATTACTCACTTCCAATGCGATTTGTGCTTCCTTGGGCGCGGATTGCTCCGCTGGCAAGCGATCTGGAATCCTCGGCGCGGATCGCTCCGCTGGCAAGCGTTGAGCCGCCCGATCGTCCCTCCATCCAACGATCTTGAAGATCGTTCCGCAGCAGCACTAAATCGCACTGACCTATTGCGATTTGTTATATGGAACGCACCCCTCTGATGCGTTTTATATGTAGAACACATCTTTCCGGTGCGTTTTACCTTTAAAACGCATCTTAGGGGTGCGTTCCAAAAAAATTGGTGCTAGTTTTGTAATTTTTTTTTATATGGGTGCTAGTTTTGTAATTATTTTTTTTAAAGGTGCTATTATTGGAAAAATCCCCATATACTGAGCATGATGGCATACGTGTTGTAGTAACATACATTCATATTTTGCTCACTAGCTAGTTTTGTATCTCAATAACTCTATCGTCGTTGGGTTGAGTCTATGTGATACTTTGCAATAGTGTCTCACTCGTTTACTTAAAGTGGCTATTGTGACTGCCGAACCACGATGATTTGAGAGGGGATGGGGGTCTAAATATTACATGTCTAATTACAAAAGATGGATACTCACAAACAACGGCACGACAAAGCCCCCCCCCCCCCCCTTTTGGATCATCAATCTTGTTTACAAATGTTCTTCGAATTTTACTCTTGACATGATTGTCAAGTAATTCAATTGTTATAGAATGCGGTTGAATATTTGTATTTCAAATATATGAATTTACAATGCTTGTATTAAAAAATATGTTATTCAAACTATTGTTTAAATATTTGTTTACAATTTTTAGAAATATTAAAATTGATTATATTTTTTTATTTGGGCATTTTTTGGTAAGACGTTCCATTTTTTGTTAATTATATTTTATTATCTAAGGTGTCAAAATACATTTCAGTATCTAAATATTTTTTTCCTTGCATTATAATACCTAAACATTTTAAATTATTTTATAAAATCATATATGATTCTATGAGAAATTTTGAATCAATATATATTAATATGTATTTGAAATTCACACATGTATACTAAATATCTATTTAAAATTCACCCATAAACAAATCCAACTACCATATCTATTTAAGATTCAAACAAATAATTTCATTTTTTTTAAGGAATAATTTCATATTTAGAATTTCATATCACATACAAATCCAAGCACTCCTCTATCCAAAACGCATCTTTAAAGTGTGTTTCTGTCAAGTTGATGGGTTTTGTTTCAAACTCTTTTTTTTTTACAACAATTTTGTTTCAAACTCCATTTGGCAATTTTCTCTCATGTGGATAAAGTGTGCAAGGAAAAGGCAAAAGATAAAGGATAATTAGGAGTCCAACGTTTATATTAGCAAGATGGTTGAAGACATAGACTAAAATGCAATTGAAGAAAAAAGATTAAATGGTACTTTGGTCGAGAGATTTCAACTAGGGTATTTGGCACTATTCTTTATTTTGTTGGAATTTGTTCAACCTATTTGTTTGTAGCACTTCTACTATGCTATATAATATTGGTGCTTTAATGTAAAACTTGAAGTTGTACCATAAATTAATTAATTATGGTTAAAGACATAGACTAAAATGCAATTGAAGAAAAAAATTAAATGGTACTTTGGTCGAGAGATTTCAACTAGGGTATTTGGCACTATTCTTTATTTTGTTGGAATTTGTTCAACCTATTTGTTTGTAGCACTTCTACTATGCTATATAATATTGGTGCTTTAATGTAAAAATTGAAGTTGTACCATAAATTAATTAATTAATTGCGCAAGAATGCGGCACTATTCATTACGAAATTCTCGCTAATTACATCCAGATATACTGTTCATTGGGGATTTGTTTTCGTGTGATCGCATATATGTTGGGCTATGTACTCCCACAAATTCTTTCGGTTGGCTTACAATATACACAAATTCATAATTTTACTATTGCTTATTTATTTAACAATTCCAATACCCACGGCCCAGCTGTTCACACTTCACACAGGGTTTTTATGCGGGGTGTTTGTGAAACTATATTTTTGAAGGTCCGGTCAGGAAAATTTCCAACTAAAGTTTAAATATGTACCAACTATTCACATAGTTTGTTATGCATTGTGTTTGTGAAACCATCCCGTACTGACGATTTGACCAGAAAAATCTCTTACTGAAGTTTAAACATGTAAGCAGTTTTTAATGACATGAAACGGTTGAACCACGATTAAATCATTGTTTTAACATAAAATAATATATCGTTGATTTTTTCTGTACAATCTCTTATACATTTTTACAAGTTTTACCATAAGATTGCTTTTTCTACACTCAATTCTTTTGGTAGTTTTTCGTTTTCCATCTCCTTCCCCTTATTCCATAAGCACTTTTTTCCCTATAGTCAACTATATAGGTATTTTACATTTCATGCTAGGGAAGATTTATGTATTTACAACCACAATGTTCACTATATCGTCAATTTGCATCACGCGAAAGTTCAATGAGGTAATTAAGCTTTACGTATTAGTTTAATAAGATATTATACTTTTCACAACTTGATTTTATTATTATTATTATTATTAGGTCACACATCACAGAACAGAAGATTTATGCAATACCATTCTATGATAATTACATAAATTATGAATGCATCATGTAAAATTTCTTTATTATTACCTACAATATTCACCATATCATCAATTTGCATTATGCAAAGTCTTTGCACAATAAATTAATTTTATATAAATTTCAATCAAATGTGAGACTTAATAATAACTTAATATTATTATTAAATCAAACATTACGAAAAAGTTATTTAAGATCGTCTATAAAAATTAAATAAATTATGTAAAATTAAAAATTTATAAATATATAGCTTTTTTAGGTATCTATCAAAAGCATGTCACGTAAGTATTCCATAATAATGACAACACTACATAAAAATTCTTAAAAAATCTTACTTGAACTATTTTGTTGAATTTTTTTTTTTATTTCAACTAAATCATGACGCATTCAAGACTCCTATGGTTGAAGAAGGGGGGATTTTACCTAGAGCTATCTTAGTGGGCATAGTTTGCATTTTAAAGAACAATGCAAGCAAATAAGATAAAATCTAAATAAGTGGATGAAATTTTAAATATAATAAAAATTTTACCGCCAATATTACCAAGAGCTATTAGATGATATAATTGTTGCCATTTTAAAGACCAATACAAGTGGATTGGATAAATTTTAAATAAGTGAAAAATATTATAAATATAATTAGTTTCTTACCGCCGCGAAGCGCGGGCAAAAAACTAGTAACATTAAATGTATAAGTTTAGGTTGTACCATAAATGAATTTGTATCAGTATGTTATGCTACAACTTTACAACTTGAAGTTGTACCATCACATAAGCTAAAAGTTTAAGTTGTACCATAAAAGAATTTGTACAAAACGTATAGGTACAATCTGAAGTTATACAATAACATTAATTGTACAATTCCAAGTTGTACCATAAATGCAAAAACCTATAGCACCAATGCTATATAGCATTGTGAAATTCCTCATTTGTTTGGGAACGGATAAAAGATGATGGATTTTGAGCACGTCAAATTTCGAAAACCTAGTTATCGTGTTTTAAATAATTTAAAATCCCTCATTTTCTTTGTTTTTTTTTTTAATATATGCTTCCCTACTCGATCTGCTCTCACCCATTTCCTCCATTCGATTTCCAACACCTTATGTTCAATTTGGTCGTCTCTTATGACCACAACTTCGAGCGCTCTCTGTCCATGTCTGCCTCGACCCCTCGCCTTGTTCATTTTGGAAGACAATTATCTCTACATTTTGAACTCAATGATTTGCAGTCATTCGCCTTCCATCCCGCAACTAGATATGTAGACACAGTGTAACAAAACTTTTGGAACCACTAGATACTAATAATGGGGACTTGCCTCCGTCTCCACTCGCCGTTATCCTCCATCTGACCATTTCGACGATTCCATATTTTTTATATGACTTGAATCGGACTATCAGCCGCTACGACTGGAAGTCACGGGGGTTTCTAGGCCTGGTTGTAATCGATTTTCTTTTACCAGATTGGATTAGGGTTAGACCTAGGAGAAGTACTATAAATACTTCTCATGCTCCTCTGTAAACTGTATCTCCTCGAAGTATAGTGAAAACTGGCTCTCTCCTTCCCGTGGACTAGCTAACACACATTGTGTTAGTGAACCACGTAAATCGTGTGTCGTGTGCTTTCTGTTTTTGTTTTCTTGATTTGTCGAATCCTCCAATTTTCCGATCCGCAGAAAATAGTTGTAACAAGTGGTATCAGAGCGTCGGTTGGAAATCAGGCTAGGGTTTCGATTCTGAAGAATGACGTCGGCAAACTTGAAGATCTATTAGTTCACAGGGAAGAACAGCATCGCTATATGGCATATCAAGATGTAGGCTTTATTGAAACAGCAAGGGTTGTGGGGGCGCTGTCTGCTAAACAGAAGAAGGCAGCGGTCGATGACGATGAGTGGAATACCCTCTAGGTGAAGGCCCACTCGACCATCATGCGATCGATGTCTGATGATGTCATCATTGAAATCGATGTTGAGAAGACTATCGCGAGCTTGTGGTTGAAACTGGAGAGTCTGTACATGATTAAGTCTCTAACCAACAAGCTGCATCTCAAGCAAAGGTTGTTCAGCTTGAGGATGCAAGAAGGTACGTTTTTTAGGGAACATCTGGAGCAACTTAATTCTATATTGTTAGATTTACGCAATATAGATGTGAAAGTTGATGATGAAGATGCTGCCCTAATCCTGCTTGTGTGTTTGCCGAGTTCACATGAAAATTTCATGGATTCTTTTATTGCTGGTAAAGATAGCTTGTCGTTGGATGATGTCTGATTTTCTCTTCACACAAGAGAGATTAGACCTAAGGCGTCCGGATCTGGTACAGGTGGTGAAGCATCGGGGTTGGTTGTTGTAGGTGGAAAGGGAAAGAAGAAATATGGTAAAGGGAATTTAAACAAAAACTCGAATTCTAAGTGTCCCGGACCACAGCAAAGCGATGTCTGTCACATCTCTAAGGAAGTGAGGCATTGGAAGTACAACTTTCCTAGGAAGAGAGGGCATCAGAAGAATCAAGAATTTATTGTCGTGGCAGAAATGGACAACAGTTCTGAAGACGATCTCACATTTGCTGTAGATGAGAAGGCACATCGTGGTGATGTGTGGTTTCTGGATACTGTAGCTTCATATAATATGTCTTTGAATAAAGAATGCTTATTAACCTACGAGCAGATAGATGGTGGTAACATGGTTATGGCGAATGAAGCTATCTGCAAGGTGGTTGGAATCGGGTCTATCAACATTCGGACACATGATGGTTCGTTCTGTACCGTGAACGAAGTCAGACATGTTCCACAAATTACGAAGATCCTGATCTCCTTGAGTCTACTCGAGAGCAAGGGTCTCAATTTCAAGGGAATAGGTGGAGCTGTGTATGTCTGCAAAGGTTCAAGGAAGGTGTTGAAGGGCATGAAGCGAGGGACCTTGTATGCATTACAAGGGTCTATGTTGTTTGGTTCTGTTGCAGTTGCATCATCGTTGGTTCATCAGGAAGATATGACCACTCATTGGCACATGAAATTGGGTCATATGAGTGAACGAGGAATGCAAGTCTTGTCGAAGAGGGATCTTCTTTGCGGGCACAAGGTGCAGAATTTGGAATTTTGTGAGCATTGTGTGTTTCACACGTTTCTTAAGAAGGGTAGCCACCAAACGAAGGGATATTAGATTACCTCCACTCCGACTGTTGGGGTCTTTCACACGTTGAATCCATTGGAGGCAGCAAGTATTTTATGTCCATTCTTGATGATTACTCAAGGTTTACTTGGATTTTCTTGATGAAGCAGAAAAGTGAAGTCTTCACGAAGTTCAAGCAGTGGAAAACTTTGGTGGAGAATCAAAATGGGAAGATGATCAAGAAAATTTGAACGGACAATGGTCTAGAGTTTTGCAGTTCTGAGTTCAACAAATTCTGCAAGGATGAAGGGATTGCCCGTCATCAGACCATTAGAGACACCCCACAACAGAATGGCGTTGCAGAAAGGATGAACCGTACATTGTTGGAGAGAGTAAGGTGCATGCACTCTAATGCTTGAATAGAGAGGAGGTTCTGGGCAGAAGCAGTAAACATGGCGTGCTACCTCATCAACTGTGGACCTCACACAGGTATCGAGTGTAACACTCCTTATGAGTTGTGGTATGGTAAGCCTGTTGATTACTCTTCATTGAAAGTTTTTGGTTGTCATGTTTACTATCATGTGGATGAGGGTACGCAACCTGAATCCAAGAGCAAAGAAGGGTGTTTTTATTGGTTTCGGAGATGGAGTTAAGGGACTTCGAGTTTGGTCACCTTTTGGCATATGTCATACTTAGAAGGAATGTGATATTTGATGAAAAGTCTATGTTTAACCCCATGTTTAAAGTTACTGTTGTTGGAGATAGCAGGAATGTTATTAAACAGGTGGAGCTGCAAACTCTCAAAGAGAGTGAGTTTGAGCACCAAGGTGGAGAAGATCAACATGAGAATGTTTCTGATATGCCAAAAACTTCACATTCCAGTGCAGGAGCTCAACAGTCTATAGCTTCCGGTAGACCGAAGAGAGCGACTGCAGGAGTACCTCCACAGAGGTATGGCTTTGAGGACATGGTTACGTATGCTTTTCAGGTTGCTGAAGAGGTGGATGTGGTGAACCAAAGTCCTACAGAGAAGTAGTTTCGGGTGGTGAAGCCGCGTAGTGGCTCGCTACAATGAGGGACGAGATGGAATCCCATTACAGGAATCAGACTTGGGAGTTGGTAAACGCCCATAGGGAAGGAAGATTATTACAAACAAGTGGATCTACAAGAAGAAGGAAGGGATCACTTCTGAAGAGGGCATTAAATTTAAAGCTCGGTTAGTTGCAAGAGGCTTCTCGCATATGGAGGGAGTTGACTACAATGAGATTTTCTCGCCAATGGTCAGACACACTTCGATCAGGGTGTTGCTAGTGATAGTGGCACATTATGACTTGGAGCTCGAGCAGCTAGACGTGAAGACCGCTTTCCTACATGGAGAGTTGGAGGAAGAAATGTACATGAGTCAGCTAGAAGGATTCCAGGTTCCAGGAAAAGAAGACTATGTTTTTAAGCTGAAGAAGTCCTTGTATGGATTTAAGCAATCTCCGAGGCATTGGTACAAGAGGTTTGACAGTTACATGCTTGAGCTGGGCTACAACAGAAGTCCCTATGATTGTAGGCTATATCACAGAAAGGCAGAGGATGGTTCGATGATATATATGGTTATGTATGTGGATGATATGCTCATAGTTGCGAGGTCGAAGTCTGATATCTAGAAGTTAAAGGGGCTTCTTCGTGCCGAGTTTGAGATGAAGGATTTGGGAGTTGCTCAGAATATTTTGGGTATGGAGATTTACAGGGATAGAGAGAAGAAGAAGCTTTTCTTGTCACAAAAGAGCTATATCCAAAAGATACTATCCAGGTTTGGCATGTCTTCAGCAAAGCGTTGAATACTCCTAGTGCTTCTATTGATCAATCCTCGGTTTATGCACCATAGTCAGAGGCTAAGAAGGAGTACATGTCACGAGTCCCATATGCTAGTGCAGTTGATAGTTTGATGTACGATATGGTATGCACTAGACCTGATCTTGCACATGTTGTTAGTGTTGTCAGCAGATTCATGATACAACATGGAAAGGAGCATTGGTAGGCTATGAAGAGGATCTTCCGGTACCTTAAGGGCACGTCTGATGTGGGGATGAGTTTCCAAAGTGATACAGAGTTCTTAGTGGCTGGTTATTCAGATTCTAACTATGTTGGAGATGTTGACACGAAAAGATCGATGATCGGTTATGTATTCACTCTTGGGAGTTCTATAGTGAGCTGGAAGCAACTCTGCAGTCGAAACATTGTCTACTATTGAAGCAGGGTACATGGCGTTGACAGAAGCTACTAAGGAGGGAATATGGTTGAAGGGACTGGTTGGTGATATGGGTCTACATCATGATCAGGCAGTGGTGTATTGCAACAGTTTGATTGCAATATGCTTGGCCAAGGATCAAGTCCATCATGAGAGGACTAAGCACATCGACGTGAGGTATCATTTCTTGAGGACAGAGAAGAGGATTAAGGTGAAGAAGGTTGGCACTGCGGATAATCATGCAGACATGTTCACCAAGCCTGTTCCACATGGCAGATTCCAAAACTACTTGGACTTGCTGAATGTCTTGAGTGGGTGAATCCGCCCTATGGGGCCTTGATGGTAGGAAGGAGAGAAGGATTAGAGTACATAAGAGATTTCAGAGGAAGAGGATTCAAGTTAAGGTGGAGATTTATTGATATGACTTGAATCGAACTATCAGCTATCATGGACTAGCTAACACACATTGTGTTAGTGAACCACATAAATCGTGTGTCGTGTGCTTTCTGTTTTTGTTTTCTTGATTTGTCGAATCCTCTGATTTCCCGATCCGCAGAAAACAGTCGTAACACATACATCCTCATTTTGCAGGCTCGTTTCAATAACTTTTTGCGCTGCTGTTTGTGAATTTCGATCAATGAATTTATTCCACTCTTTGTTCCATTATAAAAAATGGGATCGACGGTGACTGACTTGCTAAAACTACACTTCTGAAAATGTCAAGTGTAACAAAGACACGATCGCAGTATAGTGGCACAAGTAATAAATATCGAATCTACGGGTCGCTAGATTTACTATTACTCAGCTTTAGTTTATTATTTATAAAAACAAATTCAGATAAAAGAACTACAACTACTCTAGCAAACTACAATTGAAGTTAATCTGAATACAGGTTGGGAACTCACTTAGGTATGATTCACCCTAGCCACTAGTCAGATTAGTTATTGATGATCTCTAACTTGTTTCACTTGTTACTCATAATGCTAAAAATCCTTCACTAAGCCTTGAATATCTATGAAAGCAATCAATGCCCTCTTGAGTCGGATGCCTAGAGATACGTATCCTTCTCTAGAACAACCGATCATGGCATTCTACACTATACACTTTCTATCGAATGGGGTTCTCAATCGATACATAGCAAGAAACCGACTCACTATCGCGTTATCGATCGCCTACATTCAATCTATGATGCTTTATTGAACTAATCTGGTATTCCCTTTCATAGGATCAAAGCATAATCAATAATCACGACTAAAGCCGAATTGAACATCAAAATATGCATAGATTGAATACGAACTCAAGTGTAACAAGAAAGAGTACTCATACAATCATCCAATCTAACCAAACATAGCTAGGGTTCCTCAAAACCTAAGCGGAAGTAAGTTACTCTATAGAGAAGAGAGAATGCAGAAATCTGATCTAGATCTTCAATCTCCGTCTCCAAGTTTGATTCCTGAGCTCCAATGGCAAAGAAATCCTCCAAAATAACTCCAATAATGCTCTCAAGTTGCACTCTCTCTGTGATTCTTCCTTTGGGTGTTTGGAATCCAAAACTCAACTCTACCCCTCCATAAATAGTAAAACAACCTTTATACTCGAAGTTGGAAATTACACTCCCCAAATTACACGGACGTGTTTTAAGAAACATCGCCAGTGTTTTTTTCCAGAACGCACCATTTCCACTTGATTCTTCATGGGAAATCTTGCTTCGAGTCCTTGGAAAGCACGATCATGCTTTTAGGGCTCATGGTCGTGTTTATCTCTGGAATCTCCTGGACATTTTGCACGGCCAAATAAGGTGAAACACGGCCCATGCATAAAGAGTTGCTCGTGTGTCTCAGCTAGAAAAACACTGCCCATGTAAAAATTACATTGCACATGTTTTTCTTCCCTCATGCACCCCTTTGCTTTGTTTGACCTCCAATTGCCCCAAAACTTGCGTCCAAGCCTCCCTTCACATGCTAGGACTTGCAATATGACAAAATAACACAACATACGGAGCAATTGTTGAGTGATGTCCAATTTGGGAAGTAGATAGTTGAGAGACGAGAGTATAGAGCCTCCTACTCAAGAGGTAGGCACATCAGGCACAAAAGAAACATATATGGCAGTTCCTAGGGCAGTTGAAAACAATCAACAGGGTTCTTCCCATGCTCCTACATCAATAGGGAGCCCAACTATGAGTTTTTTTGAAGTGGTGATGGGACCATTAATTCCTACTGGGAGTCCTAAGACACTTCAACAACCGCCTTAGTGTTCTAATTCACCAGAATCTTCTGGGAGATTAGCTTCTCAATCTACTCAACTAGAAAGGAGAACTATAAAAACCCCTGGATTACTGTTGGAGGCCAAAAATCAAAGAAAAATCCCACCACTCCATATGTTTCCCCTGCTAAAATAGGGGCAGGGGAGGAAACAAAATTGTACAACTTATAGTGAATAAGGAGAATGTATACATAATAGTTATTTTAGAGCCAGGAATAAGAGCACACGAGTCTGAAAAGATTATCAAGAAAAGATTTCCTGACAGGGAGAAACAAAATAATTCAGATGGTTTGGGAAAGTTATGGACAATGTGGAAGCAGGATGTCAGTTTGAGAGTTCTGAACAACTCCGACCAATTTGTTCATACCCTTATGGGGTCAGGTAACCCTTTCTTCGTTACCTTTGGAAATGCCTTGAATGAACACTAGTAGTAGGAAGTTGTATAGTGATCTTGAAAGGATCAAAGTTGATCAGTTTCCTTGGGCGAGTTAGGTGATTTTAATGCTATAAATGACCCTGACGAAGCTTCTAGTAATCCTCATTTTAACAGTAGAATGGAAGACTCGGTTACAGATAGTTAAACATAAGTCATATAGGTCTTGGTTTACTTGGATTAACAAAAAATCTGGAAACCCAACTGCAAGAAGACTGGATAGAGTCTTTGTAAATTTGGCATGGTTGGAGTCTAGCCCAAATAGTGTAGTGTGCTTTTTGGATCCTTCAGTGTCTGGTCATTGCCATATCTTTCTAGACACTGATAGTGTGATTAAGTCTCTTGCCAAACCTTCTAAGTTCTTTAAGCTCTGGACTTCTCACTCTCGATTCCGTGAACTGGTTAAAGAAGCTTGGTCTTCTGAAGTGAAAGGATCACCATCAGAAAAAGTGTGCAGAAAGTAGAGAATACTGAAGAAGTTACTGAAAACTTTGAACAAAGATGTTTATTCTTATATTAGAGAAAGGATACAGTTAAAAAAAGGGAGTTTCAATATGCTCAAACTGAGGTCTTCAAAGAAACCTTCTTCTGATACATTTGCTCTTGAGAAAGAGAAGAATGCAGAGCTGGAGCAAATGGCAGAGGAGTCCTTCTTGCATTTGATATCAAGGGAATTTTAGCTTAAAGAAAGTGACTCTAATACATCCTACTTCCACTGATAGTTAAGATTCCCCAGAAAACACAATTATATATCTTCTTAGAGACACTAGGAAAAGAGTTACTAATACAAAGACAATGAGTGACATAGTAACCTCTTTCTATAGAGACCTGTCGGGGAAGTTTGATCCTATTGTTAAAGTAATGTCAATGGATTATATCGGTTGTTTGTTGAAGCAGAAACTTAAAAGTTCACAGGTCCAAGATCTATGCAGACCAGTTACTCCTGAAGAGATAAAAAAGACTATGTGCGGATTTAAGAGAGAGATAAGCCCTATGCTGCTTGTTTTTTCCAAGCTGCTTGGATTACAATAGTGTCATAAATAGTTGTAGCAATTCAATACTTCTTTGCTAAGTCAATATTTCCGAAAGAGGTAAAATCAACACTACTTGCTCCATTCCTATAACAAAAAATCCAAAAGAAATGAAGTTATTCAGACCTATATCTTGCTCTTACATTCTCTACAAATGCATTGCAAAGATGACCTCTTCTAGACTAAGTGAATCCTTGCGATATTTAATAAGTGAAAAACAAAATGCTTTTGTTAAGGACAGAATTATAGGTGAAAATATTATCTTAGCTCACGAAATAGTGCAAAAGTATACATGGAAACATATTTCACCTCGTTGTATTGTTCAGTTGACTTGATGAAGACTTTTAACTCTGTGGATTGCTGATTTTTGCTGAAGGTATTAGTTACTATGTGCTTCCCAAATTAATTCATCATATGGATTTCTGTGTATCACCACTCCTAAGCTAAGTGTAGACTTTAATGGAGGGGTAGTGGGTTACTTCTCTATTCATAAAGGTCTTAGGCGGGGAATCCCTTGTTCGCTTACTTATTTGCAGTGGTAATGGAGGTGTTTTGGTGTCTTACGGGAGTAGTGGTGGAGGAAATTAGGCTTTATTTTCATCCAATATGCAAAAGAATTGCCCTGACACATATTATGTTTGTTGATGACCTGCTACTCTTCTCGGATGGTACAACCTATGGAATACAATGCATACAACATGTCTTATCTCACTTCAGGGATCTTTCTGGTCTTATCTATAACCCTTCTAATTAGAATTATAGTGTGATGGATTGCCTAAAAAGTGGAAGGAAAGTATGTCACATAGGGCTAGCTACAAGCTTGAGACATTGCTAGTGGATACTTGGGGATTCCCCTTATCCCATATAAACTTTCTATCAAAGCTTGTCAGCCTTTACTTGAAAAAATCATGAGTAGAATCCAGTTGAGGATCCAAGTTGTTGAGTTATGCTGGAAAGCTTCAACTAGTGATGTATGTCCTTTACAGTTTGGTTCAGTTCTTGATGAGAATTTTTATTTTGCCTAAAGGGATATTGTTGAGATAGAGAAACTTTGCCGTGACTTTCTTTAGGGAGTTGGTGTTGAAGGGAGACAGAAGGTTGTCGTAGCATGGAGTAGAATTTCTTTCCAAAAAAAAAGGGGGTATCTGGAAATTATGGACCTCAAATAGTTGGAACCAAGCTTGTCTTGTAAGGCATATATGGTATTTATCCAAAAAAAAATTGTTCCCTCTAGGTAGCCCTGGATCCGGGAATACATGATGCATGGTCATGAATTATGGACAACAACCTGTAAAATATGGGCATCTGGAAGTTAATGATGGCGTGGGAAGCTAGAATGGTAAAATCTTAAGGAAATTTTCAACTAAACTGGTGTGAGAGCAATTAAGGCCTAGAGAAGCAAAAGTGTCTAGCTCCAAATTGATATGGAAATCTCCTTTCATCCCCATAAATTAGTTCTTAAGTTGGCTTGTCATAAGAGAATTCACTATTACTTATGATAAGATGCTCACTTAGGGATTTCAGGGGGTTGACTTCATGTTGTAGCCTAGAAACACATGCTCACTTGTTTTCTGAGTGCAGGCGATATAAGGAGCTTTACAACAGCTTATTCTTTAAATTGACTAGTCGAATACCTAAAATAATTGGTAGGCTGAACTGAGTTGGGCTGAAACTATTGCGAGCGCGAGCCCTTACTCTCTCTCGTTGAAAGCCTAGTTACCACTTTATGTTTAGTGATGGCAATTTGAACCCGCCTCGTAGGTATTACCCGACCTGACCCACGATAGATCGGGTATTACCCGCCCCGCCCCATTGCCATAACTATTTATGCCTGAATAGAAAATTTTGGCCAAAATCTCTCATTTTGGAAAACCCTCGTCCAAACGACCGCTAATCGTGATACACCTTTGGTTTGGCGAAAGTTTTGGTATTTAGGCCTTGTGTGCCGTGAACGGTGAAACCTTGATTCATTGATTTGAACCCAAAGGTTATGGGTAGACTATAGTATAGGTAAGGAATTGGTCTAAACAATCTTTTTCATGAATGAATCCATCTCAACAATTCTCCCAATGTGTGTAACATGTCAAATAGTGAGTAACAATATCATCTCACTGGTAGACTTTTGTTCAAACCCAAATGGTTGCACTTGCATACATTATTTCAGATAAGGGATTGAAGAAAACTACCTAATAGTTTTTACAATTGAAAATTTTAAAAAATCATCATGGCATACAAAAAACATGTGGTATTTGAAAGGCAGGTTATATATCCAATTAAATTGTGGATTGGCTTTGGACTTGTCTCGCCAAACGGTTAGTAGCATTCAAGAAAGGCATAATAATGTTGGCGCCTAAGGTTAGGTAGCCATCTCTTGCAAGCAGTTTTCCTTGTTCTATAAATGTTGGTTGGCTTGCAGGCTTCGAAAACGCCCTCCATGACAACAGTCACGACTATAAAGGGCGGGTATTCTTTTATCAATTCATCCAATAATAAGAGTTCCTCGCGAAAAATATATATTTGTCAGTAACGAAGAAAGTGCATAACCTCTCACAAAGTTCGAGTATATTTGGTCCTCCTGCCTTCGACATCCCCCTCCTTGCGATTAAGGTAACGTACACAATAACACTATTCTATCATCAAATGTGCGCAAGTCCAACTTTCTACTTTGCTCCTTCTAATACTGTTAAACTCTAATTCTATGTCTAATGTGCCTCTTATTTTTCGTAAGTTTTCTTGGGCTTTTTCTTCTTTGTTTTTCTCCACCAACCATAGTGGAGACCTTTTTACAAAAAGGGTGTCGAGGCAAAATAAAACAAAGATTGGGATCAACAATAAGAAGTACGATAATTTCCATCTGTCGTCCATTAAGGATGTACGCCAGTTGATGACAGTTGTCGTGCCTGAACCAAGGGTAGTGGAGCTACTAAAAACAACGATAATCTTGCACCTAGTTTTTCAGGTGCCAATTCATATTGCAGTCTCGGTGTTGCCTACAACAAACAACAAGAATATGTAAATTGGGTAAAAGTAAATTAAGAATTATAAATGCTATACAACAAGGGTTTAGTCTAGTGGTAATACCACTAGCTTTGAACCTGGAGGTCCCAGTTTCGAGCCCCTTAAATAGTACCTAAACAGCAAAAAATAACTTATATCACCCTTATCTAAAAATAAAAAAATTATAAATGTTATAAGCTTGTCTTAAGACATGCTTATCAAACTATTTAACTAAATAGCAAGAAAGAGATCAACTAACCTGATGTAAGAATCCAATCCCAACCCCCAATATCACATTGGCAATAATTTGGAATCTTGGATTGGGGGAGTGTTGGATAAACACAAAGCCTAGGAAGAGTGCAAGGGTTGCGAGGGTGAAAGTGTTCTTGTTTCCCCTTTTTATGTTGTTTCGAAGTGCGAAGCTGTATGCTAAAGCAACTAGTGTAGGTAGTGAAGCTACATAAAATTGTATCTCTGTGCTAACATACGACAGTAGTTGTTTACTTTAGCAAACTTCTTATCGATATAAGTTGAATGAGAAAAGTGTTTTAGAAAACTACTCATCACAAGAACTCCACCTGACATATAAGTTAACCCAACAAAATTGATCAGAACAAAGGTGTTGAAATTATAATGCTTTGTAAAATCTTCTTCTAAGCCGATAAAATTTTGAATACAATAACAATCTCATACTTATCGTAGTTTGAATGTAGCCAATGGTTACACCTCCAAAAATCGCTAGCATATGAAGTCTAAACAAAAAACAAATAGCCCTATAAAATGTTTCAAAGAAAGATACAATTAGTTCGAGACAATACATGCAAGAGATTTTTTTACATATATATAATCATCACGACAATCCCTTAATTACCTATATGATAGTGAGCGTGTAATGCCACTTTTGTTCAATGAGTTTGCTTCTGAGTCAGAAGTAGAATCTCTCTCACCCCTACTATCTTGTGACTCGTCAAGGTCATTGATAGTTATCACATCAAAAGTCGGTTCTTCCACAATTTCATCCATGGTGGCGGCATTAGTAACCTGTTCTTCCACTAGTTCAATTTCGTTATTGCTTGATATCCTAAAGAATAAATAAATAAAAAGTTTGATTGCTCAAGTAATGGAACAAGTCCCGAACTTCTCGGTCTTCGAATTGAAAGAGCACAAAATTGGGGTCATTTTTTCCGATATGGTTATATAACTGATACTCAAAAATCTAGATTGGTTCAACACATTGAAACTAATTTCTATGTTACAATAGGGCAGCCTCTCTAATTATTATTGACTCCTCAAGTTATATAACTTAGTATAACTCATAAGTTTGTGCTTACATGGCTAATAGTAGCCATGCAAGACTTGCTAGGGTCCCTAGTAACAACCCCCTTCAACATAATTGCTCTGAAGTCTGAATTTAATGTTTTTTCTCAGAAAAATCGTAACCATTAAAAAATATTTTTGAGATGAAGCAGGCTAACTAATTACCATAATAAACTTTGTACTTTCTCTTTGATTAATTTTGAGCTATTCTTAGTTTCCTTTTTTTCACATTTGTCTGTCTTTGTCAAATTCTAATAATTAGTATATTATTCTAATTTACAAGTACGAAAGGTTAGAACTCGAAAAAAAATTAGAAAATGGAGAAAAAAAAATCTTTTCGAATTTTAAGAATTTTTAAAGAACGCAGAATTTTTTTTATACTTTATACTTTTTCTGAAGAAAGAAAAAACTGGTTCGTACTATCATTTCTCTCTTTTTCTTGCAAAATATTTTCTCTCAATGAGATTTTCTCTCAATTTCTACAAAAAAAAAAAAAGATTTTCTCTCAATGAGATTTGACGGCGTGAAATTTTAAGCTTGAGTTCCAGCTATTATTTCTTTTGATTTTCTCTCTAGAGCTTTTTCTTCTCATTCGGGACAATTTTCTAAAATTATACATGAAATTTCCAATTATTTATATATATTATCAAATTAAAATAATTATTCTCACATTAAAAAACAAAAAAACGTAAATATAAATAATGTCTCAAACAGGCCGGTGGGCGGCCGGCTTCAAGTTGGCTGATGTGACTACTGCCAGTTCCCGCCTAACCGCTCATTGCCAGGATTTGTGGCTACCAGCTCAACATTCAAAAACAACAGTAACAACTCAGCTGGAGTTTGGAGACATAAAAATGTCATCTTCTCATCGATCGACAGAATACAGAGAAATGAGTACCCAACTCGAAAAAGATAAGGGTCATAAACTAGGCGAGTGTTCTCAAAATTAAACGGATTCGACCAGCAGCTGGTTATTCCAAAAGCTGTTCTTTCTTGAGAGCATTGTCAGAATGCCAAATGAAACACACTCTTCTTCCTTGGTACAAATCCAGGGTTGACTATTGAGAAAGGAAAGCAGTAAGAAAGAAGTGAGCTACAAACATATCTCTACCGCGACACTGATGTAACCGGCAGGTATCAGACAAGTCCACTGGCCATGCTATAGTGGTGTCGCAAAACCTGCAAACGTTAAGAAATTGATGAGCATCGGATTGGTTCAAGACTTTACAGTGAAACAGAGATTTAATGTAGTAACAGGACTAGTGAAAGATAGAATTACAAGGAGTCCAAAGATTACACGGCCCAGCTCAAGTAACTTATTAATCTGTGTCCTTAAACAAGCTATTTTCAAACGAATTGCACAAGTGATCGAATGGCACCCAGAACCATCACCAAATTCTATACAACACAATAACATTCAAAGTCACCTCCCCATCATTTAGAGTTCAATGAAGCAGTATCAAGGTACATGTGGCTATAACACTTCATGACAGTAAATTTCAAGATGCTAGCCTACTGGTAATACAGAATGAACAAACATACAACAACACTCAGCAACGATCAAATCTTATGGCCAATATTCACCAATTGAAACCATTATCAAATAAAGGAAAGCTATACTTAGTTCTAACCCGTAAACTCTAGCTAGCAGTGAACTTCATCCCCCAAGTATGCCAAGTCTTTATAATGGGCAGAGAATGCACCCAACGACCCTTGCTCCATGTTCATTGTTACTAAACCATTCTTCGAAGAGGACGCAGACACAAGCTACTCATGCCAAATAGGTGCATGCTTATTTACATTATGCAAATGCTAAAGTAATCGAGTGATCCGACTACATGAACAACATTTTTCAGCAAGAACCGGTAAGGTGTTGTGACTACAACGCTCATCCACAACAATACATATCACGCGCTGGGAGATGTAGCATAAAGCGCATCCCCCCGATAGGGGAAACAGTACCTTCTGATAGACAGCCCCAGCTTTGGCTGTGCAAGGATAGCAACGAAGTGAACAATGCAGATGAAGTGGCACTATGCAACGGCATCAAAGTGAGAGCACCGCCTAGCTCCACAGGAAGCCTAACAAACATCCATCACAAAATCGCACATTTAGAATCATCTATATACCGGTCACCAAAAAGCCACCAAATATAAAGATCAAGAAATTCCTCTCCAAGTCTCCATCCAATTGCTCATTCACAACACTCTTATCCAATAAATTGAGACTGTGGAAAACATGAAGCAAGAAGATTTCCAAATCAAATGGGAAACCTGGACTCAAAACAATAATTACGAAAATGCCCTCGAATCCTTCAAATCGAAAGATACTGTCCGAAAATGATGAGGGAAAATCGAAATCAAAACCTGGAAAAGGCGAGCCTAGGGTGTGAGAGCGGGGAAGAAGAGCTCGGCTTAGGAGGAGACAGCCCAGTCAGCTTGGAGGCTTTCTTAGCGAAAGGAGAAGTCCCTCCATTTCCGGCTAAGCTGGCACCGGAGAAAAGGGTCTTCGAGGAAGACGATGAAGAGTATTGGAAGATTCTTCGTGCTCCACTGGCCGCCATTCTTCCTTTCTCCACAAATACCTGGCCGTCCTCTTTTCCCTAAACCCCCCTCCGTCTGTCTGCGGAGGTTTAGGAGGCATCACTGACGCGAGTTCCGCTCTTCATGGGCCATAAAATTGAGGTTATGGACCGTGGGCCTCGCACAATCCAAGGCCTGAGGTGTTGCCAATTCTTTATATGGCTTCCCCATAAGCGGACTCCTCATCGATCTGGGCCCTAGGGCCCTAGGACCCTAGTTTGATAACTGGATGGATATCGTGTTGACATACCGGCCTCCTCCTTGGGCATGTTTTGTTAGAGATACAATAGTAGCACACAACACTATCACATAGGAGTGCAAATGAGCCAATCTGCTCAAGAGAGCAGTTCGACGTCTGGTTCGGGAAAATTTGTTCGACACTCGGCTCAAAAAACTCACATTGTTTAGTTGCAAGACTTGTGAGTCTGCTCGATTTCGTGGCTTGTTCAGCTCAACTCGTGAGCCAGCTCGTTTTGAACTGATGAACTGGCTCGTAATGTGGCCAACGAGTCAGCTATACTAACGACTTAGCAACAAGTCGATCTATATATTATGAGTTGGCCTGTTGATAATTTCATACATTTTAGATTATAAATCTCACCATGTATATTATGTTTAAGACTTTGAGTACGTGAGCAAATACGTATCATTTATAATTTTAATGAGAGATTATGTATTACATATTGTTTATATACTTGTTAGTAATTACTATTAAATACATGATACAAACAACTCAAAATTATCAACTATACGGGGGAAATGAATATTGTGTGCCTAACAAATAGGGGTCGTCGAGATTTGAGCATAAAACATCTTGGTTATCGAATGATTTGATATAGAGATGGTTGGCAAATGGATTGAATTGGTGGATACATGTATCAAACGGATTGATCGATTGGATCATGAATCCAAATGATGACATCTAAACATTGAACCCATATGTAACTTTTTTGAAAAGTGTAGGTACTGAATGTTCAATCATTATATATTTAATACCATTTACTATGGAGACGAACTGCGTGTAATGCCTACATCATCAAACTTAGGAACTTGTTAGGAAAAATGAAGGGAGGGAAAAATGTAACGTATTGTGATGACGACATGATCTCCAGTATGTCTTCGTCCACCCTAACCGTTACAATTACACAAACTCCATTACCAGCTAGCTACGCCAGAAACAACCCTAGCTTGTCCTGTGCATTGGCTTTAGCTGCTAATTTTGCTTCCTTCGATGCTCTGCAGACTTCATGCCTTTTGCGAAATCTGTTTACAGAAAACAAACAAAAACCAGCAGCCATTAACGCTGTCATCATTCATGTCTTATGAAACTAGCTTTGATCGATGCCGAAGAAGAGCTGCGTGGAGGTTCCAAGTCCACCAACTCATTATCGGGCTGCAGCTTGTACATCGAACCAATGACCGCCATTAATGGCGTCATAAGGAAGAGTTTTGGATGAGGGTCAAAATAGGAAAGGAATCAAGAAGACATCTGCATCTTTTGTGTCATTCTCGTCGTTGAAGTTCCTTCACTTTGGAAAAGCATTACTAAAACTGCATTCCAACATTGTAAGGGGAAAGGTCACTGTGAGTTTTTGTGGTGTCTCTTCTAGACGTGATAAAATCACATGTTCCAAGATACACGTGTGGCTTACCTAGATCATGAAGGAAACCAACTACCAGTGAAATTTGATGTCTGGGTTAGGGTGGTTCAAATGGACATAATCCCATGGTAACCATTTTAAATCATGTAGTCTTTGGTTAAAATTGAATAATTGGTTTCATCTGGTTAAAATTCTTAGTGAGTTTAAAAATTATTTAAAATAAGGGGGAACAAACTTGTGGGCGATGACCATTTTATTTTTCCTTATCAATCTCATTCATGTTTCGTGTCCATTTTTTCAGTACAGACTTTTGTTGCTTACTCTAGAAGATGTTAGAAATTCAATTGAACTAGACTGATTGGCTTAATCTGGTTTTGGGGTTGGACCAACCAAATCGTTTTGGATTGGCCAGTCATATAAATATTCTAATTTACGAAGGGACGCATCCCTTTGGTTTAGTGACGGTTGCATTATCGTGGATAAGATAACATTTTATGAAATAATGCTTTATGGATAAGAACAAATGTTGATGAAACAATTCGTTGCATAAATTTCATGAAACAATTCGTTGCATTTTCATGGATAAGGGCAACTCTTCATGAAACAATGAAACAATGCATTGTTTCAGCTTGAAACCTTGAGACGAAGTTGATTATGTATGAAAAAAAGAAAGCAAACATGCGTCATTAATAACGAAATTATTACTATAATTTGTTGTAATGGAAGCTTGTAATGTTGATAACAAAAGCAACAAACGTTAAAAATCAAACCACGAAACAATGACAAAGGATTAAAAAACTTTGATAATGTAAACTTGGAACACAATAAAAAAAAAATGATGGTTAAATCAAAAATTGCATTAAGATCAGGCTTACTAGGAACTTCCCAACTGCATCTCAAACCTGTACACTCATTTTCAACCTATCAACATGTAAACAAAAACAAATCTATATATTTATACTGTAGTTCTATCACTCTACCATCTAAATCTGAGATCCTTTAAGCCATCAGAAAATTCTGGATCTCGTGCCACCCAATAACCAACCACCTTTTTTACTTCTTGACTGAGCAGCCCAGGACTCTTTACAGACTTGTCCTCATACATTTTATTGCACATTTCACGCCAGAGAAGACTAATTGAAGTGCTCCAAATCATACAGCTTAGTCGAGCAGCTACTGCCCTCTTACTCCATGCCCTCGCACACCAAACTCACCACATTCTCCCATGATGCAAGAAATGGATAACAATAACCATGCAAGCACGATTCCAACACAAATCTAGTATATGAACAATGCACCAACAAATGATCAAAGTTTTCTCTACCCCCTGGACAAAGTAAACAACAACCAGACACCTCCTTGCCCCAACTGATCACCTTGTCTTGTAATGTTAATTTATGCATAATAGCTAACCATAATAAGAACCCATGCCTTGGTATAACATCCTTGTTCTAAACCAGCTTCCTCCATTCCACCACAACTGACTTAGGACGCAGCGTATTTCATACAATTTTTACAGAATACCTTGGCATTACCACTCCATCCCACATCAGTACAGCCCCTTCGCCAATGACATATTTCTCCATAACCCTCCTACATTTCAGGAGCCTCTTCCATATCCAGGCGCCAGCTGAGTTAGGATTGATACTCCAGATGCTTCATGCTTTTAGCCTATATCTCTTCACTCATGCTACCCATAACGAACCACTAGCAGCCAACAGGTCCCAGATGTGCCTTGCCACATAGGCAATATTCCAAATACGAAAATTTCTGATCCCTAGACCACCCTCAGCTTTTGGTTAAGTCAGTTCTCCCAAGCCACCACTGCTTTTGACACCCCCCCCCCTCATCATTAATATTCCAGAGGAATTCACTACACAAATTTTCTAACCTCCTTGATAAAATACTGAGGTAATAAGAAGAGATTCAACCAGTATTGTAGGGTACTTGAAATAACAGTGGTTATCAACTGCAGCTTACCTACATAACTCAGCATCTGTTCCCTCCAACTTCTAAGTCTCTGTGTTATTTTATCAACCAAAAACCTTGCAATTCTTTCTCATTAACTTCCCGGAGATCGGGGGGACCCCTAAGTACTTCACTGGCAACGTACCGAGAGGAAATCCAGTTACCTCAGAGATCATATCAGCTTCCTCTCTTTGAATCCCTGCAACTGGCTCTTGGCAGGATTGCATTTTAATCCTGATAGACTATAAAACTTGTCCAACAACCTTCTGACCCCCACCATCCCTCTAACAGAACCATTTGTAAACACCATCAGGTCATCAGCAAAACAGACATGAGTGATACCCAATGATTTGCATCTATGGTGAAATGGTATATAATTCACAATTAATTATAAATTACTACCGACCATTAAAAATTAAAACCTCTTTCCCAATTAAAAATATGGAAAGCAAGATTACTGTCTAATGCAGGGAAGATCCAATTGATTATTTCTGTGCTAGCAAGCATTACCCAGTACTAGATAAGTATCTTCTAGCTGCCAAGCAATGAAATAAAGTAGATTGAAAGATTGTGCTAAGATTTCTTGTGGTCATCAAGTAAAAGAGAAAAATGATGTATTCATAATCTTACCTTTTTTGTGAGATTTGAGTATCCGTAGTTCATTTAAACTATAATCCATGCTTTCTTTTATGAGTTCCAAACAATGAATTTTTAAAATTACACATTCTTAGTATACACATAATTTTTAATACACACATTCTCGTAATACAACATTTTCATAATCAAATGTTCCAAACAACTCCTATAGTTCTTTCTGAAATGCGTGGATGAAGAAGTAGAGGCTCGGGAATGTATCATTTTGGCAAGTTAGCATCCCATGATCTTGGATTTCGAACAAAATCCTCTTGTCCAGAGCACTTGTTTAGAGACTTGTGAGCGAGTCGAAAGAGGGACTGAACAACTCGAATTATTGGAATCAACTGGTTCTTAACAAATTAATCGGACAGAATTCGGACACCGGACATGATTCAAAAATGGAAGCCATATATATTGATAGTTTGATACTACTTGTCCTCTATACCTATTTGAGTCAGAGTACCGTGATCAGCTCTCCATTTGGATTTTGAACCTTAAATACGGATAGCAACTCTCCATCTGTCTCTCTAATTTAATACCCACATGGATGATCAGCTCTGCTAGCTAGCTACGGTCCAAGCCCAATCCCTATCGACGATACCCAGTTGTTATCCATCCTCCAACCAGTTCTGTTCTCCCGCGTGAACAGATACCGCCAATAGCCAACAAGCTGACTGACACTGTTGTTGTTGTGTGCTTCAACTTGCACTTTGCTATTTAGGAAAGGATCCACAACCAGCCAACCAACCAACCCTGCCTCTGCTTTTATTCTTCTTCTCCCTCTCTGTTCTCCACTTTCCCCTTTCTCAGTGCTTACTTCTTTCCACTCCATGTTGCATACAACTATTATATATGTTATTTTATCTAAAGTAAGCTAATTACAAGGGGATCAAAATGAGGAGTGCAAAAATTTCTACTTTATATTGATATGAGTATAAAAGGGTGGAAACTAGGAATGGAATTGGGAATCCACAAGTTTCCCCTCCTCTTTCTCAGGACAGTATGTACACACCTAACTCATTGATGTGCTTCTTTACACTGAATCTGAGCTGTACAAAGTTAGGATTCCTCAGTTGAAGTACTGTTTTCTGCTGCAGTTGCTCCTCCGGAAATGGACATCCAATGATCCGCAAGCAATGCTGTGCTTTGTTAATTTAACAAACCAGAAAGATTGTATACCTATGATAGTGTTTCTTAGGTTATATTCAGATGACATGGAAAACTAGAGACTGAAAAGAAAGATAAATCTTCAAGTGGATGGGTGGGTGGAAAATATTACCATGTCCTGGTCCACTTCTTTCAGCCTATCGGGGGCTTCGTCAATGAAGCGCTCCATAGAAAAAAGAACAAAGATAGCACAATCATAATCGTTTTTCAGCTGGGGAACCTGGTATGCATAGTGATTTAGGATTCATAATACTCAATCAATCCTACAACACAAACATCACATGAAATTCAAACTCGGGGCACTTGTTTACCTCGATTCTTGTCCTTCCAATTACAAGGTAATTTTAGTCTCACCTAGTGATATCCTCCAAAACAACTCTGCTATAGTGGAGCTTTAATGAGTCCAAATGCAGCAACATTGGTCCTGATTTGTTGTCCTTCTCAGGGAAACATATGATCACCAAGCTCCAGTGAAGACTGGTACATCAACACCAATGAACAATGTCACGATTATGCCAAATCAAGGGAAAGAAGGGAGCTTCAGGAAGCAAATCCCTTTTTCATTTCACCGAGCTTGCAGCAATAAGCAACCAGAAGAAATTGTACAATGAACCTGAAAAGAAACTTACTCTTCGTGTATAGGAATCAGTATGTATGCCTTCTCAAATAAGTTCACACCCTTCCACCATCTTCTAAACTTGACAAAGAGGGATTCCTTTCCACTTCCCTACACATGAAAGCGGATTACAGGTGAACAATAGTACATTCATATACCCAGACAGCCATGGTTCTGAAGCATTCAATTTAACTACCTTCCGTGACAACTCCTGTTGCAGCTTTTTGTAGAAGAAGGTACTCAATATGTGATAATCACAAGTAGCCTTTTGTGATGGAGAAGCCTGCAACTCTAGGCACCTAAACAAGAGATCAAATAAAAACATGGACAGTACTCAACCTCAATATTTCCAGATTCAAGTAGTGATGAGCAAATGATGAAAGGCTCAAACATTCACCACAATAACCAGCTACACCCAAAAATAGCTCCGTTTCTATCACTTTTGAGATGGTAAATGTGAATTCCATTACTCCCAAACACCGTTAACCAGTGAATGGAGACAAAATTTATGCTTTATTACAATAGTCAGTTATCGTGTCACGTTATAATGCTTTCTTAACATACAAATGAACATGTTAGAACCACATTAGATATTGAGGGCACTACTATAGCCCATCTGAGCTCAATAAGATAGTCATTCTAACTGACACCCATATAGTGGCACCTTTTGTGGTATCCTATTGGTATGGTAGTGTTTGGTGCATCTTTGATTCTTGGTGATACGAGCTACCAATTGGCACCGAAAAACAAAAGGTAACCAGGATGAAAGTTCACTTTACCGTATGTAAAAGTTCATGATATAGGTGATGTCAGGAAACTATCAGGAGCTAGACAGTCTATCTATATCCTGGAAACAAATTTCAACGCATTCTGGATCGTTCCCGCATCAACACCAAGAAGTCAATAGTCGCATCCTGGACCATCCCTGGTTTGACCTTCTTAACTTAACTATGCCCAAAGAACAAATTCAAACATACCTTGATGGGTAGTAGATTTTAGCATCTTTCATGCTGAAGGTCACAGGGAAAAGCAAATGCTTGTTAATATAGGGAACTAGGCAAAAGAAACAAAACAGAACAAGAGGAGAAAACACCATCTGAAGCTGAACTTACCATTCATCACGTGTTTCATCTGCACAATCTAGTGTCTCCAGACCTTCATCATCATCCAAAAGAACCATAGTCTCCCTCTGTTAACAGGAGATTAGAATGACACAAGCTGCACAGATTTCAACTCGGATAGATGAAAAAGACATTACCTTCACCTGAAATAGATAAAGGAACTCCTTGATTTCTATGATCAGAACACTGACAGCAGGAATGCCTAGATTTGATAAATATCCATCTTGTATCGTACCAGCAAACAACATTTCTGAATGCAGTCCAGAAATGATTTAAGAATCCAAAACAAGTGTCATTTTTGGGAAGAATGGAATAGAACCAAGGCAAAAAATCAATCCACAGCTGAAACGGAATGGTCTTCAAAGTGGAGTTCATGACAAGAAAGTAGGCACTAAAAGGAAACAACAAAAACAGTAAGCCGCCCTTAATAATAAAATGACAGGTTTATGATTTCACGATAATAATTATTATTATGATCACAATAAATCATGATTCATTCATTCATATAATCATATCATAATCATAATAATAATAAGTTTCCTCCCTCCCAAACTAAACACCAACGAGCCTCCCTTATCTTAGGCTTAAGAAACTCGATTAAAAATATGTAAAAATAAAGATAAAATTAAAAAGCACTTTCCCCTTCAGCCTTTTGACCATCTGGGCTGCAGCAGTCGTCTGAGCGAATGGCTCAAACCCAAAATAAGATCCGACCCGACCCAACTTCCTTGAATCAGTTGTCAGCAATGGTCCAAGTCAGGTCGTTCTCGAATATCCAGTGGCAGACCTCGATCCGACCCGGACCCGAGCCCAGAGCCATGAACGCTCCGTGGGTCGGGCTCCACGATGACGTGTCAACGTGACAGATGGCAACGCCGTGGTTGATCCTGGCCTTGCTGCTCGGGTCGAGAATATCCGCTTCGTAGACCCGGACTTTCGGAACCGAGTGGCAGTAATACAGTAGGTACGGGTACAGGCTTTGGTGGCAAGACACGGATTTCGTGACTTCTCCGCCGTTGATCCTTTTCACCGCCCCGATCAAGATCTTCCGCTTCGCACCCTCCACGTTCGCCGTCGTCCGCAGCTCCACGCGCCGCCCCAGCACCGACGTCGCGAAGTCGATCATGTCCTCCGCCGACCCCACGCACCGCTTCGTCTCCCCAGGGCTCGGCGCGCGCTCGCACTCGCTCAGCGAGTTCGCGATCAGCGCTTCCATCGTCGAGTTGTCGTCGGCGTGGAAGATCCGCTTCAGCTCGCCGATGTGTGACGTGGCGAAGGGCAGTTTCGAGATTATGGTGCGGGGCAGAAACGACCTTTTCGGCATCCTGTCGCGGATGTCCGGCATCGGCATCGCGTTCCCCTTTTTCAGCTCCGCCTCGCGGAAGAATTTGCCCGGCTCGACCCACCTATTTACCAAACTGCCACTCACCTTCATCTCCGCCGACGACGACGACGAGCTCCGGTTCGTGTAGCCGGCGAAGGTGACGGCGCCGGGGGACTTGGTGTAGTCCTTGAAGGTGTTGTTCACTCCGTAGCCCTTGAACCCGATCTTCGACCCGACTCCGCCCTGCCCGTACCCGGAGAATTTGTCCGTCCCTTCGTTGAACGACTTCCCGTAATTGCCGAAATTGACCTTGGCGGCGTTGGAATTCTTCGCGTACGACTGGAAAGAATCGTCGCCGACGTTCGATTGGTCCCTGTAGGAAGCGAATCCGTCGACGCCGCCGTTCCCTCCGTCGCCGTAGCTCCTGAAATTGTTCTGGGGGACGTTCCCGTTGAACCCGTACGACGTGAACGTGTCGTTCGCCCCGTTGCCCGTCTCCCCGTAGTTGGTGAAACCCGACCCGATTACATTCGCGTTCTCCCCGTACCCGGCGAACTCATTCGGAGCCCCGTTCGCGTTCTTGCCGTAGCTCGTGAACCCCTGGTTGCCGGAGTTGGAATCCTTGTTGTAGCTCGTGAAGTCGTGGGACCTGCCGTTGCCCTCGTCCGCGTAAGACGTGAACTTGAGATTCGGCACATTTATCTGCTCATTGTAACCGGTGAACTTGCCCTCCCCGCCGGTGGCCCCGGCGCCGTAGGTGTTGAAGCTCTGGTCGGCGACATTGGTGCCGGGGGCGTAATTGGCGAATCTATCATTGTGGCCGGCGGCGTCGCGGCTGTAGCGGCGGAACGAATCGACGGGGAGGTTCTCCCCGTCGGAGTAGTTCTTGAAGGAGTCAAGCCCTCCCGCGCTTCCGGTGGCGTAATTGGTGAAGTTCTTGTCGGAGTAGACGGCGAAGTTGGAGTCCTTGTCGTGCTTCTCGAGGCTGGGGGACAAATCGGGGAAGCAGAGGAGCCCGGCGGCGGAGCAGAAGGCCGGGAGCTGGGTGGAGAGGGCGTTCTGGGCGGCGAGCTTGGCGAAAGTGGCGGACTGGACGGCGGTCATGGGGGAAGCCTTGGAGAGTAGGAATTGGGAGGTGGGGAGGCCGCCGCTCCGGATCTCCTTGTTCCAGTATCGAGCCAGAGCCGCCTTGGGGGTAAATGGGTTCGTCTCCAACGCCATGGAAGTAACCTGCATTGTGGAATTGGGGGCCAATCAATCGCAGAATCTGAAAACCCAAGAAGCAAAAATAAGGGGGGATTTGCTGAATTAGGAAGGAGACTTACAGAGATGCAGAAGAGGAAGAGGAGAGTGAAGCAGCCGCCGCCATGACTATTCATTTTCTTCTCTCTTTTTTTTTCTTTTCTTCTGGTGTCGAGACAGTGGGAATGTTTTCTCTGTGAATGAGGGTTTCACAATGCAATGAGGATGAGGGACGGTGGGTGGGAAAGGAAAGGAAGGGGAGAGAAAGCTACTTGTCGTTATTAAATGGAGAAAATGAAGGGAAAGAAGAATAACAAGGGAAGGAAGCACAGTGAAAACCACAAGAAGAGCAGAGAGGAAAAGGCAGTAAAGAAGGAAACAGAGAGATCACGGGAAGAGGCGAGGTCTTAGTTTTTAGTTTTAGGCAAGTCACCAAGAAATCATTCTAGTTAGGGATTTGATTTGATTTGAGAGTGAAGCACCAAATTGGAGAAAGAACTAGGTTTCCTTTCCCCCCTTTTAGCTCGATCAAGAGCAGTAGATGGTGTTGAGAAACAATGGAGGGGGGTTTTATAGTCAGGTAGAACAACATTTCATTTTTTTTTTTTTTAATATTGTGAAGAAATTTTTAATATTTTATTAAACACGAATTTTAATTATTTTTTCTCAATCATCAAAAGAAGGGAAAGCAAATGCAATAATATCTCTTTTGATACCACAAAGTAAATGCAGTTACAATTCAACGTGCAACTCTTTACACTTAACTAAGATCCACTCATTCTAACAGCAGCTGGTAATCTTCTACCCTTAGCCTAGCTCAAACCACACTGATCCCTGGATAGCTGCAGCAGCAACAGCCAAGGAATTGCAGCCAATGAGAAGAGACACCAACGTAACTGCAATTTGTCCGTGAGCTCGAAAACAATCAGGAATTTCGATGCGTACATCGCTCTCTCCATAATTCACTAAGACGCACTCCTCACTAGATCCCTCCAAGCCTCAAGTCCGAAACTCAGGCTACAGAGCACCTTCCCAGCCAACATTCACCACTGAAAAACTGTGCAAAGGAGAGAATACTATTGCCATTATCTCTTGGGAGAACTCATATCCAAAGGATATATGGTCCCTAGCTAGTTTCACGACCAGCCAATATAACACGACACAAGTATCATCAAGTGCCAAATCCCACTTTTTAATTGTGTCCAATGTATGAATACAGTTTAGAGGAATCAACCATGTTATCAACTGTGATCAGGATTCACGAGGCAAATCGATCGATTTCCATATATACTAGCTCTATACAAGGATACCTTATGTTGTCTAGGCCTAACAGATTCCCACGCTTGCTTAACAGATCTACCAGGACAATAGCTTGTCATCCTAAGAAACACGATTGCCATTACACCGGAAGCGATGAACCTCAACAACTGTATTCTTCAAAATTTGTCTCCCAAGCCTACACTCGCAGAAATTATATATATGTCAATAACGAAGCAAGTGCTAGTTTAATCTTACGGGAACTAAATGAAATATCAGACACTTCTCATATTGTTGCACAATTCAGTTCGGAGTGCTTAATCCAACTTGCGATGTAATGATGATGAATTCAAGCGTATTGTTCATAAATGCCGAATTAATTAAGTAGGCAGTATTCCAGCTCCGAAAAATTCTTTTCCCCTAAACCTCCATCATCATTAGATTCAAGGTGTAAAAAAAGTTGTTTGACTTGTATTGTTGATTAACTTGGACTAAATTAAGAGGTCTTATGAGTAACATAGTCATCCAATATACTAAACTAGAAATTTGGAGTATCAAAACATGTAAAGTTAATGAAGTTTTATAATCTCAAATTTGCTAAGAACTTACCCTCTCAAGGAAAAAAGAGCGAGACGAATGTCATGTCAAATGAATGTACATGGACGAATAAGTTGGCTTGTAGCATTATTTGGGATTGTCATTTTCTAAAAGTCTACTAAGTAGGATGATCAATTTAATTTTCTGTTTGTCCCGTCCACTATCGTCATTATAAAAGTGTCTCAAGCCTATACTCTCATTAACTCTCAACAGTCATCTATAGGGTCATTATTCGTGTAATTATCTAGTAATTATCCATCGACCATTTATTTAGTGACCTTTAATTATCTCGGTGACAACGATTTAGGATATAGGAAATACACTTTCCAACCCATTTTAGGTACTACAATACACTTGCACGGAAGTCGTAACAATTAATATGTAATGTATAGTTGGAATATTTTCCTCATTTTCCTTGTTCCTTTATCACATACCATACCATGCATTTAAATGTAGCATTCAATGATATGGTTGCGAAAGGTAATTAAATGGTTTGTTACTATATATGAGATTTGATATGGGTGGTTGTGTGTCAAATGTCAATATATATGACTTTCTTAAATAACCGTACGGTAAAACTAAAATCTCGAATTTTTCATGGGAAAAAGACAAAAAAAAGTCCAAATTGTTAAGTGAAGGCAAAAAGTTTGACCGTACTTGCTAGATTATAGAAGTAGCTCGGCTTAATAGTGATGCTAGTGATAAATAAGCCAATTGCCGTAAATGTTGTGTTTCCACTTTCCATCAATTGGATTCACCCTAACCCCAAGGTAATGCCGCTACGGAGCTCGTTGTTATAAGTGAATCGAACCACCGACTGATTCGGTTTCAAGAATCGTTTTTTGAAGTTTAGTAGTTTGTCATTACACTGTCAAAATAAGGATGATTTTTGAGTTGTTTAGTCGATTCGTTCTTTTAAGAGAAATATTAACGTGAATACTTTTAGAGTTCACAAGTTTTTTTTTAGTGTAGTAGAGTCAATGTTTGTTAGTATGATAGACAAATTGTGATAACTTTTAATGGTGGAAGGTATGGATTTCATATGGCTTGTGAGTTGTGACTTATGACAATTTCAATCTTATATTAATTATTATTATTATTATTATAGGTATAAACATGTCACTAAGGATTGTCTTACTCATTGAACAATATGTATCACTGTTTTTTTCATATCGATGTTCATCTGGCTCCGAAAATAGAGGTTAGAGATGACCATGCAATCTCGACTCTATGGTAATCGGGTATGAGTAATATTTGGTTTTGAAAAAAATGCGAGGATCGTACTGATACGGGTTTGGGTGAAAAAAATTGCAGTGAATTTTTTTTATTGTAAGAAACTATCTTTCTTTTTTGGGCAATGCAATTCCTAAATTACATACATAACTCGTCAATATCAATTGGGTATCTACTGAAAGATCAATAACAAGGTTTAAATTCCTTAGTCCCAGAAAAGATTATATAATATTGTCATTAGTATACTTCTAGAAGAAGGATCACAAGTGCACACAACCTTACAAGTTGTAAGTTACAATGCCCTTCACAAACATTTTCTTAGGAAAATAAAATAATAATGACAAGGGAAGAAACCATTTATTTATTCCTATTTTCTAATTTAAATTATTTTATTAGTGCTTCCATAAAATAAAATAAAATTATTGTCCCTGGTGGATGGTCAAAATGATGATACAATTTTGTCGATCACTTCAAAGCCATCGTCATTAATCAATGGTTCTATTACATCTTAAACAAATAACGATAGTCATTAGCTTAATTGCCACAAATAATAAATAGCTAAGTATATATAAGTTTTATCATGGTGGGTTCTACTGTGCACTAAAACAAAACGAGTGAATACTGGGCATCTTAGTCTAACAGCAACATTTAATTATTAAACTAAACAGAATCGCGCTTTGTGGCGAAGTGGTCAATTATTGATTTGTTATGATTGCTCATGGATATTTGTTTCTTTTATGGTGGTGTATTTAGTATTTACGATGGTAATTATTTTTTAATTGTTTTGTCACGATTCTTTATTTGATACGATGTAATTGAAAAAACCGGTGCTTATGAGCATAGTATAATCCCTCCTTGGGGCGTTTATTAGTTTTCATATGTTGTTGATTTTTTTTTTGTTAATATTCAATTTTGCATGAAATCTGGTAAAAAGATAATCTATGAAACTTTTTTAAATTTAAAATATGTATGTATATTCAAAATGATGTATAGGTTTTGACCATTTTCTTGGTTGACCATCAATACTAATAGTCAACAATTCTCACTATAGTGCTTCATTGGTACTTGTTAATGTGGATGTCACATGTTTGCCATGCATGTTAACAAAAATATTTAATACCCCATATACTTAGTAAATGCATTTAAAACTCTTGATCTCGAATTCTCGATCTTGTTACATTATAGAGCCATCTATTTTTTATTTATCTAATGCTTTGGGTACTAAACACATATACAATGTCTAATACACATATTTTAAGAAGTTGAATCGATAATTTAATATTCATTTTAAACTATATATTTCTAGTATTTTACAACTATGACCAAACTTTTAAACATATTGTTTAAAATAACTTACAAAGCTTCATATGTATCAATACCTTAATTTAAACTGCACAATATTCTAACTGGTCCCAAGAGCCACACAATATAAATCTTTTAAAAAATTTGTTAATTATTTTTTCAAATGGACAAAATAGATATTTTTCTAAGTAAAAATAATATTAGCATAGATCAAAATGATCGAATCTTCTTCTCAATTCGATTGAGTGATTTAAGATGATATTTACTAGCTATATATGTGCAAAAATGAAAAGTTAATTGAAATGTATGGAGACATTTATGTAATAAATTATAAAAATTGAGCCCATAGTAAAAAATATATCATGAACGCCACAAATAGCACAACCCATGATGAACGGACAACCGGTGGGATATTTTTAGGTCGACTCGTGGTCTTAGGCAGAGGGATCTGTTGTCTCCTTTGTTATTTGTCATATGGACGGAGAGGTTTGCAGCGTTAGTCCGACAGGCATTGGAAAACCGTTCGTTAACTGGTCTGCGTATTAGTCCAAGATGTCCAGTCGTTTCACACTTGTTATTTGCAGATGACCCATACTTATTCCTTCGAGCTTCACCAATGGAATGTGAGATGCTAGTTTCTCTCCTAAACAAACAACCCTAGCTCAATCAATTATGGAATCAGAGATGATAGCACTAGCAACGGCTAGTGAAGAATCAAGTTGGTTGAAAGGATTGTTGTCAGAGATTCCCCTATGGGAAAGGGCGGTCCCTCCGGTATTGATCCATTGTGATAGTACCGCAGCTATCGCTAAAGTTGGGAACTTGTTCTATAACGGAAAGAAACGACAGATTCGTCGTAAGCACAGTACTGTAAGAGAACTCCTAAAGATAGGAGCAGTGAGGGTGGATCATATAAGATTCGAACATAATCTAGCTGATCCTTTGATGAAAGGATTACCTAGAGAGAAAGTCCAGAATACCGCCAAGGGTATGAGACTTATGCCTACCGAACCACGGACTACAAGTGATGGTAACCAAACCCAATAGACTAGAGATCCCAAGAAATGGGTTCAATGGGTAATAACAAGTCATGAGTAGTATGCAAAAAGTTCATGCATAGTGAAGCATGAATCCCAAAGCAATGGAGGTTGAGTTAATAACTCTTAATGAGATCTATACCTTATGTGGGGTGGAGTACTTTACTTTGGGGGTACTCCTGATAGACTCACCTATGTGAATGTGGGAGTGGGGCCGCTCCCTATGGAACTTTGGAGGCACAAAGTTGCTAGAGCGTTCACTAAACCAGGATAACGTGCATGGCCATAAACACAGGGGCTAAGAAGAGAACACAACTCAAAAAGATCCGGTGTGCTACACTGTCTGAGATAGGGTTCAAGACTACGAGTCACCCTTATGAAATCGGAAGTGTAACCACTACGCTAAGGTTCAAATCTTCGCGATGCCTTAGCTTATGCCCAATCTTATGGAACTGTTAATGCTCAGAGATAGTTTCAAAACTATTCAAGTAGGGGATTGTTGGAAATGTATGTATGAATAGCTTTGAAAGCTATAGTCTCTCAAGTGGAAAAACTACCACATTGGTAGTTTTACTTGGTGAAATGTGTATAAAGATAGGAGCCTCTCTCCTAAGGGCAATGCCCCTTGGGGTGACCCACTTTTATGGGAGAGGAAGGACCTAACTGACCACCACAAACACGCGCGCGCGCCGTCCATCCGACCGACCGGTCGATCGGTTGATTGGTAGGTTCACTTGAGACTATATATATTTTTTGGAGAAATTCCGAATGAAATTAATTATCTAGTAATTAATTATTAATCGGTTAATCTGAGGAATATTCTAAGGATAATCGATTAAAAAGAAATATTCGAAGGATAATCCCGCAGGATTTATCTTAATCGACGGTTTTAATTAAGGAAGTAATTATCTTCCTTAATTAATCCGACTTACTCCCCAAGCTAGAGGGTATATTCCTAGAGGTTCGGCTCCTATAAATAGCCGCCTCCCCAGCCCCTCTAAACACACCACAACGAGCATAAACACAATAGAGAGAGTGTTCAGAGAGCTCCGGTTTTCGCACAAAATCGCGAGTACAAAGAGGAGTTGTTTTATACTGGAGACGACCGGTTGATAGTCTGTCGTGCGCATCGAGGGCAGTGCCGCAAACGTCTTAAAGAGAGCGACTAGTCCGCGACTCAGCTCCAGATTCGGTAACCTCGTTCTTGTTGTTGTTCCGTTCCTAGCAGATCGTGTGTGTGTTTTTGGGCTATCCAGCTTCACAAAAGGGGTATCGAGTCATGGATTTGGGCATGCTAAAATTGTTCACATCCCGTGACATAATTTTCTGTGAAGACAAGTTTCCTTTTCGTAAAATCCTTCCGGTCTTGCATCAATCACCGGTCGTCCCTACCGAAGCTGCTGTTGACCCCGAGGATGAGTTGACGGTTTTCAGCCAATATCTCCCCAGCTGGCTGTCGAACAGGATTTTGTTCCTGGTGCTTCTACGCACACGCCGTCATACCACTCCTCGACTGCGCAGGAGGACGTTGGCATGGTCAGCCCGTCCAGCTCTCCGTCTGCCAAACTCAGCTCGCCTAGTTCACTAGTTGAGGCTCCTCCTCCTGATTTGCGTCATGGCCCTCGGAATCGGAAGCCTCCTAGCTTTCTCGTCGATAATTATAACCTTCAGTTTCCTACTTCAAATTCAGGTCATGTTTCCTCGGTTAAGTACCCATTAAATATTGTGGTTAACTATGCTTGTTTGTCCTCTAATCATCAAGCTTATATTGCAGCAATCTCCCGTGCAATGGAACCTCATTTCTTCCATGAAGCCGTGCGTCACAAGGTTTGGCGTGATGCCATGCAAAAGGAGGTTACTGCGTTGGAGGCTAATGGGACTTGGGTACTAGCGCATTTGCCTCCTGGGAAGCGCGTGATCGATTCCAAGTGGGTGTATAAAATTAAATTTAATCCGGATGGTAGCATTGAGCGCTACAAAGCTCGCCTCGCGGCGAAAGGATATACTCAAGTTGAAGGAGTCGATTTTCATGACACATTCGCGCATGTTACTAAGTTGGTCACCGTTCGTTGCGTCATAGCCCTTGCTGCTCAGTTGGGTTGGTTGCTACATCAAATGGACGTCAACAATGCATTCTTGCATGGTGACTTAGAGGAGGAGGTCTATATGCAGGTTCCTCTAGGCTTTGCTCATCCCGGCGATGACAGGGTTTGTCGTCTTCGGAAGTCTCTTTATGGACTTAAGCAGGCCTCTCGTAATTGGTATACCAAGTTCACTGCAGCATTGATGGGGTATGGTTTTGATATCCCTTTTCACTTTTCGCCGCGTTGACACCTTCCTTGTCGCCCTGATTTATGTCGATGATATTATTCTTGGGGGTACCTCTCTTCCCGAGATTGAGCAAGTGAAGGCTTTCTTGCATCAAACTTTCAGCATTAAAGACCTTGGTCCTTTGAAGTATTTCTTGGGTGTCGAAGTTTCTCGCTCCAAGAAAGGTATTGTGCTTACACAACGTAAGTATGCCCTCGACATTCTCGCGAATTCTGGTGTTGAAGCTGCTCGTCCTTGTTTGTTCCCGATTGAGCAGAACCATCGACTAAGTTCTTTCGATGGTCTCGTGCCGCTGACCCCTCTTCTTATCGCAGGTTGATCGGTCGCTTGCTCTACTTGACAGTCACTCGGCCCGACATTGTTTATGCTGTCAATGTTCTTAGTCAAGCTGTTCA
Organism: Linum tenue; assembly: GCA_946122785.1. NCBI lineage: Eukaryota > Viridiplantae > Streptophyta > Magnoliopsida > Malpighiales > Linaceae > Linum > Linum tenue. The sequence goes on along the minus strand of CAMGYJ010000006.1, from coordinate 64,412,126 downwards.
TGATCCTCGTCAAACACATGTTGATGCTGCTCATCGTGTCTTAAGATATTTGAAGAGTTCTCCTGGTCAAGGCTTATTCTTTCCATCCTAGCGCTCGCTGACCCTCACAGCTTTCTGTGATGCTGACTGGGGAGGCTGCCAGCACACACATCGTTCAACTACTGGGTATTTTATTTAGCTTGGTCACAGTCCTATATCTTGGCGCACGAAGAAAAAAACTGCTGTTGCATGTTCTTCTGCAGAAGCCGAATACAGGGCCATGGCCAGTACTGTTAGTGAAACTATTTGGTTGCGCTACTTGTTCCGCGAGCTTGGTGTGGTCATGGATGCGCCTACTCCCTTACATTGCGACAACCATGTTGCATTACACATTGCAGCCAATCCCGTATTCCATGAGCGTACAAAGCATGTTGAGATGAACTGTCATTTTGTTCGTGAGCGCATGGTCTCCAAGGAAATAGCTCCGACCAAGATCCCTACTCAGCATCAGGTCGCCGACATCTTCACTAAGGGTTTGAGGGCTGATCAGTTCTCATTCCTGTCTTCCAAGCTTGGCCTTCATAACATTCACGCCTCCGCTTGAGGGGGAGTGTAGCGGAACATGCACGTGCTTGACATGCATGGCTTAAGGACTTACATGTCCAGTTTTGTATTTGATGGCATTGATTTGTTATTAGCCAGCTTGTGCCGAACCCTAGCATCTTGTAGAAGGGTTTCAGTCATACATACATACATACATACATACATACATACATACATACATATATAGGGTTAAAGACACATTTGGTCACTGAGATTACAAAATTGGGACATGTTTAGTCACTAGAAAAAGTTAATATCAAATTTGGTCACTACAATTACTAAAACTGGACACATTTAGTCACTCGCCGTTAGTCTCCGTCCAACTCCGTTAATGAAGTCCGTTAAGTGCTGATGTGGCAAACATAATTGCCTAATCAGCCGGATATAACCCAACAAAAATAAAACCCGACCCGCCACGTCATTAAAACCAACCCAACCCCTGACCCAACCCCACCCAACCCTTCTTCCTCCTTCCTCCCACCTCCTTCTTTCCCCAAAACCACCGCCGCCGCAGCTCTCCTCCTTCCTCCCACCTCCTCCCGCAAACCTGGTCGACCTAACCCAGCAGACCAATTCTTCACCATCCCTCACCAAATCTGTTTCTCCTCTTATACATTTCTTCCCCCAAATCCCAACCCACCCAGAAAACCAAAAAAAACCCCCAAATCCCAATCCTTCATCTCTTTCCGCCAATCTCTCAAATTACTCGCTGTGGAATTGACCATCAAAAGAATGGCTGAAGCTATGGATTCTGATTCTGGCGGATGCGCCCTTCCCGCCGTTCGCTCCGAGGAAATCTCTGAATCTTGCTCTCCGCTTCCCGCGATGAAAGATTCGCCCCAGCCATTATCGCCCATCGTCGCTGGTCCGTCTACTGCAGCCGAAGAAGATGGTCGTTTGCTTCTTGAGGGCAACAATCCCAGTTCTCATCCTCTCGAGAAGGCTGGATGCGTAGTTTGTGAAGAACTGGTTGATGACCATGCTCAAGAAGCGCTGGTTCTTGGTCCCTGTGGAGGCAAGATGGTACTTTGTCCTAATCTGACTTCTGGGTACTCCGACGCTGCTGAAGATGTCGACGGTAGAGTGGAGATTTTGGGCGGGGAGAGTTTGTTGGAGGCCAAGAAGAAAAAATTGATGGCTGACCTTGAAGGTGGAGCGATCTTTAAAGGGAAAACCTTCCTGGGAAATGTGGTGGGTGCTTCCAATGGATTTGAGGAGTCTAATGGACCTTCTCTCAAGGTTCAAGTAATTGATGATACCGTGCTGATCGAACCGGTTTCTGTATTTCGAAACGTTCAGAACGGGAGGCAGCAGGTGAATGGGGGAAACGGGAAGAGGAATGGGAATCAAGGTGCTGCTGATGGGAAGAAGAAGAGGCCAAGAAAGAAGGGAAAAGATTTGATTAAGGGGAAGCTTGTGAGAGGTGGAGGTGGGGAGATGAGGAACGAGAGGAAGGAGAAGTGAGGCGGGTTTGCTTTTGTTAAGTGGGTCGGGTTTTGTTCAGGGTCGGGTTGGGTTCATGGGTTGGGGTTATGATATGGCTGGTTTAGTGACGTGGCAGGTCGGGTTTGACCATTTCTGGCTCAAAAAGGCGCTGACTAGGCGTTCACGTTAGCCACGTCAGCACTTAACGGACTTCATTAACGGAGTTGGACGGAGACTAACGGCGAGTGACTAAATGTGTCCAGTTTTAGTAATTGTAGTGACCAAATTTGATATTAACTTTTTCTAGTGACTAAACATTTCCCGATTTTGTAATCTCAGTGACCAAATGTGTCTTTAACCCTACATATATATATGGTTATGTCTTCAGTCATACATACAAAATTTAATGTATTATGACCACTTTTAGAGGTGGGTACACTGAATGCACCCAAAAAAGTGAGTGCACCGAAGTATATATATATATATGATGTATGTATGTAGAAGGCATTGATGTAGCCGACATATATTGTGACACAAAATAATAAGAAAACATGAGAGCTCTTGCTCTCCGTTGAGTAGTCTCGTTCACATCGAACGGGGAAACCACGTAAATCGCGTGTTGTTCTTGTTCTCGTTCTATCAATTTGTTACTACTATGCTCATATATATATATAAGCAACACTGCTTTTGTTTTTTTTTTTTTTTTTTTGTTATGATACAAATTTATCGTTTGTGTTATACATTCATTTAGTACCAATACCTTTCTGTATACATCAGATTTATATATTCTGTAAAAAAAAATAGAGTACAAATTCAACTCTGAGCTAACCTCAAAGTGAGCTCCTCCATCCCGTTGTCCCCAATAAAATCCAGTAATTTTGCGAGTGTGGGGAACTAATAAAAAAAAAAAAAGTTGATTGGTAAGAAATAGAAAGCGACAACGACACTGGTGAGTTGTGTGGTTGTTTTGTTTTGTTTTATCTTGTTCTGTTCTGTTCTTTTCTGCTGCATCGTTTTCCCATTAACTAGTTCAACCTCTGCCACATATTTACCATAACGTGTGCTTGCTAGCTTCTGAAAAACGCGTTTATTGGGCACTGCTGCTGATTTTGGTTTCAACCTTTTTCGTGATCCCATTCTGCTAGCTTTTGGTTTCTCGTGTCCCGTCTCGCTCCCCATCAAGCGCTAGTAAAACAAAGCTCGTGAAGCACTTGCTCGTAATTCCTATTCCGCGCGCCTAATCATCAACGATACCGACTTCTCCAATGTTATATTGATAATAATAATAATCTTGGCACTTGTCTACAATTAGCGCGTTTTTATTGGATTCTGTATATTATTGTGTCCATGCAGTAGTATATTGTTGGATTCTGTACATATGAATTATATTAATAGTTCTCTAATCCACATCTTGTTAGACTATCAAAAGTTAAGAAGGATATATGAATTTATGTTAACCTAATAGTTAAGAACGAATGCGGAATAAAAATGATGATGAACCATCAACGAGGAACTCAAACTAAGGCGTTGGTGATGATATTCCCCAACTAAACCTCTTAATTAGTTTATCTACTAGAGAATCATGATCTTCGTTATAAGGAGAAGACGAGAGTATGTTGGTAATCGTTCTTTATATATAATTTAACATAACATAAATGTAAATATTTAATTATACGTTTAAAACAAGGGTTAATATTTTCGTATGGCCTGAACTTTGATCAAAATAAACATTCTGGCCAATCTTTTCGATCTATAACATCCTGGCTCGAACTATGCACCAAAATAAACAATTTGGCCAAATCCGACTTTTAACCGTTAACTTGGACGGTCAAACGCGTTGACCGTTAGTCAACGTGTCATGTCACTGCCAAGTCAGCATAAAATATTTAAAATAATTCACAATTTCCACACATTACCTAATTTTAAATTATTATAAAATAAAAAAATCATCTAATACCTTAGTTAAACCAAAAATAAAAAATGAAATATTTATCAGATCTTCTAACTTGGCAGTGACGTGGCGCGTTGACCGTTAGTCAACGCGTTTGACCGTCCAAGTTAACGGTCAAACATCGGGTTTGGCCAAATTGTTTATTTTGGTGTATAGTTCGGGCCAGGATGTTATAGATCGAAAAGATTGGTCAGAATGTTTATTTTGGTCAAAGTTCAGGTCATACGAAAATATTAACCCTTAAAACAAAGTACAATTAAACTCTATTTTTCCATTCAACCCTGAAACTAAATTCTGATTCTCAGCCCTTATGATATTAACAAAGCACAATTAAAGAAGTAGCAAAATAGCCAGAGAGTCGAATATCTTCTATCCCTCTTCTTCAGTCGTTCCTGTGATAAACCCTACCTTAGTCCAATGGACAGACTCTACTAGCCATCATTGGTTTATTTGTTTCTCAAACCTGTATTGATTTTAATGGTTTCAATTGTAAGTGTTGTAAGAGTATATTGGCCTGGAAAAGTGAAGGTGAAGGAGCTAGTTGCTCGATCGAAGAACCCTGCTGACGTTGCACATGACACGATCAATTCGACTCAAGATCCTTCGCTAATAGTGAGAGTTGGATCTATATCCCGTTCAATGGAATGCTGGATTGAGATATTTCTAAGACTCGGATCCAAGAGGAAGGTGCTTACGACGCTAGGCTCGCAAGGAAAGAAACTTCATAGAAGTCGAAATACATTTAGCTTTGGTCTATTCGAAGAACAAGTTGAGCACTGTAGACGACGAGTGTTGAAAGAGAACATGTTATTAGTTTGTGAATAACTGTCTAGGAGAATATATTGAAAAATATTTGTTGAGCACGGTAGACGATGTGTATATTTACAATTTTTTTCAAAATATGAAAACATGTCAGGGTATTTTGCTGTAGCTTGTATTAGTATGAAATTTTTTAATTTAAGAAATTATATTTTTAATTTTCTAATTATAAATATAATTTAACTTTTGAAGGATGAGACCCTTATATCAAAATTTTGGTGGGCCATACTTAAAGTAATCTTCTTGCTGAATGTAGTTCTTTGCACTTTGGTGAATCAAAATCGTTGATTATTACTAAACTGATTTTCAGATTTGGATTTAAAGAATCGAGATAACTATCATTTACAGAGTCATGTACTTTAGATAGGTAAAGAATAAATGAATGACTAATAAGTAATAATCACTATCGAAGCCACTTGGGCCTAAGGGAGTTCTCATGCATAGCCTCATATTGAAAAAAAAAAAAACATGAAAATTTGATACTAGTGCCTTGTTGAGAGAGTTTTGAACAAAGGGACCTCTCTACTAACCACAAACATTTTTAACACCAAGTTACATGTCATTCTCTAATTTATATGTAACATTTAGTTTAGTTATAAACTTAGAATGTAACATTTAATATTATATACACGAAAATACAATTCGCCTGCATCTATTCCCCACCCAATCCTATCATCAACCTCTTTCCAGCCCCAACTTTCACAGCTTCCTCAAATTATCATTGAGCTCTTCCTGGCTTCCAAGGCCCCAGTTTCTACAACCTCCTCAAAATCGACCTCTTCATTTGTTGACTTTAACATGGAAAAGGTTGTTACATCTTGCTATCTTTTATTTTTAGGGTTAATATATTTGTATTGTCTAAACGTTTCAAATAATAAACATCATGATTATTCTTTTTGATCTATAGTATCATGGTCGGAACTATACACCAAAGTAACGAAAATTGTCAAACCTGAAAATTGATCGTTATCTTGGATGGTCAAACATGTTGACTAACGGTCAACGCGCCACGTCACCGCCAAATCAGCATCTTTCACTTAATTTTTTTTATATTTTCCACCTATTACTATTTATTTTTTTCATTTTGAATAAATTTAAAAAAAAAATTGAATTTCGGAACACGAAATTCATTTTTCATTTTTCAATTTTTTATTCAAAATGAAAAAAATTAATAGTAATAGGTGGAAAATATAAAAAAAAATTAAGTGAAATGTGCTGACTTGCCAGTGACGTGACGCGTTGACCGTCCAAGATAACGGTCAATTTTCGGGTTTGGCCAATTTTGTTACCTTGGTGTATAGTTCAGACCATGATATTATAGATCGAAAAGATTGGCTAACATATTTATTATGTGAAAAGTTGAGGCCATACAAAGATATTAACCCTTTATTCTAATGAGTTTTCAAGAGATGATATGTTACCTCTTGATCTTCATTAACTAGATGCTTATATATTTGATATGAGTTCAAGAGATGATATGTTACCTCTTGATCTTCATTAATTAGATGCTTATATATTTGATATGAGGACACTTAGATGTGTGCAGGATTAAAGACAATTGCTGAGTTTTTATAGGAAAATGGTTGTGTAAAAAAATATAAAGTCATGTTTTCATTATTTTATCAACTTGCTATATCTTGCCACCTTTATTCTGATGACTAATGAGTTCTCAAAAGATGATATCCAACATCTTGATCTTCATTAAATAGATACTTATATATTCTATGTGAAGACAGTTGAGAGGTTTGCAAGATCAATCGAAGACAATTGATAACCTTTTTAGAAAAATGGTTGTCTCAAAACATCATATAATGTCTCGGGAAAGAGTATTTTCTGTAAGGGATTACGTGAAGCACACACCTCGGGATCATATGAGCGACGGAACATGAATAGTTTTTTGATAGAGTACATTGAGAGTAACATCCTTGATGCTTTGGATTTTTTTTTTTTTTTTGAATAATAATTTCATTCATTCAAGCCCAAAGGAGGCAGAGAAGTTACAGCATGCTGGAAATAATAGCCAAAACAGAAAGCCAATTGGCATGAAGGGTATCTTGTCTACAGTTGCGAGCTACCCAGTCAGCTTCTTTGTTGTTCTGTCTACTAGTGAAGGAGATATGGATCCATGGAGAACTGCGAAGGATGTTGGTGATAGAAGAGAGGGACGCGTAACAACGCCATGGCCAAGATGCAGGGTTGTTGTAGATGGCATCCACCAATGTCTTGCAGTCTGAACGGATCGACGAGGGAACACGGTCACTGGTTGCAATAAGGCATGCTTCAAGAATGGCTGTAACTTCCGCTTCAATTGGGGAAGAGCAAATGATCCTTCCAGCCTTCCCATCGCAAATCTGTCCGTTGGAGTCAGTAATAACCACTCCAAAAGCCGCCCTCTGTGTATCACTTTCGTAGGAGCCGTCACAGTGAATCTGTCGAAGATTGCTAGGCGGTGGACATGATTGAGATGGGAGAACCCGAGGCTGAGGAGAAGGGAGGGGATGGTACGGTGAATAATGGGGTTCAGTCGCTTCCCGAAAGGCACATATCGAAGTATATGATGGGGACAAAGCTGTTTCTCTAAAGATACTCTCGTTACGGGCCTTCCAAATGTTCCAGATGCAGAAGATGTGGCGACGAACAGAAGAAGGGTCGTCCCGATGTTTCATGTCGAAAATCCATTGAGTGAGGTTTTGCGGGGGAGAAAAAGATGGAAGAACCTTGGTCCAAGTTTCGGCTGCATGGGGGCAGAGGAAAAGGCAGTGGATGGGGGTTTCTTCCGTCGATCGGCAGAGTTGACAAAGGGGGGAAGGTGCACAATTGCGCCGAAAAAGATTGAGGTTAGTTGCAAGGGCGTTCCGAATGCATCTCCACATGAAAAATCTGATCTTTGGAGGAAGCTTGAGAGACCAAAGCCATTTCCAGTTGTCGTCTGAGGCCGGCATGTTGAGATCGTGGTGGTGGGGATGGTGATGATGGCGGAGGTGGTTGCGCAAACCATGGTAAGCAGAGCGGACAGTGAATTCTCCAGTAGGGCAGAATTTCCATGCCCAAAAATCCTCTGTTCCCTCAGGGGCAATCTGGATATGTGAAATAGCATCGACTTCCTCTGTTGTGCAGTGTCTTCTAAGGAGGTCAAAGTTCCAGCTTGTACCTTCTTGATTCATCCAGTCTTTCACACGAGAGGGAGGGTCAAGATTGGAGGATATCTTGTGCCCTTGATTGTGGAGTGGGTGGACCCAAGGATCTTTGTGGAACCAAGTGTTCTCCCCCGATCCGATGACCCGAATCGCTCCGATGTCAAGAGCCTGCCTTGCATCACAGAAGCTCGCCCAAATCCAAGATGGGGAGCTTCCTTTTCGGGCAGAAGAGAACACTCCGTTCGGGAAGTAAAGACCACGGAGAACTCTTGCCCATAAGGCTTCCGGTTCGTTGAGGAGACGCCAGCACTGCTTAGCAAGCAAGGAGAGGTTAAACAAGTGAAAATTTCGAAAACCCAACCCACCTTCCGATTTCGGGTCGTTGAGGACTTCTCCTCTCCGCCAATGGATGACTTTCTTTTTCATTGAACCCGACCAAAAGAACCGGTGGAGAAGAGAGTCCATTTTCTTCGTGAGAGAGGCCGGAAGGAGAAACACACTCATGATGAAGGTTGGGATTGCTTGGATAACCGCTTTGAGCAAAGTTTCCTTTCCCCCATGCGAGAGAGTGAGACTCTTCCAAGATTCTCCCTTCTTCTCCATCCTCTCTATCAGGAAGGAAAACGTTTCCTTCTTTGAACGACCTCATTCTGTTGGGACCCCCAGGTACTTATCATGGTGGATGGAAGAAGGAAGGCTCAAAGAGCTCGTGATAAGGTGACGGAGGTCCTCTGGAGTATTCTTGCTGAAGAAAACCGAGGATTTTTCCATGTTGACCTCTTGTCCTGTCATTGATTTGTAAGAGTCGATGATCGCCATAATTGCTTGAGCCTCCTCTCTCGAAGCTTTGCCAAAGATGACAGTGTCATCTGCAAACAGACAATGAGACAGACGAGGGCAGTTAGGTTTCATTTTGAGCCCTTGAATAGCGCCTTGGGAGACACTCTTGTCAAGCAAGAAGGAAAGAGAATTCGACATAAGGATGAAGAGGAAAGGGGAGAGGGGGTCTCCCTGACGAATCCCTCTTGTGGGGGTGAAAAAGTTGGTTGGTTCTCCGTTGAACAGGATGGAAAATCGAACCGTGCGAATACATTCCATGACCCAACCACACCATGCATGATTAAAACCATAGGCCTTCAAGAGTGCTTCCAAACAGTCCCAGTCAACAAGGTCGAAAGCCTTTCTCATGTCCATCTTGAGCATCATATCAAATCTTTTCCCCTTTTTCCGTTTCTTGAAATGATGAAGAACCTCATGAACAATAGTGATGTTGTCCTGAATCAAACGACCTCCGGTGAAGGCAGCTTGCATTTCTGAAACGAGACATGGCATGAACTTCTTGATTCTAGATGACATGATCTTAGAAACCACTTTGTACTTGAAATTGCAGCAGCTAATTGGACGGAATTGGGAAGCAGAATCAGGCGAAGGGATTTTTGGGATGAGGGCAATATGAGTGTCATTCCATCCGGGAGGAAGGGAAGACGTTGCAAAGAAGGATTCCACCTCTTTACACAAATCTTCCCCAACAATGTTCCAGTACTTCCGGAAGAAGATCCCAGAGAAACCATCAGGGCCCGGCGATTTATGCGGTCCCAAGGAGAAAACCGCATTCTTAATCTCCTCTCTAGAAAGTGGCTTACTCAGATCCGCATTCATATCATCGGTTACAATGCGAGGAAAGTCGGTGAGAAGATTCACATCGAGCCCTGAATCTCTGGCTTTGAACAACTCCTTGTAGAAATCAGATAAGTGGGCCGAAAGGATGTCCGGCTGCTTAATCCAATTCCCATTCAAATCTTTGAGGCCCATAATCCTGTTGAAATGCTTCCGGTAAACATTGGAGTTGTGGAAGAATTTTGTGTTTTGATCGCCTTCCGCCAACCAATTAATCCTCGATCTTTGCCTCCACATTCTTTCTTCATCCCTCCAAATGGCATCAAGCTCCTCCAACAAATTTGTTTCCTCCTCCAAAACCTCATCTGATCGGAAAGTTTGGGCGAGAATCTCAAGCCGATTTTTGATTTCAGTTTCCCTTTGGTGTTGAACTTCTCTCAGCTCCTTCGCCCAAGCTTTCAAATTTTCTTCACATCTCTTAAGTCTTTGGTCATGGGTTCCTCCCGTTTCCCACGCATTAAGTACCACTTGGTCACATTCCTCCTTCCCTTGATGCTTTGGATGATGGATGTATTTTAGATACTTTTCATAATATGATCAATAGAAGGAAAAGGATAATGACATGCACAAGAATCACTCTTCTTCTTTAACAAAAACTTTAGGTTTAATTCACCCGCATAGCCATAACTTTCACGGTTTTGACAAATATAGCCACTTTTTGAAAAATACATAGTTGTAGCCACATTTTGGAAACTCATTTGACAAAATTAGCCATTTCCATTTAAAACTTTAACATCGTTAGCAAGACGCTGATGTGGATGCCACTTCACCTCCCACATCAGCTCCAACACATGTCCAACTAGACTCGCCATGCCAACTGGGTGCCACGTCAAATTAAAGTTTTTATTTTTAGAAAAAAATATTATTATTATTATTATTATCTTTCTCTTTCTCTTTTGCACTCCTCACCGTCCGCTTCATCTCCCTCTCCAAAGCTTGGATTTCTTCCTTTGCTACTATCTCTCTCTTTGATTTTTGATTCCTTATGGAATGGATAATCGATGAGCAACAGATTCAGGGCGTCGTTCCTGGTTCCGCCGCCACTGTCGCCGTGGAATCCCTATCGAGGGGAGAACGACCCCTGTCCACCGAAGAAAGCAGGAGAGGATTTGAATTGGCCGTTCATAACCCGCTCGCAACTCCGACTCTGAAAATCATCTTATGGTGGAGACTTTAGAGATTCAGCAATGGCGGAGAGAAACTGATACACGAACTCGTCGATAGCAACATAATGAACAAAGCCTGGCAAAGAAATGATGGCGATTAGGCTTCTTCAATTTCTAGATCTGGAATTTTTCAAAGGGGAAGTTCAATGGCGATTAGGGTTCTTCAATCTCGCGGTCTGGTATTTTCGCCGACGAGATGTAAGAGGTGAGGGGAGGCCAGATCAAGCAAAAGGAGGAGAGAAGAGGAGGAATCGCCGTCAGTCCCCTGTTGCCCACCGTCGTCGCTTTGTACTTCTCACAGATCGACGAACCTTTTCAGCTTCGGACCACCACCGCCACCTCTCTTCTCCTTCTTCTCCGATGGGTCGTTGAGAAATGCATTTTCTTGTTCGTTGGGCTAATGGGAAAGAGCTTGTGGGTGCAGCGACGGAGGATTGGCAGTGGTGAGAAGAAGAAGAAGAAGAAGAAGAAGAAGAAGAAGAAGAAGAAGAAGAAGAAGAAGAAGAAGAAGAAGAAGAAGAGGAAGGGAAGTCTTAGCGGCGGACAAAACATAAATTATAGGGTTTTCAGTTAATTAAAAGAAAAGGATAATTTTCATTGGCATTTTCTTTTATTATTTATTGTTTTAGTTAATTAAAAACCATGCCACGTCAATCACTACCGTTAGTCCAGTCAGCATTCGCAGTTAGTCCGTTAAAGCTTTTGACGGAATGGCTATTTTAGTGTATTTTTCAAAAAGTGTCTATATTTGTCAAAACCGTGAAAGTTATGGCTATGCGGGTGAATTAAACCAAAATTTTACAATGCTTTAAAGCATTAGTGCTTTAGCTTTTGCCTTTATGGTATAACTTGAAGTTGTACGTTTAACGTTATGGTACAACTTCGGGTTGTTACATGTACTCTTTTGTAAAATTCTTTTATGGTACAAACTAAAGTTGTACATTTATATTATGGTACAACTTCAAGTTGTACCATAACATAAAGACCAAATTCTCTTATGGTACTTCAATTTGTATTTTTAACGTTATGATACAACTTTAAACTGTACTTTAAAACACCAATACTTTACTTTAAAGTAAAGTAGAAAAGGCTAGCGTACGTCCGGGCGTACGCTAGCCTACCGTACGCCCCATTGAGTTTTGCTATTTAGACAAAGAATTAATCGGAGTTTGGGACATGATACTATACCCTAACCCCTAATGGGTGAATCCCAGTCCCCAATTCACTAACCCAAAGCACGAGATTCGTTTAATCTTAAAAATGAAAATCAACGATTCTGATTCGTCGAAATTTTCATTGGTTTTCATTTCAAGATTAAATGAACCTCATGATTTGGGTTAGAAAATTAGGGACTGGGGTTCACCCATTAGAGGTTAGGGTATAGTATCATGCCCCAAACTCCGATTAATTCATGATCTATATAGCAAAACTCAATGGGGCGTACGCTAGCCTGAACCATATATATATATATGGTGCCTTCTATGGTACCCCGGGTGAAATCTGGGGTACCTCATACCTTGTGTATGGAAACAGTATCTAGACCTCGAATTAGCAGGTTTTTTGGGTCTGATATTATACCCTAACTCTTAATGAGTGAACCCTAGGTCCTAATTATCTAAATCATAATCTATAAACCCTAAGATGGTGTATTCCTTTTTGTGCCTATATTTGGACGAATCATAACCGTCGATTATTGTTTCTAAATAAATTGATCTTGGACTATAAGATTGGGAGAATTAAGACCTAGATTTTGATCTTTAAGGGTTAGAGTATAGTATTATGTCCGAAAGATCGGTCAATTCAAGCTCTAGATAATGTTTTCATACTCAAGGTATGCGGTACCCCGGATTTTACCCAGGTACCATAGAACTCGCCATATATATATATATATATAATTAGCTGTAAAGAATTGTGCTAAGTAAGAACTTTGAGGTCAAGGATATATATCTAGCCCTAAACACTTCATCGCACACACTACAATGCGTCCCTAGCCCTCGACGCTCGTCGAGGATTAATTTCTGAGCTACTAGTTCTCAGTTGTGGTTGTGCTCTCTGGCCGGCGTGGGCAGCGATCAAAGCAAACACAGCACGTTCACTCCATTACTGTGACCAATATTAATGATCTGAATCTGAACCTAATATCACTGCGTCAGAGGCTCAGAGCCCTAACTCTAGCTACTTGAAATCTTCTAGCCCTACTGGTCACTACTCGTCACACACCGAAGAGAAGTAGATTCGAAATGTCAATGGTCGAAACTCGAAAAAGTACTCTAGGGCTGGCTATTTGGTCCGGATTTTTTGGTTTTACCCGAAATCAGACCGTATAATTCGGATCGGGATCGGATCGTATAATCCGGACCGGGACCAGATAGTAAACAATCCAATCCAATATTTGGGCTTAGATTTGAGGTAAAAAACCGTTCGGGACCAGATCGAAAACTGGATAAAGACCGGATAAGAGAGCTCAACACCCAAAACTTAAGAGAAATTTGCATAAACGGTCATAAACCTTTGCACTTAGTACAAAACTTAACCAACTCCTCACCCTTACAGGCCTTAGGCCACTAAAATCCCCATAAGCTCAATATAAATCAAGACCGAATTGGGACCGGACCGGATCAAGACCGAACTGTATCCAATCCAATATTTGGTTCTTATATTTTTAAAGACCGAACTGAACCGTATCAATTTGGGCCAATTTAACTGGACCAAACCGTATAGCCACCTCTAAACAGTAGCGTGTTGTGCCTTGTGCGAGTCGACCCAGAAATGCCTAAAGGCTTCAGTATGGTATTTATTGCACGGAATAAATACGACGAGATGGGTCGCTACCGGTAGCTATTGAGCTCAAATGTCCTTTCAAGACGTGAACTGATTGAAAAGTTAAGTGCCATACTTACCATAATTGAAAGAGGCTGTGGCCTGTGTATCAGAGTTGCCGTCCAGCTTTTTGTCAATCCATATCTTGAATCGTGTTTCTGTCTTCCCAAACACCTACCGACTTCTTAAACATGGCCTGCCATGTCAGTCTCTAATAGCTACTTGATGCTTGTATCTATGATTTGCATAGGGTGTTTTTATCCATCACTTATATTATGGTATTTTAATAGTGACTAGAGGAAAATGATTGAACATATATTATATATAGGTATTTTCAGTGCACTTATTTTTTTGGGTGCATTCAGTGTACTCGCCTCATAATCACCATTTTGAATAGGCGATTCATGTCAAAACAATGTCAATTATTACTTGTGATATGATAGACATGAAACCCCATGAATTTACAAAAAAAAAACATAATATTTACTTTGATTTGAATGATTTAAGATTTAGGGATGATGTTCAAAATTGAAGGTTTAGGGGTTAAGGTAATTGATTGATTAGTTGCGATCATTTATTATATCATCACATTACACTAATGCTACCAGTTAAAATTCAAAATTTGATGTCTATGGTTAACTTTAGATTTGGGTGCATTCAATGCACCCAAAAAAGCGAGTGCATCGATATATATATATATATATATATATACATATATGGTGCCTTCTACGGTACCCCGGGTGAAACCCGGGGTACAACATACCTTGAGTATGAAAAAGCTATCTAGACCTCGAATTAGCAGAATTTTTGGGCATGATACTATACCCCCTTATTGAGTGAACCCCAGGTCCTAATTATCTAAATCATAAACTATAAACCCTAAGATGTTACATTCATTTTTTGCATATATTTGGACGAATCATAACCGTCGATTATTGTTTCTAATTAAATTGATCTTGGGGTATAAGATTTAGAGAATTAAGTCCTAGATTTTGATCTTTAAGGGTTAGAGTATAGTATCATGTCCGAAAGATCAGTCAATTCAAGGTTCGGATAGCGTTTTCATATTCAAGGTATGCGTTACCCCGGATTTCACCCTGGGTATCGTAGAACTCGCCATATATATATATTCAGGCTAGCGTACGATCGAGCGTACGTTAGGCTACCGTACGCCCGTTTTAGTTTTGCTATTTAGATCATGAATTAACCGGAGTTTTGGGCATGATATTATACCCTAACCACTAATGGATAAACCCCAATCCCTAGTTTTCTAACCCAAATCATGAGATTCGTTTAATCTTAAAATGAAAATCAACAATAATTTCGACGAATCAGAACCATTGATTTTCATTTCAAGATTAAATGAATATTATGGTTTGAGTTAGTGAATTGCGAACTGAGATTCACCCATTAGGGGTTAGGGTATGGTATCATGTCCCAAACTCCGATTAATTCTTTGTCTAAATAGCAAAACTCAATGGGGCGTATGGTAGGCTAGCGTACGCCCGGACGTACGCTAGCCTTTGCCATATATATATTATATATGGTACCGTATACCTTGAGTATAAAAACTCTATCTAGACATCGAATTAACAGGATTTTTGGACATGATACTATACCCTAACTCTTAATGAGTGAACCCTAGTTCCTAGTTATCAAATTCATAAACTATAAACCCTGAGATGGTGCATTCATTTTTTGCCTATATTTGGGCGAATCATAACCGTCGATTATTGTTTCTAATTAAATTGATCTTGGGGAATAAGATTTAGAGAATTAAGGCCTAGATTGTGATCTTTAAGGGTTAGAGTATAGTATCATGTCCGAAAATTCAATCAATTCAAGGTCTAGATAGCGTTTTCATACTCAAGGTATGTGGTACCCTGGATTTCACCCTGGGTACCGTAGAACTCCCCATATATATATATGACAAAACTCAATGGGGCGTATGGTAGGCTAGCGTATGCCGATTTGAGTTTTGCTATTTAGATCATGAATTAATCGGAGTTTTGGGCATGATACTATACCCTAACCACTAATGGATAAACCCCAGTCCCTAGTTTTCTAACCCAAATCATGAGATTCGTTTAATTTTAAAATGAAAATCAACAATAATTTCGACAAATCAGAACCGTTGATTTTCATTTCAAGATTAAATGAATATTATGCTTTGGGTTAGTGAATTGCGGACTGGGGTTCACCCATTAGGGGTTAGGGTATAGTATCATGCCCCAAACTTCGGTTAATTCATTGTCTAAATAGCAAAACTTAACGGGCGTACGATAGGCTAGAGTACGTCCGGGCGTACGCTAGCCTACTATACGCCCCATTGAGTTTTGCTATTTAGACAAAGAATTAATCGGAGTTTGGGACATAATACCATACCCTAACCCCTAATGGGTGAATCCCAGCCCCCAGTTCACTAACCCAAAGCACGAGATTCGTTTAATCTTAAAAAATGAAAATCAACGATTCTGATTCGTCGAAATTTTCATTGGTTTTCATTTTAAGATTAAACGAACCTCATGGTTTGGGTTAGAAAATTAGGGACTGGGGTTCACCCATTAGAGGTTAGGATATAGTCTCATGCCCCAAACTCCGATTAATTCATGATCTATATAGCAAAACTCAATGGGGCGTACGCTAGGTTAGCGTACGCCCGGGCGTACGCTAGCCTGAACCATATCTATATATATATATATATATATATCGGTCGACCGAATGATACACTTAGAATAGAACTCCACCATCACAAAGGTAAATAACGGTTTGATGAACCGACGCTCTCTGTTCGGGAGTTTGCTTATAACTCACAAGCGAGCGAACAATGTTGGTGCTGATAAACCTTTAGTTTTATTATTCGATACCGAACTAATGTCGAGCTTACATATATATAGAATAGAAAACCTAAGACGCAAACCTAATACTACCCAAACTATTCCTACCTCACTCAGCCAACCCTTTCCCAACGCCAAGGAAACCAACCCCCAAAAGGAAAAACCCATCTGTTAACCCTCCAAGGTGGACCCCTCGAAGTCTTCTTCCTCAAACAAACACATTATCTTAGTGATACTACACTTGTGTCCTCTGGTGAACCATTCGTCGCAATTAAAGCACAATCCTTGAGCCCTACTAAGTTGTTGCTCCTCCCAAATCAAACGCTTCCCGCCTAGAGGGCCGCGAGGTAGTCCCACGCCTGCCTATGACGCCAAGCTTGCAATTCTCTGCCCATATTCACTGGCACCATACCCTAGCGCCCCGAACTTGGTGGTGGAACCACCCGACCGACTGGTTTTTGGCGATGCAACTGGACATTCTTCATACGACCTAAACTGGCAGCATCCCACAAAGATTGAGGTCGAAACATCTGGATCTCGTCTGCGATGTCAGACTTCAAGCCACCGAGGAATGTGCCCACCAATGTTTGTTGCGTCCAACCCACACACCGGTTAGCCAGCTTCTCGAACTCACGCTGATAGTCACGCAGGGAGCTGGTTTGATGAATACGAGACAAAGCCTCGTCGTAGCTCTCCCCCTCCGTCAGACCAAAGCATGCCCATAGCTCCTGGGAGAATAAGTTCCACGAAATTGGCTCTCCAACATCCTTGTACGTCCGTTTCAACCACTGCCACCACTGATGAGCTTATCCCTCTAGGTGGAATGAAGCTAAAGGAACTCGTTGCTCATCTGCACCTCCAGGTATTCAAAAAAGTGCTCAACGCGTGGGAACTACACGTCGGGATCCTCGCCAGTGAATGTGGCATGCATTACCCACGGGTACATGAAAACAACGGGTATGACAATGTGGTAACTTTCCTTCATGAGTTTGGGGTGGATATGAATTTGACTATTTAAAAATGTGGACTATGATGATTTATGGAAATCCGCCACAGTTCTAGCCCATTGCCATCCTTATATGAGAGCCTTTCAAAAAGGAAAAAAAACTATCAAATGGTCATGGATAAAATCAGGTATAAGGACTATGTATTCTTTCTTGCTTTATACATGTGCAATATTCAAATACCACTTATTTATAAACAAAATTTTACTAAAGTACACAAAGCACAGATCAATAATTATCTAGTAAATACCATATCTCTATTATCATAAGTTCAACTATTCAATTTAAAGTTATGCTTTATATTTGTAAATTCAATTATTATTTATAGAAGATTGAGAAGTTAATTACAATACTAAGTACACGTCTTATGTTAACAGATAATTCTTCTCAAACCACCAAAGACGTTCACCTCGATTGAAGAACAATATTAATTTTCAAAGTTGATTGATTTATTTATTATTTGAGAACTGCCGCAGAGCGCGTGCCAATTTTCTAGTATCAAATATAGCATATCAGCAAATCGAATTAGTTGTCTCAAAAGGCCAATTTCACAAACACTAAGAACTAGAACTAGTGAAACTTTGTTTCTATGTGCAGAAAAGTAAAAACATGTCTTGTTATGGACCTTACAATTTGGTGTCCAAACAAAAGCTCTCATCTTTTGTAGTGAAGTGATCAAAAGCTGAAGTTAGTCGCAATGCAGGGCTGGTAACAATGGTGATTGGGGGGAGGAAGACTGAACTGAGGTTTAATTTCATGAATCATTGCATCTGCAAACATCACTTCTCCACAAGTTCAGTTTCATGTGATCCCACATGGGAACAACACACTAGCCTGCCTCTCCCTCCCAATTTCTCCTTTTCCCACAAAGGGACAGCTCATCCTAAGACTCAATAACTGGTTGTTTTCATCAAATCCAGAAAGATTCCACCTACCACACCCGACTTCTGCCTGTCTGCATTCAAGTTTTGGGAGACTGTTCCATTATTGGGCTGTGAACTGCTGTGTGTGAAAACTGGATCAGAGTTTTTTGTGTATCTCAGTTTACTCTTGTCTTTAGTAAGGCCACAGTCCCTTCATTAAACAAAGATTATCCTCCTGACGAGTTTCTTAACCAAAAGTCACTTCCTTTCTTTCCTCGAAACAAAATCTCATCAGGTAACAGAATTTGATTCCTACACGCAGAGATGTTATGGTGGAAGTCAACATCTGGTGGTGGGTGAAGGAAATTTGAAATGGACCCAGAATCAGAATATGATCCATTTTTCGTTATATGATAAAAGAAGGGGGAAGAGGGTAGTGGAGGGCCCTGAAGAAGGAATCATTTGATTTGCCAGCCAAAGATGAAGCTGCCCTTTTTAAGTTTTGGGGAAATGATGGAGATTGGACCAGAAAGTTGTTCATTTGAACAGCTTGCTTCAGCCTGCAGCAGAAGTTTTTTCGGATTTCAGCCATGCCAAAAACCCTTTCGAGCTTTGCTTGGAAACTTATTACAGGTACACAGAAGGACCACATTTTGTATTGCAGATTCAGGGGTTGTTTACCTCGACTTGAAGAAACTCCAAACTTGAGTTCTGATATTATGCTTTATTTTGGTGTTTTGTTCTTGTTTGTTTCCTCCCATTTGGTTGGTTGCCCCCACTGGTGAAATGGTACAGAAATGTGGATATTGTTAACAATGGAAACGATGTGGTGAAGCACAAAGTAGTTAGTGCCTGCCTGCTGCCCTTTAGTGGAGTTCCAAAGCTAGACCCACTCTGCTGTTGAGACATGAGTTGCAGGAAAACATGCAAGTTGTGTTTGTTTTTATGAGAATCTAAAACCTGTGGGGAAATGATTACTTGGAGAACCCAAAAACATGTGCCTTTGGTTCATTACATGAGCATGAGCAACAGCATTATGTCAGATAGGTATCAGTAACATGTTTCCTGCAAATAGCATAATGTTTAAACCCTAATCTTTAATTGAGCACCTTTTAATCTTACAGGGCAAAGAGCCACAAAATGATATAGTATTAGGCTCCATTAGTTGTAAATGTGTTTTGCTTATATGATTTTTCTCTGTGAAGAAGTGAATGGCTGCTACACAATATTATGTCATGCAAGAGATGCATTTTTATTTAACACATGACATTAACCATTAGAGATATTGACACTAACTATTAGATCCAAACTAGACAGGAACTTGGTGTTGGAGAGTGTTATAATATCCAGCATAACCTTCTCCAAACAACTCGAGTTATTGGGACTAACTGGTTTATGACATGGTATCAGAGCTGGTTTGGCCAAGTGGTCGTGTGTTCGAATCTCCGCGACCCCAATATAACACTTAGGGGTCGTTTGCTTGAGGGTTTTGGTGATGGATTTGGTCATGCAAATATATCCATCATGGACTTGAACAGAAATCCATCGTTTGCCTTAGGGAATTAGGGAGATGGAATTTGTGGGGCCCACCACTTTTGGGGTTCCAAATCCGTGGACCCCACGGACTTGGAAGTTCCACCTCTTGAGGTGGGATTTGGTGATGGATTAAAATCCATGATGGTAAATTACCTTTCTACCCTTAATTATTTCTTTGATTACAAATTTGTCCTACTTTAATTCAATGGTCATGCAACTGTAAACTTTTATAATTTCGTATTTTATAAATATGAGAATTTATCATTTCATTTTATAATCGTATTTTATTTAAATATGAATGTATATGTGATTTGTTAGATTCACCTAGAAACACTTTATGCTCATCTTGTACATTATTATTTGATTGATTGTCGGATTCCACATCGGTGAGTTAGCAAGAAGATGATGAGTTGTAGCAATAAAGCGAGCAATTGGCTGCAATTGATACATAATATTGCGTACATTATTAGATGAATTGTTTTTTTTTATGAAGGATTATTAGATGAATTTTTAATTAGTGCCAAGATGAATTGTTAATTAGTGCCATATTGTAATACATTTCTATATTTGTAGTTGAATTATTAATCCACATAATGGTAAAGATTTTAAAATTTCTTTCTATGTTTTGGATTAGTTTTAAATGAAAGATTTGGATTATAATATAGAAATATAATTAAATAAGGGTAACTAGGTAATTTGTATTTAATATCCACAAATCTAATCAAAGAAAGTCCATAATCAAATCCATCAAGCAAACAATAGACTTGTTCAAATCCATAATGCCACCAAATCCATCATATATCCATGGTTTTCCAAAACCCAGGTTTTACCAAAACCCTCATTTTTCAAATCCATGAAGCAAACGACCCGTTTAATGAAAAGCACAAGGTATGGCGGACCTATGCAAACTTCAAGCTTGTGGGTTGGTTTTCGTTTGAGGGGGCGTGTTAGAGAGTGCTATAAGATCCAGCATAACCTTCTCCCAACAACTCGAGTTATTGGGACTAACTGGTTTAGGACACTTGGTAGGCAATTTTAAGAGAATGATTACATTACGCTCGACTTAGAGGTGGCAAATGGATT
The DNA here is from genome assembly GCA_946122785.1 of Linum tenue. NCBI lineage: Eukaryota > Viridiplantae > Streptophyta > Magnoliopsida > Malpighiales > Linaceae > Linum > Linum tenue. The sequence goes on along the minus strand of CAMGYJ010000006.1, from coordinate 64,391,226 downwards.
AATCCATGGATTCATGGATTGGATCAAGTGGATTGGTGGATTATCATGAATCCAAATGGCATCCTCAACCAAGGACCGATATGTAAAATGTGAAAAGTTTAGGTACTAAAATGTCATAATAAAAAATTTTAGGTAGCAAAACGTAATTTTCCAATGATATTTTCGTATACAAAATTAAATTTTGGTATCAAAATGTAAAATATAAAAGTATAGGTACCAAACTGTAATTTGTCATTTGGATCAAATAGATTGGATTAGGTGGATATTTTTAATGGGTTGATGAATTTGGATTGGTGGATTGGATTGAGAATTGCCACCTCTAACTGGACTAATATGAAATCGCATTGTCGTGAAGAATATACATATGTAACACTCATCAATATCTCCATTTTTCTATCTTATTGCAAAGACATTATCTTTCTTAGATGGTGCTTTGGTAGCTTTGGGATCATAGTGCCTTATGAGATGAGTGATCCTTTTGCAAAAGGGCTTTGGATGCTTTGTTATGGACTACAACTAGAGAGGGCCAAACTCCCACTTAAGAAGAGACAAAGTGGCCATATATGGAGGGCATCAGTAGGGTCACCTAATCCCCCTCATTTGAATTGTGTTTCTTCTGCAAAATGGGCATGCATTATCAAGAGATTAAGAAACCCCACTAAACTAATCAAGCTAATTAGTGCTAACTGTTAAGCTAACCACAGTGGCACAGAGGCTTATATTTCTGTGGTCTTTGATTCGTTTTCTAACCACTGAATGCTGACTGGACCATCATCGTTATCTTTATCAGCTTTCTTGTCTCATATTCCTCCATTTGACCAGCAGCAGCAAGCAATCAGTCTGCTTTCACTTTAATAAGTGAAACAATTAATAAAGTGGAAGCCATAGATAAGGCGCTCCCCAGGGCATGATGAAGATATTGGACCATTTTTATTCTGTAATGAGCAATGGGCCTTCACTTATTGTGCTTGCATTACTTCCACCATGGCCCAAACAAAAAGATGGAAAAGGAAACAGAGTGCATAAGAAAACAGAGTGTTAGGTTGGGTGAGAGATAATTGTCAATAATGGTTATGACTTGGAGAGTTCAAACTTTGCATGTGCCCCAATTTGACACTTTTTTAATACTTTATTTCGGCTAATAAACATGTTGTACTTAACATGCTTTTGCTCGTGGTTTGTCTTTTCTTTTTATATAATGGGAGCTAAAAAGGTGACTTTCTATCATACTTAATATAAGTTGCATTGATATGGATTTGAAGGTTGTAAATGCATTACATATCACGTAGTAAGATAAGATAGAGCGTACAGAATCAATATCGTCTATAGATTTAAAGATATCACGTATCTAAATGGACAAGAAAATTAGTAATACAGTTACCATTTCAAAGAATACGAATAATACGAACATCTCAATCAATAAATAGCAATTGACGAGTGGTTGCAATACATAGATGTAAAACTAGATGTAACTAGTCAAAATTATGGAATCATGTGGAATGCTGCAACATTATAGGTTAATCAAACCGCCTTCCTAAACTCCAACTTTTGAATAAAGTTAAAACGATATAAAGTTCGCATCAGTTTAACTTTCACCTACAAAATTGGGCTTCAAAGCTAAATTGGCCCTCTACCCTTCTGACTCATGCCGGCTGCAGAGGTCTAATCAAGAGTAAATTGCCTTTGTGCTTTGTTTTGGTATTGGATGGGAATGGGATCTCGCCATTTTTACCTTTTTGGATAATTGACACGTTGGGATAAGCTCTTACCTACTTACTGATTGATGAATCGACATGGTAATGGTGGTGTTACAAAGTACATTCCTTTTCTAACCCACATTAATTAGCAGAGGGAAATATTATTAACAACTAAATCCCACATTTGAGGAGATTAAAGAGATGGAGGGCTATGTCTAGTTAGAGTGTTGATTTGCATCATCAGTGCGTGGATGTGTCGTCATGGCTCTTTATGAAATGAAGCTCTCCACCTTTTTTTCGCCATTGATACCAGAAAAAGGGGCTGCTGCTATGCTCTGCTTGTTTCATGAAATCATGGCGGGCTGCACATTTCAACCAAACATTTGGTGGTGGTGGGGAACTGCATGTGAAAGCGTGGTGTGAGCCAATTGGAGTCATGTCGTTAGGATCAATCTGATCTTTTGGCCAGCTGCTGCAGATACTCACAACAACAATATCATCTGCTAGTACCAACGTGCTGCCGCTCAACAGCTTGTACGGGAAATCGTATTAAGATTTACGCTAGGACCTCTCTCTGAACAGTTCGAGTTATTCGGACTAACAATACTTGTGTGGGGTGTCTTAAGTTCTGGTACCTTTCCCTGAGATGAGTGCTATCTAGTCTGTTCCATTTCGTTATAGGGCATCCATGGCAGCTTTTTCTTTTCCTTTTTCTAATCAGGGTAGTCCTTTCAGCTCAGGGGAATGGAGCCTCTGGAGAGTTTCCACATGGAATGGAAAGCACCCAAGGAAAAAGCTTTGTTGGTTAATAGGAACTGAGGTCCTACAAGAGAAACAGCACAACCAGTGAATAGTTATGAGCACTTAGCAGTTAGCAGCAGCAGTAGCAGCCAGGGTTATAGTACTATCCACACACAGTTTCCCCTCCACTAGTTTGTGTGGGGATAGTACTATAACCCTGGCTCCATTTCATTTGGGTTTGGATCCTTGTGTTTGCTTCTGGTTCTGCATGTCTGCATAACCCTAGAAACTTCAAGTTCAAGGTCCAACTTCTCTGTTGTTTACATAACATGTCTTTCACCTCTGCAACACTTTGGTTTGAGTTTACCATATATCAGTGAATTTGCAGTCCCAAACTGAGTAACCAGTGTTCGAAACATAGTTGTCACCTGGTGAAGGAATAAGATAGCTTTGTTTTTGTCATATTAATGAGGGTGGAGAGCTCAACTGAATCTGACCCCCACAATTTCAATCTACTCTACTTGTTTCCGCGTTGTTTTGTCAAGTGAGCCCCCCCAACAACACGGTTCTTGTTTTCTTTCTTGAGCTGCACGGGAAAGCTTGGTTCACGGGGGAGAAACTGGAACTACCTGACACAGAAAGGTTAGCAGCTCCTGTGTTTTGTTGTCCTGCCTGCCTCTGCGGCCTCTTAACCATATACCTTGTTGTCTTCTTTATCCACATTCCATCACGAGTTTACAACCGTATCCTCCACACCCTGTGATTGAAAGGACAGCTGAATGAAAGCTACTTCCCTTTTGGGTGTTTGTTCTCCCTTATTGTCGTCACTTCTCAGCCAGCTTTGCTGCAGGACACAGTGAAGGAAGTTTCGAGCTACCGAGTACCCACTGCTGCAATGGGAAATGGTTTACCTCGCTGCAGGTTACATAGTTGGGCAGGACTAAGGAGAAGAGAAGACCAGATAGATGAATAAGGTAGATGCTAACTTTCTCACTTGATCATCCGATAATTGATACGTTCTTTGCCCACATGGTTCAACATCAATCAAAAAGGGTCTCAAAACTAAAAGTAGATATGATGCAAGTGAAACCAAACCAAAATTCAAACCAAGTTCCAAAGGCAGCTAATTGTTGTTGACATGAGACGATTACTGTAACAGTAGTTTGCTTCTTCAGGAGTTATTTTTACTTCATGCACTCCAGTAGTAAGGGTGATAATGAAGACCTGAAGAAGAGTTCAAGGTTCTACAATAGAGACCTGATCAAATTCAATCAGTGAAAAGTTGCAGTCTTCATTCACAGTGATATCTGCAGCTTCAGCTGCTGCTGCTTTAACAGATCCCGTCCTATCGAAAGGCAAAACAAGCCTCATTGATTTTTTCTGCAATTCAATTTTTGCATTGGCAATGTCCACGATAGAACCTTCTTTCATCACATTCACTAAACAAGCAACAGAAAACAGATGGTGGATAAGTAGTTGCATGAATGAAGCCAGGATAAGTTAAACAAATAGGGATACTGAAAATATACATAAGATCACGGTCATCACGTCTCAAAAGGTTTCTAACTAGTGCGAAGGGATGGAAACCCACTAGTAAACAGAAACCCCTTAACTGTGTCTTCCCGAGCACGCCCATTAACAAAATTTCTCATAATAAGTTGTCAACGCAGGTTAAATCAAAACCCACTATGTGCAAAGCTAAATAACATCCAATGCACGATCATGATGAGATTTTACCTTGCTCGTTCCGCGCAGTGAATACAATCATTCCAGTCTCATCTCCCACCAAAGATTCAGCACGACCCCTCTGTCGTACTATCTGCTTTGTATTGACAACCTTAACCCTCAGATTATGCCCGCTAGTCCCTGGACGAAGTTGCTCCACCTTGATAAACTCGGGTTTCTTCAATTCTTGTTTCGACTCTGCCATTTTTCCCCGAGAAAACTACAGACAACCAGCATAACAGTAACCAACCACAAGAACTATATAAAAGAAAAGAAAAAGCAGCACTCTCAACCCTTCTTCGTAATGTGCAACCAACGAAGGTTAAGTTCTAGGCAGGTAAAGTAAAATGCATAAACTCCATATACAAGGAGCATCGAATCGACAACAAAGTCTGTCTGGCTTAACTGACTCTCTATAAGAAACGCCAGAACAATAATCAAATCCCTCTCTCAAACTAAGCAGATCAAATCAATCAGCAAACACGGAATCGAAAGAAACCCAAACCTACTATCAAACCCACAAGGCGAATTTCACAACTACCAGTCCTGGTCCTGGATCTCAGACTCTCAGCTCAGATACTTAAATCAAATCCTACATGCAACCATACCATTCAAATTCTAAATACACCAGCAAATCCCTCCAACAGATTTCCACACGTGGGCAATCCACCCAGTGTCAATACAAACATCGGAAGTTCCGGGTAACGCAACCAGCATCGAGATCTCACATCTCCCTATCGAAAGATTGGAGCTTTAATGGAGAAAGGCAGAGATCAGCAGCTCCGAATCGAAACTAATTAATCAATTAGGGAATGCAATACAAAGAGAAGGGATGGAACAACGAACATGATCTAAGAGAGAAGAGAAAATCGGAGATCGGGGAACATGTCTATGGCAGGAAGGAAGATACCTTACGGTAGACGCAGAGGCAGAAGAGATCTGAGAGGCAGCGAGATGAGGTTTTGATGGAAACAAAGAAGCAGCAAGTAAACCACTTGAGAATTGAGATGGAGTCGGCTGTGCAGAAGCAGGACTGAGAAGTCTTCTCGCTTTCAATTCCCCTTTTTTCCCCTCAGGATGAATATAGACCGTTGATCTTTTGGATTGGGCCTTGGATTCGATCGTGGACTCAGAAGTCGGATAGGGCCGGAAGATAGTCTGGGACGGTCTAAATCGGACCCGGAATTGGCCCAAACCACGGTAGACCGGACAGACTTAAAAGCTAGTTTGGAGAATTTGAGTCCTAAAATTGTATCATTCATTCCGAGAATATTTTAATTTTTCGGATTGTTAAAAACAGATTGTAACATGTTTAATGTTTGATAACCATAATATTACCATTTAATGAAAATAAAAAATTATATTTTTATATTTAATAATATGTTTATCCTGAATAAAAAAATTAGACTAGTTCGATAAATATTGAGAATATTTTTAATAAATATATTTAATGTGATAAATAAAAAAGGAAGGGATAAAGTAGAAGAAAAAAACTCACGATTCAATATATAGAATCTTTATGATTATGAGAGATTTGATATTTGTTGATTTTAGAGATTTGAAATCTCTACAACTAAAATTGATAATACAAAAAGTAACCAGAAAACATAAATTTCTACAACATCCACAGATTTAGTGAATCCACAACCTAAAACATGTTCTCTAACATACCGTTTGGTATAAATGAATTACATAAGTTTTTAGGAATTCATTTTGAAATGAAATCTTTTTGTGTTTGGTATTTAAAAGAATTCATTTTCAATTCTAATTTTTGAATTCTACGAAATTGGAACTAGTTATAGCAATTCCTAGGAATTGTGATGGAATTTTCAAATAAATTCCACAAGTATTTACCAATTATGATAAAATGACATAATTTGGCGACAATTCATGCAGTATGAGTAAAGTCGACAAGAATTTGATTGTAACGCTAATAGCATATACCAAACACAGGAATTCATTTTAAAACGAAATGAATTCTAGATTCATTTGGTACCAAACGGTCTGTAAACAATCCTTAAAGATTCCCATTTTCCCGATTGCTCTAAAAAGATTTTAATATAATTTTCTTTGTTTGTAAATTGTGATTGTTAAACTCTAACAAAAGTAGAATTTTTTTTAGCAAATGGCATGTTTAGCCTTAAACAAAAGAAGTGACTCAAAACTTTTGATTTTATTTTTTTCTAAGGATATTCAGTGGGATAAATAAATAAAAAAAAGATAAAGTAGGTGTAACAAAAGTCTCACATATCAATATATAAATCTCTCTGATTATGAGAGATTCGATATCTCTAATTTTGGAGATTTGAATTCTCTGGAACTAAAATGGGTTATAGGTATAATATGCCCATCTACTATGACGTTTTATCAAACATGCCCCTCTACTATTTTTTACATCAAACATGCCCCTGTACTTTGAAAAAATTATCAAACATGCCCTTCTGTTAAGATTTACATTGATAAAATCGTCAATCATGGTTGAACCGAGATTTAGACGACCCGACATCGGCAAATGGGAGCGAAAATGTCAGTTTTTTTCTCCCGTTTTATTTCTCTGGGTCTCTTCAAAGTGAAATTATTTGAATTATTTGACTATAAAAAAGAACAAAAAAAATTCTAAAGTGAAATTATTAGGGATATTTTAGACATTTGTGCCGCCCAAACCAAAGTTCGACCTTGGTTAACGATTTTTGGATGAAAATTTAAACAAAAGGGCATGTTTGATCATTTTTACAAAGTACAGGAGCATGTTTGATGTAAAAAATAGTATAAGGGCATGTTTGATAAAACGTCATAGTAGAGGGGCATATTATACCTATAACCCAACTAAAATCTATAATAAAAAACATAAATTTATGCTAAATCTATGTATTCAATGAACCTATGCTCCAACAGCAAAAGATACAGATGTAGGAACTCAATCACAGGGATAAGACGGACTGCAAAAGCGACCGACGGAAGTGGGTTGCAGAGCGAAGCGAAGGGGGAAAGAGGGAGCGGAGCGGGAAACTATGCTTCAAATCATTTCCTCTAAACGAGCTCTTAGTTGGTTTAAAAGAATAATTGATTATTTATCCCAAAATAAACGTAAGAGTACTTCTTTGGAAAAGGAAAAAAAATGAATACTTTGTTTGGACCAAATCGGATAATATATTGAAAATAATATAGAACTTTCATTCAAATCGAAAGACAGAGTTAGGGTGCTAATGTGAGAGCTCAATTGATTGCAATCTGACAATCTTTATTGAAAATGAAAGACTCAAAGTTTTGTACGTTGGTTTTAGTCACAAATCACGGCATCCACGACTCTAACCACTAACATGACCCTTCAAACTAGCTAACACGATTAACTACCAAGCTACTAACTCGCAGTTGCAACTAACAGCTTTGCAAGACCAAACTAGACATAAGACATAAATAACTGGACCAGGAATTACATAAACCAAACGGCGTCGTTCCCTTTTATCCAGACTAATTCTCTTTTAAACTTGACTCTTTGGAGCCATCGCTAATCCTTCTCCGCAACGGATTCAAATTTCTTCAGCTTCTTCCTACCAGCTTCAGTTCTGCACCAACAAATCCTCCCCTGAACTGAAGCTGGTCTTTGATCTTCAGTTAACCTCTGCAACTCCAATCTCATCAGCACCACATACTCCAAGCTTGCCTCGTAGAAGCTGGAAAGTGTCCAACTTCAAGGATTTGGTCATCACATCTGCTACCTGATCAGCAGTCCCACAAAATAACAGCTTCATAACTCCTTCCTTCACCAGATTCCTTAAGAAGTGGAAACGAACATCAATATGCTTGTTTCTACCATACATGACTGGATTCTTGGCCAGCTTGATAGTGGAATTGTTATCACACATGTTCTTTGTTCCATTCTTTACACTGCTTTCCCAGCCCATTACCTGCAAAATCCTTCTCAACCAGATACATTGAGCAGCACAGTATGATGCTGCCACGAACTCTGCTTAGGGATGGCAAAAAAACCCGAACCCACAGGTACCCACCCGATCCAATCCGGTCAACGCGGGTAAAATCCGTGTTGACGGGTTTTGGGCCAGGATTTGGGTTTAAACCCGTTCACTATTCACCAGGTTGGGTTGGGTTTGGGTTTAGGTAAACCCGACCCATGGGTACCCGCCCACACCCATATAATTAATTTTCTCGGTATATTTAATATTCTAAACAACTAATCTTATTTTTGTTTGTGGAGACATGTCTAATTTTTTCTTTCTAATTATGTAGAATGAAGTTGATGTTATCTAGTGGAGAGTGAAGAAACTTAATTGAAAGGAAGAAGCTTTCAATTAAGCATGTTATTTATGGATAATTTGTGATTTGCTTCAATTTTCTTGAGTTTTCTAGATTGGTGTTGAACAATTTGTATAGTTAATTTGTGATTTGCTTGAATTTTCTAGAATGGTGTTTTAAATATGGATAATTTGTATTGAAAGATTGATATTTGACTTTAATTTTGATAGAACTTGTTATTATAAATTTTTTACGACAAAAACCCGTGGGTACCCATGAACCCGCGGATACCCAGCGGGTTGGGTTGGGTTTGAGTTTTTCAAACCCAGTGGGTTTTACCCCGGGTTTTTTTCACGGATAAACCCATGAGTTTGGGTTTGGCAAAACCCGACCCATTGCCATCCCTAACTCTGCTTCTGTTGTGGAGAGGGTAATCACTGGTGGCTTCTTGGAGGCCAAAGAGGTAGCTGCTCCAGCAAGCAAAAACACATAACCACTGGTAGATTTCCTATCATCACAGTCACTAGCATAGTCACTATCTGTGTATCCCAGCAGTTGCTCTTCCTCCCCTTGATTCCTTTTATACCAGATGTCATGACCCATTGTTCCCTTCAGGTATCGAAGTACTCTCTTGGTTGCCAATAAATGTTGTCTTGTGGTGAATCCATGCATCTACTCAACAGGCATACTGGAAACATGACATCAGGCCTAGTTGTTGTAACATAAAACAAGCTGCCAATCAACTACTTGTATTCTGTGGGATCAATAGGAATTCCATCCCCAGCCTTTGTCATCTTGATTCCAGGAGTTAAAGGATTGTGCACAAAATTACAGTGTGCCAAACCAAACTTCTCTAGAATTTCCTTGATGTACTTGGGCTGACTAATGAAGATCCCTGAGTCAAATTGAGTAACTTCAACACCCAAGAAAAACCTCATTTTGCCTAAGTCAGTCATTTCGAATTCTGACTTCATAGCAGCCATGAATCCTCCACCATCTCCTCACTGCTACCAGCATACATATTATCATCCACATAGAGACTCGGGATTAGAATTCCTCTGGCTTCCCTTTTAATGAACAAGGTATGTTCATACTGGCACTTTTCAAACCCAGATTTCAGAAAATAACCCTCAATCCTATTGTACCAAGCTCTGGGGGATTGTTTGAGTCTATAGAGAGCTTTATGAAGTTTATACACCTTACTTTCCTCCCCAGCAACCTCAAACCCTCGAGGGTGCTCAACATAAATGTCTTCAGAAAGCTCTCCATTGAGGAATGCACTCTTGACATCCAGCTAGTATACTATGAGACCATGAAATGAAGCAAGAGCCAGAAGAGTTCTAATGGTATCCCATCTGGCTACAGGTGCAAAAAGTTCAGTATAATCAACTCCATGTTATTGTGCAGACCCTTTGACTACAATTCTGGCCTTGCTCTTGTCAACATTCCCATCCTCCAGCAGCTTGGCCCTGTAAACCCACTTCAGACCAAGTGGTTTAACCTTAGGTGGGAGTTCAGTTAAGGAAACCCCTATCAAACCCCCGGTTGGACCGGAGTCGGGCTTCAAAACGGCCTTCAGAAAGCCCCCGGTCTGACCCCTAAAGTGGGAGAAGAAGAGAGGGGGAAGAGAGGAATATGAACGAAGGAAGGGAAATGGTGGGTGGGTCATGGAAGTTAGGTAGATTTATTTTGTGGAAAATAAGTTTTTAATACATATATGTATGTAAGATAAATTTTATCTCGGTCATTAAATCTTTAATTACTACCTTATTTGTATATATAATTAGAAAGCGTCTAAAACGACTCAAACCGGTTGGACCCCAATCAGACCATTAAACCTCAAACCCCTTGCTTGACCGGCTCAATGACTTAAACCGGTTTGATAACTGTGGGTCCAGGTCTTTTTTTCTCAATGGAATGCATTTCTTCCTGCATGGATGCATTCCATTTAGGATCCAGAAAAGCTTCCTCAGAGGTGTGGGGCTCATCTGCAACAACAACCATGGCCATCTAGTCTTCTGTAGCATAGCTGCAATCATAGATGGATAGATGAGAAGGTGGTTTGCTGACTCGTTTGCTCAAACCTGTGCTAGGAAGATCTAGAACATTTGTAGATGGACCACTTTCATCTTCATCTGTGCTTTGATCAGTAGTGGTTGTCCCAGATCATGTTGGAGTTGTTGGACTAGGAGGGTGATCATAATTTTCAGCAGTATCTGCAGGAATTGAACCTATACTTGATCTGATTCATCTTCAGAGTCTGAGTTCCACCTGTTGGGCCGCATAGTTGAGCGTAATTGGGCTTCTGGCCCAAGAGGGACGCATCCGCAGTTAAGGCCCAATAGGAAACCAGGACCGATCAGAAGACCGGGTCAGCGGGAGGTCTCTTGACCGGCCGCAAACCCGGAAAACAGATAAGGGCGCCTGACATAAAGCGACTGTGCAACACAGAGGAGCAGGGAGCCGTTGAAGATGCGTATCTGGTGTCAGGCAAGACTAAGCATTTATTGCAGGGCTCAGGCGGCCTGCAGAAAGGTAAAAAGCCTGATCGGGCGCCTGACACAGCCCGGGACGCCCGACAAGACATTTAATGCCCCAACTACCTTCAAACCAGGTATAAATACAAGAGTAAGCTCATTTATGAGAAATCCAACTACTACTCATCTCTCTACATAAATTCCCTTATTCCCCTTTCTCTCTCTAACTTAAGCTTCGGAGAGTGTCCCGGGCAACAGCCCCGGACCCTTGTTTTGCAGAGTATCTGGAGCGCCCCCCTCAGTCCAAGAACAGACGCCTCGCTCAAGCTCCACAAACCGCCTAGTATTTACTAGGCACAAACAATTTGGCGCCCACCGTGGGGCCAAGAGCGAAGCGCTGAAGAAAGGATGGAGGGGAAGTTTAGAACTCCCATTAAAGACGTGGTTGGTGGAGAAAACACCAGAGGATTGGAGATGTCAACCGTCGAGGAAGAGAAAGATATGGAAGAGCGCGTGAGAGACCAAGGACAGCAGATCACCAGTATGCAAGAAAGTTTGAGCCAGATCCTCGCTATGCTCAAAACCCGAGAAGAGCCGGAAGGTTCAAGAAGGCGCGACGATAAAGGAAAAGGGGTAGAAGAGGAAGCTCCACCTAGCCCGTCCCAGACAGAGGATGGGAGGTCTGAAGACGAGGGAAGCGAGGAGGGCGCCCACCTTGACCTCCTCGAAGAGCATCTGCGGCCCTGCTATGGAAAGCCCAAGGGATACAACGTGTTGCACAACCCCCTGGCTAAGAGTCTGTTCAAGACTCAAGTGTCGTCGAACTTCTCGTCGCTTGGTCTACCCGCTTACACTGGCAACTCAGATCCGTCGGATCACTTGAGCGCATTCATGCTCAAAATGCAGCTGATCAACGCCTCAGATGCAGATCTATGCAAGGCGTTCCCGGTCACGTTTGGAGGTCAATGCAGGAGCTGGTACGCGTCACTACCAGCAGGGATAATAGAGAACTTCGAGCAGTTCGCCACCCTCTTCTCACTCAAGTTCGCGTCCCAGCGAAGGAGGCAGCTCACGGTCTCGGCGCTCATCAACTGCAAGCAAGGAGAGGAAGAGGGGCTGGCGGACTTCTACGATCGATGGAACACGATAGCATGCAAAATCCAAGATGTTTCGACCAGCGTGGCAACGGGAAACTTGAGGATGTCCACGCACAGCCGAGAGTTGAAGAGAGCCCTCATAAAGAAGGAGCACAACATCAAGTCGTGGCGGGACTTGGACCGCGTGGTACGAAAATTCATTCTCCTAGAAGAGGCCCTGAGTGCCGAAGAAGTCTTGAAAGGGGCACCAGCCTCGTCAAACAAAGCCGAAAAGGCAAGAAATGGGTCGCCAAGGCGAAGAGGGCGCACGCCCGAGAGACGCGGTTATAAGCCCAGATTCAACAACAGGGATGGAAGGCGCGAGGTATTCACCTCGGAGAAGGACGAGGAAAGGCGCCAAGAAGGGGGCAAAGCCAGGGAGACACGCCCCCGTCAAAGGAGGGAGGATGATATGAAGTGGTGCGACTGGCACCAGCTGCCGACTCACGACACCACAGAGTGCCGTGAGTTCAAAGCTAGTCTCAAATACTTGGCCCCAGGGGACCTGAGAAGCCGCCTGGACACACGGGCGCACCCCCGAGAGAGGGCAGAAGAAAGAGAAAGGTCGCCAAGCCCAAGGAGAAGATCTCGGACGCCCAGACGCCGGAGATCCAGGTCGCCAAGGAGGGAGCGAACACCCCACCGAGAACGCTTACCTCCCCCGCCGAGACGTGCGCCTCCGCCGCGCCATCACGCGCGGGAGGAGGAGGATGGAGTGGAGATCATCACCATCGCAGGGGGGCGTAAGCGCCCCCGAACAGAGGGGGACCGCTTGGTGCAGTGCATGAATGTGCACAGGAAGGAGCAAGTTGAAATCAGCTTCGCGCCCTCGGAGCTGGCCCCCGAAGAATGTGGGGACGACCCCTTGGTCATATCGTTCAGGACGAAAAAGTTCAAAGTCACCTGAGCCCTGGTTGACAATGGAAGCTCAGCAGATATTCTGTTCTACTCCACCCTCAAAAGCATGAAGAAAGGGATACAGGACCTCAAGCCGTCCACGACCAGCCTGGTGGGGTTCTCCGGCTCTAAAGTCAGAGTTCTCGGCTCCATCACCCTCCAAGTAACTATTGGGGAGCCGGGAGCGACCAAGACCCGCCTCATGGACTTCCATGTAGCGGACTGCCCATCCGCTTACAACGCCATCTTGGGACGTGGTTTCTTGTCAACCTTCTCGGCGGTCCCCTCGACTTGCCATCAGATGCTCAAGTTCCCCACTCGGGGGACGGTAGGGCGCGTCCGGGGCGACTCTCAGCAGGCAAAGGAATGTTACCAAGCCACTATCCGGAGCCTGGAGGTTGATCAAGTTGATGCGCGGGGAAATCATCCCCGTCCCGAGGCGGTCGAAGAGGACGTGGCGGTCGCTTTGGATGATGAAGAGCCAGAAAAGAAGGTCAGGATCGCTGCCCACCTGGCAGAGGAACAGGCACGGGAGCTCTTGTCACTCCTCCGGGAGTTCAAGGATTTGTTTGCGTGGACGTCAGAAGATATGCCGGGCGTCCCAAGAGAACTTGCGTAGCACTCCCTGTCCGTAAAAAGCAAAGCGCGACCGGTACAACAGAGAAGGAGGAATGCATCGCTGGAAAAGCAAATGGCATTGGAGGAAGAGGTGAAGCGCCTACTAAAAGCAGGCTTTATCAGGGAGGTCAAATATCCAACTTGGCTAGCTAATCCCGTCTTCGTGCGCAAAGCGTCGGGACTATGGCGAATGTGCATCGACTTTACCAGCCTCAACGCCGCCTGTCCAAAAGACGCATACCCCCTCCCCAGGATTGATCAGCTGATCGATGCAACTGCGAACCATGAAACCTTGAGCTTCCTCGACATGTTCTCCGGCTACCATCAGATACGCCTGTCGGAGGAAGACCAGGAAAAACGGCCTTCATGACGCACATGGGGAAACTTCTGCTACACGGTCATGCCTTTCGGCCTGAAGAACGCGGGGGTGACGTACCAGAGAATGATTGACGCGGTTTTCCACAAGCAACTCGGCAGAAATGTGGAAGCCTATGTTGACGACGTCCTGGTCAAAAGCAAGAAGGGGTCAGACCACCTGACCGATTTGAGAGAAACGTTCGAGACGCTCAGGAGAGAACGCCTCCGACTTAATCCGCTGAAGTGCGTATTTGGAGCTAAGGCGGGAAAGTTCTTAGGCTTCATGATCACCCACAGGGGGATAGAGGCGAATCCCAAACAGATTGAGGCAATACTCAACCTGAAACCGCCACGCACGGTGAAGGAGATTCAGGCATTCAACGGAAAGATGGCCGCCCTGAGCCGCTTCATCCCCAGAGCAGCCGACAAGTGCTCCCCGTTCTTCCAAATGCTAAAGAAGTCTGCCTCGCGGTCGCAGTGGGGCCCCGAGTGTGATAAGGCTTTCTTCCAGCTGACAGAGCAGCTCGCCTCTCCGCCTGTCTTGAGCGCTCCCATCCAAGCAAAACCCTTGTACCTGTATCTGGCGGTCTCCGACCAAGCGGTCAGCTCGGCCCTGGTGAGGAGAGATCCCGATGGCACGGACCATCCCATATATTACGTCAGCAAGGCCCTTCTTCCGGCCGAAAGGCGATACATGCCCATTGAGCGGGCGGTCTTAGCCGTCGTCTCAGCAGCAAGGAAGCTACGTCCCTACTTCCAAGGGCACCCCATCACGGTCCTCACCAACCTGCCACTAAAAAGGATACTTAGAAGTCTCGACGCCTCCGGAAGGATGACCAAATGGGCGGTTGAGCTAAGTGAATACGACATCTCGTATGCGCCGCGTCCCTCCATCAAAGGCCAAGTTCTCGCAGACTTCGTGGCGGAGGGATTCAGCCTCGACACCTCAACGGAAGAGGGGCAGAACGAAACATGACGCCTGTTCGTGGATGGAGCCGCCGGCAAGAGCGGGGCAGGAGCCGGCATTGTTCTCGAGTCACCGAGGGGAGTCATACACGAGTTCTCACACAAGTTCCAAGAATTGAAAACCAACAACGTTGCGGAGTACGAAGCCCTCTTGAACGGTCTCAGAATCGCCATGGGAATGGGCGCCACACGTCTCCACATCTGCTCAGACTCCCTGTTGGTAGTAAATCAAGTCCTGGAAAACTATGAGGTCAAAGAGGAAGCATTGATCAGGCTAGCCGATGAAGTCAGGGGCATCCTCTCTCAAATGGAGGAGTGGAAGCTGGAACATGTGAAAAGAGAAGACAATCACCACGCCGACGCCCTATCCAAGCTGGCAACCGCCATGGATTTCGAGGGCGACCGGCAGATCATTGTTACAAAAGAAGCCCCACCAGGAGGAGGGGTCATGGCCGTGGAAGAAGAAGGAACAGACTGGCGGTCCCCCATAGTCGCCTACCTGCAAAAGGACGCGTTGCCCGGCGACGAGTCCCAGGCAAAGCTGATCAAACGGAAGGCGGCCCACTACAGCATGATAGGGGAACAACTGCACAAGAGATCATTTACAGGCGCATACCTGAGGTGCCTGGGTCCGGCAGAGGCAGAATGGATCATAAAGGAGATACATAAGGGCACTTGCGCTTCCCACGCCGGCCCAAGAAGCCTCGAGAAGACGATCCTGTTACAAGGATACTACTGGCCGACCGTTAAAAAGGATGCAGAAAAGGCGGTCCGCGGATGCCACGAGTGCCAAATCCACGCCAACAAGCAACATCTGCCCAGCGCGGAGCTAAGGAGCATAACGGCCCCGTGGCCATTCGCACAATGGGGCCTCGACTTGCTGGGCCCATTTCCAACCGCCCCCCTGGGAAAGAAGTACCTGGTCGTGGCGGTCGACTACTTCACCAAGTGGATAGAGGCTGAGCCGCTGGACACCATTACCAGCGCCAAGATCCAGAAATTCCTCTTCAACAATATAATGATCAGGTTCGGAACTCCTAATACAATCATCACTGACCACGGGATGCAATTCGATTGCAGACCGTTCGAAAATTTCTGTGCCAGGAACCGCATCATCTGTCGGATGGCTTCAGTGGCTTTCCCGCAAGCCAACGGACAGGTAGAGTCATCCAACAAGCTGATCCTCCGAGGTCTGAAGAGGCGGCTCAAGGAAGCGAAAGGAGGGTGGACCGCCGAACTCCCACACGTGCTCTGAGCACACCGCACGAACTACAAGCGGGCCACCGGAGAAACTCCATTCGCCCTGACGTATGGCTCCGAGGCGGTCGCCCCCACCGAGGTCATCCTGCCCTCGCTAAGGGTCCAGGCGTACGACCCAGAGGAAAACCACAGGAGGCTTCTCCACCAGCTCGACATGGTTGAGGCAAGGAGGGATGCGGCTCTAGCCCGAACCGTGCAGGAAAAGTTCAAGGTGTCCAAGGCGTACAACGAGAAGGTGAAGCCTCGCCAACTGGAAGAGGGCGACATGGTGCTCAAGAGGAACTTCGAGCAGAAAGAGGGGCATGGAAAGCTGGCCGCCATATGGGAAGGACCATTCCTGGTCGCCGAGAAGATTGGAACCGCTACATACGTGCTAGCTTCCATGGGAGGACAGCCAATTCCCAAGACATGGAATGCAATCCATCTCAAGAAGTATTTCAGTGAGTAGAAGAAAGTTACGAGGAAAATTTTGTTGGGAGCCGCCGCTACCAGTTGTAGCACTTTTGTAAAGCTTCGCAGCTTCACGCTCCTTAAGTTTAAACTCCAATATTTCAAATCGCCGCTGAGCGATACATTTCCATGCCACAAACAGTTGTGGCATCTTTGTAAAGCTTCACAGCTCCTCTCTCCTTAGTTTAAACTTCAGTATTTCAAACCGCCCCTGAGCGATACATTTATGCATCATTAGCAAAGTTATCTTCATAACTCCTCTCAATCTGGCACGACTTTTGCAAGTTAGTTTCGTAGCATCGAACCGTCTCGCGACAGCTAAGTGTTATAACTCGTGCCAAATTCTCGTGATGAGGTAGCGGAGCGGGCCAACGCATATGTAAGCCGGACCGCATCTTAACGCATCGAACATGCCGCTCTCAAGATAAGATAACCGCCCCCGAGCGCTAAATTCAAGCGAGCCCTCTCCGATACATCCCAACTGCCACAATGCGGCCCGCTAGTGGAGGAGTCATCACCCCCTGACTTGTCTTTTTCCCTAACGAATTGCAAACCCGCTTAGGAGAACAGGCTTGCCATTTTTGCCTCATAACATCAACAAAGAACAAGCGTAAATCTAACTTCAAGGTGGGATAAGAAAAGAAGATAAAGCAAGCATCCCAGGAAAATATTACATAAACCATCGCCCTAAGGCGGAATGTATCAGTTAGGCAAAAGGGGAATGGCAACAAACTTCTGAAATTTAAACTAAGTCTCAAGAAGAACCGCCATCAACGGGACCTGGCTGATCCACTTCACCGCCCGAAGCAGGAGCCGCAGACTGGTCTTCCTCGGAGTTGACATCGTTGTCACCCCAGAACTCCACTGCGTCCCAAACCGCATTTCGATCCCATTGCACGTAGGGATGCTCCCGGCGGAAGTGATGGCGGATGGAAGCAACCGTGTCCCGTAGCAGCTTCTGATATTTTGCTTCATCAATCTCCTTGTACTCATCAGACTCAAAGAAGGAGGCGCGAGTTTCCTGCTTAGCCTCGGCCAAATCAGCTTCCCTTCGAGCCTCCAAGGCGGCCAAGTTGGACCCCAACTCCTGCACCTTGTCCCGAAGCTTCCTTTCCCGCTCCGCAGCCTCCGCCACCTCCTTTTTAGCCTTTTCCAGCTCTCGGGCGGCCTTCGTCTGCTCCTCCTGTGCAGTCCGCAGCTTAGCATCCTTCACCTTCTGGGCCGCCTCTTGCTCCTTGAGCACTTCGTCTCGAAGTTCCCGGCGGAGGTCCTCACGCCCATCCTTCAACTGCTCCTCAAGTTTGAGGATGCGGGAATCCCGGTCGTCCAGGTCATCCAGCAAGCGCTCATTGTGCAGGATCAGCTGACTTATCCCAAATTGCGCCTAAGTGTAGAAATTGGGTTCAGTATCTTACGACTAACTTATGAAATAAGCTAAGGCATGGTTTGGATGCTTACCGCAAAGAAGCATCGAGCGGTTGTCCCGGCTAGGTGGCGGGTATCCGAGGTAGTAGGCATGGAGCCCGCAACCCGCACATACTCACTCGGGACTACGAATCCCTCGGCGATGGCATGAAGAGCGCGGCGAGCCGGTTCGGCATGAGAAGTGACATGCGGAGAATATTGCGCGCTGGCCGACCGCTCCGTTGTCTTCTGCTTCTTCGCGCCAGCTGGCGGTTCGGGACGCGGGTCGACCTGAGTCCCCTTCAACTTCAGCTGCCCTCCCGAAGGCGTCTTGTCCTGGACAACCACAACGTCTAGGGGGCGCTTGTTGGATGACTGGCCCACACCCTGACCGCTGGGAATGGTCAGCTTCAGGTTCCCGGAGCGCCCCATGGCCAGATGCGATTGGGTCGAACCGCTGGCCGCTCGGGGTCCTTCAGAACCGCTAGGAATCGAAGGGGCAGCTGAGGGAGAGCCGCTCGCGACCACCTTGGGCGGTCGGGCGGACGACGCATACCGGCGGATCCCTGAAAAATGAATACATAAGTAAAGGCATGAGCAAACAACATTTCATCAAAGCTAAGGGGAACTAACTAACCGTGAAAACGTTGCACAATCTCAAGTGCATTATCATGCCCGTGCGGGGGCAACCGAAACTGAACGGCCGAAGTGATGCGGTCCAGGTGAGGTCTCAGATGTTGGAGCTTCTTGACACCCTCGTCCCAATCCTCTGTACTCCCAAAGGAAAAGGCGGTTAGCGGTTCTACATCTCCCGAGTACCATTTTCCAGACGGCCGGGCAAAGAAATACTCGGAGTACCATGGCGAGTCCAACTTGGGAGATCCAAAAATGAACCCCACCTTCTTTTCTCTCCTTCGGGGCGACCAGCAATTCTTTGAGCCAGTCATGGCATACAACAGCCGAAAGGCGTCAACCGAGGGCTCCTCTTTCAACTGGTCGCAGGCCGCACGGTAGCAAAGGGCGTGAAAGATGATGGAGGGAGAGAGGCGGCTCAAGGAGCAGTTCAGAAGTGTCAAGATCCCAGTAACAACCGGGTCTAAAGGAAACTCCAACCCTAGGCGCACATGCTCGGTGAAGATGGTGATCCACCCCACCGGGCATGAACCGCAGCGTCCACCGAGGGAGGGAGCCGCACACTCCCAGTCAGTAGGCAGTCGGTGCCTGTGAAGCTGGCGGAGAACTTGTACCGGGGAATAAGCGGGCTTGTACTTTGGACCATAAGAGTACACAGCTTCCGGAACCTCCCCCCCCCTCCCACATGTCCTCGTGAAGACGCACTCGATACTCACGGTCAGAAACCGCCTGAAACGGATGGACCAGGGGGGTCTCCGATAACGCCAGCGAAAGGGAATTCTCTATCGAATCTTCCCTAGAGGAGTCATGAGCCGCATCCTCCGGAGCGCTTTCCGACGATAGCTCTACCAAGTTATCACCAACTCGGGAAGTCCCGCCACGCTCAACCATGGAGGTGGCCGTGTCATTAAGAGCGCCCGCCCCTAATCCTAAAATGCAACCGTCAGGCCTATCTAAACGCTCACCCGCAACACCCGCATCGCCTCCCCCACACAACAATTCAATACCCTCCGAGTCCCATTCTATATCAGATAAACTTAAGGAATTAGAGAAATCAGGCATACCTGCTCCAGCAGCAGGACCGCCCGCGCTGGCGGCTTTAGCGCTGGGACGCGCGATACTAGCTCCGCCGCGGGAAGCAACACCGTCGCCGGGAACGGCGGCCGCCGCCGCACCGGAAGTGGTCGTCGCCGCAGCGGCAGAGGCGGTGTTGGTGGCAACTTCGGAGGCGGACGGCGGGGCCGACTCACCGGAAAGACCCCGATTCTGGCTGTCGGACGGAGTGGTCGTTTGAGAGGCCATCGCAAGTAGTTTTTTCTTCTTCTTCTTGTCTCGTTTTTGGTTTTCCTCAAAGAGGTCAAAAACCAACGTCGATCCGCAGAGAGAGACAGACGAGTCTCCAAATAGTGAGAAAGAGAGAATTTGGAGCACCGCGCAATCTTGAAAAGAGGACAGAGAAGCAAAATGCGAAAGTGGCCAGCAACAGGAAGTCTGAGGTATATATATAGCGGCAAAAAGCAGTGATGTGACGGTTGAGTGCCCTAGGCCACGAAATTCAAAAACTGGCACGCGAAGAGACGTTTCGCCTGCCCGGTGTCAGGGCACGGAAACCAACCGTCAACACGTGTACAAGGCGTCTCCACCCAAAACCCGCGAGGCGGTCGAGTCACATCTCAGGCAGGCCAACCCTAGGCCCCCGGCGGCCAGGGGCAGAGTAGGGTAAGGAGAAGGCGTGAACCGCTCAACTAGCTAAGAGCATCATTGGTAGCCGCCAAAACCCTAGGCTTTTCCCGCCTAAGGGGCAACTGTTGGGCCGCATAGTTGAGCGTAATTGGGCTTCTGGCCCAAGAGGGACGCATCCGCAGTTAAGGCCCAATAGGAAACCAGGCCCGATCAGAAGACCGGGTCAGCGGGAGGTCTCTTGACCGGCCGCAAACCCGAAAAACAGATAAGGGCGCCTGACATAAAGCGACTGTGCAACACAGAGGAGCAGGGAGCCGTTGAAGATGCGTATCTGGTGTCAGGCAAGACTAAGCATTTATTGCAGGCCTCAGGCGGCCTGCAGAAAGGTAAAAAGCCTGATCGGGCGCTTGACACAGCCCGGGACGCCCGACAAGACATTTAATGCCCCAACTACCTTCGAACCAGGTATAAATACAAGAGTAAGCTCATTTATGAGAAATCCAACTACTACTCATCTCTCTACATAAATTCCCTTATTCCCCTTTCTCTCTCTAACTTAAGCTTCGGAGAGTGTCCCGGGCAACAGCCCCGGACCCTTGTTTTGCAGAGTATCTGGAGCGCCCCCTTCAGTCCAAGAACAGACGCCTCGCTCAACCTCCACAAACCGCCTAGTATTTACTAGGCACAAACACCACCAGTCATCATCACTCCCTTCCCAAGTCAACTTTTTGAGAACTTGTTTACCAATTTGACAAGTTCCACACACTCCAATTCCTCCCTGCAACTTTGGTAGATCCTACACTAGTCTCTTCTTCTCCAACAACTGCAGACGCCTGATGTTCAGATGACCAAAATGCCTGTGCCATAATTGGATTGAACTTTCTACATCAATATTGGTCTACAAGCATTGAGCATGATCAGCTCCAAACTGATTTTCTGTATGAAGCACAAACATCCTGTTTGACTTCATTTCAGTTTGAAGCAGCAACAGCCCTTTGTCTTCATGGAAGATTTGACATCTCCCACTCTTAAACAAAAAAGTAAGTCCCTTTTCTTGCCACTGACCAATACTGAGTAAATTGGTCTTGAGACCTGGCATATAAAACACATCCTGCACCAGAAGCCCTCTTTGGTTGATAACCAGCTTCAAAGTTCCATTTCCAGCAACACTAAATCTAGAGTTGTTCCCTAGCCTAACATTGCAAGCAAAGCTAGCATCCATCTCCACAAACCATTTCTTATCACCACTCATGTGGTTACTGCACCAAGAGTCCAAAAACCACCAGTCTTCATTGCTATCCTGTTTGATGGTATCATTAAGAGCCATCAAACCTTGGTCTTGTGCTTCCTTCTCCAACTCTTTTGAGTCCTCAAAATCAACACAGGCCATCAACAACATGTCCTCTTTCATATCACCATAGGTATTGTCCCGGATATAGTCAGAACTGGTGTAGTGAGCTTGTTGATTGCTATACCACTAAGGACACTCATTTTTGTAGTGTCCCAGTTTGTGGCACTTAAAGCATTCAACAGAATCCCTATGTCCAACCTCTTTCCCCTCGACCTCATCTTCCTCTCCCTTGATAGTACCCTCTGTCTAGTCCTCTTCCTCCCCTTTCCACCAAAGTCACGAGAGACCCTAAGAGCCTGGTCTCCCTCATACTTGGATGATTTCTTAAACTTCTGTTCATGAACCAACAGAGAACTTTGCAGAGCATCCACAGTTAAGCTATCAATGTCCTTTGATTCCTCTATAGAACACACTACATAATTAAATTGTGCGGTAAGAGTTCTAAGAATCTTTTCAACAATCTTACCATCTGACATCATTTCACCATAGTTCCTCATGGTGTTAGAAATCACCATCACACGAAAGATATAGTCATTGACAGACTCTCCCCCGTTCATCTCAAGAAGCTCAAAGGATCTTCTAAGAACCTGCAACTGTGCCTTTTGAACTCTTTGTCCTCCCTAACACTTCACACGCATAGAATCCCATAGCTCCTTTGTTGTACCCTTCTTAGTTATTGTCTTCAAGATGGTCTTATCAATGGCACTGAACAAATAGTTTTTTGCCTTAAGATCCTTCAGCCTCGGATCTTCCAGAGTCTTGAGTTGATCATGATGAAGCTCTTCATTTGCAGCAGGCTCCCTGAACCCCTCACTGACCACCCTCCAGTACTCCTTGGATCGAAGTAAATTCTCCATGAGCAACATCCGGTGCTCATAGTTACCATCAAACTTGGGAATACACACCTGAGCAAAACTGTTGTTCTCTCCCATGACTTCTTCACACGAAAACTCTCGGTCTCACTGCGAGACTCTCTCTCCTTCACATAGAACAACCTCACAAACAACTCTCGTATTTCCCAAAACCCATAACACAATGATTTCACTCAATCTCTTTGATTTTCACTCGTTGGTTACAACTTGCTTGAGGCTCTGATACCACAATGTGAGAGCTCAATTGATTGCAATCTGAAAATCTTTATTGAAAATGAAAGACTCAAAGTTTTGTACGTTGGTTTCAGCCACAAATCACGGCATCCACGACTCTAACCACTAACATGACCCTTCAAACTAGCTAACATGATTAACTACCAAGCTACTAAGTCGCATATTGAACTAACAGCTTTGCAGGACCAAACTAGACATAAGACATAAATAACTTGACCAGGAATG
Organism: Linum tenue; assembly: GCA_946122785.1. Lineage (NCBI taxonomy): Eukaryota > Viridiplantae > Streptophyta > Magnoliopsida > Malpighiales > Linaceae > Linum > Linum tenue. The sequence goes on along the minus strand of CAMGYJ010000006.1, from coordinate 64,368,246 downwards.
ACATAAACCAAACGGCGTCGTTCCCTTTTATTCAAACTGGCTCTTTTTTAAACTTGACTTTTTGGCACCATCGCTAATCCTTCTCCGCAGCGGATTCGGATTTCTTCAGCTTCTTCCTACCAACTTCAGCTCTGCACCAACAACTAACACCCAATTGTTAGCATGGTGCTAACAATAGCTCCAGTCAATAGGAATATTTCATTTTGATAACTTCTTTATTTCAATATATTGACCACAATTAATGGAGAATTGTAAATGAATAAGCACACTTGTCATTATTAAAGATTGTGAGGACACATGCATGTGTGTTATGCATTAATTCGGGGGCCACAAAACACAACAAATCACACCATAAATATCATAAAACATACAAGGAAGGGTATAAAACATACTACAACTTTAACGCACCAAAAATTCATAAAGCATATCAGAAAACTTAATTATAAAATATTCCAAAACTTCACCACACCATAAATATCGAAAAGCTAATAAAACATACCACAAGTATCTTAAAACACACCACAAATTTCCCATAACATACAAAAAATCTCATAAAACATATCACAAGTTCATTAAAGCATACTACAAGTTCAATAAAGCAGACTACAAATTTATTAAAGTACACCAAAAGTTTCTTAATGTAGACCACAAGTTTCCTGAAAGCATACCAAAAACCTCATAAAACATACAACAAGTTTTATAAAGCATACCACAAGTTTCTTAAAGCACACAATAAGTTTCTCGAAGCAAATAAGAAACCTCATAAAGCATACCAGAAAAAAAACCTCATAACATACAAGAAAACTCAGGAAACAGACCACAAGTTTATTAAAATATAGGGTAATGTCTCCATACACTTAGCAATTTTGTTAGTAATATTGACTTGGTAACGTGATACTGACTTGGAAGAGACACACGAAGGTCAACATTTCAAAATTTTAGTATTTTAACTAAGAAAAAAGTTACAAAACTATTAACGATAACGTTAAAGAGGCTAATATTTAGATGCATTACGAAAGATTTGACTAATTAATAGCATTTTCATAGGTTTGGATAATATAAAAGAATTTGAAAAAGGTTTGAATAGAAAATAGACATTACCTTAAAATATACAACAAGTATCTTAAAGCATACTAGAAACCTCATAAACTTGGGTCTATTTATAAATTTTAGGGTAAATACAATATAATATCCAAACCTTGTGATTTAAACAAATAATAACCAAACCTTTAAAAAACAATATAATAGCTAAACCGTTAACTTTCCATCTAGTCTAACGTTAGTTGGCTCTGACGTTGCCAACTTATTGCTGAGTTGGAAGAATTTTAGTGATATGGGAAGAAGTCAAATGTTTAACTAGACTATTAAAAAATTAATTAATTTTTACTTATCACTTTTTTTAAAGAAAATAACATAAATAATTATTAACAACCACCCAATTCCCCTATTCATTCGCCTCCCTCTCTTTCATCAATTCCTTCCTTCCGACAAACTGAACGCGGCCACCACCAAGCAAGCACTAAGCTCGCCAATAATTGGAATCATTTTGCCTACAAATTCAAAAAAATCTTCTGGGCCCCGCCGCTAGTTTATCATCCTTGTGAGGCCAAATCTCATCCCCCCCTGTATCGTATTCTTCATCTTCTCCTAGCGACTGTCGAGACCAGAAGTAATGAGAAGGGAGAGTGCCTCTTATTGATGGAGATCAAAAGAAACCAGAAGCAAGGATAGATAACAATGCTCTGACGAATTGGTGCAGAACCCAAAAGAAGTCCCTGAAATCAGGGTTGTCGATCTGTCTCCCTTCCCCTCGTTCATCGATGAAACACTAGCAGTTCGTTTCTTTACAAATTCGGCGGCGGCGGGATTGTGAACGAGAGAGCAGAGACGCCAGCAAGTGTAAGAGATTAAAAGACTTAACAAACCATTTTCCAACAACTCGAGTTATTGGGACCAAGTGGTTAGTTTGCCAACATGGTATCAGAGCCTAGAACCGAAAGATCATGATTTTGAATTCTCTTGACCACCCCCAATTTTCAGCCATTTATTTAGCACAAGGGATGGTATGTCCAACCTGTGCAAACTAAAGACTCGTGGTTTGGCAGCACAAGGGTTCAAACTGTGCAAACCATATAAAATCCACAATTCGGCATCAACTTTCGTTTGAGGGGGCGTTCCAGGTAATGTCAAGAAGGAGGCCAAAGAGCAGAAGACAGAAGAGATGGAGGAGTGGAGGGGAGAAGAGGAGGCAAATGCCAGATCATGAGTCAGCGGAGATTCTGGTCGAGGAACAAATGACGATGGCATGTGTGGCATTGGTTGACGAAGCTGGTCGGAGGAGAGAGCTTGATGATGTTGGGCTCGGTTTAGGAGAGGCAGATCGCACATAGCTGGAAAAAATGGTGAAGGAGTTAAATATGAAGGATAAGAGAAGGAGGAAGCCGAAGGCCAAAGGCATAAGCCAATGGCTATTTTTTATTTTCATTTGTTTTTTAATTTTGTAACTTTAGAAAAGTAATTTGATAAATAAAAAAGAAATAATTATAAGATGACGTGTACAAGAATTTACCACATCAGAGTTAACTGGCGTTTGACCGCACGAAAAGTTAACGGTTTGGCTATTATATTGTATTTACCCTAAATATTAGGTATCAAAATGTAAGACATAAAATTTCTAATTACTAAAATATAATTTCCCATCAATAATTTTAGGTAGTAAATCTTAACATCTATTAAGTTTATGTACCACACTTAGGGCTAGAGGTCGATCGGTTTCGGTTTAACCGAAAACTAAATTTTCGGTTAACGGTTAACCGAACCACATCCCAAACCTACCGGACCATCGACCGAAAGAGGGCTCAAGGCTTCGGTTATTTTGGTTTTTGGTTAACCGAACCGCCTCCTAAGACCAAAACCATCTCGCCCAGCCTCCGAACACCGACCGACTTTCAGTTATCTCCGTTTTCGGTTAGTGGATAATCGACTAGTTTCGATTGTAACCGATCGGTTAACCGCTAACCGAGAATCGATTGTCCAGCCCTAATCACACTATAATTTGTTTATGAAACCCAAATCAAAGGGATAGAGGGGGAAGTGGGTTGCTCCTATGAGTGGCTAGTTACTATAATATTTTTTTTTTTTGTAGTAACTACTATAATACCTTTAATGAATTATGTTAATCTCGTACAAATATTAGAGAGTGTTAGCACCCTATCTGGTTTCAAACATAAAATATGTTTGCCTTTAGGTATTGGCCGGGTGAGTTTCACTTATTATTTATATTGATTAATTTATATTTATACACTTACATATATTATTATGCCCCTACTATTATTAATATTATCATAATAGGAGGTATTAATTAACGCCTTAGAGGGATAGGTATCAGACCGACAAGACTAGCAAATCAAGCTATGTTGGCGAAGGGGGCTTGGAGGGTTATCACTAAATGATGATTCGCTTTGGGCAAGGATTCTCAGTAGCAAATATTGTGGATCAAAGAAGGGACTCAGTATGCTTGATAAAAGAAAGGGAAGTTCATAGTCTTGGCGCAGCTTTTCACAAACTGCCAACCTATTGCGCAAGTGTATGGCTCATAACGTTAAAAATGGAAGGAAAACTAATTTTTTGTCTGATTCTTGGATTATGCAAGAACCTTTAAAAGAATATGTTATGGGACAGATACCCTTGGAGCTAAGGAACAAGACAGTTGATGATGTTTGGGACCCATAACGAGGCTGGAAAGAATAAGAGTTCAGCCACTTATTGCCGCCTGAGGTGATCGACAAAATAAGGAATTTCCGGGTTGACTACCTATCCCCGACGGAAGATACCATGGAAGGTTCACCACCAACTCAGCTTTCAAAAGTATTTCGCCTCAACAAGGTACAACCACCGCGTCCTTCTGGAACAAGGTTTGGAAGCTCCATTGTCCAGAAAGAGTAAGATGGTTTATCTGGCTAGCGATTAAGGGAAGGTTAGACACTAATGCAGTCAGGAAGTTTCGCCGCTTGACAGGAGATGATAAGTGCCCTCTATGAAAAACAGAAGTCGAGACCAATCTTCATTGTTTAAGGGACTGCACAGTGGCAAGGCAGATCTGGGAACAAGTGGTTCATGTGTCACAACAAGAAGGTTTCTTCTCAACCGATCATGATACCTGGTGCAACTCTAACATCAGCGTGGATAGTGAAGGGGAATGGCCTGGTGATTGGGCGAGCTTCTTCTCCTTAATTAGCTGGTATATTTGGAAAATCAGAAATGAACATCTCTTTCAGAACAAAATTCTCACAAGAACTACCTGGATCAACTATGTGATTGCTAAAGCTACTGATTGGGGGGAGGACATGGATGTCAGCTTGTTTGAACATAACTGAACAAACGAGCTGGAGTCGATCTAAGGAGCTAATTAGTTGGACTCCGCCGTCGAGAGGTTGGTTCAAACTCAATACCGATGGAGCAGCTCAGGGAACTCCAAGAACCATTATGGCAGGGGGCAGCCTTCGTGATAGTGATGGAGTTTGGCTAGGAGGCTTCTACAGTAATGTTGGTACAGGGACAACTCTCCTTGCAGAGCTCTAGGGCATTTTGCATGGTCTTAATTATGCTTGGAATCAGAGAATTCAGTTCCTGATCCTTAAGACTGATTCCCAGCTCTCCTAGCTGCGATTCACAAGATAATGGCAAGGAATTGGATGGTTCGGTTAGTTCATACATATCGCGAAGGGAATAGAGTCGCGGACTGGCTCTCGAAGCACAGTCTCGCCTATCCCTTCGATATATATGAGTTAACCGATCCGCCGACCGGATTGGAGCGGATACTTTAGGAAGATATGAAAGGGATTAGCTTCCCACTGATGATATCGTCGGGATAGCCTTTTCTGATTGCTTAAGTCCTTTTCAGTTTGCAGCCAAGGGCCTTCGTGTGAGCAGTGTTACTTGTGGCTGATGTAAGATTGATTTCCGTTTTACCTTTCTGGCTTGTAGCCTCCCTTATATATAAAAAAAATTAAAGCCTTAGGTTTTCTAAAATTTGTCGCCCTTACTTGGCAATTTGACATTTTTGCCCCAAAAAATTCACAATCCCTAACAAATTTTCACTCTAGGATTAACGCCCGTTGCCTCCGCACACCATGGGAGTCTTCGCCGTCTGGGAGTGCTGATGGGATCACCGCCGCCGCCGAGTGATGTTGTCACCGCCGCCGCGGCAACTGCCTTCCGCTGCGCCCTCTACCAAGGGATTCCTCGCGACGGCTGGGAGTGCTGCTCGGTCCACCTCGTCGATGCCGCCATCACCCCATTCCCGAGTTTGCTCCGCGGCCGGAGACCCGATTTTGGTGTCGCAGTGATACCGGGGGCTGGATCCGTCATTTTCCTTTCCAACCTCGAACTAATGGCGATTTTCCTCTCAACCCGACCTGCAAAACAATTAAAAATAATATATTTTAAATAACAATGTTATAATTAATTTCATTTTTATCGTACTTAAAAGTAAATTTGCATCCATCTTAATTACGAAACAGTACCTACACCACTCACTGGACGTCCCTGTTTGACAACCATGATAAGTAAGCAAGGGAAGTAGTGCACAGCACAGAACAGATAAGCGGCTGACAGTCTCCGGTAGAGGGCCAAAGAAGAAGAAATGGAAGCCACACTCGCATCCACATCCACAACTCTCCCAACTTTCCCGACCACATTCTCCCCTCAACTCCACTCCCTCCGATTTTCCCCTGCTTTCCGGGAAAAACAACTCGCCGGCGCCGGAAACAAGAACCCCACCTCGCTACTAAAACACGATTCCCCCCGCCGGCCTTCTCGTCGCTTTCCTCTGAGAGTCTCCGCAAGTTCCCAAGCATCCCCAGAGGCCGCCGCCAAAGTCTCCGCCGTTCCTTCCACGATGAAGGCCTGGATTTACGGAGACTATGGGACCGTCGACGTCTTGAAGTTCGACGAGAGCGTCTCCGTGCCGGAAATTAAGGAGGACCAGGTTCTGGTCAAGGTCGTCGCCGCCGCTCTCAACCCCGTGGATTTCAAGCGGAGGCAGGGGAAGTTCCAGGCCACCGATTCTGCTCTTCCGGTAGGTTAAACAGTCGGAGTAATTAATTCCTCAATTCTTTCAATTAGCTGTACTGCCCGTTTGATTACTGAGAAAAATTTCAAAATGCTGCTTTGTAGACTGTTCCAGGGTATGATGTTGCCGGAGTGGTGGTGAAAGTTGGGAGCCAAGTGAAGGTGCTCAAAGAAGGAGATGAGGTTTACGGCGACATTCACGAGAAGGCCCTGGATGGGCCTAAACAGTTTGGTTCTCTGGCGGAATACACGGCAGTGGAAGAGAAATTGCTGGCTCTAAAGCCCAAGAGTCTTGATTTCGCTCAGGCTGCTGCACTCCCTCTCGCAATCGAGACGGCTTATGAAGGTCTGGAGAGAACTGGGTTCTCTTCTGGGAAATCGATTCTGGTCCTCAATGGCGCTGGTGGTGTTGGAAGCCTTGTGATTCAGGTTAGAATTGTTGATAATCAATGTTTGTATAACTTGCATTTCTCTGAAAAGGGTCTTGAGGGTTTGTTGATTGGCCAATAATATATGCAGCTGGCTAAGCAAGTTTTTGGAGCATCGAGAGTTGCGGCCACTGCCAGCACTGGGAAGCTGGAGTTCCTCAAGAGCTTGGGAGTTGATTTGGCTATTGACTACACCAAGGAGAACTTCGAAGACTTGCCTGAAAAGTTCGATGTGGTCTATGATGCCATTGGTGAGTTCAACTTCTGCTCCTGCATATGCTGGTTGGTTGTTTGAAACAATGACTGCTTGGTAGAAATGGGTACTGGTGGTGTTTTTGCAGGGCAATGTGATAAGGCGGTGAAAGCTATAAAAGAAGGGGGAAGCGTGGTGGCTTTGACCGGAGCGGTGACGCCTCCAGGTTTCAGATTTGTGGTCACTTCCAATGGAGAGGTTCTGAAGAAACTCAACCCTTATCTGGACAGTGGTAAGGTGAAGGCAGTGATTGATCCCAAAGGACCATTCCCGTTTTCTCAGGTTGTCGAGGCTTTCTCCTACATTGAAACTGGAAAAGCTACTGGGAAAGTAGTGGTCTATCCAATTCCATGAGAAAGTAAGTTAACCAAGCAACGAGGGACTGTACTGGATGTTCACTTGTTTTATTTATGGTAAACTGTGCTTCGAAGAGTAAGAGTAAATCAGCTGTATAAAATTAAAAACAGAATGTACGAGGCTTCTGATGTAAAAAGAGATTGATTTGATTCTGAGCTTGAACATGAGGAGATTGTTTTAGTTTCCAGCTCAAGTATACAGATTTCTTGATGGACAGAATGAGCAAAGCATGCAGTGCAGTCACTGATTGAAAGCTTAGATTAAAGATATGTATGGAACCAAAAAAGAAAACTCACTTATTCTTCAGCAGAAACACAGAGCAAAGCAAGGCATGCAGTCACTGTTTGGAAGTTTGGACCTTGACATTGTCCTGAGGTTATTCTTCAGCACATTTACAACTAAACATTACTGGAATGTAAGGGAACAACAACCAAGTTTTTGCAGGAAATGGAAGGGGCTTCAGACAGAGATGGTAGGGGAGATTTTGAAGTCAAGGTCCCATAGCGTGAAACATCCATCGACGAAATCGTAGTGTCCACCTTTGAGCGCCAGAGTTTTCTTGACCACGGCCTCTCTGACGAAAGGATATGTCAGTAAGTTTCCAAGTGATATATTCACAGCCTCCTGTATACAAGTTCAGTGATGATAACAACTATTAGCACTGCAATAATGTTAGGCATAACCAGTAATCACAGACAGGGATGTTGATGTGTAATTTGTAACTTGCCTTCTCACAGTGGAAGCACTGCTCATCGAAACTCATGTCGCTGCAGTCCGTTTTCACCTTAGACCTCGCGTTGGAACAGATTTTTACCCATTGCTCAATGAAGTCACTGCAGTATTTATTGACATGGAAGGTTAATGCAAATTCTACAACACAGCATATTAGCATATCCTTTCATGCTAGTCCTGAATCTCCCACACTTACAAAGAGCTCATACCGTTGCAGGAATATAATTCTATGACGGGGGAATGGAGCTAAAGGGGCCAAAGAAAGGTAGAATTGACAGAAAGGGCAAGCATTCCACCCGCATCTCAATTCAACTGTGAGTCAATTTTTCCAATTGGTCACATATATCCATATCCTGAGATTCTCAAAGTGCCATCTGGTTGTTCTATATCAAAAGTAGCCCTATTCCTGATCAGCTTTATCTTTTTTTGCCCTTTTGAGATGCCCTCATCTAGGTACCAAAGTAACAACTAGACAAAAGGCAGTTTGATTATACCCTCTACAGCTCTCTGGAACATCGGTCAAGTGAAGAAGGAATATTTAGGCTAGCAACCTTTGGGGATTGGCAAACAGAAAGCCAGAACAATAATATTACAGTACTTATCACTCTCTTTACTCACAAGTTTTTTTTTAACTTTGATCCGTAGTTATATAGGGTACTGATCTCATTATTAAAACAGACTTGCCTTGAAGTGGAGCCGTCATCAGGGAGACTCATAAGCCCCTTGATCCCTCCACAGCGGCTGTGTCCAATGACTACAATATTCTCCACCTGCACACCACCATAACCCAACCATGATTAAAGAAATAAAAGCAAAATCCCACAGCAGTAAACTTCAGTTATCATATCAGTAACACAATGAAAACTTCTGTTATCATATCAGTAACAAAAAAAAGAGGAAAAAGCTTCCAACTTTGCAGGTTTCGGATCCCCATATTTTATCCCCTTGCACTGTACACGACAAATGAAACTGTTTCCTCTTATCTAAGACTAAAACAGCGTAGTGGGTGATGTGTGATAACATCGCCCATATTTCATTTGAGTGAGAAAGGGCCAAATTTGCAGATATCATGATATGTAGGCTGTAGCATCACCATGGATGGATTAGTGTTGCAGGGGAATGGCATAATTGCCCCACCTCCATTATTACCTGGTGGAATACTGCTGACTACACAGCAGCCCATTGCCATCGAAAGTGATAAGAAAAAGGTAGACCAGGAAAGTAACAGCTAAGATAGAGTCGTCACCCACCTTCAAATGCAGCACCGCATATTCAATGGCCGCCCCTACGCCAGAGTACTTGGTCTGTGTGCATACATAACAAACACCCAGGATCAGCATTCAGCAAACAGCACCATAACTCACAAAATAACAACTTTGGGTATTACAGGATAACGCACTGGACCGCGTTGGTAAGAGTATAGATTACGATGGAAAGAGAAGGACCAACCAGGTCATATGGCGGGACCATATTGGCAATGTTGCGAACCATGAAAGCTTCCCCTGGTTGGAAATCCAGGATTTGCGATGGACACACCCTCGAATCTGAGCACGCGAATACCATAAACTGCAGCAGCATTCCACATTCACCCAACCCAGCACTCAAAATTCAGTTCATTTTAAAATGTCTAAACGAATCTGGGCAATAAGGCTGTAAAAAAGGGATGCAGAAACCAACCTTCGGCCATTGTCCTTTCTTTAGTGACTCAAAAAGATCAGGGTTCTTCCTGTAACATATAAGAAATTGTGTAGAAAGTAGAGAAATTTAGCTTTCATTATTATCATTCAATTAAAAAAAAAATCAAAGGGAAAAGTCTGTTTGCTTATCAGTTATCAGGTAGGTGGACAGAAGAAAGAACCTTCTTCTTAATGTGGCAGCAGCAGGCCAGGTAAAGCCTGGCTGACACAGTAAAAAGAAGTTGTTTTTTTTTTTATCGTACAAGAGAGGACAGACGGACGGGGGAGTTAAAGGTAATTTCGCAAGAACGGAAGGATCAAAGAGTATATTCCTCTTGGTTTTTTGAGAGAGGGAAAGTTGCAAAAGCATACTCATATTTCTCAGTCTTGAAGGTTTGGAACCCAGTTTTGAGCCTCTCGACGGGGTCGAAACCGGTGGAGCTGGCGGCCTCCAGCTCAGCCGTTAACTGCTTGATTTTTGCGGCGGCGACGCTCCCGAGGCCAGCTTTCTCACTGCCAGAAAAAAAAGGACACACCAGATCGATCAGGCACAGAAACTAACGGAAGAGAGAAAACAAAAAAAAAAAAAACGAGCGTCTGACAAAAGTGATCCATTCCGCCGGCGCGAAAATCGGGCGGCGACCGCATTTCCTTCCGTCCGGCAGAGGGCCGAGGAGAGTCAACAGTCTGGCTCCGACCAGCGTTTAAATTGAACCGCGTGGGAGCAGTCGGTTTGAATTATTGCTCATTCAAATTAATTCCGGATTTTGATCTTATCTTTCTTTCTTTCTTTGTCCGTACTGTTATCTTTTTTTGCCCAATTTGGGACAAGAAAAAAAAGGGGGAAGGGGCCGCGATTCCTCCGTACGCCTGCTACTTCCCTGGCTGGATCCGATTTTGTCGAGGAAACTGTGGATGATGCAGAGGACCAGTCCAGCAGACAAATCGAAAAAATTCAAATAGCGATGGAGGTTAATTACCTGAGAAGAGTGGTCAAACCATCAATGGCTGCCTGGTATGAATCGTCGGCCATTTCTTCCTTCTGCACGCACACCATAGACACAAGATAAATCAAACAGCTGTCATCTCCGAAGAAACTAATAAAATGATCAACAATTAAACAAAGGGACAAGGGCCGTAGTAGTTAGGGGGAAGAACAGGTGGAGTGTGGGTGTGCTGAAAATCAAAGCCAGAGAAACAAAAAACAGAGCTGGCTGGATTGGGAGATGGTTTGGTTTCTGCATAAAATTTGGATCCATGGCTGTCTGCAGAAAACAGGGAATTGAAGCTGAGATTGAGGATACCGACCTCTCCTTCTTCTTCTTCTTCTTCTTCTTCTTCTTCTTCTGTGCGGAGGAAAGGTTTGTGGTTTGGGGAGGAAGACAGATCGAGTGACAGAAGGAGGAGAAAGTGGTGGGGGAATTAAATGGGGGAAAATCCTTCCTTAAAAAAACCTCGCAGTCTGGCTGCCTTGCCCTTGTCTACTGGTATGAATATGATATCGTCTTTGTTAATGGAAGAGCTTTCCAATTTTGGCTGACGTGGGTTGTTTAAAAATAATACAGAATTAATTAATTTTAGCTAGAAGAGCAGCTGCTTCTATGTTCCTTCCAGCGAGATGAGAGGAGGTCAGTCAGTCAGTCACGCCCCACGATTACCGCCCTTGCCCCCTCCTGCTTCATTTTTATACTATTTATATATATATAGAGTTTCAAGTTCAACCATTTCCAGCACTGTAATTAAGGACAAAATCGTGACAGCCTGCATCGCGCTCCAACTTTGTTGGATCATGTTCTACTAGGCACGATTAACCGGACACAATTACACAAAGATGTGTGTCAGATCCAACCTTTTCAGTCACTCCGTTTATTACACGTGAAAAGGAGAAACCAAAACCGTTACTGCTAATCAATTCTTCTTAAATGACTCTTTAGTGTGTCATAATAATAAAGCATTAACGATCTTGGGGTTGATGGTAGATCGATAAGAAATTTGATTTTGTTATGGATAAAACGAGCATGATCGAAAGGAAAGAACATGAGAAATCGACACCTCACATCCATAAAACTAACAAATCACTCTTCATGTTGTTAGTTGATGATGACACTTATGGCCTGGAGCTCCTAATAAATAGACCTCTCACTCCGATGACCATTCATTCAACCTATACCTAGCATTTTGGGTGATCGGCAATGTTTTTTTTGTCAAATCGACTTACTGCTGCTTTTCGTAGCTAGGAACCCTCTTACCTTCCTCCTCTCCCCCTCTATGGTTCCTCAGTTCTCGTACTTAGATTTTTACTCGTGTAATGAAAATGTTTAGGGTTTTGGGTATTGTCCCTTGACAACATCATCAACAGCAAATAAGAAGCCCATATCTGGCATCTCCAACGATCGTGACCGAGGTTCTGGACTGGGCCCCTGCTCGTCAGATCACCAATTCGAGGATTGAATCGGTCGACTCCGTATGCAACTCCAAAAACATCATGCCAGCACAACATGTTTGCGGGTACAGCTACGAATTCCGCGACACAGGTGGCTTTAGCCTCTGTTATTGAGACGATAACTCAGCCCTACATCTTGAATCTTGATTATGACATCACAAATAAAGACTGGGAGAATTTCACGTTAACTTCCTTACGTCCAATGATGGTGCTAATTACAACATACACATCCTGAGACGGTGGATGGAAATGGGGTATGGGCCTGCCGGATGGATGGAGGTAGGCGAGGGTTTTGGGGTGGGACAAGAGAAAAGTCAAATGGGCCGGCCGTCCATGACCATGTGCACCCAACTCAATAATTCCCCAAAAGAAAACACAAATTTGGATGGCAATCAAAATTATTAAGTTCCAGATAAGTCAAACACAAGAAGAAGAAGAAGAAGAAGAAGAAGAAGAAGAAGAAGAAGAAGAAGAAGAAGAAGAAGAAGAAGAAGGTACTTTCCATTATCGAGAAGCCAGAACTGGAAAGGCCCTCCTCAAGATTTGAAAGAGCAATTAATGTGTTAATTGTTTCCAATATTCTAAACATTAATATAAACATTTAATTTACATCATTTTGCATATGGATTTTGTTTTCTGGCCATCCAAGTCAAAGGATAGGGTGGGAATGGGAGAGTTAGCTTATGTATATTAATTAATTTATTATTGTATAATATGTGCTACTCTTAGCTGGACAAGGACCTCACTAATTGAAATGAAACACATGTAGACCCCTACTGTCATATTCTTATATTCTTATTCCATTTGCTCACTATCAAACCCATAATTTAACTCAAATACTATATGACCCATTCCGGAAATGTTACTTTGGAATCAAGCTAAGTGAAACTAAAGGAGGAATATGGAAAACTTAGGAACAACTTACCGTGACGTTTCCTTTGCAGCAACATAACATCCCGAAATTTCCAGGCATTGTTTGAATTTCTCAATTTGATTGCTTATGTCGCTCGGCCCTGTCAATACATAACAACAATGTTACACCTTTAAGGAAAATTAATATTACATTACAAATCCTATAAGGTGAACAACATATATGTAGCAATAACTAATTAAGATTAGATAATTCGGTCCAATATTATAATATCTGTATTGTCCAAAGTTTTTAGTGTCGATGAAATTTATTTCATCCACATTTTAATTAGTTTTTAGGCTCAAGATGTAAAGGATGAAATATATTATACAATGTATCTCATTAGGGAATTAATGCGGATTGGTGACTAAAACAACAATCCTTAATAATAGTAATTATTTTAATTAGGTTGCCGAACCCAATAAGCCAAACATGATTTCGGCCCAACAACATGCGGCTGTCGTCCCTTCGGCCTTTCCCTTGGCAACGCAATAGGGACAGACGACTCCTAACTAACTATCGGACATTCCAACTCCCAGAAAACGGAAATCCATCATTAATTAATAACTGAAAAGCCACCAAATTTGCTGCATTAGTCAGAAATTATCTACAGGAGTGAAAATTAAATGACCCATATGCATAATAACCAACCAGTTACCAGACAAGTGAAGTGGAGTGCCCAGCCCAACAGCCTACCTGCAACTCTTCTCCTCCTACTACTTTAATGGAGCCGCAGAGATTATGCAGCCAGCGCTCGTTCTACAATTTGTGTTAATGGAGAAGAAGAATGAACAAGAGGATGCTGAATGTTTTTTTCTAAATGGAGGAATCCAAAAGGAAGAGAACGAGACCAAAAGGGGCAGAATGGGACCAAACTGGAACTGGATATGGATACAACTGTGAGGGAGAGACGGGTCCATACAAAATTTTGGAAGGTGGTGGCCGGTAGTATTGATTGACTTGTAAAAACAACATAGAATTTAGACTAGTTAGAGGCAGAAATGAAATGAGAGAACCCAAATGGATGAGATAACTTCAATGGACCTCATTTTTTTGAGGTGTTTGGATGAGGCATATGAGGGATATTGAGCTTTGAATCTCTTACTCAAACACGTATCCCTATCTACCCTTTTCTTCCCATATTGAAATTTCGTGGCTCTCTTGCTACTCAAGTCCCCCCTTCCCATCCCATCCACTTAACTATCTCTTTTTAAACCTCTATATATATATATATATATATATATATATATATATATATATATATATATATATATATATCCACTACTAGGGGTGAGCCCGAAACTCGATTCATTCGTGTCACTCGACCCGAGTCAATCCGAAAACCCGAGCAAAACTTAATCAAATGAATGAATATGGGTTATGGAGTAAAGATCCAGTAATTTTTGGATTGGTTATGAGTTGGGCTTCTAAAACCCGACCAACTCAAATCAAACAGACTGCTCTCGTAATAAATTAGTAAACTAAAAACAAAACAATCTTTTGTTGACACACATGCCTATGCTCAATGTACTAATAAAAAGTTTCTATTTTCCCTCATACCATATTTGGGGTTTAGGTTAAAATGTAAGTTTTCAATAAGATTCATGGAAATCAAAACATTGGCAATGTCACACGGTCATCTTACTTTTTGCTTCAAAAAGTGAGTAACATGCATCAGTACAAGTTGATCTTTACTGTAACGAAAGATGAAGATTCAATCTTCACTTCTCATAGCTGTAGAATTGAGTGCATCACCTAGAAAAGTTGTTGCATTGGTACGGGTTGGGTTTTCATTTGACCTGATGTTTTGGGATGATGTTCTTCTTGTTTATAAAACTAGCCTAGAGCCCGGCCCGATGGCCGGATGCAGCTTCGTTGAGTATCGTACAATAGTTGCCGATGTAAATTACGTGTGTACATATTCCATGCATCACGAATGTGTGAGAATAGAAAATCTTATTTTTTCATTGTTGCCATTATAATATGGGTAGTCACAATTCAATTTTTGTCTAATTATACCATTTTTTCCTTTGATTCAAACAATGTGAGAGTAAATATAGAATTGTTGTAGAAATGCACTGCATACGGTGAATAAATCAGTTGATTAGGAAAGTGGATGACATACAAAAACGATGGTTTATGAATCACTCTGAGGATCCAATGGTCTATGATTAGGGAAGTGAAGACATGCAAAAACGAATTGGAAATTAGGTGCAGTGCATATTGTTTTGCATACATACTAAGAACTGAACTAAATAGAAGACATATAAATGTACTTCTTCTAATACCAAAAGGATGAAATGTTCAAAATAAAATTGGAATTCATATTTCCTAGTTCTGCCTTCCCTTGATTCCTTCTTAGATAACCAGCTGATTCATCCATACGTCTTACCAGCTGAAATAATAACAAAAGTAGAAGCTCATTATTAAATCTAAAGCCTCAATTTTGTTAATAAATAGCAATACTCTACTGTATTTGAAATAAAAAAGGGAAGACATATACCTTCTTGGAATGCAAAATGATATCAGTGTTTATAAGTTCAGTTTCAGATCCAGTAATGGTTGAAATGCTTTTGGATTCCAAATTGTAAACATGCGAATCTGTGGTTCAACTTGATATTCTGATCCAATGATGTATAGTTCTGCCATGAATTTCTTGTTACAGCATTCTTTCAGCATCTGAACTCGCTTGTCATATGGCATTTTTTTGAACTCGATCGATGGCTTACGAAGCAGAGCAAGAGCAGGTCCATGATTAAGAATGACATTTGCCTTGTGATTTCCTGATTCACATTCAGCCTGCAGTTCATAGAATAATCTAAAGCAATATATAGATTAGATGCATTTAAAAAATGTATATTAGTTTTATAATAGGGAATCAAAAAGGAAAGGTATTTGGAAATACTCAGTGTCTCCAGGAAAAACTTCACGGGTCACAGAACCAAGGTCGAATTTGACTATTTTCAGTTTGCACTGATAGAGTATCTGCCATATAGTTTGATATAGGAGAAATACAAAAAACAGAATTTAGCCATATTTGAAAACACTGCTACTATTGAAAGTCAATTTGAAACATATTTCTATTTGTCAACTATACTTCTTTAACAAATGTATAATAGAGCAAAGAAGGTAATTATAGATACCTCTGTTTCTTCTTCTCCTAAAAGCAGCTTGTTGGTCAATTCTAATAATGAGATTCTAGGTGGAATGTCACGCCGAAGATATCCAAGCCGTTCTTTTTATTTGTAGTCAATGATATCCACAAGCAGTCTATTAGGAAAGAACCTACAGTGTTTTGAAAGTTAAATTAGACAACTTCTAGGAAAAAACATGCAAAATATAATAAAAGTGAACATATTAATATAACAATTTACTTGTTCATTAAATCTTTGGTCATCTCATTGTACGAATGTACTATAAGACGACTGCCAGGAGATGTTACAAAACAGAACTGTGGAATATGGTCATATTCATGGATGTTTCGGGTGAGAGCTGTTGCTGTCACAACCAGAGGATAATGAACTTCTTTGGCAATAGCACTTTCAAAGAAATCTTTAATTCTTGTGCCAATATAGCTCACAAGTCCTTTGTTTCCACTAAAAAGTTGGAAAACGGAGTATAAGTATGATTATATACTAATCTTGATTCCAGGAAGACATTATAGTAACTAATTATAAGTGATACCTCATATCTTCAAGATAAATCTGGAACATAGATATTTCAGAATTGACTTTATCTGGTTCGGTAATATGGGTTACACATCCTGTAATATCTGAAATATGAAAATGTTTTAGTTGTATTGTTCTAAGTGATCTTTGGAATATACAATATTTAGCACATCAATTTCTAATACAATCTGTTTAAATCAACGGGTTAAATATAAACAATGAATACCTGAGAAGCAAGGTGGAAGACTTGTTGAAGAACCACTGCCATCGAAAGGACTATGAAAAAAACAATCATCTGGAAAATGCATTGTGTTGCGATATTCAATCATTGCTTTAAATGAAGATTCCTTTGTAAAATACAACCTCAAATTGGAAGATGCAGTCCGACGCTCAGATCTAGCTGGTATGACAGTTCGATTCATCATGGTATACAGACAACCAATCTCAATGTCTTTGCAAATATAAGCAGAATCTTCATGGGGTACATTTGCTTCCATAAGTTGTCCCTAAAGGATTTAAAATGTTAGAAATGAGCTTAAAGTAACTGTTTTGTGATAAGAGTAAAACCAGTAGGTGTATAATGTTTATAAATTTACCTCTTTATCTAACCAAAGCATATGCATTGAGTTAATAGATCTAATTCCATCTGACTCACATTCTGACCATATGTTTAAAAGTCTAGCCATGAGAAACCGATTGGTTGTTCCAAGTTGAAGTTCACGAAAGGTTATGGATTCAGCCATTACATCTACAACCAATAGGGAAACTGAGTCATTACATATAAAAGCATTCGGACAAACCTATTTTCAACTAATTGTAATATACCATGTGGGTCTTCTGGCAACATTTTCGCTTCTGTTGTCGGCCAAAATAGCAAACCGGATTGTGATTGAGATATGGGGCAGCAATAACTTCTTGCTCCAATTGTGAAAGAAGACAAAATGAGAAATGAAAAGGAAAAGAAATAGAAACAATAGAATGAGCATATAATACATGCGAGTAGTACCTGTATGGTGTCGAATGTGGGAGATGGGGGACCAGGACGGCGGCAGCTGCGGGGAATTTATTTAGGGTTTCTCTTTCGGAGACACCAGCTGGGTAAGGAGAGAAAGAGCAGAAACTGTTTTACCTTTTATACAATACAACCCTACTTATATCAGCTGATGGAAGTGTTTTATATGGCCCATTTTGTGGGCTATGTATGTTAATAGAGTCCAAAGATCGATTGGGCTTTTATTTTTGGCCCGTTTTTTTTTAAATTAATAACAGGCTTTTAATCTTTGACCTTCTTTTTGTTTTCAATTAGTAATATGCTCTTAAGTTTTTGGCCGATATTTTGTGAAAAGAAGAACAACAGCTTTGATTGTCTAAAGGCATGTTTAGTTTTAGACAGCAAGGATGTGAAACTTAGTGGAATTATGTGATTTGAACTGCAAATCACTGATTCCCTATTATAAAATAAACATATCAGTAATAGATAATATATATACAATCCATTGTTATCAACACCATAAAGAGGAGCAAAACCGAAACAAACATATGTCTATCACTATTATCTCTGTCTCTCTTCTCACCATAGTAATTGATCCAAAAATAAAAATAAAAACAGTAATGCTAGATCAGAACGATGTTTGGTGATAGGATAGTAGAATAGACATGGTCCTATTCGTCACACTCAACAATTGCATCATGCTTTCTTTTGTAGCTAGTGGTAGGTGTTCCCTTGGCCAGAGCATGTTGTGGAGTCAACACATCAGAAGGAATGTTGACAGGTGATACTTGTGTTGGTGATCTTGGCGGGGATCCACTAATAGTCAAAGACAGGCTAGATGAATGAGTGCTTTGGATGCCAGTCTACATAAAAGCCATAAGAACAAAAAAGGTGTAAAAAACTTATAGAGGAGTAACAGCAATCTAAGAAAGTAAGCATATTAAGATATAATTAATGATATTCAATAAACAAACCTCATTTTCCTTCACCACAATTTGAGTTCTAGTTGTATGATCTTTCACTTCCAGAATATTCATGATAGTAAGCTTACTGGAAGGGTTTGCAATGTCGTAGTCACTAATCCGAAGATGCAGCTTCAGTTGGTTTCCTTGAAGCTGTAGTAATTTTGTAGGTGGGGCACTGACATCGCCTTCTGTCTGAATAAAAAGATTTTGGGCAGAAATGCCAAAATGTTTTTCGGCAGTGTGATCAAGCAAAACCAGTTCAGTTGAGTCACCCTGGTCACAAACGACTATGACAATCCGAAACCTGGAAGAAATGTGCAAAATAATTACTTAAGAATGTATAGTGATCAATTGCTAAAGATCTGCTATCTTTTGGAAAATGTTTAATATACAAAGAAAGTTTTTTAGAACCTAACTATGAACACATACTTGTTAATATAAAAAAGGGTTTGATATAGATCATTTGTAAATAGTAATTACAAAACACAATTTCAGAAGCTCATTCTACTACAGTGAGATTCAATTGCTTTAGAAAATTTTATATTTAACAACTTTGATAAAGCTATTCAAATTTCTTGATAACTACCATGTATATTCACCAGTGACATAATATACATACTATTACATCTAATCTGGGTCATAAAGTCATTGACAAATAAACTATATAAAGGATAAGCTTTCCTTTTCACTCTAACAAAAAAGAACTTCTCATATACACCCAAGAACAATAAGTTAGTTAAAAAATAAGCTATAACATTTATAAATCATTCGAGATAGAAAAGAATACCGTTTCAAAGATTCCTTTGTCGTTGTTTTGCATTTTCCACAGAAGAAACCATCAACTTCTTCTCGAACTAAACGACGGCAGTCTGTAGTTGCACATCCGTTGTAATACCAGTTGTCTTTGATGTTTGAAACAACACAGTTCAATTCCAAAGTTTTCTGTCAAATAGTAACACGTTTTGGGATTAAAATGGGTGAATTAAATAAACAAAAATGGTCGGTGTAACAAAAGTAACACGTTTCGGGATGAAATGGCCTGTTCTTTATTTTCGTTTCTCATATTCAACAGTTCTTCAATGGTAACATTGGGGATGATTATTGGAGCTTGGTCAATACCAATAAACTGTGGTGCATTGTTTCCAGGAAGCCTAACAGAAATGGCAAACTAAAGTTATACCACATTTCAGCTATAAAGCATTAGAAAAATAAATAAATTTTGAATAATATACGCATTACCTTTGTTGTTCAGCAGTAATTTCTGGAATATTCAGATTCGCATACAGTCTTGTTGCGCTAGATGATGATAAATAGAATTTCTCTGAAAAGAAAAGGATTTAGAATAAGGAACTAAGAAAATGAATAACTTTAGAAATGAAATGCACAATATTTTTTATATAGAAGAAGAGAACAACATTGGTAATGGCAAAAAGATTAAAACAAAGTAGAATCGATTTACTGCTTACTATTCCATGTTTTGACGAACAAAGATGTAGCTACAACAACAGTAGTTGCATTTCCGGTAGGATCAACAATACTATCCAGCTGACTCATTGTTCTTCCCCACAAGGAGATCTTAATAATGTGTCCACTACATTTGAAAAAACCAACATATTTAGTCCTTTTGCAAAAACATTAGTTCAAGTGAAAATAAAGAGAATGAATTAAAATTGGAATGAATTCAGTTTGTATAGATGAGAAAGACCTATCAAGTAAGCCTAGGCTATTAAGTAAAAACTAATTAGCATTTTTCTGCCTAGGTGAAACAACCAGCACCCAAACTACTTATATGCTAAAGTACTTAGAATATGATCTTAATAAATCTCGGTAATAGATACTTTAGCTGATGCTATTGAAAAAAAGCCTAGTAATAATTATCATAGAGTGGAGAAAATAGATAATAAGTGAAAACTAAATGGTAATGAGTTGTGATCAGCAACTACTTCATATTCAATTGGCAAACACCTCAAATTTCATTAAATAACAGAGACTCTAAATAAAAAAGTAATTGGCAACAGGAATATATTAGCTATAGTTGAGTGATACTAAGAAGTTACTCATAAAAGTAAAAAGGAAAGGAACATGCATTTCAACTTATTTCTATAACGGGTTCAGAACAACGATTTTCATCAACATATCCTATTGGTAGTGTATACTAAAATGAACATCAGTTGTAAAAAACACATTTACTAATTTGAACAGTTGAGTGATACTAAGAAATTACTCAGAAAACTGGATTGTCATATCCCTTCGTGGATTCCTGTTTGTTGATGATTTGGGAGTTTCAATTGGTCCATAGGTTTTCAACACTCCATAGGCATCTGTGTGCATAAGTGTAATTCAAGCCGTTAGAATATAACTGATAAAGCCGTCAACCAAAAACAAACAAAACACTCACCCATCAGCTCATCAATTGTATTATTATACTTTGGAAGGTCAGATGTTTTCAAGAATCTGAACTTGTAAGTTGGCATGGCTGGAATGTCATCGATCCGTCGAAAGACGATATCATTAGTGAACTCAATCATTAATGGATTACCAACTGGACGGTAGCTCTTCTGTGTGAGTTTTACTGAAAACTTTGAGAACTCATAAAATCTTTGCTCCTCAACTCTGTCTTGGAAGTTTTTCATTAGATCTCTCGGAACTCGAACCCATATATCAGTTCCCTAAGGACATATGAAACTATTTCAGCATTCGACTAACATAACTAATGTAATAAGAAATGGAATGCGATAGTAGAATTGCCTCAGCATCAATGAAGATGAATTCCAAACAGATAATGACATCCTTCTTAGAATTGTAAGCAATCCATTTTCTAGACACACGACAGCAAAGCTCGTTGTAAGGTTGATCGGTAGAAAGCTGAGCAATGGTGAGAGGCGCCATTCTACTTTCTTTCTCTTGTAACTGAGTGAATGATTGATTGATGAAGTTGTGGCAGGCAAAATATAAGAGCGGGCTTCTGAAGCTGGTACTACATAACCGTTCATATTTAAATGAAACCCCCATATGTAGAGTGTATTGGACAGCAGTTCTTTCCGTCGGATTCGTGAGGAAACCGTCGGGCACATTACGGCCGGTGTGGAACAGTTGTGAAAATCTACCCTACAAAGGCGGCTGGAAGGAAGGGGAACAGAAAGAGTGGTGTTGCCGAATTGAGAATTAGGGATTGGAAGTTTGTATTTGCTGAAGGGTAAAAAATTCGGATGGGCTTTGATCTGTTCAGATTGTGAGAAAACGGCCTACAAAGAATGGGCTTGTGTGTTTTGGATAAGATAAGCTCATTTTTTAAACCCTATTATGATCAACAAAATTTAGATAACAATTGTTAAGGGTTTGCAACAGATTAGTCTACTCCAGACCGGACCAAAATCATGATGACCAGAACCATTAGTCAAATACATTTTAGAACCAAGGACAGGACGATCACTGCATGCAGTTCATTTTGGCAAGTTGGGTATGATATAAATATCAGCTCGTTCTATAATTTATACAGTGAGTGGTAAAATCTTGAGGACAAAGAATCAGAACACATTATACGCGATATGGTGTGGTTTGGTGCAAATTTCAGTTTGGTCGGGTGTGGTCCGGTACAAACCGGACCATTGCACACTCCTAACAATTGTATATGGCTTGTGTCTTGTCCAGTTATGATAATATTGGTAGTTATAAATCAAAATTGATTTGGGAAAAAATATGTTGGTATTTTTGTTTTTATTGATAAAGAATTTCGATTTATAAAAGAAATTCGAAAACTTGGGGTATATTTCCAAAAAGAAAAGCATTGAACTATGATGATACATAGAATTTTTTTTTAATAATTTTCACTATTTCCACATAGGCATGAAAGTGAAAAGTTGATTAGTTTATTTAGAACTTTAGCATACATTGATTTTTTATCCAAATAAATAAAAGTGACAAGTTGTAAAAGTGATTACTAAATAATTCTATCATTTTCCAACTCCTTACAACTATATAAAGTGTTTGCAGTTACATAGGATTACTTAATTATAAATGAACATATTAAATATTGGAAATGGAATGTCAAGAATAATAATCTCAATATAGAAAAAGAAAAACATACAGAATATGAATAAACTAAAATTGTTGTCCACAATTCTCATATCCTACCATATTACTAATTAAATGAATAAGAATCCAATTACGCTATGGACCATACTGTATTCTATACTGCAATGTTACTAATCTGGATATGCGAACAGTTTTAGCAGCACCAATTCACAATACTGTCCAATCCGGTTCCATGGGCCAACTTTCAAAAACACCTCGTATTGATTTCCTTGAAGATGGTTTAGAATGGTGTTGAAGTCAGCATGTAACAAATGATCTCTTGGAATCACAGCTGCAGCAATTCGTCTAAGGTACTGGGAGCTAAATATGACCTCAAATTCTGCATACTCTTCCACAAGGGTTAGGTGAATGATAGTTGAATTTTTAGTTGCACATCTTGAAGTCTCGAGCTCTGTAATCCGTGCAAGAACGCGGAACACCTCTTCCTAAGGTGAAAAGCAAAAAATTATTGTGAAAGGATAAGTAACTTAGCTTATGAACACAATAGCAATTTTGTTAAGAATTTAGATTTTTATTTAAAAGGATAGATGAGTACCATGTTGGTTCTATCACTTTGAAAGTCAATAAGGTCTACAGAAATACAAAGAGGACTAACTGCGACAGCTTCTGCATACGTTAGGTGAGAGATGAAGTCGTTTTGGTTTACATCCCTACCAAATCTATGGAATCACACAATGGTAAGACAATATAAAATCCGTTTATAATGTCACATAAGGTTATTGGTGGAGAATCGAACTAACCGCGTTAGGAGTTGATGAATATGTGGAGCATGAAGACCTACAAAAATCTTTGTAGCTCGGGAAGCAGTAAAGACATAATCATCTTCGAAACAATAAACAAAATGAGTAATGTTAACAAATATTCATATGTGGATATACTTTTACATTAAAATGACATCAAGATAATATTTGGCAAGTTCAAATATATAATAATTGACCTAACCTCCTAGAGTAAAAGTCTAAGTAAAAAATGAATTCAGATGCATTTATAGAAATTTAATTATTATGTATGATGTAAAAGGACTCATCCACAAATTTGCTAATGACATTTATGATCCTAAATTTTTCTATTATGTTCAACAATCTGTACTTCCTTTAGAGTAAGCAAGAATATGAATTTACCTTCATCATGTTCTAGATACAGTGATGTTAATGCCACGACTTGGCCAAACACTCCTGCATCGGGAAGCAAGTTCTCGAAAGAAGCAATCATGGTATCCCAGAAGACAACGGTAACAAAAACTCCCCTGTTGGATATAAGGAAATATTATTTTCGTACTGAATGAAATTAGTAAGATCAAAGTGATTCATAGCGCATAAAAAATACATACTCTAGCAGCTGGAGGCGAATTCGTTTTCTTTGCAGTGGTAGTCCTGGAATGATAACATCGGTCTGGTTGCACATAACTATTCTACCAACCAAATCTAAGAATAACACAATCCATCAATAAATAAACTACTGATTAGTAAAAAACAAATGCTATTTCGAATATTAGCAGGATAGTTACCAGGAAGAACTTGAGGATTTCTCAAAACAATTGGAAAGTCCTCATAAGTTAGAAAATGAAAACTCAAAGTGGGGATGTCATCAGTGTCTTCCCTTTTACGAACAACCGTATTGATTCTAAACCCAAGTCGTAGGTGTCCAGGAGAAACACGATGGCTACTTGTATTCTCTTCAACAACAAAATGTGATATAATATAGATGTAATCTTCACGAAAGTACCCTAGGAATTGGTCTACATATTCTCCATGAATAATTCCCTCAATTTGAACATCCTAGGAAAGCAACATATGAAATTAATGAATGTAAACAAAAGAAGAAACAAACGCGAAGAGAAAACATCAACACTTACATCTTTGTCAATGAAAAGCAAATTAAGATGTTCAAAGGCGTTTCCCAAAGGTGAGAGCTTCCCCCACATTCGTAATAGCCGTACCCGAACTGAACAAAATTGTTGATGGATTTGAAGTTGGGCAACAGGAACAACAGGCAGTGCATTCATGTTTAGGAGATTTCAGAGTGTTTAGCGATGGCGGATGGTATGGCAAATGCATAACTGTGGCATAAAAAAGTAAATGACAGTGAGAGGGAAATTGGAGTTGTGAACACGGCTGGTAACTTGCATTGTGGAACGTGGGTAATTAGTGGAGAATTACAAATAAGGCAGTTACAAACATCTACTTAGGCTTTTCTTACCAGGCCCATTAGCCGACTTGTCTTATCGGCCCGTCAACATTTATTCATTTAGGCCATTATAAAGGATAACCAACCGCCATTTATTGCAAACTGGAAAGCCCTCTTCAGTCACATTTGGATCAAACAAAAACAAAACAACCCCCCCCCCCCCCCCACCAAGACGTTTCAACTTCCTTCTTCCCTTTCGGCTTCCACTGCTCTGTTCACTATCCGACGAAGAAAGCAAATGGACAACAAATCCATTGCATGAACGCATTTTCGATTCCTCCTCTCTGCCTGACCGACATCAGTTCCATCTCTGCATCTTCAAGAGGTATTTTCTAAAACCCTACCGCGTAAAAAACCCCCCGAAGACCTTTCAACTCCATTCTTCCCTTCCGGCTTCCACTACTCTGTTCACTATCCGACGAACAAACCAAATGGAGAACAAATCCATTGCATGGATGCATTTTCCTGTCCTCCTCTCTGCCTGACAGACATTAGACCCATTTCGGCATCTCCAGGAGGTAATTTATAAAACCCTACCTTGTAAAGATCTGTTCTTTCCTCTCATCAACAGCGTCGACAATTTTTTCCAGCACACTCATAAAGTACAGTCGCCGGCTATCGTTCAACTTAGCTTTCTCCCGATCTACTAAAATCTTAGCATTCAGAAAGTTTTTGAGATCGAGACTCCCAAAAAATACTTGCGAGCTCCACCGGTGAGTTAGAATCCATGCTTTCTGATACAATGTGGTTTGCCTATTCAATTTAGAGACATGATTAATAGTTATTGCTTCGATTTTAGCATAGCATTGATCCATAGTTGATGATGTATATTTCAAAATTATTTAACTTGGATCTGATTACGTAGTGTGTGTTGCATAGAAACAAAACATTATATATTGTTTGTATAATACGTAGTAGAGTCCAGTTGAAAAATTCCAGGTAAGAATCAAAAAAGAATAAGTCAAAAGAAGTAAAATATAGGTCCAATTGAAAATTCCATTAAAGGATTGACAGAGTCATGTCTTGCTTTGCTATGGTTTGTTTATATTCTGTTTTACATGATTAGTTGATTAGTATAAGAACTCTAACCTTTGTCGATATAGTTGCTAATATTGCTAATAATCTAAATTATAGGTTTTTTACCATGGGAGACGATTTCGTTACGAATCTAAACTATCAAACTGCCGCAGCAATTTGGGACACCGTGGAAACTATAGATCTTATCCCAATGCAAATGAATGGTGGTAATCAGGTGACTAAGATAACATGTTTTTTTATCTATCCTTATCTATCTCTTATCTAAATAATTTGCATATGATTTCGTATTATTTTCGCCTCTTTATGTTTGGGATTATATCAAGGCAAGTCGTACATTTTCTCTGGCGTTGTAACAGAGTTGAGGAAATCTTGGTCTGAGGCATCCAGCATATATTTGATTCACTTGACCATTGAAGATGACATCTCTGATGTTGAGGTCGTGTTCCCATCAGCTTACTTACGAAGAATAATGTCTTCTGTTGCCAGTCCTTCTGAGATTGAAAATGCGGAGTATGTTACACTACTCAATATGATTGGTGAGAAGGCATATAAAGTCTTGGTCACATTCGGTCCTTGGAACGACGTGGAGCATTATTCTGATCTCTTTTTGGTTAAGTTGTTCCCGGCTTTAGATAACTAAGTAGCATTGGGTATTATTAATATGATCAGATTAATGTTAGTAATGGTCCACCTCTCTGTAATTTCTAATGATCTAATAGCGTAATGGATATGTGAACGCTAATATCTTTTGTAAGTTTATTATCCTTTTGAGATGGTACTTGATGTAACATATGAATTTAATTTAGTTATGGTACTTTGAACAAATTACTCATAGTAGATGTGACGTGATTGCTAGTATTAATGCATTTTACTCCCAAATAATTATTATTTAATTTAGTTATACAAGAGTACTACTATTTATGCATTTTAGTCCCAAATCCCTTTCGGGAAACGCTCCCGGGGCTGGGATTTTCAAATGGTGAAACCGAAGGTGAAAGCATTGAGATCAGGGAGCAATATCCGTAGATACAAACTGAAACAAAATTAAACAGGCAACTAATGCTTCATTTTTTTTCAGTGCTTTACTTGACCATTAGTTAGAGTGAATCACAATTCCCGAATCACACCAGCACCTTAGGATAATGCCAAGGCCACATCAGGACAACCAAACTAATGCAGTAGCCAAATCCATTTTTTGAACTTATTGTATTAAATTCTGCATATTCATAATAAGCATAAGAAGAAATATTGCTATTCGGTTCAGAATTCGAAAGGGAAATCTGGATAGTTAAGAAATCAGAGTTTTTTCAACATAATCGAGTTTTTGAATTCCCGACCAAAAAATTGAAATAGATATATATAAGCGCAAAACTATCGCTATTCCCCCAACTCTCTGAGTCCAAATGAAACCCCTAACAGCCTAACTCCCTAAGACCAAATGAAATCTAACACACTTAGCCCAATCAAAACCCTAAATACTATAGCTCACAACCCTCTCCGACTCCGACCTGCCGCCGCTCCTAACTCACATAGTGCCGTTGCGCCTGCATCGACGACTTCGCTTCATCAAATCCAGTAGCGACCTGAGTGGCCATCTCCGACCTGCCTCCCCTTCAATTGCTTCGTCGACAACCACATGCAGGCGATGCCACCTACTGGAATAAACAAACTACGATGGCAGTAGAAGATTGGCGGTGCATACTACGGAACTCGTGAAGGCCTTGAGGGTTCTAGATCTTATAGGACTAATCCACAAGAGGGTAACATATAGTAATCTGGCCAACGGGCCGGGTAAGTATGTGAAAAGGTGGACTAATCCACATGCTTAATTACCCCATCCGCCACACATAGAATTCAGATTTTGTTGCATACATAAGCCTCTGTTTCTGTCTTTTCATGTTTCGGTTTTGGCTAATCCATATCCTTATTCGTACTTTACATTCTCTTCTCCTTTTCACAATCAGGTTACATTTTGCTCGATCCATAAACACACCCAATGGCAATAAATTAAGGTTAACAAATAAGGGAATAATTATGGCAAAATACAGCTGTATATCCACAACTATCATATTTGTGACAAATATATCCACAATTATCGAAATACACGAAATATCCAAAAATCGGAAAGTTGTGTGACAAATCTATCCACTTTCCGTCTAAAACTATAACGGCGTGTTAGACGGCGTTAAATTGACTAACGGAATGCTGAATCGATGCCATCTCACCTGCCACATAAGCCAAAAAGCAAGCAAACTTTACACGTAGATGCCAAATAGGCTAGTTGAATAAAGGCAAAATACAGACGTATATCCACAACTATTAGGTTTGTGACAAATATATACACCACTATCAGGTTTGTGACAAATATATCCACAACTATCGAAATACACGAAATATCCATTTCCGTCCACTCCGTTCACTCCGTCAGCTAACTTGATGAACAGATGGTGGATGCTTAGTTGGCGTGTTTCTAACCCCACTGAATGACGTGGATTAAAAGAGATAAAAAAAATAAAAACCCTAAAAACAACAGACGGCGAGACTAAAAATCCAACCCAGAAGCACGCCCGATAACCATTGATCCTCCTCCGATCAACGCCTCCACCACCAAATAACCCTACCACAAGCCCAGATTTCGATTCCAGCCACAATCCCCAACCATTGCCTCCCTTTTACTCGACGGCTTCCATGTAGTCGGCGCCATGGTGATACCAAGCTTGAATCTCAAATAAAAAAAAGGTTGAATCTAACCAAATCACCAATAGAGAAGACTGCAGCAGCGAGGTCTAACAGATAACGATGTAAAGTTTGGTTGCTTTTTGGCTTATGTGGCAGGTGAGATGGCATCGGTTTAGCATTCCATTAGTCAATTTAACGCCGTCTGACACGTCGTTATAGTTTCAAACGAAAGTGGATAGATTTGTCACACAATCTTCCAATTTTTGGATATTTCGTGTATTTCGATAGTTGTGGATATATTTGTCACAAACCTTATAGTTGTGGATATACAACTGTATTTTGCTTATTTTTTCTCTTTTAATCCACGTCATTTAGTGGGGTCAGAATCACGCCAACTAAGCATCCATCGTCTGTCCAGTCATTAAGTTAACTGACGGAGTTAACGGAGTGGACGGAAATGGATATTTCGTGTATTTCGATAGTTGTGGATATATTTGTCACAAACCTGAAAGTTGTGGATATACAGCTGTATTTTGCCAATAATTATCCCATTTGATCTATTATTAAGAAATTAAGGTTAACAAATAATGGAATAATTATCCCGTTTGATCATGAAGGTAAAACAAAAAATCAAAAAAATGTCCCCAACCACGCAAAAGTTCAAGATGAAAGATGAACTGAAATTGTTCCAAAAGCATCACTTATTATGCATACTATCCAAACCATAACATAGACAAAAATGACAATAACTATACATATGATCTGCCAAAAGGCAATAAACAATGCATTTGTAAAATTTATAATAGAATAAGATATGAATATTTACATAGGAATCCATTTCAAACCTGGTAGGGCTACACTCTTGCACAATCATACTAACACTTAAATAAAAACCCATAAAAATAGTCTAAGTATTTGTTTAACAGTTGTAAGCAAACCCCTAATAAGATGCAAAAGAGGCCACCATCATTTACAAAAGCTAAAAGACCTATACAGCAAACAACTTCAACAGGATCAAATCACAGCGATTCGCTGTTTCGTTCCACTCCCCAACTTCAACAATAAAATGATAGGGGTTTCCATGTATGGAATTGAGAATGGCCCTGAAGTTCACATCCCAATCAAGATTATCTGCAGTGAAGACATTTCCAGCAATCTGTCTGAGCTGAGCGGTGGGGAACATGACTTCCAAAGTTGAGCTAGGATCATCAATTGTAAAATAAACTATACTTGATTGGGCATCAAGTGAACATGAGATGGACACCTCTTTTACAATTCCACTAAGCATAAATGTATTTCCCTGTCAAAAAAAACCAAAAAAAAAAGGAGGTGAACTTGAAATAACATATAGTACTTGTCAAAAAAAGACTTTAACACTGATGGTGTAGATATTAACAGAGTTTACCATATTTGCAAAGTCAAATCTCATCAAATTGAGTTGTTCAGCATGAGTGAATTGTAATGTACCCACAACTTGCTCATAGGAAAGGTCTCGTACCATGTCAATTGGTCCTAGATTTAGTTCACCATTCTTATATTGAGTAGTGAAATATAACAAATAAAATTACAATGATGTTGAAGCATAAATGGAATGATAGTGTAAAAGTAGTTGTTTAACAATTACCGATCTAAGAAAGGATGGAGGCGAGGACAATGAATGTTCAAATAGATCTTGGTAGCTCGAGATGCTCGAAAGGAATAGTATCCTATGGATAATAACCTAAACACATCAGCTAAAGGCATTAATATGTGAAGCAACAAAACCAAAAATCAAAACATTTTGGGATACAAAAAGCCGACTGAACTTAGTTTAACAGTAGGAAAAACATGTACATATCACTCTAGACACTCAAACACTACTGCACCTAGATATGATTCCCAAATCATAATTCTAAATGACTAATTTTATACTCTTAACAGTGAATACTATTGCTATCCATAAACAAATTACATATATGCAATAGAAGTATGATTCCAGAAGGGTTTTCTATATTAGACTATTTATCAAGCAGATATGGATCACACAATAAGATTATAGTAAGCAAATGATAAACATTTTGAGAAGTTTCACAACATCACTTAATTCGCATGTTGACATTAAGTATTCTGATGCATAATAATTCAAACAATAGAAATTCATTGAGTTGAATTACCTTCATGCTCATCAATATACAGCGAGGTGAACACAGCTACCTGTCCTATAGCTTCAGTATAAGATATGTTATTCTCAAAGCCTCTGATCATTGAATCCCATAAGAATACATTTGCTAACACACCTCTAACAAAAAAATAAAATCTATTATTCCTCAGTGTTATTTCATGCATACAAAAAAAGAACTAATTGGGGAATATATCCAGAACAAACTCAATTAATCGGATGGTGATGCGTTTCTTCCATAAAGGAAAGTTAGGATGCAAGAACTCGGTGGGTGCACATTCAACAATAACACCAACCAAATCTGGTAGAGCAAAAAAATCCGATTTGAGGCCCAATTTATCAAAACAATGAATATTAGTTGCAAGCAGATGCACAAAACAAATACCTAGTAAATTCAATTGATTCTGATGAGCCTGAAAGAATTGACTGGCGGGGAGAAACCGAAAGCTGTAAAATTCAGTGTCTATATCATCATCCAGCTGATTCAAAATGGTTCGGTCATTAAAAGCAAGCCGAATATCACTATCTGCTACACGATTCAGGCTGGTATTCTCTTCCACATCAAAACAAAATATTTGATAAATGGATCCTTCAAACAGATATGGCAGAAATCGATTGACATCAGGGCGGTGAATGAAGGCCTCAACCAAGTCTCCCTTCACAAACGTATAACTATGAATTAGTAAGGATTGGATAACGATAAACACAATGAAATGCAAATAGATTATTCCTACCTCTTTGTCAACAAATAAACACCTAAGATGCTGAATAGAATCACCGGTGTGAGTTAATTTCCCCCACAATCTCAGAAGTCTAACTCTCAGTGTCAAAATTTCATCTCCAAGGGAAATTACCCGAACAGGTACGATTGAAATCTCAGAAACAGAAGAAAGGCCGAAACAGTTATGGGTTTTTTCTCTCTTTCACTGAAAACTTGTGATTCTGAGTTCTTCTCCTAGAAACAATGAATGGGTGTTGCTGTACTTGTATATATATGTCAGTTACCTACACAAATAATTCGAAATTCTAGGAGGTGGGGAGGGCGGTTGAGCTGTATCTGAAACTGAACGTGGGATAGTGATACAGCAGCGGTTATGCATATAAGTGAATACATCAAACCGAAGCCAAAACACAGTTTGTACTTTGTGTACCACGAAGGAAATGGATAGAACACCAAGTGCATTGAGATTATTAAAACATATAGAATGTGATAATTTTCAGGTAAAATATGTAGAAAACGTAGAAATCAGATAGATAATGAAATTGACTTTAATATAAGTTCTGAATTAAACACAAATGTCGGATTTTAAATGTTGAGCTAGATTGCGATAAAATGGAAAAGAAGATTACCTTGACAGAAGTCTAGACAAACGCCAAAGTAAAATACTATCCAAATCCAAATTGCTCAGAGCTTAGACTTCGGTTTGCTCCGGATGTGATTCAAATATAGGGTGTCTCCACAGATACGAACTGTTGTAGAGAAGTAGGATTCTTCCAAATTGTGTGTTGAGGTGTAGTAATAACGACACTCATGTTTAGACAATAGATTTGAAAGATAGATGTGTATTGAGGAATTGAGCAGCTAACACAGAGGGTAATTGATTGTTTGAATCTTTGAGAATTTGAAATTTCAAGATTCATAGCTTTTGCAGAAAAGCAAAAAAGAACGGAGGGAGAAGAAAGCCATCATAGAGATGGGCAGAGGATATTCACCATTCCAATTTCAGCACAAAAGGGGAGGAACATGTCGTCTGATGACAAAATTGTGTTTAATTAATTGGGCTTGTATAATAACAGACCAAATTATACCAAGGCCTGTCCAATTCTTTGCATTTTGTCACCGGCCTGTCTAGTTATGGGTTTGGTATACAATTCCAAAAAAAAAAAACAAATAAATGACTCTACAATAAACACAACTTGATAATTAAACCTGAATGAAAATATTAAAATGTATAAATAAATAAAAATACATTATCTACAAAAGTGTATCCCATCGACATGTTTCTTAATGAAACAAAATGTTGTATATCTGTCATCATATAACAACGACTTGTATTTCCATCTTGCTGCACCAATATTGTTGACATAGCTCCAATCTACTAAAAGAAAATATAAAACATATTAGATATTGAAAATTAAACATTAGATTCAAAAGATTAAAACAAAATATTACTTGTGAAAAAGATGACATACCTAAGAAATTATCGAACCAATCTTTATTCAAATATCTCTGTAAATACTATATTTTGCATAGTTTTTAGTTGTCGGCCTTCTAAATCACAACTCAAAATATGAAGACCATTTTTTGATGTGAGAAAAAACCTGTTTTTGCAAACATAGTCCGACATGTTTCAAAGTTTGACCTTGACTCTTATTTATCGTCATTGCATAGGATAATGAAATTGGATACTGTCTTCGTACCAGTGTAAAATTCAGACTTTTATAGTGAGTAGACAATGTGAGCCGTGGTAGGAAAACTGTATCCCCAACATTGGTGCCTGTCACTATTTGAACCTCAATAAACCATTGACCCAATCGCTTGACAACCATCCTAGTTCCATTGCAAAGACTTGTGCTTTGATCCATGTTTCGAAGAAGAATAACAGGGCATCCGACCTTCAATTTCAACTCATGCTCTGGAAAATTACCAATTTTCAATGAATTCAAGAACTCAACAGTATAGTCGTCCTCAACGACATGGGTTTCCTTAGCATCAATCTCAATAGAATCAGAACTACAATAAGTAACCTCTTGTCCAGGAAAGAGTCCTAAGACATAATTGTTAACAGTTGACACAGTATCATGGTGTGGTGCTAAGATAGCACGGTCGACAAAATAATTGCCATCATTATGTCGAGTAACCAAGTCTGGATAAATTTCAACAACAATATCAGAAATAGGATCTGACATTCGATTTACAGATATCTCTGGTGGTATAGATATAATCGATTCCCCAAAAACATTACTATGCCTTCCTTCACCAAATTCCAAAAGCCATTTACTGAAATGTTCAAGTTCAAGATTTGAACCATTTGCAGAATTGCCTTGGGATAGCCGCATATTTTGTGTTAACTTCAGGACAATCATTGAACCCCACAAATATGACCGTTTAATAGAACTGTTAACTATTTCCGTCCTCGTACCTTTAGCAATGATAGGTAGTGTTTGCCTAAAATCACCTCCAAAAACCACAGTCATACCACCAAAAACCTTGTTACCAGAATCAATATCTTTGGTTAATAAAATATCTCTCAATGTCTTATCCAAAGCTTCTATACTATGCTTATGAGCCATCGGTGCTTCGTCCCAGATTATCAAAGAAGTATTCTGAATCAATTGTGCTAAGTCTGAACCTTGTTCTATGTGACATGTTGACTTAGAATCACAATTGATAGGGATGCAAAATCTTGAATGTGCAGTCCTTCCTCCAACCATTAGCAAAGCAGCTATACCAGATGATGCAACACATAACACAATTTTCCCTCGCTGTCTCAGTTTTGTGCAAATTGCTCGCCACAAAAATGTTTTTCCAGTACCACCGTAACCATCAACAAAGAAATTTTTGCCCACACCTTTATCTGCTGACTCAAAAATGCTGTCAAAAGCAATTCTTTGTTCAACATTCAACCTCGTATAAACATCATCAATTTCAGAAGTCATGTCAGTAGAGATATGACTCAACTCTTCGACAATCAACCTATTGATATCAACTGATGCCATACACTGTTGAGGAATTGGCAATCCAGGAAAATCAGCCAACGTCTTGGAATACTTATTCAATATCTCATTTATAGAAAGCAAACACATATCTTTAATGATATGCTCATCCAAGTTCAAATCTGGTTGCCTCAGCTGTTTTCTTTTGGAGTACAAAATATCATCGCTAAGTATCGTCCAATTAGTCTCCCAAAAGGATTGGACATCAGCCACTTGACAATGAATAAGTACACTGACAAATAGTTTCCTCAGTTTATACCCAGTAGCCCAAAAAGAAACTTCCTTAAGACAATCATTCCATTCAGTATCAGCGGCAAGCAAACCTCGTGCATAACATGCTTTCTGAAACGAAGGATGAGTAATACCATTCACAGTTCTAATATCCTCATAGCTACAACAACCCTTCACAACGTGCAATAACATACGCAAGTAGTATCTATCTTGTGCATATGGATAACAGTAATACAGTCTTGCTATACACATTCCTCTCTTACGCTTTTGCCACCTTTTCTCCTTATTCTTCCAAACATAATGTTGTGGCAGTTCAGCAAAGCTGTATTTGTGAGCTTCGGATGACTTAGCATTTAGATCCATCCATGCCAAAAGCATTGTTTTCCCTCTATCTTCAATTACATCTTCCACACGGGAATTTGCATTGGTATACACTATATTCTCTCCAGGCAAATGATATGACATTCGAAGAACAGGTGGAGACTGATTATAAATATCAAATTTAAATATTCGCCAACACGCTTCACCAGATGTTATGTAACGGGCATCCATAAATGCTTTAATTTCATCAATTTGCACTACTGTGTTCTTCGAAGAGTCAGACAAAACACCAGATGAATTTTGTTGCATAGCCAAAGTTGCCATAGCACGATCCTCAGGTTTGTTTATATATTTAAACAAATATTTGACAGCTCTACAAAATTTTGTTCAAGTGTCTAGAGTAATTAGTTGATATATAGAATACATGACCTTATGGGAACTAAACCTCCCATAACAATTAATAACGGCAACAGAAATAAATAAATTTGAGTTAAACTACTTAGTTTAACTACTTTATAATTTTTAGAACACGTATTGAATGCAACAAACAACTGGAGAAATAATATTCAAAAATAAGAAGGGAAGAATGACCCACTAACCTTGTTTTGTTGCAAAATTCAACATTGATATGAGCTCCAAAACGTAGTGACAGATATCGATTATAGGGTACAACCCATCGATTATCAAGCTCAATTTCTCCACACTTGAATACTCTACCATTATTGCGCCGACGGTATTTGGCAAACCCATTGTCATCTATTGTTGTCTGATCACAAAATTGTTTTGGGTAATGTTTACTACATTTACCATTCTTCATGCATGAATTAGTCGGCCGTAATAACCCACATGGTCCATGCATCATAGAAGCAGTGACTATTGCATAAAGCTCAGGATCAAGGTCAGGATCAGGGATTTCAGCACAAATAAAAGAATCAATATCAGCTGGTCCATAAAGCTTATTCTCAGGGGCCAAGAAGAAAAGCATATGTGCATGAGGGAGACCACGTTTTTGCCATTCAATCGCTTTTACATATGTAAAATAGAAAAGAATGATAAGAAACCCTAAATACATAGGTAATGAATTGGAAAATAAAAAGATATAAGTTTTACAAAAGGGACTTACATGCACTGATTTTGCCAAAAATTTCCTTGTCCACAATCTCCATTGTCAATTCATCTAGTTTAATCTTGAAAACTCTTGCTATTACATCAGCTCGATTAGGATCCTTGCCAGTGAATTGTCTAATCAAATCAATTATCAATTGAATTTCAGGCCAATTCGAGTTACATGTGAATGTGATGAACAAATCAGGATATCCAATCCATTTGCAAATGGCCATAGCATCTTGGAAATTTTCATACTTGTATCTTGGAATTCCAGTATGTGATGCCCCTAGAATCACTGGCTTTCCGGACAGCTTAAGATCACTATTCCCTTGCAAATAAGAATCTACTAACCCCTGATAATGATGCCCTCTTAACTTTGACTGATTATTACGCATCCAGTCCAAGCGTTCCGCCTCAATTAGAGCATATGCATTAACCATATATTGTTGAAGTAATTTCCCAAAGAGTAACAAATAATTTGATTCAACAACCCTACTTTGCAGACGATAGCTATAATAATCACATTGTGATACCATTTTCTTCCCTCCACCACTTGTATTTTCAAGAGAACTAATATTTGGATGTCACCCATCTTCTCCATATGGAAATAAAAGTGGATATTGTAAAGGCATAAGACTGGGATGATACGAACTTATCCTTTCCATATCAGAACTACGATGTTGAACAATTATATCATGAGAGAATGTTTCAATTCCAGTTTCATCAACAATCAACGCTGCAATCTCATTAGCAGTGGACAAATCGTATTCCCTACTATTACCCTCCCTCTTAGCAAATAATTTAAGCTGAAATTCATTAACACCAGACTCAGCTATCTTATCTCTGGCAGAACGAAAAGTACGTACCAGAACATTATTCGCATCAAGCATTTCTTGTAGAGCTTGAACAATAGATGCGCGCAAGGGATTCCTATCAGGATCTGAAGAGTAGAACTCCATGCGATTCTGAACCTCATTGTCCGAATCATGAATGTATAGTTGTGCAAATTTAGGACTGACACCGTCAGGCGGAACCAAGCTTCCAATTCGATGATAAATTTGACCTCCAATTGAGTACACATAAACACCTTTTCCGTCATTAATGGAGTGATTAACTTTCCCACATGGAAATTAAACAAAATATCCCATTATAACCTCTCGTGTTAGCGCGGAAATGACGGCTTTCTGCAGTATCACCTTCAAGTAAGGTCTTTAATAATTCTGGAGGATCTCTACGCGTAGGAAGTTTCACTTTACCATGCTTGCAACACAAACCAAACATAGGATTTGAATGATTCCTTGTCGACAACGTGCTCTCACCACAATGTAGGCAAGTGCATGACGGAAATCCAATATAAAAAAACTCGACAATTGGAAAACCTATAACACAGAACATAATGAGAAAAATATATCCAGTACACAACAGTAATGATGAGAATAAGAAAATGCACAGACACCTATATCGTTCCAAAATAGCAATAATATAAATAATTTTATACTCTTTACATTTATATCCAAAAGATAAACAAAATGTGAAATGAAAAAGAACAATACACAAACATTTACAGGAAAAATATTCTCCCATCTTGGACAGCACATACTCTGGTTGGATCGATTTTGGAGAAGGGACTGGCGTCGACGTTTTTGGACCAAATGGATACGGCGGTACAACCGATTTCGTTTGCTGAGTATATTAACATACTGAGTCTCCAACCTTCCAGAATCTAAATAATTTTAAAAAAAAACAAATTGAGTTCACTATAAATTCAGATTAAGACAACCACAAAAAAAATTACAAACCATTCAATTGCTCAAGCTGTTTATGTATGACATTAATTCGCTTCCGCTTGCACTTCCTTCTTAAAATTAGCTGTCTCCTCTGTCGTGCCAGTTGGGAAAGAACCTTTTCAATACATTGTAGTTCAGCTTGCAAATGGCTTTGTGCTGCAGAATTACATATAAGTATGAATCAAAACAATTTATAATAGGAGAGGCAAGGTGAACCTGAAGACAAATGGATATGTACCTTTTTCAAACAAAGATTCTTCCTCAGCAGATAAAACGAACAGTTGTCCCTCATCTTCAGGATTATAAAAGACTGCCCGACATTTCCCTGGAAAAACAATAGTTACCAAGTTGTGAGATTGGGTTTTGACCAATGACCACCAATCCATAACAGAGAAATAACGCACAAGGCAAAGACGATCGAAGACCCCTGTTGATGCCTGATGAATTGCCATGCAATGCTGCAACATTTGAAGCTTTAAAAACATAAAACCAAAAAATACTAAGTCATTGGGGAAAGACTCATGAACTTTGCAATTATGTGATTAACAAAAACAAATACTTACATTGCTGAGTGGATACAGTATTATGAACAAAAGTTGACTGAGTAGATGACTCGCCTAACTCAAATGTAGTCACACCCATAATGCAGAGTTAGGGGAATGGGTTTGCACATAATCAATGATGTTCAGCTCACAACACACCACTTACTCTAACAACACAAAAAACACACCATAGAAACAACAATGGCAGTAAGAAATGAAGCTTAACCACCAACAATGTCATACACAGTTCAAATTGTAAAAACCTGCCGCTGATCAAGAAACTGAGTCTGCTTTGCCAATTGATTACATAAAACTGGAAGCTATGGAACTGATTTCCCAATCAGATCTCAATCTGGAACTGCAACCCCAACGGATTCACCAAACTGAGATGTTACATATACATCATTGGATTCATGAACATGACTTCATAAACAGTATGCACCAACTATATTGATTATAAGTCAAAACAGGTGAGTAACAAAAAGAATCCACTGATAGTTTTCGACCAAATTAAACAGATCATCTGTTTTTCTGCTGTCCGTGCATAGTATATGGGGCACAAATCCAATATACAGGCTATGAAGTTAAAGGTCTAATAATAGAAGAAAAA
This sequence comes from Linum tenue, assembly GCA_946122785.1. Taxonomy (NCBI): domain Eukaryota; kingdom Viridiplantae; phylum Streptophyta; class Magnoliopsida; order Malpighiales; family Linaceae; genus Linum; species Linum tenue. Next base: position 64,329,279 of record CAMGYJ010000006.1, on the reverse strand, counting down.
CAAAACTTTGTTGGATTACAGATCAAATCAAGCAACCAGTTTTAGCTAAAATTACCAGACAAAGTAGTTAAACTGCTACGAATGAACCCCCATAGCTTTTATAACAACAACCCTTTCAGACCCTGTTCGCACAACCCATCTAGGTAAAAGATCAATCCTAAACCTTCAATCCCAACCACGAATAACTCATCTTAAACATACATGAATTCGAAAATAGAATTCTTACGGATTTAGACGGTGAAGACGCAGAAGATAGATTTCAATTACGTAACTAAGCTCAACCCTACATGAACCCCAAACTTTAATTCTACCTAATTTCGGGGTTCAAGACAAAGAACGAAGTGTCCGGTTACCTTCATAAATGCATTTCAATGAATCGACACCATGGGGTGACAGCTCGCACTCGGATAGTGTTTAATCTCGACGGCGAAGAAGCTGGACGGACAGAGCGCCCTCACTGATTTCGCCCGTGAAGACACAGAACGGGGAGAGCACTTCTCCGACTGACCGGCCAAGAAACTGGAAGGAGAGAGAGCGCTTAGTGATTTCGCCCGAGAGAAGACACAGAACGGGGAGAGCACTGCTCCGACGGTGAAATCAATGAAGGGAGCGAGTGAAAATCGTACCGACGGAACAAAAAAACCACCAGGCCCGTTCAACGCAATATGAAAGGCGGTATTTTTTCCCTGTCCCAAAATACCCCTCCGACAAACGCTCCGGAGGCAGCAATTTCAAAATGGGGCTTCAGTTTTAGGCTACGGCGTATTATAATTAGAGTAGACAAGCGTTGGAAAATATGGTCGGATTCTTTGTTATATTGGGTTGTGTTAGACTTGGTTTTTACTCTAACCCGGATTAATATGTGGCTAGTTTGGCCTTGATGTAACTTTTGCAGAAGCAATTTCTAGCTAAAACTTTTTGAGAAGCACTTCAAAAAAACAGTTGAGTGTTTGGTTGAATAAGAGGTTATGTAAAGTTACTATAAATGATTTATAATATAAAATATAAATAAAAATATAAACAATAAAAAATTATTCAAAATAGATCTTATTAGCGATTTTATATTAAATAATATTATTTTTAAATTTAATTTTTAAATAATATAAATGAAGGAAAATTATATTTCCTGCAATAAAATTAAAATATGATAAGGATAATCTTGTATTTTCTAAACAACGTTTCGCAAAAGCTCCAAATCGGAGCTTATGCTTTTATGTTATACAAAAGCACTTTTCAGCTTTTCAAACCCCGAACTTTTACAGGTGTTTGACCCTACTTCAGCTTTAGAAACTAAATTTTTTTTCTAAAAATCGGACCAAATATAGACATGATCTTATCGGGTTGCCATTTTAATGGGTGAGTTGGGGTTTCATGATATGCAAACCATGATATATTAATTGTTTAATAAAACCTTACCGGCTCATGTACACCCTTGTCCAATAATAAACCTTACCCAAAAGTTGGAAAAAGGTGAAAAATTAGGATGACATGAAACCTTACCTGAAAGTTTAACAAAGAAAGTGACAAATTAGAATGACATGATTAACGATATAATTTGTGCCATTTTTAGAGGTTGGAGTTTGGACTATAGAAATAATTGGGTTAATGACACATTTGGTCACTGTGATTACTAAATTGTCCCATGTTTAGTCACTAAAAAAAGTTAATATCAAATTTGGTCACTCTAATTACTAAAACAGGTCATGTTTAGTCACTCTCCGTTAGTTTTCGTCCAACTCCGTTAATGTTGACCGTTATGTGCTGACGTGGCTAACGGGAGTGCCTAGTCAGCGTCATTTTGACCCGGAAATGGTCAAACCCAACCCGCCACATCACTAAACCAGCCATGTCATACACCCAACCCAACCCATAACCAAACCCAAGCCCGTCACCACCACTAACATACCTACCTGCCGTCCCACAACTCCAACCACCGTCCTCCGGCGACCACATCGTCCGGAAACAACCCAACCACTCCCCGTCTCAAGTCTTGCTCCTTCTCCAGCCCAGTCTTGCATTGTCGTACATCTTCTTCCTCCAATCTCGGTACTAGTACCACAACCGCAACATCAGAAGACATCCATGCCCTCCATTGCATAACCACGCAGAATACTCCCAAGGCCACCACGGCGAAGCTCACTGCAGCGAGCTCGAAGCCCAACCACAACTCCAATCTTCCCTCTCCTTGATATCCTCTTAGTTTATGTCTCTTCAAGGAAAGCTTCAAGTTCAGAGTAAGCCCCTTCTTTTTTCTCCTTTTGATTTGGTTGAAATTCTTGTGACCAGGATCTGGAATTGAGGAGAAGGTTTGTAATGGTGGAATCTCCATCGCTATCCACAAGAATATCCATCTTGACGCCGCCAACAACAATGTCAAGCCTAAAATTGAGGAGAAGAGGGCTGTAATGGTGGAATCTTCGCCAGAGCCGTAAAGCAGGAGTCGTCGGCGCCGCTTCAGCAGCAGCCATTGACGCCTAAACTGTCCGACTTGAGGTCTTACGATGACGACGAGCCGCGATAGGGGAATCGATTTAGGGTTTCGTCCACTACTGCCGGCGCGCGATGAGGGAAGCTAACGAAGGTGGATTTGAGGGTTTTGTTGTCTGCTGCGATGGGTGAAACTAACGGCGGCGCGCGATGAAGAAGAAGAAAACAATGGTACTTTGAAGAAGGATCCGGGACTAGGGGATAGGGGGGTAGCATGGAGCTCTTCATCTCTCCCTGGAGTTCAATCGAAAATGGCTGAACCTAGAGGAAAGAGTAGAGCTTCGAGAGGAAGGAGATAGGTTTTTGGTCTGAAAATTGGATTTTTCGATTTTGTTTTGTTTGGTGGGCTAGGGTTTGGTTATGGGTCGGGTTTGGTTCTGGGTCGGGTTTGGGTGTATGACATGGCTAGTTTAGTGATGTGGCGGGTCGGGTTTGACCATTTCCGGGTCAAAATGACGCTCACTAGGCACTCCCGTTAGCCACGTCAGCACATAACGATCAACATTAACGGAGTTGGACGGAGACTAACGGAGAGTGACTAAACATGACCTGTTTTAGTAATTAGAGTGACCAAATTTGATATTAACTTTTTTTAGTGACTAAACATGGGACAATTTAGTAATCACAGTGACCAAATGTGTCATTAACCCAGAAATAATTTGTGCCATTTTTATCGCCTATCGGATGGGATGTGAACAAGGCATGCAGCGGCCTACAAGTAAGTTGGACGCAGGCCCAAATTTTAGCCCATATCGAGCCATCCCGACCCTCGAACCGCAACAGGCCCACGGGGGCAGATGGAATGAAAAGCTCCCAATCCAGTTTGGTGTTCGCCATTGTCAACTTATCTGATAAACATCAGAGCTCCAGTTCCCTCCATGAACTGCCACTTGCCCATCCTAGTCAGATTCCTGGTCCTGGAGATGGACGATTATCTCAAAGACGTCACGCTTCCATTAACCGCACTTCTCCGTTCCCACGACTGTGCATCTTTGCCCCTTTCTTTATTCTCCTCACCCAGTTTCCTGCCTCTTCCGCTCTCCTACCTTCCATGTTTTGATCCCAACCCGCGCCGAAAGGGCATTTGGTAATTGGAAATGCAGTTGCAGAGCCATTAACAGGTATTCTCAAGTCTCATGGTTAATAGTTCATTCCCAGTTACCTAGCTCTGCAAACTTTCCCATTTTCATAAAGTTGGATACTTCTGATGAACAAGCTTGTGGGGGGTTTCTTTCTCTAATTGTTTTCTAGTATCTTTTCACTTCTCTCGGTAGGAAGTGCATAAAGCTGGTTCCTTTACTTTGGATTTTACAAATAGTGGTTCAATCGGATAGGAAGGAATTCTTATGGGGGATCACAGCTGATATCATTCTTATGCTTTGTCTTTTATCTGTGTGGGTTGTCAAGAAATGAACTCTATTTTTGTCTTGGACGATGGATCCGAGTACTGCCCACCAATTGTTTGCTGAAATTCTCCTTTCAGAAATTGGCTTACCATCCTTCATGCGCTGACTGGTTTCTTCTTTGATCCTCTCAATTTAGCCATAGGAAATGCACACGCTTTGCTGAGTCAGTGTTGTGAATGAAGATATGAACTAGGCTTACCATCCTTTTGGTCTTCAATGGATTCTGGCACTTGCTTGTGTAGACACAATTCGAGGCCTCGCAGCCTTGTCCACCAGATTAAAGTCCATGCTGTTACTCAATCCTCTCCTTCCCAAATACTCTCGTGCGTTGAGAAAGCGCCCAAATATGCCTGCATTTCACTTGTGCCAACTGCTGATGATTCAGACAGCGCCTCAAGCAGTCAGCTAGCAGGATCGAATTGTCTTCGTGATGTCCATATTGTGAGTTCCATATGTTCTGTAAATCTGTTCCTGCATTAGCCATTACTTAGTAATGTTCTCTAGGAGTGTGTTGTTACATATTGAGTTGACTGAATGATAAGGGAATGAAAAAATGTTTTTTTTTGTGTGTGTGGATAGTCAGCACGGTTGATGGAGGATTTCCTTGAGCTGGCTAAACAAAATACAGACAAGGATCTTGAGACATGTGGGGTTCTTGGTGCTTTCCTTGTAAGATTCCTGCTTACTTCAGTGTCTTAAACTTAAAGTACCAGTCTTCAATTGTGCTAGACCTCCTATGTTTAGATGTAACTAATGCCTGTGACTTTGATAGTTGATTCTAGTTTAATGATACTTCATTGAATCAGGAAAGTGGGACCTATTACGTCACCACTCTGATCATACCCAAGCAAGAGTCCACTTCCAACTCCGTGAGTTCCTCTGCGTCCTTTGTACACATTGTAACTGCATTGAAATAAGTTACTTGCTTTGAAATTTTACAGGGTTTGATCTATTTACACTCCTGAAATAAAATAAAATGATAACAGTGCGAGGCAAAAAGGGAGGAGGAATACTTTACAATACAGAAAGAACGATCTCTTTCCCCAGTTGGATGGATCCATGTATGTCATTTACTTCTTCCCTTTTGTCATGATACTTCACTTTTTTAAAAGAAAAATGGGGTTTGTCACAGAAATGCATGATTCGTGCCCTTCCCTTTGTTCTTTTTCCCCAGACACATCCTTCTCAGAGTTGTTTTATGTCATCAATTGACTTGCACACTCATTACTCGTATCAGGTAGACATCCCTTGAACTCTTGGTTTTGGTGTATATATATTGAACTGTTTAATCAATGTTTGGATCGTTCCCTATGTGTTGGTACGAGTTGTTCTTCTTTGTTTCTTCGTCCGATAACAATGTATATATATTGAACTGTTTAATCAATGTTTGGATCGTTCCCTATGTGTTGGTACGAGTTGTTCTTCTTTGTTTCTTCGTCCGATAACAATCTGCTGGATGATGTTAAGCTGAACCAGTGTTTTTCTTTAATCTGCTTCTACCAGGCAATGATACCAGAAGCATTTGCCATTGTCATGGCTCCAACTGATACATCAAGGTCTGTGTGTCCTGTAAATGGATATCTATCCAACCATGGCATGCTGCTATATAAAGTTCTGTTGCGCAAAAATCATTTTTTGTCCTGTGGAATGCATGCAGGAGTTATGGGATATTCCGGCTATCTAATCCAGGAGGGATGAGTGTGTTGAGGCAATGCCCAGAGATGGGATTCCACACTCATGAAGAACCAGAAGATGGGAGCCCCATTTACGAGCACTGCTCTAACGTATACACCAACTCCAATCTGAGGTTTGAAATATTTGACTTGCGATAATAATCATTCTGGGACGACAGCAGCATAAACATGCACAGTACTCGGTGCCAAATATATCAGTCAGCTTAAGAACAATGGACTTCTGTCCTGATTTTCGTTTGAATCCGAGATCCTTCAAATCATTGGTAGGGAACTACTACTACTACTGCCACCTGCTGTGTGTCTTCTGGACATATAATAATATGATGGAAATGGCAGAAGCTGTTTGGAATTGATTTCATTCATCTCATGTAATCTAAAATCCAAGGCTGGTCTCATCTTTTGCTGCAATGTTCATGATTCCAGCTTCAGCTCATTTGTGTATCTATCTAGACTGGTTCAACCTGTTGTTGTTAAGTTTACTCTCCTGGCAGATAAATTAGCATACCGCCAAGATTTCGCCCTTGTGTTTCATCTATTGTTGTTACTATGTCCACCATGGCTAGATAGATATTTCCAAAAGACTCGGTCTGTTTGTTGGAATCATAGGATTGAACGCATCATCTTTAATACCCAAACTGAATGATTCAAATCAATGCAAGTCCAGCCTGGAAATAGGAAGAGGGCCGTGAGAAACCAACTTGCTCTGTTTTTTTTTTTGTTTCTTTCCTAAAAGATGCTGTAGTTGGCACAACCATCCAAAACCCATGACAGCACCAGTGGCGCAAAAAACAGGGAACCTGGTATTGCCGGGTCGCGGTGGAGCACCTTGGGAACGCAGGAATCATTTTTCGGAAACGAAATCACCCAACCCACGACCACACAATAGAATAACACGGTTAGAATCCAAGGTAGTTGTCAATTAATTAATGCTCGAGATTGGATTAATGTTGGAAGAAGATAGAACTAATTATCCCGAATCTGGAATTCAAACAAACGAATATTCACTGCTGAAAATTCCTGTCTATGCTCTCTGGTTCCAACTAATTCTCAGAACTGTCTGGTTCCAACTCTCTGAAAATTCATATCTATGCTGCAGTCTGCAGAGTTTAGTTTCCTTCTCTTTTCCGAGCAAAACTGAGAATTTTCATGGGCGACCTTGAGACCAGAATGTTTAAAGTTTGTTGCCATTGCATAGCAGAATCCATTCCATCCCGTTCAAGCATTGCCGGAAATGGGTAGTAGAGCAAAGCATTAAAGCATGCATCTTTCTGGTTAGTTGAGGACAAACAAGTTTGCCGGTACACCGGCGGGAATTAATAAATTGACCCAAAGAAAGGGCCTTTTCGTTAAATAAACAACTGTTAACTTCTTTACACAGAGAATATCTGATCTGAGCAGACTTGTGGATGCATATACTAATCACAAACTAAAGAACCAATCAATCAATCAAAGTGTTAATGATGATGATTTGAGGGAGACTGCTACGAACTAGCTAGCTTAACTTAGCAGGTGTAATTAGCTCTAATAGGGATGAACATTTTTGCTCAACCCATTGACGCTGGCGAAGAATCCGACTTGCTTGTACGTCAGGTACGACGCCCTCTTACCACTCTTCTCTTCCTGCTTCCTCCTCGCGTATATCTTCTCAAACGCCGACGTTTCCACCTTCTTCTTCTTCTTCGACGCGGTGGCGGCGGTTTTCTTCGCCGGAGCCTTGTCGCTCCTAACCTCCTCCGCCTTATGGGCCTTACTCCCGCTCGCGGCCTCGGGATTGTGGTGACCGTGGTGGTGGGGGAGAAAGGCGAATTTGTCCTTGCCGTCGCTGTTGCTGCGGAGGACGAGCTCCCTGAACCTCCGGAGCTTGGAGAAGCCGGTGGAGTTGCTCTTCTTGCAGACGTCCGGCGACGGGTCTACCACCGCCGCGGCGGAGGGTTTCCCCCTCCACTCGCAGAAGGGTCCCTCCGGCTGGACGGCGGGAGCGGCGTCGGCGTCGGGGAGGAGTAGATCCTGGTTGAATAGGGGGAAAATCGGGCGGATCTGGCCGTTGAGGAACGCTTCCTCGGCGGAAATCAAGGAATCCTCGCCGAATGCTCTGGAGAAACTGAATTCATCCTCCTCCTCCTCATCTTCATCATCTTCGCCTTCCTCCTCCTCATCAATTTCTCCATCCAATTCCAATGATTCGTCATCTCCATCTCGATTCTCTTCTTCTGCTACGGCTGCGTGACTCTGTAACTTGACCTCTTCTTGGTTGTCCTCCATGAGCTTGAGCTTGAGCCAGAAATCCTGGACGAATTTGCTGTCCGTGTCGGAGAAGTTGGGCTGCAGAGCCAAAACAGAGCTCATCTTCTGCATCTGCGCTGCTTTGATGGTGGCGGAGCGAAGGGTTTCAATCAGCTGGGTTTTGCTTCGGTGGAAGATAATTGGGGATTTTGATTTGATTCAATTGCCTGTGGCCTGTGGGTGTGCGTTGGAAAGGGATTATCGGAAATGAAAGGGGATTTATAGGGTGAATAGAAAGAGAGAGAGAGAGAGGAAACGGGTGGGTGGGTGGGCGGGCGGGCGGCGGGTGGAAGTAATGAATCGGAAACTTCCCCCAACACAATTGAATTCCTCAATTATTATTTCAGCCTTTGATTTTTCCAAGGTTGTCAAACCGGTTTATGCCAGTGTGCCGGTTTAGCAAGTGAAATGGTTCAACCGGTGGCACATACCGGTTTGTGCCGGTTCATGCCGGTCAATATTACAAATAAAATTGTAAATACTCATATTTAAACATGACATTTAACGTCAATACCTAAACATTTATACTTGAATCCAAAAAATAACATCAATATTTAACTTTTATACAAATAAATTAAATAATAAAATAATTTTTATCAATTACATTCACTAAAATAAGGGCATTTTACTTAAAAATTCGTATATCGATCATGCCGGTCATACCGGTGGTGTCACGCCGGTTTTATGACCGATACCGGTTGAACCCGGTACAACCGGTGGCACGCCGACCGGCGTGACAACCATGGATTTTTCCTTTTGGGGGTCAATAACCAAAACGACGACATTTCCATTTTAGTATCTTTTTTTTTAAAATATCTAGTTATGCTTCTAGTTATATTTTATTATCTAACTGATAAAAGTAGCCCTGATTAATGCGCGTGTTACTGTATTTATTTGTGCTTATGCCAAGTTTGAGGAGGTTTGGGCACTTTAAACTTTCCTATAAGACAAAAGGGGGATTCATTGTATAAGGTCTTTTTAATAGGAAAATTACCAAAGGGGTCATTTGAAATATTCTATTACACATTTGGTCCCCGGTCATTTTTTTACTTATTTATCTTACTTATGGGTGCTATCTATTAAGGCTTGCAAGTCACTATTAGATAGCTAACATCAATGACTTAAGGGTAGAAAGTCAAAGTATTTAGCTATGCAGGTGGTTTTTTGAGTTAGTAATGTCGGTGTCATATAGTCTGGATTAATTCTGGATTCGTTCTCTATTCTCCCTAAGGTTTTGTAGTGATTACCTATGAGTTGTTGGGGATGATGGCGGGAAGAAAATTGGGAATGCTTGGAAAAAATCTAACTTATCCTAAACAAAAAGGGGGGATTAGGACTAAGAGAGTTAGTTGGATGGAAATTAGCATACATATATTGGTATGAACCAATTTATCAAGTAATTAAGTTTTAAAAAATATCTAAGTACTTTTGCTTGGTGACATGACACACATCAACCATAAGTAAGTCATTAATGGTTTGGAAAAAGGTCTAGAGCTTACAATCGTTATGAAAATTGATAAACTTCTCAAAGTTTGGGGAAATCTGATCGAGATTGTATTTTCGCACAAAGTTCATGTTAAATTAAGGTATTAAGAATCCATTTTTATTTCTAAAATTTACCAAAGACTGTTTGTGTCAGTTTATACTAAAACGAATTTAAATAATTAGAGAAATATAAAGCAAACCACTTTGACTTTGTAGTAGAGAAAAGAGAGGAAGGGAAGTTGCGGGCCGTTACAGAAAGGAGAAGGAGGAGACGGCGCACAACTGCGTAAGCAGCCTGACGACGACCGAGGGAAGTGTGCTTTGTAGAACAAAACAAGAGAGGAAATTGCTCCGCTGCTGGCTGTGGACCTCTATTATTGTTTGTTATTATGCAAAATTTCACGATACTTTTGTTTGTTTATGTTTTTGCTTAATTTAATTCCTCCACAAGCATCTTTAATTTTAGTTAGAGGCCGGATGCCTTCGTTTATCAATTTCTTAATTACAACACCTTAATTAATACGATGTGTTTTTGTTTTACCCTAGCTAGAGGGTTAAGCGTCCAAAGGCCAAAGGAGGAGTTTGTGTTGAAGAAGTCTAAGGGGTGAGAGGGTAAATATGTCATGCATGAACAATACATGGATAATAATATTATACATAAATAAATATGGTGTATTATAGTTTACAAGTAATAGTTTCTAGCAAACAATTCTTGTATTGTTTATTCAAAAAATCCAAAAGAACGATTTATTGTGAATAATACATGCATTATAACTATTTCAACCAAACTGTCATTAAAATTAAACGACCTCTTCATTCTATTCTTGTCAGGAATTCAGATGCTCATAATACTAAGTGTTTTCGGGTATAAGTTGAATTTGTACCATAAGAGAATTTGTGCGAATATATATGTTCAATTTGAATTTGTACCATACCGAAGTTAAGCTACAAGTTAAATTTGTACCCTCTACTGTGTCATTGTGCATCCAATGTCGAAGGCACAACAATCCAAGGTGGGTCGGCTCCACTACCTTGGCTTGCAACACACAAGAAAAAATTATTAGTAAACGCTGCAATCTGCAGAGAAGAGTTATCAAAATGCATACCTTCTTTTTACTGGGTTGTATCTACACCATTCGGCTACAAGCCATTTGCCGTAACTGAGCAGGTCAATTAGTACGATTTGTTCGCTTTGGGCCAAACCCGCATGATTTTACTTTTGGGTTCTTTTCCCCTAAAAGGCCTCGTAGTAATTGAGCTAAGTGGACACTAATATACAAGGGTCCCTTTCCTTATATTTCCGATGTGGTACTTGGATTGTTCCATAACAATCCTCCCCTCAAGACAAGGAACACGAACTTCGTGTCCTCTCCTCAATGATTATCTTGATCCGCCAGACCAGATGTAGATCACCTTTGATCTACTAGACAGATGCGGACCTCCCTTGATTTGCCAAACACCTTGTATTGATGGCCTTCTCGATACAAGGATTTTTCTAGACGCGGAACTCACTTTGCTCCGCCAAACAAACGTGGATCTCTCCTGGATACACCAAACTAGACGCAGATCTCAAATCCTGAGGTCACCGAACGAGGGTCCACCGAACTGACGTCCACCACCCCGGATCCACTGAACCCGCCTTTGATACCACTTGTCGTAACCGGGGAGCTCAATTAGTACAATATTGTTCGCTTTGGGCCAAGCCTTCACGGTTTACTCTTGGGTGTCCTCACCAAAAGGCATCGTACTAATTGGGCTAGATAAACACTTATATACAGGGTTCCTTACCTTGTATTTTCGATGTAGTGTTTGGATTGTCCCATAACAATCCTCCACTCAAGATAAGGACCACGAACTTCGTGTCCTCTCCTTAGCGATTATCTTAATCCGCCAGACACCTTGTATCGATGAGCTTCTTGGTACAAGGATTTTCCCAGACGCGAAACTTTCTTTGATCCGCCAAACCATATATAGCCCTGACGCGGAACTTCATTGATCTGCCAAACCCAAACGTGGATCTCTTGTGGATCCACCAAATAGACGCAGATCTCAAATCTCGAGGTCATCGAATGAGGGCCCCACTGACGTCCACCTCCCCGAATCAAACCAGGCTTTGATACCACTTGTCATAACCGGAGAGCTCCATTAGTACGATATTGTCCGCTTTGGGCTAAGCCCGCACGTTTTACTCTTGGGTGTCCTCCCCAAAAGTCCTCGTACTAATGAGCTTGGTTGACACTTATATACAAGGGTTCCTTCCCTTGTATTTTCGATGTGGTATTTGGATTGTCCCATAATACCATTTTATTTATACTTTAGCATTGAATTTATTTGTTATGTGATAAAAAATATCTAAGATCATATTTTACATCCAATCAAGAAGCACGATTTCGTCTCTCTTCTGTTATCCATCCCAAACCCTAGTACGATCTCACCCTCGATTATCACCAACCTACTATCTTCTACTCAAAGAACATGGTTCAAGAATTCCCACAAACCATAATCTCAATCTAGTAATTCTATTATCCGCCGACTGCTCGCGGCTCGATTTGCCCTCTTGCCTCTCGTTGTTCACTAGCTTATTTATCATTCATTTAACGACAATAAATCCTCATTTTTCTTATGATAAACAACGTTGTTCACTACAACCTGTGCCACTATTGGACCCACCTTTACAATGTTCCAGGCCACAACACTACCCACATCCTTCCTAAAATGAAAACTAAAGCTCGATTCCTATCCTACACTAACTTTGTCAATTTCTATCGATCTCAAACAGGAAATTTTACTATGCTATATAGTATTGGTGATATAGGTTTTTACCTTTATGGTACAACTTGAAGGTGTACCTTTAACGTTATGGTACAACTTTAAATTGTATCTATACTCTTTTGTACAAATTCTTTTATGGTACAACTTGAACTTGTACCTTTATTTGATGGTACAATTTTAAGTTGTAAAGTTGTACCATAACGTAATGGTACAAATTCTTTTATGGTACAACATGAACTTATACATTTAACGTTATGGTACAATTTCAAGTTGTACATTAAAGCACCAATGCTTTATAGCATAGTAGAAGAGCTCATCTCAAACGTGAGGAGCTGTAACCCTCCATCATCAGCCACGAATGATAGTTGAACAACTAGGTAAGAGTAGGAATCAGTGAGAGGGTCCAGCCTCCTCTTGTTACGTGCAGATTAGTGGGCCAAAATTGAGGAGATTTTATTGTTAAGTGGCTGTTTGGGATTATCTCCAGTAGCTTATTTTTAGGATTAGTGGGTTGGTAGTTTTTTTATCTAAATCAATTAGAAGTTGTAATCGGTGTGAAGAATAATCAAAGAACCTATTGTTTGTTAAGGAGGCCGGTTTTGCCTCAAAGAAGCCAAACTCAATCCATCTTCTCCTTCCCCACGCCCCTTTTCTCTATCTATCTACTACCCAAAACACCACCATTGCTCCAAAGAAGCAAAAACCCATTAAGTCTTGGCCGCGATCCGAGCCGCAAGGGCCTGAAACTCGATCCCAAACTAAAGCACACAATGTTGAGTTTAGTGATCTAAAATACAACTTTTATAGATACAAATACAAACTTGTAATATTACAACAAACTCACACATATGACTTTGAGACACACCACACACTAACAATTCTCTCAAGCTCACTCTTACAACTCTATACCTCACCACACCTTATTTTCTCTCACCACTCCTCCTACACACAAACTCACGTCTCTCTCTTCCTCTCTTACTCTTCTTCTTCTTCTCACTTTACTCCACACACAACACAAGTACATACCCAACCTATTTATACTACTCTTCCACCGCCTTATTCCTCTAAAAATCTGCACACATTTTAATTTTTTTATTATTCTCTAGACACTTCTCCTTTCTTCCCACTTCTTCTGGTCCAACTCTACTTCTCATTTCCTCTAGATTTTTTCCTTCCTTGCATTTGTTACTCATAACAAAATATCTCAACCATTAATATATTTTAATCCTTCAATTCTCCCCCTTATAATATATTTGTTCTTCTTACCGTCCTTGTACTTCTTCTTATGTCCTATTGCTCCATGTTAGCGACATCATTCTCTATATCTCGCGATAATGCTCTTCTCGTCCCTTCCCTCTTATAGACTCGATCCTTGACATACTTGCTCCTGAGATTCCTTAGATACTTCATAAATTTATCATTTCGTCTCTGGGCATATGTTGCTCTTAATCTCCTTTTCGATTTAGCATACTTCTTTGGTGAAACCGCTTCTTCAATATATGCTATATTTGCATATTTAGGATTTAGCCTTCTGATCATTTTCGACCTTCTGAGTTCTGGTAGATCTTTTTCTGAGTCTTCTTTAAATTCTTCAAACTAACTCGGTCGATCTTATTCACGAATCTCTTGGTACACTCCTGTTTTCAACGGACTTGGCCTCTTACTTGTTCCTTCATTATTAGGCTCATTCACCTTATCTTTTGGATCATCCTTCGACTTTGATTGCTCCCCCTCAATCTGTTGAAACTAATCATCACTCTCCTGGTCATTAGGGAGTAACACTTCTTGAGGCGGCCACCAGGGTGATGTTTCATCAAACACAACATTTCTTGAAACCATAACCTTATTTGTTGTCGGGTCATAGCATCTCCAACCTTTCCTCTCGTTGTCATACCCAAGAAAGATGCATTTTCTTGCTTTCTTGTCGAACTTGCTTCTTTCTTGGTCAGAGACTAAGACATAGCAAACACATCCAAACACTCGGAGATGGCTAACCGTTGGCTTCACCTTTCATAACTTCTCAAATGACGATGTAAATCCTAACCTTGCTTGAGGAAGTTTGTTGGTGACGTACACTGCAGTCTTCATACACTCAGCCCAAAATCTTCATGGCACGTTCTTGGCATGTAGCATACTTCTGACTATCTCTGCAAGATGTCTATTTTTTCTTTCAGCCACACCATTCTGTTGTGGTGTCCTCGGACAAGTCAACTGTCTCCTGATCTTGTGCCTCCTCAGGTAACTTCGGAACTCATGAGATGTATACTCTCCCCCGTTATCTGGGTGCAGTACTTTGATCCTTCTTCCCAACTTAGCTTCAACCTTCTCTTTGAATTCCTTGAACTTCATGAAGGTTTCTGACTTCTCCTTCATGAATGCCACCCACACATATCTGGAGTAGTCATCAATAAATGTGACCATGTAACGAACCACTGATAGATTTTTGCTTGACACGTCCAAATACGTCTGAGTGAATCAGCTCCAAAGGCTCTTTGGCTCTATAGTGTGACTGTGAGAAACATAATTGTTGAGAGTCTATTTGTTATTTACGTATTATTCGGATATTGTCGGATAGGGGAATTGTGGGGGTTCATTCGGTTAGGTTAATTAGTCGAGTAGTAAACAGTAATTAGTCGGGTTATATATATATGATGTTATGTTAGGTCAAGGGCAAGCAATAATACAGAAATTGTTCCCAACTCTCTCTCTCTCTCAACTCACCTTGGCCGACCCCCTTCCTTCCCTCTCACCTTCGGCGGCTCCCAACTCGGGAACCCGATTCTGCTCTCTCTCATCCCAAATTTCCCTTCTTTCTCACCTAAATTCCCAATCCCTAATTCGTTTAATCCCTAAATCGCACGCCTAGATCCGTAGTTCTCACAGTGGTATCAGAGCCTGGCTGGCGTGCTGATTACTGAGCTGCAGGAATTGAGATGTCGAACATGGACAAACCGCAACAGCAGAGGCAGGGCCAAGAGATCGTGACTGTGGAAGACATCACGAATAACAAGTACGACGCGATCGTAACAACGTTGGAGAGCTTAACGGCATCCACAGAGCGAGCTGCTGCTGCTTCCCGAGACTCGACCGGAGCCCTAGAGGCGATGGGGGAGCGGATTACTTCCTCGATTGAGGAGATGGGTACGACAATGACAGAGAAGCTGTGCAAGGCCTTGGCTGACACCATGACAAAGGTCTTGATCGGCGTGTTTCAGGGCAAGGAGCCAACCCCGGGAAACCGACCCGAGGCAGTGGAGAAGATGGCAGCGGCTGTAGCTATGGCTGCCGAGAAGAAGGAGACCAGCCCGCCAGGAGCGGCGGCGGGCGTGGGAGGAGGCGAGGCTGGAGGCGCGGCGAGCGCCGCGGCAGGGACGGCGGGCTCAGCTGGAGCCGCGGCAGGAGGGGCAGGCGGCGCGCAGGCGACGGCGGCGGCTAAACCGCCAGGGGCTCCAGGCGGCAGGGAGGCCGCAGCGCCGGGCGAGGTGGCCGGTGGTGGGGGATCGAGGGCGGCGCGGCCGTCAGGCCCGATGGGGCGAGGAGGCGGCCATCCCTGCGGGCCCAGACCAGCCGGAGGAGCGGGCAGGGGAGACGGGTCCGCGCCAGTCTTCAGTGGGCCAGGCCTGCTTCCTGCTCCAACGGCCCAAGACATTGCAGAGGCCCGCAGACAGAAGAAGGTGGTGGAGTTCGAAGAATTGGGCCCGGACTATGAGGAGATGAGCTTCGCGGATCAGCAGGAATGGGAGATGGGCCCGGGGCCAGATGGGCCCGATCAGAATTGGGTGAGTGAACCCATGCTGGACCAAACCGGTCATCCGGTTGAGTTGTTGGCCGGTCGGACCAGTTATGATCGGACCGGTATCGGTCGAACCGAGGCGGGTTGGGACGAACCAGGTCGGACCGGTTCGAACCGGGTTGAACCGGGGCGCAGACCGATGGGCAGCAGCGGTTACGGGCCAGGAGGAGGGCCTAGGCGCGAGAGACAGGGTCCCGAGGCTGGTTATCCGCCTTGGAGCACTCCACGGGCCGAGGGCGCACGACCCGGGCGCAGGCTGGAGGAAGGGCAAGGATCCGGCGCTAAGACCGGGGGTGGTGAGGAATACCATCATGAGATGGTCGACTGGACCTACTCAGGGAGGCAGAACGCGGGGCCGGAGTACCGACGTCACGGGTCGGGTCACTCGATGCAGCCATCTGGCGGTAACAGGTACGGGTACAGCAACCCTCTGTATGACTATGAGGATGAACTGGTGTTCAGAGCTAAACCGCCGATTATTGAGTTTCTGAAATTTGATGGCACTGGTGATGTGGGACTATGGTTGTATGCGGCAGAGAGGTGGTTTAGGAATCATCCGATCAGGGAGGAAAGGAAGGCGCATCTGGCGTCCTTCTATTTGGAGGGGGATGCTCTCCAGTGGTGGGAGTGGACTGAGCGGGCGTATGCGGCAGCAGGTGAGAGGATTTCATGGGCTCGGTTCCAGGATGAGCTCCGGTACCAGTTTGGCAGGGCGGAAGGCTGGGCACCGGAGCAACTGGCCAAGCTTAAACAGACAGGGTCAGTCGCGGAGTATAGGGCGGAGTTTTTGAAGCTGGGAAACCAATGCAAGGAGATGACCGAAGAAACTCTGGTGGGGCTGTGCATGGCGGGCCTGAGACCCGAGCTGGCCACTGCGGTCAAGGTCTTCGAGCCTGAATCTCTCCGGGTGGCTTTTAGAATTGCAGGGCGGAAGGAAGAGGAGCTAGCAAGCTGGAGATCCTCTGTGGGCAGGATACAGAAGGCTAGTGGTGGAGTAGGTGGCGGAGCCGGTACGGGGGCGGGAGCACCGGCGGCGGCAGCAAGCCCTCCGGCGACAGGGACCACTGTCGGGACTCGATTCCCGGCCAGAGCACCACCGCGTGGGTTCGTGAGGCTGACTCAGGCAGAGATGGACCAGAAACGCCGGGACGGGCGTTGTTTCAACTGCGATGAGAGGTATACTGTGGGCCATCAGTGCGCCAAGAGTCACTTAATGCTGCTAGTCGGGAATTGGGAGGATGAAGGCGAGGAAATGGAGCGGGGCGCTGAAGGAGAAGACAAGAAAGAGGATGACAAGACCCATGGACCACCTTGAGGGCAAGGTGGGTTTCAAGGGGGATGGATTGTGAGAAACATAATTGTTGAGAGTCTATTTGTTATTTACGTATTATTCGGATATTGTCGGATAGGGGAATTGTGGGGGTTCATTCGGTTAGGTTAATTAGTCGATTAGTAAACAGTAATTAGTCAGATTATATATATATATGATGTTATGTTAGGTCAAAGGCAAGCAATAATACAGAAATTGTTCCCAACTCTCTCTCTCTCTCTCAACTCACCTTGGCCGACCCCCTTCCTTCCCTCTCACCTTCGGCGGCTCCCAACTCGGGAACCCGATTCTGCTCTCTCTCATCCCAAATTTCCCTTCTTTCTCACCTAAATTCCCAATCCCTAATTCGTTTAATCCCTAAATCGCACGCCTAGATCCGTAGTTCTCACAGTGACTCCTCATAGAGAAGTTGGTGTGCCTTTCCATATTGGTATCTTGCATAGACTATGTTGTCTCGTACCTCCAACTTTGTAAGACCTTTCAACATGGATCTCTTCATCATGACCTTCAGCTTGTGATATCCCACATGACCTAGGTGTGCGTGCCATAAGTCAGTTGTCTCATTCTTCCTTGTACTATCAATGTAGGTAGATTTCGCGGACATCACGTACATAGAATTCTTCTTGACTCCTTCCATGATTGGCGTGCCAATGATCTCCACTTCCTTGCAGAATTTAACATCTTTTGGGCCGAATACAACGTAGTTTCTGGTGTCGTGAGTTGCATTATTGAAATCAGATTCTTCTTGATTCCTGGTACATGATAAACTTCTTCTAACTAAACATCTTCAGCATTGGAGCTCGAAGCTATAATTGCTTTCCCCACGTGTGCTATCGGCAACTTTGTATTGTTGGCTGTCACCACGACTCTCCTTCTTTTATACTTTGTTGTCACATTAAGATTCTCTTTGTCTCCCGTCATGTGATCCGAACACCCTGAGTCGAAGATCCAATTTTTATTATAATTCATGCCTTGACTTTGCACAGTCAATGCTTGCTCTTAACTTCTGCTTTCTTCTTCAACAACCTCTGCAGAAGTGACCATTGCCTCCAGATCCCACTCTTTTTCAGTTTGGTGTTCTTCTCTTGATGTGACATCATTTCCTTCCATCCTTTTCTTATGCCAACAGTCTCTGGCATAATGCCCTCTCTTTCCACAATTGTACACACATCCTTGTCTCTCTGTGGAGAATCTTCTGGCCCACAATCTAAGCTCTGTGGTGGTGAGAATCTTCTAGTCTGGCATTCTTTTCTCCTCCATTGTCTTGGTTTATCCTCCTCTCTATTTTGCCTGGACTGGTAGTTCTTCTTCATGAACCGACCATTTTGTCTACTAGTGAAGAGTACTTCCTCTTCATTTTCTGTAGACTCGTTGTTTCCTTTCTTCGCCAGAATCTCTTGGTTGGCTAACAAATTCTCCAAATGTTCAAGCGTTGGTGGAGTTGGCCATCCTTGAATGGCATCAATAAAACCTCTATGCTCAGGTGCTAGACCGTGAATTATAATTCTCCTCATCCTGTCTTCTTCAATCTATGACTTCTGGTCTAGCTCAGATATATCACGACATATTGGTTTTATCTTCATGAAATACTGGCTTACTGTCATCTTGCCTTGAACAGTCGACACCAACTCATTCTCCAGCAGTTGAAGCTTTATATCGTTCTTCTTTGAGAATCGAGAGGCTAGTGTGTCCCAAGCATCCTTCGGTGTGGTGGCATATCTGACGTGCTCCAACATTTCATCTTCAATTGTGACCTTGATGGCAAATATCGCTTTGCCAGCTCTCATCTTCCACTTCTCGATGGCATTATTATCTCCGGCAGGCTCTCGTGTCTCACTCCCACCAATCAGGCTCCATAGACCTTGTCCTTGTAAGTAGGACTCCATACACGTTGTCCATGTGCTGTAATTCTGGTTGTTGAGCTTCTTGATGCTCCCAACAGCATCCATAATCACACTCTCCTTGGTGTGAACTTGGTCCCAGACCAAATGGAATCATAGTCCGAGACTGTGTACACCAGCATCACTCCAGCTCGCTTTACCAATCCCGGATTGGTAGCACAAATACGGTCCTAGACCGTTAGCTTTTCAACAATGTATCAAATATTCCAAGGATAACTTTCTGATGTGGAAGATCAGACTTAGCTGCAACCACAGAGCATACTCAGCATTACCTTTCTAATGTGGAAGTTCAGACTAGGCTGCAACCACAGAGCATACTCAGCATAACCTTGGCTCTGATACCACTTGTTGAGTTTAGTGAGCTAAAATAAAACTTTTATAGATACAAGTACTAACTTGTAATATTACAACAAACTCACACATATGACTTTGAGACACACCACACACTAACAATTCTCTCAAGCTCACTCTTACATTTCTATACCTCACCACACCTTATTTTCTCTCACCACTCCTCCTACACTCAAACTCACGAGTCACGTCTCTCTCTTCCTCTCTTACGCTTCTTCTTCTCACTTTACTCCACACACAACACAATTACATACCCAATCTATTTATACTACTCTTCCACCGCTTTATTCCTCTAAAAATCTGCACACATTTTAATTTTTTTTATTATTCTCTAGACACTTCTCCTTTCTTCTGGTCCAACTCTACTTCTCCTTTCCTCTAGATTTTTTCTTTCTTGCATTTATTACTCATAACAAAATATCTCAACCATTAATATATTTTAATCCTTCACACAATAACTCTTCAAGACGGTTGCGGGTTGTTCTATATTTTGGTCTTGATAGACGCAGTAGCACTACATACCCATTCTGAGATGCTGCAAAAACATATTCGTCTTCACATACAATACATAACCCCTCCTTCAATGGTCTTTTTAGGACACCCTTCAAGTAGCACAACCACCTTCCATCTTCTTCATTAACTCTCTATCCTAACGAGTTTTACAGACAACCAGAACCCCAGAAATTGGGGAACACTCCAAGTCTCAATTGTCTGCTTTTATATATATATATATATATATATATATATATATATATATATATATATATGAAAAGGAGAGCTTGTGAACCTCTGAGTCTTCATCGATATCGAAGGATGCAGGAAGATTGGCGTCGAATAAAATTTAGGAGGAGGAAACCCAGTTGCAATAGCAACGCATGTAGTGATGACAATTTGAACGCGCTCCGCCGGTTATTACCTGACCTGACCAGCAATGGGGTGGGTAGTACCCGACGCGCAGTAGCGTGTGGCGGGACATGAGTATCTACTTCCGGCCGCCCCGTTCTTGCCCATTCTATCGTAATTTCTTATAACATCTATTCATATTCTCATATTTTGGCTTTTTTCTACTAGTTAGACTTGATCTTTCAATTAGTTAGACTCAACTACCCATTATATGATCACTATTTTTTATTCATAAAGTATTTTTCCCTTGGTTTATTCTTAAAAAAGTAAAATTTTACGTAATTTTATGAAAACCATGTCCCATGGGTTGACCTGGTTTGCGGGAAGCACATAGTGCCTAGACATGGGTTTGTTTTATGGCTTATTATTCGTGACAGACTGACATTGGAGGATAAGTTGATTGAGTGGGGGAAGCAACTTTCAGGACTCTGTTTACTTTGTCCTGGTGGCTATGGAACAAGATATCACTTGTTTGTGAGCTGTTCATATGTCAGATGTATGTTGTCCTCTCTTTTGAAGTCTCCAGGTCCTCCAGAGTTGGGTGATTGGCAGTCTGTGTTACAATGGTGTGTGTCTAAATGGCAGGGTAAAGGGGCTGAGGTTAGTTTGAATAGAATGATCTGGTGCATTGTGTTAAGTCTCGTGTGACGGGAACGTTGTTCCAGAATGTAAGTAGTAAGAAGTGCAAGGGATCTGGTTCCGCTTTGTCTTGAGGCGAAGAGGATTCTTTGTTTTCGGTGCCAGTTAGTTTCGGCTCTATTCTGCTGTTTAGAGTCGAGGGGGCTGGGGTAGTTGTTATTGTTAGTTTCTTCCTTGTGCTGGAAGTTTTTTGTACAAACAGTTTGTGCTGAGAGGAGCCTTAGCGGTTTGCTAAAGGTTTCCCGTTCTTAATGCCATTTTGATTTAATTATATATAAAAAAATAACATGTAAAAGTGGGTAGACCCAGCCTAACCCATAGTAGCATGGGACGGGGTATGGATATTGATATATCCGCCCGCCCCATTGCTATCACTAAACTCATGTACAATAGAAGCCTACGATGCCCCTCTGGCGCTTCACCACCTACGAATTGAAGCCTACGATGCCCCTCCGAAGATGCTCTTGACGTCGATTCTCGTTGAAGATCGACAGCGATTTGTTTCTCTGATAGTTAGGGTTCATACATCACTAGGAAGAATTAATGTTGACTATTTTATGCCTATGTTTGGCCCGGCTTTTAGAAGTGCTTTTCGGCTTCAAAAGCTGAAGCAGGGCCAAACACTTCTAAAAGCTCGGCTTTTGAAAAGCCAAAAAGCGCTTTTGTACAACATAAAAGCATAAACTCCGATTTGGAGCTTATGCGAAAAGCTGTTTTGAAAATACAAGATTATCCTTACCATATTTTAATTTTATTTCAGAAAATATAATTTTCCTTCATTTATATCATTTTAAAAATAAAAAAAATTATAAAATTATATTATTTAATATAAAAGAAATCTAACAAGATCCATTTTGACTACTTTTTATTGTTTAGAATTTTTATTCATATTTTATATTATAAGTCCTTTATAGTCATTTTACACAACCTCTCATATTAAAAAACACTTCTAATAGTTTTACGGTCAAACACTCAACTGCTTTTTTTTTAAAAAAGTACTTATCTAAAAGCTCAAGACAGAAGCTGCTTCTGCAAAAGCTACAGCAGGGCCAAACTAAGCGGGAACGGATCAGGTCAGTATTCCTATGGTCATTGGTCAGTAACCATGAGTAACCTGTCCACATCAGCATGACATCAGTATCCTCTCTCTCTTGGAAAATCTTTTATCTATTCCCCTTTAATTTTTAACGGACAATTTCTCTCTCGTTTTAAGTCGAAATTTAATTTTTTTTTGCACAGATAAATCAGATTAAATGTGTTCTTTAGAATGATATCCACTTTGATATATTTTTAGTACAAAAAATTGAATAATTTTTTACCAGTCATTATCATATGGTATGCTCCTATTTAATACCATATGGTAAGAAAGCCTACCATGATGGTATGAACATACCAATATGTTAAGAAGGTTGAATACATAATAAAATATGGTAATTTTTATCCAATATTTTTTTCACCCAGAAATTTATATATCCAATAGATCATGTTGAACTCGTTCCTTCTGAACAAACGTTTTTTAAAAACGACTTAATTACGAAGAAGTTACCATATGGTATGTAGTTGGTAAAAAAAAGTTTCTCGAAATATATTGAAAATTGATCTCATGTTGTAGAGCACAACGAACTCGTTCCATCTATGCAAAAAAAATTGAAATCCGAGTTAGAACGAAGAAGATAAGAGCCGATTAAGAAAACGAAAGAAAATAAAATGTATTTAATCTACAACCCTTAGATCTGAATTTTCAAGACCCATTTAGATCTAAAGGTCCAAATTTAGTTACTCATATATAAGTAACTATTGGTTACTCACCCTATTCTAAGCCAAAGTAAGCTGATGTATATTTGGTTGAAACGCGTCCACTTGTTATTTCTTCTCACCATCCCGATGTTTTAGTTGAACATTGAATTGGACGCGGTGATGCCCATGCTCTGCGGTGCTCCCAGTCAAAACGTTTTCTATTTCTAGAAGTCAATTTATATTCGTGGGCACCAAGTTCAGTTTCTAGACCCAACAACCAAATAAAATAACAAAGAGAAATAACTACATATTGAATTAGGGGAAAATGGAAGGTTCAGTTCGTGGGCTGATTTTGATACGTAGCCTTTCGTCAAAGTCAATGAAATCTCTGCTGGCATGGTAAGGGTTTGTGACCATAGGGAGGAACTTTGACAAAAAGCTTGCGCTGCAATGTGGCTTCTTGAGGATTGATGTATAGCTTCAGCTGCAAGGCTTAATTATATAGGTCAAGATAATCAATTAGTACTAAATAATTACTAATAAGATGTTTGCTAACTTACATCCTTTTCTTCTACCTTAAGTTTCTGACATCATCATCAAGAATTTTATGGTTGATTTCTGATTCTAACATGACAAGGCTGACAATAGAAGTATAGAACTAGGGTGAGGATCAAATGCATAATCCTTCATTTAGGGAGTTGCTAATTGTTACCTTTTTTAATTTTTAATTTTAACAAACAACACCTTCGGTTCCCGTTCCAAAAAGGGCGAGCTTCGACCCTCTCCTGCCTTTTCCTACGATTCCCTTTCCCTAACAATTCCCTTTTTTTAATTTTTAATTTTAACAAACAACACCTTCGTTTCCCGTTACAGAAAGGGCGAGCTTCGACCCTCTCCTGCCTTTCCCTAATAAATTAGGGAAGGGGTTCACTCTTTTCGTGATAATAAGAAACCCATCAAGGGGAAAACACCATCAATCAGTGAAACAGAACATCAGCAATAGCGTGAAACACCGCTCGCTATAGGCAGCGGTGGATCCAGGATAGAGTAGAGCACTGGGCCAAATTTGAAAAGAGGTGGAGAGAACTGGGTCGTAACCCATCAAACACTGAAATGAATGCATAAAATCGAAAATCTACAAGGGCTATACTAGCTCTGGATCCAGGGAGGGCTGGCCCGGGGGTGGCCCCACCTAGATTCGCCGCTGGCTATAGGCTCTTCCGGATAAAAATATATTTCATAACAGAAACGTGCAATCGATAATCCATATCAACACAGACGAACACAAATGTAACGTGGTTCACTAACACAATGTGTGCTAGCTAAGAAGATAACACAAATATAACCCAACTGACCTAACTACATAGTAGGGCGATGAAGTATTTATAGAACTTTATCCTAATCTCAAACAGAAAATCTAACACATTTTCCAAACCCACAAAAAAAGGCCGAAAGACAAACCCAAACAGTATAGGCCAAAACAAAAAATAAAAGAATAAGACCCAAATGAAAATTCAAGGGATATTCTAACAAATCTCCACCTTACTTGAATTCTCTCTCAAATACAGATGTACCAGATGTAACCAAAATTGCCAAATGTACCCAGATGTGATCCATATCACCATATGTATCAACGTGCGAACCAAATCACTAGATTCAAAACGTGAAGAAAATCACCAAACCCATATTGAATAAAAATTTCTAGATGTATCCAAATACAGTCCATACTGCTAGACTCAAATGCGATGTATATTGCCAAACAATGAAATCAAAATTGCCATACATACCAAACTCTCCAAATGTACCAGAATCTCCTCTGCATCCAAATGCCTTCAAGGGCGATCAACAAATCAAAACATACCGCAAGTCCAACTCAGGTTGGGATTGGGCATGCAATCCTGTTGGCCGTTGGAAGAAGAAATGGGAAATTGAGAACAGTAGATCGCCAAGGCAAGGAGTCCGCCCTTCAGTTGAAAGATGCGAGAAGATTTATTTGTCATTAGATTACTCTTAAATAAGAGGAACAAACAAAGATCCGTATACTTACAACAGAATCATGGCCACGCGAAACTAAGAAACAAAGTCGGACCTCAAACAAATGAGGCGACAAGAACAGAGGCTTAGTGGACACCAAATGAGCCGCTCTGTAACCATGAAACACAAACCATCGAACCCAGAAAAGTATAAACTATGGCACCCGCAAAAATAACCCGAACAACCTAACCCATGCAATGAGAAAAGTCCACCATAGCAGCTCGAGTTGCAGAAGCCTTCCAAAGATCAAAATGAAAACCCGAATAATCAATCCAGCGAAGCCATAATCCGTTATCCAAAGTCGCCACAACAAGTATACTACTAGTAGAAGAAAAAAAAACATTTCCATCTTATAAGTGAAGAACAAAAGCTCCCATTTCTCCTTGATTGATTTTGACGAGGGGTGAAGAGTTAACTCCGCTGGAATGCCTTCTGATACCTCCAGGAAAGACAATTGTAGACAAGGAAAACCACAATGCCCTGAAGGCGACACCCCTGAAAATGGCATAATTGTCAAAGAACGAGGCAAGCCAAAAAAGACAACCACATTAGCAACTACAACCACCCAATTAGATTCTAGAGAGACCAAACATACAACCAACCACTGGCAGGAAGAGCTAGAAACCCAATTGAAACAGCAGTTGACAAGGGGGACGCGGAGAGAAACAGAGAGCACAAATCCTCCAATTATATATGATAGAGTTTTGTGTACTTTTCTCCATTTCAAATTTCCTGCAACGAGAGTGAAAGTTGGATGGATAGTTTTGTCTTTACAATTATTTATTTCATATAAAAAGATATCAATATCATGATTTGAGCCCGGGTCTTTTTAAAGAAAGAAAACAATCATAACCAATTACATTAAACAAATTTGTTGTATATTTATTAATACAAAAATACACGAAGTTAAACTCCAAAAAGCGAAAGACTTTTTCATCGTGATTAGCTAGCCTACTAAAGTTTCCTATAAGTATTTTTATGGTGCTTGATACTTCGGTTTTCATAGTAGAGTTTCATGTAATTTTCTCCATTTTGAATGTTCTGCTCTCTCCTTAATTTTTTATAATGCTAAATTTGTAATTGGCTAACATGGAATAAACAATTTCTTTTACTACATGTTGTGTTCTTGCATTTATAAATTTAAAATTTTGTACTTTTTTTTTATATTTGTTCTTATCCCTTCATAACTTCCTCTGAAATTCCCTCTATCGTGCAATAGTTTGCGCCCCTTTCACTTCCAAGTACAAGGCCTCATTTGAAAATCAATCTTCTGATATCTCTTAGCACTACGGTTTGATTGTTGGGGATTGAACCTGGGCAAGTAGAAGATATCAACTTGAGTTTAGTTTTGGTAGCAAGTAAATTTCAACTACAGCAGATGAAGGCAGAGAAGAGGGAGTTGGTGAGGGTAGAGATCAAATTGAGGAGAGTATTGAAAGACATGGAAAAGAAACTGGAGCAACTGAAGAGAGTGAAGTGAGAGATAATGAGGATATTAATGAAAATAGAGAGTATTGAAGGGCATGGAAGTTGACTGAAGCAGGTGAAGGCAGACGATGGGGAGATAAGCATATTGATGGAATTGGAGATGCGCGTCAATTTTACCAAGCTTATTACAACTGCCCATGAGAAAGATGAGTTGGCTACGTACAAGAAGAGGATTGAAGAGTTAAAGAACGAGTTGACAAGAACCCCAATTGGAAGAGAAATTGAGGACCACGGAGAGAAGGTCCATCAAAGTAGCAGAACTAGAGTTGCAGAAGGAGGATTAGAAAGTGAATTTTGGGTTGAAACAAATGCCACTTGAGATTGAAGATTGTGTGGACAAAATTTTTGTTGTACAAAGGAGAGTGGTGGCTATTGGATCTATAGGTTTATGGTTTTTGTAGCTTCCACAACCTATGTCTATCTTAAAAAGAGGATTCATTGATTGATTTACTGAAGTTAAGGCGATTCTGTATTCAAACTACTTGGAATTGGTAGGTAAGGAGTGTCTAATTTTGTGCCTTATTAATTTGATTGAGTCTATTAGTATATTGGAGGTAACCCTAATTTTTTCGTTTGCTCTCAAGTTTTGATGGTCCCTTTTAGCTGAGTTGTTAATATATGGTTGACTTGAATAAAAAACTCACCTTTTCTTTTTTATTAGTGGCATGTTGTTCATAAAAGAAGAGCATTGAACCCTTTTTGTAGGATTTTGAGGTTTCAGTTTTAGTTTCAAACTATTTATAAGTCGTGTGGAAATTCCAGTGAGCTTTTATACTCTATTTTTCTTGACAATCACAGGGCTTACTTATCATTATGCAAATAGGATCAAAGATACACTTTTATATTTTATATTCTTAAATGATGATGATATTTCTTCGAATGTTCGACCTATACATTCATTCTTTATGTATCTATCTCTATCGATAGATAGTCAATAAAATCAATAGGTTGATAGATTTAAACGTAGCATAAAAATATAAATACTCAATATATAATATTCCGGCCAACGGGCCGAGTTATAAGCCACTAACATAATAACAACAAAGATGCGAGAAGATTGCTGTGGGGGATTTGGCAAATTGGATAGGAAGTTGGGCTTTAGCATCGAGATCCACCCACTTAATGGGCCATGCTTTCGCCCAAAGCAAAAACTCGATGGAACTGTCTTTTGGGTTAATGGCCCCCTCCTCCGAATTGCAGCCTGTTTCAGACAGATAACGGACCGGGCTTCTTTAGCCTTGTTTAGATATTTTATTATTATTAAACTTGTTTAAATATCTCAATGAATGAAACATGTGGGATTATACAAAAGAAAATAGGAATATTACAAAGAGAAAAGGAAGTGGTAGTTGGACGTAATTTCGATATTGGACACGTAGCCCGTCAGAATTTAGGAGCCGCACCACGCCGACCATACTCGCATTTAGTTATAATAAAAACCCAGCGAACCGCCCACCTTCAATCAACATCTCATATGCACTGTAGGTGAGGTCCCCCGACCCACCTCATTAACAACACGTGATGTCGTCGACGCTAACACACACCATCTCTTTTGTTTGTTTCTCTCAGTTCCCCGGAGAACTGGAACTCCTAACCAACTAGGAGTGGAAACTCGGTGACGATTTTGCGATTAGATCGCTAACCGCACCGAAATCGCACGATTAATGGTTAACCGCAAACCGAAAAAAAAAACAGTTCATTTTATAATTACGGTTAGTAATATTGCATGTTTTGCTGTTTATAGGTTAACCGCAATCGAACAATAAACCTACAATTTAACGATTAGTATGGTTAACCGTGACATAATGGCACAACCACATATCACAATGTCCCAAACCATCAGAATGATTAGTAACATAGTTAATCGCACTTTACGTTCAATGGTTAATCACTAACCGTTCACAGTACAATCGCGCTTGGCATATATGACTTCGATTCGACTGCTGTTAACCCCAACCCCACCAATTCCCAGCCTTACCAATCAACCATCCCATAAGAAAGAACTTACCAAATCGTCTGCCATGGGAGAAGAGAAGCAGGAAGAATTTCTGAGCTCTAGATAAGCCCAGAGAAAAATAGATGTCTTCAAACGTGGCATATGGGTAAAAGCCAATTCCTTTCTATTCAATCTTTTGGGTGTGAGCAATGTTTGTGTGGGACAAAAACAAACCAACAGTCAAACTGTGCCTACAACTAACTATAGAAACATTCAATGATACTTTTCTGTGTGGTTAAGTGTTTGCTTAGAAACCTAATCTAAAAGTATAAGCCTTTCTCCCCCCCTCAATCGCCCACAATATCAAATTGCTAAAAAAAGCTGACTGCTTTGTGAATTGTAATCTTCCCATCTTAGCTTTCCAGTGATCGCTTCATGCCCGCCGCGCGACTCCCCTCGTCAGCTCCTGCAAAGGAAAAAACCAAAAGAAAAAAAGACATGAGTCACCGATCATCATTTGTTCTCAGCTTTAGGATACACACATCAATGGAAAAAGGTTCTCAATTATCGTAATAAAAATATCAATGGTGAGATTCGATTCGATGCTATCTTAGACACGAAGAAGTCTCTGGTTTGTGTATGTAGGTGTGTGTGCTGGAACGTAGATTAGATGGCTGCTGCGCCTCTACGCGCAGCACACTCTGGATTTATTCCTATCTTTTCTTCTTTACTTTACTTCCACGGAATATACTCTCCACTCACAACTCTCTCCTCTAATAGCTGGAACTGATTGGGCGCTAGGCTGATGACAGAACAAGCTTTGTGCATTTCAATCACCTTTCAGGCCTAGAACGCATCACTCTAGAATGGGAAAGGTGTCTCCAAATGAACACATGAAGTGCAAAACACATACCTTCTGGTGAGTTTTGATCACTGAAGACAACAGTTCATCCCCCACAAGCTGTCTTGTTCTTCTTATCATTTGCTCCCTGTTAATCCTATGCCGCTGCAGAGAATAGAAAAGGGAAAAAACCACGTTCCAGTTCAGTATAGCTACTCACAGCTAAAATTAGATTTCGGCTAAGTGCTCAAACTAAGAGCAAATTTCAGTAAGATTGCCTGCCAGACCTGAAAGTCTACAAAACTCTTGGAAACCAAGGACATGATGCGTGGATCCAAAATCCCTGACAGAACACTCAACAGAGCTGGGAAGCTCATCCATGGCGATCTGGGTCTCATCGAGGAACTAACGGGCGTGTCACTGTTCAACCCTGGTAAAAAAAAATTGGGGGTCAGCAATTAATCAATGCCGATTGCAGTACCCGGAAATCTAAAATTGTGCTCACCATTGACATTATTAGAAGGGTCCTTGAAAGAAACTACGAAAGCTGGGAATATGTGGGAGTTCATGAACGAACTCCAGACAACGTATCTTCTGGGCTTGGTCAAATCGTCAACCCCTGTATCGTAAGCAACGGAGCTTGGAGCTGATTGGCTGGAGCCAGCGGGAACCCTCTCCACTTTCCCAAGCAGAACGCGGCAGAGAAGCAAGTGCTTCGTTCCATCCTGGTCAGCGGCCGCGGATTCCAAGCTGTGTAAAGAAAGAAATCGGCGGTCAGCTCGCCGTTTTTCTCAATTGGTCGCAATTGATCGAACGAATTAAAAAAAAAAAACAATTGAAAAAAAAATCTAGGACTCACCAATCCGTGGGAAATGAAATTGCGGAGAGATGGACGCCGACACCACCGAGCGCGTGACCGCCACCGCCCGTACACCGACTGAAACCGAAGTTCAAAATCTGTCGGATCTCGTCCCTGGATCCGCCGTACCAAGCGTACCGAGCGTTGCCGTTCCCGGCGCCGCCGCACCTCTCTGCCACCGCCTTCTCGTGAACCCGGAACGAGAAGAACCGCGCCTTGGCGCTCGGCACGGAGATTGAGTTCCTGTGAACGGCCGTGACCGTGACGCCGGCGGCGCGTGCCTGCCCCAGACCGTCGAGGAAGCACTTCGTGATCGTGGAGTGGTGCACGGTGTCCTTTGGTAGCGGAGAGAACCCGCAGCGAGCGAACGCCTCGATCCGGCCCCCGCCGCCACGATGGACCGGCGCTCCGGGCGACTCGTCGGAGTCGGAATCGGGATTCAAGATTTCGTCATCGTCGATTGAAATCGTTTCTTGCTGCTCGAGCGCAGGAAGAGTCGGTGGAATCCTCTGTTCCTGCAGAGGCATCGCCAGTAAGAGACGTTAGGCACACGGAAATCAGAGGAGAAAAAAAGAAAATTCATCAAAGGCATTCGAACCGGATTCACGTGAACAGAATGAGCACCGCCATTCGTAATTTACCAGAGAAGGGAAACTTGCTCATCACACAAAGTGGAGAAAAAAAAAAACTACCGTTACTAATCAAACGCCGACATAGAATGCCAGACTAAGAACTTTCTTGCCCGAGAAGTAATGGACTCCTAATCCCCCCTCCCCCAAAATATCAGACGCGGGGGAAATTAAGAGATTGATTGAAGAACACAAACCTGGAGAAGAGCGGCCGCCGTCGTCGCCGGAGTCGGATTCCGATCCCCGTAGTAGGCGTTCCCGAGCATGGTGAATAGTACAGGAAGGAGTACAAACAAACAGGAGAAGAATCGAATCGCGAAAATCAGTACTGGTAGCGTTTAAACGTTAGGGGGATCTGGAAATCGGGATTCACAAGGAGAGGGGAATCAGTGAGGAAGAAGGATTATTGGAAGTGCGCGCAGAGATCATTTTCAGAGATGAAACGGCTGATTAAGTTTTTGGCACCCTTCCAAGTTTATTTTATAATAGGAAGAATTCAGTTTGGCGGTTTCGGAAGGGAGCGAGAGAAGAGAGAGAGAGAGAGCCAACAAGTTTGCGGGCTGCTGATTTATATGGCTGGCTGTTGCAAATGGCGGTGTGGCTCCTCGTTTCTGTGTGGAGCCTGTGGTCTGACTCTGTGGGTTTGGGTTCCGTTTTAATATTCTTCCGGTTGAGGAATGATGATGCATGGGGCCACGCCACGGCCACGGCCACGGCCACGGTGCCAGCCTTTTTAGTGTTTGTTTTGATTTATCTTGCTTTTGTCGTGACCATGTTGAAATTGGATTTGTTTTCTTTTCAGGGTAATGGCGGTTTGGAAATGACAACTATGACCCTCTTCTTGGAAGTCAATGCCAGTTTTGCCTTTGCCTTTGCCTTGCAGAGGAGGGAAATGCTAAAAGAGTTTGGCTCCGGACCGGGAGTGGGGATGGGAAACAAGGTGCTTTTGGGGAAAGTCTGAAAGCTATATATATATAAAATAAAATAAAAAATGAGTTTCTCTTGTTTTCTGTTACACTATGTTTGGGAAGGGAGGTAAATGGAAGGGGGTGCAAGTTTGGGGGTAAACACAAGTTCCAAGGTGTTTACCCCCGTTTGGTTATTTTGTAACAGTAGGGGGGTGCACAACGTGAGCGTAAATTCACTATTTCGGCTTACCCCCCAAATTGGGGTGCAAGGGAAGGAAGGAAGGGAGGGGGAAGGGGGAGGAGGGGAATTATGGATTTTTAATTAGATTATAATTACATAATAATTAATATTATTAATTTTTTCTTATATCTATATTAGTGTAGAAGTTGTTTGGGGTTGACCATTTGACTCAGAGAGCAAGTTTGTCAATGTTCGCCTAGTCAAATCGATATCTCTTAGTTGACCCGAATTTGCATTGAAAATTAGAGATAAGAAGCGTTTGTTGAAAAGATAGAGAGGGACAGTTTAGTTAACTCGATTTACTTTAATAAGTAGTTAAAACTTACAGATTCGAACGTGTTTGACTAAGTTTGACCATATTCAATTTAAAGTTAGGCACGAGAACCCCCTTAGGATGACCAGTTACGAGTTGGATTTCGAGTTTCGAGGTTGCTTGACCAATGATTATTATTATTATTATAAATAATTATATTTGAGCATTATTATATAATAATTATTTTTATTAAAATTATTTTTATTTATTATTTATTATTATTATATATTGAATTTTCATGTTATTATTTTGTGATAATATTTTATAAATTGATAAATCTATTTTATAATAATATAATTACTTACTTTTTACTCTATTTGCACCCCCCCTACTTTTTCATCCAAACAACAATTTACCCCTCCACTTACACCCTCCACCAAGTTGCACCCCCAACAATTTACCCCTCAACTTGCACCCCCCTTGTTGCCAAACATAGTGTTAGTGTTTGGCGGAAGGAAGAGGGTGGAGTGGGCTATAAGAAAGACGTGGGCCGGGTCAGCAGTCATGCGTTTATGGAGGTGAAATTTTGAGGAGGTTTTTTTGGGTTTGGCGGGCTGGTTTACTTCTTTTTTTTTTTTGCCAAAAGATAATCGATATATTGATCAGAAAAATAGGTAACTACACCCTGGAGCTGAGCCAGGCCAGAAAATTAAAGTAACGACTCGTAGTCGGGTACAAAGAAAGAGCCTTTCTAGCCACCAAGTGGGCTGCCCTATTACTACGCCGACCTACAAACCGAACAGAGAACCCTCCCATCGAACCAAGTACCCCAACAATTTCCTCCAGAAGTGCCCCCACGCTACTATCCCTCGTATTAACCCGAGCAATCTTTTCAATAAGCACCTTGGCATCCCCCTCAAAACGCACCTCCACAAACCCCGAGTCACGGCACCAGAGAACAGCTTCACGAAGAGCAAGAGCTTCAGCTACCAGGGGATCATCAATGCCTGCGAACTGAAAGCCTCTGGCTATTAGATTGTTTCCCAGGTGATCCCTGACCACCATCCCCCCTGCCGAGTGAGAATCTACCTTAGTAGCCCCATCCCATAAGCAGATTATAGGGCAATGCGGAGCCTCACACACCGGAGTAACAGGACCACCCTGACCTTTATCCTTCGGAAGATTGATCCATTCCTGGTATTGCTGGTGATACTGTCTCATCAACGCTGGAAGGCTAAACTGCTTACCTTCAAACACCACCCAATTCCGGGATCTCCAAATTCGCCAGAGGACAGCCGTAACCGCCATAACCAAATGATCCTGATGAAGGAGATTCAACAATCGTTTCAGGAACAAGGGAAAAGTGTGACGAGGCAGCCCCTGCCCGAGATATTCCAAACCAGCATAGTCCCAGAGGGCACGAGCCACTGGACAATCCAGGAACAGATGCTCCAAGGTTTCAGATTCCGCCCAGCAAACCGGGCACCGAGGGTGCACTGGGATCTTTCTCTCAATCAGAGCTTCCGTGGTTGGAAGGAGGCGATTGAGGATTTGCCAAAGAAAGACCCGGAGCTTCGGGGGAACAGGGGCCTCCCAGACGCGAATCCAACTACATCTATCCATCCAACTGACCGAAGAACGGCATCTGTCCTCCATCCTGTCCAACTGTCCCGCCAAATGGTAGGCCGACTTCACCGTAAAAACTCCATCCTGCGTGCCATGCCAAATGAGCCGATCCTCCACATTGGCCCGAGGGAGAGGGATCTCCTTGATGAGCCGACAAGTACGCGGATCAAACCACCTAGCCAAGTGTTCGTCGCACCAGGACCCATCATCCCCATTGATGAGAGAGGCCACCCGTAATTCCTCATTGGCTGGCAAAACACAGGGATTGGAAACAGGTATCATGGGGTGCAGGCTGGGGATCCAACTATCCCGAAGAAGCGGGGCAGATTGGCCATTACCAATTTGCCAGCGAAGGCCTTTGCTCAATAGTTGGCGCCCGAACAGAATACTCTGCCAACCCCAGGAAGGGCGGGACCGCGCTTGAGCGTCAAGAAAATCGTTCCTCGGAAAATATTTCCCTTTATAAACCTGAGCAATGAGCGATTCAGGCTCATTCAAGATACGCCAACAAATTTTTGCCAACAGCGCCTGATTGAAGTTCTCAAACCGCCTAAATCCCATCCCGCCTTCATGTTTGCTGCGGCACATATCACGCCAAGACATCCATCGCACCTTATCATGCCCATTCTCAACCCCCCACCAAAAACGAGCAACATGCCTATCCAAGAGGCGGCAAAGCGAGAGCGGGAGTTTGAAACAGGACATGACATGCAGGGGAAGTGCTAAGGCCACTGACTTAATCAAAGTTTCCTTCGCCGCCCATGACAAGGTCCGTTGCTTCCAACCCTGCAACCGAGCAAGCAGCTTTTCCTCTAGATAACGAAACGTGTCCATTTTTGACCGGGCTATAAGAGTAGGTAATCCCAAGTATTTATCGTGGACACCAATAGCCCCCACCCCCAGCACCTGTCCCAGAAACTCCTGGTCTGGAACCGTAACGTTCTTACTAAAACAGACTGCTGACTTGGCCAGGTTAACCCGCTGACCACTCAATTCCTCATATTCATTCAAGACTGTGATCAGATTCTCGCATTCCTGTAGTGACCCGCGGAGAAACAGATAGGAGTCATCAGCAAAGAAAAGATGGGAAATGCGTGGTGCCCTAGGCGCCACTTTAACTCCTTGCAATTTCTTTTCAGCTACCGCTTTCCTCAAGAGGGCAGCAAACCCCTCCGTACAGAGTACGAACAACAGGGGAGACAGGGGGTCACCCTGCCGAAGGCCGCGGGAAGGCGAGAAGTATCCTTTCGGGGTCCCATTCATCATAACGGAGAATGAAGTCGATTTTAAACACTCATGAACCCAGTCGCACCACACTGAGCTAAAGCCCATCTTAGCCATCACCGCAAGTAAAAAGGGCCATTCAACTCTATCATAGGCCTTTTCCATGTCAACCTTCAGAGCCATGTACCCTTTCTTTCCTCGCGACTTGATCTTCAGATAATGCATTAGCTCATGACCTAGCAGGACGTTATCCACAATTTGGCGCTCTCGAATAAAGGCATTCTGCCCTTCAGTGATTAGCTCTGGGAGGAAGGCAGCCAGTCTCTCAGCCATAATCTTTGTAATAATCTTGTAAAAGAATTGGCAGAGACTTATAGGCCTTAGCTGACGGATAGATTCCACATTGTCCACTTTTGGGATCAAGGTCAACCAAGTGTGATTAAAACTGCGAAGCATCCTACCCGTTGTAAAGAACGAGCAAACAGCCTCAATCACTAAGGGACCAACAATATCCCAGAAAGTTTTGAAGAACTTCCCTGTGAAGCCATCCGACCCAGGAGCCTGCTTGGAGCCCATTTTAAAAACAGTGGCCTTTACTTCTTCCGGCAGAACTACTGCCGTAAGCCGCGCATTCATCATCGCAGTAACTCGACAATCAATAGGAAGCTGGCCCACCCGCTCTGACATGTTACCCACTTGGCACTCAGACGTGAAGAGATCTTGGTAAAAGTCAGTAGCGATATCTGCCTTCCCTTCCTCATCAGTGATCCAATCACCCTCATTATTGCGAAGCCCAGCCACAAAGTTATGCTTTCGACGGGTCCGAGTTACCGTATGGAAGTAGGAAGAGTTCTGATCCCCTTTCTTAAGCCATCTAACCCGCGATTTCTGTTGCCAAAAAATCTCTTCGGCCTCCCATTGTCTACTTAATTCTGACTCCAGTGCCCGTACTGAATCCCAGTCTATCGGGGCGCTGGCCTTAACTTGGTCAATCTCTTTCTGCAGAGTGCGAATATTCCGGAGGGAATTAGTCGTGCCTGCTCTACTCCAATCATACAGCAGATGCCGTACTCTTTTTAATTTCTCCCAAAGCCGGAACATAGGGGTACCTGGGATCACCTCTTGCCAAACATAGGCCACCATAGCTCTAACCTCCGGATTTTGCGCCCATCGAGCATCAAACCGGAAAAGAGGTCTGCTACGACGCTCATAAGGTTTGTCCGAGAGAAGCAAAGCGCGGTGATCAGACCCCTGGTCCGTAAAGTGCTTAACAAGCGTTTCTGGGAAAGTTGATGACCACGAATGTGAGCAGAGAGCTCTATCCAAACGTTCCCTAATGCATGCAGCCCCCATTCGTTTGTTGGTCCAAGTGAACGGGTCCCCCTGAAACCCTAGGTCATGGAGACCTAAGTCGTAGATAAAATCCCGGAGGCCAGTTGCTTGATTAGCATGCCAGGCGTTCCCCCCATCCTTCTCACTAGCCTGGAGCGTCACATTAAAGTCTCCCATTACCACAAATGGCTCCTCAAAAGAGTCGCAAATATCTCGCAGCTGTGCCAATTGGGTATTTCTAATTGCATTCACACAACTAAAGTAAACAAACACCACCACGTAGGAAAACTCCCTTTCATTAATCCGAATACAAATGCAAAAATTGGAATGATAAAAAACCGAAGCATCAACTCCGGGGACCCAACCAACTACAAGACCACCCGATGCATCAACAGCATCTACAAAAAAACAATGCGACAAAGGAAACCCTAACCCCCGCATACGACGGGAAACGACTCTCCGGCGCGATCTCGTCTCCGAAAAGAAAACAAGGTCCGGTTTATTCGAATAAACTAATCCTACAGCAGTTTGGAATGTGAGGGATGGCCCAATTCCTCTCACATTCCAGGCCAAAAGCCTCATTTATCTGATTGGGGCCACTCCAGGCTGGCTTCCTCCACCTTATCTTCAGCAACTTCCACAAATTGTTTTTTAGGCGTGGGAACCTCGCCTATTTCACCTTCCACCTCCTCCAGAGGCCTTTTACGACCTTCCATCACTGGCACATGGAAGTTGGTGCCATATTCATCAATTTTAGTATCCAGTGGCGCGGCGCCCCCTTGCGGCTTTATTGCCGCAGTCTCCTCTCCCAGAATCAGGCCCGTCTCAAAAGCAGCAACTACCTGGCGAACACGGCCTTTCCCCACCTCTCGATCTCCAGCACCAGCGGGGGCAGGTGATCTTTTTTTTAGTTCAAATAAATGCTCATCATTTTCAGAGGGAGAATCCATTTGCCCCACAGTAGTCGCTCCTGAACCACTCGGCATAGTAGCTCGGCGGGGAACGGAAGCTCCACCAGTGGCCAACACCTTTGGACTGGACTGCTTGGGATGGGGATTCCGTTTTGGGCCTGTAGTGGCCGGATCCGCCTTGGACTCAGGCCCAGCCGCACCCTGGGAGCTCCGGCCCGCCTTCTTCTGTTTAGATGGCCTCAGCTTTGGCCTGGGCCCATCGTCTGGCCCATCACAGCCCATCAGCCCAACGTCAGACACCGCCTCCGCCTTGGCCGCCCTGCGTACTTTGGAGGCTCGTTTCCTGGGCTTCCCAGCAGCTACACGAGTCCCAGTGGGCTCCATTTGGCCTAGCAGCCCAGAAGCCGCATCACCTGGAAGCCCAGCCGTCTTGCCCCTCTCCTGGTCGACCGCACCTGCCAGAGGGCCCGGCCCCATCAATTTTATGGGCTGCTCCGGTGCTGGGCTTCGGACATTCGCCTTCGCCTGGGAAACAACTCCCTGGACCACAAACTCGTCCTCGCTCTCTTCCAGGAGAATTATTCTCCGCCGCCGACCCACCTCAACGGCGTCCATGGGAATTTCAGATCTTCCCGGTGTGTCTTGAGTGCTCATCATATCCTCCTCCCAAATCTCCTCCACCCTATCGTTCGGCATCCCGTCCCGGATTTGAGTTTGCTTCCGGTCCTCCCGTATCTGGTTCCCTGTCCGCCGGCGCTGCCCACTAAGAGGCTTGATTCTCGGCGATCTTGAGAGTCTGAATCCCCGAGGGCTTCCTCGACGGGGCGAAGGGTTGGATCGCACCCAGGGCCCTTGGGCTCCACCATCTTGGGGAGCACGGCGGACGTCTTCTCCCTTGCCGCGACGGGCGATTTGCTGCTGAGCATGCCTCGGTAGTTTTTCCCCCTGAGGGGTTTGCATCCGCCCCATTCCTCTTGCATTCCCAGCATTCCCCCGAATCTCTTGATTAACCCAGACCGTCCTCCTCACACCCCCACGAGATTGGGTATGCTCCTCCTGGTCGTAAATTTTCCTGCCCTGTTTCTTGGTTGTCATGTGGATTCCATAGCGTTCCTTCCTAGCGGGAGGCTCGAAAGTGCAGTCACTTTGCAAGTGCCCCACACGACCGCAGTGGAAGCAGAAACTGGGGAGGTGTTCGTATTTTAGATTGACCCAGAAATTCCCCGTATCCGCACAGATCGCCAGCAGCTGGGATCGAAGAGGTTTAGTGAAATCGATCATCGTCTTCACTTTGAGAAAGAGTTCACCCGTTTCTTTGCAGGCGAAGACATCGGATTCCAGCACCTGGCCAATGGCCGTGGAGATCATCTTTTGGCCAAATTGTTTGGTACAGCAGTCCTCAGAGACTCCCCATATCTGGATGCGAAAAGGTGCCACAGCCAGATCATCAAACGTGCTCCTCGTGATGTTTGGGAGCCAGGATCGCAGCACGAGGATTTTGTCGTTCACTACCCAAGGGGAGCGCTTCAAAACCCAAATTTTTGCCTCTTCACTGGGCATCACAAACTCGAAGAGCCCATGCTTCGTCTGCGTGACTCGAATCAGGCCCCTCCCCATCCATGGTGTGTTCACTCCCTCCCTAAGTTCCATCGGGGTGACTCTGGCGTTCGAAAACACCCTTCCCAACAAAGAACGTGATGCTCGGAACCTAGTGGATTGAACCTCTTCGAGTGAGAACTGCACCACCTGATCCTCGTTGATTCGTGCCATCGCCGAAACCTTGGTACCCACCACCAGCTACACGGCTCCTTTGGGCTTGAAAAGCTACCCGGTCTATCACAAGTGTTTTTCTGCAGGATAGCGAATTGCTGAATTGCAGGTGGGGCAGCTGGGTATTAATAAGGTTTACAACCCCTTGAGTCCCACTGGGAGACGGGCAACTAACAGAACCCAGCGGTAGAGTCCGAGTGGGATTGGGGAAATATGCTCTGCTTCCGTAACCGTGCACGATTTTGGAGAAATCCTCCTGAATCCCTAAAAACCAGGGATTATTATTGGTAACTAAAAAATTCCAGTTACCCAGGCCTTCACGTCGCCGCCACCGCCGAGGAGGGCCGGCGGGGACTGGTAAGCACGTTTGTGGCCGGAGGCCAGATGCCCCCCTGACTTTACGCCAAATTTGAATCGGCTCTTCATCGATTTTGGTCTTGGGCTCCGGACTATTCACCGGTATCCCCGAATTTATGAACCTTGGATCCGTCCAAGTACCACTGGAAGTCGTCCCCTGCGAAGCCAGATCATCCTGGCCGAGGAGGCTCGTCTCTTCCAAATCAGATGAAGAGGGTATCAAAAATCGCCAG
This sequence comes from Linum tenue, assembly GCA_946122785.1. NCBI lineage: Eukaryota > Viridiplantae > Streptophyta > Magnoliopsida > Malpighiales > Linaceae > Linum > Linum tenue. The sequence continues at coordinate 64,289,856 of CAMGYJ010000006.1, read as the reverse complement.
CCCACTTTGGGGTTCTTCTTACGGCGTTTGTACCCATCCATCTGAGTTAGGGCATCGGCCCGGCGTTTCCTGTTGCTGTAACGGCCCCGTAGAACCGGTTCACAGTTCTTCTGGCAATCATCACTACCAACCTGCCTCGAGGAAGCAAGCCTAGGAGCAGACGATGATCGCAAGCTAATGGCCTCCATCACCGCCGCCTGCAAGCCGCCAGGGCATTTCCTTCTTCTCCAACTTTGGTGCTGATTCTTTGCGCTGGCCTTGAAGACCTCCACAAGAGCGAGGAGGATGAAGCGGCCGGCCACACAGCAGAACTCGAGGAGAGAGGACAGAGCGACTCTCATCATTTTTTTTTTTTGGTGGAGAGACTTGAAAGCATGCTTCTTCCGTTATTAGTAGTTGTCCATATCAATCAAGTACTATATTGTTTCATAGCCAAGTCTGATAGAATATTTGCCCCTCCTTTCTCCTTGCAGTAGAAGTCTTAAACAGAACCCATGTACATCTTGTGTGTAATGTGTATATGTGGCCTGTACAGTACTGGAAAACAAATAAGCAAAAGAAGAAAAGGATCTAAGTTTGCTCTTTCCAGGATGCCTTTTGAATTTTTAAATACTACTTGGGTAGGGCCAAAAGCTAGGCGCACACACATTCATAACACACACACACAAAAAAAGGCACACGTAATTTGGAGACCAAAATTTATGATTCTCTCATTTGTCTCATTTCAGTAGGGTTTTTTAATGGAGAGATAAAAAAGTAATTAAGGTTTTTTTCTTCTTCGTAAACTCGTTATCGTGTGTAATAAGCACGATGGCAGAGGAGGGATGAAAGGTACATGCGGAGAACAAGATTTCCTTCCAGTTAAAGAAAATACAGAAGATAGATGAAGACGATGATGAATCAAAAAGACAAACAAGATCGTTGGTCTGGAACAAGCGGTGCGTTGTTGGTAGTCTTAGAAAACCCTAGCACGAGATCAATGAAGATGCGTTGTCTAAAGCATGGAACTTAAAATAAGATTTCACAATAATAATGGATAGGGTTAATATATCTGTACTGTCCGAATGTTTTACAAATTAAAATTTTTGTTAATTTTTTCGATCTATAACTTTATGGTCTCAATTATTGGATCAAAGTTATGAAATTAGCCAAACCCGAGACTTAACTGCTATCTTGGACTGTCAAATGAGTTGACTAACGATCAACGTGCCACGTCACTGCCAAGTCAACATAGACCACTTAATTTTTTTTTGTTATCCACCTATTACCATTTAAAAATTTTGGGACCCGACATTTTTAAATTTCTTTTCCTTTTTTTTCTTCTTCTTTTGTTCAAAATAAAAAAAATAAATGGTAATAGATGGAAAAACCAAATTTTTTAAGTGGTCTGTGCTGACTTGGCAGCATGGTTGTCATGCCGGTGGCATGCCACCCGGTTGAACCTGGTTCAACCTGTGCCGGTCATGAAACCGGCATGACACCATCGGTATGACCGGTATGATCGACTTACGCATTCTAAGTAAAATGACATCATTTTAATGAATAAAAATAATAATTTATTATTCATTTTATGAATGTAATAGTTAAAAATTGATGATATTTGTTGGATTGTAACTAAATTGTCCACAAAAATGTTTTATATATGATTAAATACATTGGATATTAATTGTTTTCGCATTTTTTCAGACCGGCATGAACCGGCACAAACTGGTTATACCACCGTTCGTACCATTCCACTTGCCAAACCGGCACAACGGTATAAACCGGTTTGACAACCTTGCTTGGCAGTGACATGACACGTTGACTAACGACCAACGCATTTGACCGTCCAAGATAATGGTCAAATCTCGAATTTGGCTAATTTCGTAACTTTGATACATAGTTGAGGCCATAAAGTTATAAATAAAAAAGGTTGACTAAAATGTTTAATTTGTGAAAAGTTCGGACTATACAAATATATTAACCTGAATATTAGAGAAAAGTTGTATGTGATCCAAATCGAAGAGGCAGATCATGGCAACATAGTGAGATTTGGAGGGCCATGGGACTATGATGGGTACATTTGGGCCAACCCTTAAGACGCGTGGGCCCTCAAGCCCATGATCACTAAAAGGTAAAAGCCCATAAATAGACAATCCCGACCCAAATAGCCCAGAATGCACAAGACAACCCATTCGGAGGCAGTCTTCGCGAGTAGCAAAGAAGACCGCTTGACATTGCTCTCAGTGGAAAACCAGAAGAACGCCCGACAAAAGGGTTCGGCGGTCTCCTCACTAACTCAGTAAGGAGACTAGCAAAAGTACACTTCTGACTATGTATTTAATGAGCCCGGAGGCATCCCTAGACGCCCGACAAAGCATTAAATATCGTCACCCCAGCTAGCGCTAGTATAAATACCCCTCAATGGGTCACATTTATGGTAACTTCTATCTACTCCATTCTCTCTCTTATTTACTATTCATTCACTTCTCTCTCTAACTTTGGCATCAAAGGAGGTCACAGGATTCCTCTAAGGACCTTTCTTGTAGGGTTTCGGAGACAAACCCCGTCTATCGAAAGCCCCACGAGGCCCGTGAAGTCTCACAAAACCGCCTGGTACAATCCAGGCACACACATTTTGGCGCCCACCTTGGGGCCTCACGACTTCGTTGCGGAATGGATGGGAGACGAGTTCAAGACCCCTCTCAAAGGGATGACAGAGAACAACACCCTTCGAGGCCTATTGCCGAGAGTTGAGGACGAAATAGAGCTAGAGGAGGTGGTCAAAAGTCAGGGGTTGCAAATTGCGAGCATGCAAGACACCCTCTCCCAAATCCTCCTGCTCTTGAAGACTAAAGAAAACCCCGCCGAGGGTTCAAGAGGAAGGACGCGTGAGGAGAAGCAGAAGGCCTTCCACGTCCTTGACAGCCCTTCTCAGACAGAAGGCGGAGGACCGGAGGCAAAAGACGTGGACCTCAGCTTCCTTGAGGAACACCTGGGTCGATCTACGGGAGGCACAAAAGCCCGAATGTTCTCCAAAACCCCCTATCAAGGGAACTATTCAAAACTCCGGTCCGGCCTAACTTCTCCTCCCTAGGACTACCAACATACAACGGGACCTTAGATCCCGCCGACCATCTTTGTGCGTTCATGCTACAGATGCAGCTCATTAACGCGTCAGACTCAGACTTGTGTCGAGTGTTCCCGGTCACTTTTAGTGGTCAATGCCGAACGTGGTACACCTTCCTCCCGGAAGGGATACTCGAGAATTTTGAGCAGTTCATGATGCTTTTCTCTACGAAATTTGCATCCCAACGACATCGTAAGCTCATCGTCTCAGCCCCCTTAAATTGTAGACAAAGGAAAGAGGAGTTACTCGCGGAGTTCTACGACCGGTGGAACTCGATCGCGTATGAAATACAAGGCATCTCCTCGGTCGTAGCCGCCGAAAACCTCAGAATATCCACAACTAGCAACGAGCTCAAGAGAAACCTGATAAAAAAGGAAGCCACGCTGACATCATGATCCGACCTGGATTAGTTGGAGCGGCGGGCAATCTTGCACTAGACGCTCGACGCGAGATGCGCTCCCCGGAGCGAAAATGCGTATCGCAACAGATACACGGAGCGCGACGGCAAAAGGGAAATATTTTCCACTGACCGGGAACGAGGAAGAGAAATACAAAGGGGCGGGAGGAAGCATGAGACATCCTGTGGTCAAGAGCCACAAGATGGAAAGAAGTGGTGCGATTGGCACCAAATCACTACCCATGACACCACAGAGTGTAGGGAGTTCAAAGTTAGCCTAAGATATCTGGCGTCGGGAGACCTTCGAAGCCTCCTTGAGACACGACGTCCGCATCGAGACCATTCCCAAGAAACGCGGGAGGGATCCTGTAGTCCCGAAGTAGACAAAGCAAGAAGGTCGATGATAGAGAGGTCGAGATCCCCTTCCAGAAACAAAGTCATCTCTCCCCAGAGGCAGTCTCCCGCCTATAGACCCCCGTGCAACGATGACGATGGAATGGAGATCATAGCCATCGCGGGAGGCAGAAAGCGGCTAAGATCAAAGGGAGACCGCATAGCCCACTGCCTCATGTCCAACGCATAGTGCCAACCGACGTCACCTTCGTGTCATCCGAATTGGCCAAGGAAGAAAACACAAAAGACCCCTTGGTCATCTCATTCAGAACCGCCAAATTCAAGGTCACCCGGGCCCTTATAGATAACGGGAGCTCTGCATATATCCTCTTTTACTCAGCGCTCAAAGGCATGAAGAAGAGCGTCTGAGACCTCAATCCCTCTAGCACCAACTTTGTAGGGTTCTTAGGAACAAAGGTTCGTGTCCTCGGATCAATCACACTCAAGTCACCATAGGTAAGGGCTAGATCACAAAGACTAGACCGGTGGAGTTCCACATAACGGATTTTCCATCGGCTTACAACGCAATCCCGGGACACGGTTTTCTTGCATCATTCAAAGCGGTCGCGTCCACATGCCACCAGATGTTGAAATTCCCTAGCGAAGGACAAACGGGGCGCGTCCGAGGCAACCTAAAAGAAGCCAAGGAGTGCTATCAAGCGACCATTGAGCATCTCGAGGTATACCTCATCGACGCAAGAGGGGACGTCCTGCATCCCAAAGCATTAGAGGGAGACATAACAGTCGCTCTAAATGAAGAGCGACCAGACAAGACGGTACGCATTTCGGCTCACTTGGCCACAGTAGAGGCATAGAAGTTGCTTACGCTCCTCAAAGAGTTCCAAGACCTCTTCGCTTGGGGACCGGAAGACATGCCCGGCGTCCACCGTCGGGTCTCTTAGTATCAGCTCTCTGTCAAGCCCAAACCACGACCAATACAACAACGAAGAAGGCACTTGTTACTAGAGAAGCAAATGACTCTCGAAGAAGAGGTGCGGCAGCTACTCAAAGCCGGCTTCATCGGGGAGGTACAATACCCCACATGGCTCTCAAACCCCGTCTTTGTACGCAAGGCAGGGGGCACCTGGAGGATGTGCATTGACTTCACCAACCTCAATGCAGCTTGTCCCAAGGATGCGTATCCCCTTCCCCGCATTGACCAGCTAATCGATGGAATCGCCAATCATGAAGCACTCAGCTTCTTGGATATGTTTTCTGGATATCACCAAATCAGAATGGCCGAATACGACCAAGAGCTGACCACTTTCATGACTCCCATGGGCAACTTCTGCTACGTGGTCATGCCCTTCGATTTTGATAAACCTTTGATTTTGAACAAATTATTTGCCAAAAATTTCATAAAAACAACATAATAGCCACATCATTAAATTTCTGTCTATTCTCCGTTAGTGGAGTCTAATGTACGTGGCAGAAAGTCAAATAAATTTACTATTATTTTTTCACATTTATAACTTTATTTAATGAAAAGTAAATTTAAAAAACAAAATACTCATCCCAAACACCAGTGAGCAAGGTTGTCAACCGCGGGTTGACCTAGTTTGACCCAAACTAGATGGAAAAAAGGTCGTCAAGTGCCCTTTTAAGGGATGGCCTGAAAAATTCATACTTGGCTTGACCCCGTCAATACCTGGCTAATCAGTGCGGTTGGCCCGACCAAGACGGACACCATGTGGAGCTTGACAGCGTCTTTTCCTTTCTCCCCTTTAAGAAATCCAACCTCTGCTTCAAGCACAACTCCAGGGGAGAAGATCTCGATGCTAGACGCCTTTATCTTAATCACAAAGGACGAGGATATCAAGCACCTGATGGTCGTGTACTGGAGTAACAACCTTGACAGCTGGTCACCATCCCACCCATAATCACATTACAAATTTTACTCTCATAATTTATATAAAAGGCAAAGCCACTTAATTGTATTATTTGGAACATAATTGACTAACTAATAAATTGTTATGCATGACAAAAAAAAAAAAAAAAAAAAAAAAAAACCCATGATCGAAGCTCTGTCCTCTCTCCTCGGAGGTTGGACGCAGGTCGTCCTTCTTCCTCTTGGCCGATTCTGCCGATCAGCAGGACAGATCCTTCTGGTCATCCTGGCCGCGGTGCTGGAGGCCTCCCTGAACAATCAACGTCCATCGGAATTTCAAAGAAACCAAAGTGCCAGTGGTGGTAACCTCAAAGAGGCCACCGTTTCAAAATCGCTCTTTCGTCTGACGCGGCAGGGCGACGAGGCGCGCTGTATCACGGGCACTAACAACAGAAGCCGGAAGCGCAAATTTGCCTCTCACCTGACCTCTGTCTGTAGTACGACTGGACGCTTGCCCAAGAGGGGACGTCTCGCAGACCGTCCGGGATGGCGGTTTCGCATTCCTTCTCAGTTTGAATTGGAGGTCGAAGAGGAAGTATTGAAGAGCCCCAAAAAGGAAAATGGGGATGTTGGCCCCGGTAATGTGACGGAGCCTAAAACCCATTTTGAGGTCAGGGCGTCCACCCAACAGCCGATAAGGAGCGGCGGCCCGGCGGTTGTCGTGATCGGCAATCCTGTTAAAGGGGTTTTACACCCAAACCTGACTTTGGAAGTGACTGTGGCAGGGACGAATTGTCCCGCTCAGATTATTGACAGTGGTGGTAACTGTAATGTGATGGTTCCGAACCCTCAAACTAATGAGGGGCCGTCCTCAAAGAAGCCTGGTCGTGTGTCGGCCGGCAAAATCACCCTACTCTGGCCGATGAGCTTGTTTAGGTCGAATCCGGTCGGTAGCGGCCGGCCGGTGAGGTTAACTGCTGGGGGGGTTTTTAACCAACCCCGGATCCCTCGGAGAGGGGCTGATTCTCACGATTCTCAGCGTATCCCCCGTAGTTGGGATCTTTTTCAAAAATTATTTCTCGATAAGGATGGCTTCAAAGACCCACCCCCGATAGGACTCCCGAAGCCGTTGAATCAACGCGGTTCTCCAGCCTATTTAAATTGTGACTCTGTTCCAGCTCCCAGTATCTGCATTTCTGATTGTGGGAGATCTCTGGAGGTTCACTTAAGCTTGGCGACTCAGCTCCCTAAGCACCTATCTGGTACGTGGGTCTCCTATCCTCTTAAAAGCTTGGCCGAAAGTTATAGGGATTTCTTCCCGCTGTATCTCTTGTCGCCCCCGATTCCCACCTCTCTGTCGACCCCGGTTTGCTCCCGTACTGATAGTTTGTCAACCCTGCAGCTCTCCACCATGATTCATGCTGCTAGCGATCAAGTCGTGGCCTTCTCGCTTGAGGAGGTTCAGTCCGACCGTACCCGTCGTGCCAAAATGCTCCTGGGCCGCCTGTTCACTGATCATAACACTACCATCACGGAGCTACGGGAATCGATCAACACTCCTTGGCAAGCTCGGGGTCGTGTTATTGTTCGTATGGCTGCTCACGGACTATTTGAGTTCGTGTTCCCAAACCAAACGGCTCGGAACTGGGTTCTCCAAAGGACCCCGTGGGTGGTGGACGATAAAGTGCTTCATCTCTGTGCCTGGCACCCGTCCATCACGAGGCGGACCTTCGACGAGCTTGCTTTTGTCCCGTTCCGAATTCAGCTGTGGGACGTTCAGGACGAATGCTGCACGCAGCAGTTCGGGCGTAAAGTGGCGGCCGCTACGCTAGGGAGGGTCCTGGAAACTGGAGTCTTTTTGTGCACAGATTCGAGGAGAAAGTTTGTGAAGGTGAAGGCCGTCTTGGATTTTTCCAAACCTCTTCGTTCCCAGGTGCTGGCCTCTAACGAGGAGACCGGGAAGTTCTGGATTCGTTTCAAATACGAATTCCTCCCAACTTTTTGCTATCATTGTGGACGCCTTGGGCATTCTCGACCGGATTGCACTTTTGATCCGCCCACGAGGACAGAACGTTTTGGTAACCACATGACAACAAAGAATATGGGGAAGAAGCTGCGTGAAGATGGGGAAGAGGATCCGTACTTCCCAAATCAGCCAACTTCGGTTTGGATCAACAAGGCTGTGAGGGCTAACCCGGTGGCTGAACCTAGGGTGGCTCTGGACTCCAATCGAGAGGGCTCTCATGCGAAACATGTTGCTGTCGAGGAGGACCCACTTTGGATGGGCACTTCGAATAACCCCTTCCAAACCGTGGAACCACAATCTCAAAGGGAGAAGGGCCAATTTCGGATTTCTGTGTCGAAATCCCCTCGTCTCTCCCTGGGCAATCGTGGCCGCCGTGGGCTGCAGAGGAGATTAGCTGCGGAGGACACTGGGTTGCAGACTCAGGGTGCTACTGGCCCGAGGAGGGCTCGAGCTACCGGTATGAAGCCTCTGGGCAGCCGGGATGCTAGGGTCGCTATGCAGGAGGTGCAGCCGGGCTTGGCGCAGCAGGGGGAGAAGAGGCAGGTGGCCTTGCCGGAGATGGACACGGAGGAGCAAATTATCACCCGTCGCCGCCGCCTTCTCCTGGAAGATGAATCTGAGGAGGAGTTCGTGGTACACGATGTTCCGGGAACTCAACCTGGTCGCCAAGATGCGGTTCCTGTTGCTGTCCGCGCCGGGCCCTCAAAGAGAAGAGGTGGCCAGGCCAAGGGAGATCCCTCCCCGAAGAAGAAAGGAGTTGCCAAAAAGAGGGCTGGCACGGTGAAGGGCGCCCCTTCGGCTGCGCCCCGTGTTTCAAAAGCCCAGCCTAAGAAACAGGCTTTGGCCCAGGAAGAGCGGGCTGCTGAAGTGGGGGCGAATGAAGGTTTGGATGGGGAGCTGGTGGGCTTGGCCCCGGCCAGGAATGATTCGGCTGGGCCGCAAGTCCAATTGGACAACCCTGCTTTGGTGGAATCGGAGGAAGAATCATTAGATGGTGAGGCGATGAGTTTCGAAATTCGTCGCCGTGAACCAGTGCTGCAAAAGAAATTTAAAAGGCTTCACCAACCAAATCGCGTGCGCCAAGTTGTTGAGGCGTTCGAAAGTGGGCTTTCCATGGCTGATTCAGTTACCGACCCGGGGTTGGTCCGACCTATTGGCTCTCTGGCGGCAAATGATGAGGAGCTGGGGGTAAATGGCAAGGTGGTGAACCCTGAGAACCTTGAGTTCAATGAATATGGGTCCAACCTATCGGACCCAGGGTTGGGGAGCAAAAAACGTCATGTTGACGAGATGGAGGGGGCGATTGCGGAGAACCCTACTCCTAAGAAGCAGTTCGTGGAAGAGATTGTGGAATCTGATTCGGTGGAGGTAGCCAGCCGTGAATGGCCCCAATCGGATAAATGAGGCTTCTCGCCTGGAATGTGCGGGGCATTGGACCATCCCTCACATTCCAATCTGCTGTTAGTTTACTGCATTCTAATAAACCGGACCTGGTGTTCTTTTCGGAGACACGTTCGTGCCGGAGAGTAGTTTCCCGTCGTATGCGGGGTTTAGGTTTTGCTTATTCTCGTTGTTTTTTTGTTGATGCGATTGATGCATCTGGTGGGTTAGTAGCGGCTTGGTCCCCCGGGGTTGACGCTTCGGTGTTATTTCATTCTGATTTTTGTATTTGTGTTCAAGTTAATGAAATAAATGTTTCCTATGTGGTGGTGTTTGTCTACATTAGTTGTAATCTTGCGATCCGGGCTTCCCAGCTGGTTCAGCTTCGTGATATTTGCGCAAATATGCAGCTTCCTTTCGTGGTAATTGGTGATTTTAACACGACTCTCCATGAAAGTGAGAAGGATGGTGGGCTTCCTTGGAATGCCGCCCAAGCTATTAGTCTTCGGGACTTTATTCAGGATCTCGGGTTGCATGACCCTGGCTACCAGGGTGACCTTTTTACTTGGACTAATAAGCGGATGGGCCCCGCGTGCATTCGTGCGAGATTAGACAGATCCTTGTGCTCTCAGGCTTGGATTGACCTTTTCCCTGATACTATTCTCAAACATTTTACGGATCAGGGATCGGACCATCGAGCGTTGATTCTCTCAGACAAGATCTATGCCAGAGCTAGTCGTCCCCTGTTCAGGTTTGATGCCCGTTGGGCAGATAATCCTGAGGTCAGGGCAATGGTCAGTTATGTTTGGCAGGAAGAGGTACAGGGTACTCCCATGTTTTGCCTCTGGGAACGCCTTAAAAAGCTCCGTCACCTGCTTTATGACTGGAGTCGAGCTGGTACGACGAACTCCTTGCGCAACATTAAGACTCTTCAGTCTGAGATTGATAGAATTAAATCTTGTCTCCCTATTGATTGGGATGAGGTTCAACGTCTGGAGATTGAGCTCAGTAGACAATGGGAAGCGGAAGAGGTTTATTGGCAACAGAAATCCCGGGTGCGATGGCTGAAGAGAGGTGATAAGAATACTTCGTATTTCCATACGGTCACTCGGGTTCGACGGAAGAGAAACTTCGTGGCTGGGCTACGAAGTGAGGAAGGGGAGTGGGTCACGGATGAACGCGAGAAGGCTGCGATGGCTGATACTTTCTACCAGACTTTATTTACCTCTGAAAACCAGGTCCTTAATATGTCTGAGAGAGTGGCGGCTCTGCCGATTACTCGTAGTGTTACCCCTGAAATGAATGACCTACTGACTGCTGAAGTCCTCCCTGCGGAAGTTCGCAGCACAGTCTTTTCTATGGGCTCAAAGCAGGCGCCCGGGTCCGATGGATTTACTGGGAAGTTTTTTAAAGCTTTTTGGGACATTGTGGGCAATTCGGTTTCTGAGGCGGTTTGCTCATTCTTTGCGACGGGTCGCATGCTCCGCAGCTTTAATCATACTTGGCTCACTTTGATTCCCAAAGTAGATAATGTGGAGAATATGCGCCAGCTCCGTCCGATCAGTTTATGCCAGTTTGTTTATAAGATCATAACCAAAATCATGGCAGGAAGACTTGCTATGCTACTTCCCCAGATCATATCGGAGGGACAAAATGCCTTCATTCGGGAGCGCCAGATCATTGATAATGTCCTTCTCGGGCATGAGTTGATGCATTACCTGAAAATCAAAACGCGAGGTAAGAAAGGCTACATGGCTCTAAAGGTTGACATGGAAAAGGCCTATGATAGAGTTGAGTGGGCCTTTCTTCTTGGCGTTTTGGACAAATTGGGATTCAGCTCTGTCTGGAGAGATTGGATCCATGAATGTCTCCGTTCTTCGTCGTTTTCTATTCTTATGAATGGGAACCCCTCTGGGTATTTTTCTCCGACTAGAGGTCTCCGGCAGGGCGACCCCCTATCCCCTTTGCTTTTTGTTATCTGCACTGAGGGTTTTGCGGCTCTGCTTCGGCAAGCAATTGCGGAGAAGCGGCTGGAGGGGGTTAAGGTTGCCCCTCGAGCACCCAGGATCTCTCACCTCTTCTTTGCTGATGACTCTTATTTATTCCTTCGGGGCACTCTTCAGGAATGTGAGAACCTGATAACAGTCTTGAATGAATATGAGGAACTCAGTGGCCAGAGGGTTAACCTGGGGAAGTCAGCGGTTTGCTTTAGTAAGAACGTTTCGGTGCCAGATCAAGAGTTCCTGGCCCAGATTCTGGGGGTTGGGGCGGTTGGAGTGCATGATAAATATTTAAGATTGCCCACCCTCATAGCCCGTTCAAAGATGGCTACCTTTCGGTACCTGGAGGAGAAATTGCTGGAACGGCTTCAGGGGTGGAAGCAGCGCACGCTCTCTTGGGCGGCTAAAGAGACCTTGATTAAATCCATAGCGCTTGCTTTACCTCTTCACGTCATGTCCTGTTTCAGGCTCCCGCTATCCCTGTGTCGTCTTCTTGACAGACATGTGGCGCGTTTCTGGTGGGGTGATGAGGACGGGCATTCCCGAATTCGGTGGGTCTCTTGGCGTAACATGTGCAGAAGTAAGCACGAAGGGGGTATGGGCTTTCGCCGTTTTGAGCAGTTCAATCAGGCCCTCTTAGCAAAAATTGGTTGGCGTATCCTTTCTGAGCCGGATTCCTTGTTAGCACAGGTGTACAAAGGGAAGTATTTTCCAAATTCCTCCTTCTGTTCGGCTACGGCTAGATCCCGTCCGTCTTGGGGATGGCAAGGTGTCCTTTATGGTCGTCAGCTGCTAGAAAAGGGGTTACGTTGGCAGATAGGGAATGGGCGCACTGCTTCTCTACTTCACTCTAATTGGATTCCGCAGGTGCATCCCTGGCCGGTGCGGTTTAACCCCCGGGTGCTTCCGGAGGGTGGTGACCCGACTGTGTCTGAATTAATCAGCCCAGAGGGCGGGTGCTGGGCGGAAGAGAAGCTTTCTCAGTGGTTTGACCCGGATACGTGTCATGCCATCAGAGCTATTCCCCTGCCGCGGCAGGATCTCGAGGATAGATTGATCTGGCATGCCACGACTGATGGGATATTCACTGTGAAGTCGGCCTATCATTTAGCAGTTTCGATTGAGAGAAGTAATGGTCGGTGGCGCCAATTGGCAGGATGGATGGATAAACCTAGCTGGATTCGCTTGTGGGAGGCTAATATCCCTCCTAAGTTGAAGGTCTTCTGCTGGCAAATTTTTAATAGAATCCTCCCAACCACTGAAGCTCTTCGCGAGAGAGGGGTGGAGGTTCTCCCTCGGTGCCCGGTCTGCTGGGCGGAGTCTGAAACCATGGAACATTTGTTTCTGGAGTGTCCAGTGGCGCGAGCCCTTTGGGATTTTTCGGGGTTGGAATATCTTGGCCAAGGGTTGCCTCGACATACGTTTCCTTTTTTCCTCAAGCGTTTGATGGCGCTAGTGCACCAGGCCCCTCTGTTTATGAAAGTTGTGGCTGTTCTTTGGAGGATTTGGCGATCTAGGAACTGGGTAGTCTTTGAGGGCAAACAGTTTGGGATCCCGGCCTTGATTCGACAGTTCAACCAGCAGTTTGAGGAATGGGTTAGCCTGCCTGTTGATCGCCCCCAGCTGCCTGTGACTCCTCTCCCAGGGCCTCAGTTGTCGGTGTTCACTGGGCAAGCCTCGTGTAGATGGGATGGGGCGACGAGGTCTGGTTCTCATTCGGCGGGTGGGATGGTGTTGGTGGATGCTAATGGGGATCCGATCTTGGCTGCAGGATTTCAGATCCCTCATATTGATAGTCCTCCGGTTGTCGAGTTGTTGGTTCTTCGTGAGGCCATTCGTTGGTGCCTCAGCTTGGGCTTTACAGAGGTGCAGTTTGAAGGCGACGCCAAGGTCATTATTGATAAACTTAATAGGGCGGATGCAGGTGATAGCCAGATGGGAGCAATTCTTCAAGAGGTTATAAATCTTTTAGCTGTCCAGTCTGGGTTTTGTGTACGGTTTATAGGTCGGAGTAACAATAGGGTAGCCCATTTGGTGGCTAGGAAAGCCCTGTCTTTGTACCCGGCCACTTGCCGTTTCTTTGATTTTCAGGCCTGGCTGTCTTCCAGGATGTAACTTTCTCTCTTAATCTAATGGATTATCTTTTGTCAAAAAAAAAAAAAAAAAAATAGACGAGCTACCGGAGCAAAGGTTTCATCGAAGTATATTCCTTCTTCTTGACAATAGCCTTGAGCTACTAACCTAGCTTTGTTTCTAAGAATTATATCTATTTCATCCGACTTGTTCTTTTAAATCCACTTGGTACCTATGATTACCCAATTTTTCAAGTTTGGGTACAAGTTCCCACACATTGGCTCTTTCAAATTGATGCATTTCCTCAAACATAGCAGCTGTCCAGAATTCATCCTGGAGAGCCTCTTGGACATTTCGAGGTTTAATTAGAGACACAAAGGCAATGAAGGAGGGCATAGCCCTAGACCGAGTAGTCATAGCTTGGTCCAATGATCCAATAATTTGGGTCGGAGGGTGCCTTTTGGTGATGTGTGCTGGAGGTTGCACGCCTGAGTTTTCATCATTTCCTTCAGAGCTGTCTTCAATGTTCTTCTGGTGCAGATCTTCTTCAGCTGAAGGATGGTTAACTTCTGCCCTTGTGCTTCACCTGTCTATTTATCACTTGGCCCTCCATTTAGGTTGGAGGCTGAAATTCTCTCAAGGCCAAAATCATCATCATCTAAGTCATCTGTAACCTCAACAACAGACTCATCAAATATCACGTTGACGGACTCCTCCACTTTGAGGGCCCGTTTGTTAAAAATTTGATGAGCCTTGCTTGTCGTGGAATAACCTAGAAAAATAGATTCATCTGACTTCGAGTCGAATTTAACTAGATATTCATTAGTGTTTAACACAAAACACTTACACACCCAAAAGGTGGAAATAACCAAGATTAGGTTTCCTCCCTTCCAGAGTTCATAAGGGGTCTTATTAATTCCTGATCTTATTAAGGCTCTATTCACAATAATGCAATATAACACGCAGTGTTTATAGCTTCAACCCAGAAGTACTTGGAAATTCCATAATCATGAAGCATGGTACGAGCTATGTTAATAAGAGCCCTATTTTCCTCTCAACGAATCCGTTTTGTTGAGGAGTTCTAGGGACATAAAAATTATGAGAAATGCCTAGATCATTGCAAAATAGTTCAAAGGGGTCTGAGCAAAATTCACCACCATGGTCACTACGAATGCTACAGAGTTTTGACTCTTTCTCATTTTCAACACATTTCACCAAGTTTTTAAACTTCAGAAAGGCTTCATCCTTTTTAGTTAAGAACATTACCCAGGTGAACCTTGAAAAATCATCCATAATCATAAAGGCATAAGATTTACCTCCATAGCTTATCACATTCGCTGGACCAAACAGATCCAAGTGAGGCAGCTCTAAAGATCTGGTAGTGGAAATTACAGATTTGCTCTTAAAACTAGACTTAGTCTGTTTTCCTTTAGCACACGCATCGCAAAAGAAGTCATTCTTATTGATTCTAGGTAGGCCCTTAACCAGTTCTAATCTGACAAGTTTTGACAGAATGCTAACATTTACATGACCAAGACGCCTATGCCATTCCTCTTGTTCACTTCTATCCACACTTACCAAACAAGTTTCATTAAAGCTATCTTTATCATTTAAGTCTATTGTGTAGATCTTTCCATTTCATTTGTCAGTGAACAAAATCTGTTTATTCTTAATGTTTTCAACATAGCAACAGGTGGGCTCAAATATGACTCTACAGTCTTTTCCGCACATTTGACTAATAGACATGAGATTGTGTTTTAACCCATCAACCAACATAACATTTTTATGGATGGACTAGTTCCAACTTGACCCTTTCTTATAATGTTTGCTGAATTGTTGTCACCAAAATATACCTTCCCCAAATTTCCTAACTTCAAAGTAGAGAAAAGTAACTTGTTATCTGTCATGTGGTGAGAGCATCCGCTATCCATTTTGTTGCCTCCATGCTCACTTGAAGACAACACTGCAAACAGACAACTCATTTGGTTTTTGGCACCCAGATTTTCTTGGGTCCTTGTGTTTTGATAGTCTTAGGAGTGTCTACTATTCGGATGACTAAAATAACAATGAGGATATGTACCGTATATATTTTTAGTTGCTTCTGACCACAACCTTCTTCTGCAATTCTTAATAACATGATCGGCTTTATGATAGTAGTAACATCGAGTTTCATTAGAACTGACATTGGAAAATGTGTAATTACTCCCGTGATAATATGATTTTCATTGATTAAGTTGTAATTCCTTACTGTGGTATGTGCACTCATTTTGATATCTCTCATTTTCCACTTGCAGGTTCTGTGCCTTGTTTCTGAGTTCAATTTCACTTAGTTTAATTACTAGCTGCCAAACTTGATTCTAACTCTGCTATCTTCTTTATATTCATTTCATATCCCTTTTTAGTTTGTGGTACTTGGTTTTAACATTACCAAAATCAATTTGAATGTCTCTTATGGTGTCAACTAGTATATCATCACTGTAGTATTATGATTCAAGTGAGTTTCCAAAGATACTTAATTAATTTGGGTCAATGGTTGAAGGTGTTGCTTCTTCCTCTACTTCAGTGATGGCCATGTACGATCTATGAATTGTAACTTCATCATCTTCCTCTCATTCATCTTCACTACAAATCCAAGTGGCAGTAAGAGCTCGTTCTTTCTTCAACTGTGGACATTCAGCTTTGATGTGCTCTATTCTTCCACATTGGAAGCACTCTAAGGCCTTCACACCTTTCAAGTTCTGGGTGAGTTCGCTGAGACCTCTAGCTTGAGTCATAGCTTGAAATCCCTTAGCACTTCCTTCATTTCTCTCATAGTCCTTGGATTTATTTCCAGGTCCTCCAAGACGCTTCTCTTTTCTTATTCCAAGCAGACGACTTATTTGTTTACTTAAGAGCGCCAACTCTTCATCCTCCATTTCATCGAGCTCTTCTAAATCTTCTAGTGAATTGGTAACCTTGAAGGCCACCCCTCTTTTGCCCTTCTCGACACTTTCCTTCTCCCGACCAGTCTTGTTCAGTTTATATTCATGTGTGGTTAGAGAACCAATCAGCTCGTCAATTGACAACTTCTATAGGTCTTTTGCCTCTTCGATGGAAGTAACCTTAAGAGTCCATTTTCAGGTAAGCTCCAAAGAATCTTCCTTACGAGATCTCCACTCTCATAGGATTTTCCCAAATTCTCTTGATTGTTTACAATATTTGTGAACTTCTCGTACATTTGTCTAATCATTTCAGCTTCTTCCATCTTATACAAGATGTCTTAACCTGTTATGTACCTTCATAAGTCACTTGCAGCTTGTCCCAGATTTCTTTGGCAGTCTTGCATTCCGCCACTTTGTAGAATTCTTCTAGACCTAGCGCACAGTACATTAGATTTGTCGCTTTGCAGTTCTGCTAAAACTTCTCAAAGTCTTCATTGTACCACTTCTCTTGATATGCTTTAAGCTTGTGTGGACCCTTGATTACCCTAGCCCAAAGCTTTGGGTCGGAAGAAACAACAAACAACTCCATTCGATTCTTCCGATACTCGTAGTTTACTCCTTCAAATCACCATTGTGGATATCGTCGAAGATCAGTGGACCTTCTTTAACGGCAAGGGGCTCTGATACCACATGTTGGTGGAATCAAGCGCGATATTCCTCCTCTTTTTCTCTTGTGCTTGGGTTGGATAGTTTCTTCTGAAGAACCCTAGCAACACAAAGCAGATGAATGAGAATGATCTTTTGATCTAAGAAGGATTTTTGTATAACAGGTTTGTTGCTAATGGACAATGGAGGTTTAGAGATTGTTTGGGCTTGACGAAGAGGTCGTGGGCTGAGATTTGTATCAGAACACTTTCAGGCCCACTCCAACCAATCTGGTGCCTATCTTCAACGATGACGCTGTCGTTTTGATGTCTGGTTTTCGTTCTCCTTCAATCAATCAAAATCTCCTTCCCCTGTAACCCAATTAGTAATTCAAAAACAGAGTATGTAAATCAAGCTTGGCCCAGAGACGACACACATAATTTTTGTGTGGTATCTGGTATGCAAAGTGCAATACCGACTAATCCATTGTCAGAGAATCACTCTCTTGTGATCTCCGACAGCTTACTACGAATATGTATATGTGAAGCTCGATACAAAGGTTATCCTCACAATAAGAGTTTAACCCACTCCTGAACTAAAATCCGAGTCTCACATTTTAATCTAGCAATCCTGCTAAGAACCCATAAGAGTTTACCCAACCCTTTTAAACCAAGATTCTCTCCGAATTCCCAACATGGTTTTTTCTTTCAAAACACTATAGCTCTTCCTTTCTACTCTGCTTCGCTTCTTATACTGATCATCTACTAGTCGTTGATCACCTTCCATTTATGCACATATTTGATTTGAACACTTTCCATCTTTGCTCTAGTGATATTTCATGTAATCGGCCAGCCTTGCAGGTTGATCCTCCTTTCCTATTCTGAGTTCGATAAACAAGCCATCTCTTCGTTCTGATCCATTTGGGACCATTGACAGGCTTTCTCTCAACAAAGTGAAGCAAATGTGCAAGTTTCAAGTCAACCGGAGATCAAATGGCGACTCGGGAGAAGAAACTTGGGCATGTCCCGAAGAAGAATGGATTTATACCTCATTTTATGGACACATAATTATGTAATCTTGTCATAAAAAGAAAGAGGACGAGACCACGAGCATCTAGGATCAAACAACACATGAATCGGAGGTCAAACGAGCTCAAACAGAGCTTAGGAGTGCATGCTAGAAAATGTGCACGAGCTATGCACGGCCGTGCAAGGTTTCCAGAGGGTTTGCATGGCCAAAACCTCAATTTGCAAGGCCGTGCAATCAGGGAGTGCATATTTCCGCAGGTATAAAGCTGTTTTGCAATTTTTGGAGAGAGAGAGTTGGATTTTGGATCCCAAATACCCAAGGGACGAACCCTAGAGAGAGCAACTTGGGAACATTCTTAGAACTATTTTGGATGATTTCTTCATCATTGGAGCTCGAGAATCAAGTCTGGAGATGGAGATTGAAGATCTAGATCAGATTTCTGCATTCTCTCTCTTCTCTATGGAGTAACTTCCCTTCACTTAGGTTTTGAGGAACCCTAGTTCCATGTGTTAGGGATCTTGCTTGTAATGACTTTTGGATGCTATACTGTTTGACTTTAATCGATTGAGGCATGATTTGTTGAGTCAATTGTATCCTAATCATATTCTCTTAATTTCTGCTTTAACTTATGATAGATTAAGAGAGCTTCTTTGATTGATAGTAGTGAATTGATTGTGTGAGTCAGTCAATTCACTGCTTTGTACTGGATATCATTTCAAGTACTGGAGATCTGTGTTAATTGCCTTAGTATTCTAGATCAGTGAAGGTTATTCGCATGCTGGGTATTGTGTTTGAGAGGGCTTGGTTAGCTTAAGAGATTCCAAGCTATTTTTGGATCTTCCGCAATCTAATCAACAGTAAAACGACCAAAAGAAATCACAACTTGGATCTAACTGAGGAGCTAGGGGGAATCTTACCTAAGTGAGTTCCCAACATGTAATTAGTAGTTTTACGTAGTTTAGCTTGTAGAGTAGTTTAGTTTATCAAACCTTAATATGATTTGCTAGATAATGAACTGAAGCTGAATAATAGTAACTCTAGAGATTCGTAGATTTGATATTTATTACTTGTGCCACTATACTGCAGTCCATTTCATTGGTTACACTTAGTCATTGTAAGGAGTTGTGTTTTAGCGAGTCAGTAACAAATAAGGTAATAGATTACACTTTACACTTAGAATGGAAAAATATAATTTTGGAGCAATGGAAAGTGGAAGGTGTGTGATGATACACATTTTATATATATTTAGATTTCATTTCTTAAGTATTTGAATACTAAAATAATGATTATTTTGGTTGATATTGTACTATACATGATTAAATGTTGATATCTTAGGATTTAGCATGATATATATAGGGTTTTAGCCATTTAGTTTGTAGTTTGGTCATTCCAACTAAACTCTATGCTAGGTTGTGTGTTCTTTCATAATCTTAAGTTCTAGCGTGATGAGGATGGTGTGTACCAAATTTCGTGCCAACCGAAACACGTTTGAAGGGTGAAAAGAATACTCAAGGTTGGGCCAGCACCAGATTCATGGTCATGACCTACATCACGAGCAATGATCACGACTGCCCTATTCTTCGGCCATGAATGCGTGCAACGAGAGATCAATAGGTCTCACATCAAGCCTTAAGGTAGATTTGATTTGGGTTGTATGTAAGAGATGATTGTGAACCTATTTCCTATATCAATTGATGATTTTCATGTTTCCTTATGCTTGTGTTGCGGATTTGAATTTAGGGTTTCTTGACCTAATTAAGAGAGATAGGAAGAGAGGGAGGGAGACCATCTAATTAGGTCAAGGACTAGAACACCCATCAATAAAGTGAAGTTGTAACTGCATGACCATTGAGTTGTAGCTTCATTTGCTTGTGTTTAAGGAATCTAATATGAAAGCTATATGGGATTAGTTGGTTGCATGAACATTGAGCCAAGTTATAATGAATTTGTAACTTCATGACCATTGAGTTGTAGCTTCATTTGCTTGTGTTTAAGGAATCTAATCCTAAAGCTTTATGCGATTAGTTGGTTGCCTGACCATTGAGCCAAATAGTTCCCTATAATTGAAATTAAGTGCATGAACATTGAATTTCATAGCAATTTATAAGATAGGGAGGTCTTCATTGACATATTAAACCAGTCTCAACATATTACTAGAGGGATTCAACCCTAAGCAACATCTTCCCTCTATTGATATCCATGTTAATTAGTTTTGTTTCTTTCCTTGTTATTTTAGTTCAATTAACATTTAAAATTTTCATCATGTTGATTAAATAGTAGCTTGAAGCCAAGAGTGGTAGTAGACATAAAGGCCCGTGGAATACGATCTTGGTCACCACTACACTCTACTACTTTGCCAATCTTGGGTGCACTTGTCATAGGCCAGAGTAATTAGTATTGTATTAAACCAAAATTCATAACTTGAGTTGAGTTTCAACCCTATACCAAGTTTTTGGCGCCATTGATGGAAGTATTTAGGTTATTATGAAAGGTTTCGAGCTACTAGTTTAGCCTTGTGCTTGTGATTGTTTGAGTGTGGTAGTTGTAATTGTGTTCTTGTGTAGTTTGTGTTTCTTCTTTGTGTATATTGCACCACTCTTCTCCCCGAATGGTGGTTTGTGTTTGTTTGATCTTTGCTTTTTGTGTTTTAGTGTGTTTGTAGCTTTGAAACATGGACCCATGTGGCTTCCACAAAGTGTAGGGTATCAACTATCTCCCTAATGGTGCTACCCTGAAGCTTCAAGGAGAAGTGAAGGCCAAGGTTACTGATTAGAAGAAAAAACCCCTCTCTATTCTCACCAACAATATCCCATGGTCACCAAATTCCCCCACCGATTAATTAAGAACGTCCTTCAAAACCTAAGACAAAATCAGAGTTGGATATTTCCATGGACCATGGGCCGCATGATGGTGACAACCCCGAGCATGGCAAATCGAGGCCATTAAGAAAACTTGCCCCAGTCCACCCAAATAATAAGAGCCAAATTGAGTTTCAAATAGATGGATTTATCACCAAGCGTGAGATAGCAATTCATCCTCCAGTACCACCAAATCCTAAGACCACATGGAAATTGGAATTCAAGCAATTCATGGCAAACACCGATGGGACATATTTCAATGTAGTAAATCCCAGCCCTCATTTATAAGTGGTAATTTAGACATGTTTTCCCCTTGTTCTTAACCATTTGTCTTGGAAACACTAGTTCCTTGGCTTCTTTTACGCTATGTTGTATTTTGTCACATTCCAGGTCCTAGCACGTGGATAAAGCATAAGAGCAAGTTTTGGAATGTTTGGAGGCTAAAACGGGACCAAGGAGGATATAGAGGGAGAAGTCACAACCTGAAGAATTAAAGTCACAGTCACTTCCATGACTTCCATATCCAAGACGCCAAGACAAGGTATAGAGACAGGAGAAATTTTGAAAGTCACGAATGAGCTTGAAAAGTCACAGTTGTGAATTTTCATAGAGTCATGATCGTGACTTCCCCTTGAAGACTTAAGTGAAACGACGTGTATTAGAATTCAAGGTCTGAAGTGAAGAACCCACAACCACGACCTCAACCGTGGCTTTGTCGTTGCTCGGGTTTAAAGAGATCTTTGCCATTTTTTCAAAGGAGATCTGAGTTTTAGACATAAAAAATTGAAAGAGGGAGAGAGAGAGAGAGAGAGAGAGAGAGATCGACTTCACCATTGGAGCTCGAGAATCAAGCTTAGGAGTGGAGATTACCAATTAGAATAAGAATCTTATCATCATAATGAATTTTTCATCTTCTCATCTTCATTTCCTCTCTATAGAGTAGATCCCCTTCTCACTTGGGTATGAGGAATCCTAGTCTTGGAAGTTGAATCGATGATTGTTTGATGCTCTAGTGTGTTTTAATTAAGACTTTATATCCTATTGATGCTTTTATTCAATGAATTGTTTGAGCCTTAATCACATTCTTATGATTTACGCTTTAACCTAAGAGAGACAATATGTGTTTTAGAGCATCGTAAATTAGAAATGGGGGGATCGATTGTACGAGATTGAGTGGTTGTTTGGTAGTTGTGATTCTTCAAATTGATGTATTGAGTCAATTAGTGTAGTATCATTTGATGTATTGAATCAATTGGTGTATTAGCCAAATACCTTGTTTGGAGGTTTAGATTTTATGTTTTTTGTAAGACTACAAAAGTTAATTTTGAGTGATTGTAAAGAATCTCAACAAAAAGTAGAGATAAATAATCACTCAATTTTAAGTGATTGTGGTGGGGTGGGGCCTCCAAAAAGTTAATACATGTATTCTAGTTCAATATAAGTAAAAAAACGAAGTAATCTTACAAATACATGAATTAGCTCAATACACCATTTGAAATAACAACTTCCAAATGACCCCTGAGTCAATTCACTACTATGTATTGGATTTTGATCCGAAGAAGGGAAACTAAAGTGCATTTCCTTGGTCTTATGTTTTAGTCGAGGATAGAGTCCCTCAATACTGTTTATTCAAGAGGGCATTGATTTCTTTTAAACATATTCGTGGCTACTTAATGATTCTCCACATTATAAATACGGAGTAAAACAAACTAGGGCGTCATCAACCATTAATCTGACTACTGACTGGGGGGAATCAATACCCGAGTGACTTTTCTCCTTCTGAAACTTAATAAAATTTCTTACTATGTTATTAGATCTAGTTGTTTCATTTAATCATTTTTAATATGATATGCTAAATAACTGACCAAAGCTTAGTAATAGTAACTTTAGAAACACTTGTGCTACTATACTGCAATCCCTTTTTTTATTTCATTTGACCAAAGTTAGGAGTATAGTTTGTAGCCACCAAGTTTTTGGCGCAGTTGCCACAAGTTGAAAGGGTCGTGGGATACAACCAATCCCTTCGAAGGTTGATTATATATAGCCAACATCGTGCATCCGTTGATTGTAGCCAACAACTTTGAGAGCAAGACCAGTGTGATCTCTATAATTTAGAGTTCCATCCAGTTCCATGGGTTAAAGACTGAGTAACCTCATGAGCATCTCCATCATTTTCTGAAACTAACTTATGGAATAAAGGTGAATGGTGTGCCACAAGATGCCATCCGACTAAGACTCTTTCCGTTCTCTTTGAGTGGGAGGGCAAAGCATTGGCTCACCAACCAACCTCCATTATATATCAGTTCATGAATAGATTTTTTTGGAGAAGTTCATGGTCTGCTCTTTCCCTCATCCACGATATCTCAATTGGGAGGGAGATTAGTCAAATTTTTCCAAGAGGATTAGACATTGTGTGTTGCATGGAGAAGTCATGGCCCGCATCATCATTTTGATGGCTGGTACCATGTATCATGCTTATACAACATGATGTTCTTTGAAGATAGGCATATTCATTGATTCATTCTGGCCAAGAGATATGCTTAATAAGACTCCACCTCACATGAACCAAAGTTTTGAATAAATGGCCGCTCGTGGGCATGACTGGGGTGTGAGTAGAAGATTCAGAGGGACGAAGGAAAGATATACGTTCCAGGTGGATTCCAACACTTCTCCAGAAGCTAAGGTAGAAGGAAATATAAAGAAGTTAAACAAGATGTATACTCTTTCTAAAAGTCGGCCAACTTATCAAGTTATATCGTGGGACTAGAGTGGGGGAACGAACGATATGTTAGAAGATTGCGAGGCTATGATGCAACCACCACACATGAGGAGCAAGTGGACTTTGTTGCCAATGTCAGATTAGGAAATCCTTATGTAACAGATTCAATCCGATAGCTGGAAAAAAAACCCGTGGATTAAGGGGGGGGGATTCTATATGTGAGAGAGAACTAAAAATTCATTTAAAGTAAGTCATAGAGAAAGGGAAATGAAAAAAAAACTTTTGACGTAAATCCTCGCAAAAAGGGAAACTTGTCTAATCGACAATTTGAAAACCATGGCTTAAGAGAAATTCTTAGGTGCTCCCGGAGCACCACGTTGGCTTGGTGATGTGGTGCTCCCGGCCAATGAATTTCTGCCATCTGTTTGTATTAATTAGTTAATTAATGGGTGGAAAATAGAAAGTTTTGTTTGGGTGCATGAATTAAGGTGGACTCCTCTATGAACTGCCTACTCCTACAACATGCTTGCACTGAACTGAGGTCCCACTAAAGAATATAACACTTTTGCTATTATTAATGCTAAACCCTAAGGTCTCCTCAAAATCAATCCTAATTAATTCCCCACCTCCTTCTTTATTCATTCATCGAATCTTTCATGCGGAATGACCATCGATGAGTTTACCACCGCCACTCTCTGTTACTATGTAATTAGAAGAAGGGTCTCAACTTCATCAGAAAAGTAGAATAGGTAAAGGGGAAAAATCAATCTCTTTGGCGGGGATGCTTCTATACTGTGTCGGGAATCGGGATCTTCATCGGTGTTGGAATCACCATTCTGCCTGAATCTCCTTCGTCATCGGAATCGTCCCTTAACTCTGGTCGGATCCAAAACGAAGAAGGCAGAGCAAAAGAAAATGGTTGTTACGCCTCATTAGGTTTGCTAATCGAAGAATCACAGTTCGCTGGACCTAAGCTTCTTGGAGTACGCCACCGTAAATAATAGAGGGTGAAGTATTATACCGGAATATTTCCTTGGAAGGAACATATATATGACCCAAAGCTTTTTTCAGCTTGGTGTGTTGTTTTATTTATCCGTCTGTTTTGATTATTGATCTCAAACAAAAGTAATACTGGTTAATTAATTAATACAAACAGGTGGCAGAGGTTCATTAGCCCGGTGCACCACATCACCAAGCTAACGTGGTGCTCTGGGAGCACCTAAGAATTTCTCATGGCTATGGGGAAAATATGTAAGAGAAGAAGAAAAAACTACATTTAAGGTAAGTTCTAAAGAAAGAGGAAACTTGTCTAATTGACAGCTAGAAAAATGTAAGTTAAAGAAAAATTGTTTATAAGGTAAGTTTTAGCAAATTGTTTTTAAGGTAAGTTATAGCAGGTCTTATGGTGAACCCTTCCACACCCTACCAGACTCTTTAAGCAAACTTACGCATAGAAAATAAAGTATTAGTCCCTCCCCCCACACACAAAGTTGTACTTACATAGGAGTTTTAAAAGTTCAAGACTTACATCTTAATCATGATATAATATGTCTCGAACGAGATTCGAAATAACTTCAGTTGACACCCATCCAACAAAATTACCCTCACTTTTTATAACTTCAACAAGAACATATGTGTAGTATTTTTCAATCCTACCTCTCACTTCATCACTCGTATCTTCTCTGGTATGTATATATATAACACATTCGCAACATAACATTGACTAGTATTCAATTAGCTGTTGAATTAGTTTTACGTATGTTTTAGGTATAAAAAAACGAATCATATGGTGTGATCTGCATCCAAAAGATAAAGATGGTTACACAAAATGATAATCCATCTTGATATACATAACATAGCATGGTGATATATCAAATTTCCATTTTTACAACATAATCAAGACAATATAGAACAAGAGATAACTTGACAGCTAACTAGTTTTACATACGTCTTAGATATAAAGAACAAACTATATGATGTAATCCACGTCCAAAAGAAAATGATGGTCACGCATAAAGTAATAATCCAATTTATATACATCACATAGCATGGTGGTATATCAAATTTCCATTTTTCACAACATAATTAAAATAATATAAAACAAGAGATAGCTTGCTTATGGCGCGGTAGATTACTACGTGAGTGGATGGCTAAGCGTGGTGGTAGTGCGATTCACGCACTTTCGGTAGTCTTTCCCCCAATAGTAACAATCAACCTCAATTAACTAATTAGCTAAAACTTATCATTTTACTCTTAACAATTATCTCAACAAGAGCTTGACCTCTGAAGTTAACATCAGAATTGAGTCTTTGCAACTATCCAAGTTTAGAGACCATGTCTATTCAAACAAAACAAGTTATAATGGAAAGAAAAACTCATAAATCAAACCTTAAAGAAGCTACATACCTCCTTCACTCAAGCAGGACGAGCTAGAGCCATTAGAGTGTTTTTTAAACTACTATAATTTGTATTTTCTGCTGGTTTCTTCAGATTGGAGTTTATCGTCAGTCGATTGTCACTCATGATTATGTTGCTCTTAGGCTAGATTTGGAGGAACAAAAATTGTGGACGATTATTGTGTTTCTTATGTTAGTTTCAGTTTGAGATTTACCTACTATCACATATGACTATTCCTTGTAATTTTATTGTGTGGTTAAGTTTGGTGCTAAGAAGAAAAGGACAAAAAATGGTGGTCTTTTTTTTTTGTTGGAAAGACAATATGACAAGTTAAACCTTGTGTTTGCTTTGGAGGGGAAGATGAGAAGTCAGAAGTAGCAAAAATTATAGAAGAAAAATAGAGGTGTGTTAAAGGCAAGACTTCTATTCTACTTTTTTATAGACAATTCTTACTTTTTATTAACCATTAATAATAAAATGAGGGATCGGAAAGATTAAGTTACTATTTTGGTAACCCTCAATGTGTAAAAGAGAAAGAGAGCAACATTTACTTTTTAATTTCAACCATTAATAATATCTACTCCATTTGTTATTATTTTGATAGACTTCTTATTTATAGTTATACTATGTTCGTCTTAGAGAAGTTTTTACCACATAGAATTTAGCAAAATTCACAAATTTAATGTCATTTTTATAATAAAAATACAAACCATCCCCTAGATATGAATTATTTTTTATGTAATGTTGAAAGATAAACCACATATAAATAAACTAGACATATATAACTTAGAAAAAAATCAATTAAACTCTCTGAGGGAACAACTAAAAGAATAATCAAAGTTTAAGAAAGAAAAAAATATTGTAATCCATGTACAAAAGAATACAAAAAGTCAAATTAAAGGTTGGTTTCAAACCAAATCCAAATGCATATTTCACTTTTTAACCTAATACTACAATTCTCAATGTTAAATTCCAAATCAAAATATCAAATCATCCATGGACACCATTAATGAAATTCAATAGAAAGTATACTCAATAAAAAAAATTTAGGACAAGGTCATCATCCGCAAAGTAGAGCGATAGTGCTTTACATCCACAAACATATTTGTTGCTCAAATTATTCCGCTAGTTCAAAGTTTCATTCACAGTAACAAATTTTTATTTACCATGACTTTTAGAAGACTAACTAAATTGATCCCAAGTTTGTGTGCCTACAACTCCAACCAAAGTCTAGGCAAAGTCAAGCAAAACTAATTCTATCGCATAGAAAATGAAACTCCATACTCAACCACAGTTGGATGTTACTTCTATCCATGGACAATCTAATACAAATAGGAAAATTAAGACATAAATTTTACTATAAAGCTTAAGAAAATACAGCGAGGAGGCCACCAATGTTTTCTTTGTAGTGCTTCACACTGAGCATGTTTAACTTCAGAGTTCTTGTAATTCTTTCATTTTTAACCTCACTCTGCCATCTATATAAATCCTTTATTCTATCTTCCAAACCATCGGCAACAGTAACCAAAACCTCAAGTAGAAGGAAAAAAACACAGAGACAAAATCATGATTAGGTGCTCCTGGACAGGCTTCTGCTAATTTCATTGACAGTCCTCGTTGCCTCCTCCTCCTCCGCCCGCAAGATTATCCTCAAAACGCACACGTATTGGATCGGCAAAGACAATGGAGTTTACGTGAAGCTCGTTGACAAAAATTTAGACTCGCTGTTTTACCATTAGTTGGACAAAAGGCTCGACCCTGACCCAAATCGATTGATTATCTATAGCCTCATTTTGAAGTCGGTGCAAATAGACTTTTTAGGTGGTAACATAAACAAATCGATTTGCAGAGCTTAGGCAGCTTTTTATGCCGCATTTAAGAGCATCTTCTTGGAGCGCCAAACTAATGATTAAAGATCGTGACCTGATGAGGCCATCACATTGAAATCAAAAAAATTCCCTTATAGCTTTGTTATAAATTTGGCGCGAAAGTTAATTTATGTCTCTCGTAAATAAAAGTTTCAAGATTATTGTGCATAGAAAATGCAATCCAATAATACACAAAGAATGTTGCACAAAATATAAAACATATAAAAGTAAAAAGACACATAAGATCTTCGATATAGCTAGAGAAACTAAGATTTCATCGTCTCTTAACCAAGATTCAAGAAGGCACTAAGCATAAGACGGGTGTTGGGTCTTTCTTAGCGCCTAGTTCGCTTAGGCGACGTTAGAAGAAAATAATATCATATGAGCCTATTTGCTTAGGGGCCATTTTGATATGAAATATCACATTTAAAATAACTCATCAGCCAAACAAGACATTTTAACCCAAATACCACATTCAAATTATAAAATAACACACAAATACCACATTTCCATAAAGTGAGTTATTGCAACCTACAAATAACTCAAACCAAAAAACTCATCCAAATGACCCCTTAGTCAAATGGCTAAAGTATTCTCACCACAAGAATGACTATAAATTCAAATATTAATCAATATGATTATTCAAAATATGCATTAACAATTAATGACACAAATTATAGTTTTGAAATTTTGAAAAGTTCGTAACTGTAATTAATTAATTTCAAATTTTCTAACCTTCTTTATCGCCTAACATCTTTCTCTCTCTAAATCTATAATTGTTTATCGCTCATTTATCTTTCTCCCCCCCCCCCCCCCTAATTCCATCAGGCTCTCTATCTTCCTTCTCAGAGTTTCTAGTGATGGTGGTCATATCTACTGTGTTGCTTGATACCTTCCTCTCTCTGCTTCTAAATATCTATCTCCTATGGCATTTTGGTGGTGTTGATCATATCTGCCACCATTGTTCCTCTCTTTCCCTTCTTCCTTTTTGGCAGCAAAGATGACGACAAATTCCTAGTTGTCAGCTCTCTTCTCATTATGCTATTTAAGTTTTATGTTGCATATATTTTCATAAATGGATGATCATCACTTTATGTGAGACTAAACGGTCTTAAATCAACACATGTCCACATCCCATCAATTTCACTTCACTTATTTCACCTTCTCAACGTTTCAGCTCTGTTGCTTGTGAGAAAATGGTGAAAACTTTCTCCCTCCCATCGTCGGTTCATTTCCTCCATATCCATAATTTCCATCCTCGCCTTTGCATTTTAGTCTTTCTCTCGCCTCTCAATCTCTCTAAAAAGCAACATCTTTTCTTTTCTTGTTTGAGTTTGTCGATTATTGTTTGAAAGCTGATTGAGACCAAGTACACCACTACAATGAGAGAACAAAACACCGCTATTACTTGAAAGGTCCAATCTTGTTCTCTTTTCGCCTTCGTAGCTATATCTTTTTGAAGCCTTGCCTCTCTTAGCCAATCCTTTGTTGAGGTTAGCAACTCTTTCTTCTTCCTAGTAAGATTTCCAACTATCAAATCTGCAATATGCAAATCTGTCCTTTTGTTGGTCACTCAATATATCATCCCTAACTCGAGACTTTATTTCTATCGGTGGTATATATTTCACAAATGGATGAGTCACCACTTGATATGCAATAAATGGTCGTAAGTCCACACCTGCCCACATCCCTTCAATCTCACTTGACTCCTTTCACCTTCTACATGTTTCTGCTCCCCTGCTTGCAAAAAATGAAGAAAACCTTTCTCACTCCCAGTGTCTGTTCACTCCCCCATATCCATAATTTCCGCCATTGCCTTTGCATTTAGTCTTTCTCTTGTCTCTCAATCTCTCCAACGAGCAACGTCTTTTCTTTTTTAGCTTAGGTTCGTCGATTATTGTTTGAAAGATGACTACTACTAGTACACCACTACATAGAGGGAACAAATCATTGATCGTTTCTTGAACGGGCCACTCATGTTCTCTTTTGTTTTCATAGCTATACATTTTCAAAGCCTTGTCTGTCTTAGTCATCCTTTATAGAATTAAGAAACTCTTTCTTCTTCCAAGTAAGATTCCAAACTATCAGATATGCAATATGCCTTTTTGTTTGCATTGTCGCGATTTTTCCAGTTTCTCTTTGCTGATGAAATTCTTAATCATTGACGAAAGTTAATAAATTGTTATCTTTTGGTTTGTCCATGTCAGTTTCAATTTTGGAATTCATACTTGATTTTTGTCAGTTTGTTTGTCCGGGTGCATGTTTCTCTTTGGGAAGAGGTCTTATATCTTCACCTCCCTATTATGCTCAATCTCCCTTTGCAACCAATCGTTGGAGACTATGGACTTAAAACGAGTCCAATTTAATAATATGGCATTTGGGTTGCCAACTTGCCATGCTCTGGTTTCAAAGTGCTGACAAATTTGACGTTGTCTGAATGCTACTTGGATTTCTCTAGCTGGAACCAACCACTCAACCTGTTTGCTCGATTCCCCATGTTGATGAATTTTTTGCTGATATCTTGCAGTTGTTCTCTTGGTGACGATCCTGAATATGATGAGACGATGAAGTGTTTGCAAGTGGCCTCCAATTGCTTAGCCTGGAAGTCGATGATGTATTTGGTTTTGATGAGATAAAAATAATTGCTCCTAATCTCAAACGGTGTACTTACAAGAATAAGATTTGTGACTTCTTTATGATAACATAAGTCTTGTTCAAAGTCCCTTCCTTAGAGAATGCCAATATCAAGTTGTTGGGATACAAGTACTTGGTCGATGAGTATAAGCAAGTGGCAAATCGACAGTATGCGAACTTGTTCCTTGGTCTGAGTAGAGCAATGTCCCTTGTCTTCCAATTCGACACCGCCAAGGTAAGTTTCCTGTAACTAGTGTAATGTGCACATGGTCATATCAATATAGTACGTCATATATGTTGTAAGATATTTTTCAATTTTTTTTATCTATCGAATTTTTGTGATTGCATTTCTTATGAAAGTCGTTATTGGTCTCTACTTGCTACGTGAGTTGGGTTTATTTCATGGAGAATTGGTAGAAATGTTAAATTTTTCCATGTTTTTTTTTTGTTTGCCTTGTGCTCCTGTTTTAGGAAGTCTTTGATGCTTGTGGCTTGTTGAGGGGTCGACTTTCTCCTTTTAAAGATTAAAGTCCCCAAGCTTGCGTCATTCAAAACCAACAGTCGACATACCAAACTATGTAACATGATTCTTTTTCAGTGAGTCACCTGTCAAATATGAAAAAGGTGTTAAAGTAACCTAGGTGAATCGATGGAAATATGCTCTTATAGTCTCGCTTCATTAAACCATAGTTACATATATACTTGTGTATATGGAATGCATATTTACATGATAATTTTTTTTGTTTAGTTGAGCTCAATTTCATTTTTTGTATGTAGGTGGAATGACTTTCAAGTACTTGGAAGATTTCACAAGCTGCAAGTCATTTCCTCTTGTGAATCTGTCGCAAAGTAGAAGCTCAAGATACTTCGGTTCCTATTTGTATTGTTTATTGAAAAACTAGGGGATAGGTCTTACTACTAGACCTAACTCATATAAGTTTACCTAGACAGTTGAGACTATAAACATTGGACTTGATGTTCTCTTTTATATTTGCTCTTATTGTCGACCATAGTGAAAGACAAATGAACTTCCCCAGATTATCTCAATGTTCATTTTAATTATTTTATGCTTCTTAGATTTTATGGATTTAGCAATTTGAATTCGGCGCGAAGTAAATAGGTTGTCATGTGGGATAAATCAATAAATTCATGACTTGAAGGGACTAGACTTAAAAGTTTATTTTTGAGTAATCAATTAATGAGTTTGACATGAAAGTTGAAAAATATAGTATATCACGTGCGATGAATTGATCAATTAATTAAATTTTATTTATGTTTGAATAATTCATACCTAAATTTGGTTAACCTACAATTATACAAAGTGTGGCATGGAACAAATCGGTCGTTCAAATTGTATAGCATATAATGTCACAGTAAGTGTAACTATAAGATTATTGTCCAATAATTATAAAAATAATTCAAAATTACTATGACAAGTAATTTAGCGTTAGAAATGGAAAAATCATTTTGATGCTCGAAACTAACTTTTGGTATTTGGAGTTAAGACGTTGATTTTTCAAGTTTCCATATTCAGAGATTTTGATGATAACACTTTAGAATTCGACGTTTAATTTGAATATGAAGAGCAAATATTTTAAACATTTTTTAGATTCTTTGCTAAGCTAATGATTATTGGTTAAACATAAGACTTCAGTTACCAAAAAAACCCTTCAGTTAGAAACCTCTATTCTCATGGTTAAGTAATGCGTTGACCAAAACCAAAGATTCTAATAGTCAACCAAACCATCTTAGTAATCTCCACTTCGACAACATGTATTGGGGGGAAACAAAGGAATTCCTTTCTCTCTCCTCTTTTCTCTCTCCTCTTTTCTTTGAACATGTCTCTCTCGTGATCCAAATTTTCAATAACCAAGGTCGAACGTGGGAATTGTTGTTTGGTGCCTCTACTTACCACCAGCTGCAATATTACAAACCGAAGATCACCAATGGTTTGTTAAGAATCCCTAAATCCATCGTGGAGAAAGGGGCTCGAAGGTTTGAGAACTCCTTGGTTGGTCAATATTAGCGCTCTCCACAGTCTTAGTTTAGCAACGATTAGGTTTTGGGCTAATTGGCTATGGAGGCGTGTGGGATGTAAAAGTTTCGTGGTTTGAGGATCGTTTAGTTCTCTTTCAGTTTTCGTTGGAGGATGTCTATAGATGGGTTTTTGAGGGAGGTCCAAGGCTCTATAAGGATAATCTATAGTGTGTTAGGCGTTGGGTGCCAAGGATTCAGGTGATTGAGATTGATAATTCGGCTATCCCAATCTTGGAACATGAGGGGATTTAATTGCCCCTCGAAGCACAGAGATGTGCTTGAGTATGTAGGTAAATATGGAATAAAGGTGCTTGCTCTTCTTGAAACTCGAGTTCAGAAGGCACACAAAATAAAAGACAAGTTTCTTGGGTTTACCTTTCGAGAGAACTACCAATACAATAAGTTGGGTAGAGTGTGGTTGGCATTGAGTTCGGATGTGCAAGTTAGGATATTAGCTAGAGATGCCAACTTCATTCACTCTCTAGCTATTATCTCGGCTCAAGATAGTTTTTTCTTTACTACGGCGTATGCATCCAATTATGAAGATGAGAGAATGGATACGTATAGAAGATTGAGAAGATGGATGGTCAGTGGTTTCCAGTGTCTGATTTGTGGCGACTTTAATGCCATTTTGAATCTGGTGGAAGCATCAAATAAGGTATTTATTATCCAAAGTGTGGTGACGTTCAGGAAATGGATTGAGAAGATGGAGATTGTTGATCACCAAGCTATTGGTCCATTTTTCACTTGGTCAAACAATCAAAGAGGTAATCCTATTGCTCAAAAGCTTGATAGTGTTAGGTAATGAGGAATGGATGGAGAGGATGCCAGACTGTGTTGTAGAGTTTCTTGCTCCTTCATTCTCATAATATTGCGACATATATGTTGGTTAGACCAAGGGTGACTAGAAAGAAATTCTCAAAGCCTTTTCGTTTATATGAGACGTGGATAGAGCATGAGAGTTATAATAGTATTCTACAATCTTCATGTGATAGACAAGCCTTTGCCCTTCATCTGCATGATTCCCAAATAGCTACTTTGGAATTGCCTTATGAGCTTTCTTTTGACAGAGTTAAAACTTTGGCTTCTGAGTTCAAGACTTTGCAATCTATGGAGAATCATTCTATAGGCATAAGTCTCATATTTAGTGACTTACTGTGGGAGACTCTAATATGTCATTTTTTCTATAAATCCACGAAGATAAGGATGACTAGGAATCAAATAAGGAAGATTGTTTTAGCTCAGAGAAGAAGATAACAGATGAAGAGGAAATTGCCAAGGAAGTAGTATCATTTTTATCACTCACTCTATGACATTGTAATTGTGATGTTCACCCTTGCAGACAATTAATCAGGGACTATATAAGAGGGAGAGCTGGAACAGATGGGAAGAAATCTCTTTGTCAAGAGATAACTAAACAAGAAATTAAAGATGCACTATTTAATAGGGCGTTACTATTCGTCGCCCTAGATTTTTAAATTCTATCGCCCTAAGTCATACGAATTTACAAAGCT
The DNA here is from genome assembly GCA_946122785.1 of Linum tenue. Classification (NCBI taxonomy): domain Eukaryota; kingdom Viridiplantae; phylum Streptophyta; class Magnoliopsida; order Malpighiales; family Linaceae; genus Linum; species Linum tenue. The sequence continues at coordinate 64,256,028 of CAMGYJ010000006.1, read as the reverse complement.
GCCCTTCACTCCGGCGGGTAGGGAGAACAGGGAGAGCTTCGGCGGTTGATTGGTGGCGTGGGCGGCGGCAGGCCGGCGGGAGATTACTGGCGGACGCCCTTCACTCCGGCGGGTAGGGAGAACAAGGAGAGCTTCAGCAGTGTAGTGATGCCGCCGGAAGACTCGTCCCTGCAGCCGTGGAGTTTTGGGTTGGAAGGAAACAGTTGGGATTTTATGGAGATCAGGGAATCGGGGAATGGGGATTGATATGGAGATGGAGAGATAAGGTTGAAGTCAGGGAGGAGTTATATGTATGTGAAGGGAATTGAATGGGGAATGTGAAAATGGTGGGCGGAGGGAGAGAAGAAGGAAGGACGTCTAGGCTTCCAGCTGCGTGCTTCTTCTTCTTCAGGGGCAAAATCGTCTATTTATGTAAGTCTAGGGCGATAAATTCAAAAAGTTAGGGCGACGAATAGAAATTCAGATTTAATATGGATCCTTCAAAGGCAATAGATCAAATGGTTGGTCTGTTGGATTCTTTCACAGAAGCGGGAGGTAATTGATAAGGATATTTGTGCTAGAGTCAAAGACTTTTTTCAGAAAAAATAGTTGTCTCGAGGGATTAATGTGACTTCCCTAACTCTATCCCCAAATATACCAAATGCTGAATCTTTCTCTTCTTATAGACCAATTGCTTGCATTAGTATTCTCTATAAGATCATCTTGAAAATTCTAGCAAATAAGATTTAGATTCTTACATGAGATTATTAGCAGTAACCAATCAACATTTTTTAAGGGTCGAAGTATAATGGATAACATTTTGGTGGCGCTTAAAATAGTTCAAAATTATAATATGAAAATGATGTTTGAGGAGTATTTTTAAGATCGATTTTCATAAGGCTTTTGATTCTGTCTACTGGAGCTATCTTATGTTGGTGCTTGATGAAATGTACACTACATAGGAGGGTACACTACATCCGATCATCCGCCCATTCCTTTCCAGAAGCCAAACCGCCCTATTTTGCCCCCACTATCCACTGCTGCCAGGGTCCGGTTCGATCGGTTTCCGTCCCAGTTCGACCATTTTGGTTCACATGGTTCAACCGAGTTTGGTTCGAATCGGTACGATCCGGACCAGTTCGGTTTGAGTCACCCCGAATCGGTCCGTTCCTGTTGGCCCTGCCCGATCCCGGTCCGCCCTTTTCTGTCGGCCAACCGCCGCCCAAGCCCAGTCGGTTAGGATGGTGGTCGCCGCCACATGGTCTCCCTCTGTGTGTCAAACTCGGCCCACTCTCTGCTCTGGTCAATCAAGCTCATCTCCTCTGCACTACAGGCCCAGTCGGCCCGTTTCTCAGTCGGCCCACGGCTACTCTGAACCCGACCTCGCCCTGCTTCCGGGCCCATGGGCTCGAAACCCATCTCTCCGCCACCGATTCGTAGCCCCGCATCTTGGCCTTCCCGCGCATTGTCGTGAGCTCCTGGGCCGTCGGAGTCGGTAGCAGGCCCGACCCATGATTGGGTTGGATCGACCCTTGCCCCGCGCGTCTTTTCGTGTCTCCCGGCGGAACCGTGCCGCGCTCACCGCCTTCCGCGCGCGGCCTCGTTGCCCTTGCCCCCGCTGCCTCTTCAGCCGCCGCCATCACCTCGGTCGCCGCCGCCGCCGTGATCACCATAGTGGTGATCTTCTTTGCTCCCACCACCGCCTCTCCAACCTGCTATGGTGGTGCGGGCAGCCCCTGAGATGCTAGGGTCGCCTTCATCAGCTCCATCAGTGACCTCAGATCGTCACTGTTCCTTGTCGACATCTCTTGGAGAGTTTCGTTCACCTCTCCCATGCGAACATGAAGGCTGATCTGATGATCCACCATTGTTTGCAGCAGCCGCTTGATGTCCTCCTCGTGTGTGATATCCTCCACGGTCACGGTCTCCTGCAGCCTTCTCTCTGGGGATTGATCTGACGAACTCATCTTTATCTTGACCCAGACACTGAGCAGGCTCTGATACCACTCGAAGAAACCTGCGGATCTAGGAATCTAGCGTCTAGGGTATGAAATTAGGGATCGATAGAGATTAGGGATTTAGGGGGATTGAGGAGGGTGATTGGAGGTAGGAGCGAGAGTTGGGGAAAGAGAGGAGGAAGGGGATCAGCGGCCAGGGTGGCCGACGAAGGGAAGAGGGGAGTTGAGAGAGAGATTGGCCGAGTTTAGGGGGAGAGGAGAGGGATTTAGGGTTTTGGGGAATTCTGTTATTATTTTCTTAATGAGTAATCACCCACTAATTACAAAATATATAACCCGAATAATTCCCGCCAGCTACCCCAACTATTACCCTTGAGCCTATTAATCCGAATAGTCCTCAAATGCACCCAAAACCCATAAGTAATACCCAATATTCCCCAAACATAAATAAAACGACAAACAAGTCCAAATACCGAATTGACCCAATAATTGGGTTTCTAACATTTGCTTTGTTGACGACCTTGTCAATTTTACTGAAAGATCTGTTGCAGCCTTGCTGGGAGTCAGAGGAATACTAGAGCAATTTTACACACTTTTCTGATCTTAAATGCAATCCCAAAAAGTGTGACGTTTTCTTTGGAGGCCAAGCAATTGAGTATAAGGACAATGCAATGCAGTTGACTGGTTTCAAAGAGGGTACTCTGCATGTACGCTATCTAGGACTGCCTCTTATTGCATGAGAACTTTCTAGTAGGGAATGCAGCGTTCTAGTGGATAAATTGACTACCTGTTTCGTTCTTGGAGAGCCACGAAGCTCTCTTAAGTGGGAATACTTCAACTTATTTCCTAATTTCGTTATTCATTGATCCAATATTGGATGCCTATCTTTATCCTACCCAAGACTGTTATCTCCCAGATCCAGAAAGTTTGCTCAGATTTTCTATGGTTTAGGGAGGGCTCAGGCAAGGCGAAAGTGTCGTGGGAGCATATTGAAATGACTAAAAAAGGTCTTAGCCCTATTGACCTTAGGTCATGGAACTTTGCAAGTTTTGCTAGACTACTGTGGCTTATACTAATGAAGAATGGAAGTTTTTGGTTAGCATGGGTTAATAGAACTGGAAGTTTGATCAAGAAGCTACTAGAAAAGGATTAGCTTACATGCTCATTGTTGATGAAAAACCATTCAAGTTCGTTGATGGGATGGGGTTTAAGTACTTCATGTCACTATGTTGCCCTATGTTCAACATTCCTTCTAGAAGAACAATCACTAGGGATTGCTTTGCATTCTATAGTGAAATGAAAGACAAGTTGAATAGGTTTTTTCAAAGTTGTGAAGGAATAATTTGTTTGACTACTGATGCATGGACTTCAAACAAGCAAGATAGTTTTATGTGCTTAACTGCACATTTCATTGATCAAGATTGGAATTTGAGAAAGAAGATCATCAATTTTGGGGAACTTAAGGGTCATAAAGGTGTAGATATCGCTGATGGCATTGTTGCTTGTTTGGATGATTGGGGAATTGACAAGGTCTTCACAATTACCGTGGATAATGCTAGCTCTAATGATACAGCTGTGGCCAAATTGAAGGAAGTTTTTAATGCTAGGGGCACTAGTATATGTGATAGTGAATTCCTTCACATGAGATGTGTAGCTCACATATTAAATTTGGTTGTTTCTGATGGGCTTGGAGATATTTCATTGTCGGTGAAGAGAATAAGGGAAGCAGTGAGGTTTATTAGAAACTCACCGGAAAGGTTGAAAAAATTTCATGAGTTTGCTACTGTTCAAAAGGTAGAAGGCAAGCGTGGCTTGTGTCTTGATGTTCCTACTAGATGGAACTCGACATTCTTGATGTTGCAGGCTGCTGAGAGGTTTGAAAAGGTTTTCAAGATGTTTGACATGTATGATGACCATTATCGAAAGGATTTGGAAAGCAGGAAGGATAGGCATGGCATAATTGGGGTCCCGGAGAAGGATGATTGGGAGAATGCAAGGAGGATGATGGGGTTTCTTGGTCGGTTCTACGACTTCACCTTGAAGATCTTGGGCTCAAAATATACCACTTCTAACTTGTTCTTACAGGAAGTGCATTCCCTATATCATTTGATAAACAAGTGGGAGACGGAAGTTGAAGATGTCGACTTGAGTATCATGGCAACCAAGATGAAGATGAAGTACGAGAAGTATTGGGGAGATGTGGATAAAATGAACAAGCTACTTTACATCTCCACTGTAATGGATCCGAGGTACAAGATGGGTTTTGTCGACTTTGCTTTGAAAAGGGTGTATCCTAAGGGTGGCAAGGGAGCACGTATGGCGGGGGATGTGAAGACTGCTACATTTGATCTATTTGCTCACTATGAACAGCTTTGGAAGTCAAAACAAAGCAAGAATGCCTCTACTTCTTTGGCCCCAATTGTGGAGGATTGTGATGCTGATGAGCTTGATCTACTTGCTGAATACAGAAAGCATAGAGAGCAAATTGTAGGGGCGGTAAACAAATCCGAGCTTGAGAAATACCTTCGTGAGGAAGACGAGCCAATGGTGCTCAAATTTGATGTACTAGGTTGGTGGAAGGTTAACAGCTTGAGGTTTCCTGCCCTTTCCATGATGGCTAAGGATGTTCTAGCGGTTCCAATCTCTACCGTTGCATCTGAATCTGCCTTTAGCGCTGGTGGGAGGATTCTAGATGATTTCAGAAGTTCATTGACTCCTAAGATAGTAGAGGCTTTAATTTGTAGCTCGGATTGGATTCGAGGTGATTTATCACCACCATCAATCGAGGAGGATCCAGAAGAAGTTGAGAAAATAGATGAAGGTAAAGTTTCAAATTTAGCATTACATATTTATAACATGATTAATTTTTATGTCATGACTAATTTTGAGTCTATTTAATCATACAGAATTGGACAAGTTGATGAATGCAATCTCTATAAGAGATACTCTAGTTTCATCTACCTCGACTTCCAATGTTGCGAGTGGGAGGAGGAACGATGGCAGTGCATCTAGTAGTGCTTGTGGTGATACTTCTGATGTTTGAAATTTGAATGCATTCTTGATGACTTCAAAGGTAAGAACTAATGATTTTATTCTACTTGGTTACTTGTGATTAGCTCTAAACTTATTAATCACTAACCATCATTGTTTCGTGTTTATTGTACTATTTTCGAATTCAAAGGTGTCGATTGTCCAAGAGGGAAGAGCCAAGAAGCAAGACCTTTGGAGTTTGTACAAGTTATGCTTGGAATTTAGACATTGGTTACCTTGCTTTTGTTAGTTTGAACTTAGAACCATTTGTGTTGTAATGAATATTTGGATTTGGAAGAACTTGATGCAATGTATAAATGTAATGTGTTTGTGTTGAATATGCTTGAATGTAATATGTAATGTATGAATGTAATGGATTTGGAAGAACTTGGCAGCAGTGACCAGTGAGCAGCCAGCCCATGTCAAATTTTCACCAAAAACAAGAAAAAGGCAGCAGACAAAAAGGGGTCAGCAGAGGAGATGTGATAATTCGGTTTGAGCCTCCGAACCGAATCACAAATCGGTTCGAATTCGGTCGGGGCGTTGGGGAATTCGGAAACTCGGCATAACCTGGTTCGGTTCAAACCGAACCGACCGAACGCCCACCCTTAGTGGAGAGCCATCAATGCTAGGCGACATACCAAAGGCAAGACCATAGTGGCATTGACTACGTGATGTCATAATTGTTAAACACATATATGGATGAATCGTTGAGTGCCTATATTTCCACGTAAGTGTGAAAATACATAACGAATGGTCATGAGCAAATGTATGAAGGTGGAATGGTTACACCCTCACTCTCTCGTAAGAAGACGAGTGATCTCCAAGGGCTTACCAAAGCACGTATAATAAATCATCGTGAGGCGTTCTTGAAGAGAGTGTCATTAGACGAATCCCAATTGATTACCCCACACTTCAATTCCTTCCATATCAGAGCCTCGAAGGAGCTTAGAATTGGATAGGAAACCAATGTTGAGATAGACACCCACGCATGCCAGCTATGTGTCATGGCACAAGTAGAGACCCTTTTTTCCTCAATCCATGCACATAATAAAAGCATCCACCACAAAAAGTAATAATCCATTTCTCATCCCAAATCCATTGCAACACATACAATAATAGCAAGATCAAAATATATGGCATGGTAAAGCCTTGAAATGCTTTTCAGACTCTGTTATCTGTCTCTTTTGTTGCTTCATTCATTTTGTTTTTTACAGTTGGGCAATTATCACTCATGGTAACGTTACTCTCAACCTAGATTTGGTAGAAGGAAGGGTGAATAGTTAAATCCCTATTTGCTTTGAAGGGAGCAAGGGAAACAAGACAGATCAAAAGGGGTAGAAGAAAAGAGAGAGAGAGGGTGCGGGAGAACGAAAGAGTCCAAGTAAAAATATCATTCTATCTTCTTTTCTTTTTCTTTTTTTAATGAACCATTAAAATTGATGGTCCGGAAAGACTGCCTAGAGCAACATGTAAAAGAGAAAGGAACTCAACTTTCACTATTTAATTTCAATCTAGTTTTCATTTATCAAACCTCTAATTATTTAGTAATTATGAAATTCCAATCATTATAACTAAATTTGGCAACACCCGCTCTTTTTTAGTCAAACAATAATTTGCTACTGGAATATTGATACTTCCTCTCATACCCTACCAGACCCTTTAACTAAATTTGTGTTATTTATATATCTACAACATATAAATGTGTAGAATAAAAAAAATAACGTAAGTCCTCGTGAAATGAGAAACTTTGTTAATTGATAGTTAGATAATATGGACCAATGAAAAAAGCTAAGTGAGAAAAAAAAAACTTCTTTAATGTAAGTCGTAGAGAAAGGAAAGTATAAAAGCCCTTTAACGTAAATCCCTGTGAAAGGGAAACCTTGTCTAATCGTCAGCTAGAAAATGTGAGTTATCGAGTAAAAACCATACATGGTAGAAGAAGAAGAAACTTTATTTAAGATAAGTTTTAGAGAGATAGGATATTTGCCTAATTGACAACTAGAGAAATTTGTGTTAAGGAAAATATTGTTTTTAAGAGAAATTCTATCAAGTTGTTTTTAGTTTAAGTTCTAACAAGTACTATTGTACACCCTCATACATCTTACTAGACTCCTTGAACAAATTTGAGTTATTTATATACTAATAAAAAATAAAATCCTAAAAAGTGTAGTTACACAGGAGTTTTAAGAGTTGCCTGAATCATGATATAATCAAGGTTCAGGAAACCGTACTGGAAGTTATATGGGAAAAGTGAGTGGTAGGATATTTTGTACTAAAACCGTGGTTTAACCATGATTGAACATTTTTCTAATACTAAAACCGCCTACTATTTGGGATCCGGTATTCATTATTTACTGTCCGACCAGCCAGTATGGTAGGGTTTCTTAAACTTTGTATATAATATGTCTCGAACGAAAGTCAAAATGATTTAAGTCGACACCCACCCAGCAAAACTACCCTACCTAACTTGGCATAATTTCAAGAAAAGTATATGTGTAGTATTTTTTTTAATCCTACCACCAATATTCCAATCAACTACTGAATTAGTTTTGCGTACGTCATAGAAATAAAGAACGAACCGTATAATGCAATCCCCATCTAAAATCCAAGGATGGTTATACATAAAAATGTACTACATCGTGATAATTGATATACATAACATAGTATGATAGTATATCAAATTTCTATTTTTCTCAACATAATTAAGACAATATAAAGTAAGAAATAGTTTTACACAACATGGCAAGCGTAAAACATGTTTTGGTGGTCTAATAGTGAACCCCCTGTTGAACTAAAACAATAAAAACTTCCACATCAACTAGAATATGTGCTTCTAAGTACTTATCAATGCTTCTAAGTACTTTTGGTGGTCTAATAGTGAACCCTAGTCTACTGTTTATATGGGAAGTTGCAATTAAATAGTGTTGGACTTAAAATTCACCAGCTTCTAAAACGATTTTTTTTATATTTGTCTCCGGACTCACAAGATATGTGACAGGGACTTCCCTTAACGTAACTTTTGCTCCGTAGACTTTATTCTGGTGGTGTAGCATAAAGATTTATGTCAAACAATCTTTGTATTGACAAAGAAATCAATTAAAATAGTGGAAACACCATCTTCTTAAAACATATTTTTTGTTAGTTTTGCGTACGTCATAGACATAAATAATGAATCTGATGGTGCAATCCGCATCTAAAAGACAAGGGTGGTGATACATTAAGTGGTACTTCATCCTGATATACATAACAAAGCATTATGGTATTTCAAATTTCTATTTTCCGTGATATAATTAAGATAATATAAAACAAAAAATCATTTCGCATACCATGGAAAGCATAAAACATGTCCTCGTGGTCCAAAAACATTTTTGGATGAACAATAGATATCAATTAGAATAGTAGAAACGTCATCTTCTTAAACCATTTTTTTGTTTTAGTTAAGTAGAAATAAAACATTGGGTTACTGTAAATATCGAATGTACAAAAACTCCACTAGTATATTGAATGAACAAAGAGAGTTTAAATACAATCATATATATTCTATGTAAACTATTTGCTAAAAAACAACACGTAACCTTATTTACTTGGCTCATTACCCTTAATACAAGCAACCCACAACTAAATATTCTAACTACGATAGACTATAAGTAACTAATCAATCTATCTTGCTCAAGAAACAGCCCAGACCTGACCCTTAACATTAAAGGAAAACAATTAACTTCAACTGGCCCATTAACTGGAACTTATCATTTTGGGTTAATACCTTAATTTGGCCCTAACTATAGACAAACTTTCTATATTGGCTCGTGGTATTGGAAATTGCTATCCTGGCCTAAACTATGTAGCATACTTTCTTATTTGGCCCGGAGGTGGGTTTGACCGTTAAATTAGACGGTCAACCGAGTTGACCGTTAGTCAAGGTCCACCTCACTTTCCACGTCAGCTATCAGGGAATAAAAAATTAATTTTTTAAATTTGAATTTTTTTTATTTTCTAACAATAAAAATAATAAACAAAAAAATTTAATTGAAAGAGCTCTCCAAATTATTTTTAATTAATTTTAGAAATTAAAAAAAATTCAAAAAAATTATTTTTTTATTTCCTGATAGCTTACGTGGCAAGTGAGGTGGACTTTGACTAACGATGAACTCGGTTGACCGTCTAATTTGACGGTCAAACCCACCTCCGGGCCAAATAATAAACCCACCTCCGGTGACCCTACTATACACGTGACCTACTCCTTTACCCCCCCCCCCCCTCCCGGCAAGTGAGGCATGGAGGTTACAAATGTCGGCATAGGATAGAGTTAGTAACTAAACCGGGACCGTAGATCTAGGAGCGAAATCATCGTGTGGTTGGGCTGCACGCGGAGGGTGGAGGGGCATTTTTGACCGATTTTTTACATTTTATTTCTTTCCTTTTTTATATTTTTCCAACATTTATATGCTGTCTTTTAATGGAGGAAAGAGAAAAACGGACTTCTCTATTCCTCTCTCTTTTCTATCTTCCTTTCTCTCTTCCAACTCCTTTTTCCATATCTAAATCTCCTTTCTTCTCTTGTTCTTCATTTTTTTTCTCCAACAATCGACAAAGAAAAATTGCAGCCTTCCAATTCAAATCCGATGACGCTCCAAATTCTTCTTCTCTCAAGCTGCTCCTTCCTTCTGTTCTTTCTTTTCACGGCCTCACAATAGATGACGCTCCATATTGTCAAAGAGGGGACAGATTTAGGTGAGTCGAGTTTGCATATTTTATGTTTTAGGATTTGTTTGTGAATTTTCAATTCCGATCTTCCTCCTGTTTCTTCTTTCTTTTTGCATTTGGTGTTCTTGATTGCGGAGGAGTAAATGAGAGGGCATAGAAAACGAGTTTTTTTCTCTTCCTCCTTCTGTTTTCCCCTTATTTGAGATAATATAAATATTGATATTACCACATTATACCATATGGTAATGTGTGCTAACTAAATGTATTTTTATAGTCACGAGTTTTATCATGGTGGTAGTGGGTGGTAATCGACACCAGTTCCGAGAAAGAAGAGTTAGAAGACAATGAAGGGAGAGAAGAAAGTAGTAATTGTATGTATATATTGAGATACTATACCATATGGTAATGTGTGGTAACGAAATGTATTTTTATGAATATCATGTTTTACTATGGTCATAGAGGGTTGTACCTTCTCATACCATGTGGTATTATATGATAATTTTAATTAATTTGTGGTCCTTCGATTTACCATGTGCTACTATGGTGGTATTGTATGCTAGTTAGATTTATAATTTTCTGTAGCGTGGTTTACCAAGTTATACCATGTGGTAGGCTTTATTCTGGTGGTGTAGCATAAAGATTTATGTCAAAAAATCTCTGTATTGAGAAAACAATTAATTAAAATAGTGGAAACACCATCTTCTTAAAACATTTTTTGTATTAGTTTGCGTACGTCATAGATATAAATAATAAACAGTATGGTGCAATCCGCATCTCAAAGACAAGGGTGGTGATACATAAAGTGGTACTACATCCTGATATACATAACAAAGCATGCTGATATTTTAAATTTCTATTTTTCATTATATAATTAAGACAATATAAAACAAGAAATCATGTAACATACCATGGCAAGCATAAAACATGTCATCGTGGTCCAAAAACATTGTGGATGAACAATAGAAATCAATTAGAATAGTAGAAACATCAACTTTTTGAAACATTTTTTCTTTCAATTAAGTAGAAATAAATCATTGTGTTACTGTAAATATCGAATATACAAAAACTCAACTAGCCTCGGACCGGCGGCCCCTGACCTAATAAGAACAATTATCCTTATGACCAAACAAGGACCGGCTTATTGAATGAACAAAGGGAGTTTAAATACAAGTCCTAAACCTAGGAACCCGATTAAAAAAAACTATCACAGATGGCACCGAATACTAAAACCAGTCGGCCATGTTGATCACTTCCCGGCGCTGAGACCGACGGATCTGGACCTGAGACACGTACAGCTTCAGGTTGAGTATCTGGATTGGGTGGTGTCTTCGATATTCTCCCTTGATGGGGAGGAAAAGCTTCCGGCACTAGCGGGTTTCCTGGCCGCAGGGAGGAAGAGCTGCCGACGGCAGGTTGCTTGGTTGCGGCTGATGACGAAGACATGGGAGCGAGTGTGCGGATCGGGGCAGAACTTTCCTCATGCTGTGGAGGTGGACTGTCCAGTGACGGGTTCCTTGAGAGTAGGGACAGCGGGCGGAGGAACACGGGTATCAGAGACGGGGTCAGACATAGACGGTGGGAAAGAAGAGCACCCGACGGTGTCGGCGGACGATGCAGAGATGGGAGCAGCTGGCGGAAGAACAGGGTAACCGGAGACGTGTGGGGGGACGAGCTGGCAACCCTGCCATTTTTTGGCATTTTGCCTCAATATTTGGCAGAACAAAAGAGACGAACAAAAACATTGATATTCTATCACCAATGGGGGAATCTTTGGCGCTGCTTGGAGTTCCAGATCAAAGGTCTCGATGGAAGATATGGCGGCGTTGATGGCATTCCAAATCCGGCAATAGGTGGCCGATCATCTCCCCCACATGCCTGTCTTGTCGGTTACAATCACGAACAGGGTGGCGGTTACGCTTCTTGACCGACAGGTCAGATAAGTATTCCTTTATCATTTATTTATTTCTTTATTATTATTATTATTATGATTATTTCTTTCTTTCCCTTAATTATTATCTTGCATACTTTATTTGTTTTCAATTAGTCTTTTCAACTTTTTCATTTTTGTCGTATGTATCTATTGCCTTCTTTTTAAAATTATATACTTGCAAATTGTTAGGTCCCCGAAATTTAGGTTGTACCCTTTTTAGGAAAAAAAAAATAGGTGTGTTTCGGGTGGTGTCGGTTATCTAGGGTCTCCCGATGACCTGGTTCTCTATTTCAAGGGCGAATTGCTGTCTTGTGTCTATGTTGACTTGTTGGCTCTTTGGCCTGGATTGTCCTAGTAGGGACCTTTGTTTGTTTATTTTGCAGGTGAATATTCAATTGCACAATAGTCTATCGGTGGCGGTTGTCTTGTCCACAACAATTGATATGGCGGGATGGTGGGAGGCGACTTGGCTCATGATCGGGGTGGAGCTCTACTAGAGGATACTCGGAGCTTAGCTTCTCACTTCAATTGGTTTTCTTTCTGTTTTGTTTCTCGTCGATTAAATAGGGTTGCCCATCATGTGGGACAAAAGGCCCTCTCATCGGGAGTTCGACTATTGGTTGACTCCCACGTTTTTTCTTTCTTCCTTTTTGTGACTATCTTTTCAACACTGACTTTGCGGAGAAAAAAAGGGTTTAAACTTTAAATACAATCATATTATATGTAAACTACTTGCTAGATAGCAACATGTAACCCTATTTACTTGGCCTATTACCCATAATACTAGTAGCCCACAACTAAATATTCTAACTACCTTGACTAAAAAACTAATCAATCTAGCTTGCCCAACAAACAGTCCATACCTGACCCTTAACATTAAACATAAACAATCAACATAAATTGGCTCATTAACTGAAACTTATCATTTTATTTTTAACAATTACCTCACGTCCTCAACATAGATTTGGTTTATGATGTTAACATCCGATTTGAGTCTTTACACCTGTCCAAGTTGAGAGGTCATGTCTGTCCAAACAAAAACAAGTTATAATGGGAAGAAAAACTCATAAATCAAACATTAAAGCAGACACATACCTTCTTCATTCGACGAGACCGAGCTAGAGTCATGAGAGTACTTTTCATACTGTTATTATTTCTATCTTCTACTGCTACCTTCAGTTTGATGTTTATCATTGGTCAATTACCACTCATTATTACGTTGCTCTCGGGCTAGATTTCAAGGAACACAAGGTGGAAAGTGAAACCCTATTTGCTTTGGGGGGGAGTAGGGAAAGCGAGACAAATCAAAAAGGGTGGATGACTATTGTGTTTTCCCCCATCATGTCTGTCCAAACAAAAACAAGTTATAATGGGAAGAAAAACTCATAAATCAAACATTAAAGCAGACACATACCTTCTTTATTCGACGAGACCGAGCTAGAGTCATGAGAGTACTTTTCATACTGTTATTATTCCTATCTTCTATTGCTACCTTCAGTTTGATGTTTATCATTGGTCAATTACCACTCATTATTACGTTGCTCTCGGGCTAAATTTCAAGGAACACAAGGTGGAAAGTGAAACCCTATTTGCTTTGGGGGGAGTAGGGAAAGCGAGACAGATCAAAAAGGGTGGATGACTAATGTGTTTTCCCCCATTTTGCTAGCTTCCGTATGAAAACTGTCACGAATGACCACTCAATGTAATGTTGCTTGGAGGTAAGACGATAGGAACGAAACAGACTTGTTTTTTTTTTTCTTTTTGTTTTGTTAGAAAACAGTATGAAAAGTTAAACTTTAAGTTTGTTTTGGAGGGAAATATTAGAAGTTAGAAGTAGCAAAAAGGATGGAAGAAAAAAGTATGTGTTTTAAAAAATCAAAATTATCTAATTTTTTTATAGATAATACTTACTTTTCTACTAACCATTAATTATAAGATGAGGGAGCAAAAGATTAAATTACAATTTCAATAACCCTCAAAGTGAAAGAGAAAGATAGAAACATTTACTTTTTAATTTCAATCATTATTAATATCTACTCCAATTTTTTATTTTTTCATTTAATAGATTTTATTTAAACTTATATTATATCTATTTTAGAGAGGGAAATTACTACGTAGGATTTAGAAAAATTCAGAATTTTTATGTCATTTTTATCATAAAAAATACAAACAATACCCTAGATATGAAAGATTTTTTTATGTAATGGTGAAAGATTAAACAAATATAAATAAAATAAACATATATAACTTTAAAAAAAACAATTAACTCTCTCCCTCATCTCACACAAGTCACTTATGTCAAGGGAACAACTAAAATATTAAAAGAATAATCCAAGTTTAAGAAAGAACAAAAATAATGTAATCCATGTATAAAACAATATAAAAATTCAAATTAAAGTTGGATTCAAACCAAATCCAAATGCATATTTAAAATTTTTACTGAATACTATAATTTTGAATGTTATATTCCAAATCAAAATAACAAATCACCCATGTACACCATAAATAAAATTGAATAGAAAGTATACTCAATAAAATAAACAAAACAATTTAGGACAAGGTCATCATCCACAAAGTAGAGCAATAATACACCAAATGCACAAATGTATTTGAGTAGTTCAAATTTTCATTCACAAAAACAAGATGTTATTTACACTTGATGTTTAGAAGAGTAACTAAATTGATCACAAGTTATTGTGCTTATAACTTTAGCCAAAGTCTAGTCAAAGTCAAACAAAACTAATTCTATTGCCTAGGAAAATTAAGACATAAATTTTAATATAAAGCTTAAGAAAATAAAGTGACTTATACAACTTGAACAAGAATTAGAATGATAAATACCATGATAGTGTAGTCTCTCAAATGCAATAATATTTTTTTACTTTGGTCTATCTAAATGTTAATTCATAACTTAGTATTTTTCGGCGAGAAAACTTGCGTTGAATAGAATTGAATTGCATCTTTGACTTCTATGGACAACGATTTCTAAGACAGTTCAAACCTCTTCAAAAAAAGTTCGAACGAGGGTGTTTTATTGATGGTGAAAGGATTGAAAAACTAAATTAAGTTACCCCTACTCCTATGGAGGTTCAGCGAGAGCTCCAAACTACGAACTACGTCTATGGCTACATGATAGAGAAAAAGGTAAAGGATAAACTTGACCAGTGTGTCAGAGTGTTGGTTTTGGGACCCTTCCTCCTATTTATAGCCATGGGGAGATAATTGTCGACTGTCGTAGAAAACCACCTCTTGGATAACTTTCAAAAAGAACTGTTCCCCTTCTTCCTCGGACGTGGCTGACGTGTCCTTGAACATGGGATAATCCGCATTTGCCCTGTTAACCGCCTGCTCTCTCTCTCTCTCTTGGAACTGACGTCTTGTTACTATGACCATTCCAGATCCCAAGACGAGGGCCTTCTAGATCTTGCGACCACCTTGGTCTATTAAACTTAACGCCAACATGGTTTAGATCTCGCGGCCACCTTAGTCTAGCGAACTTGATGCCAACGTGGTCTAGATCTCATGACCACCTTGGTCTACCCAACTCGCAACGAGGATCTCGGGACCAACTTGGTCTATTAGGCTTGACGCCAACGTGGTTTAGATATTGCGACCGCATTGATCTATTAGGCTTGACGCCAACGTGGTCGAGATCTCGCGACCA
Source organism: Linum tenue (assembly GCA_946122785.1). NCBI lineage: Eukaryota > Viridiplantae > Streptophyta > Magnoliopsida > Malpighiales > Linaceae > Linum > Linum tenue. The sequence goes on along the minus strand of CAMGYJ010000006.1, from coordinate 64,240,760 downwards.
CCTTTGTCTATCCAACTCGCGACGAGATAAGTTCCTTGCCGGAGACATAGTGGTTTGGTTTTAAAAATCTAGTACCATAAGGCCCAGCTTAAATAACATTAATTGTTATTATTGATCTTGCCTTATAAAGACAATTAAATCTTGTAAATAATCAATGTGGTACAAGATTATTTTTTGGCCTTATAAACACTTAGCTAACTCTCAACAATAATCAAAATATGTCTAAATTTCTTAAAAACGCAAGTTTATAAAATGACAACTTCATAGACAATTTGAAACACAAAGTTATGAAAACACAAGTTCACCAAAATAATAAGTTCATAGAAACAGTCCAACAAAAACATGTAAAACTACTTCATTCATCATCGTTTAAATACGTTCATCCATCTACTACTTCATCTTCACTGTCCTTAAAAGCAATCTCCTCCTCATCCTCATCTTCTTCCTCCTCGTCATACTTGAATTCTTCATTATTAGGTTCTCTCACTCGTGCACCCCTACGAGGTTCAATATGCAGCCTACTCACTAGTTATCATTGTTTCTATAAGATTGTAACAACATTGAATGGTGATCCATGTATTCTTCATCCCTCGTTGGGCAATATTAGGTTATTGGTGTGTGCTACTACCTCGTGCGGGTTGTGTCAATTGTCTGCATGGTCAATCTAACTACCACATTCTGAGGTAAGTATAACTCATAATGGCATTGCTAGTATAGTGGATACCAAGGTCGTATTCCATGGGTCTCGATAACCTAGGATACTTCTCACTTTGTTGTTATCTAGTCAACCAATTTAGGTTTATGGGTTGGAGGTTGATTGGAAAATAGTTGTGGAAAGAAGCAAAGATAAAAGCAAGGTACTTCGGCGAGCCACCCTCGCGCTAAACTAGATTCATCGTGAAAATAACTATGTTGGGTTTATGGGTTATGATGCATAATTCTATAATCCGGGGATTTCAAAGATTATTCTCCCTCCTCTCTAACACGGTCCACAAAGACCCAATGTCACCTCGGTCTAAGTTTACGTGTTAGGGTTGCTCTAATAGTTCCTTTCAATAGATTTATCCTATCATGCATACTAGATCGGTACTTCGATCAGAACGCGTGGGACCTATCTAGCATTGTTTTGGGAAGATATTCCTATTGCAGGTGTTCGGTCGTCAAGCCTACTAAGTAACCCTAAGGTCATTCATCTATCCTTAATTATCCATTTGGTGCTACCCAGTCTAACCCTAAAATTCCCACCTAGTGTTAAACTCCGTTGTAGGCTAGTAGTGAAGTGTTGGGCGACTTACCCAAGTATAATCAAGTATAAATGAAGCATAAATTCACTAAAACAAACATATCCATACATAAACCCTAACACAATTACGTCTACGTTCAAAACCTAAATCTAGAGTTGGGGGGTTTAACCCCTAGTACCTTAGAGAACTGCCCTATAAAGGGGGCAGAAGATACATGGAAAAAAATAGAAGAAGCCTTAATGTGGCAGAGCTCCCTTCCTTCTTCTCCTCCTCCTTCTCATCTGTCTTTCCTTCAACTTCTCTCTCTAACTTCCTCTCTCTTAAAATAAAAAACTCTCAATCAAAATCTCCTCTCGTGTAGGGGGAGGAACCCCTTATTTATAGATTTCTAGGGTTCAGGCAAGTTCATGATCAAAGAGGCAAAGTTCACGGTCGTGATCTTGGGGGTTGAGGCCGCGAACTTGGGGTTGCCTTTTACGCCTTGCTGGTAGCAAGGTTCGCGGGCTTACATCGTGGTTGCAAACTTTATCGCATGTCGGTCTAACGAAGGCCGTGAGTCAACTGTTGATACTTTTTGGACTTCCCTCGTTGGCTGCTCCTCAAGTTTGCGCCCTCGGCTGCATACTTCATGAACGCGATTTTGGTTGTTTTGGCTGCAATTTCGAGCCTCGGTTCACGCCCTCACTTCATGGTCGTGATCTCCCTGTCGTCATCCGTGATCTCTTTGTTTTCGCCAATAACTCTACACTTGTGCAAATTTTTTGTATCTAAAACATACATATCATCTAATACACCCTAGAATACCGATATTTCATTCGAGGAACGAATCAAGGACATATTTATAATTTTTGTTAGTATTTTCCTATATAAATGTAATTGCATATTACGTTGGAATCCATCAATGACGAATATTACAGAAACGTATCCAAACGTTGATCTCCCCTCTCCTCTAAAAGCTCGTTTATCTCTCTTTAAAGGGCCACCAACCATTCTCTCACCTTATTCCCCAATTCTTATTCTTAAATCCTTAATCCCAAAATTCTCTTTCCAAATCCCTAATGCTCATACAGTTCGATGTGTAGTAGAGCGAAGTCAATGACCGACTGAAATGCGACCTCCATGACAAGGACGATATTGTAGCTACGGATGTTGGGTACACGGATTCAGGTAATAAAATAGAGTTTGCTCCTAGTGGTAATAATACTAGTTCTGAATATGAAAGTATCATGTTCAATTCTTCTATCTAATTAAAAAGTCAACCTATGTTATACTTATCTAAAATAAAATAAAAGTAAATAAAATAGAGTATAGAAAGTGATTTAGGTTGGATGAGAAGAGAATTGACATAATTGGATGATTTAGAAGGGGATTTGGATTCTTAAAAATAAAATAAATACAAACAAAATAGAGTTTAGAAAGTGATTTAGATTGAATGAGAAAGCATTGACAACATTGGATGATTTAGAAGAGCATTAAATTAATAATAATTATTAAGGTAAGCAGTATTCGAAAAGTATTAGATTATTTATTAATTTTTTCAGTAACTGCTTACATAAATTTACTTGTGTATTACGTTGGAATCAATCAATAACGAATATTACAGAGATGTATCTCAAACCTTAATCTCTCTATTCTCTGGAATCTAGTGTATCTTTCTCTAAAGGACCAACAACCATTTTTTCTTGTTATTCCCCAATTTTTATTCTTCAATTCCTAATTCCCAATTTCTCCCTTTAAATCCCCAAATATGCAATTTCTTTTTTTTTTTAACAAACCCAAATATGCAATTTCTAACAACACCACACCCAATGGATTTCTCTAGTTTCACCAGGAATTTCGGATTTCAAACTACAAAAGCTTTATCACTTTTGCGGTAATGGTTCTGCTTTAAAACCATTCCCAAAAAATCCAATAGGTGGTGGAGACTTAGGGAGGTTGCCATTTTCCTGAAGTGGACTACAAAGCAGAGTAAATGCCTCATCTTGCAGCACTTTCCACGCTGCATCTATATGTCTCCTCTCCGTCAATGGTGCTCCAACCACGAGCCGCAATGTGTACATCCCTGATAAGGCCTGCAATTGCAGTAACGTCATCATGTGATTCAACTAATGGTGATGTATAAGCGGGTTTCTTGCCGCTCAAGTGACAGAATAAACTACTACAGAGGAGAGGTGTTGTCGTTCTTACAGTGTGTGTTATGAAAACTCTCCCGGTTGAATTGACAGCTTCCAGCAGGTCCTGATTCAGTTTGTTGCTACCACGAGTTTCATTGTCGTCGACGGGAGGTAGGAGGCGAAAACAGACCAGCGAAAATTTACGTGGGGCGACAATCTGCAGAGGGTTCACACAGATAGCTACGGAGAATGATCAAAATGATTCAATGTATCTGCTACTGTCCAAATGGAGGAAGGGAGGAATGGCCTTTACCTCAAATCTTGGGTCTTGGCCAACACACACTTGGAAGTATCTTGCCAGCTCGATATGATTTCTGAGGTAGTTCTGTAGATTTTCCACACCATATAATCGTAGTACCATCCATAGTTTCAATGACCTAATGATAAGCGTTGGTGGTGTAAGAACTAAATCTTACAAGGTTAGGTGTCAAACCCCGGTATTCAGGTTTCAATGACCAACCATTCTTTATACGGAATCATAAATTTCTTGGAGCCTAAGGTATATAAGGAAAACCTGAACCGACGTCCAAGAGGGATTTGCCAGTCTTTGTAATCCACCACCAAATTAGCTTGTGAGGCCTGCAATGTTAAGCACTTGTAAATATTACCAATAACCAACTGCCCTATAAATATGATAGGGGGAAAACATGAAGAACGGTTTAGTTTAAATGCGACATTATCCAACTACCACTGCGCGAGAAATTCCTAAACCGCAGTTAGATAAGCGTTGATAATGTTCAAAATGATCTCTCGATTACGACCCCCAGACCAGGATACAATAGTATTGGTAGATGCAAAAACTGTATCTAGCAGGTAAATAAACACAAAATTTACCTTGTTCTTCAGAAATTCTGGATTTGTGGAGAGGGACTGGATGAGAGCATTCCTGTCCTGGTATCATAATATACATTAATAAAGAAGTAAATAGTAATATCCATGTAAATTGAAATTGTAACCAAGAAACTAGAGGCAAGCCTATACAAGAAAAGTTAGCAATGGATGAGGGTAGTCCAGTGAAAAGTATCAGTAACAGACTTAGTTCCACCTTCTGTTAACTTGAGGAGAGTGCAGCAGCAGGAAAACTTTGGGACTATAGACCTCTAACATGTATCTGTCTTTGGGACTATAGACCTCTAACATGTATCAGTGGCGTACCAGAGCCATTAATGGAAATTTCTTTGGTAGACTCTAGCTTAAATTCGGAAGAATAAAGGGAAAGTGAATCTACGGAAGTACCATGATGTCAAATTGTCAATAGCAGTTGAAGTTATCTTCTCTATTAAACATTTGAACTGCCTACAAGAAATGCAGTATGGCCATCACCCTTTTTTTTTTCTTTTTTTGGAAAAGATACTAATAGATTTCTGGAAGCAAAGGTTCGGTACATTAGTTAGGATTAACTGGACTTTATGATTCCTCATTCTGAAAAGATTTATTGTTACTTTTTTTCTGAAAGAGGCCCTGATGCCAACTTAACCAGCGCAATGTGATAAAGATGTTGATGATGTACCTTGACCCACAGGGCAGAACAATCAAAGTTGGTTAAGAACCATTTGTGCGCATTCATGTTGAAAGAGTCTGCTTCTTCGACACCATCTAGGTACTTGCGGTATTCCGGACATATGCAGGCACTTCCAGCGTATGCAGCATCCACATGAAACCACATGCCATTACTCTGTACATAGAATAACAATAAGGTGAATCATATTCACAAGTATGTACCATCTGGTTCATTGGTAATATTGAGAATGATATGTGATGTAGAACAAGGATAAGAGCAGTTTCTGACGTGATTGATGGAAATTAAAAAGTTAAAACTAACCTTGGCAATCTTGGCCAGAGAATACAAGGGATCAACAGTTGCTGACGAAGTGGTACCGACCTGAAGATATATGCAAAAAGTTATCTGGTATAAATTATGGTCAACATACCACTGATAAACAACTAGACGTGTTTAGGTGTAGCATCTCAATAGCAATCATACAAAATAACGAACTCTTCTCAACTCTAAACGTTTCCTTGAGGGGGTCTGAAACTTAACAATAGCATTCCATAATGCAGGACTCAAGTAACCCTCTTCATAGTTTCTTCCAGTCTACTTAACTTCTCTTATATAAAAATAGGGGTAAATACAATTTAATATCCAAACCTTTTATTTTAAACAATATAATAGCCAAACCTTTTTGAAAACAATCTAATATCCAAATCGTCAACTTTCCGTTCGTTTGACCGTTAGTTGACACTTCAAAAAAGCTTTGTTTAGGGGAAATTGGCACAAAACAACTTTGTTTCTTGTTTTGGTACTGCAGATGACTGAATATTTAGATATTCTATACCATCATGGCGGAGTCATGGACTTCTCGGGTTTGGAACTACGATATGTTGGTGGTTTTTCATAGAAGATATCGATGGATATTGATGAAGTGTCGTACTTCGAACTTTTTTGAAGTGTCAACTAACGGTCAAACAGACAAAAAGTTGACGATTTGGATATTAGATTGTTTTCGAAAAGGTTTGGCTATTATATTGTTTAAAATAAAAGATTTGGATATTAAATTGTATTTACCCTAAAAATAGATATATAAACTGTTCACTGCTACGTGATATATGTTGGTTTGCAAGTTCCATAATGCAGGACATAAGTAATCCTATTCCTACTTGCTTCCAGTCTACTTTCACCAAACAGCTATCTGCGCCAACAAGTTTATCGCTAAATAACGAGGAATGTTAAAATGATTTGGTTGTCTTGGTAGTGTCCAAAAAAATTAAGAATATACTCAAAGTACAGGACATAGAACCTACAGCTTCCAATTTCTATTCTTTTCAAATATGGTAACACACAGAAAAATTCCAACCAGCTACTTTGGCGAGGCAGATTAAGATTTAAGAACAATGGCAAACGTGACGAAGGAATTATCAAGGAACAGCAGAAGGCAGGTTCGGTATCTTACAGTTCCACATAGGAAGAAGGGGATCAATCCAATAGAAATGTCATGTGAAATCGCTTCACTAACTATTTCCGGAGAAAGAGCATAATCTGTTGACGAGTCTGTCTTCAGCAGCCGGCAATTTTCAGGATGAATTCCAGCTATCTGCCACAAACAGAAGAGTACAAGACATAGGCAAAATCAACAAAAGTATCCACAATTTTTGTCATGTAACTAGTAGTCATCTCTAAATCAGTATATGCATATACAAAGCAGAAAACAGTTTAAAGAGGACTTGATAACTGGTCCAGTAGATGTGGTGACTCAATGACATATGCTCATAGAGAATACAAGCAAAGAAGGATGGATGTCCAAGATATCAGAAACCAGAAGCTAACGGAACGATCTGGCAAATTCTGCAGCACTAAAAAGACTTTTGCATAGTAATAATAAGGGTAGAATCACGAAAGGCAGATTGTGAGCAAGAAATACCTGGCAGGCTTTCTGTAACGCAGAGTGTGTTTGATCAGATCCATAAACAACTAGCTTCCCAAGGGCACTTTTGCCAACCATCCTCAACGTCTTATCACGAGCAGCCAACAGTACAACCAGAACAGCTTCACTTGCACTTCCTTGTATCACTCCTCCACCATGTCCTGTTAAAATGAGTTACCAATCTTCAGAAACATGGTTGGTCTCTGTTCCCATCTTACTATCAAAATTCTGTAAATTGTTTAACCAGTTTAGCTTCCGCGTAGAACATAAACTGATTTACTGCCCAAGTCCATTTTCCCAACATGCTGTTACTTTCGGTCAAAGACCTTGCTATGGATTAACTAGCTTCGGCATGAACATACACGAATCGAACAAGAGAATCTGCAAAAGTCTATAACAAGCAAAACAGTTACCTGATGAGAGGAATTCCTGTGGCAGTTTAAGCAATTTACCAAGCCAATCTAGCACAATCATCTCGAGCTCCGTGGCAGCAGGAGAAGTTATCCAGCTGAAACCCACCATGTTAATCCCAGCACTCAGGATTTCTCCCAAGAACCCGGCAACACTACTGTTGGCAGGATAGTAAGCATAAAAGTTTGGACTTTGCCAATGAGTCACCCCTGGAAGTATCTTCGACTGAACATCTACAACCAAATGAAAACCCCCAAAAAAATAATATAACTCTGCAATGAAACAGTAGGGAATCTGAAAGCATTCATGTAAAAATACAGATCATATACCATCAAGAACCCTCTGCAATGATTCAGGTTGATTCGGTGCTGCATCAGGCAGCAGTTTCACAAGGTAGCCAGGCTGCAGCCACAAGATGAGCAAATCATCCAATATACCCCCGTTACTCGAAAGTAAGAAAATTGCAGCAGGAAATAGTTTAAAAAAAAAAAAGGATGGCATTCTGCCATTGTTAGAGCAGCGAACCTCGACTTGGCTGAGAACAGGGTAATTCTCGATATTCTTGTAGTAGTCAGCAACAAAATCAACCATCTGGTGTCCATACTCTCTCAGCTGCTCTGAGTCCATCGGCTTCAACCCTCCTCCTCCCCCGTCCCTGCAAAGAAATCAAAACCAGGAAAGGGGGGGGAAACGAGTGAAAAACCAGTAAAGCCACCTTCCCAAACATTGCTATTGAAATAACAGAACAGGAGCACTGAGACTGAAACTTCACATAATGGTTGTGAAAAGGTCGATGCAGAGACGGCTAGATGGTCAGTGCGGAAGATGGTGGAGTGGAGGGGTCTCTAAATAGCAGCGGGAGTTGCTTTGCATTGCAGCCGTCAGTCGATAGCGACGCTAAACGGACGATGAATGAGTGGAGTGGAGGGGTCTCCAGAATAGCAGCGAGACAAAGAGTTGTTTGCATAATTGCATTGCAGCCCCCACTCCCCAGTCGATGGCTACGCGACAGTCGTCGATTTGGGAACCGACGAGGAAGTGAAGACAAGGAAGGACCTGGGCAGAGGCTCAGGCTACCTACCGAGCATGAAAAACATGAATCTGCTTCGCACAGTTCTCGCTGAACCAAAACTGAAACGTGGTAGACTTCACAATCTGCTTAACACCTTGCTTTGTCCTGTATCATGTGTGCTTTCATATGTATTCAAAGATATGTTTTCTGAATGGAGACTTCCAGGATTTCCCATATAGAGACCCGCAGATCTATATGAGGACTACTGCTGACACCTAAAATTAATTTGTCCTGAATTAAATGCCGCATTAATTAGTCTCGGCATTTAATTCGATACCGCGAGTAAAAAACGGTGTCGTTTGGAGTTGAGCGGTGTCGCGGAGAGTTAAAACGATACGGCGAAACAGAAAAGCGGTACCGCGACACAGACAACGACACCGCCGGAAAATAAGATGGGGCCGCGCGTTTAGTTGGTGTTGGAGAAGGAGTTTTTTCTCTAATTAATTATTATTTTTATTCCTTGTTGGAAGGGGAAAATCGGTACCGCATGGAGATAAGCGGTATCGCGGATTTAAAAACGGTGCCGCGAGAGCCTGGTACGGTACCGATTAATTAAAAATCATATCGGGCAAGTGACCAAAATTCCCGGCCCAATGCGAGCGCCGACTACGGCGGTTCCATGGATTAATATTTTCTGGCTATATCGGCGGTGTCGTTTAATTCAAAACGGTACCGCGAGTAAGCTCAACGGTACCGCAGATTAGCAAACGACAGTGTTTAAATAAAAAACAATGTCGCGAAGGGAAAGGCAAACAGAGCCGTTTTGGCGCTAATGATGTCGTTGGTCAACACACGAGTTTGACTAGTGATGACCGGATTAATTAACTAATATTTTTAATGACTTTTTAGCACGGTGTCGTTTAGTTGAAAACGATGCCGCAAGAGGAAGAAACGACACCGCGGATTTAAAAACGATGCCGCGAGTGGGCCAAACGATGCCGCAGTAGTTAAAACGACAGCGTTAAATTTAAACCGGCATCGCAAAGTTCAACAGCATTGCAGAAATAGAAAACGACAGTGTTTAATATAGAACAATGTCGTGAGAAATTTCACATAAACGGTGTAAAAACAACATTGTTCCGTGGAACGACACCGCAGGAATCGGAAACGGCGCTGGTTAGCCATAAACAACGTCGTGACGAGAGGTCAGTTTTGACGATGTGGTGGACTCGATGTCGTTTGTTTATCATGTGGACAGGGTGTTTGGAGGATCGAACCGTGGTGGAGGATTGTCGATTTTGGCTCAGTGTCGTTTTGGCCAAGTTCCCGCGTGTCCAAGCGTTTTCGTACTCGTGGGAGTTACGCAACAATGAGGGAGTTATCTGCGGTTGACAGGAATGAAGAACGTGGGAGACAAAGGCGCGAAGGCGGTTACTACGACTACGGGGAGAAGATCGGGGTATAAAGATCGGGAAGAGAGAGAAGCTCAGGACGGCAAAATCAAATCACAACTGCACCATAGCAGAATTTATCTTTTTTCTCTCTAGTTCGTAGAACTGCTCTGTCAAAGACCTCCTTTGCAGAGTCGTAGTAGTTGTAGATCGTAGCCGTAGTTGCGGAGCTCTCCAGAGGAACCTCCATAGGAGTAGAGGTAACTTAACTTAGAACACTCCTGGTTCGATTTTCTGGTTATTCGTCGAACACCCTCGTTCGAACGTAGTTTGGAGAGGTGGTGAACCGAATAACGGTTGTTTGATTAGAAGTCAAGGGTGTATCGATCAAATCAACGACGCCGACACCGGCGGCGGATATTTGACGATCTTCTTTGTTTTCTGTTCGATCGATCAAATCAACGGCGCCGACTTTGGCGACGGACATTTGACGGTTGTGATTAACGTTGTGTTTTGTGTGTTTACTTGAAAACAGTGCGCATTGAACACACGAGTTTCGCCAACGAAACAAATTGGCACACCCGGTGGGACCCGTGTGTTCGAATGGCTCCGCGACGAAGGAATCAGGAAGGGGATGTCCCGCTCGGATTCGTGGAGGAACATGTGGCCAACATTGAAGGAGGCCAAGGAATCGGTGCTTAAGACATCGGCGGATCCGAGAATCCGCCGTCCACAGCTGGGTCGACTGGGGATTTGTCAATCCGCCATTTCATGGAGGAGAACCGTCGCATGTTTGCAAGCCTCAACAATGAGCTTGCAGGCTTCAAAGGCGAGGTAAATCAACGTTTTGACGCTTTAACTGCACGACATGATTCTCTTGAGTCTCGTGTTGATAGGCGTTTAGGCCAACTCTTTGAAGTTGTGACTAAAAACAGACATGATTTTGATGTTTTCGGGGATAAAAATCTACGTGATATGAATGAAATCAGGGAGCTCTTGGGTAGACCAGTAATGCAACCTAGGGATTTGCCGCTAAACGGTGAAAACAATTTAAACAACGAAACTGGTTTTCCAAACAACAGTGCTCGAATTAGTCCGCCAAGACAAGGAGCTTCGCCGACACCGGTGATGAACCCACCAACTCCGCGAGTTAATCTTGGCGAGACTGGCACTGCCGCTAACACTCGGGTTGAACCACCGCCGTTTCACGGTGTGGGTCCACAAAATATTCCGGAGGCCAGACCCTACGTGGCTCCGATGAGCGGTGCTAGTGGTGGAGGAACGATCAACAATGATCATGTTCCGCCACGCGGCTACCCACAAAACGTGCCTCCTCCTCCAAACGGGCTTGGCATGGATCCTGGTGGATTCGTACCATAAGGGGGGCAACTTGGGGGGCAAGACGTTAATGTGATTCGAGATCAGGTAGCACAGATGCTGGCTGATCAGTTTGGTTTAGGGATTAGACCAGCGATGCCGCCGGTGTATCGAAAACCATATCCGGATTGGGTTGATAGATACTACCCCTTTCCACGTGGTTTTCGCGTGCCTGATTTCATCACCTTCAGCGGGACTGGGGATCAGTCCACCGTCGAGCATGTTGGACGATTCACGGTTCAGTGTGGTGATGTGAGTGATTTCTTGAAGTTACGTTCGTTTGGCAACTCGTTGACCGGCCCTGCATTCGCGTGGTACGTCAACTTGCCATCGAACTCGGTTCAAACGTGGCAGCAAATGGAACAAATGTTCCATGCCCAGTTCTACCGTTCTGAGCCAGAAGTAACAATGGCAGACTTGGCACGAATGCGCCAACAGCCAAGAGAAACAGTAGAACACTTTTTAACAAACTTTAAAAATGCAAGAAATCGCTGTTTTGTGAACTTGACAGAACGCGAGTTTGTTAAACTTGCCCAGGGTGGATTGAATTTTGAACTTCGTAAAAAGTTTCAAGATAGGGAGTTTTCTGATTTGTTTCAATTGATGTCCTGCGCGGTTAGATACGAATCTCTTCTCCATGAAGAAGAACATAAGAGAAGTGGCTCTCGTGGACAATACTTCCCTAATTTTGAAAACTATGGCGTGAATAACGTCGACAGCGATGTTAACGAGGTTGAAGTTGATTTGGCCGAGATTGTGCAGGGGAAGCCATATGTGTGTGCTTCTCTAGCCAAGGCCGAGGGGGAACCACAAGGTGGAAAGCCCAATCGTGCTCCGATTCAAACTAGGAAATATTCCTTTGATGTTTCGAAATCAGAGTTGATTTTTGACCAGCTTTACAAAGATGGTCAAATTAAGTTAATTGGGGGGCATACTATCCCGCCAGCTGAAAAATTAAAAGGGAAACGCTACTGTAAGTGGCACAACAATGTGCCTCACTCAACTAATACGTGTGTAGTGTTTCGAAACGTGGTACAGGATGCTATTGAAAAAGGTCGGTTCAAGGTACCGGAGCCGAGGAAGGAGGCCATGATTGTTGACACTGACCCGTTCCCCAACGGTGTGGGCGTCAATATGGTCAACGTTGTGGGGGGAAACATTGTCGAAACTCTTTTGTACCACAAAGTCCTGGGTCCTCAAAAAATTAGAAGTATGGAAGGGGGACCATGCAACGTCGTAGCTTCAAGCACAAAGGTGTTGGGTAAGGCGTGCTTGAACTTGTTGTCTGATATTGTGAGACCATCAATGCTTGCATTAGGTGGTCCACCAAAATTTGAGTAAGTCACCTCAAGAGAGGGTGGAGAAGGCCGAAATCACGGCCTTGCTAGAGGGGTTGCCGATCAACGGCGAGGATGCGAGTACCAAGTTGGGAGAGGAAGCAGCGGTGTTGTCTGCGACATTGTGGAAGAAACCAACCTTGACGCGAAGGAGGAGCCACATTCAAGTTTCGTAGTGCCAGTTTGCAGGAGTCTGACAGGTACGGGTTAACTCTACTTCTGAATGGCTTCAAAGTTTGTTTTACGTGTGCATGTCATGAAATATTGCATGGATATGTTGCAATCATGTTGTTTAGCCAATTTATTTTAGATTCGTCGAGTGAGTGAGCTACGTAGATGCCATCGGCTTTGCATTAACATAATCAAGGCCGTTGGTGTATGGTTGTGTTGGCTAAATGGTTTGTTTTCTTTAGGCCGGAGTTGTTAAATATGGTCGGCCGGTTACTATGTTGTCGAGATAGTCGAAGTTTAAACATGGCTTTACTTTTATTTTTGTTGATAATGGTTGATAAGGAAAGAATGACCAAACATGGTCGTTTTGGCCTAAGTCATGTAGCATAGGTGTCATTTTATATTTTTCCTTCTTACTTCTTAACGCTGTTGTTGGGGGCACGGCGCTGCAGATGCAAAAGGAGTATTGTACTTGGCCAAAAAATGTTGTCAGAACAATATTGTTGAAAAATTGAAGCTGCTTTAAAAGAACTAGTTGTACGACCATGTGAAGGAAATAACACTATTGCGGTAAAGAAGGACCAATCATGGTCGTTGACTTAAGTTGTATTGTTGGTTTTTCTTTTATAGCAACATTATCTTGGCCACAACACAGGGCAAAGGGGCTACATTCTTGGTCAAAAGTAATAAAATACATGGTCGTGAAGCAAAGTTGTTTAAAAAAAAACGAAGCTGTTTTTTAGAAGAACAGCTATGCTGAGGAAAACAACGATGTTTAATGCCCTGCGGTGTTGGGAATTGCCGCAGTAGCTTTGCGGGCAAAGAAAGAGTGCAAACAGCTCTGTTGTGGTTGCTACAACGTTGGTGGCTTGATGAAAAATAAAATAATAAGATAAGTTAAGTTAAGGGGTTTTAAGCCACAATAGTTGGTGGATCAACAAGGTCGTGGGAAAGAGCAAACGAAGCTGCAGGACTAAGAGTCGTTGTTAGCCAGGATGAATAAGGAATTTTTGGCCGAAAATATATATGGCTGAAAAGCAGAGCCGATAAAGGAGAAAAACGATATCGTTCGTCGGCCTAAACAGTGTTGCCAAGCTGTTTGTTGTTTCTTTTCTTTGCAACGGTATCGTTGAGATTCGCAAGGTTGGTTTTAATTAATAAAATGAAAAAAAAATATTATACAGGCCGCAAGGTTGCCAAAGGGAGCAACCAGGGCTGGAGAGGTGTTGCTGCATTCCTTCCTTTTTGCCGCAGTATTGCTTGGCACGGTTACAATTGATTTTAATATTATTATTCTTTTATTGGCCATTCCCTTTGTGGTTCTTTTACGTTGAGTGAAAGAAGGAAAATAATAAACAAGGTTATTTGGCCGCACAGTTGGACTTCTAATTGAAGCCAAAATTAGTCGTTGCAACGGCCACATGGTAAAATTGGGTAGTTCTTGCCAGCAGTGTTGTATTGGGGTTTGACCTGATTATTTTAGGTGTTTGAGATTATGTCAACAACTCGGTTCATAATCCTTATAAACCAAGTTGTGGGGCGCATTTGTTGACACCTAAAATTAATTTGTCCTGAATTAAATGCCGCATTAATTAGTCTCGGCATTTAATTCGATACCGCGGGTAAAAAACGGTGTCGTTTGGAGTTGAGCGGTGTCGCGGAGAGTTAAAACGATACGGCGAAACAGAAAAGCGGTACCGCAAGGAAGCTCAGCGGTACCGCGACACAGACAACGACACCGCCGGAAAATAAGATGGGGCCGCGCGTTTAGTTGGTGTTGGAGAAGGAGTTTTTTCTCTAATTAATTATTATTTTTATTCCTTGTTGGAAGGGGAAAATCGGTACCGCATGGAGATAAGCGGTATCGCGGAGAGTTAAAACGGTACCGCGGATTTAAAAACGGTGCCGCGAGAGCCTGGTACGGTACCGATTAATTAAAAATCATATCGGGCAAGTGACCAAAATTCACCCGGCCCAATGCGAGCGCCGACTGCGGCGGTTCCATGGATTAATATTTTTTGGCTATATCGGCGGTGTCGTTTAATTCAAAACGGTACCGCGAGTAAGCACAACGGTACCGCAGATTAGCAAACGACAGTGTTTAAATAAAAAACAATGTCGCGAAGGGAAAGGCAAACAGAGCCGTTTTGGCGCTAATGATGTCGTTGGTCAACACACGAGTTTGACTAGTGATGACCGGATTAATTAACTAATATTTTTAATGACTTTTTAGCACGGTGTCGTTTAGTTGAAAACGATGCCGCAAGAGGAAGAAACGACACCGCGGATTTAAAAACGATGCCGCGAGTGGGCCAAACGATGCCGCAGTAGTTAAAACGACAGCGTTAAATTTAAACCGGCATCGCAAAGTTCAACAGCATTGCAGAAATAGAAAACGACAGTGTTTAATATAGAACAATGTCGTGAGAAATTTCACATAAACTGTGTAAAAACAACATTGTTCCGTGGAACGACACCGCAGGAATCGGAAACGGCGCTGGTTAGCCATAAACAACGTCGTGACGAGAGGTCAGTTTTGACGATGTGGTGGACTCGATGTCGTTTGTTTATCATGTGGACAGGGTGTTTGGAGGATCGAACCGTGGTGGAGGATTGTCGATTTTGGCTCAGTGTCGTTTTGGCCAAGTTCCCGCGTGTCCAAGCGGTTTCGTACTCGTGGGAGTTACGCAACAAGGAGGGAGTTATCTGCGGTTGACAGGAATGAAGAACGTGGGAGACAAAGGCGCGAAGGCGGTTACTATGACTACGGGGAGAAGATCGGGGTATAAAGATCGGGAAGAGAGAGAAGCTCAGGACGGAAAAATCAAATCACAACTGCACCATAGCAGAATTTATCTTTTTTCTCTCTAGTTCGTAGAACTGCTCTGTCAAAGACCTCCTTTGCAGAGTCGTAGTAGTTGTAGATCGTAGCCGTAGTTGCGGAGCTCTCTAGAGGAACCTCCATAGGAGTAGAGGTAACTTAACTTAGAACACTCCTGGTTCGATTTTCTTGTTATTCGTCGAACACCCTCGTTCGAACGTAGTTTGGAGAGGTGGTGAACCGAATAACGGTTGTTTGATTAGAAGTCAAGGGTGTATCGATCAAATCAACGACGCCGACACCGGCGGCGGATATTTGACGATCTTCTTTGTTTTCTGTTCGATCGATCAAATCAACGGCGCCGACTTTGGCGACGGACATTTGACGGTTGTGATTAACGTTGTGTTTTGTGTGTTTACTTGAAAACAGTGCGCATTGAACACACGAGTTTTGCCAACGAAACAACTACATTGTAGTTTGTGGTGTGCTTCTTAACAGTGATGAGCAATTATCCTTCGTTTCAAAGCTACTGAAACTTACTCAACCTTTTAGTCAAGATATAATAGCTTTTAATGGGCAACCAAAAGACCCCAATGGAAGACTACCCATTTCACTTAAGGGTTCTATGAATTTATAATTTTTATAGTCACGATAATCTACTCAAATGTTACGGAGTCATATGTAGTCAGGTTTGTTCTTTATTTCCAAAATGAGTGCATATATGAGTTGCGATATGTTTTTTTTTTAATAAAGATTTCATTCATTCAATCCCGAAAGAGGAAGGGTTTACAGCAAAGGTGCCACAATAGAAAGGACTGAGATCCAATCAGGCGGAAGAGAAAGACAACGTGCATTACGAGCGACCCAATCGGCACATTTGTTCACTCGACGACAGGTGAAAGAGATATGAATCCATCTACACTGAAGGAGCGACTCTTTCACATGAGAGAGAAGAGCAAAGCACCGCCATGGCCAGATTGATTCATCACCTTTAAGCGCATCCACCAAAATCTTGCAGTCCGAAAGGATAACAGTAGGAGAGTTGTCAAGAGCCGCCATCCGGCACGCTTCAACAAGAGCAAAGGCCTCAGCCTCAATCGGGGACGAACAAATGACCCTGCCAGCCCTCCCATCACAAATCTGACCATGGGAATTAGTAATAACTACCCCAAAAGCCGCCTCAGACGAATCATTGTCAAAAGACCAGTCGCAGTTGATCCTAATAAGGTCATCACTTGGCGGTGGAAGAGATTGTGATGGAGTGTCCCTTGGCTGGTTAGTAGGGATGAGAGAGATACGAAAAGGAGAAGGTTAAGAAGCCTCTCGGAAATCTGTGATTGAGGACAACAATGGGGACAAGTTGTTGCCTCTAAAGATGAAGTCGTTTCGTGCTTTCCAAATGTTCCACAGGCAAAAGGCCTTGAGACGGAGAGACAGAAGAGTCTCCGCATCTCTAAACGAGAAGAACCATTGCGTGAAATTCAGAGGAGGGGTGCATGACGGGAGGATCCTCTCCCAAGTCTCCTTTGCGTGAGGGCAAATAAAGAGACAGTGGATGAGAGACTCACAATCGGCATTGCAAATCTGGCAACGGGGGTTAGGAGCACAATGTCTATGGTGCAAATTAGCTTTTGTTGCCAGAGCATTGCGGAGGCACCTCCATAAGAAGAAGCGAATCTTTGGTGGGAGGTTGAGAGACCAAAGCCATTTCCAAGAGTCGTCGGCAGATGGAGCATTAAGATCTTGCATGGGTTGATTTCCAAGCTGTCTGAAGTGTCTCCTCACTCCATGGTAGGCCGATTTCACAGAAAACCTCCCATTAGTTGTAAACTTCCATGCCCATTTGTCTTTGGATTCGATTGGCCCAATCTGAACTTTAGCAATCGCTTCCGCTTCCAAAGGAGAACAATGATGGACCAAACTCCAATTCCAATGACGCGAGTCTTCATCAATCCAGTCACTAACTCTTGAGTGGGGCATGTTACTTGATAATATTTTGTGGCCTTCAAAAGATGGGATCCAAGGGTCCCTATCAAACCATGTATCATCTCCATTACCAATGACACGGATAGTTCCCAAGTCCATTGCTTTCCTTGCATCGCAGAGGCTAGACCAGATCCATGAGGCCGAGCTCCCCTTTTTTGCAGAGCGAAAATCAGAGTCAGGGAAATACAAGCTCTTGAGGAGGCGAGCCCACAGAGATTCTGGATCATTGAGAAGCCTCCAACCCTGTTTAGCAAGCAAAGAAAGGTTAAACATGTGGAAATTACGAAAACCGAGCCCCCCTTCAAATTTCGGGTCAGTAAGCACTTCCCCTTTGCGCCATGGAATCGATCTTTTGTTCATCGACCCTGACCAGAAGAAGTTCCTAAGAAGAGAATCCATCTTCCTGGTCAGGGATGCTGGGAGGAGAAAAACGCTCATAATGAAAGTCGGGATTGCTTGAATAACTGCCTTGAGAAGAGTCTCTTTGCCCGCGTGTGACAAAGTGAGACTTTTCCAAGAGGCCCCCTTTTTCTCCATTCGTTCAACGAGGAAAGCGAAAGTCTCCTTCTTCGACCTGCCCCATTCTGTGGGAACCCCCAGGTATTTGTCATGAATAATGGTAGAGGGGAAGCCAAACCGAGAGGTAATTTGGTTTCTCAGATCAATCAGTGAATTTTTGTTGAAGAAGATCGAGGAATTATCAATATTAATCTCCTGCCCCGTAAGAAAACTGTAGCCGTTGATAATATGCATGATTGCTTCTGCTTCCTCCAAAGAGGCTCGGCCAAAAATGACAGTGTCATCTGCAAAGAGGCAGTGGGACAAAAGAGGACATCGTTGCTTGAGTCTAAGACCATGAATAGTTCCCTGTGAAATACCCCGGTCCAACAAGAAAGATAGAGCGTTAGACATAAGAATGAAGAGGAACGGAGAAAGAGGGTCTCCCTGTCGTATTCCCCTGGTCGGAGAGAAAAAGCCAGTCGGGCCTCCATTAAGCAAAACAGAGAATCGGACCGTTCGCACACATTCTTTGACCCAACTGCACCATGTCGGATTAAACCCACAAGCTAATAGGAGTGAATCCAGACAATTCCAATCCACCAGGTCATAAGCTTTCCTCATATCCATCTTAATCATCATGTCAAAACGACGCCCTTGTCTACGGTTCTTAAGATGATGCAGGACCTCGTGGACAATAACAATATTATCCTGTATCATTCTCCCACCAGTGAATGCCGCTTGCATCTCAGAGACAAGATCTGGCATCATCTCCTTAAGCCGAGACACCATGATCTTTGAGATAACCTTGTACTTGAAATTGCAGCAACTGATAGGCCTGTACTGTGAAATACGCTCAGGAGAAGGGACTTTCGGGACCAGAGCAATGTGAGTATCATTCCATCCCATGGGAAGCGTGGCCGATGTGAAAAAAGATGAAATTTCACTGCAAAGCTCCTCCCCAACCACATTCCAGAACCTTCTAAAAAAATACCCATTAAGACCGTCAGGTCCTGGCGACTTGTGCGGGCCAAGAGAGAACACCGCCTCTTTAATTTCCTCCGAAGTCACTGGCTTGCATAATCTTTCATTCATGTCTGATGTGACCAGCCGGGGGAAATCCTGCATAAGGCTAGCATCGAAACCAGTCTCCTTAGCAGTAAAGAGATCTTGAAAGAAATCCTTGATATGTGTAGAAAGCTGAGATGGATGCTTAATCCACTCTCCATTTTGTCCTTTAAGACCCAAGATTTCATTAAAATGCCGGCGAAAGATCGTAGAGTTGTGAAAGAATTTATTGTTACGATCACCCTCAGCAAGCCACTGAATCTTGGATCTTTGACGCTACATCTTCTCCTCATCTTTCCACAATGCATCCAGATCAGCAAGGAGACCACGTTCTTCCTCAAGGATGTCATCAGATCTGAACAAGTGTGTAATGGCCTCGAGTCGGATAGTGATATCCTTCTCCCTTTGGTGTTGGGCTTCAATCATGGATCGGGCCCAGCTCCTGAGGTCTTCTTGGCATTTCCGAACACGTTGATCATGGGTGCCCACTGTGGCCCATGCCTGCATAACAATCTGATCGCATCCCTCCTTTCCGGCCCATCGATCATCAAACCGGAAGGGTGGGGCGTTTCTAGATCCAGCATAATGGAAGTCGAGTCTTAACACTCTATGGTCAGAACCAATATCACTACCATGGGTGATGGTTCCTTCCGCAAAGGTTTCTCTCCATGAAGGTGTACAAAGGCACCGATCCAATCTTCCTTGAATGTTCCGATCACCCCCTCTCTTGTTGTTCCAAGTAAAGCAAGGGCCTTGAAAACCCACATCCACAAGGCCATTATCAAAGATAAACTTCTTGAAAGGTTCGACGGAAGCTCTCCTCAAAGGGCCGCCACCTTGCTTCTCGTAGCTAAATAGAATTGCATTAAGATCTCCCAACACCACCCAAGGGACATTAACATCATCTCTAATACTAGACAAATAATCCCAAAAGACCCTCCTCTCATTAACAATTGAGGGGGCATAAACAAAAGTCATAAAAAAACCACTACCATAGTTGATAAAAACATCGATAAAATGAGGACCACTATCCAAGACTTGAAGATCAAATCCGGCCGTCCACCACAAAGCAAGGCCTCCTGCTGAATCAACCGGATCGACATAATGTTTATTCTGAAAATTGTTTTGGATGCGCTTCTCTTCCATGGTCGTCTCCGAGTTCATTGTTTCCATCAAGAAAACAATGGATGGGCGAATCTTCTTAATCATCCTTTTGAGATGATTGCTAGTCCGGAGTGGCCCAATTCCCCGGCAATTCCAGCTAAGGCAACTCATTTTCCACCCGGTGGCTTATTGCAGGCCACCTGCGCTTCAGTTTCCTCGGGTTCATATTGTTGCTGTTGCACCTTTGTATCTTCTTCCTGTCTTTGAGCCATTTTCCCCATCCCAAGTTGATGCTTGTAGCTCTTAGTTCTTATTCGAGCATTCCTTGGTTTGATTGAATTGTCGCCAGGGGAAAAATAAGGGCCTTCAAAGTCGAGTTCCTGACCCTGCTTCCTCTTCTTCAGCTCCCTCTGATCCTCCCCTGAAAAAACAACACACTGCTGCTGGCCTTCTACTGGTTTTTTGTTAAGATCCATCTTCTGGTTAATATCAATCATAACTTGGGCTAAGTTTGATTGGTTGGGCTGGTTGTTGGTGTAAAGGAGAGAGGTTTGGGCCTGGATCCCTTCTAGAACAGAGTGGGTGTGGTGGGCTTGATGCATTCCAGCCCATTGCCCTTCATTGAGGTCCAGCGACAGATTGCGGACAACAGAGGGGGAGAGCAGTCGACTAATGTTTCCTCTAGGGGGAGAAAAAGCAGCTGCCTGGGCCCCATAATAAACCATATTTTGAGCAGAAAATGGGCTTTGGAGCCGTTGAGAGTGGGGCCCTGAGACAGACCTGGGGCTTGCCGAAGAATCCCCTCCTGGGAACGGGTGTGGGGTGAACCCCAGCGGTCCTCGGATAGCGAGTCCCCAGCCTCCGTCAGTCGTCGGTGAGGAGGAATCTGCCGGATTGAAGCTGCCGGTTCCCGGCGATCCCCCACCAGCCACCCAGATTTGATTTTGCTCAAAGCCCGGCGAATTGGAGCTGGACCCTGTATCAGCAGTTGGCAGCGGCATGATTCGACCACGCGGAGGAGGAGGATAACCATAAAGGCTTCTCCTCCTTTCAGTACGCCAATCCCAGGGCTCGATGATACTTCCAGAGAAGGCTACTCTGTTCTCGGGTCTAGGTGGCTTGAAAAGACTGGGATTTAAGTTCTCTGTTTCGGCTACTGACAGGCAAGGTAGAGATTGGGAATTTAAGGAATAAGAATTAGCTTGGGTATGGTTTGACATGGGACTGGAGAAGCTAGATGGGTTAATTGAGGTAGGGATAATCTTCTGGTTTCCAGATCTTGTTGCAGGGGAAGGAGAAATGGTAGTAATGGCAAAGGTTGAGCTTTTAATGGAGGGTAGCAGGGAGCGTTGGGGGTATTTACTCCTGAAGAGACAATACAGCTCATTGATGGTTGGTTTGCAGAAGATGGAAATCTTCTTCCTCTCCATTAGGATCCCTAAGGAGGCCGAGAAAACACCTTAATTGAAGGATGCTGCTGGAAACCCAGTTTCAACGTTTGAAATTTCAGAGAGTTTAGAGTGAGAAAGGAAAGTAAGAGAGAGAGTCGTCATTTTAAGTTGCGATGTTTGAATCAGTATTAAACTAATACATGTGACTCTATGCTAAAAGAAATCTTCACATTTCCTCTACTTATAGGTCATCAAGCCAAAGCTTGCTAGGCCTGGAAGGACTCCAGCAGGGATGGCAATTTTGCCCATACCCATGGGTATTTTACTATCCAACCCAATTGGGTTGGGTATGAAATCCAAATATATGGATATGGGTAAAGTTTGATGGGTTTGTACCCATACCCATTTACTTTGGGTTGGGTTGGGTTTATAACAAATGGATTTGGGTTTGTACCCATGCCCAAATACAAATTACAGTTTGGTACCTAAACTTAATAGATATGCATATTTAGTACCTAAATTTAAATTTTTTTGCATATAAGTCCTCAAAATATCGATGGAAAATTACGTTTTGGTATCTAAATTTTTTTGGTCTTACATTTTGGTACCTAAATTTTTCAAGTTTTACAAATAAGTCCAATTTTTGCATGTGTAGTTAAAACACCCTCAAGTAAATGGATATCCATATCCAACCCATACCCATTTAGATAATATCCATATCTAACCCAAACCCATATACAAACCCCAAACCCATACACACATCACCCAAACCCTACCCATAATAAATGGGTCTACTTGGGTTTGGGCAAAATTACCCATGAGTGGGTAAATTGCCATCCCTAGACTCCAGTGACCACTTGCACTTGGGACCATGAAGGAAAGTGCATAGCTGGTGGGGTGACAAACACTATTTGATGTAACATTTCTTCTGCATAATATGGTTCTTATTGTTTCTATTCTACATCCTATCCTCGCCTGTAAACTCTTATTCATCTATTATAATTGTTAAATCATACAGTTATGGACCCTTAAGCCTGGATGGGGTAGCAGACCCGATGTACATAGGGCTGCAAATGAGCCAAGTCGAGTCGAGTTTTACCTCAGCTTGAGCTCGGCTCGTTAATAAACGAGTCGAGTCGAGTTCGAGCTAGCTTGTTTATTAAAATCTTAACTTTTATTTGGTAATTCATTTTGTATATCCCGATACATATGATTTATTTTGTTAGTTAATCTCATCTTATACTTTATACTTTGTTGGTATCATATATCGTTTAGTTAATAAATTTTAACTACTCCAAATCATGTTATTTCATTGTATCGAAGCAATCTATGATGCATAATTTCTTTTAAACTAGAAAATAAGATATATTTGCTCACATACTCAACGTGCAAAAAACTTTATATATGGTGAGATATATAAATTAACAACCATATGAATTAAAATCATAAGATATAGATTGATTCGTCCATAAGTTGGTAATCGAGTTGGCTCTCTACCCATATGTTAAGACATATCATGAGCTCTAAACGAGCCAGCTCACGAGTTTAGTTCAACAAGCCACCGAGTCGAGCTAGCTTGCGAGCTTCACGAGCTGAACAAAGGTGAGCTCGTGTTCGGCTCGTTTATTAACGAGCCGAGTTTCGAACGAGCTTTTCTCGAGTCGAACGCCGAGCCGTTCTCGAGCAGCTCATTCATTCTGATGAAATCACTGGGATTGATTTCGCCGGTGATGGGAGAATTTTGCTCTCCGGAAGTTTGGATGGTTCATTAAAGGTGGGGATAAACTTTTTCTTGGCAGTTCCTTTTTGTCAGAACGAATATATACCATCCCTTCTTATACATTTAATGTATTTTTAATGCTTTTCTAGGTTTGGGATTGCGGATAGAGGTGTTCAAACAGTGTGGTTACCATTGTAATCGTTTTAACTAGTACTATTTGGATAATTTGGTTTGGTTAATGTGGATAATTGGTTTGGTTTGGTTAAAGTTTTTAGCTTGTTTGGTTTAAGTGGTTTGGTTTGATTTCAGACACTCCTAACCAGCCAAACCAAATTAACCAGTTAATAATTAGTCATATATCTAATATATACACATACTTAATACTTTGAATAACCACCCAAGAGTTAAACGTTCATCCCTTTTAGACTCAAAAAATATAGAGCTTGATATTGTTCCATAATGTATATTTGTATATGTAGAGTGTAGACCACAACATATGAACGCCTAATTTAGATAAATCTCATACATTATGTTGGATGAAAACTTGAAAGCAAGGTCTTTTTCAGCCTATGAAATTGCTAAAAGACTAAGTCAATTCAAACAAACACAAAAATTCATTAACCCATACCATTGTGATAAATTTTTGTTAGGTGAATACTTCTATACTAACCGTAAGATAATTGTCTTAGTTGCATGTATTTATGTTAAGGGTCAACTATAACTATGTGTTGATGGTTATGTTTTATTCATTATATAAATTGTGATTTGATAAATTAACCGAAATTTTCTTACTTAATGATAATGTGATTTTTTATTGGTTATTCTGGTTAACCAATTAACCAAACCAATTAAACTTTAATTTGGTTAATTTGGTTGTTGTATTAGTTTGGACGGTTTGGTTATGATATTGTATTCTATGGTTAATAAAATTTAGCCTTATTTGGTTTGATAATAACAATGGTAATCATTTGAACACCCCTAATTGCGGAAGACAGAAAGATACTCGTCATGCATTTGAGGATCTTCCTAATCATTATTCTCAGACGAATCTTGCTTTAAGCCCTGACGAGCAGCTAATTTTGACTGGAACATCTGTTGAAAGGGACAGCAGAACTAGAGGAATTTATTGTGCTTTTTTGATCGATCGAAACTTGAACTTGTTTCGAAAATTGGTTTCTCCCCAAACAGTGTTGTGCAATGTGCTTGGCACCCTAAGCTTAATCAGGTGAGTCCAAGTGCTGTATTTTACATTTTTTTTATTGTTAAGTGTCCAATATAATTTTCTTCGCATTTTCATGTTAGCTTGAGAGATATACTTGCTTCACTAAGTTGTAAGTTGATATTATGCCCGAGAATCATTTCCAAGAGAATTAAGTTGGAACTCACATCCTGTATGATCCAACCTTGAGTGAGCGAGGGGCTCTTCTTTGTGTTGCTCGTGCTCCGAGGTAAAAACCTGTGGATGATCTTGAGATTCGACCTGTATCCATAATCCTCATGCACTGCTTTATTGATGCGCCAAGCCACAAGCGCCAGCGTGAGGAGATACTGAAGGATCCCCTCAAGTCCCATAAGCCCAAAAATTCCCATGACTGGGCCTGGACGTGGTGGAAGAATTTGTACAAGTAAAGGAAGTAGGTTGGAGGAATCGATCTAATTCGGACTTTCATCATTCATAAGATTGTTAAATTAAATATCTCACATCATGTGAAGTTTAACATGTTGAACATGTAAGAAAATATGTCTTATTTTTAATTCTATAAAGAAATTATGTACAAAATTGTTTCGATCTATGACACAACATGATTTGAACTAGTTCAAATTTATTAACTAAACAATATGGCACCTACAAATTATAATATAAGATTAATTAATGTTGAATATTTGATTTTTTTGTCGTTACATCAATCACATGTTTAATACACGACAGACAAAATGAATGTATCAAATACGATCTAAGAATTTAGTAAACAAGCATAGCTCGAACTCGACTCGACTCGTTAATAAATGGCTCGAGCTCGAGCTCATCTCATTTGTTAACAAGTCAAGCTCAAGCTGAGGTAAAACTCAGCTCGGCTCGGCTCATTTGCAGCCCTACTTCCTACCATATTGGTATGTTCATACCATCATGGTACGCTTTCTTACCATATGGTATTAAATAGGAGCATATCATATGGTAATGACTGGTAAAAAATGACTCTTTTTTTTGTACTAAAAATATAACAAAGTGGATATCATTTTAAAGAGCACATTTAATCTTATTTTCTGTGCAAAAAAAATTAATTTTTGACTTAAAACGAGAGAGAATCGTCCGCTAAAGATTAAAGGGGAAAAGATAAAAGACTTTCCAGGAGAGAGGGATGTTGATGTCATGCTAATTTAAATTGATTGTCATCTAGTTTCAGGGTTTTAGGGGGAGCTGCCATTGATTAATTTTTTATGGACTTTTTCCATAAATAGCACTGTTTAAAAAAAGAATTCCAAAAATAGCACCAGTCCTGAAAAATTCTTAAAATAACACCCCTTTTTCGATGAAAACCCCACAGGCGGTTTGTAATAAAAAAATATTTCAAATAATTACCATAAGTGGTCTTGGCATAACTGGTTTAGTTGTTTCTTTGTATGTCAGAGGTCCTTGGTTTGAAACACCATCATCCCATATTAAATCCTTTTATTTAGTAGAGATTAAAAAAGCAACATGTTGTGTGGTTCGAACCCTGATAATATAAATAATTAACTAAATTTAACACAACATCTACACCACCAAACTATAACTTTTTTGTTGAAACAACTTCATATTGACAAAGTTTTAGTCCTTGAACCCTAAAAATCCTCAATAACTTTGAATAGTCATAACTTTGTGCTTCAAAATCCGAACGTCATGAATTTTTTTTTCATTTCGCATAACTTTTGAAGGACTATAACTTTTATTATAGACATAATTTCTAAATGTACGTGGATTTGTGAAAAGGGAAGGTAAGCTATTCCCAAAACCCTGGATATCCAAAAATAATTCCTTTTTTGAAAATTCATTCCTATTAAAAATTGTAGTCCTTAAAAAGTTATGCAAAATGGAAAAAAAAATCATAACGTTCGGATTTTGGAGCACAATGTTATGACTGCTTAAAGTTATTGAGAATTTTTAGCGTTCAAGGAGTAAAACTTTGTCAATATATTATTGTTTCAAGAGAAGAGTTGTAGTTGAGTGGTGTAGATGTTGTGCCAAATTTAGTAAACTATTTATTGTCCGGGTTCAAACCACAACTTGCTGCTTTTTTTAATCTCTAAAAAATAAAAATAAAATCAAATGGGATGGTGGGGATTCGAAACCAGGTCTTCTTGCACACAATAAACAACTAAACTAGTTGTACCAAGACCATTTATGACATTTATTCGGGAAATATATATATATATATATATATCATAACCACCGGATGGGGCAGCGGTTTTGGACCGAACCGGTCCGACCCCATATGGTCATGAAAACTGCCCCCAAACCCTGTGGTTTTCATTGAAAACTGCGCCCCGGGTGGCGGTTTTCGTCTAAACCGCTGGTCCGGGTGGCGGTTTTTGAAAATTGTGCTATTTTTGGAATTTTTAGGGGTTGGGTGCTATTTTTTGGAGGGGGGGGGGAATTAATAGTGCTATTTATGGAAAAATCTCGTTTTTTATTTAATTTCAAGGTTTTATTGTCGAGGTTTTGTGTTTTGTTTATTTGTTGGATGACTCAATTAATGGTAATATCTTACAATTATTGCAATTTCGACTATTCAGAATTGTCAGGTGATAGTTCAAGTGGAGGACGAGCAGGAGGCTTGTGTGTATGGTGGACGGAAGAGGTGAAGTTGACTCTTATGGATGCTGACTTACATTTCATGGACATGAAGGAGGAAGCGGGTGCCAATGAAGCTTGGAGGTTTACGGGGGTATACGGGTGGCCAGAAAATCGAGATAAGCATATGACCTAGGCGATGATATGTAGGCTGGGTGCGCAATGCGATGGCCCCTGGTTATGTGCTGGTGATTTTAACTAGGTCCTGACGATAGCTGAGAAGGTGGGGGGAACAGGAGCGAATGTTCGTAACATAGATGACTTTGGCAACTGCATCATCGAAGTGGGATTACAAGACCTGGGTTTCCAGGGTTATGAGTTCACCTGGGAGAATCATAGAGAGGAAGGTGGTGTGATCGAGGAACGACTCGCCCGTTTCTTGGCAACATAGAGATGGAAGACTTTGTTTCCAGAAGCTAGGGTGCGACATTTGGATAAAAGAAAGTCGGACCATCGACCGATTATTTGTGATACCCAGGGCGAGGAGGATGAGGAACCACAATGGGGATGGAGATTTAAATTTGACCCTCTCTGGATTAATCATGTTGACTGTGCAGGTGTCATTAAATACGCCTGGACTAGTGGAGAAGGGACGGACACGCTAGCAAAAATTCAAAGTTGTCGAGCAAAGCTTGAGACGTGGAGCAGACAGGCTTTCACTAATTTTAAAAAACAGAGGCGACGCATTGAATGAGCTTTGAAGGCCTTGGATCGAGCTCGAAAGTCAGAGGAAGTGTTAGTGGAGTGAAAGTCTCTGGAAGCGGAGCTCGACAAGCTAGAAGAGGAGGAAGAACAGTACAGGAAACAAAGGTCGAGAGCAGATTGGCTGAAGGGGGCAGATAAGAATACAATTTTTTCCACTGGAAAGCAACTGCTAGAAGGAGGAGAAACACAATTCGGAAACTTCAAGACCAAGCGGGGAGGTGGTATATGGGAACGGAGCAAGCCATGGATTGTCTTCACAAGTACTTTGATTGTTTGTTTACTGCAAATGTAGCTCCAGCGGCAACACCCGTCCTTGATTCCATACGTCGTACGGTGGGGGAGGATGACAACGAGGCGCTACTCAAACCGGTAACCCGAGAGGAAGTGTGGGTGGCACTCAAACAAATGGGGTCGAGAAAGACACCGGGCGCAGACGGTTTATCGGTTTTGTTCTTCATGAAATATTGGGACATAGTGGTGGAGGATGTCCTAGAAACTGTTCGAGAAATTGTTGATCATGGGAGGATGCCAAGTGGGCTGAACCATACACTAGTGGCTCTAATTCCAAAAGTGAAACAGCCGATCTCACCAATGGAATTTAGACCTATAAGCTTGTGTAATGTTCTATATAAGATGGCGTACAAAGTGCTTGCAAACCGGCTGAAGATGATTCTCGACAAGATTATCTCTCCAACGCAAAGTGCTTTTGTCCCTGGTCTCCATATTACGGATAATGTAATGGCAGCGTTCGAGTGCTTTCATACGATGAAGAAAGACAGAAAGGGAAGATTGGTCACTTCGCAGCCAAGATCGACATGGCGAAAACATATGATCGAGTGGAATGGGGCTTCCTAGAAGGGGTGATGCAGAAGATGGGTTTTGATGAAGAACAGATACGTAAGATTTTGGTCTGTGTACGATCTGTTACATACTCTATCTTAGTAAACGGGCATCAATCGAGCATGACATCGCCTAGGCGAGGGATTCGACAGGGCGATCCATTGTCACCTTACCTTTTTTTGTAGTGTGCGGAGGGATTGTCTACATACACTGAGAAGGCAGTTGAGGAAAAACGTCTTCATGGTCTCCAACCTACTGCAGGAGCTCCGATTATCTCCCATCTGTTCTTCGCGGATGACAACATATTTTTTGCTAGAGATACCCAACAGGAATGTACAATTCTGAAAGGGATTTTGATAGATTATGAAAGGGAGTCTAGGCATTGTGTAAGCTTTGAGAAATCGGAAGTCTCGTTCAGTAAGAACGTATCCCTGGGGATGAACATTGTGGAGAAGCACGAAAAATATTTAGGCCTGGCAACTTCAGCGGGACGGTCTAAAAAGGAACTATTCACCGGATTACTAGATCGAGTTCGAAAGAAGTTAAAAGGTTGGAAGGAGAGAGTAATGTCCGTGGCACCCCGATAAGTTCTCATTAAGTCCTTGGCTCAGGCTTAATTGTCTTATGCTATGTTGGTGTTCAAAATCCTGGATGGTATACTAGAGCAAGTACACAGTCTAATGACAACGTTTTGGTGGGGCCAAAAGGGATTCGAACGAAGGGTTCATTGGATTAGGAGGGAAGAACTAGCATGCCCAAAGACGGAGGGGGGAATGGGATTTCGGGATATGAAGGGGTTCAATATAGCTTTGCTGGCTAAGCAGCTGTGGAATCTCTATCAACGGCCCGAGTCACTAATTGCTAAGATTTTGAGAGCAAAATACCACAAAAAATCATATATTCTATATGCGAATGTGGGTCACAATCCTAGCTATGTATGGCGCAGCTTATATGTCGTGCAGGACTTTTTACACAGGGGGCTACGGTGGAGGATTGGTAACGGGAACATGGTCCAAGTTTGGGGAGATCGGTGGATACCAAATCAGGGAGTACAATAGGTTACATCACCACCGCAAGGGCTGCCGGTGGATGCGAGAGTGAGTGATCTCATAGATCCGGATACGGAAACGTGGGACATGCCCACTCTTGACAGATGCTTCCCGCCGAACTTGGTTCCGTCCATCCTCCATATCCCCTTGCGTGGTTTTCATAAGTGCAATAGGCTCATTTGGAGTGCCAGCAAAGATGGGACTATATTGTGAGAGAGGGTTATCGGGTTTGGCTGCAGTAATTCAAGGAGGAAGAAGGTATAGCGTCGGTGGGTGACGAGGTAGTGTAGAAAAGTTGTGGGCACTGAATGTAGCACCAAAAGTAAAACAATTTCTATGGAAGTTTGCGAGGGAGGTGCTACCAACTAGTGACCATATTAGCGAGAAGAGCCAAAGATGGGGGATAAATGCCCTTTCTGTGATTTGCGTGAAACAAAAATCCACTTCTTTGGGGAGTGCTCGTGGACCTGTCGCATTTGGCGGTCGTCAGAGCTATCGGACTGCTTTACATACTAGCCTGCCAATAACTGTTACCAATGGCTAAAGAAGGTGATGGAAAGGGGTGATTAGGAAAAGCTAGGACGTTGTGTTGTACTTATGTGGTTTCTGTGGAAAGAAAGAAACGCACAGCTATTCAATGGCGTGAAAGTGCAAGAGGATGAAATTGTTACACGGGCATAGAACTATTTTGATGACTATCAAAGACATCAACACCAGGAACAAGGCCGAGATAGCACGAGGGAGAGGGTAGAAGGATGGGAAAAACCAAGCCTGGGGACTCACAAGATTAACACGGATGTTGGGTTTGATGAAGGTAATGGTACTACGTTGGGGGTGGTGATTCGTGGTCCGGATGGGACCTTCTTGTTATCGGCAGCAAAACGTATACCTGGTTGTTTCGAGGTTGAGATGAGTGAAGCTCTGGCAGCAGAATATGAGATGCAACTAGCACGACAGTTTCACATCACACATCCTATCCTGGAGTCGGATTATCTACCTTTGATTCAGAAGCTCGAGTTAGCAGCACATATACATACAGAAGTTGGCGTCGTTTGCAGGAACATTCGCCGGATTTTTGAGGAGATTGGAGAAGGCTCATTGACCCATTTTCGTAGGATGGCTAATGAAGCAGCTCATGTTATGGCGCACTCTAGGAATCTTCCTTCTAATGCGGTAGTGTGGCTTGATAACCCTCATTTGTGTTTAGTTAATCAGTTGCAGCTTGACAATGTAACTTTGATTTCTGGTTAATGAAAGATAAGCATATTACGATAAAAAAAGAATTGTACTAATTTTCTTTTGTTTTACACAACATATTTTGTAATTGTTTTGGGTAATTCTGGTTAGGGAGCGAATGGCTCAAGTTAGGGTGCATAACCATGGGTTATGCACCCATCAATAACCAAATCTGGACCCTTCATTTAGAAAATCCAGATCTAAGGATGGAGAATTAAAGACCATTTTTATTTTCACTAGCTTACATAATTGACTCATATATTTTTCGTTTTAACTTGGATTTTAATTTTTTTTGCACAGATGGAACGAGTTCATCGTGCTCTACAAAATGAGATCAATTTTCAATATTTTTTGAGTAAAAAAATTTTGGCCTCTCGGTACCAACTGCATACCATATGGTATCTTCTTCGTTTTTAATTCGTTTTTGAAAACGTTTGCACAACAGGGACGAGTTCATCATGATCTATTGGATCTACAAATTTCTGGGTGAACAAATTACAAGACCAAAAAATACCACACAATACCATACAATACCACCCTGGTACGGGGTGGTATCTTATGGTATACAATGTTAAAAGTCGTAAATGACAATTAATATACTTCTACTATCATGTATTCAACCATCCTACAGTTTTGGTTTGTGTCATACCAGGTATGCTCTTATTTCAATACCAGTCAATACCATATGGTATAGACTCGTAAAAAATGACTCAATTTTTTTTGTTCGAAAAATATATCAAAGTGGATATCATTTTGAAGAGCACAATTAATCTGATCTAACTGTGCAAAAAAAATTAAATTTCAACTTAAAACGAGTGAGAAATCGTCCGTCAAAGATTAAGGAGGGGAAAATTAAAAGCTTTCCAGGAGAGAGAGGATGCTGATGTCATCCTGATGTGGGCGGGTTACTCATAGTTACTCACCATAAGGTTACTGACCTGATCCGTTCCCGGAGTGAATAACTGATAGACCGATAATTACACATGTTTTCACCCCTATTCTGAAGCCGTTTGAGATGTTGATTCTCGTGTTTTAAGCCGATTTCACGCTAGGTTGTGTGTTTATGTCATATTTCAGGACTCGGCGGTGGAATCAAGGCGAAGGAACGAGATTCGGATCGAAAGGAGCAAGTGAGGCTTGAAGTGTGCTGGAGAGCCAAAATACCCGGCCATGAGCAGAAATACCCGACCGGGTATTTTCTGGCCATGGTCGGGGATTTCTGTCTTTGGGCGTCCGTGAGAAACAGAAGGGGGCCCGGGCAAAAGGCAAAAATCCCCGGTCGGGGATTATTGGAAGAGACCGGAGATTTTCCCTGAGGCCGAAACGGTGCGCTTCAATTATACCCGGTCGAGACCCAAAATACCCGACCAGGTATTTCGACCGGGTATCGCCACCAGGCAGCAGATTTAAGGGAAAGGAAGGCAAAAATTCAAGGGTTCCGAGTTTTTGAGAGAGAAAGCGACGAACCAGAGTTCCCAAGTGCCATAGCTTGATCTTCATCACCATTGGAGCCCGGCTTGAGCTTGGAGAAGTGCCGATTAAACGTCCAGGAGCAGAAATCCGTCCTCACAGTATGATTTCCGCGTCTGAATCTGCTTTTGCTTCTTTCTCTATGGAGTAGTTCCCCCATTCATCTGGGTATGGGGAACCCTAGAATTGTATGCTAGGTCTGATTGTATGAACCCAAGTACAAAGTTTGTGAATTGATTATATTCGATTGAGGTTTGAATGATTGAATGACTTGAATCCTTATCAAATTCCTGTTGTTTCTGCTTTGACCTAGAATGAGAATATCTGCCTAGGTTGATAGAGTACCCTTAATTGAAGGTGGCGAATTGGTGACTTTAGTCGAGGAGCCAATTTGCTATTCTGTACCGAATTCAATTCGGTAGTGGAGGTTTGGCTCGTTAGGGCCTCAATCTGTTTACTCCGGTGGAGGTTAGTCGCCCGCTAGAGACTCAGATTGAGAGGGTCTAAAGACCTTTAGTCGAGACGTCAGGCTATTTAAGAACCTTCCGCAGTATAACTTTCATGAAAACTGAACTTGGTAAATTACAATCCGGCTTAACTGCAGTCTAGGGGGAACCATATCCGGGTGACCTCTCTTGACTTGAACAACCGTTTAACTTGCTTTGTGTTTTTTGTTTGTTTGAATCTGCACTAAAAGTTCATTGCTAGATAACGAGAATTCACCGAGTAGTCATCACATCTAGGACCCGGGTTGACAATAAAACCCAAACCCGCTATACTACGCTTTAGGAAGTGGTTACACTTGGCCATTTTCTAGAGTGACAGTAGGAGTGAGTCAATAACCTTGTGGTCAATAAGACAATAACTATGCATAACCCAATCAGAATCCGCCAAATCAGTGCTCCTTCTCTCTCCTGAAAAGCCTTTAAGTTTTTTCCATTAATCTTTAACGGAGGATTTCTCACTCGTTTGAAGTTGAAATTTAAATTTTTCTACACAGTTAGATCAGATTAATTATTCTCTTCAAAATGATATCCACTTCTATATATTTTTGAAACAAAAAAAAAATTGAGCCATTTTTTACCCGCCTATACTATATGGTATTGACTGGTATTGAAATAAGAGTATACCATATGGTATGAAAAGCGTAATGGTGTTATAAACATACCAAGACTGTAGGATGGTTGAATACATGATAGTAGGAGTATACTAATTGTCATTTATGACTTTCAACATTGTGTACCGCAAGATACCACCACGTACCATGGTGGTATTGTGTGGTATTTTTTGGTACTGTATTTTGTTCATATAGAAATTTGTAGATCCAATATATCATGATGAACTCGTTCCATATGTGCAAAAATTTTCAAAAATTACTTAAAAACGAAGAAGATACTTTATGGTATGCAATTGGTACCAAGAGGCATGAAATTTTTTTTCTCAAAAAATATTAAAAATGGACCACAGTTTGTAGAGCACAACAAACATGTTCCATCTGTGCAAAAAAAATTGAAATCCGAATTAAAACAAAGAAGATATGAGCCGATTAAGAAAGTTAGGAAAAATAAAAATGACTTTAATTCTCCACCCTTAGATCTAGATTTTCTGAATGAAGGATCTAGGTTTAGTTACTAAGGGCTCGTTTGCGTCGTGGATTTGAAAAATGAAGGTTTTGGTATAACTTGGGTTTTGAAAAACCATGGATAAATGAGGGTTTTAGGTTCATTATGGATTTGATAAACACCATTGTTTGTTTGATGGATTTCATGATGGATTTTGTTTATTAAATTTGTATGTATGAAGTGTAATTTACCTTTATTGCCCTTAATGATATAAGAAGAGAAAGCAAATATGAAGGGTATGTTGGTAAAAAATGATGGACTTCAAAGTCCATGATCAATTCCCACCTAAATAGGTGGAACTTTCAAGTCCGTGGGGTCCACGGATTTGGTCTCTTAAAGTTTGTGGGACCCACGGATTTGTTTCCCCTAAATGCATGAAGCAAACAATGGATTTTTGACAAAGTCCATAATGGATCCAAATCCATCACCAAATCCACCAAGCAAACAAGCCCTAATATCTGGAGCCTTCTGGTTATACTGTGAAAGCTCTCTTCTATTACTTATGATATAATTATGTATTTTTGGTATAGGCTACTTTGCTTATATTGTTTTGCAGGATTTCTTTCTTTCAGTTTCATATTTGGACGCAATCACCATCGTCACTCTCATATGAGGTATTTGCACGTAAGTGTTCTTCTCTTTCTCTCTATTTGAATAAGTTTCGTGTCTTTTTCCTTATCGGAGCTTTCATAGAGTTGCTCGCTTAGTGGCAAAATATGCTCTTTCATCGGGAGTCCGGTTGCATACGGATTACCTTTCTTTATTATTGTTATCTTATAATTTTGTTGTGCGACCTTGCCCTGGAGGCTTATCTTAAATAAATAAAAAAAGGTAATGTCTATTTTTTATCCAAACCTTTTTCAGATTATTTTATATTATCAAAACCTATTAAAATGCTATTAATTAGTCAAATCTTTTGTAATGCATCAAAATATTAGCCATTTTTACGTTATCGTTAATAGTTTTTTTAACTCTTTTCCTAGTTAAAATACTAAAATTTTGGAATGTTGACCTTCATATGTCTCTTCCAAGTCAGTATCATGTTGTCAAGTCAATAATACGAACAAAATTTCTAATTGGAAGTTAGCATTTGACTAATTCTTAGTATTTCGATAGGTTTGACTAATAAAAAAGAATTCGAATAAGGTTTGACTAATAAATAGTCATTACCAAAATTATTTTCGTATTCAACAATACTGATTGAGATACTGAAATACTTTTGAATTGAAATTGAGATACCAAATTATTTTAGAATTTGACATTAAAATTGACTTTAGATTGTATTTCAATTATTCAAGATATTCGATATTGCCATACCGATTTCCACCTCCCATTCAAATCACATGGTGGGCTGCTATAGCTGGTGTTAGAGAGTATACAAACCCGTCACTATTTTGCAAGGTTGTCAACCCACGGGTCGACCCGCGGGTTGACCCACTTTGACCCTGATCCGGTGAGAAAAATGGGTCGCACGCACCCGCCGGGTCGACCGCTACAAGGTACCGAGTTGGAGGTCAAATTGTGTCAGTTTTTTCTTTGTTTTGCGAAATGCGCCTATCTTCCGATTTTTCTTTTCGCCTAACTCAATCTTTGGAATCCTAAGTTGAGCATTTGAATATTAATGTTATATAAGTGTGTGTAAATTTTCACTATATGTTGAATCTAAGTACAAAATGCTATTTTGGTGTAATATTATATGTTATAACTCATATGTTAGATGAGATTTGATATAATTTATCAGGATAAGTACAATATAATGACGCTTTCCATATTTCCGGGTAAAACGGGTGACCCATTAACCCTTGACCCACTAGCTCAACCGGGTTCGGGTTAACCCGCAGGTTGACAACCTTGCTATTTTGTGATCCAACTCCGTCAATGGGATGCCAAAATTACTAATAAATAGAAATTTCAACCCTCGGTGGTATGTAATTATATTTACAGACAAATTATTTGTGAGGTGGAAGCATAGTTAGTAAATACTCCGTTTAATACACGTATATGTACCCGTACGTATTTTATCCGTTTAAAACTTCCGTATCCGTATTTTTGTCAAGCCGTTTCATTTTTGTCCGTTCATTTGGTGGCTCCCGTACTAAACACGTATAAAATACGTATAACACGTTTTATATCCGTATTTAACGAATTAAATTGTTAACTTTACTATTATTTATATATTTATTTATTTTAAAAAATAATTTATTTTATATATTTATGACTATTAACGTACTATTAAACGTAACATTAGCTTAGAGATGAAGTAAAATACCCATACGTATTATATCCGTAACTTTCCCGTACCGTATTTTACTAACTATGGGTGGAAGTGCCAGAATTCCATGTAAAAGAATTAAAGAATGGATATCATGAAGCATTAAATTTGTTTACACCATGTTTGGCCGAAGTATAGAGAGGAGCACTTTGTATCTGGGAAGTGAAGGGAGTTGACATGATTTCACCTGCATTTTCAAAAAAGGAATGGATTCATGGACAACGAAAAATCCCTTTAAACTTTTCTCCAAATCATTTGCAGGAGTATTCCAAAAATCACAAATTCACTAGCGGAAGGAATCACATATGTTGCGAACCAAAATAACCATGAATACTATGTATCAGAATACATATACGAGGAATTGCCAAGGGAATGGGAACCTGGTCGTTGAATACATCAATGATGATGAGGTTAGACGATTTTAGCTGAAACACCAAGCAGTTTCATGTTCTTGTGTCTCATGCAGTTAACAACACAAAAGGAAGTTATATTTCTCCATTTGAATACTTGGTATACATCTAGATATAGCAACCACAGACACCATAACACCCTTTAAGATTTACTTGATCTTAAACCAGCTTACAGGAAGGAATAAACTTAGCCATTGATGGACATGGACAGAATCAATGGTACCAGAGATAACACCACAGCAGATAGAACACCCTGCATTCAGAGAACTTCGAGTCGGACGAAAATGTCAAACCATAAAGCAAACCATCACAAGAACAAGCTTCTTAATCACTCAAGAGTTTAAAGCGTCAGTGATAATAAGGGTTGGTTGGAACTTGTGATCTCAGATGTCCAAATGCATTATCCCAAACGTACTATCAGAGCACATGATCAACTCTGGGGACATTACCACTATTTGTTTTTCAAGCAAAACTCCTGTAAACAGAGCTAAGATCTGAAAATAAACCCATCATCAACATCAGGTTCATGAGACCAAGGAAGCAGAGAGAGGGAGCAGCATAGATTCAAAGATAAAGGAGGAGAAATTTCAAAAATACAATAACATATTACAATTCCTGCACTCTCAGAAAGAACATTTAAAATAGGAGTGTAGTTGTCAATGAAGCAGGACTTCTCACTGATACTTTTAACAAAGGGGTTTGAAAGTAAGTTTTAGCCATTTTCCTGAAGTGGACTGCCAAGTAGAGTACAGGCCTCATCTTGCAGTACTTTCCACGCTGCATCTACATGTCTCCTCTTCGTCAATGGTGCTCCAACCACGAACCGCAATATGTACATCCCTGATAAGACCTGCAAATGCAGTAACGTCATCATATGATTCAATTAACGATGATATAAGCGGGTTTCTTGCGGCTCAAGTGATATAATAAACTACTACAGAAGAGAGGTGTTGTCGTTCTTACAGTGTGGGATATGAAAACTCTCCCGGTTGAATTGACAGCTTCCAGAAGCTCCTGGTTCAGTTTGTTGCTGCCACGTGCTTCATTGTCGTCAACAGGAGGTAGGAGGCGAAAACAGACCAGCGCAAATTTAGGTGGGGCAACAATCTGCATGGTTCACACAGATATGTACGGAAAATGATCAAAATGATTTAAGGTATCCGCTACTGCCCAAATGAAGGAAGGGAGGAATGGCCTTTACCTCAAATCTTGGGTCTTGGCCAACACACTCTTCAAAGTATCTTGCCAGCTTGATATGATTTCTCAGGTAGTTCTGCAGATTTTCCACACCATATAATCGTAGTACCATCCATAGTTTCAATGACCTAGTGAAAAGCGTGTTCATGTTTCAATGACCAATCATTCATCATAAAGAATCATATATTTCTTGGAGCTAGCTCTAAGGTATGTAACACAAACCTGAACCGACGTCCAAGAGGGATTTGCCAGTCTTTGTAATCCACCACCAAGTTTGCTTGTGAGGCCTACAATGTTAAATGCTTGTAACTATTACCAACTGTCCTATAGATATGAAGAATTGTTTAGTTTATAAGCAGCATTATCCAACTTCACACCACCGCAATGAGAAATGGCTAAACCGCAGTTTGATAAGCGTTGATAATGTTCAAATTGATCTCTCGATTATGTACCACCAACGTCTAACTAGGATACATTATTATTGGTAGATGCAAAAACTGGTATCTAGAAGGTAAATAAACACAAAATGTACCTTGTGTTTCAAAAATTCTGAATTTGTGGAGAGGGACTGGATGAGAGCATTCCTGTCCTGGTATCATCATACATTAACAAAGCAATAAGTTAGTAATTATTGTCCAATGTAAATTGAAAGGTTAACCATGCAACTAGAGGCAAGCCTATACAAGAAAAGTTAACAGTAGATGGAAGTAGTCCAGTGAAAAGTATCAGTTTCAGACTTGATTCTACCTACTGTTAACTCTAGGAGAGTGCAGGGCAGCAGGAAAATTTTGGGATTATATTAGAAGTTCCTGATTAACTGGATGTTCTGATATATTATTATATAAGGAATTCTTGTTACCTTTTCTGAAAGGGGCCCTGATGCCAACTTAATCAGCACAACGATCCATATCAAAATGTGATAAAAGATGTTGATGAAATACCTTTACCCACAGGGTAGAACAGTCAAAGTTGGTTAAGAACCATTTGTGCGCATTCATGTTGAAAGAGTCTGCTTCTTCAACACCATCTAGGTACTTGCGGTATTCCGGACATATGCAGGCACTTCCAGCGTATGCAGCATCCACATGAAACCAAATGCCATTACTCTGTACATAGGATAATAATAAGGTGAATCATAAGTATATACCATGCAGTAATTGGTAATATTGAGAATGACATTTGATGTAGAACAAGGATGAGAAAGTCCGGTTTGTTCCTCGAATAATAAGAGAAGGAGATCATGAGGACAAATTATCTGGGGAAAATTCAAAACTTTACATGCTTATTTCTGCATTTTTTCCCACCTGTTTCTAATCAGTCTTACTGGATGATTACAGGTCAGATTACTCAGAATCACTATATTTTCCAGAATTGGTAAAAACAAATGTGATTGATGAAATAAAAAAAAGTGATAACTAACCTTGGCAATCTTGGCCAGAGAATACAAGGGATCAACAGTTCCAGACGAAGTAGTGCCGACCTGCAGATATATGCTAAAGGTTATCTGGTAGAAACTATGGTACATACTACTGATAAACAACTAGACCTATTCGTGCACTGGAAGACTAGTGTAAATACCATTCAACTAACTAAATAGGTGTAGCATCTCAATTTCAGACATACAAAATAACAAACGATTCGCAACTCTAAATGTTATCTTGTAATGCAGAACAGACCCTCTTCATAGTTGCTTCCAGTCTACTTAACTTCTGTTATAAAAGAAAAGATATATGAACTGTTTACTGCTACATTATATATGGTG
This sequence comes from Linum tenue, assembly GCA_946122785.1. Lineage (NCBI taxonomy): Eukaryota > Viridiplantae > Streptophyta > Magnoliopsida > Malpighiales > Linaceae > Linum > Linum tenue. The sequence goes on along the minus strand of CAMGYJ010000006.1, from coordinate 64,201,238 downwards.
GTTTGCAGGTTCCATAATGCAGGGCAGAAGTAATCCTGTTCTTGTGTGCTTCCAGTTTACTTCCACCAAACACGACAACACTGCACGACAAGTTCATGGCCAAACAACGAGGAATGTTAAAATGATTTAGTAGCCTTGGTAGTGTCCAAATAAATCGAGAATATACTCAACCTACTAAACATAGAACCTACAACTTCCGATTTCTTTCCTTCAAATATGGAAACACAACAGAATTCCAACCAGCTAGTTTGGTGAGGCAGATTAAGAACAATAATAAATGTGATGAAGGAATTATCAACTAACAGCAGAAGGCAGGTTTTGTCTCTTACAGTTCCACATAGAAAGAAGGGGATCAATCCAATAGAAATGTCATGTGAAATTGCTTCACTAACTATTTCCGGAGGAAGAGCATAATTTGTTGACGAGTCTGTTTTCAGCAGCCGGCAATTTTCAGGATGAATTCCAGCTATCTGCCATAAGCCGAGAGTACAAGAAATAGGCAAAATCAACAGAAATATCCACAATTGTGTCATGTAACTAGTAGTCATCTACAAATCAGTATATGCATATACAAAGCAGAAAACAGTTTAACGAGGACTTGAAAACTGGTCCAATAGATCACAATGAATCAATGATATATGCTGCAAGCTTCGGAGTGCATTAGATCACACAGAGAGTACAAGCTAAGCTAAGAATATTTCACTTAACAAGGATGGACGTCTAAGATATCAGACACCAGAAGCCAACAGAATGATCTGGCGAATTTTGTAGCACTAACCAGACTTTTTCATAGTAATGATAAAGCTAGAACCAGGAAAGGCAGACTGTAAGCAACAAATACCTGGCAGGCTTTCTGTAATGCAAAGTGTGTTTGATCAGATCCATAAACAACTAGCTTCCCAAGGGCACTTTTGCCAGCCTCCCTCAACGTCTTATCACGAGCAGCCAACAGTACAACCAGAATAGCTTCACTTGCAGTTCCTTGTATCACTCCACCACCAGGTCCTGTTATAATGAGTTAGCAATCTTCAGAAACTTGATTGGTCTCTATTCCCATCTTACTATCAAAATTGTGATAATTTTTCAACCTGTTTAGCTTCCTCTTAGAACATAAACTCATTTACTGCAACTGTTTCCCAAGTCCGTTTTCCCAACATGATGTTACTTTCGGTCGATGTACAACACCGAAATCGTTGAATGTTGCAAAAATCACACTCATATTCGAAAATATCAAGACTTGTTCTCCAAGTTCACTAACAGAAACTCTTGGTTGTCAGACAGACATCCAAAGCAATGAAACCGTAAGCCATATCAGAACTGGATCTGACTACCTCCAGCAACATCAAAGACCTTACTGCTATGAATTAACTAGCTTTGGCATGATCATTCACGAATTGAACAAGAATCCGCAAGTCTATATATAACAGCAACAGTTCAGTGGCGGATCCAGGGGGTGGCCACCCCGGGCCACGGCCCAGCCCTCCCCTGGATCCGGAACTAGTATAGCCCTTATAAATTTATCGATTTTAACCATTTTGGCCAGTGTTATTTTATAATAAAATTGTGTGTAATTAGGAAAGTGGATAAGATGAACATATTCAAATCACAACTCTAAATTTAGCCTGAAAATTCTAGCTCCAATGATTCTCATATAAAGAAAAGCAAACAAAGAAACCTAAAATTCTAAAACGTAAAAGACTAAAAGAAATATGAGGTTTATTCCCTTAAGAAATTACTAAAGCAGCTGTTGAAAATAGGAATTGATACACAATATATATTGATTAGTCGATTGTGTTGACATTTGCGCAACAAAATGAGCGATGAATTTCTTGCCAATTGGTTAACTATTTTATCTTAAAGAGAGTATGCTATTGATGTGGATGTAAACTCCATTATTGATGAATTCACTATATTAAAATTTAAAAGATCGACGTGTACAATTGATATTGTAAAAAATAACCCGTGATTTTTTTACGATATCTAATTTTCAAATGAAATGAAGGGCTGTTTGGATGTGGAGTTCCGTGGAGATGCTAAAGGGGTGATTGACAGGATAGCTGGGGTGTGCAGCAGGATTCTCGAGGTGGAGTAATTTTTTATGAGGTTCTGCAGTTGCGTCAGTAATTTCACTTGGTTCGTGTGTGTTTTGTTGGTAGGGAGCGTAATCGGGTGGCCCATGTGGTGGCCAAAAAACCCCGTCTTTGTTTCCTGCTAGTGTTTTGGGGTTTGATTTTCGCACTTTGGCGAGGTCTGTGATGTGAAGTGTGAACATTCTATCTCTATTCCTTGATTAATGCAAGTGACCTATTGTAAAAAAAAATGAAATGCAGCCCAGTGCTATAATGTGTTCTGAATCCGCCGCTGCAACCGTTACCTGATGAGAGGAATTCCTGCGGCAGTTTAAGCAATTTACCAAGCCAATCTAGCACAATCATCTCGAGCTCTGTGGCAGCAGGAGAAGTCATCCAGCTGAAACCCAACATGTTAATACCAGCACTCAGCATTTCTCCCAAGAACCCTGCAACACTACTGTTGGCAGGATAATAAGCATGAAAGTTTGGACTTTGCCAATGAGTCACCCCTGGAATTATCTTGGACCGAACATCTATAACCAAATGAAAACCCCCCCCAAAAACAATAAGTTCCAAAAGGAAACAGTAGGAAATCTGAAAGCATTCCTGTACTACAGATCATATACCGTCAAGGACGCTCTGCAATGATTCAGGTTGATTCGGTGCTGCATCAGGTAGCAATTTCACAAGGTAGCCAGGCTGCAGCCACAAGATGAGCAATCATCCAATGACCCCCAGTTACTCGAAACTACGAAAACTACAGCAGGAAATGATTAAAAAAAAGGAGCCATTGTTAGAGCAGCGAACCTCAACTTGGCTGAGAACTGGGTAATTTTCGATATTCTTGTAGTAGTCAGCGATAAAATCAACCATCTGGTGTCCATACTCTCTCAGCTGCTCTGAGTCCATCGGCTTCAACCCTCCTCCTTTCCCGTCCCTGCCAAGAAACCAAAACCAGAAAGGGGAAAAAATTAGTGAAACCCAGTAAACCCACCTTCCTAAACATGCTAGTGAAGTAACAGAACAGGAGCACTGAGACTTCACATTATTGTTGTGAAAGGTCGACGTATAGAGCCGGCTAAAATGTGAGTGCGGATGATAGTAGAGTGTGTTAGAAATATGCTTAGGGGTGGGCTGCGGATTATGGCCGAGTAGAATTAGGGTTAATTTTCTGATTATTTATTAGTGGGGTAAACATATAAATATTTAATTTCAATGTTCGTCACTCGAACTAATCAAATAGTCCATGTTTATTCACTCTCCACAAATTGTTTGATTAATTTGAGTGACCAAAAATGAATTGTTTGACTAATTAGACTGATCAAACACGAACTGTTTGACTTTCGACTGATCATGAATGGACTTCTTGACTAATTCGAGAGACCAACATTAAAATTATGTATTACCTAGTGATTAAACATGACACTTTTTAATAAACCTAGTGATCAACACATGGACTTTACCCTAAAGCGACGAATAAGGTGTCCCGGGTTTGCAATATATGTTTTCAGTGGTCCATTTCTACCTCGTCAGTGGTAGAAAGGGGAGAAAGAACCTTCATTGACTATGCTGGGCTGCTAGCCTGCATCTTGTTTTCTCTTCACATTTTTTAGGAGAAAAACTATTACTTTGAAGTTAGAGTAGAAAGAAAACTACACAAAAATAGGTATAACAACCCGATTATACCAAACCGAATATAATGTGGTTCGATCTTTGGTCTTGTGAATTTTATAAATTCTGAAAATAGACCAAATTGATATTTGCACCGGACCAAATTAAATCGAATACAACCATGATTAGACTATTGGTCCTAAAATTTCTTTTATTACTATTGGATTGCGATTTCATAGTTTGGTCACAAGTCACAACTGTTACACATCCCTAAGTAGCTTAGTGCGGAGAATGAGTCTTATTTTTGTGTTTTCCCTTGTGACTAGGGCGCAAATGAGTCAAGCTATTAATGAGAAGCTTGTTGTTCGGTCTTGCAAAAAAAAAAATCGTTTGACACTAGACTTGTTTAGTAACGTGTCGAGTTTGAGATAAGTCTTTGTTCGGCTCATAAGGCTTGTGAACCAGCTCAACTGAGTGACTTGTTGAGCGCAACTTGTTAATTAGCTCGTTTTGAGTTGGTTCCACGGTATGAGTAGCAAACTACCTCAACTAGCTACTGATGAGTGAATCGGTTAAGACCTTATCAGACTTGTTGATAATACTTCCAGGTCATTGGTTCGAATCCTATTAATAACTTTGCCGAAATTTGAAATCATGAAGTCTAATTTGAGAAAGTATTTATTATATTTTATTGATGGATGATGATAATTGATGGGTTGATATTTGATGATTTATGGTGATTGATTGAGACAAAAAGGGAAGCTCAGTGGTCGATTAGCAATTTCTGAACGTTGAGTGTCAAATTGGTAGCATATGGAAGTTCGAGGACCATGGCCTGTTCTTCTCTTCTCTGTGACATTTACTCTCCTGTCCCACAAACTCTCCTCTTTCTCCACAAACCCTAACTTCTCAGAAAAATCAATTCTCGCCGACAAACAGTCCTTCTCCCCTCCCTCTCTCGCGCTGCAAATCTCAACCGTTCTCTATGCCCTGAATTTCCCATTTGTTTCACTTCCGCTGGAATCTCTTTTTCCAGGAAGATTCGGGTTGCCGCGGCGGCTGCGACGAGATAAAAAAGCGTATGGTAAGGCTCCGGCCTGGAAGAGTAACTACTCCATCGGGTTTTTCGCTGCCGCGATGGACCCTGCTCCGGTGATATTCGACATCAGCTCCGATGACGAGCCTGAGCCTGGACCCTTCAGCGAACCGGGCGTCGGCGGGGAAGACGATCACAATTGGCTGGAGGAGCTTCTCCAGGCGGTTGACAAAGACACGGATGGTTCCGATGATGTGGTGGTAGTTGGAGAGTATACACCTCCGAAGCTGAAGCTAAAGTCCTGCAGATCGTCTAAACCCGTCAGGGATTTTGAGGATGATGATGATTGCGTGATTTTGGATGGTGATCCGGATAAGCCCGATCAGCCGGCGGCGGGGAAGGTGAAGGATACAGCAGACAGTGATGAGGATGAGCTGCTTGTTGTGGGCGAGACGGGACAGGTCAGTCTGCGTTGTAGTTGGTTCTGTATGTTTTATCATACTGTGTTTATCAGTTCCGCCGTTTGTTTGAAGCTTTAGATTAGGTAATTTTCCCCTAGAGGGAAATGAGAATCTGGATTGTGGACTAGCCCTTGTTGATTAAGGGTCTTCTGGAAACTGAATTATGGTTGAATTGATATTTGGAGTTAGAGGTGCTTTTCTCATCATTCTAAATCGGGCGCTATGATTTAGAAAGGCTCAGTTTCTTTCGCTGGAACTAGTTCTTGTTCATATTCCTTCTTCTGGGAAATGTTGGTTCCCGATGGATGCGTCTGTGATTCCCTCTTGATTGAAAGGAACTTCTTTCCAGGACGTTTCAGTCATTTAGTTTGGATGCTCCATCCAAATACCATTACTAGTATATGGTAAAGGTCTTGGCATGCAATGACATGACAATTTGATTTGGCAATTCTTCAAATTTTTGGGATGGGGATAATTTGCTTTGGTTATAATAATGGATGTTTGTTCTACCTGCCATGGTAGATCTGTATCACTGATCCTATCCCCCTTAAGATTGGGGTGAATTGACCTTGTTTATAGATACGAAGAAAGATTTTCTCGGTCAATCGGTTGTTCTGCAATGTCTTCATATGAAAAGGCTATGTGAATGTGGTTCCATTGTGCTAGTTACATGTTCCAGATCAAGCACTCTCTATCGTTTCTTTTGTGGCAGCAAATCAAGTTACAATCAAGGAAATATGTTATTGGCAGTTGACGATCGATTCTGGAACTCCTATACAAATTGGATCCATAGTGTTGGATCAGGTGTTTCTCAGAGATCCTTTTCGATAGATTTTATGGGTTGTTGTTTGTTTTGACTTTGTGTTCATCTGAGCAGTTTGACGCTGAGAAGTCTGTAGCTTATCCATTCTTTATGAATTGTTTTGTTGGTCATTGATGGTATCTTATTTAATGGAGAAGTCTGTTTTTGTTTGAAGATGTGAGGACATTGTTTCAGATAATAATGGTTGTTGTTTCAGGTTGCTTGCAGAGACTACCCACATTCACGACATCTCTGTCTCAAATTCAGTTTTAGTTCTACCCTGCATTCGGAGCATTGTGAGCTGGTAAGATTGTGTCATAAATATGGGCTCCTTCGATATATTTATGTATACACTTGTTCATGTCATGATATTTATTCTCTGCCTATGTTTGTCCAAATACAGTGTCACTGCTATGTCTGTGATTCTGTAGCTCCATGTGCATATTGGGGTAACGGTCTCTCCAGTAGTGACCATTGTCACGCTACCGATAATCAGCAGATGTGGAAAACTATGAGGGAAAATTTCAGGCGGGCCAAAGATGGTTCATTGTCTGTTTCAAAAGTCCCGACTCTTACGGAAGCTTTCAACCAGGTCAACCAACTTTCACATATTCAAAATACGGTGGGATTGTCATCCAATTCAGTGACTTATAGCCAACTCAGAAAGCCAACCACTGTTCGAGCTTGCACATCTGTTGTACCGAATATCATAAGTCGGAGTAGAGCCCCACGACCAGGTTATGATTATGGGAGAAATGGACTCTTCCCTCGCAGATCTTCTCAGTCAGCACTTGGTATACGTGACAGTATGATACGGCGAGATAGAGGCTCACAAATTGGCAATTTAGGCCAGCAATTTGTCTCCTCTGGTGCAATTATGAAGAATCAGATGTTTGGTGTTGGTCCTCCTTTTCGAACCGATCAATCTATGTATGGTACTTCAGATATAAATTATATTCCCAGTTCAACATATACGAGGAATGCTGCTGGTCCATTTACTGTGCCAAACAACTTTGGGTCTGGTGAGCAGCCGACTGCCCTACCTAACGTGTTCAGTCCGGGCTCCTCACAACCAGACGTCAACCTTGTTGCAGATGCTCTGGCCTCCGTACCTGAGGTTTTCCGGCAGCCTGTTTATCAACCAAGTAATTGCCAGAATGTAAGCCAGCTTCATCAAACTACCAGTTCAGTTGATTCCGGAATTTTAGATTTCAACTTCAATTGGGGTGGTGAAATGGGCATTCGGCAAGGTTCGGTTGAGGATATTCAGTATAACGGCGTGGCCTACAACGAAGATCGATCCAAGGTCGACCAGTGTAGTCCTCAGTTCCCTGTCAGTTCAGGACTTCATTACCCGGATGACAACTACCGGAGCTGGAATTTGGGCCAGTCTGTTCCAGTGACCTCGGCAGGAGGTGTACCCTCGGATCTGAATTTATTTTCTCCTGAACCTGCTGCAATTGATGCAGGTGTGTTGTGTACAGACTTCGACACTTCCTGGAATGGCTTGACACACAATTAGGAATAGCAATTAGCATTAGCTTCTCTTGGCTGAGGTTTGACGCAGTACAACAACTACGTTGTTTTTGTTGAAAAGAAAATCACCAATTGGGTTTGAGCTTTAAATCGCACACTGTAGTTTGGTATTCTAAGATGAGTGCTAATGTACATATACTGCAAGTGCTGAAAGGGCAGATGTGTACCCTATTTATCAGTCATTATTAAATGGAAAGCTCCCTTTGGATGTAGTTTGGAGATTGTTGTGGTTGTCGACTTGTCGTTTCGATATCCTTCTCAGTAGCGAAACTAGGGTTTTATATAAGTGGAAATGTGGAATGAATTCTTATGCTCGTCATGTTCTGGTTCGTCCCAAAACGGTATATTGCTTACACACCAGTACTTCAAAAAATTCTCACCAAACACTAGTTTTATAAGAATTCCAAATCTAGCTCATGTTTCTTCTTGATCACTTATGACGGAAGCGATTAGAGACGGAAGTGATCAGCCTCTGATCGCTAAACATAAATGCGATGCATGTTGATTGCTGAGCTGGCATGTGAGGTAAATATCAAAGTCAAAACTCTATGACAAGGAAAACATCCCCAAATTATAAACTTGATTACAAGGAACAAATCACAAATAGGTATTGGGTAGTGATCGATTTAAGGCTAAGCGATCTGTCTCAAATTATTTTCGCCCTAAGCGATTAAATGTTCATAGCTTTAGTATCAAGCGTTCAACTTGCATTATTGTTAACTATAACGATCAACGCTTACATTGCTATAAGTACAAACAATCTACATTGATCACATTTTGTTTGAACGATCAAAGGCATATCACTTTTAACCTAAACAATAAAGTTGTTGATCGGCTTTAACCGGACCAAGGAAGATTTTGCACGACGCTCCCAAGTCAAACTACATCAACCAAACAATTATGAGTTATGACTAATGAGTACTCCTAGAAAGTAGAAACTATTCGTAGTCCGTGTGTTAGAGAATATTAGGAGAGGAAGTAATTAATCACCTCTAGTTTTTATCTTCTCTCATTGAGTTAGTAGATAGTAACAGTGGGCACATCGTGAAGAGATAACAAAATATGACGGTCCGCCAACAACCAAAATTTGATGTCATAAATTAGTGCACATTTCTCCCCTACCTAATCAAACATTGTGAAGTTAGGAACTGCACATATTCAAAGAGGGGACATCAGTCCTGTTGATTTTGCCATCCAGCGGTGTCCACTCCGTTGAGATTGTGAACATCAAGATTAGCCAGATTCATCCATCCCCAAGGAAAACTCATATGGGTAGCAGTAGCAAAACTAGTCAACCTCCATCCCCGAAAAGGCTTCATCAAGGATCTTCTCGAGTTCTTTCATTCTTTGCCTCGTCAATCGTACACAATCCTGCAACCAGACGGGAATGACATCAAGCTTTAGTGTTCTTCAAAGTTCGTTTGAACTGCAGTGTAGGGAAAATGTCGTTACAAAATCACACTCACTGTAACAAGAGACGTATAGGCAAGAGCTCCACCAGGTTTGTAGAACGAGACAAGTCTGTCGGACGAGTCCATGACCACTGTCACGAGAGTTTCCATGATGGACTCTTCTTCCGAACTGGGGTCTGCCAAGATGTGCTTCTTATGCAGTGCACATGTGAGTGAGAAAGGGATGTTGCCCAGTGTTAGTTTTCTCTTCTCTTTGTTAACTGCTTCTTTCTCCAACTTCCCTACAGTATCACCTTCCTCTGTGAAGGCTACTATTTTCCCTTTGTCGTTCAGGGAAACTACTGGGATTTGCACTGCAAGAGAATACAGAGTGGGTCTACGGATTAGGGAAAGCAGCACCGCATTGGAAGAAGAAACTACAGGAATGGAAACGAGAATTTACAATGGGAGAATGCAGCCACAGCTGAGAGCAATGCTGCATCAAAAAGTGCACCATCGGCATCTAGACAATATATGTCCTGCAATTGAGATGATGCAAGTTTGTCACCCAGTAGACATCAGGTATGGAAATAAAATCAGTGATGCTGTCTTGCGACTCTTAAGAATGTATAAAAGAATAACATTGTTGGCGAACAAAAATTGAGTAAATCATTTCTCCTTACCAAGTAAGCCATCCAAGCAGCTTTTCCACTGACCAAAGCAAGTTCCTTCAGATTAATCATCCCAGAACTGCAAAAGACCAGCCAGATGGTTCTTGCTTATCATCAACAAACCCTAGTAAAGAAAGCAATTGATTGTGTACGGTTTATCCAATTGACAAAAAGCTTTTCCATTGACCCCACCTAGTACAGATTTAGAACTGCTTTGGCAGTTCAAGGTACACACATGGCCACATACCATAGACTCGAATACCTAGCAACAGACAAGATAAAGAGCTCCTTGCATTCTAAAGCATGCAACTTTCAGACAATCAATCAAGCAATTAACATGCTACCACTCATCACAGCACTCTCCCGAAAATGAAACTTCCAGAAATTAGGATGGTTCCTCAGGTGGGCAACAACAAGAAAAACTGAAGCAGGAAGAATATCCCCCCAAGCGACAACTCAGTGTAGCTACACCATATTGCAGCAAGAAAATACGACAGTTGATTCATTGAGAAATACTTAATCGGGCCTGTGCAGGACCTCTATTGGCAGGACCCGCGCTATTTTATTCTCATAAATACTACACTTTTATCAAACACTAAACAACTACTTCCTCCGATACAAGTTGAACATCAAGTGATTCCATTCTTCCGTACCTCAATATGGTATCAGACAGTCGCTTTGACTCAACTACTGCTGCTTCAGCAGGCCTGCCAGGCCTGACAATGGGAGAGCAAATTGGTGGCATGTGAAACTCAATAGCTGCATGTAAGATACATTCAATGGATTACAACTTAACAATTGAAAGACATAGCAAACAGAAGCACAAATGGACACTAGGTTCGACATACCAATACACCCCTCATCAGGTGATTCTGCAGAAGGAGTCATGACTTCCATTTTTATGGCAGCAAGCATTGTCTGTAAACAGACAGACAGACAGACAGGCAGGCAGGCAGAGAAGGAGTTTAGGTTTTCACTTTCATTTTTCGAAACATAAAACAAATGCATCAGCAACAGAAAAAGAAAGCTACGAGAGGAAGATGCCACCTACAGTAGAGCCGATCTTTGTGAGAGCAGATCCATCCGCTGAAGAAACAGCCCCTGATACAAATTGTCCCCGTTTGGATGAGAATAAGATTAAAAGCAACACACTGGACAAAACTGCAACAACAAAAAAATGAAGAACTCACCCAATGCCAATGTGGTATCTCTAGCCATTCCAAGAGTCCTACCGTCAGGTCGTATAGATTCGGCAAGATGGCGCTCATAGTAGCGCAGCGGGAAGAGGCGCCTGAATGCATCCACTTCCATTTCTCCAGACAAATCCCCAGATGAGTCTACCAACCCCATTGTCACTTTCTTTTGTATCTCTTCTCTTGCCTGTCCATTTATTACATTATTAAAAAAACAGGCTTCAGAAGTCATGTTACAACTATACTCATAGAAGAAGCTTCATACCAATGCAGGTCTAACTATAGAGTTCCCATCCACATCACCATCTTAAAAGCTCAACTAAGTTCAGCAAGGGGAAAAAGGTTAATCCGAACCCGATCAACGATGTAAAGTAACTAACTTTTGATGGAGAAAGCACATTTCTAAATGATACTATCAAGGCAAAAGACGTTTAAGAGCTTTCTTAGAAGTGAGCAAAGAGTAAAACTGAGATGAATGAAGGGTACCTAGGGTTCTCGCTCCTGGTCTGGTTTGTGAATCTGGAATAGCTACTACCAAAGAGGCTGGATCGGGGGGAGAGTTGGGTGGCGCGAGGCGACTGATTTCACGGCAGCAGTAAGCGGTCGGCGGGCGGCGAGGGTTTGGACGGCGATTGACGGCGGTTTTGGAGCTGGAGGCAACGGCGGGAAATTCGCTTCTCGTAAGAGTCCAGTGATGGCAATTCTTAGGGATTCTGGATTGAAGAGAGTGGCGTGCGTTTGGGCTTTGATCCAAACCCATGGGCTTTTTTTCTTTTGAGGAAATCCAAACTTTCATGGTCTATAGTTTCTGTCGCTTCCAAAATGTATTGAATAATACTCGGGTAATTGTCCAACTTGGTCACATAAGTTTTGGTCGGTAACAAAATGATCATGAATTTCTACTTCTAATAATAAAAGTCAAGTCATTTGATACTAGCATACTAAAATGCCCACAAGTTTTACCCAAAAAAAAAATGCTCACAAGCCAATCTATAAAAACGTGGTCACAAGGGCGTGCAACAGTCGAATGATCAGATTCCCACGAAAAAAGAAACACTCTTTTTAATTTTTATTCATGACAATCGCAAACGATAACACTTTTTGCTGCAGATTCCGTCTAAAAAGAACAGAAAATGGGAAATGCAAACTTTTCCTTTGAGGTTCAAAGATACAACAACAGAGAAAAAAGCAAACATTAAGAAAATATCGGCAGCCAGAAACTGGGTGAGAACTTTAGTGATGGCAGCTCCACTTATGCAGCAGCAGATATGCACTCAATAGCCTGCTTGCAGATTCCAGTCATGGTTGCCTCTGGCCCATAAACCTGCAACCATAGCAGAATAAAAAAGAGAAACCTCCTTACGATTGATCGAGAATCACATATTGTCTGTGGCTAGTGAAAAACTAAACCGAAAACAAGATAGCAGTGGTCGTCATGCTGAGAGATTTCGGGGTACAGTACCTCAAGGGGGATGCCGATTTCTTCCCCAAGAGCCCTCATTCTGGCAAGCCCCTTCTGGTAGTTAGGACCTCCTCTTCTTACAAATATGTGCATCCTAGCAGCTTTAAGCTTGGATTCCTAAGAACCAAAATAGGCAAGAAATTCTGTTCAAGGTTTCTCTTCTTCCAAGGCAGATAAAGTTTGCATTTTGCATTACTGTTGTCGTACTTCTTCCTGCCCAGGGTTCCTGCCTAGTCAAAACAATTGAGTTTCGGAATAACTCACCTTCTCCTTCAGAGCTCGGATTATGCCATTGAATGTGGCGGCAACATCAGTGAAATTTGCGATCCCTCCTCCAACGACAAGAGCTCTCTTCCGGCCATCAGGATCAGATGTTGCACACTGTAACACATACACAAAGACAAAAATGGAGCATTGTTCATCCAAAAGGACTAATGTGAATATCTATCTTAAGGAATCCATCCATCATAATCAGAGGCAATAGGTGTAGGAAGGTCTCACATCAATCACAACTCTGGCATACTGCAGCACTTCCTCTTCATTAGGAGCCCCACTGTACTCCGCATAGTTTCCAAGCTCGGAAGCATAGCCAAGATCTCCAACCTGTAATTAGAAAAGACATAAATAACACATAATAAGAAGCCATGACAAGACATGATAAAGCAAAATTAGCTTTTGCCAGTTTCAAATGATCCATACCGTGTCAGCATAGATCACACTGGCACCCCCACCAGCCACCATGGTCCAGATCCGGCCCTTTGGATTCAGAACAGTGAATTTCAAAGATGCACTTGTCTGCAATCCAATCACTAGTCAGTAATCAACATTTGGACTGGCAGCAGTGGAACAAGTAAAATCATCATTAGAACTTAAAGCTCGAGAGGGTTTTCTCAGAGAGCTAACACTTTACCTTCTCATCTAGTGTGTGGATGAAGCTCTCTGTGGCACTCATCACTCTCCCAAATGGCAATGGAAACTCAATGTCGCCCCACCTGCCAAAAGATAATAGAAACCGTTTTGAGCTAATGGCAGAAGTGAAAAACGAAGAGGAAATGCGAAAAGGGAGAAAAAGCAAAGGCAATGGGGTTTCTACTTCTTGAAATTCTTGAAAGCAGCAGTGTCATCCAGCTCTCCCCTCATGTCCAAAGGGTAAGGCTTTCCATCAACTAGAGTGAAAGGATTCATCTCAAGGAAAGTAAAGTCCAGATCTAAAACACCAAACAAGAAAACTAATCTCAGGACACCCATAAAGAACGGTAACACCGCATCAGTTCATCAAAGTGACAAATCTGCATACCGTGAAATAGGGCAAAGACCAGTGAAATAAACTTGTCAATTTCGCCTCTAATCTGGGATCAGAAAGAAAAGATTTCACAACATGTCAATAAGTCCCCCCCAAAGTCTCGTATCAAAAACCCAGATAGAACATTCATGACTCATTTTTACCTCCAAAGGCAATGTTGCAATGAGTGGTGCAGAGACTTGGGAAGTTAATGCCTCCCCAGTTGGGACAAAGATCGTCTTGACCTGAACAACAAGATCCAACGAAACCCCCCAAAAGAAACATCAGAAACAAGCTCGTAAATCAAAACCCAAAATCAGATTTGTTCGATCAAGTCTTTGTTTACCTTATCCCAGTTCTCTTCAATGTCAATCCCTCCACATTCCGAGAAGCTAACGCTGCATCCAAGCCTATCTGAGACAATGTTGAGGTAGAACTCCTGCTGGTGAGGAATGAACGGCTCGACAATGAAGGTGGTGATGGGCCCTTTGCATCCCCCCATCTCAACTTCCTTGCCCAGCCGCTCCTTAACAAAGGAAGCAACTTGAGCCAGATCCAGATTCAGGGCCACCAGCCCACTCTTGCCACGCTTCCCAAACAGCATGTCCGGTTTCACCACCAGTTTCTCGGACAACAGCCATGGCTCTTGCTCCGCTAGAGCCATCACATCAGTCGATTCCTTAACCTAAAAAGTCCATAAAACCCAATTCATCGTTACAAATTGTGGGGTGGGGAGAAGAAGAACATCGAAGAAACCAAGTACAGGAAAAAAAAGACGCTTACTTGGGCGGATTTGATGGGCAAATCGTAGCCGGAGAGCCTCTTGAAATGCTCCTTGAGCAGTCTCTTGGAATCGTACTCTCTGATCTTCTTCCGTGCCATTGTTCCTGATGGAATCGTATATTTCAAACAGAGGATTTAAAGCTGCAACAACAACAAACGAATCGAACCCAGAAGAGGAAAACGAACAGAGTTTGGTTACCTGATCGGGATCGGGGGAGAAAGATCAAAGAAGAGAAGAGGTGAATAGAAAGGTAATGAGCAGCGGGAGTTGTTAAAGAGAGCAGGCGCAGTGGAGCGGTAGATGGGAATTTGGTAGCGCACCAAACAACAACGAACACTTGGTTTGGGAGTCTGGTCTGGTTGGAAATATTTATAGCCCCTTCCCCTGTTTTGCTTCTCTAACACTTATGTCAACAACCTCCGCCTCGATGTGGATCTAATCAAATTTTTTAATGGTGGCTTGTTTTCCGAATAAAAAATTTGATGTACTTTTCAAAAAAGAAAATTGTTTTGAGGTAATGAACACATGTTTGTAATAGTTCTTTCTGATTAATAATATTCTCACAGATTGTCATAAAAAAAAAAGTACTGAGTAATGTAGGTAAAATTCTGATTTGAATTTTAACTACGATTTTAGGATCTTGTTTATTGAATTAAAAATTGGTTTTACAATAAGATCTTTGGACATTAAAACTTTCAATTAATTTTTTTTTAAATTCATATATTCTACGATTTTAAAGTCCGGTGACGAAATAAAACAAATAAGACCAATTGAGTTGGATTTCGCTCCAGGTCAATTGGAGTGTCCCCTACCCAAAATTAGCAAAGAAACCAGACCCTTGGTTTCTTTCTCATTTTACTCGTTCCATCTCACAAACCTCATTTTCATTGCATTGCCGCCATTCTAAACCTGTCACGATATGCTCCACTATTACTGGCATCCATCGTCCATCACAAAAAGTTATCTTTGATGACGGTTGTAAGCAACATCATCCAATGGTGCATCGCCATTCTAAACCTGTCACGATATGCTCCACTATTACTGGCATCCATCGTCCATCACAAAAAGTTATCTTTGATGACGGTTGTAAGCAACATCATCCAATGGTGTTTCGATGCCTATGCTTTTTCATCAAAGATTCTATGAATACTGCGATAATGATGAGGACGAGAACAAGGATAGAAATAATTATATTGAGAACTTAGATAGTTATATTCTTCCTAACAATTTGAGGTGATATTGAGAACTTGAATGAGTGATGCGTATTTGGTTTTTATTCTGGGTATACATTATTAATCCTCTCCAATGTTGTAGGTGTAAATTTTTATATGAAATTTAAAATCATACGATTTTGATTTTACTATTTGCGGTTTTTTATTTACCGCAACATTATGCATCAACAAGCCTGGATGGTAGCTAAATTGAAGAAAGAAAACCCACTAAGGGGCCGGTTACTATACACGCAGACACATCCCACTGTACATGCAGACTCATGTGCACTGTTTCAACTCGGATAGGGCTTAGGTGAGGGCGGGTACATGGTGGTCACTCATTGGGTCCTAATGGGATTTTCTTGGTTTAGTTGCCTTTTTACCATGGTTCGTCTTCATTGGGGGATTTGGTTACTTGGATCCTCTCCTTCCCCCTCATGCGAGTTGATCACATGGCAATTATTTGCCGCTTCGAGTTCTGGGACCTGAGAGGCAGAGACTACTATTTTGGGTTTTGCTTTTTGCTTGAGTTGACCGTTGATTGCAGGGTTCTGGACTGAACGCATGAAAGAAGTGAGGCCACGTTGGAGAGAGGGAAGCTGGGGTGAGTCTGCACTCTGCAACTTCCTTCGTTGTAAGCAAAGCCACATTGCCACCTCGGTTCTTGAAGCTCAGAGCAGGAAAAAGCAAAATCTACTTTATCCTGAAGCCATCAATCAAGGCTTATTGCGAAGAGACAGATCAAGTCTCTCCTACTTCCAATTTTTTCCTGCCACCCAGCTCACAATCCCATGCCTCTCTACGGAAGGAAAATGGAAAATGGAAAAGAAGGGGAAAAATCAAGGCTTATTGGGAAGAGACAAATCAACTTCTCTTCTATTTCATCTAATCTTCTATTTTTTTCTCAACCCTAATTTTTCTCCCTCTCTCTCCGTCTTTCTACCCTTCTCTTGAAGATGCTCGCTCGAAAAATTGCCTTTTTCGTCTTTAGGGTTTACAGACACCATTCTGCCGATCTCTCATCCTGCGCTCATCCTCTCTGCCCTAGGTTTGATCCTCGACTGTGGAAGACCTTCAAGACGAAGAAAATGATCTAAAGCTACATATCTAAACCGGGTTTGAGGAATCCCTTTGTTACCGTTCTTCTTGGCTTTGGCGTGTGTACTTCACTTTTTTTCTTCTCTGTTATCTAGAAAACGTGGTTGATTGCGATGGATACTTCCGTAAGAATGGAATCTCTTATGGAATCGTTGGCGCGATAGGGCAGAGGAAGTTGTTCTTTCTCATTGCGCTTTAATATTTCTTGAGGTAAGAGTGACAGGTGACCAACAATCTTTGTTGAGTTCTGATATCTTCTATTTTTCTTGATCTAAATGGACTGATCGTGCTCACAGGTATGATTGTTTGATGGACGATGACGATGAAAGAAGTTAGCTTGGATTTGGCAGAAGATGGCTGGTAACTGAGGTGTCAATTAACCTCCCAGTCATAATACTTTTTCCAGTGTTCATACATCCTTCCATTGACGAAGAAGATTATCTGGAGCTATAGATGTGCTTCGGGTTCCCGAAATTTCTTAATGACCAAGAATCAATTTTGTTAATCATCTCAATTCCCCGTTTTTTAACTTAGAAAAGAGTATCTCATTGTTCTACTCCATTTTGCAGATCTACTAGGGCTGCGACAGAAAAATCGGGTCTCAAACAGTTTACGTGTGGTTTAGCGAGTGAGGGTCAAAGAGAGAACCCCCAGTGAACGAACACCCCAACCAGGAGCCAAAGGCCCTTACTGTGTTAACCAAAGGCCCTTTCCCAATACCACGAGAAGATTTGTTAGATCTACCGTCTTTGCTGCCGACGAGAGTTGAAACGACGGATTGAAAATGGTGATTCGATCGACCACAACAACTCGGGAAGTAAGGATATGCAACTTAATCAATGTGCTCCCTATTTACTCTCGAGGTTATATGATTTGCTATTTATATGCTCAAGTTGTTAATTTTATGTCCGCTTTGAGTTAGGTGTTGAATTCTTTGCCTAAATTGTTTAACTTAAATGTTTTGGCGGTTTTAGCATTTGTTTTGATACTCTGTTGTCTATGGAGGCGGTTTCATCGTTTGTTTGGATTTCAATACTTCAAAGCTGTATTCTCTTTGCCACTATCCAAATCTATTTGTTTAAATCCATGGCCATTCCTCTATGTAGTTACCAGTTGATGTTTTCTGAAGTTCTAAAGCTCTGATTCAAACTGCTTTTCCTATAACCTATGTTCAGCAAGCCGACTCTCAGAACCATGATGGTTGACCCTTGAAATAAATATGTGTTGGTTGCTTTTCGAGTCACCTAATGAGAAATTTCATTCTATATACTGCTAGCTTGGTGCTCACTCTTTTTCCTTTTTAGCTATCTATTCTGATGGGTTCAGCACCCTTGCATTTATAACAGATTGAAGATTTGGCGCTCTGGGTTACTTTCAGTTTGTGCCGGACCTTTGGGGTCTTTAATTCCTTTTAGTTTGCTGTATGCCTGTATCCCTTTAGTTCAAGTTTATTGTCCATTGTAAATCCTGTCATCAGTGAGTTGCTACTCATGACATGGCACATATAATAGTTTGGTTCAGGGAGTGAATGTGCCTCCTCATAAACTTAGTTGTTTCTCATGTAGAGTTTAAACAACTCTTGGTAATTAGGCATGTTGTGGCCTGTATAATGATTTTTCTTTATATAATCAATGGTACACTCCTATAGATGTTTTGCTAGAAAGTTGCTTGGACTAATGCATCATAATTGGAGATACCAAAAGGTCCTCAACTTTTATCTCATGCTTCAAAGAAAATTAGTTGCAAATTATCTAATTTGACTTAAACTTATACTCTTTCTTGAATGTGAATTTTTCTTAATCCTTTACAAAATCATCTCTTGAATATTACCTGTTGGTCCTCAAGTCCCAGCGCGGAGCGCGGGCAAGAGAACTAGTAGGAAAGTAAGGGGGTATGAGCTCAACACTATGTTTGTTTAGAGGGGTAAATGGAGGGGGTGCATTTGTTGGGGGTAAATGGGAGTCTCAATAAAATTGCACCCATTTGGATCTTTATGAACAGTGGGGGAGTAAAAGAGATGTGCAATTTCACTATTTGATCATGCCCCAAATTGGGGCGTAAATGGAGAGAAGGAAGTTTTGGGTGGGACCGGGGAGAGAAAAGGAGTTGGATTGGAGGGAAGGGGAGATCGACTGAGAGGAAATAGGGGAAAAAAATTAAAAAATATTTTTATTTGTAGTATGGTTGGATAAAATGAACTAAAAAATTAGAAACTATTATAATAAATAAGAATTTAATTGTTATTTAAGTTATTTTAACTCTTATGTGGACAAATCAATGTTGAAATCCATGACATGAGCTAGCTACCTGTACTAAGTCACATAATTAGTAATTATTTTTTATATAATAATTATTATGATTATTCATAAAGGATTGGTGTTCATGAGATACGTATTATTTTATCACTAGTAAGATACCATAAGTATAATACAACATTCATATTCCCTTGGAACTATGTATTGCAGTTGGCAGATCACAGAAGGAAGTCAATAGCATACTAGAGTAGAGGGTAGGAACAAAGTAGCTCGAACTTTGTGAGAGGTTATCAATATGCTTGACTGAAAGGAGAGGCACTTCCGACTGACACAGTCGACAGCTTGAGGAATAAATGTGCTTAGGTACCCATCTCCTTCCTCAGGTGGGATAGGCCATTTCCTACCAACAAAGCGGCAAGATAGCGCTCTTCTCCCGAAGTGGATAGCGGGGAAAACAGCGTTACTTCTGGACAACCACAGCTAACTCGTTATGTGAGTGAGCACTCTGTCCTCGGTAATAGAGGGTCGAGTTTATATATATGTTTTATTCGTAGATGTCTCAAAAACCACAGGACTTTATATTTACTCTTTATATATAATAATCTAAAACCCCTTTTTTACATCATTTTGCACCCCTACTTTTTCATCCAAACAACAATTTACCCCTCCACTTACACCCCCAGCAATTTACCCCTCAACTTACACCCCTGCAATTTGCACCCCGTGTTGCCAAACAGAGCGTAAATGGTCGTAACACAACAAACAACGACAAAATTGTGATGCATAAAATATACAAGAGATGTAGAGCTCTTGAACACTAGTTACTCAACTTGTTTCGTGAGCTGAGGAATATGCTCCATTTGTTCGACGAATACAACCTAGTCCCTTTGATACACAATCTCCACTCACCACTTTTTAATAGTTGACATTAGGTCTTAGGATGCATGAAATTGCTCAACAACTTGAGCATAAGTACTCTCCAAACCATGTTAGCAATTGCTCTAAATCAAATGAGAGGGAAAAAAATCCTTTGCGTTTTATTTTAAGTCAAGTTCTCTCTTTAAAAAGTAAGGCATATGGATCGATCAGAAAGAAGGAGTTTAGAACTGAACCTTCATTAAGTTCTAAAACCTAAGAAGGGTAATGACTATTTATTAGTCAAACTTTTTTCGGATTCTTTTTTATTAGTCAAATCAATCGAAATACTAATAATTAGCCAAATGTTAACTTCCAGTTAACAATTTTGTTAGTAATATTGACTTGACAACATGATACTGACTTGGAAGAGACACATGAAGGTCAACATTCCAAAATTTTAGTATTTTAACTAAGAAAAGAGTTACAAAATTATAACTATAACGTAAAAATGGCTAATATTTTGATGCATTACGAAAAATTTGGTTAATAAATAGCATTTTAATAGGTTTGGATAATATAAAAAAATCTGAAAAAGGTTTGGATAAAAAATAGACATTATCCAAATAAGAAGTTGTCATCACCTGGTTCGTTATAAGAGCTCATATATTTCTTTCATTTCAATATACATTTTGTCTAACTTCTCAACTTTTCACTTATATATTATTATTTAATATATAAACGTGAATCATGTTTACTGTTCACTAAACTATTACATTTTGATACCCTAAATTTAATTTTAATGTAAAATCATTGAATAATTATGTTTTGGATTTAAATTTTATGAGATTTTCCTACCTACAATTTTTTACTTTTACATATTGGTCCAATGTTTAGATTTCACTTGAATCCATGAATCCAATCCACCGTTCCTTTTGAACCAATCCATGAATCCAATCCACCATAATATAAAAGTATAAATTTAGGTTGTACCATACAAGATGTTGTATCACTTAACTGTAGGAGAAGATTCGAACATTTTATATTTGCTCATTACGTGAAATATTAAAAAAATAATAAAATAGAGACGATTCAAAAATATTGCAAGATCGAATCTATAAACTCATTTAATACATTTACGGGGTACTAAACAAACTTCTAATAACTACATGTAACAAAAATATACGACATCTACATAAGCAAATGTCAATAAATTGCTACTGTAAATAGGGTTGACTGTTGTTTTGACGGCCAACTAAAAGAATTGGTCAAAACATTTTCATCATCTACTTCCCTTTCGTTTCATTTTGGGTAATGTCTATTTTTTATCCAAAAAATTTTCAGATTCTTTTATATTATCCAAACCTATGAAAATGCTATTAATTAGCCAATTTTTTCGTAATGCAACAAAATATTAGTCATTTTTACGTTATTGTTAATAATTTAGTAACTCTTTTCGTTGTTAAAATACTAAAATTTTAAAATGTTGACCTTCATCCGTCTCTTCCAAGTCAGTATCATGTTGCCAAACCAATATTACTAACAAAATTGTTAACTGAAAGTTAACATTTGGCTAATTCTTAGTATTTCGATAGGTTTGGACAATATAAAAGAATCTAAAAAAGGTTTGGATAAAAAATAGACATTGCCCTTTCATTTTTCACTCCCTTTCCATAACCTTTTCTTTATTTCTTTCTTTGCCTTCTTCGTCTAACCCTAAATAGTATACTATTTTTATGCATTCTAATCACAAGTATGAACGAGTCCATTCACTACTGACCAACAATCTAGAAAATTAATAATTATAACATGAACCACTAACTTTTTCAGGTCAATGTCGAGTCCAATTAAAAACGAATATATATGGTTATTACTTATTAGAAAGTCGTCATTTTTCACTCTGCGATTTGAAGGCAAGAAATTTTAAGCGAGTTCCAGTTTGTATTTCTTTTGCTTCTCTCTTTTCTTTTTCACCCGAACTAGAATTTCAACAATTATACATGGAATTTTCAATAATTATGTATATCAAATAAATAGTTTTCTATTTGCTATATAAAAGTAAATAATTATTATCTTAAATACATCACCATAAAAGAAATTAAGCCTCAACTATGCAAATTACTGTTGGGTACCTAAACTTAATAGATATTTAGATTTATAACCTAAATTTATTTTTTTTGCATATAAGTCCTCAAAATATTTATGAAACATTACATTGTAGTACCTAATTTTTTTTTGTATTACATCTTAGTACATGAGCTTTTGAAGTTCTACAAATAGGTCTAATTTTGGTATGTGTAATTAAAACACCCTCAAATAAATGGATATCCATATCAACTCATACACATTTAGATTATGAAAGTAAATATGTATACCCTACCCAAACCCATCTACAAACTTTTTAAACCCATATATACGTCACCCATACCCTACTCATAATCAATGAGTCTACTTGGGTTTAGGTAAATATTATTTATTAGCTAAAAATTTTAAATTGGATATTGACAGCCATATATCTATTCTCAGTCAATATTACTAACAAAACTGTTAACAAAAAATTAATTTTAGACTAATAATACTAACAAAACACCATAACGGACCTCATAATACATGCCCACCATAGGCCATCTCCGCCCCGCGACAAGTAACGATATTGCCATCTAGTATTGTATAAAGCTAAAACTAAATTACTGTTGCCTAACCCCTTTGTAATCATGTACTATAATTCTATGTTTATCTCCATCCGGCTAATATGCGCCCATTGGTTCGTTCTTTTCTTTATGCTTATGTTTTCCCTTTTTAGCATTTTGCAACTTCTGCATAATTCATAGTTGTAATTTTTTGGTACGAGGGATTTAGCTTAGCACGCATATTCTTTAAAGTGTTTCCCAATTTGAGAGTTCTGAACTTCTAATGATGCTATATCATTATTTCTATAAGGGATCAGAAAAATATCTATAACTGTAGATACCCATTTGAATCCGACCTAATCGGGTAGGGTAAAACTCGAATATGAAGGATTTTAAGTGGTTATGGGTACAATCGAATCCTTGTGGGTAATGGATGTGCATGGTTTTCTCACTCTCCAACCCAAACCTGCCGATAATACACATTATGCATATATGTTTTGTCCAGAAAGAGTCAATATTTTCTAAATTTTTTTATATTTATTATACATATATAATATATTTTATGAATTGTGTTTTTTAATATATATATTCTTCATTTTGAATGATTTATTGTGGTGCTTTTCACTTATGTAATGTCATGTTTATTAGAGTTATAAGAAAAAATTATTATTCATGGATAACCATGAATACATGAAAAATCGGATATGGACATGATTTTAATTTTCTACCCGATTCATGTGTGGTATGGGTAAAACTCGAACTATTTTTAATTAATAGGGTAATGAATATGCACTATCCGCCGCCGACTCAATTCGTTTACATCCCTAATTTTATTAAACATTTTTTAATTTTGTTCATTTGATAGAAATAGGGATGACAAGTAATGATTGTAGACGTGTAGCATACACTCATTTTTGTAAATAAGTCATAGAAGCCATCATAACGATTTTAGATTTTACTCATTAAAACCAAATGACACACAAACGACTAACCAACAAAGGCAAATAAAAGAAATCTCGAACCGATGCAGAGCTCGGCCGCAACCTATCTAGTTGGTCCTTGTATTCATTGGTATACCACTTGTTATCTTTAGAAGTGCTTCCAAGTCCAACCAAATCATCCATTAGGCATAAAGAAAGAAATGTTAACGAGAACAAGTTTGCTGGGTGCGAGCTGAAAATTAAAGTAAAGGAAGTGATGAGTTTGGGATCGGCGTCAGGCGAGGAGATGCAGTGAAGGTGCGGCCACCGAGCTGGACCATCGCCAGCCAGCCAGCCTAAAAGGATATTTCCTTTTCGTTTAATTATTATTAGTATTGTTTTTGTGTGTGTGATAATGTATAATTATTATTATTAGTATTATTTTTTATGGTTATTTTAGTGTTATTTGTAATTGTTTTCAGGTGTGTCGCAGACTCGCAGTGGCAAGGAAGTCCAGGAACGTGACCTCAAGATCCTTAGTCCAATTTAATTTTTTTTTTTTGAGGAATAGTCCAATTTAATTTAAGAAGTCGAAATGGTGTGCTAACTGAGCTTGGTGGGCAGTGATTTGGTGCTTATCCCAGACCAGATGTATTTGTTTTGTTTCCTGTCTTGTTTTCTTTTCCCCATATGGGAATCTCGTGTTTTTAGTTCAACGCACACATTTCATGACCAAAACCTCAAAATTTCACCCCCATCATCTCAAGTTATTTATTAGGACCCGGAATCTCATCTTATTAAACAACATAAAAACTTGGCACAGAGCCACAGATAAAAGAGAAATTGACATACATAATTTTCTGATACTGAATTATAACATAGCATATTAGCATGTATTGTTATTATTCTCTCTCAACTTATTCAATATGTGTAATGCATAGATAACAACTTAATAAATTTGTTTTTTCAAAAACATTTCTCTTAATATTTGGTCACTCTTCGTAATAACTTTTGCACTAGCTAGTATAATGGTTTTAGATAAAATTTCAATGAAAAAAATGATTATCTGTTCATATTCATAGATATCCAAAACCTAATATAATACACTAATATCAGTAGAGTTTTGATTTACTATTTGTTCATTTCATTGATATGAGTATGGAAACAACTCGAATTAATTGTACAAAACTATCCAATTGGCATCATATTCTTTATTTTTTATGTGATATAATTGATTGTTGCTCCATGCCAAAGGCATGGGCTTATAGGCTCACAAATCATTATCTAATATAGTGACCGTATTATTTTTTTTACCAATTTCCCCCCAAAGTAATGGGCTTATTCGGTTACAAAACCATTTATTCAATACAGTGACCTAGCTAAAAAAAATTATTATCAATTTTGTCATTTGTCGAATTGAAAAAGTCAGGAGGTTGAGGATGGTGACTTGCAGTTGCAGGCCATGGGCCAGATCACAGTTTGACTGCCCCAATTATCTCTCATGGACCTTAACACGTTCCCGTCCCTCATTAGAATTTATATTTTGGGCTCACGGCCCAGCTTCGAAGTTCGCGAACTTTCTGCATCACTGTTTTTTTCTTGCCAAACAATGGCAAAGCCACACAGATCGAGAACTCTTTCACTACCCGAGCCAAAAACACAGTTTAGAATTCCGCTCCACCGGCGACCTCGGGGAGTACCGGAGTAGCGCTATATCTCTTCTTCTCTCGCCGGTAAGCCAACTCCAGCTACCATCTAGTCCAATAAGGTCGAGCGATCGTCTGAACTTTCAGTGACTGGAATCTGGGATGTGGTTTGGCTGAAAAGTTTGGAGCTTTTGTTTTGGGTGCAGGAATCTTGTCGTCTTCATCTGTCACCATGGAAGGGATTGAGCAGTGGAAGAGCGAGGCGGAGCAACGGATTCAGCAAGGGATCGAGTACGTGCTTCAGATACCGGCAATTCAGCAAGGGATTGAATACGCCTCTCAGATACCGGCAGTTCAGAAAGGGATTGAATACGGCCGTCAGATACCCCCAGTTCAGCTCTACTCCGCTGCTGCCGTCCTGGTTTTCACTACCCTTTTGTTCATTCTGGGTAATTCTTCTTGTAGCCGACCCTCTTTTTGTAAATTCTTTGTTGAACTTGCTCGAGCAGTTGATTGGGTTTGTTTATGGGCGATTAAGGTTAAAAAAACCAAGAATGTCTTGCTTGCTTGTCTCACCATGTGGACGATCAGTGAAGTGTGACTAGGGGTAGGCGGTTGATTTAGGTTTCTATCCCTAATTGGTATTTGATTGCCGGAGCTATGCTATGATGAATGCTCGGAATTTTTCACTGTTGGGTGGGAATGACTGAGCTATGACTAAATTCCAGGGGAAAATGTAAGAATGTAAATGGTGTCTAATATGTTCGTTCTTCTCCTTTACTTTTTCTGATCTGCAGTTCGCTTGCTTAGGCGGCCAAAATCTAATACCATTGTTTTATCCGGACTCAGTGGAAGCGGGAAAACGATTCTTTTCTATCAGGTGAACTCTCCTGTCATTGATTATGTTTTGCGCATTCTTGCACGCCCGGTTCTGATTGTTTGCCTTCTTTTGTAGCTTCGGGATGGCTCTTCACACCAGGGTACTGTCACCTCAATGGAACCCAATGAAGGAACTTTCATTCTCCATTCTGAAGCTGGCAAGGTAAGCTTATCTCAGTTTCAACCCTGCCTAATGTTGGTTAATAACCTGTCGCACCAGTTTGCACTTGCTTTGTATTATTTCTTCTAGCCGTGTTGATTATACGAGGAATTGGATACCCCTAAAATTTCCACGCATTTGCTTGTGTTTTTTCTCTGGTATTAAAAAACAGGAGCGCAAGGTGAAGCCTGTCCACATTGTTGATGTTCCCGGGCATCCTCGTCTTCTGCCAAAGCTAGATGAGTTCTTGCCTGAAGCAGCTGGCATTGTGTTTGTTGTTGATGCCCTGGAGTTTTTACCTAACCTTCGTGGAGTTTCAGAGTATTTTTCCTTATCTTGAACTGCCTTAATGGGTCAAACATCTGACCTACTTTTGTTTGTTTGATTGGACACTGGTTTCTAACCGTGTTTAATTCTGTGTGTCACAGGTATCTGTATGATATTCTAACCAAAGCAAGTGTGGTGAAGAAGAAGGTTCCTGTTTTGATTTGCTGTAACAAGACAGAGAAGGTGACAGCACACACAAAGGATTTCATCTGCAAACAGCTTGAAAAAGAGATGTATGGCTCTTGATCCCTCTCAGTTCCGCCTTGCACTGCATTCTTTTATTTTATTTTACATTCATTCTTTTGTCGATTATCCTTGACAAAGCTGTTCCATGTAGAACGCGTTGCTTAATGTTCTAAGAACTAGTATGCTCACCCTGATTATCTGATTTCATTCATCCCACAGTGACAAGCTACGAACATCAAGAAGTGCCGTATCTGATGCTGATGTTGCGAACGACCACACACTTGGTACACCTGGGAAAACATTTTCATTCTCACAATGCACTAACAAAGTCTCCGTAGGAGAAGCTTCTGGTTTGACCAGTAAGATAGCGGATGTCGAACAGTTTATCCGGGACAATGTAAAGCCATAGTAGGTGCTGCTGGTTTTTCCTCTGTTTCGAACAATCTTGAGCCGTGAGGATTTGTACTTGGACTGACATTCATTGCATCAGCCATTCAGGATTTGTGTAATTAACTTTGTTCAATTTTACTTTACAAGTTCGAGAAACAAACCCTGCATTATCAACCCTCTGTTAGCTAGCCTGCTCAAGCTCCCTTTATGACTTCCCTTCCTTCGCATGCATGAGTTAGCCATGTCCTACTAGCTCGATCCACGTGGATCAACGTTAATGGAGCAATCTGCAACAGCTTTGCTACTACCATGACTAATTCTGGTTGGAAGCAGTTTACCATGGAGGTGAGAGTGGCTTGGCCTCTTTTGATTCAATGTTGTTTAATAGATTCAAGAAGAGTTGCTATCACTCATTTCCTTCGTAACTGTAAATTGGAGGGGAATAAATAAGAATGTTACAGAAACTTGAGAGCCAAGTTACGGAAACCCCTGGTTTCATAACATTGACTCTGATACAATTAATCAAAGGATCTGTATCCTCTCGGCACATAAACTAATTTCTTCCAGCTTGCTGCTACTAGAGCAAGTGCCATGTTTTTCACCTGAAGACATGGCATGAATCAGGGAACGATCTTGCCAACCAAAAATATTTCAACCTAACTATCAGAGCGAAGAACCCATAACAAGGAATATGCATAACTCCCACTCCCAGGTACCTGTAAGCAGATCCATGTAGTAGTCACGGACGTTTAGAGTTAGTTTGGTCCAAAAGCAATGATAATAGTTGATGAGAAAGTGAGGGAGATGTTCATACCACAGGGGAGCATATTTAGATGACAAGTCAAGGAATGGATATGGCCACCTATACCAAGAAGAAGCAAACGTTTCAATCCTAGTTCCACAGAGTTACATGTGCGATATTCAGAGTGAGTAGAAAGGAATGAGGGATTTGTGCTGTCAAACTAACCACATCGACACAAAGGCATGGATAATCCACTGGAAAAGCACGAAGATGCTTGTCCATAAGACGAAATACGCCATTCGAAACATGGGGAACCGCTGGATAGAGAAGATAATAATGGCGTTATGTTAGTTACTGGACTGCAAAGGAATCAGATATAGAAAGAGAGCCATCGATAGTGTTGAACTTACCATGCCATTCAGCGCGGTGTCACCAAGCAGGCAAACTGCATTCACTGAATGCATGCAGGCATTTATCTGCAATTGAGAGGAAGGAAAAGCACAGTTGTCAGACGAACAGTTTGACTTGCAATGACGAAGAACAGCAGGTGGTTACTGCTGTTTAACCTAGACTGGCTTGAATAATGATATGAAAATCCCACAAGTATAGAACTTCATCTTTTGCGATGCTCTTTGAAATGGGGGGACATGAAAACTGTAACCTTTGGCAAACCATTCTGTGGTCAAGCTCAATACATTCAGTACAATATCATACACAGAAAAGAAATGCATATAAGACCACTCATAGAAACCCCAAGCAAACAATGGAGAAACATGTAATACTTACAAACTCAAGCCTGAAATCTGCAGCCATTAGAAATGGATAAAGGATGAACCAGAATACACAATCGGTGAGCACCACAGCACCTGCACAAGTCTGTCACGTAATAGCTGAAAAATCAGATGGATTATATGCATCTTACATGACTATTTAATAAGATCACGAAACAAGTCACAGGGTATGGGAGTCATACTACCCATCTGTTTTTGATAATTGAGTAACAATTTTATCAAAAACCCAAAAGGGAGTGAGGTAGCAGGACAAAAGTTCAGAAATATATGTATATAGAAACCAGAAAGGGAAAGCATACTGGGAAAACAAGAGCAAGACGGAAATGAAAGGAAGCTATCAAAACTATCTTACGCAATGAGTAGAGTGAACAAACTATCCAGTTAGTCCTTTAAGTAAGGAGAAGCCTCATTATTGGTATGCCTTATCACCTTCATCGTCATCCACATATCCAAGCCAGGTAATTCAGGAATACACGTGAAAAAGAAATTAAGTTGCACTCCACTAAACTGAAGCCACACTGCATGCAGAAGATAAATTACCTGAAAGATGATTTGGATGATATAGCCCCATGCACCTGCAGTTTGCTTTTTCTCAGTGAAAGGTTCTCGATGGACAGCTGAACCTTTTATATGGTTGGATGAGTCTCCGATTTCCACAAGGGTGGGCGCCATGTAAGTTCCTCTCTCAGCATCAAAGCGTTCCCGAGCAACCCTGCCCGAAGCATCACAATGTTTGCAGCATCCGTAAATGGACATTGCTAATCCAAGCTTCACATAAAAAATGACACCATGAGCAATTTCTTTCAGGTAATACCATCATACTTAGCAGGATGTTTTCCTTCCAAAGCTTGACAATTTTTTTATTTTATATATTACAACCTTAAAAGTGTGCATCACTATCAATATTGAACAGAAGTAACTGATAGAGAAGTGGATAGCTGGAAAAAGTGATCTATTCATAAACAGATTTTCTGAGAGAACATACCACAAAATAGATGGTCACCAAAGTGAATGTCCACCTAAAAAGAAGAAAGAATTATTTAATGTAATGAGCACATTAAACATGAGAATATCAAGGGGAGTGGTATGAGTAACAAGTCAACAAAGAATATTTTGCACAGGCATTCACATAATGGCTGT
Organism: Linum tenue; assembly: GCA_946122785.1. Taxonomy (NCBI): domain Eukaryota; kingdom Viridiplantae; phylum Streptophyta; class Magnoliopsida; order Malpighiales; family Linaceae; genus Linum; species Linum tenue. The sequence goes on along the minus strand of CAMGYJ010000006.1, from coordinate 64,171,707 downwards.
AGAAAATACCAAACTGAGTCTTTCTAGCCACTAGATAATGCATGCTTTTGTTTAATTTTAAGTTAGGGGAAAGAAGATGATGGTTTACTAGAGGGACAACTTACTGAGTATAGAAGTAGAAAATGCCTCCTCCATCCCTGACAGTATTTGCTGCAAGTAGCCCGAACATTACAATGAAAGCAATTATCCTAAAACCCAGCAACCAAACAGGATGAACCGTCTTGAGACATGTTTTCCAAGCTTCATCCGCATACAAGGACCCAACTCTGGTTGGAGGACTTTCTATTCTCACGGATTCAGACTCACACTCGGAATCCGATTCCTTGGAACCTTCATTCTTCCATATTAGAAAACCTGACAGAGAAATAGCAACTGCAATGAAAGCTGCACAGATGGCGAATCTCCAGTTCAACCAATAACTTGGCTCAGTTGTATCTGCGGCACTCATGATGGGGTGTCAAGTAGTCTGTTTTGAGGATCCTGCTCACACAGTTAACATTTTTACTCAATCTTTTGGTATTCCCAGAGCCACATTTCTTTACTGGATAGTATGATCACAAATTTGAAATTTTACATTGAAGAATAATGCAGGATTGAAAGTAGCCCAACTATCTCCTAAAAAAAGGACAAGTAGACCTTCTCATGGTAATTGCTTTATATAAAAAATTCCAGAATATATTTAATTAATACCCACACAGAGTGACTACTGCTTAATTTTCTGACCAATTTCTTGTGGTAATTTGGTAAACAAAGATATTGTGTAGGTTTCTGGAGGTGGATTGTGCTTGTGTAGCTTACTTGTAGGATTATCATTTGTGTTGCAGGTAAGAACTTAGCTAAGAACTCAAGTTGCTTATAATGACAGACGTGTGTGTACTGTAGACAATGAATTAGGAATGGCATAGGAGCTACTATCAAGAGATGCGAATCCGAGTATGTGCAAGGACAAGTAAAAATGAAGCTAAATAAACCATGTAAAGTGTGAATTAACCAAGCGTCACAAAATTGATACAACCACCTTCCTTCTTTCAATATGTTCATGATGCACTCAAGGAACTCATTACAGAAGAAAAGCAGTAACAAAGACAATCCACAAACCCTCCATATTGGCAATTTCTAACCCATAAAGGAAGATTCTTTACTCTGTATCCAACCAAACCAACGATTCCGTATTCTAAACCATGAATCAAAATGCAAGAATCAAGAGTTTCTGGCAGGGTCTTACAGCTCTGAGATGAAAAGACGCGCCGCGATGATGATGTTGCTACTCTTGATTACAAGCAAAACTGAGCGCCCAGAGCAGAACCCAACTCCCCCAATACACAAAGATATGCACTTTCTTTCACCAGAAAGCACGAGGATTGATGACAGTGATCAACAAAAGATAAACGGAGAAGACTGGATGAAGAAATGGGTCTTGATTGCATTGGAGAGGAAGGCAAATACGGTGTTTTTTCTGCCACGGAGACGAATGGAATCCAGAAAGAAAGAGAAGTTTGACCCTGCACCCGATTTGTCTGCTGGTGCATTAACGAATTCGTTAAAAGTGTCGGAATGAGAATGCAGCAGAGATGGTTGTTGGTGGTGGAGGGAGAAGAGGATTCGGCAAATCGGAAAGGGACCATTGCATATTTGCTCGGGTCGGGACCGGGATGCGCACGGATCCGACACGTTTCCCATACTCATGGGCAATGACCCACCAATAAATATGAACTATCGCCATAAGAATTGTATTTGGAGAATTAAAAAAGTACTTACCATGGCGGGGTAAATTGCACAGTTAGTCACTCGAATTACTAAAAACGTTCATGTTTGGTCACTACAAATATTTCTACAAATATTTAATTCCGTTAGTGATCACTAAAATTAATTTGATAGTTCATGTTTAGTCACTCTTTATTACCTTCCGTTAGCACCGTCAATTTTTTTGCACTGACAAAAGTGTTGAGTCACCCAACTTTAACAAAAATAAATAAAATTAGATCTAACCTGCCACGTCAGGCAATTAACTGACTCCAACCCAACTCCCCCCCCCCCACAGGACGCCTGATATTTACCCCCTCCTCTTCCCGATGAAATTCTGGGAATGGATAGTTCTCCCTTCCCCTTTTTCCCTTCTTCGATCGACTTTCCATTCAACACAAATTCTTACCATCAACTAAATGGGAAGAAATATATGAGTAGAGAAGTGGGCTTTTCCAATTTTTAAACTATCTCTCTTCCTTTTTGAGCTACAGCTTCTCTCTCTCAAGTGAACATGATTCTCGCGGTCGATCACCATCGTGATGACGTCGAAGTCATTTTGAACCACTAAGATGATTGCTTATATCTCAATAATTTTTCTTATCTCATCAAGTTGAATGGATTTTTTCTAGTGTTTATGTTTTAGACTCTATAGTTTAGTCTAGACATTGTCGGTGAATATTATATACGATTCTTTCTGGTTTTTGCGTGGTTCTTTGATAAGGAGATAACGCGTAAGCGATCATTAGAGCAATCTGTTGGCTTTCAACTTGATGAAGAATCGACTAACTGTGTTCTTCAAATACATAAATGAAGGTTTAGTTTAGTGTTATATCGGTGTGAGTTAGTAGGTAGTGTGTCACGGCCCATTTCGATTTACTGCGGTAGAGCGGTCCAGACCACTTCAGACCACATACTAAAGAATGAGATCGCAAACCAAACCAGACCAGATCATAATTTTGATTTTACATTGCTGACCAAATCATACGATACAGTATACACTGCGATTCTCCATACGGTTTGGTCTACATTCCCAGCCCTAGCCACCACATTTTATGACAATAGTGCAAAGACAATCCTGTTCCTATCCCTGGCCAATTGTCACTCTGAAAGTATTTCTAACCTTTTACACAAGCAAGTTGGCGCTTCTACAAATTGTACATGACAGGTGGCACAGTTATCTTCTTCAACTTTTGTTTCTGCACATTTTTCATTCATCCATTCCAGCCTCTCTGGCCTCTGCTATGGCGCTGTGAGTGTGGGGTCCACCTCTCCAAATGAATCGGTCTTGTAGAACTAGAAGAAATCATCACCATTCACCATCATAGTTCATTTTCAATGTAGGCCCACGACAAGGCCCAACATTCTAATCTCCTGGTTACGATTGGATTTAGGCCTATAGAGCTATGAGCTATCTAAATGTTCTAAATATATTGGGCCTGAACTCGGTCCAGGATAAACAAGGACCCAAAAAGCAATCAAGCAAAAACCCTAGCCTCCCCAAATCTACGGTATATAAACAACTCTTTCTCCCATTTCTGCAACTACTCAACCCTAGAGCGCTCACCCTCTCGGCTGCAACGATGCAGATCTTCGTGAAAACCCTAACCGGGAAGACCATCACCCTCGAGGTCGAGTCCTCCGACACCATCGATAATGTCAAGGCGAAGATCCAGGACAAGGAAGGCATCCCGCCGGACCAGCAGAGGCTGATCTTCGCCGGCAAGCAGCTGGAGGACGGCCGCACCCTCGCCGACTACAACATCCAGAAGGAGTCCACCCTCCACCTGGTCCTCCGCCTCCGTGGTGGCGCCAAGAAGAGGAAGAAGAAGACCTACACCAAACCCAAGAAGATTAAGCACAAGAAGAAGAAGGTCAAGCTCGCCGTGCTCCAGTTCTACAAGGTGGAGGATTCCGGCAAGGTGCAGAGGCTGAGGAAGGAGTGCCCCAACGCCGAGTGCGGAGCCGGGACGTTCATGGCCAACCACTTCGACAGGCACTACTGTGGCAAGTGTGGCATGACCTATGTCTACAACAAGGCTGGTTCCGATTAGGCTCGCTCTTTGGCTGCTGTTTTCAGAGTATTCTGGATATCTTTTACTGTCTCGTTAAGTTTTACTGTCTTTAGTTTGCAGTTTTGAATAGCGAATGGATCAAAACTCTTGTGTTTGCTGCCATGGATGATGTTAATTGTTGAATTATGATGGTTTAGATCTGTTATATCCGAACCAACGATTTGCTCCATATTTATCTCTGCTTGATTTGTTTCCTTGTCCTGTTTATGGATCGTTAAATTGTCTAGTGCGGGTAATGAACATTAGATGATAATGATCGTTATGCCAACGCACCCAAATGTTGATTTCTCAGATGTTTAGGAGCGGTTGTTTAGAATAATGTGTTTGATGGTTGTAATCTGTGAGGCAACCCACCAAAATGTTAGTTTCTTGGGTGCTTATAAGTTTTGGAATGATTGTTTTGATTGATAGGATATCTGCTTTAGGCCAATGTATTTTGGTTGATGATCTGAAGATCTCAAGTGGGAATGTCTGTTTGTGCTTCTTTGCTTGTGTAATGTAGAGGGTATTGGGGTTACGATTTGTTTTAAATATCTCTGTGTCAGGTTTGTTTGTCTGGGTCTGGTGCTATGTTTGAATTTATTAATGTACTAATCTTAGAGCTTGCATGTTGTGAATCGTACGAGGGTAATCTGTAGGGCAACCCACCACAATGTTAGTTTCTTAGGTGCTTAAGTTTTGAAATGATTGTTTAGAGTGATAGGATATCTGCTTTAGGGGAATGTATTTTGTTGATTCTCTGAAGTTCTATCTTGGCAATGTTTGTAGTGTTCCTTTGCTTGGTGTAAAGGGTGTTAGGGTTCGATTTGAGATTCCTCTGTTTTTAACATTTCTTTGTGCACGACGGGTGCTCTATAACAAGTGATTGATGTACTAATTTTTAGTCTTGTTGTGATTAAGTCCAGGGTTTGAGCAGATGTAGAGTGATATGTTCTGGTTTTGGCACTTTTGTAGGTGGGTTCACGTATAGTGTGCTGCTTGTTTTCCCAACCTTTGCATTTGAATAGCATAGATTTATCGATGTTTGAGGATGATTAAGCTGACGCTGCACTTGATTGTCACTGTGTGGTCTATGTTAATCCATTAGGTGCTTAAGGTTAGATGAATTTGCTGCTTCTCTTTGGCGAACTCTTGAAGGAGTTGGTTTTGCTTCTCTGTGGGAAACTCTTGAAGGAGTTGATTGCTTTGATTGATGTGTGTAGACTCGTTTTGTATTTCTTCACCATTAGTCCCGCGGGGACAGTGATGCTATGGTTCTTAAGGTTTATGCTACCTTAATTATGGAGATTGGAGACTGCATCTCTTGCCTGTGTTCTCTTTTTGCCGGTGCTGCCCTATGCTTGCGGAATGTGGTTGGGCTGCTTGTGGGAAATATAAAGCTGCTTCCGCAAAATGTGAACAAACATTGAACACTTTGCGGAATGGTTTTGTCCCTCTCCGTTGAAGAGTTTTGCTCTCAAAACTTTCCATTCTGGCTTCCAAATGAAATATTCTAAAGTCCTCTAGCAAGGTTCACCGTATTCTAAAGTCCTCTAGCAAGGTTCACCGTCTTCTTGCCTCCTCTTCCTGTACCTCGGTTGATAGAAAATACAAATACAATCATCCACAGAAAGGTGAACGTGACGTCCCTGCTTCTCTCCATAAAAGTCTCGCTCCGAGTTTGCAAATTTGGCTCTTTTTTTTACAAAACTTGGGAAATTTTGCAAGAAAAATCATCATAAAAGGATCGTGATTAACTATCTTCTCCTTTTTTACCATGATCAACTCGTAGAACTCTCCATCTTTCTTCTCCGATTCTGGACAGTTGATCAACGATTTCTTTACTTCCAAATTTGCCTCCTCTTCCTCATGACTCAAAACTCTATTGCCCTCCTTATTATTGCGGACGGTCGTTGCTTGAACTAGGGCAACCAACGGCTTCTACATATTCTTCCAAAGATCTGTGTCGACTAGCCTCTTTTTCCCTTCAGCACATGTGTTCACGTCCGCCGCATACTTTGGATCAATCATTGTTTGATGAAAGCTCGCGATCTCCATTCCTTGCCACTGAGCTGAACCACAAACACACAACCAAATTCAAAATATCTTTCTTCCTTTTTTTTCACGTTCAGCTTTGTGGTTGATGTGCAAAGTTTTTTTTAAATTTTTTCCTCCGTGCATAGTACATGAAATCACAAACAATTTTTTTTTGTAAACAAAAACGAAATAAAAATACCTCAAATTACCGCTGAGTTTGAACGGGGCATCTAATACCACCTGATAAGATCCCCAGCTCGTGAAAGCTTACGTTTTTCTGTCAAAGTCGCGCAACTTCGATATTTTTAGGGTTTTCTGAATTTTCTTTCAACAACTCGAAAAGTAAAGGACATGGCAGAATTGTCGTGCAAATTCAACACATATCGAGAAGAAGCTCGAACAATATAAAGGGTAGCAACTCGACCACAATCAAGGGGAATACCTGATTGATACAGAGCTCGCTTGAATGTTGGAGATCCACAGAGAAACAAGGACAAAATCCACGAGTAAAAACTCAATGAACCGAAAAGTATTTTTCCATTATCAAAGTCTGAATAATCTCCTCCAATCTCCTAAAATTCGTGGCTTACAACCCTTTTAAATAGGTATGGGAAATAAACCTAATGAAAACACCAAAAAGGAAAAGAATTCTAAATGAAAAAGGTAACAAAAATAAACAGGACCAAAAACCTGGTCAAAATGCCCGGTCGGGTATTTTGCTGCCATGGTCGCGGAAAATCCCTGGACACATTCCCTGGTTTCTCCTGCCATTTCCCCCATCTGGGAATTGAAAATTCCGAGCTCCGACAGGGGGTCCGATGCCGATCAGAATCACATAAAAAACCAAACTTAATCTATATTAGAGTTTCGGGCTGCATGGCTTTCTATAGAGTTCCACACACCAAGAGAACTAAGTTGGGTCCTCAAAATTTAAAAGGTGTTTTTTTTTGGGTATGCAGAAAACTCAAAAGTCTATAAGTTTCTAGATTTAGAATCTAATGTGATCGTGCAATCAAGGGATGTTGAGTTCTTTGAGAACAAATTCAGAAGTAATTCTACAAATGTAGAACCAAGCCAAGTTATGTCGACATATTCGCCATGTGATTCTATTTCTACACCATTGACATTGGTTCTAGTGGTAAAAGGTCTTTAGATGGCCCTGTTGCTATTAAACCAAGGAGAAGTCAAAGGGATAGGAAAAAAGAGTTTTGGTCCAACATTCATTGATCCCCCGAGTTATAGTCTTTCTTGTAGGGAGAGATAGATTAAAAAAGGTTACAATAAAGATACCCATTTTGTTCCATGTACAAGCTGATCTGAAATCTTATCAAGAAGCAATGGCTTCTAGAGATTCATCTTTTTGAATGAGCCCGTTAAAAATTAGATCTATTCATTGATAACGAACAAGACTTGGATTCTCGTGGATTTGCCTCAAGGATCTAAAGCCATTGGAAGTAAATGGGTATTTCAGACTAATGATTATCTTGATGGATGAATACATACTTTGAAAGCTAGATTGGTTGCAAAATGGGTTTATGAAAAAGGTCGGAGTAGATTGCTTAGACACTTATGCACCAATTACAAGAATCATTTTCATAAGAGTGTTTTTAGTTTTGGCGTCTATTTATATCTGTATGTATACCAAATATATGTTAAAAAGGTTTCCTAAATGGCGAGTTAGATGAAGAGGTGTACATGGAGCAACCGAAAGGGAATAATTGACATTAAGGAGAATCTGACTTTCTGCTTTCAAATAGACCTTATTAAATCTAGACATATCAACCTAAGACATGATTACTTTAGATATTTGATTGCTAACAAAATTATTTTTATTGTGTATGTAAGATAAAAAAACAATTTGGAAGATTCTCTCACCTAGGAATTGTCAAGAGGCATAATCTATGAGAAATCTAAAGGGATGAGATTCAGACCCTTTAAATAGTTAGAAGGAATGGAATCTAAAGGGATGAGATTCGTACCTTAATGACGTTCATCTAGAATGTCACATATGTGATTATTTAGAGTGGTTATGCTCTAAAGAAAGTAGATGTTAACTTTGAGTTGTTTACACTAAGTAAAATTTCAAATAAAAAATACATTTATGTATGCACTACTTGTTTGGAGCATGTATTCTCAACTCTTTTTGACTAAATGGAGGATCGATAGAGTTGTAATACCATATTGGTGAGAGAAGGAAAGTACAAGGGATTATTTGCACGTCATGACTCGAAATTGAGTTTTCCGCAGTTTAATTGACGAATTAATATGAGATTAAGTAATTAATTAATATTTGAATATTATGAAAGAAAGTGTCCCTTCAAAAGGTGACTTCCTATTATGTGAAAAGAAATGGCTCTTCATAAAGTACCTTTCGTTTTCACAGGTATAAGTAGATTGCTGTTATAACTATTTTTCATATATGTGAGGACATCTTTTTCTTTCAAGTTTTCTTTCTCTGTATCACAAACACATAAATTTGCAAGCCGCTGCTTGAAATTCAGTTTGAAGAGACTCTTGAGAGTAATTTGTCTAATCCTACCAATATTTATAGTGAGACCAAACAAACACTCTAAAAAGAGTGATCGATTCACGCTTTAAATCCAATTCTTTCCTAATTCCTACCAAATTCCCACCACTAGTTTACCAATTGGTGTTTTGGTTAATTTTAGCGAGTCATCATTGGTTATTTTCTCATTGAGCTAGTTATCATCTATGAAACCCCATTTTTTCTATTTTCCGCGAGAATGTAATTAAGTTATATTTCTCATACTACAATTAATATGAAGCAGACAAGAAATCAGTTGAAGTATTATATAGGCGACATTTGATCAGTCTGAACTGTGAAAGGCAAAACCGTCCGCATTAGCAACCACCAAATGGTCTCTGATTGTAAAACAAACAAAAGGGAAAACAAGTCCACAATAATTGATCACCGTGTTGTGACTTGTGAATTCTGACCAACTATATTATACTAATCCATCGTTCAAACATGCACCACTAATAGCGACCGCTAATTGTAGATCATTGAATGACGAATTTTCTACAAAAGAGACCAAAAGGATCGTATCAATGGTAGGTGAAAGTCAAAAGAGAAATATAGTGCATGCATAGAGCTATCAACCTAGTTGTACCTAACAAGCTCAAAGGAAAAACCATTCCCGTTACATTATGATTTCTGGTACAATATCGTATCTTTATAGTATACTAGATTTGAACCTGGCCCGTTTGCCGGATCCATTTTGTAAATGGTTTAAACAACAATAACAATTGGGACTTTACTACGGTGACTTGCACTTTTCGGTCGACATTAGTTAGGATTAGGTCGACCTAATATGTTGTTTCAGTGTAAAAACAGTTTTATGGTGTCTACTTTGGAGATTCATATCCTACAATTGGTTAGATGGAAATTGGAGATTAATGGCTTGTTTTGAAGCTGGAGTGTCTCTCTACACATTGAAGCACTTGGAAGCTCGATAGGAAGTCAAGAAAACCATTTTTTTAACCTGATCAAAAGGCTATGCCAAAATTGGGAAACTGCCTGAAAATGGATGTCTGGGAACGTGTTTGTGAAGCCTACTTTGGAGCTCAATTCGAGAAGCATGGATGAAATTCGAGTCCAGGGGACTCTACCACGTGAAAGTAGGTATATTTGTCTACAAAGGCAAGGCATTGCATGAAAGATTGGATATCTGGAAGGCTTCAAACAAAAGGCTCAAAGTTGCTACGAAGGTTGTTTTTCTGGCAGCTTGCTTGTGCTAGAAGGCAACTTACTTTTTTGTATTTGCTGGCTCTAGATACGGTCAATAACCCCTGGGTACTGAAAAATGAGTAACCATATCTCAACCATCATATTAAGTGAGCCTAAAAAATCCAGATCTAATGGTGGAGAATTAAAGATATTTTTATTTTTCCTTATTTTCTTAATCGACTTATTTCTTCTTCTTTTTAACTCAGATTTTTTTGCACAGATGGAACGAGTTTGTTGTCCTCTACGAAATGAGATTTATTTTCAATATTTTTTGAGAAAAAAATTTATTGCCTCTCGTTACCAACTGCATACCATATGGTATCTTCTTCGTTTTTAAGTCATTTTTGATTTTTTTTGCGTAGAATGAATGAGTTTATCATGATCTATTGGATCTACAAATTTATGGGTGAAAAAAATACATGATAAAAAAATACCACACAATACCACCCTGGTATGGGTGGTATCTTGTGGTACACAATGTTGAAAGTCGTAAATGACAGTTAGTATACTTCTACTATCATGTATTCAATCATCCTATGGTCTTGGTATGTTCATACCATCATGATAAGTTTTTTCATACCATATGGTATGCTCTTATTTAATAAAAGTCAATAACCATATGGTATATACTGGTAAAAACTGGGTCAATTTTTTTTTGTTCAAAAAATATATCAAAGGGATATCATTTTGAAGAGCACAATTAATATGATCTAATGTGCAAAAAAAAAAAAATCCGACATAAAACGAGTGAGAAATTGTCCATTAACGATTAAGGGAAAAAAATTAAGGTTTTTCAGGAGAGAGAAGGGGCGCTGATGTGGCGGATGGTAATTGTGTTATGCCTGGTTACTCATCACAAGGTTATGCAAATGAACTGCTCTCGTATTTGCTTAACATAATCCATATTACAATTAGAGATGGCGGATGGCAATGGGTCTGGTCGGGTCGGGGGCGGATAGAGCATATTTGTTACCCTACCCAAAGTAGCTCCGGTTTTACCCATACCCATAGCCACATAAGAAACGAGTAGAAAATCAAAACCATGCCCATACCTGTTGGGGTTTCGGTTACGGGGTATCCACGGTTATCCATGGGTAATAATTTCTCTTTATAACTCAAACCAATATGTTAACATTCAAATGTATTCTCACATTAAATAAGAGGAAAAATACGACAATAATTCACTAAAATGAAGAAAATTAATTAAAATAACACAATTTTATGAAAATATTATATTTATATGCTAAATATAAAATATGTTAAAGAAAAAAATGATTATTTCTAGACAAAATACATATGCACGTGTATAATCGGGCGGGTTCGGGTTGGATAGTGAGGAAAACATGCCCACCCATTACCCACATTATTCGGGTTCGAATTTTACCCGGACCCACTAAAAGTGCTTCGGATTCGGATTTTATCCTACCCGATTAGGCCGGAGTCGAACGGATACTCACGGTTACAGATATTTTTGCCATCCCTAACTACAATTGCATAATATATTTTTTTTGGTGAGAAATAGAGCGCAAACCCTTAATTATTAACTAAACGAGCCGTCTGGCCTCCAATTCGATCAAAATAAAACCAGTAACCCAGGGTAGGGCTCAAGGAGTCGAAAATATGAACTCCAACAGGTAAAGAATGGCCTACTAAGGCCAAGTAGTCAGCAACATAGTTGCTCTGATGAAAAACGTGGACAATTTCAACTTTCCAATCCATCTGTAGCAGCCTTCTCGCCTTGGATACGAGGACATGATGTGGATTACGCTCTGGCGTTGCCTGGATAAGGTTGAGCGCGACAACAGAATCCGTCTGAACTACCAACTTGCGCAACCCTTCATTCCAAGCCAGGCGGAGGCCATGAACGATCCCTGCGAGCTCGGCGTGTGTAATTGACCCTCCACCCAGATTAACCGCAAAAGCCTTCACAAACCTTCCATCATTCCCTCTGAGAATCCCCCCGGCTGCTGTTCCACCTTGCGCACCTGCAACCGAGCCGTCGGTATTTAGGCAGGACCATCCTTCCGGAGGTTGCTGTCACCTGATCATTTGTTCACTTCGGCCGGCCCCTTCTCCCCGCAATTTGCACGACGTCGCCGCGGCTAGGTCTACTTACCTTCGAAGCTCTCGTATTTGGTGGACAAGGTGATGGATAGATGCTAGCTTCTTTTCAAATACCCAGAGGTTCCTGTTCTGCCAAAGCTTCCAGCAGAAGATGGCGAAGAGGGAAGAGTCGATTACCTTACTCCGATCTGCGAGATAGTGTAACATCCACCTGTCAATATCATTGCCAAAGAAGGTAGCGACTGGTTCGGTCATCAGCACTTCCGACCAAGCAGCACGGGCATAAGGGCAGTCTCTAATAACATGAATAGCGGTCTCTGTTCCACTGCCGCAGATGGGGAAGCAGTCATTTTGAGTTAAATGGCGGCGGTGGCGTTCTCCATTCGTGAGAAGACGACCCTTCAAGACCAGCCACATGAGTGTCTTCGTGCGCTGCTTTCCACACCGGGTGGTTATAGCCTTCTTCTGTCTCATCCGCACGCAACATTTGGTAAGCTGATTAGATGGAGAACTCCCCGGATGGTGTGAGCCACCAGATTGGCGTGTCCGGGTCAGTTCCTTGAGGGGTCGGGTGAAGCAAGATTTGCATTACAATCTCCTCCGGAAGAAACACCCGAAGGTACTCAATATTCCAACTTCCATTTAGCATGAGTTCGGCAATAGTTAAGCTCAATGCCTCCTCCGGTAGATTTGTCGCAAGCTGTACAAGGGGTGGGCCATCCTGGAGCCAACAATCTGTCCAGAATTTCGTTTGTTGGCCGCTTTTAATGTTCCACATCAGTCCTTGGGGCAACAGATGCATCACCCTTAGGTATGGCAGTGGGGCGGGTTTGAGGCAGGTTTGGCTAAACCATCCCCATCCCCATCTTCAAATATCCAAACCCATACCCGCCCATACCCATGCGGGCGAATGTTTAGCAAACCCATCCCCATACCCGTGGGTTTCGGGTACCCATGGGTAATACCCAAACCCGTACATCCAACATTATTATTCTAAAATTTACATGAAAAGTTTTAACTACAACTCTAAACGTACCTATTATATCACGAATTCAACAAAACGCGATCATTTTCTTAATACGGTTCAAAGAATATGATCCTAAAACATTCATTAATACATAATATAGAGTATAATATTTTTTAAATTATTATGTTCTAACTCTGATACATCTACTAAGTAATAATTAACTAACATAATCTTGTTGACAAGGGGGAAAGTGAAAGAGTGAAAGGAGAATTGAGAGAAATGAATTAGGTTTTTATTAAGGTGATCACTCAATTGCATTTCTACTATTTATTTCCTCGAGGTATCCTCATCACCATTGATAGATTACAATTTTATCCATATATTTTTGTATATGTGAAGAAATTCTCTTGGTGGGGCGGATATGGGTATGGGTATGGGTATGGGGAGGCTAAAACCATACCCATCCAACTTTTTGCGGGTTTTACCCATACCCCCCCATACCCGGTCAAAGCGGGGATTACCCGCATTGACTGGGTCGGGGGCGGTCGGGTACCCACGGCCATGGGTTTGATTGCACTCCACGCCACAAATTAGAAAGCCTACCCGTCACCCGTGGTCTCCAAACTCCTCTCGTCTCTCTTAAGTATTTGGCTTTGATAGTCCAAACCCAGAGGTTGTTCGGCTTCATCATCAGGCGCCAAGAAATTTTCAACATGAAGGCTTCATTCATCTTGGTGGCACTGCGTAGTCCGAGGCCCCTCTCTTCCTTCGGTCTACAAACTTCGTCCCAACTGACCAAGTGAATTTTTCTTCCTTGCTTGGAACTACCCCACACGAAGTTCCGGATTTTCTTATCGATGTATTCACGGATGGCTGCAGGAAGGAAAGTGGTATGCATAGTGTAGGCCGGAAGTGAAGACAAAACTGACTGAGCTAGGGTGATCCGCGCCGCAAGGGATAGGAACGAGGCCTTCCACCCAGCCAGCCTAGAGTCAATTCGATCCACTAACTCTGTGAAAGTTGCCTTGGACACTCGATCATGTATCACTGGGACCCCAAGGTAGCGCCCCAGATTCTTCGTTTCCGGTATGTCTAAGGCTCGACTTAAGTTACCACACTCCACTACCAAAACATTGTTTGAAAAGAAGACCCTCGATTTAGGCCTACTGACTTGCTGATCCGAAGCTGCCCCGAACTCCTCCAAATAGTTAGAGATAACCTGGACCTGTTCCATAGACGCCACACCAAATAGGATTAGATCGTCAGCAAAGAAGAGGTGGGATAAGGCAGGGCCATTGCTCGACAGCTTGATCGGGCGCCACTCTCCTCTTAGTGCTGCAGCATCAATCAGGTGACCCAGCCGCTCCATACAGAGTGTAAAAATATACGGAGACAGGGGGCAGCCCTGTCTTAAAACCCCTCGAAGGGTAAAAAGCCTCTGTAAGTCATCCATTCCATTGTATTTGCATACTCGCAGATTCAATGCAGCTCATTGCCGTATTGATGAAGCTTTGAGGGACTCCTGCAGCTACCAGAGCATCCCGGACGAAACTCCATTTAATTCGATCGTAAGCTTTTGCAAGGTTGATTTTGAGAGCCATCCGACCTGGCTTCCCTTTCTTAGCCCGGATAGAGTGCACTACCTCCTGCAAAACACAAATATTGTCAGTAATGTGTTTGCCCGGGACGAAGCTGGTTTGCGTTTCATGCACCAGTCGAGGCATGATTGGCTTAATCCGCTCTGCCAGACACTTCGTTATTATTTTGTAAGTCACGTTGCAAAGACTTATTGGCCTGAATTGGTCAATTGTCACCGACTGCTTCACTTTCGGGATCAACACCAAAATAGTATCATTAACCTCTTTGAGTCTGTTCGGATCGACCCAACAGGCTTGAGCGAAGTCAATCATCGCCTGGCCAACCAGATTCCAGCAGCGCTGATAGAAAAGAGGGTTGAGTCCATCTTTACCCGGCGCTTTGAGACCGCCCATCATTTTTACCGAATTCCAGACTTCCTCCGCAGTGAACTGGGCTGCAAGTGGGTCCCACAGATCAGTCTGTACCTCACCAAATGCTACTGGAATTGTGCGAATATCCTCTCCATCATCGGTGTAAAGGGTTGAGAAGTACTCCCGGGCAAGATCGAGGAGCATTCCCGGATCCTCCACCCAATCTCCCAAGACATTTTTCAGGGTCGACACTCTATTTCTTTTCCGTCGAGCCATTGTTTTGGCAGGGAAGTACTTAGTATTCTTGTCGCGCGAGATAATCCACTCTACCCTTGACTTTTGAAGCCATAAAAGTTCCTCTTGGAGTAAAATATCTTCGAGCTCATCCCTGGCCTGCTGTAGCTGAGCATCAATGTTCACCCCGCCTGTCCTTGCCTCAAGCCTCTCGATTCTCGCTAGAAGAGAGTTCTTCTTCTGCAGGATATGTCCAAATATATACTTATTCCATTCGGCTGCATCCTTCACAAACTCCCTGATAGAGCTGAGTAGGTCACTACCCCTACCCCAAGCCTGCTTCACCACACTCTCAAACCCTTCATGTATCAATCAGGCAACAAGGAACTTTAAAGGTTTGGGACCTGCGGCCTGGAACGTCGTGTTCAGTAGGATCAGAATGGGCCTATGATCACTCTTGATTCTTGGAAGGTGGCGGACAACAGTGTCAGGGAACATACTAGGCCAAGCCGAGTTGGAAAGGCCTCGGTCAAGGCGCTCTCTTACTCCCGTCCTGAACCAAGTGAAGGGCGGACCTTTGAAACCAAGGTCCCGTAATCCTGTGTCGAGCACACAGTCCTGGAATTCCCGAGCTCTACTTGCGTTGAAGGGTGCCCCTCCTAACTTTTCCAAGGGTTGTAAGATAGAGTTAAAGTCACCCACTAGAATCCACGGGTCTACCATCTCATCTGCTATACTACGCATTGACTGCCACAATTCGCGCCGCTGAATTAATTGGGGGTGTGCATACACTGCGGTCAGGTACCACCTATCATGCCCACTCGAGACTTGAGCGTGGAGAAGTTGGGAGGATTTGTCCTCTTCGGTTATAGTGACCAGTGATGAGTCCCATAGCAACCAGATGCCTCTCAAGAAACCGCTCGCGTCAACCACTAACCATTTATCATAACACATCTCCCGGATGACCTCCAATGCATCATTACCGCTAGTCCTCGGTTCCACAATGATGGCTATGCTCGGCTGATGTCGTATTTTGTATTCTCTAAACACTCTCAAGAAGCGTTTGCTTCTCGCTCCCCTACAATTCCATGAGAAAATGCTTAACACCATTAAACTCTAGGAAGGTAGGTAACCAGTAGCCCGAAAGCTACCCTCTTTTAAGAGCGGCCTCAGTAGCAAGGCCACTCATCTTGTTCTCTTTAGCTTTCTCGATGTTGTTTAGGGCTTTGTACACCACCATGTGCACCTTTAACTTGTCTTTGTCCGGGGGCCTGGTCTGCTGCCCCAAAGAGCTCTGCATGAGAGTAGGTCGGGCCACCAACCCCCTTTGCTTAGCCATATCAAGCTCCGTAATCACCTCCTGTTGTATCTCCCCATTAAGCTGATCCTGTCATTCTCCCGTAGTTGAGCTGAGGCAGTAACCTCCTTATTCACCACCAGAGCGTTGGGGGTCGCTGATGATGGCCCATTGCATTGGGTCGGTCGAGGGGATCTAGCACCAACCTGTTTTGCTTGATTCATTGTATATGTGGGTGGGAGGGTGCCCTTCCCACTTTCCCTATGTTGATTGCGAGACCTATCATTTTTAGGTTTGGGGTTCTGGCCAGGCCCCTTTTGCATGGTAGTCTCCACGTGATCATTCTCATTGGGTAGAACCATGGTATCTTCCACATGCAAGACATCGAACCGGGACCCCAATGGAGTCTCACTCGGCCCGTTCCGTCTTGTATTTCCGCTATTCTTTCCTTCAGAGCCACTTGGCATAGGGTCTTTACGTGCACGAGGCTTTCTCTTTGCTATCATCCGTTCTCCGTACACTGGTTCCAGTTCAGTATTGGGAGTCGTGGGCTGAGTCACGTTGCTCTCGGGTTCCGTCATAACGCCTGGTACCACACACTGACACTGAGCCCTATCAACATAAGTTCCACACTTTAGGCAGATCTTCTCCAAGCCTTCATACTGTATATAGTATTTCTTGCCATGAATAGTGAACTTTGACAGGAGGGTCTTGGTGAGGTCGACTTGAACGCACACTCGAACGTAGTCACTTCTAGCACCCGTCTTCGTCGCATGGTCAACTCGTAGGGGCTTGCCAATCCGCTTTCCTATCTTCATTACTGCATCCGGGTGGAAAAAGTGAATCGGAATCTCAAGCAGCCTAGCCCAGACCAGAGTAGAGGATATCTCATGGCTGTAAGGATCGAAGTGTTTAGACCATGGGTGGACCGTAAGATAATTCTCCCCCACCATCCATGGTCCACCTGTGACGGCTCTCTCATAATCAACTCCACTCGTGAAACGAACGAGGAAGTATCCGTTCTTAGCTGATGTAACCTGGATTGACCCAACATTTGCCCACATAGTATTCAGTCATTTCAAGATTAGGGTGTAGGATGCGGCTCGCCCCAGAACTTTCACCACGAGAGCTGATCGCCACTATCGACAGTATGTTCTCTCTTCCATCACTGAGAATGGGATGGAGGGGCAGGTGGGGTCGTTCTCCTGCTCAAAATCATCTTCCTGGCCGTCTTCGCGCATTGCCACCGCTACGTCTTCGGAGTCTGAGTCCTCAACGTACCACACGTATGTTTGGATCACTTCGCTGAATAGCCTTCTTGCAGCTCCCGCTCCCTGTCCCCATGCCGTTGGACGAGGACTCACGGGTTGTGGCTGCTTAAGGTTTTCCTCCGGTGCATCCTCGAGTACTTCGTCCTGACTATCATATGATACCAGATTTGGTGTCGTAGGTTTGGCTCTCTTCTTGGTGTGTTGTGCTTCACGATCAGATTTCGGGTTGGGCGACGAGGATTCGATGGGTAGGCGACGGTGCCTCGAGACAACGTCCGCGGGGGAACCTCCGTCGTGACCACCCGCTGCCAGCGGTGAGGTCACCGCCGGCATGGGTCGCGGAAGAAACCCTAGTTCCCTTGCTTTGGTTTTTCTTTCTTTCGTCGCCGCTCCGCTTTCTTCGGAGCACAATTTGCCTCCTATACAATTGCATAATATATAGTATAACCCAATAAATTCTCTTAAGCTAACCGTAAGTAATCCATATCACGAAAATATCAAATAACGAAAATATCAAATTCTCTTAAGCTTGACACTCGGTTTTTGGTGACCCGGGGTTGGGGATTGTATTGTTTTGGTTTTGGTTTTGTTTTGTTCCCTGTACATTTAGGTCCGGCTGCAGCAGCGCATGGAGCTGGCGGCAGTTGCAGTCCGGTTGCTGTTCTACCCTGTTTCTCTGTTTTTAATTATTCAATATATATCATCATTAACAAAAAAAAAATCAAATAACGAAAAAAAAACATCTAAAAAATACTACTCCAATATTCCGATAATTTTTTTTAAAAAATGCGACAAATTACACGATAAAGTAATTGTTCAAATATAAAAATGGGACTGAAACCAAAGTTTCATCATGTCGAGATCAATCAAAGGGTGATCACAAAGTTGTGGAGTCACAATCAACAAATTGTGTTATCAGCTTTCTTCATTTCACCACTACATAAAACCACGAGGTACGAGTTGATCATATCATATGCATAGTCACCCCCAGCAACTGAAACTTCCAATTTCCATTTTTCTTGAAGACTTAGCTTCTTCCTTCCTTCCTCCGAGTAGTGGTCCTGCAGACTCCTGACATATATATGGGTGGTTGGATTGGTGCAATTAATAACACACAGTTGCATGCCTTTCCTCCATCTGCTGCAGATTAATTAACACAATATTCAACCAAAAATCGAAGTGTCCTTTTTCCCAAAATGGCCAATCATTCACCTTAAGCACCCCATTCTTATTCCAGCTCTAATCCATTCTCTCCATCTCTCACTTGTACTACTCGATGATCCCCAATTCACCAATGTCAAGCAATATTCCTGTCCACTCTTCCACGTGCGTTCACATGGCAGAATTCTCTCTTTTCCCATTCATCTAGCTCCTAATCACCACCACAAATGTTCAAACCCCAAATCATTAAGCAACCCATCAACGTAATCATGATGATGATGATGATGAACATTAAGGTGATACTAATTACATGAATTGATATGGAAACCTGCCAAGGTAGATAATGTGGGGGAACTGACTGATACACACATAGCTCTCTGCATTTACTAGTTCATGACAGAATGCACTGAGTAGCTAGAACGACAAATCTATCAAAAAAGATGCCTCCTTTAATTTCCTTGTGGGTTACACGATGCACATCTTCCAGAAACTTGCCACCATTGCCAACTTGTTATGGAAAATTTCACCATCCTCTCTCTCTCTCTCTCTCTGTCTCTCTTTAACTCTTTTGCAGCTAGCTAGGTAGCAGTAAGTTAATGTCTCAGACAACAACCCATGAAACATTATGGTTTGGTCACTTCTCCTTGTTTTTCACCCTCCTAAGCCTGTCAATTACTGCTTGCATGCCTGCTGAAAGCTATAGCTGCTAGCTTGAAAGTTGGAGAAGTTTAGGCGGGCGACTACTATGGTTAGTAATCGATCGGTAGTGATGACCAGTGGAGAAGTTAGGTTGAAGTTAGGAGTCCCCCCTCAAATTGAAATTATAGATAAAATAATGTGAAAAATTTAATGTGAAATCGGTAACAAATTTAGCAAACAGAGTATTCGATAAGGTTGTAGCTCCCTCGAGATCAATTATCACGGTTCAGATCAATCTCATTTAGA
Source organism: Linum tenue (assembly GCA_946122785.1). Taxonomy (NCBI): domain Eukaryota; kingdom Viridiplantae; phylum Streptophyta; class Magnoliopsida; order Malpighiales; family Linaceae; genus Linum; species Linum tenue. The sequence continues at coordinate 64,152,237 of CAMGYJ010000006.1, read as the reverse complement.
TTTCTGGCTTCGTCCAGCTGGTGACACTCTCAAAACTGGAATGACGATAGTATGCGACTAACTTGAAAAACTCTTCGAAAGGTCGCCATTAATTAGTGTGAGCAATACAATTTTGATTCATTGGTTGAGTGTTTATCTCGTAATCAGAAACTTCCCCCTCCCCACCACCCACCTTTTTAATTATCTGCACCACCTAACTTTTTTGTTGTTGTGGAAGGGAAGGATTAACTAAAACTTGTAGTCATTAATTACTCAATCGATTAGTTAATCATGAATGAAAGAGTCATCAATTACATGAGTTTTCTTTGGATTTATATATAATGAAAGAGTCATTAGCAAGAATGACAACTATTAATCAATCACTAGCTTAGTATACTTAAATTGCATGCATTCATTAGTCACTAAACACCATTCATAAAGAAAGAACAGAAAAGGAAAACTCTTATTACCCTGATCTCCCTCTCTCTATATATATGACACAAGTCTAGTGTTCTCTTCTCTCATTCTCTCTTTCGTCTTCTACCACAGAAAGAAGAAGAAGAAGAAGAAGAAGAAGAAATGTCGTCATCATCATCTACGACGACACTGAGCCAGTTGTTTGATCTTCCAGCAGGAGAGCAGATCTGCTATGTCCAGTGTGGATTCTGCACCACCATTTTGCTGGTCTGTTTATATAAACACTGAAACAGTCGATTCATTTCACTTCTCTTTTGTGTTCAATCTCATTCGAGTTAATAATGCCGAATTTTTTGTAAGGTGAGCGTGCCATGCAGCAGTATGTCAATGGTGGTGACAGTGAGATGCGGGCACTGCACAAGCCTGCTGTCTGTGAACATGATGAAAGCCTCTTTCGTTCCTTTCCATCTCCTAGCCGCCTCTCTTCCTCACCATGATCATAATCAAGATCTTTCTCCCCACCATAATCATCAACAACAAGAAGAAGCAGCAGCTGCTATAACGGTGACTACTACTACTACTACTTCTGATCATCATGTCGACAATGAAGAGGAAGATCAAGATCCCACCGTTCATCTCAACCGCATCATCAATAAACGTATGTAATCAATGAGATTAATTATGAATTATAATCAACACAAGCCACCACTTACAAAATTACTCCTCGATATATCTCTGCAGCTCCAGAGAAGAGGCAGAGGGCTCCATCTGCTTACAATCGATTCATCAAGTAAATTAACAAGCCAACTTGCTGTCATGCATGATGATATTTAATTTGGGGAAGATGGGTTTTTTATTATTACAAGAATATGTATATGTGTGCAGAGAGGAGATCAAGAGGCTGAAAGCTGATAACCCCAAGATGGCACACAAAGAAGCATTCAGCATGGCAGCAAAGAATGTGAGTTAATTACTATACACAACTTAGTTAGTTAGTTAGTTAGTTACCTTCTTCTGCATTAATTTAATTGATGCATGCAATTATGAAGTCTGACTGGAGTTGATCTGGGTTGTGTGTTAGTGGGCTCACTTCCCGCCAGCGATACACAGGGAAGATGGAGATGATGATGAGGATGAAGATGAGATCGGGTTTAAGCACCAGCGAAAGCAGCAGCAAGAAGTAGAAGTAGAAGAAGAGGAAGATCATCGTCAAGAGCCAAACACACCTTGGAGCAGCTTTGATGAACCAGAGGAGGTACAATATTACTATCTACTTCTCAAACTATAATCGACACCGGTACTGGGTTCGTCTGTCTGGTTGAGTAATTCTAACGGATAATCAATTTGATCTAATTGTCTTTTTTTTTTTAATAAAACGTTGAGCCAAATTAATCCGTTTGGCACTATAAATTTTGGATGGAGCAATTTGGCCTGATGAATTTTGAATTGCAAATTTTTGGATGAGAGCAAGTAATTCGAATTGACTTATTTTAAGTACTCACTTTGTAAAATGAGACAATGAACCAAATTGTCTTTTTTTCCCAATTATGCATAAAACCATCCCCTATAATTAATTAGTTTTACCTTCATGAAATGACTTAGTTTTTCAATTGCCTCAAGCTAAGGAGAGGGAATCTTTTTTATGTAGAACTAGTAACTGTCCATGGTGCAACAGAATTGGGATGCATAAATTTCCTGGTCTGCAGATTTTCAGGTGAGCAAACAAGGCAAAGGGTTTTGAGGGAACTTTCCATTATGGCAATCTGAAAGGAAAAGCTTGGAGCTTTTGGGGGCCAATGGGGCATTACTGTTCTGTTCCAATTGGTGCAATATGAAAGACACCTTTGTAATGAATTATTGAATGCATACACACCTTCTCTCTATTTCTCTCTATCTCTCTCTTCTTTCTTGTACAATAATAATTAAACAACTATATATATATATATATATATAGCACGTAAAGGCATTGTGACATTTTAGGGTTAGGGTTTTCTGTCAAAGTCTCATATCAATTTGTGGCATGAATGTATATAGATGCTCTTGGGAATTGGGGTATTTTGAGCTGCGCGCACACTCACTCACTGAACTTTCACCATCGGTACTACTGTAGATTGAGAAACCTATGATTCAGCTTCTATTTCCAATCCGTATCTACCTATAGTTAGCTTGAATGTGCAATAAATGTACATAGATGATATTGTGTGTTGTTGAATATCATATTAATCTACAATTAACTAGCTAGGATTTGCAAAGGAATCTAATAAAATATATGAATCTATGGGTTGAACTTTTGAGGTCGGAAGTGACACAAAACTTTTGTACAATTCGCGCCTGACGAGTCGAGTTGCTACAAGTCATGAAAAAAGATCGCGAAATACATTTTAAACAATATAATCTATGTGTATTATATAGCTACTATATTCCCGTTTTATATACAACTGATTAAAGAGATTAAAATACGGATAGTTTTTAGTTACTCACCGGTCTGATGAAGAATACCTGCGGCCGGCCGGCGAGGCAAACAAAGGAAGAAGTGCATGACGATGATGCTGATGCTGCTGAAGTTGTCAGCTGTAGTGGCGCTGGTGGTGGGTGTGATGATAATGGTGAGAATGGAATATAATTCTGTCCTTGTTAATTTGGTGTATAATCCTTTTGGCTAGATTTAATGGACAAAACAAGGGGGAGGAGGGAGACAAAGCAAAAGTGTATTGACCAGAAACAGAGCCAAAAAGAGGAAAGGAACAAAGACAACAGAAAAATTTGGCCTCAAAGTCATGATGGTTATATTGTTAAGACGCCATTACAAGGAAGGGATCGAGAGTCACAATGTATGGAAAGAAGACAAATGGCCAAGGTTAAGCCAAAGAAGAGCTACTCATTAAGAGATGGCTTTATCCCTTATAAACTAACGCTTTTACACTTTTAAGCCACCAAAAGACTTCTACGTAAAATTACAGTTATTATAACTAATGTAGTTAAAAACGCGCTCTAAAGCTTATGATTTTATGCTTCCAGATCACCAAAACGCTTCTACGTGCTTTAGACTAGATTGGAGATGGGTACCAAAGGATGGGCAGTAGTGATGACAACGGGGCGGGGCGGATACCTCAATACTCATATCCGTCTTGCACCAAGCGTAAGTCAGGTCAATTCATTCTGATATTTTGTTTGAGAAAACGTGATTTTATAAAGGTCAAAAGAGTGAACATACGAATAGATATTAATGCAAATTATAATAGAATGAGTTGAAAATAAGACAGAATAGGTCGTAATTAGTACACATACTCCATCTCACACTGCTACGAATTAGGTAATACTCGTCCCAAACAAATTAGACCTCAGATCGGCAGACATTTCCAATTTATCTAGTGGGTATCCAAGTTAAGGGCCGAGAAATCTTTCTTTCTTCTTCAAGAGGTTGATAAGACACATTAGTGCACATTTATGGGTGGTATCTTTTCTTGCCCTGTACCTAGCTGTGTAGTGTGTGTTTCTGTTGGACCTTGACACCCATTTGGTGACCAATTTCAAAGGCACTTAGCTCATATACATAGTAGCCTAACAATGAAAAGTGCCCCTTCACATATTGTGTTTGTTGCTTCACTTTTTTAATTTCACTAGTTTTTTAGCCCACACTTCGTGGCGGTAAGAAATTATTTATATTTGAAAATTTGTTCACTCATTTAATAATTTAACTAAAATCAAATGATTATAAAATCATTCGGGCAATATATTTTCATAGCTTTACATAATGCATTAATCATTATGAAATATTTATGTAACATGCTCGTTTAGTTGATATATAAGAAATAAATATCCTTTCATAATATTTATGTAACTACTGCAAATTGTTCACACAAGGAATGTTAGTTTGATGAGATGATTAATATAATAGTTAATAATAAAGGGATTCGATTATTAAAAAGTATCAAGTTTGTTTAATTGACTACTCATCTATTTACGTAGTGCCTTAATCATTACATAAAAATTAGATAATATATTTATTTAATTGATACATAAAAAATAACTATTCCTCTAGGATATTTACGTAATGAATTTGTAATTGAAGTAACTTTATTGAATGGTGTAACATAAATCTTATTGTAATATGTGGTCTAATACTAAAATCAAGTTATTCATAAAAAATAATAAAATCAAGTTACCCAAAATACATTCAATAATGATCCCTCCATAAATCTTATATAATTTGTAATGTAATTATAATTTATGTAACTGTTATTGATTGGTGATAGATAGACCTTCCGTAACTTATGATCTAATAATAAAATAAAGTTATAAATACATTTTTATTAAACTTTCATGTAAAAGTTAACGTACCATATGTAACCTTTGTGTAATGCAAATTAATGATGATGATGAATATTTTAGTTGATAATAAAGGAATTAAGTTATATAAACTATCACATCGACTAAATATGCTTTAAAAAGAGTACAGTGATTTGGTACATGAGATCATAATCCATGTGAATAGTATCATTGTGGGAAAATGTTACGTAAATTTTACTTAATGGATTGTTCTTTTATGTAATGAGTATTAACATCGTCATTACAGAAGTCTTCCGTAACATGTTTGATTTAACTGATTCGTAAGAATTATATATTATTACGTAGCCTTTATGTAATGTATTTGTATCTTACGTCACTGTTGTAAAATATCATTACATGATTCTTACGTAATTGACCGCATTTTACACATAACTTATTAGCGAATGAAGAAGTTAATTGTAACACTAAACAAAAGGAAGTCATGAATCATGATTCATCTATCATATAAAAGAAGCAAAATCAAACTAAACAAAAGGGGGGACTAAGTAGAAGCTTGGTCAGCCTTCACCCTTCATGCGGTACTTAGTGAGGAAAAATAGTTAAATGAGGTGATAATAATAAAACCGGCCATACTATATTGTACCCTTCATAAACACAACTTGCTGCCGAGATATAACCCTTCCTTGCGTAATTAAGGAAACAATAATCATAATGCTATTTTTCGTATGAAACAGTAACTTTTAATCCTTGGTTACTTGCGCTATTATAATAATAATAATAATAATAATAATAATAATAATTGCCCGTCCCTTGTCGCATTAGTCATTGCCCTACGACTCTTTCCATTGGGATGTCTATATATGTTATAAATTCGTGTTTGGTCTTGTCCTAACTTTAAAAGAACGGGTGAAGTTGCTCTTGTTTGGATGATGAAATTGGTCAAACAATTTGCTTTAGTCGTATTGAAATGAAGTAATTGGGATAATTTATCTTCTTTGGCAACAGAAAATAACACATCAATTTGATTGAAGCAATTTGAATTGTATTTTGTTTTTTTTTTTTTTTTGCGTCAATTTGATAGTAGAGTGATAATAATTTTAAAATGATAAATCAATTCTGAGATAATATAATTTCAATGTAGTTTAATTACATTGTCTCATTTCAGAAATCCATCAAATTCTAATAGAGATTACATATCTCCACTTTGTAAAGCTTCGGTCCTCACCAAGATTCGTGGACAATAGGCCTCTGAAACCCCTCGAGTTTTTATGACCTAAGAGTCACCTTTTAAGTAGTATCATCACTTGAATAAGTGTGTTGAAGAGTGTCTTTCTTTAAGACCAAACTTTCTTTGTCTTTCTTGTGCAACAAATTTAGTACTCATACTAGATCTTGGTAAGAGGAGACCACGCTCGACAATGTACAAAAACCACCCTCACAAGGCTCATCCTTTAATTTGCTTCCTTATACCTAATCGTCTGCATGCCCATGTAAACCCAAGTAAGGGTCCAATGCCCATAGACATATTCGAACAAATACATATATGTATCCAACTAATACAAGAACCCAAACCCAATCGATCAGTCCCTCAACATCCTCCCCTAAATTGATGATGATTTTTCAACAACAATTTTCCAGAAAGATAGCATTAATGATGATTGACAGTGAATGACTTAGTAAAGAGATATTGGTGGTGACAAAACTGCAAGTGCACAGTGTCGTACAAGTAATAAAGTGTAAGTAAAATTATCGTTCTCTAGGATATTGATGAAATTCAATAATTGACAAATTTAGTTCGAGAAACTATAGGAATTGCAAAGGTTGTAATCAAGTGATGATTTGCAAAGATACGCACAAATTAAGTAACTCGATAAATCAACTATTTTGGAGAAATTGATATTGGAGAGTTCCGGGGGAAACACAAGATTTTACTATTTTACCTCAGTAAATTTAATTACCCTTGTCAATCAATTTAATCCATATTTCTACAGTCGGGATACCTCTAAATTCATAGCTATATCTATCGAGAATTACCACGTACTAACTAATTAAGACAATTTCTACTATCGTAGTTAACTGAATTAATTAATTAGCCTTAAGAACGATACCCCTAAAATGACTGCATAATTCCCTATTTAATCCACTATCGCTTCGATAGGCAATTATGTTGTGTGAAATGTATTCGGTTACTAGGTTTTCACTATCGTTATTAACCTAGAAAACTACAAATCATTGTGAAGGTGGCCAATCAACACAAAGCGTTAAACAATTTCACACGATAGCAAATGGAGGAAAAACAAGTCCCGATTAAAACATTGAGGCTAGATAATGAAATCCATAATTTCCCCCAGAAATTGGAGGATTAGTTCATGATGAAAAGAAAGAACATAAACATGCTAATGTCCAACATCATAACTAATTACCAAAACAAAGGAGTAGAGAAAGTACTAAGTGTTGAAGTTAACCCCCAACTTACAAGAGTCTTCCTTTCTTCAAAATGCTCAACTCCAAAGTGTGCCAAAGTGAGCTCTCTCCTTTGATTTTTCTCACCAAAATGTGTCTCCAAAAGTGTCTCCTAAGGTCCTTAGTTGCTGCCCCTTTTAAATTCATTTTATGCAGATTTTATCTCACAAAACAATGCACTTGCAGATCCCATTTCCAAGAGAAAACTGCTGCTAGCTTAAGTCTCTTTCTTTGCAATAAATTCTTGCATCATTTTCTCTATTGGTGAGCCACCAAATCTATTTGTTCACTTCAAGAAAGCTGATTCAATCCCAATAATTTCTGAGGATTGCTGACAGTTGAGTGAAGATTCCAACCAACAATAATTCGATTTGGGTCTTTATCGGTTTGGCGTCCTGCTGGACGTTTGCCACTCCACGTCTGCACTTTGACACTGCACCTGCATTCGTCCACTGCACCTTGTTTTGTTCACAATCTTAGCTTCAATCTGTGTTAAATTGCTACATATCTTGGTAATGACACTAGGGTCATTCCATGGTCAATATGAACTAATTTAGAGCAATTTAAACACATACATACATAAATACATACATAAAGATCAATCATTTATACACAAAATACATGTATGTTTATGAAGCTTATCAGATATGCGACATGTTCTTCGGGCTTCAAATAATGCAAGCGAATGACACCATCATTGACGAGATCACAGATATAATGAATGTTCACCTCAATATGTTTGGTGCAGTCATGAACGACATGATTCACTGCGATTTAAGTTGCACTGGTATTATTGACATAGAGTTTCAGGGAAAGCCACATTGACATCAAACTCAGCCAACAAGCGATGCAACCATACAAGTTTAGAACTGACATTGGACATGGCACAATATTCCTCCTCGGTAGATGACTTAGAAACCTTGTCTTTCTGCTAACATCTCCACGAAAAAAACGAACCCAATCGAACACGCCAACCGTCGTCGAAGGATGAGAATCAATGCAACTGGCAAAATCAGAGTTGGAGAAAGCTTGAAGAGTAAGAGAGCCAGTTGAGGGGTAAAAAATCCCCCACATCAAGTGTCCCTAGGAGATAGCGTAAAATGCAATGAGGAACACCCATGTGTTGATCACGGGGATGCGTCATGAACTAACTAACAATATGAACTGCATAGGATATATCAGGGTGAGTGTGGGTAAGGTAAATCAAGCTACCCACAATGGAGCGATGGCGAGACCCATCACTTAAGAGCTCGCCAGATTGCTTGCCAAGCTTCAAGTTGAGCTTCAAGTATTATCAAAAGCATTGGAAACCAACAAGTCATCCACATATTTACGCTGACTTAACAGAATCCCACGAGAAGAATCTGTGACCTCCAAGCCTAGGAAGTAGGAAAGGGCAGCGATAGGCGAGTTCCTTAAGGTTAAAGGAAGCATGAAGTCCTTATGTGATCAGCTGACAAATACCATCAGAATCATCATCAGTCACCACCATATCATCGACGTAGAATAAGAGAGCCACCAAACTAGACATCGACATATGAAGAAAGAGAGACAGGTCACATGTACTCAACCGAAAGCCAATACCAAGGATAGTTTGCGAAATTTTTTCAAACCAAGCAGGAGGGGCTTGCATAAGCCCGTAGAGCGATCAATCAAGTAAGCACACCTGATCGAAAGTACTAAGCTCATAACTAGGATGGCATTCCATATAAATGACCTCCTTAAGATCCCCGTGAAGAAAAGGCTAACCGTAGAGAGCTGCAACGGCCAAGAGAGTACAAACAGTGGGCATCTTATCAACTAGGAGTGTCACTCACCCTTCTCCAGTCTAGATCTGATTTTTGAGAGCCAGATCCCGGAGCTGATCCGATGATCGCTGACCGGAGTTGAGGAAAGAGATTAGGGAGGCTGGGAGCAGCCAAGCTTTGGAGTTTGAGAGACATTAAGAGAGTGGAGGGGGAGCTCAAGTCTGTATCATGACACTCTTTGCCTCCTTTTGCGCATAATAATGAAGAAATTAGGTTGCAAACAAACAAAAGCAATGGAGGTAAGGCCGAATTTCTACCCGTAGCTAGCCTTTTTCAATGTAGGTTCGATTTCGGATCGGTTTGAAACGGTTCGATTTCAGGATGGTTCGAGTTTACCAAACTGGATGCTCACGTCCTATAATGTAGGTATGAGCCATCTTTTCCATCAGCTTTAAATAAATAGGTGATTTGTTTAGAGGAGGAAAATCCACCCTCAAGACGCCTAGGGTACTAGAATTTCCTCTTAACAAGAATAGTTGGTCATTCTACCGTTAATTTATAGAAGAATACTAATACGCCACCACTATACTTGTCGGATCATAAAAAATTGTCTATCATTGTTCAAATTAGTATGATATTTATAATATTACGAAAATACCATTTAATTTAGTTTGATTTTTAAGTTGTTATGTTGGCAATTTCTAATCACATTGATCGATATTAGTTTTACTATGTACCAATAATATTAGTAAAATATATTATTTTATTCTATTTCAACAACAATATTACATCCATATACCATCCCTCAAAAAATAATTGTAACATTCAAATTCATCCTGCTAATTTGTTCCTTTCGACTTTCTACATGGTTCTATGAATCTTTTTTTTTTGACAAAAGATAATCATATATTGATTGAAAAACATAGTTACATCCTGGACACTAACCAGGCTCGGAAGTCAAATAAACGACTCATAGTCGGGTACAAAGCGAGGGCTTTTCTAGCCACCAAATGGGCTGCCCTATTACTACGACGACCTATAAATCGAACATTAAAACCAGGGATAGAGCTAATAACATGTACAACTTCTTCAAGGACCGCGCCCATCTGGTTATCCCGAATATCTGCCTTGTTGATTTTATCAATGATCACCTGAGCATCCCCTTCAAACCTTACCTCCGAAAAACCATGGGCTAAACACCAGTGCACTGCCTCCCGGAAGACAAGCAACTCCACCACAGCTGGCTCATCAATCCCCGGAAACTGGACCCCACTAGCCAGGAGAACATTCCCTGTCATATCATAGAGAACCCAACCCCCTGCCGAGTGAGATCCCCTCCTTGTAGCCCCATCCCATTGGCACACAATCCCAGGAGCATAATTAAACTGACCAGACTGACCAATATCAGGGATGGGAGGTTGGGGGGAAACCTCCTTTGGCAAGCCCACCCATTCCTCCACCTGCTGGGAAAGCTGACGCATTAAAGCTGGGAACGCATACTGCTTGCCTTCAAATACCACCCAATTCCGAGATCGCCAGATACGCCAAAGGACGGAGACAACCCGCATAAGCAGCTGGGGCTCCGAGACCAAGGCCAACAACTTCTTCAGGAACAGAGGAAAAGTATGCCTAGGCAGACCCTCACCTAAATACTCCAACCCTGAGTACCCCCAAAGCGCACGCGCAACTGGACAATCGAGGAATAAATGCTCCATCGTTTCCGGGCCACCCCAACAAACCGGGCACCGAGGATGAACAGCGATATTTCTCTCAATGAGGGCCTCCGTAGTAGGGAGAATCCTGTTCAGGATTTGCCAGACAAACACTTTAAGCTTAGGGGGGAGGTTAGCATCCCACAACCGGATCCAACTGGCCTTGTCCATCCATCTCACAGAAGACCTCCACCGTCCTCTCCTCATATCAAGAGAGACAGCCAAGTGATAAGCAGACTTAACAGAAAACACCCCATCCCGAGTAAAATGCCAGATCAACCGATCCTCCAGATTCTGGCGCGGCAAAGGGATAGTCTTAATGAAACGGCAAGTGGGTGGGTCAAACCACTGACGGAGTTTGGATTCACACCAATGCCCCTCCCCTTGGCAAATCACCTCGGCCACAGTAGGGTCCCCCCCCCCCCCCCCCCCCGCCGGAAGCACTATAGGGTTATACCGTGGAGGATCTAGCTGCATTTGAGGTATCCAAGGGGACCGAAGTAGAGACGCCGACCAGCCATTCCCAATCTGCCGCCTGAGACCCATTTCAAGCAAATTTCTCCCAAACAGGACGCTCTGCCACCCCCAGGATGGGCGAGATCGCGCTTTGGCAGAGAGAAAATGCCCAGAAGGAAAATACTTACCCTTATAGACTTGAGCCAACAGGGAATCAGGTTCCATAATTATACCCCATCCTATTTTGGCAAGCAGAGCCTGGTTGAAATGTTCAAACAGGCGAAACCCCATCCCTCCCTCATGCTTGCTCCTACACAAATCTCTCCAGGCCATCCACCGAACACGCGCATGACCCTCATTTTCACCCCACCAAAAGCGGGCCACATGCTTATCCAAAAGGCGACACAACGAGAGGGGTAATTTAAAGCAGGACATCACATGCAATGGTAACGCCAAAGCAATAGACTTAATAAGAGTCTCCTTGGCCGCCCAAGACAAAGTCCGTTGCTTCCACCCCTGAAGCCTAGCCAAAAGCTTTTCCTCCAAATACCGAAAAGTCTCCAGTTTAGAACGCGCAATTAGAGTAGGGAGACCTAGGTATTTATCACGCACCCCTACCGCCCCAACACCCAAGATCGCAGCCAGGAACTCCTGGTCCGGTTGGTTAATATTCTTGCTAAAGCAAACCGCTGACTTAGCCAGGTTGACCCGCTGACCACTCAGTTCCTCGTATTCATTCAAAACCTCAATAAGGTTCTCACATTCCTGGAGAGTACCATGCAGGAAAAGGTAAGAATCATCAGCAAAGAACAAATGCGAAATTCTGGGAGCCCGCGGAGCAACTTTGACCCCAGCCAACCGATTTTCCGAGATTGCCTTTTTCAACAGTGCTGCAAATCCCTCCGTGCATAGCACAAACAAAAGGGGAGATAAAGGATCACCTTGACGTAAACTCCTGGTAGGCCTGAAATACCCAGTCAGATTACCATTCATCAGAACTGAAAAGGATGAAGAGCGGAGACATTCATGAATCCAACCACGCCAAACCGAATTGAAGCCCATCTTTTCCAAAAGTGCAAGTAGAAACGGCCATTCGACTCTATCATAGGCCTTTTCCATGTCAACCTTAAGAGCCATGTACCCTTTCTTACCTTGGTTTTTGATTTTCAAGTAATGCATCAACTCGTGGCCAAGGAGGATATTCTCAACAATTTGCCGCTCTCTAATGAACGCATTTTGTCCCTCCGAAACAATTCGAGGTAGGAGACATGCTAATCGTTCAGCCATAATTTTCGTTATAATTTTATATACGAATTGGCAAAGACTGATAGGACGTAGCTGCGTCATAGACTCCACCGTATCTACTTTGGGAATCAACGTGAGCCAAGTATGATTGAAGCTACGGAGTGATTACTCGATATTTGCACATGTTTTCCCCTGTGTTTCTTGATTGTTTGAGCTTTAATTATCACATCTTTGGCCTATTTTACGCTAGGTTGTGTTCCTTTGTCATATTTGAGGTCCTAGCACATAAAGTGAAGCATAGGCGCAAGTTTCAAGTCAATCAGAGATCAATTGGCGATTCGGGAGCAGAAACTCGGGCATGACCTGAAGAAGAATGGATTTCTACCTCACTTTATGGACAAAGAATCATGCAACCTTGTCATGAAAAGAAAGAGGACGAGACTACGAGCGTCTGAGATCAAACGGCGACTGATTCAGATTCCGGACGAGGGAGAAACGAAGCATTGAATATAGGGGAACAGGTTCGGCAGTAAAAACACGGGCGCGCCTAAATCAAAACACGGTCGTGCCCATATTTAGGCACGACCGTGTTTTGGCCAACGCGCCCGGGCGTGTTTTTAACACGGGGGCAAAACACGGGCGGGCAAAACCAAAGCACGGCCGTGCCCGCGACCGTGTTTTGCCCAGAATCGGGTTTCTTAACCCAAATTCGAGCCAAAGGAGAGGGAGAGCGGGGTTTTGGATAGGGGTGGGAAACGGTGCGGTTGCGGTTAACTGCACCGCAATTTGCGGTTAACTGCAACCGCAAAACACTCATATTAGCCAACCGCGACCGCGTTCCTCACGGTTAGCGGTTAACCAAAAACCGCATAACGCGGTTAGCGGTGAACCGCGGTTTATGGTTGCAAAAACCGCAACAACCGAAACAGTATACGAAATTGCGGTTAAGCAATCTAACCGACAATTAACCGCGAACTAACCACAAAAAATTCATGAAAAAAAAAACACAGCAGCTACTGTTTTGTCTATTTTCACTTCCATCAAGCCCCTGCATCTGTCTGCATATCCAAATAACACAATCCACAAATGCACACGCCGGTCGGTCGGGGACGTCGGCGGGCGGATGGCAGCGGCGCAGCGTGAAGATGGGAAGGGTCGAAGCTCGACTCGAAGGGTTTTCAGTTGCTGGTGGGAAGGGACGAAATGAAGGGTCGAAGGGGATTTTCGATTTTTGTTTCGTCAAATCAAAACGACGGCAGGGAGAAGTGGGGGAGGGGTCGGGTCGGGTTTGGGCTGCTGCCTGCTGGACTGGGTGTCAACTTTGGGCTGGGCTGGGGGCCAATTATGGGTTGGGTCTGGGTCGCGGTTAGCCTTGCGGTTATATGGATTTGCGGTTGCGGTTAAACCGCAAACTGCAAAACAGCTCATATCTCCAACCGCGACCGCAAAATAGGCAAAATATGCGGTTTGCGGTTAACCAATAACCGCGAAACCGCAACCGTTTTCCCAGCCCTAGTTTTGGATCCCAAACACCCAAGGGACGAACCAAAGAGAGAGAGGGCGATTTGAGGGCATTCTAAGAGTGGAATTGGAGGATTTCTTCGCCTTGGAAGCTCGAGGAATAAGCCCGGACTTGAAGACTGATCATCTGAAGATTCTTACTGCAGTCTCTCTCTTCTCTATGGAGTAACTTCCCTTCACTTAGGTTTTGAGGAACCCTAGCTATGTTTGTTTGATTGGATGATTGTATGAGTACTCTGACTTGATAATCTTGAGTTCATATTCAATCTATGCATGTTTTCACGATTCAATTCTGCTTTAGTCGAGATTATTGATTCTGCTTTGATCCTATGAGAGCAAATACCTGATTAGGTCAATAGAGCACCATAGATTGATAGTATTGGATCGACTGCTTTAGTCGAGGGTTGATTCACTGCTTTGTATCGATTGAGAACCTCTTTCGATAGAGGGAGTCTAGTTCAGAATGCCTTGATCGGTTGTTCTAGAGAAGGATACGTCCCTCTAGGCAATTGACTCAAGAGGGCCTTGTTCCTTTAGTCGAGACTCAAGGTCTAGTTAAGGATTCTCCGCATTGTGAATGAAAGTGAAATAGGTTAGAGATCATCAATCATTAATCTGGCTAGTGGCTAGGGGGAATCATACCTAAGTGAGTTCCCAACCTGTAATTAAATTAACCTTAACTGTAGTTTGCTAGAGTAGTTTTAGTTCTTCTATTTAATATGGTTTGCTAGATAATGAACTGAAGCTGAGTAATAGTAACTCTAGAGACCCGTGGATTCGATATTTATTACTTGAGCCACTATACTGCAGTCCCTTTCATTGGTTACACTTGGCCATTGTTAGGAGTTGTGTCATAGCGAGTCAAGTTTTTGGCGCCGTTGCCGGGGACGGCTAGGTTGTTGAAGAAAAGTGATTTCTGTTACTTTAGCATTTTCATTTTTTTCATTGAGTGTTTGTTCCTTCCCACTTGTGCCTTCACGGGTTTGCATTGCCTGATTGTGTGCAGATAGTGCATGACCCGTAGCCAGTCGGGAGGTTTACTGCCGTTGAATCCTGAGATTGAGCGCACTTGCAAACAACTTCGGAGACAACAGCGAGCTAGACTGGCTACGGTGGAGCGCAGAGACGGCCAATTGAGCAGCGAGTCCGAGGACGAGTACGAGATGGAAGGCGACCACAACCCACCTCCTGGAAACCAGTTCCTGGGGAACGACCCCAATCCCCAGGCAGCTGGGGTCCATCATCATCCACCACCACCGGGTCCCACCTTGGAGTACTACTACACTCCACGGATAGCTGACATCCGCCCGGTCATCCTCTATCCGCCAATTCCAGCAAACAACTTCGAGATCAAGTCATGCTGGATTCAACTCATTACATCCTCTATCCAGTTCCATGGCTTGAAGGATGAGGAGGCCCGGGCACATCTTTCCCATTTTCTGCAGCTGACAAACGGGTTCAAGCTGAACGGTGTTCCGGATGACGCAATCCGCCTTCACCTCTTCCCCCATTCTCTGGCGGGGAATGCTAAGAGGTGGTTGGAGACCCAGCCCCCACTGTCCATCACTTCTTGGGACGATCTGGCGGATAAGTTCGTGCACAGATATTATCCGGCATCGAAGACTACTGAGATTCAGCGGGAGATCACTTACTTCCGCCAAGAGCCAGATGAGTCCCTTCGTGATGCATGAGAGCGGTACATGGGATACTTCTGGCAGTGTCCCCATCATGGCTTCAGCGATGCTTTCACAGTGGGGAACTTCTACAGTGCCCTCACCCCAGACAGCCAGAGGGTGATCGAGTCTCTGTGCCCAGGAGGGGATATCCTTACTAAGACTCCACCCTAGCTGAACCAGATGATCAGTACCTTGGCTGCCCGCGATCATTCCTGGGGGCAGAGCAGCAGAGGCAGGCATTCCCGGGACCGTGGTGTGCATGCCATGGAGGCCAGATCCGGGTTAGAGCAGCAGGTGGCTGAGTTGGTGCAGACATTGAAGCAGCCCAACAGTCTCCTACCGGGCCGAGGTGTAGCTCCGCCTCCAGTCGCTCAGTGTCAGTGGTGTGAGAGCCCGAAACACCTGGTGGAGGATTGTCAATCTATGAGGGAGTCCTCCACTCCCCACGAGCAGGTGGCCTTCATCGCCAATGCTCGGCGCCTTGACCCATACAGCAACACCTACAATGAAGGATGGCGCCAGCATCCCAACTTCGCCTGGAGCAGCAACACCAACAAACCACCTGGTTTCCCAGCACCAGCAGTTGGTTTTCAGCAGAGGCAGCCCTTCCAGGCTAGGCAGGGGCCACCACCACAGCAGCAGCCCTACCAGCCTAGGCAAGGGCAGCCATTCTAGCAGCCCTAGGGCCAGTTTGCTCAGCCTCCAGCAGCCGCAGCTCCCGATAATCAGATGGCTGATCTGAAGAATCTTTTAGCGACATTCATGACCACCAGCCTGGCGAATTTCACGAGGGTGGACCAGAGCATAGCCTCTTTGGAGGCAGGACAGAGGAACCAGGGTGCTATTTTGCAAGATTTACAGCACCAAGTCGGTGCCCTAGCGCGCCAACTTACTGCTCGGGCCCCGGGGACTCTACCTGCCACCACCATCCCTAACCCACTGGACCCGCACGAGCAGCTGGATGCCATCTTCACCAGGAGCGGCAGGCCTACATCGGTTGATCCTGCCCCGACCAGGCAGGAGGAACCACTACCTGCTTCAGCACTTCCAGCCGGTGATGCAGAAGTGCGGGTGGAGAAGGAAGCCCCTGCTCCCAAGCCACAACCAGTGGTGAAGGAGCACGTACCCCAGCTTCCCTTCCCCACTCGCCTACACAAAGACAAGCTGGAGACTGAGTTTGCCAAGTTTATGGCAATGTTGAAGCAGCTCAACATCAGCGTACCATTTGTGGAGGCACTGTCAAAGATGCCCAAGTACGCAAAGTTCATGAAAGATCTCCTCACCAACAAGAAGAAACTTGGGGATCTCTCGACAGTGCTGCTGAGCGAGGAATGTTCTGCTGTCCTGCAGAACAAACTGCCCGAAAAGCGCAAGGACCCAGGGAGTTTTACTATCCCTCTTACTATTGGTAGTATGCATATAGGAAAGTCCTTGGCGGACCTAGGCGCTAGCATTAATGTCATGCCATACAAATTGTTCAAAAAGCTAGACCTAGGTGAACTTAGCCCTACTAGGATGAGCATTCAGCTAGCTGACCGTTCCGTTGTGCATCCTAGGGGTATCATAGAGGATCTGCTTGTTAAAGTGGGTGCATTCACATATCCTGTTGATTTTGTTATTCTGGATATAAATGATGATGTGGATGTGCCTTTGATTTTAGGGAGACCATTTCTTGCCACCGCCAAGGCACTTATTGATGTGCATGATGGTAAACTGATCCTGCGTGCTGGGAATGAACAGGCTACTTTTTCTGTGACTGAGTTCGATCACTGTGCTATGATTGCTGTCACACCTGTGCATGCTATTTCTGACCCGGTACACGAGCCTGTCGTGTATCCGTCTGCATCTCCCATTTTGCAGGACCCTCCTATCGTTCCTTCGCCGCCACTCCATCCAGCCTCGCCTCCGAACAAAAAGCTCAAGGAGGAGTGGCGGCCGAAGCAGCAGGTTGCTACGCCTGCACGGAAGAAGGGTGGAGACCACTACGAGATGGTCCCACCCCCTGCACCACGACCACCCTGGCCATCCGAGTACTCACTCGCCTGCATCTTGCCAGATGGCCAGATCGAGCTGACCACTGCTGGTGGCTGCACCCGTCGGGTGCATGGCCACCACCTGAAGCTGTACCTCAAGAGCGACGTGGATCCGCTCTTGGAGGCACCTATTCCTGCACCTCCCTGAGTATCCACCATGGGCGTCCAGCTAAAAGACGGTAAAGAAGCGCTTGTGGGGAGGCAACCCCACCATGGTTTTCATTTATTTGTTTTGTTTCGAGTCGGATTGCGATTTGGTTTGTTTTCTTTTGTTTTGGATGATGTACTATTGGGCTGACCATTGGACCTAACATATCGTGTTTGAGCTCTTTGGTTTCCTTTAGCTGTGCCTGTGTTACCGACTGGTCCTCTCTCCAGTCCGCTTCATCCTGACTGGTCCATTTCCAGTCTTCTGCAGTCTGTGCATACCGGTAACATCGTTCCCCTTTCCTTCCCTCGTCTCCATTGAGGGCAATGTCGATCTTAAGTGTGGGGGGGGGGGGGGGGTGTTTATCTTTAGACTGCATTAGATCTGTTTGTGTGCTTGGAGCCTAGTCCACTGTCCAAATTTTTAAATTTGAGGGCTCCAAGTACGTGTTCCTTGCAATTACCTGCTCAGTATGCTTTGAATTGACAGTCTCTATAGTGATTTGCAACCTAGGGAGGTAGTGTAGCACTATGGAGGATGTTGATGCATTTAAGACGTCTCATTTCTTCTTCATATTGTGTTGGTTGATTGAGTGAATTAGTGATCTTAGGACCCTTGAATTGTGTGGTGTTGTGGACTCTCTGCCTGTCATGGACTCTTGTATCATGTTTTGAAAGTAACAGGTGCTCGAAATGTGCTTTAAAATGACGTCTCCCGTGCGAATAGGGCGAAAGTGTGTAAGGGGAGACGGGAATCCGTTCCCAATTTCCACCTACTACCTCCAGCCCCCTTACATGTCTTTCCCCCGCACGAGGCTCGAGACAACTGCTCCTGGCATGGCCGGTAAGAGCCGGGCTCCCGCAAAACCTTTGCTAGGTGGGAGCCCCCGTTTTCTGCAAAAACAGGTTGGAACCCTTGAAAAAAGAAAAGAGAAAAACAGAAAAACAAGCAAAAAGAAGAAAGAAAAGGGGTTCCAAGCATCTCCAAAAAGAAAATCGAGCACCTTGAAAAATGTGAGTCCATGGTCTTTTGTTTTTGAGAGTCTCTTCATCCACGATTCATTTGTCCTCTGTTCACTGTTTGCCATGATGCTGACTCGAGACTAGCGTTCTCGCCGAAGAGGCTATGAGATGACTTGTGTGTCGGTTGACCTCGTAAGCTGCTAAATGATCTAGGAAGTCCGCTACCTACGATCGAGGTTGTTTTTTGCTATAGAGGTCTGGAGAGCTGCATTGGTTTGAGTTAGGTTTGCTTGGGGACAAGCAAACGGTTAAGTGTGGGGGGATTTGATTACTCGATATTTGCACATGTTTTCCCCTGTGTTTCTTGATTGTTTGAGCTTTAATTATCACATCTTTGGCCTATTTTACGCTAGGTTGTGTTCCTTTGTCATATTTCAGGTCCTAGCACATAAAGTGAAGCATAGGCGCAAGTTTCAAGTCAATCAGAGATCAATTGGCGATTCGGGAGCAGAAACTCGGGCATGACCTGAAGAAGAATGGATTTCTACCTCACTTTATGGACAAAGAATCATGCAACCTTGTCATGAAAAGAAATAGGACGAGACTACGAGCGTCTGAGATCAAACGGCGACTGATTCGGAGTCCGGACGAGGGAGAAACGAAGCATTGAATATAGGGGAACAGGTTCGGCAGTAAAAACACGGGCGCGCCTAAATCTAAACACGGCCGTGCCCATATTTAGGCACGACCGTGTTTTGGCCAACGCGCCCGGGAGTGTTTTTAACACGGGGGCAAAACCAAAGCACGGCCGTGCCCGCGACCGTGTTTTGCCCAGAATCGGGTTTTTTAACCCAAATTCGAGCCAAAGGAGAGGGAGAGCGGGATTTTGGATCCCAAACACCCAAGGGACGAACCAAAGAGAGAGAGGGCGGTTTGAGGGCATTCTAAGAGTGGAATTGGAGGATTTCTTCGCCTTGGAAGCTCGAGGAATAAGCCCGGACTTGAAGACTGATCATCTGAAGATTCTTACTGCAGTCTCTCTCTTCTCTATGGAGTAACTTCCCTTCACTTAGGTTTTGAGGAACCCTAGCTATGTTTGTTTGATTGGATGATTGTATGAGTACTCTGACTTGATAATCTTGAGTTCATATTCAATCTATGCATGTTTTCACGATTCAATTCTGCTTTAGTCGAGATTATTGATTCTGCTTTGATCCTATGAGAGCGAATACCTGATTAGGTCAATAGAGCACCATAGATTGATAGTATTGGATCGACTGCTTTAGTCGAGGGTTGATTCACTGCTTTGTATCGATTGAGAACCTCTTTCGATAGAGGGAGTCTAGTTCAGAATGCCTTGATCGGTTGTTCTAGAGAAGGATACGTCCCTCTAGGCAATTGACTCAAGAGGGCCTTGTTCCTTTAGTCGAGACTCAAGGTCTAGTTAAGGATTCTCCGCATTGTGAATGAAAGTGAAATAGGTTAGAGATCATCAATCATTAATCTGGCTAGTGGCTAGGGGGAATCATACCTAAGTGAGTTCCCAACCTGTAATTAAATTAACCTTAACTGTAGTTTGCTAGAGTAGTTTTAGTTCTTCTATCTTAATATGGTTTGCTAGATAATGAACTGAAGCTGAGTAATAGTAACTCTAGAGACCCGTGGATTCGATATTTATTACTTGAGCCACTATACTGCAGTCCCTTTCATTGGTTACACTTGGCCATTGTTAGGAGTTGTGTCATAGCGAGTCACGGAGCATTCTACTACTCGTAAAAAACGAGCAAACTGCTTCTATCACCGAATCACCCACAATCCCCCAGAAAGCCTTAAAAAATTTACCCGTGAAGCCATCCGACCCCGGCGCTTGCTTAGATCCCATAGCAAAAACAGTTCGCCGAACCTCAGCTGGGAGAACAGCAGAAGTCAGTTCAGCATTCATTTCTGGGGTGACACTACGGGCAATAGGCAGAGAAGCCACCCGTTCCCCCATATTCAGGACCTGATTTTCAGTCGTAAAAAGATGGCCATAATAAGAAGTTGCAATGTCCACTTTCCCTTTTTCATTAGTGACCCATTCACCACTTTCCTTTCTCAAACCAGCCACAAAATTTCTTTTACGTCGAGTTCGAGTCACCGTATGGAAGTACGACGTGTTTTTATCCCCTTTCTTTAATCAGTGAACTCTAGACTTCTGTTGCCAGTAAACTTCTTCCGCTTCCCATTGTCTCGACAACTCACTTTCAAGCCGGCGCACCTCATCCCAGTCAATAGGATGTATGAGTTTGATACGTTCAATTTCACTCTGAAGGGTTCTTATGTTACGCAGGGAATTAGTGGTACCGGCTCTACTCCAATCATACAAGAGATGACGGAGTTTCTTAAGGCGTTCCCAAAGACGAAACATAGGCGTCCCTTGGACGTCCTCCTGCCAAACATAAGAGACCATAGCCCTGACCTCAGGGTTATCTGCCCAACGGGCGTCAAACCGGAATAGGGGCCGAGTATGACGAACATAAGGCTTATCGGAGAGGAGGATCGCCCGGTGGTCCGATCCCTGATCCGTGAAGTGCTTCAGCAGGGTTTCCGGGAAGCGATCCATCCAGGATTGGGAACAAAGGGCCCTATCCAGTCTCTCCCGAATACAAGCCGCCCCCATCCGTTTATTTGTCCAGGTAAAAAGATCCCCCTGGTAACCAGGGTCCAAAAGTCCCAAGTTGTGGACAAAATTCCTGAGCCCGAGGGCTTGCGCATTATTCCACTGGTTACCACCATCCTTTTCACTCTCATGGAGAGTCGTATTAAAATCCCCCAAAATTACATAAGGAAGCTGGAAGCCAGTGCAAACTGCCTGAAGCTGCTCCAATTGGGCAGTGCGGATGGTCACATGACAGCTAAGATAAACAAAAATCGCGACATACGAAAAGTCCATTTCATTAATTTGAACACAAACACAGAAATTCCAATGGAAAAACACTGACGCCGATACATCCGGGGACCAGGCTACAACTAACCCACCCGAAGCATCAACAGCATCCACAAAAAAACAACAGGAAGAATCAAACCCTAGCCCGCGCAAACGGCGGGAAACTACTCTCCGTTTCGACCGAGTTTCCGAAAAGAACACAATGTCCGGTTTATTGGAGCGAACAAGACCAACATCAGTTTGGAATGTGAGGGATGGTCCAATCCCTCTCACATTCCATGCCAATAGTTTCATTTATCCGATTGGGGCCACTCAAGGCTGGCTTCCTCCACCTGAACAGAGACTTCATCAACTTCCACAAATTGTTTCTTCGGACTAGGGGCATCCTCCAATTCCCCTCCTACATACTCCAATGAGCGCTTACGGGATTCAAAGGCTGGGTGCTGCATGTTAGAGCCATATTCATCCAGCCCCGATCCAGCGCTAGCTCCCTCCGGATCACCATCAACTGGCATCATCTTCCAGACATTATTGCTTTGCCCATCCTCCTGGTTCAACGACAGGCCAGCTTCAAAGGCAGCCACAACTTTGCTGACACGGTTTGAGGGCACTTGGGACGACATCTGTTCTTTCTTCGGAGGTGCACGTTTCTTGATTTCAAAGCAATGCACCTCTTCATTCGAGTCCGAGTCCTCTAAATTAATTCCCTCAGTGTGCGCAGCATTAATCCCTCCCTTCCCGCTGCTTGGCGAGCCAATAGGAGGGTTCCTGGGCAATTCGGAGTCGTCCACCGGGGCACCCTTGCGGCCGACCCCATGGGCTTTCATCTTATAAGCTCTAGAGGTCGAGGGAGGACCCCCCAGGGCGAGCCGACCTTTTCGTTTAACAGAAGGCAGCACAGGAGGTTTCTGTTGATCGATGCTGCTAGAAACCCCAGCTTTCTCCTTCAATGCCAGCTTGGTGTCGTCTCCCCCATGTGGGTGATAATCCCCAGCAGAGCCAGGCCTTTCTTCCTGGACAACCTTCCCCGCGTCTTCCAATCGCACATCCTCCGCCGGGTACTCAGCACGACCAGGAAAGGGCACGTCATCATCCGAGTCTTCCTCCAAGATTATGCGACGGCGCCTCGTCTGCTCCAGGACAGCGTGCATCTCCGACTTCAACTCAGGGGAAGCCAGAATGGTGGATTGGGTCGATCCCCTTCGGTGGGCCTTTACCGGGCTAGTGCTTCTGCCAGGCTCAAAACACCGGGCACGGCCACCATCTGGGCTCTGCCTTGGCAGCCGGCGAGGCCCACTATTAAAGCGGGAGACAGGAGATTTGCGGACGGGAAACCCTTTTGGGCTGGAAAAAGAGGTTTTGGGCTTCGGTTTAGGCTTAGGCAAAGTGTGGTTTGGGTTCCCCCCCTCACGGTTCAGGGCCTGTCTTGCCGGTCGGGCCTGATGTGGCCTACCCGGCCCATTCATTTGGACAGCAGGCTCACTGCCTTTGTTTGGAATAGCAGTTCCATCTCCCTGCTGCCGGACCTGCTTATTGATCCAGACAGAGCCACGATTGCCTCTAAAGCCTACATTCTCATCAACGTCATCATAGATTTTGCGTCCAAACTTTTTTGTCGACATTTGTGGGCCGAATTTTTCTTTCCCCACTG
Organism: Linum tenue; assembly: GCA_946122785.1. Lineage (NCBI taxonomy): Eukaryota > Viridiplantae > Streptophyta > Magnoliopsida > Malpighiales > Linaceae > Linum > Linum tenue. The sequence goes on along the minus strand of CAMGYJ010000006.1, from coordinate 64,129,010 downwards.
GAGGATCAAACGAGCAATCCCGACGTGAATGCCCCACACGACCACAGTGATAGAAAAAAATTGGGAAGAAATTCATACTTGAGGCGAACCCAGAATCCATCCAGATCATCGCTAACTGCCATGAGTTGGGACCGCAACGGCTTCGAGAAATCCACCAAAGCCCGCACTTTGATAAAGCTTTCCCCCGAGTCTTTGCAAGCAAAAACCCCGGTTTCTAAAACCTGGCCAATAGTTGGAGCCACAATTTTTTGGCCAAATTGCTTAGTACAACAGTCTTCTACCACATCCCAAAGCTGAATGCGGAACGGGGCAATAGCAAGCTCGTCAAAGATTTGCTTGCTAATCATTGGTGTCCACGATCGAAGGTTTATCAGTTTATCCTTGATCACCCAGGGAGTTCGCTTCAAAATCCAAATCTTGGCTTCTTCACTTGGCAAAACAATCTCCAACAGCCCATATTTAGTGCGGCTAACCCGTAAATGGCCCCTAATCTGCCAGGCCACAAGCATCTCCTCCCTGATCTCTTTGGTTGTGAGTTGGCTCTCCGAAAACATACGTCCCAGCAGTGTTCGAGATGCACGGAATTTCGTTGACTGGACTTCCTCTAGAGAGAATTCGACGACCTGATCGTTAGCAGCGCGAGTCATTGTTGATTCCTGGAAAAGAGAGGGAGGATCAAACAAAAGACAGTTCCGAGCCAGACTAGTGGTCTCCTGAACAAAACTCAGCCACGATATAGTACAGGAAGATGGGGAGAGACTAGAAGAACGGGAGAGGTGAAGAGAACTACTAGCACAGGGGAATGATCTTATATCCTGATTCATTATACCTGTGCGATTCTCGGTGGCAACAGCAGATTGCAGCGGCGCTCCCCGATTGTTGTTGCCTCTGAACGTTTCAGCTACGTGAAGCCAGGTACGAGGGTCAGAGGTATACGAGACAGTGGGGAAAGGGTCTCCTTTTAAGGGCCGCCCAATCTGCCAATCCAATCCCGCTCTTAGAAGTCTAAACGGACTAGGAAGTCCAGTATCAGTTGAGATCGGATTCTCAATTTTTTGGATTAATTTGGATTTTTGTTGTTTTCTAGGCGGGATAATGCCACGCAACATCCCACCCCCCAAAATCAGGGATTCAAATCCGAACTGTTGTCCTGCCGTTACGATTTGAAGAAATCGGGGTTTTGAGGTCCCGTCGGCCGGCGACAATGTCGGTCGGAGAACGTTGCCGGAGCAACACTCTGGGTTCACAGTATTTTTACGAAGCCCATCATTTGACGGCAATACATGCCCTTCATCCCCGAGGGGTTGATCGCACTTAGCGCTGCGAAAGGTTTGTTTAATTCCCATTGCGGGTTCCACTTCCCCGAGGGGGTTATCGCAGTCAGAGCTGCGAGAAGATTGATTCTGCCCCATTCTGGGTCCAGATTGGTGGTCGTCCGCCACAGGGAACGAACCAATAGATGAGAAAGCCCCATCCAGAACAGACGAAGGGGGAAGCCAAAAGCGCCATCCCTTCAGACCCTCTCTTCTGCACCGTTTCACTGAAACAGCTCCGGAGCGGCCTAATTCGGAATTCATATCTGTAAAACGTCTTTTGTTTTTGCCAGGACTTGAGCACGCCCGTCGACGGAATTCGAATCGGGTTTTTGAGCCTTTTGCCCTCACCGCCGAGGGCCCCTGTTTTACCGCTTGGCCATTCCGATTCGGTTCAATCATTCCCCCACCGGCCGACCTTTTCTTCATCATGCAGAAGCGCGTCTGATTGCGCAAACTAGCCGAGAGGAAAGCGAGCGCCGCCGTCCAAAGACAACGGCCAAACCAGGCACACAGGTTGAGGAAAGAGGAGAGAGCACCTCTCATCTAATTTTTTGAAAGAGTTGGGTTCAAGTCTCTACATGGTTCTATGAATCATAAAAATTTAAACTAATTAATTAATAAATAAATGAAATAGAGAAAGCCGCTGCCGCTAACCCTCTCGCTTTAAATTCTCGTTCAAATCAATTCAATTCTCAATTGCAATCTCACGGGTGGGACCCATTCTTTGTTAATTGCGGTCACGAAGCTCGTCCCGTCTTTATTCAATTCCACTCTATCGGCTACCTATTTTTCTTTTAAATAAAAAAAATAAATGCAGAAAATGTTCTATTTTTCATCGTCTTCCTCCCGAGAGAAATTTAACTGACCTCCGCAACCGGCAATAGATTGCGTAGCCAGGGAGTTCCTTCCTCTTCCAGTCCAGTCCAGTCCAGAGAAAGGAAAAAGATAGACTCCCTCTGCCCGCTACCAGCTTCCTTCTTGGTGTGGCTGTCTGCCCGCTGCCCGATTTCCCCTCCTTTCTTCTTCTTCTTCTTCTTCTTCTGCCATTAGCCCATTACCCTCTTCCCCTTATCTTTCTTCCTCTTTCCCCACCCTCGCTGTTGCTTTGCTTACCTCCTCTCCATTACTGCCCATTTTTTTATTCTTGTTTTTGTTTTCTAGCCTGTTATTTTATTGATTGTTTTTTCGGTTTTCGGGGGAGGGTTTTCGTCCGTTTTTCTCATCTATCAACTCCCCTGCCTCTCCCTCCTTCCCCACTCCCACCGCAAGATCATCTGCTTTCTTCTCCATTCTTCTTCTTCATCCTTTTTCCTCCTCCTCCTACTTTCTTTTTGTCATATCCCCGCTGGCCTTTTTCTCTACCACCGCCGCCCTCCCGCGTCTTTGTTATCATCGTCATCTCGTGTTTGTCCTCCAATTATCTGCAGATATTCGGGGGTGCATTTCTGGGTCTTCTCTCAGATCGTCTCAATAAGCTGATCATCGCCTTCTGTTCATTTTTTTATTGCAAAGGTCTCGTCTTTTCTGTTCTCTTTTGTTTTCTTCTTCTTCTTCTTCTGGGGCTTGGTATATTGTTGTTTGCTTGCGTGTATGGCAATTTGGAACAATTGATTTCTGGGCTTTGCTTCTGCTTTCCGCTTCTTGATTGTTTCCCTTTTTTTTTGGTGCGATCATTGACAGTGTTGAATGGAAATTGCAGGATCGGTTGCTTCTGTTTGCTGCTGAAACCAAATTGAAGGGGGATTGATAATTAAGGTAACATACCTTTTTTTTTTTTTTTGTTTATGTGTGGTCTTCCGTTTTCTTCCCTTTTTAGTGGTTGACAAGTTCTGGGTTTCGATAGATTTGTTGGGTTCTTGGTGAAGATCAAATCTTTAGGTTCTTGCGCACCCTTCCATTTGCATTCCGTTTTTCATTCATCAGTCTTGCTATTTGTGTCAGACAAGTTCTTCCTTCCATTTCCTGGACATAGCTTTTCGATTTTATCTCTCTGTGATTGTTTCACTTCTTCCCATTATCGGTACTACCTACTTCACTGGAGCTTTCATTTGCGGTTTCTACCTAATTCACTTTCCCAACAAATTTTGCATAATATTAGTTCATTGAACTTGAAGGGTTTGATCTCATCTGTCTTGTTTGGTTATGCAATTTCATATGTGAGTGTAATTTTGATGGAAGAAGTCTTTCGCAAAGCATTTGTGTCTCCTTCGCAGAGGGATATGACAAAGAGAGTTGTTGATCACATTGAGCTAAGTGGTCTGATGCCTCGATGACCTTGCCCCATTGTTTCTCTCTCTTTTTAGCATGGTTTTCAGCCCTTTATTAGACTTGTGGTTAATTCCCACTCTATGTGGGTGCATGATTCAGACCGTAAACTTAAACTGCACATAGTGTATTAGAAGATCAGGTACCTGATGCGCTGCAACTCTGTGCATGTAACGTCTTCCTAATGTAGTTGAGACTTGCAGGCGTTGCGTTGATTCGTTGCACAGTTACTACCTGGATAGGAATGTTTTGTGTTACAGATGATATTATGATAACCGACACAAAGCTGTTTTTAAGCCTTTTATAGTTTTATTCCTTACAGGTCGCCACGTAACTTAAGCATTAGTGATCCAAAAGCCTGTTATGGCAGAGCTTTGAAAGTTCTCTTTGTTTACCTTGTATGTGCCGATCGATAGCAGCTGGCACATTGATACGTTGATGCTTGATCGATGTTTTTAACTTTTCTATTTGCGCCAAGACACGTGTCTAGGCTCTTACATCTGAACTTATCAAATTAGGCAGTTTTATGCTTAGTAGATAATTGCATTTTTACAAGTTTTAACTTAATAACTTTGTTGTTTTTTATTTATTTATGAATTGGGTAGTAGTAACAATGGTTGAAGTTCATAACTAGCTTTGTTGCCGCGGACAACTTTGAGAAGTTGAAAGTGATTTAGCTCTGCTCTTTTGCAGGTGAAATCATCTGTTTATATAATTGAAGCCTTTGAAGTTGATGATAAATAGATTGCTTGAAAATGCTGGGAGGCAATAGTGGCAATCCCCTTCTTCCAGTTTTTTTGGATGAGAACCGCATTCCTTATCAGAACAACGCTTCAAACCAGCTGCAGTTATTTGGGAATTGTGAGTGACAAATTTATGATATGGTCACAATTATGCTTTCTCTTGCTTTGTCCTTATTTTGTGGTGCTACCCAGCATAATATTTGTAACTATGTATGCATGTGACAAACACGAGAAGCAACCTTAAATGAGCAACGTGTTTTGGGAAAAGGTTTTGGCTGGGCAATGGACATTGAAGATCTTGATTCTCTATATTCTGTACTTGTGGTTTTGTTATTTGCAACAGGGAGTTCATCTTGCACTGCTTGAAATAGTCTAAACTGAAACCGATATTGAAAGATATCGTATTCCCTAATTTAGTACCTTTTTGCTGTTATTTTATTGTTGAGTGAAAACTTGTGTCTTTGTTTTTTGAAAGTTCGGTTGGCTATTTAACCTCGTTTGGGAAAGTATATTTTCTGATATTGTCGCCTACATGTGTGGTGTGTCAGTGCCAGCTGGATGTAACGTTGATGCTGTGAACTATTTTGGAAATGAGCATATATCTCCCATGCTCCAGTCCAATAAACGAACCAGGGAGGCGGAAGATTTTGGTAGACAACAGAAGCTCCAAATTTCATTGAATTATAACGTTTGCCAAGATGAAGCTGACCGATCAGCAAGTGTTCCAAACAATCCTAATGCTGTGTCAACTGGGTTACGCCTCTCATATGATGATGATGAAAGAAACTCATCTCTGACTTCAGCAAGTGGGAGTATGACAGCAGCAGGACCTTCAATGATCTTGTCATCCCTTGGGGACAATATTCGGTCTGAGCTTGATCGTCAGAAAGAGGAATTTGATCAATATATCAAACTTCAGGTACTCTTCTTCTTAATGCCCCTCGCTCAGTTAATGCTTGTAGCGTTTGGTAGACCCAATTGTCTTTCAGAAATCTTTATTTAGCTTTGCTAGCCTTATTAAGTTCCCATTAAATTGGTTGTGCTCGGAAGCATCTATAATGATCATTGATTTCGACCAATATATTACTGTTTGTAGATGTAATGTCGCCCTCTGTCATGTTATCATATATAAACCATGTGTTGATTGTTTAAGAAGAAAGAACAGGTGGTATATGTTTTGAGCTCTTAGAAGAGTTGTGTAGTCGTTATTTGTTATGATGGTGTTTCCATATGATGAAATAGGAGGAGCACCTGGCTAAGGGAGTGAGGGACATGAAACAGAGACATGTTGCCTCATTTCTTGGTGCTATTGAGAAGGGTGTTGTGAAGAAGATTCGAGAAAAGGACTTAGAGATAGAGAATGTGAACCGTAGAAACAAGGAATTGATTGACAGAATAAAGCAAGTGGCGACTGAAGCCCAGAATTGGTACTACAAGGCAAAGAACAACGAATCACTGGTCAATGTCCTGAAGACCAATCTCCAGCAGGCAATTTCTCAGGGTGCTGAGCAAGTAAAGGAAGGATTCGGTGACAGTGAGTTCGACGATGCTTCCTCTTGCGTTGATCCTAACAACAACTACCTGAACATGACAACAGGTGGTTGTGGGCCTTCATCAAAGCCTCTCTCTCGGCGAGGTGGCTCCAAAGAGCATATGACCTGCAGAGCATGCAAAGCAAGGGAGGTGTCGGTGTTGTTAATGCCGTGCAGGCATCTGTGCTTATGTATAGACTGCGACATGTTCGTCAATGTTTGCCCTGTATGCCAGTTGATCAAAACTACCAGCATCCAAGTATACTTGTCCTAAATTATGACAAACTGAGACATCACTCAAAAGTGAATGGAAAAAGAAAAAAACAGGGTCATCTTAACTCTCTTCTGTGATAGAAGAAAAATCAAACCTTACCCAGGGCCTGTCCTGGGATTACAAATGTTGTATGTGGAGTAACCTTGTTTTGTTTTTGGGAAAATGGAGTTTGAGTAAAGCATGTTTCTGTCCCATGTTTTGCTATCTACTATGAGAAGTGTTATTGAGTGCCTGTTTTTTTCTAAACCATGGAAAGAAGGTAGATGATCTGGTGGTATATATAGCTTAGGTGGGAAAGGGCGTTTCTGCCAGTTGAGGCAATCTTAGCCTTGCAGTATGATTGCTTTGCAATTGCAGCTGATATGCCTTACAAAGTGCAGAAACTCAACTTGCATACACAACTTCTTAGATTACGCATTTATAACTGAGTCTTGTTTCTGTGATTAGGTTACAAATTGTGGGGTACAGTGGTTGAAGCAAAGCTCAACAAGAACCAAGTCTTGTGTTTGTGAGGCACTGAATAACAGCAGCACGGAGTTGGGGTTGGCATGGCTGACACAGATAGATAACAAAGAAACACAAATGAATCTGACTGAGCAGCAGCAGCATCTGGATTAAGTCCACCCGTAATTTCTTAGGTGCATGTAAGGTCAAGGATCGTTTATTACCTCCAGCGAAGGTCAGAACAGGTTACAGAGGAATTGGGGAAAGTAGAATTGGTAAAGCAAGCTATACTAATCTGTACAATTCAGTTGATATTTCCAGAATGTCCCATTACATTTCCCATTCCCTTTATTTATAGTCTTCCTTCTGCTCCACTGCCAGCTGGCCACCCACACTACTCCTCTGCATCGGGTCATCACAAATCTCCCCCCCTAAAGACACAGCTTGTCCTCAAGCTGGAAATGAAGGGAACCGGGCGCGAAAATCCCAGTAGTCTTCCCACGTAGCATCCGCCGGAGTCTGGTGAGACCAGTGGACCAAAATCTGGGTGACAGCCCTCTCGCCCTGCTGCACATAACGCCGAGCCAAAATGGCTTCGGGAAACAACTTCAAAGCGCCCTCATCATCCACACCCGGCAACGAAGTGACCACGGGAACAAACGTCGAACAGCAGCGCTTCAATTGCGAAACATGAAACACCGGATGGATTTTCGCATCCGCCGGCAGCCGCAACTTGTAAGCCACAGCGCCCATTCGACCCAGCACCTCATAAGGACCAAAAAAACGCGGGCCCAGCTTGTTGCCATGGCGACCCACAACCGAACCTTGGCGATAAGGCTGGAGGCGAAGATACACCCTGTCGCCGACCTGAAATGAGCGCTCCGATCGATGCTTATCAGCGAATTGCTTCTGCCGATTCTGGGCCAAGGTGAGATTGTGACGCAGCAGGGGAACAAGCTGCTGCTGCCGACCGAGACGATCCTCCACCGCGCCCACCGCCGACGACCCAGAGGGAGAAAGGCCAAACAAAGAAGGCGGGAAGCCATACAATGCTTCAAAGGGAGTGAGGCGGAGACTTGCTTGGTAATGGGTATTATAACACCATTCAGCAAGAGTAATCCAAGCGGCCCAATCCTGCGGACGATGGAACGACATACACCGGAGGTAATCCTCCAAACATCTGTTAACCCGTTCGGTCTGACCATCCGTCTGCGGGTGATACGCCGTGGAGTAGTGAAGATCAACAGCCTGAAGACGGAAGAATTCCGTCCAAAATGAACTGGTAAAAGTCGAATCCCGATCCGAAACAATGGATTTGGGCAGTCCATGGAGCTTGAAAACGCCGTCGAAGAAGACCTGAGCGACCGACTCCGCTGTATATGGGTGAGATAGAGCGAAAAAATGAGCATACTTGGTAAAACGATCAACAACCACAAACAGAACTTCCTTCCCTTTAGACTTCGGCAGCCCCTCAACAAAATCCAGCGAAAGATCCTGCCAAGCTCGTTCCGGGATGGGCAGAGGCTGAAGTAAACCCGGCGAAGCCACCGTTTCCGCCTTACATCGGCTGCAAACATCACATTCCCGTACCCAGGACTGCACCGCCGCCTTCATGCCCACCCAATAGAAGTGAGACTTCAGGCGCTGATAAGTACCCTGAACCCCAGAGTGACCACCAACAGCAGAAGAGTGAAACAATTTCAATAACTTCGATCGCATAAAACCAGAGGCACCCACCACTATCGCCCCTTTGTATCTCAGAATTCCCTGTGCAAAAGACCACAGCGAAGGACCAGAAGGAGCACACACCGCCTCTGCAATCTTGTCAGTGACCCAAGAATCACCCTCATAAGTCTGCTCCACCTCCACCATCCATTCAGGCAAAACCGTAGAGAGAGCCGAGCAATCCCCCAACTCACTATCAGCTTCAAATCGCCTCGAAAGAGCATCAGCTGCGCCATTGAATTTCCCACGCCGATATTTGATCTGAAACTCCAACCCAAGAAGTTTGACCAGCCCTTTCTTCTGAATTTCTGTGTGAATCTTCTGCTGAAATAAGTATTTCAAGCTTTCGTGATCGGTCAGGATGGTGAAAGGGCGCCCCTCCAAGTAATGACGCCACTGATCAACCGCCATAAGGACTGCCAAATATTCCTTCTCGTACGTACTTCGGCCTTGATTCTTGACCCCCAAAGCCTTGCTGAAGTATGCAATGGGTCTGCCCTGTTGAGAGAGCACAGCCCCCACCCCGGAACCACAGGCATCAGTCTCCAGTGTGAAGGGAATCGAAAAATCCGGAAGAGCCAAAACCGGTGCCTGACTCATAGCGGACTTCAGAGCAACAAAGGCAGCAGTAGCATCCGAAGACCATTTAAAGGAATTCTTCTTCAATAACTCCGTGAGAGGACGGCTGATGATCCCATAATGCCGGATGAACTTGCGGTAGTATCCTGTGAGACCAAGGAAACCCCTCAATGCTTTGACCGTCTTCGGTTGAGGCCAACTGACCATGGCTGCAATCTTGCTAGGCTCTGTTGCTACACCAGCCTCCCCAATAACATGACCCAGATACTCCACATTAGACTGGCCAAAGGAGCACTTCGACAACTTAGCAAAAAGCTGATGACGTCGAAGTAAAAGCAACGTGAGGCGCAGATGCTCGAGATGCAGCTCTGCTGTGGGGCTATAAACCAGGATATCGTCGAAAAAGACGAGGATGAACTTGCGAAGGTGGGCTGCAAACACATGGTTCATCAACGCCTGAAACGTGGCCGGAGCATTGGTTAAGCCGAAAGGCATAACCAAAAACTCATAGTGCCCTTCGGCAGTCCGGAAAGCAGTCTTGTGTCGATCTTCTGGCCGCATCCGGATCTGATGGTAGCCCGCCCGCAAATCCAATTTGGAGAAGAACTTCGCACCATGGAGCTCATCGATCAAATCATCAATAATAGGTATCGGAAATTTATTCTTGATAGTGACGGAATTGAGCTGACGATAGTCAACGCAAAAACGCCACGTTCCATCCTTTTTCCCAATTAACAGGACAGGGGCCGCATAGGGGCTCTGGCTCGGCTGGATGAATTGAGAAGCCAACATTTCGCCGACCAACTTATCAACGACCGCTTTCTGATGGTGAGGAATCCGATAGGGACGAAGATTGATGGGTTTAGACAGAGGATCAAGTGGAATCGCATGGTCGAAGGGGCGAGAGGGTGGAAGAGAGGTCGGAGAAGCGAAGACATCGGAAAATTGGGATAAGAGAGGGGCAAGGAAAGCAGGGGTGGCTGGCAGAGAAGACGAAGAGAGGTCTGGGGACAATGAAAAAAGATGCCCGGTGAACTGGGCCACCTTCTTCTTTAGCAGCCTCCCAAAAGATTTGCCCGATAACAGCTTACAATGGGCCTCCCCAACCAGTCCTTGCAAAGTGAGCTGCTTGCCATGCCACACAAATGACATCTGCCGCTGTTTAAGATCCAACTGTATAGGGCTGACAGTCTCGAGCCAGTCCAGGCCCAACACCAAGTCATGGGCCCGCAAGTCCAAAGTCCGAACATCAAATGTGAACTCGGTCCCTTGCATCCGCCAGCGAAACCCGCGACACACTGAGTTACTGAGTAACGCGGCCCCGTTCGCGACCTTGACCTTCATCGGCTGAACTGAGTCAAGGCGGCAGCCCAACTCGGAAGCTCGTGACTCGCTCAGAAAAGTATGGCTACTGCCGGTGTCAATGAGTACCACGATCTCCTGACGGCCAACGCTCGCCGGAATCTGCAACGCTCGGCCAACCGATCCCGATCCCAACGCCTGCATCGAGACTTCCACATCGGCGACGGGCGCGGGCTGGACCAAATCCACAATTTCTTCCTCACTGTCTTCCAAAGCTTCCTCCGCCTGCAAAACTTGGATCTGCTTCTTCTTGGCACACACATGGCCGTAAAAATACCTATCACCACACTTGTAGCAAAGGCCTTGACCGCGTGGATTGGGAGGACGGCTGTTCGACATGGAAGAAGAAGGAGAAGACTCAGTTTGCACAATCTTCGGCGCCGGCGGCATCGCCGACGGCAACCACTTCGAAGGAGGTCGATTCTTCTTCTTTCGAGCAGCAATCGACATCTCCTCCAATCGAGCCTGATGAAACGCAATGGATAAGTTCGGCGGCATCAACATCTGAACTCGAGGCTGGATCTCATCATCAAGGCCGCTGATGAAGCTCATAATGAAATAAGATTCCGTGAGGCTCGGATTCAATCGAAGCATTCGAGCTCTGAGATCTTCGAAAGCCTCCTGATACTCCGAAACAGTACCTTCCTGCCGAAGTTTGTTGAAGGCACCGACGACATTGAGCTGATCCGTATCTCCAAAACGATAAAGCAGATCTCCGACGAAAATATCCCACTGGAAAAACTGGCGGTTACAGGACCAGCCTTCATACCAAATGTTCGCTCGACCTTCCAAATACATGGAAGCCACCTCAACTTTCTCGGCGTCGGCGATCGAATGGATCTGAAAATACTTGGCGCACTTCCGAAGTCAAGCATGAGGATCGGAGCCATTGAAGAAGGGAAGATCGAGACGCGGAAAGTGATCTGAGGTCGACGGCCGTCGCTGCGAATGGCGGCCGCCGTTCCGATCGCCCGAATCCGCGGCGCCGTGAGGAGAAGAGGATTGCGACGAACGATTGAGCAGCATTTGTAGAGAAGCTTCAATTTTATCAAACGACTGAGAATGGCGGATCTGAGCGTCCTGAAGAGCAGCGATGGAAGCAACGACGGAGGTCATCTGTTCGTCGACCGCCGCCATCTGCTCTTCCAGAACGGAGAGACGAGTGTTGTGAGTCTGCTCTGGCGCCATTGTTGCTGGAAGAAAGGCTCTGAATACCACTTGTAAGGTCAAGGATCGTTTATTACCTCCAGCGAAGGTCAGAACAGGGTTACAGAGGAATTGGGGAAAGTAGAATTGGTAAAGCAAGCTATACTAATCTGTACAATTCAGTTGATATTTCCATAATGTCCTATTACATTTCCCATCCCCTTTATTTATAGTCTTCCTTCTGCTCCCCTGCCAGCTGGCCACCCACACTCCTCTCCTGCATCGGGTCATCACAGTGCAGTTCCAGCTTGCTGCTCTGAATTCGTGTTCTGTAAGATCACAAGTGTGGTACCACCGCCAAGTTACTTTCATCCCCAAAGATGATGTGCATGTCCACAGAGCAAAATCAACAGTTACACTTTATCGAGCTTCTTCCTCGCCAAATTAAAAAGTATTCCTGTATGAAAAGCAGAACAATGATGCACACTAACCTAACCTGCATTTGAACTCTCAAGCATGGAAGAAAGTGATGTCCATAACCTAACATTATCTCCAGACCTGGTCAGAAGGAACCCTTTTCAGGGGTGACGGAGGAGCCGGCAGAGACTGGACCGGAGTGCAGGCCATGCAGAGAGCAGTGGCCAATTTTCACGGCTTTCGTTTTGGTGTTAAACGATCTGGTTCTATCTCATGACCTTCTATCTCCCAACCGGTCCGTCCAATTCGTTTATTTCAAACTTTTATCAAATTCGAGAGATTTTTCTTCTTAAAGTTGAGAAAAATGATGTGTGATGAGGTTTAGACAAAGTCAATCTAATTGAATATAATAAAGTATTATTAATTAGTAGAAAAGTATATGAATGATGGTAAATGGTTGTAATTGATAATAAAGTAGTGAGTGATTTTTTGAGAAACAACAATCATGAGAATGACTTAAAAATGTATATTAAGGCAAAGTTGTGTAATTAAATGGAATTTGTTTTTAATGATAGGATTTTTTTCACAAATTTTTTAAATGAATTTTATATTTAATTTGTAAATTTCAGATTGAATAAAGGCAATGTACATATATATCATACTAGAATAAGCCCGCTCGCTATCGCTTCGCGTATGAGCGAGTACGTTATATTTTAAAAATTAATAGTTTTAATATAGACCCAAGAGTAGAGGTGGCAATTTCAATCCAATCCACCAATCCAATCCATTAATCCATTAAAAATATCCATCTAATCCAATCCATTTAAATCCAATCCATTTGATCCAAATCCAAATGGATTGGTGGATTCATGGATTGGATCCATGGATCATTGGCAAATTACGGTTTAGTACCTATAATTTTTATTTTTTACATTTTGGTACCTAAAATTTTATTTTTTATACAAAAATATCATTGGAAAATTACGTTTTGGTACCTAAAATTTTTCATTGTGCCATTTTAGTACCTAAACTTTTTACATTTTACATATTGGTCCTTGGTTGAGGATGTCATTTGGATTCATGGATAATCCACCAATCCACTTGATCCAATCCATGAATCCACCAATCCATTAGATCCAATCCATTTGATCCATGGATCCACCAATCCAATCCACCAATCCACCAATCCAATCCATTTGCCACCTCTACCCAAGAGTAAATGGCTTGTCATCTAGAACTCCATGTAGTCGATGCAGCGATGAACATTAATAAAAAAAAATGATCGTCGAACAGATGATTTATATGTTTAAATTGTAAACACAGGGTTCAAGTTGTTTTAATCATATTGAATAGGTTGGATACACATAGGTTTGGGTGCTCAACCTAAAGAAAAAAAGATAAATAAGAAACACTAAAGTGGATAAAACTCGCTCCATATAAACAACTTTACACACGGAGCTCAACTCACCTTGGCTAGTTCGAACTGAGTTTTTAACAATTTACACTCGGCTCAACATGGCAATTCTAAAAGCAGATAAAATGCACTCTCGATACAAAACTCGTCAGCACCTGGTTTGGGTTCAATTGTCATTTTCAGCTAAAATAAAAAGGATAAATAAAAACCATTAAAGCGAACAAAACTCACTCTCAATCCAAAACTCGTTCAACTCGCTTTGACCCGGTCGAATCGAGTTCTTAACAAATTCACACTCGTCCCAACTTGCCAACAACAAAAGTGGATAAAACTTGCTCTCGATACAAAACTCGTTAGTACCATGAATTTGGGTTCAATTGTCATTCTCAACGAAAGGAAAAACAATATAAATTTAAAAATACTTATGTCGGGTTCGAGTCGCTTTGACCTGGTCGAATTAGGTTGGATACTCATGAGTTTGAGTTCAATTGTCATGCTTAACCAAAAGGAAGGAGAAATAAGAAAACACTAAAGAATATGAAACTCGATCCCAATACAAAACTCTGCAACACATAGCAGATTTAGTATGGATTTTCGGTAGCAGTCTTGGGACACGATGGATGGGTACAACTTAGGATTGCACCAACAATGTTTGGAGAAGGGTTGTGAATTAGTGGGCGAATGCAATGATTGTGCATAATAGATAAGTTATGGATATACGATAGACGATGATTTGGGCAAAAGATCAAAGATGAAAACCTAATGGATAATTGCTACAATAGGGAAAACAATGAACAATAGATGAAAACTTATGAAGACAATAACTGTTATGGGAAACCTAATGGCTAATAGATGTAGACCCGGCGGACAGTAGATGAACACAAAGGTTATAAAATGAGAGAGTGGGGTAAAATGACTTGAAACTTCCCCACTCACACTTGAATGAGTTTGGGAGCCACTAATAAATAGTAACTCCAATGTTAGGTTTTAATATATTATTATTATATATTATATTAATTAATATATCGGACATGAGGAAAGGAAAGAAACAACATTTTCATAGTAGATGCGAGTAAAACGCACTAAGGATGAAGTACTAAACGTGAATGAAACAAGTTTAAACTTTGACGCTTTTTTTAGCCTTCCGCTTTCACCTAGAAGCTAAACTTTGAAGTCACTGTTCTCTAAGATGCGGTGCACTTGATGTACCCCAAGAGGCATGAAGTGAGATATGACCCTAAAGATTGACCTTGCAAAGACCTATGACCACATTAATTAGAGGACCGTCCCAAACTGGGTGGGGATGCTAAAGGCGGCCTGCATGCTTTCTAGATCATCTAGTTCAAGTGTTGATGGTGTGTGTATAACGTATCCTAACTTTTAGGTCCTCTAGAGATGGGATTTTAATTTGGATTTTAAGCCATCATAGTGTCCCAGGCAAGGGTTTCGATTATCCCTTTACTTGCGTACCTTGTACATAGAGAGATTTAGCCACATCATCTCGAAAACCAATGAATAGGAAGAATGAGTCTCCCATTAGGACATCCCCCTTAGGTCCTTCCTAGTGTCATTTGATTAGTGTTGATATCTTGATCTTGTTTGCATAATCAAGTGTTGCATAAGGAGAGACGATCCTTGATTGCATCGATCTTTTTCTTAAGCTCTAGGTCACGTGGTGAGCAAGTAAGTGTGGTTCTCTTTTTCCACGAACATGAACCGCAGATGCACCTCTAAGGTGTCTTGTGACTTTGGCATCTTAGGTACCTTTCCACCTCCCATCTTCTCTCAAGCTTCATGTCTACCCCATTCTCGATCCCCACTCCCCTTACGCACAATCGCCCATCTAAACCTCTCGTCTCCTCGTTGACAGTTCTTTTTCTCTATTAATTTGAATATCAATTTCCAACTCCTAATTCCTAAATGTGGTGTTTCCCAGCTCATTTTCCCCTGTTGCCACCAGGCTGACAAAGGCGAATCATCAACCCATCGTTCTTAGTCCTCACTCCTCTCCCAATACTCACCACAACCACCATTGTCCTCATTCTCACGAGGCTTGCCACCATTGGAGCCCGAATGAAATTTCTCTTTTGGTTCGAATTACAAGAAATTCGATTTGGTTTAATCGAACTGAACCAAACAAAACATAAATCCGATACGAAAGGGATATTTGACAATTTTTCGTTCTATCTTCGACTGAATTTCCAACCCTATGCACTCCTACACCACCGGTAAAATAATTCATTTTCTCAGTTTGACCATTCATATGGAGCCTAAACTAATCAGATTCAGCCACGTTGCTCCACCAGCCCCTTGCAGCAGTGTAAGTCTACACTACAGTACAACACAGTACACCACCGCTCAGAGATCAATCACAATCCTGGCATAAGAATTTTACTATTTTTATTGGAGAAATCAGAAAGGGCTTTTGAGGGAAGAAACAATGGAATTTGGCGGAAGAAGCTAATACGCAACTCAGAAACGTGTTATTCAATTGCTGTGAGTTGGTTTCACGGAACGGAGAAGGGATTGGGAAACGGTTTGTCCTTTCCCTCTTTTATTTAAGGGCAAATCATTCGTGTTTGGACGGAAGAAAGGAGTTTGTGGATTCCAGAAAGCGCGAAGGAGGGAGGAGTGAAGACAAAAAAAAAGCAGCAGGCGCCAAGGATACCGTGACAATCGAGCCCGGCCTGGTTCTGCTTGAGTTTGTGCGTGACAGAGAGACTCGGACTCAAGAAGAAGACTTCCTTTCTTCCTCCTTGCTTTTTGTACCGCGTCTTGGTCGATCGTAGCTGCGTGCCGGTCTTCTTCTCTTTCGCCATTTGAGGGCTCGAGTTTAAAGTTGGATTTGGCTCTCCCCTACTCCTATCTTCTTTTTCCTTCCGTCCAGAAGGGTTCTCATTTCTCGCTGAATTCCGCGGTGAAGTTGGATCCTTTTTGAGGTAGGTTCCTGGGTTTTCTTTCTAGAGCTCTCTTGATTCTGTACTTGATTTCTGGTTTCCAGCGGTGTGTTTGTCTTCTTTTTGCTGGAAGGAACAAGGAAAATATTGGTCTTCTGATTTAGGAGTTGAATTCTGCCTGTGAATATAGTAGGAAACGAGTTGAATTGTGATCGGGTACATCTTCGAGTACTTGATGATTGTTGATGTCGGTTGTTCATATCATTGACCTGTTGACTGTTGAGCTTGAATAGCAACTAAGTAGAATGATTTCTGGATTAGTGGTTCCTATTACTGGAAGCAGCATCTTACATGGGGTTTCCTCCCAGTGATTCTTTGGCCGAGCTAGGATGTTGCTCTTGTTAATACTCTTTGCCTAATGAAATTTTCTTGTTTGTGTCTCTGATTTATTAGGCTGAGCTGCTACCCCTACCGTCAGTAAGAAATTGGTAACTGTGCTCTTCTAGTCCACAAGGAGATGGGATCCGAAGGACCAAAGTCTGTGGTGATTCAAGTTACTGGGTTTAAGAAATTCCAAGGGGTTGCCCTGAATCCCACCGAGACCATTGTGAATAGGCTCGAGGATTACGTGGCGAAGCGAGGATTGCCTGCTGGCGTTACACTAGGCAGCTGCACGGTTCTTGAGACTGCTGGAGTTGGAGCCCGAGACATGCTGTACCAGACCCTCGAATCGAGCACTGCAACTACTGCTGCAAATGCTGGAAAGAATGAGCCAGTTGTTGTGTGGGTCTGTACTGCATATGCTCTTCGCCATTGCTTTCTCTCTGGAGTTGTTTAGGAAAAGTAATGCTCAACGTCTTTCTTAATGATCTCTTCTGCAGCTTCACTTAGGAGTGAACAGTGTGGCAGTGAAATTCGCCATTGAGCGACAGGCAGTGAACGAAGCCACATTTCGATGTCCAGACGAGATGGGATGGCAACCTCAGGTACAAGACTGTTGTAGTGTTGTTTTCCCTCTGTGTCTCTTATAATATCAATTTCTACACATCTGGTGCATAATTTTTCCTGGCTTTTACTCAGAATTGCCCTATCATCCTGGAAGATGGAGGCACTACCTCTGCAAGAGAGGTAATTAATTGACTATCCCTATCCCAAGAACCATACTTTTTAAGTAAATGCTACTGCTAGTCTGTGTTTTTCCCCTTCTTAACTTGCTCCTATCCTTTTGGTTTGGTGAAGACGTGTTGCTCCATCGACGAAATCCTGAAGTTGCTGAAGAAGAAAGGCTTCGACGTGACAATATCCGACGATGCTGGCCGATTCGTCTGCAACTACGTGTACTATCACTCCCTGTGGTTCGCCCAGCAGAAGGGCCACAGATCTCTTTTTGTTCACGTTCCGCTTTTCTCGAGAATTGATGAGGAAACCCAGATGCAGTTTGTGACGGCTGTTGTGGAGGCTATAGGATCAACATGTTAATAATGTGTACCCATTGGTAAAGATCACTCTAATCTCTTACCCAAGCTTGTGTGGGTTGTTGTACTGTCATATTGAGGTGCCAAGCAAAAGCGGCTCTGTTGCCTCACCATCGTAATAATAGAAAAGGCAAAATATGAGATAGTTACCTTTGTTAAATCTCTCCTCTTTCTGCGTCCGAATCCGGAGCCTGTCTCTCTCTCACTCAGTATGACAAGAAAATTGATAGCTTGATAAAATCCGGCCAGTTTGTTGTACTTGTTTCTTACAATATGCTGATTTCTGGTCATCGTAAATATGGAGTTCTACAGCATGCTTTGTGGTTTACCACGAGGTGGCTTCCCATGGTATCAGAGAGAGTGAATCAACGGTTTGCTCTGTGTTGAGTATATGTGGTGATGATGCGGGAAAATGCTGTGTTGAGTATATATGTGGTGATGATGCGGGGTTTTTCCTGGAAGGGATTCAAGTCCACTGAAGGAAGGTTAAGCACGTGTTGTGTAGTAATGTTTTTGTTGGGAGCTCACTGGTTGGTCTTTATATGGATCCGGGATTTGATATCTAGCTTTACACTTGGAATTTGGTTTTACGTTGGATCTCTGAACTGCGTAGATCCGATGAGTTGGTGTTCAAACTGTATAATAGGATGAAACTAGAAGGGTTGGAGAAAACGGGGTTAAGTTTTGCTATTTGATTTGCGGATGTTGCGAGGAGAGGTTTACCAGCAAAGGGAAGAGGATGCATTGCCATGTGATCAAGCCTGGATGCAAAGAATCAAACATTTTCGTTGCCAATGCTTTGGTGGATTTATACTTGGCTTGTAGACATATGTCTGATACCAAGAGATCTTTGAAGCTATTCATGCTTAAGATGTTTTGTCAAGGAATTCAGGGCTGGCACCTTTTGTAAATGAGAGATCGGTGCTTGAAGCCGTTGAATTGTTCAATGCAATGCAATTTTGTGGTAAGAGGCCATCTGTTCGTTCTTTGGGCTCTTTAATTTCCTGGCTCTTACAGGTCAGTTTTCCTGTGGAAAGTGGCCATTTTCAATCTGGGTTGATCGATATGTACGGGAAATGCAGGGATATTGAGAGCTCAGTGTCTGTTTATGAATGTGATAATACTTTGGAGTGTTGCAACTCACTGATGACCTTTTTGCTTCACTGAGGCGTTGTCTGAGGATGCTTGTGAGATGTTTGGTTTGATGATCGATGAAGGAACTGTTCTTGATGAGGTCTCACTTTCCACAGCGCTGAAATCTTTATCACCTTCCAGTTCTCGAGCTTGGCCAGCTGAAGTTTGGTGCACTGTTGTGCCTTAAAACTAGGTGTTGAAACTCGTGTTGCTGTCTCTTCCTCCTTGATTGATGCATACTCAAGAGCTGGTTCCTGAATTCTCAGGGAAAGGTGTTTGATCAACTTCCCTCGTCGAATTTAATCTGTTGCACGGCGATGATAAGTGGATATGTTCACAATGGAATGGGAAGGTAGGGGCTATAGATGCCTAAAGAGATGATGTTGAAAGCGCTGACGCCTGTACGGGATATCTTCTGATAGACAGCATTCCTCCTGTATGGTGGATCTATTGGGGTGTGCATGTATGTTGAGTGAAGGGGAGGAGTTCGTGCAACAGGCTCCTGGAAAATGGTGATTGTGTGTTGTAGAGTTCCTTGCTGCAAAACTGCAGGAACCATAAGAATTAAATGGTGGAAAGAAGGGCAGCAAAGGTCCTGTTGGATCTTGCAGGTATCTAACTACTACGCTGAAACTGGGAATATGATTTGTCAATGAAGATAAGAGAAACTGATAAAAGGACGATGATGACACTGCAGACGTCTGGTCGCAGTTTTCTTGAGGTCAATGGCTGCTGTCGAGATTAATATGATGATCGATCATCTACTGAAAACAAGTTGGCTGTCAGCAGTTAGTTAGCCTTCAGGGTCCTGGATATTCTCCCTGCATACTTCAACTGTCTTTTCATTAAGCTGGACCCTCCCCCCTGTGAGTAAATTATATTTCTTGTGTGTCTGTGTGTATATCTGACACGGGAAAAGCGAAAAGGTTGCTTTTGCTTGAGACATGCTATTGCGGTGGCCAGGGTCTCATTGGAGCAATTGACCTGTCAGTGTCAGTTGAGACTGTGCTTCTATTCCGAACCACAACTGGGAATGTATTTTATATTTTGACTAAAATGGATAACTGGGTGGAGTCAAAAGCGGAATCTAGGTACTAGTCGACTGGTCTCTTTTTACTGGTTGAAGAGTAAAGCAAAGAAGTTTTAAAAATGCATTTCCCTTGTACGTTAAGTACGGGCATGTAGAAAATGTTGGTTCTTCAAGTACTTTCAAGCCAAGCCATTATGCCACGAAACCACTTGCATATCTATATAAATGGAAACCAGATGTTTTTCATCAGGAATTATGCAAATCAATCAACTTCCTTATACCAGACAGAAGAAGACAAAACAATATTTCATGGACCGGATATTCTTCATTTCTTTTCTTGGATTGCTGATTGTGGGCCATGGAGTTGCAGGAAACATGGTTTATGACAACCTTGGAATGCTTGAGGATCTTGAAACCGTTGACATTGAAGAAGGGCTGGAAGGTTTTGACGTACCTTCATGGACAAGCGAACGCGGTGGCAAAGTTCTCGTGAACGTAGACAGCTTTGGCGCTGTTGGAGATGGAGTTTCTGATGACACTAAGGTCTGTTTCGTATTTCTCGATTATTCTTGAAGTGTTCTTGTTTCGTTGTCTTCCGATGTCACTCTTTATCTCTATATCTCCATTTGAATGCTTATGAACAGCTGATGGCTTTGAATATGAAGGGTGGTGGTCATCAGCTGTGATCCATATTTTGTTATCTCATTTACTAATAAGACATTACTCAATGAGGGAGACTGGATAAAAAAATGGTCCAGTTCAGTTAAAAAATGAACCGATTTCTGCCTTCCTTGTGTTGACAGTGTTCCTAGTTGAATGTGTTCTGTTTCCTCATCACCAGGCCTTTGTGAATGCTTGGAGCACAGTGTGCAACACAACAAAAGCAGTCTTCTTGGTCCCTCCAGGGCGCCAGTATAAAGTTAATGCGACGAAATTTAAAGGACCTTGTGTCGATAAGCTGATCATTCAGGTAATTTTCTTTTGGATGCTCATTCAGACAAACTACTATTGTTGGGTTGCATCTCTGGATTGTTACGCTTCTCGGCGTGAAATTGGGAGTTTGATGTCAAAGTTGCTAAGTCGTAACTGCATGAACATCGTGATCAAGTGTTTTCATACTTGCACTATGATTTGCAGATTGATGGAACAATAGTGGCACCTGATGAACCTGCAAGCTGGGATCCAAATTATGCAAGATTATGGCTACATTTCAGTAAGCTGAATGGAATTATCTTTCAAGGGAATGGAGTCATTGATGGCTCTGGCAGCAAGTGGTGGGCTGCTTCTTGTAAGAAGAACAAGTCAAATGTAAGTCTAGTGATCCACTAACTACTAGCATTACTTCTCAATTTTTGGCTCCTTTGTTTCCTTTTTCATTCAGTTTGACCAACCAAATGTAGTAATCTTAACCCAGTTTTCTTTCTCTGTTATCTGCAGCCTTGCAAAGGGGCACCAACTGTGAGGCTCTCTCCATCTCTCTCGCATCAAATGGAAATTCATAACCGCTTAGTGAAATAAATAAAAAATCTACGACTGAGAAGTACCCAATCTAGTAAGACTTTCTATTTTAGCTGAGGGGTTAACAAATGAAGGTTGATGGTTCTTTTGCAGGCATTAACTATTGATTCGAGCACTGGTGTGAAAGTTAAAGGGATAACCGTCCAGAACAGCCAACAGATGAATTTTGTGATTACCCGGTGTAACTCGGTCCGCATTTCTGATGTGATAATCTCGTCTCCTGGAGACAGCCCCAACACAGATGGGATCCACATCACTGAGTCCACTAATGTTGTTCTCCAAGATAGCAAAATTGGAACAGGTTTGCTCTTCTTCAACCATTTGACCAACCATGTGTATGGCTTTCTTACGCCGACTCTTCATTAGTTAATTAGCTAGAAACGTACTAGGGAGTGCAGCTAATTCCTTATACCCTGACAACTTCATTTCATTTCTATTCACTTTCAGGAGATGATTGTGTCTCAATTGTCAACGGTAGCTCCAATATCAAAATGAAGAGAATCTATTGTGGACCAGGACATGGCATCAGGTACCATCCAATATTGCTGCATAGATTTTTTCCATGCCAACGGTGAAAGAAGTTAGCTTTATGCTTAACTGGCTTTTTTTTTTATCTGTCTTCGCTGCAACTTTACTTAGCATCGGGAGCCTTGGAAAGGACAACTCCACTGGCATCGTCACAAAAGTTGTCCTCGATACAGCATTGCTCCGGGAGACAACCAATGGCCTCAGGATCAAGACTTGGCAGGTATCCAGATGCAGCAATTGAAACTCCAATCTAATGCTTCGTTAGCATCCTTGATTCCAATGGCTCGAGGCACTAACCAATTATCATCTCATTTATAGGGTGGCCATGGTTATGTTCGCGGGATACGTTATGAAAACGTGAAGATGGAGAATGTTGCCAACCCCATCATCATTGACCAATTCTATTGTGATTCACCTAAGTCCTGTGAAAACCAGGTAATTTTCATCATTGTTGTTTTGCTTCAGTAATCTCATGTCTGCAGTCAAGCTTGCATTTTTCTTTGTTATCCTCCAATAATAAATAATAATCCTTCTATATACCAGACAGCAGCTGTGGAGATAAGCCAGATCATGTACCGAAACATCAGTGGAACTTCCAAAAGTCCGAAAGCCATGAAGTTTTCATGCAGTGACACGGTCCCTTGCAGCAACATAGTCTTGACCAACGTCAACTTAGAGGGGAAAGATGGCACTGTAGAGACTTACTGCAACTCTGCTCAAGGCTTTGGATATGGCATAGTTCATCCTTCAATCGACTGCCTAACCTCCCACGACAAGGACTACACTTTCACACCTGATATTATTGAAGTTTCAGAAGCGACCAGCCAGGAAATTGTTCACGCAGAGCTCTAACCTTGTTTCCCAACACAACTCGCTATCATATCACATCGTATATTGTAATTTGTAACGTACCTTAGTACATACCTAAGATTGGTAATCACGATATAGGGTTTTCACTATTAGCTGATTTCTTGGGAGGTTTTCTTTTCCTATTTTTTCATATATATGTTAGCGTGATACATGTTTGTTGCTGCAGCTAATAATGCAGCAATGAGATGGCAAATAGCCAAATTATACACACTTTTATATATTTTATCTCCTGGGTTGTTGACAGAAGACACTGTAAGCTCTGTAAATTGAGAATCAATCAAGCAACGAGGGTTGTTGATAGAAGCTGGGGATTCTTTTATCCTTTAGAAGAGATACAGACAAGTAGAACATGGGTTTTGCTTTGGCTTACAGCAGATAACAGGGACTGCATATATATATATATATAGTGCTCGAGAAGGAGGGTCCAGTTATATTAAAGCAATACAATTTGTTGCCTTTCTTTTGCTAAAACTTTCTGAAGACATGGTTGTTCATCCCCACTCTAGGAAAGGAAAGGAAAGGAAAGGAAAGGAAAGGCATTATCCCATCCTGCACGGGGGTTGTTGGCTTGTCTCTGTCATATGTTGTATTTCATTTTCTGGAAATTACCTTACCTCTCTTCTGCAGCTCTCTTCTGAAACTAGACCGATGTACCGTTGATACTTCAGTTGTGTATTAGAATATATCAGCGTACATGTATTGTGTGATGTTGTGATTCTGAGTAATTAATTTTTTTAGGAATTGTCAATATTCAAAACCTAAAACCTGAAATTCTCATTTAGCATAAAGATATATGTTGGTCATCTCAATTAATTTTCTTTCTTTCTATTATATATGTATGAATAATACAAAATGGTATGAAACGATTATGTGTTACTAGCTGCTGCCCGGCTCCTTGGCTGGCATTGTTTGTTTAATTTTTTTTATCATACGTGTATATTTGTTAGTATCATCTTCAGCTAAATTAATAATGTCAACATTTTAATTTGATTATTCGTGTTTTATTATAGCTTAATTAAGTTTAGGTTGGAATTTACATACTCTATATAAAGCCCTAAATTTGGAATGCAAAATTTTTCACTAAAAGCATTCAAATATAAATTGAGGATGACTCTATCTACGCTTCTTTCTATTAATTCATATGAAATATTTTTATTATGGAAGTGAATTAAGAAATTACAGTTTGTCAATAATTAGTGGACTGAGAAATAGGCCTTCCGAGTTACGACCGAAGTTTCTATCTCATTGCATACTGGCGGCAGTTATATTAATGTCCTTTACTCTGCATTTTCCCTCTCCTCTAAATCTTATTGCAATCTTAACAAGAAAAATCCTATCATAATAACGAAAACGAGGGTAAGGCTACTTACACATTCCATACAAATAAAAAAAAATCAAGCAAAAAATGGGTAACTAGAAGATTCAAGAGGAGGGGCCACTCCTTTTCTTTCATTTTCACTTCTCCACGAGACCAAAAGGGAAAGGAGTTAGAACCTTCCCTGGGCGACCAAAGCCCCGGTGAACAGCGGTCGTAACTATAACGGTCCGAAGGTAACGAAATTCCTTGTCAGATAAGTCCCGACCCGCACGAAAGGCGTAACGATCTGGGCACTTTCTCGGAGAAAGGCTCGGTGAAATAGACATGTCTGTGAAGATGCGGAGTACCCATCATAGAAACATACTACTTCCAGGCTTCAGCAACGTTTCATCTTCTTATCGAAGCTTGGCTACTAAAAATCTCCAATTTGTCTCAATTACTGCAAAAAAGCATGGTTTAAGAAACCTATCGTAGTGTCCAGTCAAACTGGAAATACCGAATACCAACTCCAAAATGCTAAGCAGATTTATCGGTACAAAATAGTTGAATCATGATTCAACCACGATTTTAATACAAAATATCTTACCATTAATTTTCCGGCTTTTCAATTCATTATCACCATCATAAAAGAAATTATGAAGTTTTGCTTCTTAATTCAATATTATTATCTTAATTCCATAATATGCACAAATAATGAAGGTGATAATAAAGAGCACAAATGCAATTGTATGTACAGTGCATACATCATTTTAGTGTAGTTTACATTTTCTCTATTTTCATTATTTTCTAGTAATATTTCTCTTTTGCTATTACTTTCTTTCTTTTTGTTTTTTCATCATGTCATTCAGCAATGAAATTTAGTTATATTTAATTTCTCCCTGGTTCGTGGCCACTCTCTCCCCAGATATTCTGTCCCTTTTCTCCCCATTTATTCCCAACTAATCTCTCTCCATTATTTTAGCAACTAAATTCATTTTTTTAGTCCAAGCACAAATACGTTAATACCCATCCGAATTATAGGGGATGAAGAGCACCGGCTGATGTGACAGAATTTTTTTGTTGACATTCCCCTATATTTATTTGTAGAATATAAAAAAAATCTTTATAAAAATGAATTAGAACTCAAACACTCGAACTAATCGCACCATGATTGTCATCTCAATAATTTACATATGGTGTCTAGGGTCCAAAATTTACATCGTGGTTGTAAGCATGGTCAGCAATCTTATAATCCTTTCCCAAACGAGTTGAATTTTTTTTGTTAATCTCCACAGTGCCATTTCTTGAACCCCACGATGGCATCCCCCATTTGAGCTGCTATACCCATTCTGCCTTTATGTTTGACCCATGTTCCTTCTATAAAAGAACAAAACTATAGATAGCTCGAATGGGGAATGCCATCGTGGGTTCAAGAAATGACACGTGTGGGGATTAACAAAAAAAATTCAACTCGTATGGGAAATGATTATAAGATTGCCGACCATGCTTACAACCACAATGTAAATCTTGGACCCTAGACACCATATGGATACTAAGAATTTCAATTATTGAGATGACAATCATGGTGCGATTAGTTCGAGTGTTCGAGTTCTAATCCATTTTTATAAAGATTTTTTTATATTAACAAATAATCGTTTTGTACCATTTTGTATTATTCATACATATATAATAGAGAAAGAAAATTAATTGAGATGACCAACATATAACTTTATGCTATATGAGAAATTTCAGGGTTTAGGATTTAAATTTTGACAATTCCTAAGAAAATTAATTACTTAGAATCACAACATCGCACACTACATGTACGCTTATATATTCTAATACACAACTGAACTATCAAGGTACATCTGTCAGATGAGAGTTACCTTCTCTCTCTTTTGCAGCTCTATAGGTGGAAACCCAGCTAGTGATGTAAGAAACTTATATTGGTGAGCCCTATTGTGGAAATTGTTCACGAATACTATTTTCTCATAGAACAAGTTACAAATTAAGATCATGTAATCAACACAAGAAACATATAAGATCACAAAATCATGCAAATACATATGCAAGCGTGCTAGTCGACAGAACTTATTGTCTCTCCTTAAAGAATCTTATTCCCCTCTAGTACCCAAGTTTATGGAATAATTCCTCCCATGATAGAAAAGACGTACATTTTCCGGCGTAGCGATACCACAAACCTCGGAAACCATCGAACGCAACGAACCGGCGAGAACCACACCTTACTCGATTTTCTCTTTGAAAAGAATGCAGGAAACTAGTTTTGGATTTTAGCAGAGTTTTGGTACCGGTTAAAAAAAAACATGTCTATCAAAACCAGAGGGGGTTATGTGCTATTTATAGAAAATGAAGGGGTGCATATGGAGCGTATGAGTGGTAACACCCCAACCAATATATTGATTCATTTTAAAACAATGAACCATTGCATCGGTTCACCCCATGGTAGTTGGACCGGTTTGATTATTCCAACTGCCATATCGGTCCGGTTCGATTTGGTTTAACTTAGTTTGATTTGGTCCATTTGGTTACACAAACCAATTTAACCAATTAACCACATATTACATCAAATCGATCGAATTCGAGGTCATGTCTTCCCAAATCTTACCAACATGATACTTCAAGAGATTCTCTTGAATCTTTCACCTTTCATTTCCATTCACACCACCAAAAATTCCAACAAGCCCAATTTTGTGCTAAGAAATTCTTTCCCCCCTTCAGAGTTGGAGAGCTTTGCTATGATTGGAGTTTGGTCACTCTGCAGATACATACAAATTTTGGGAACTTCAAGATGCATAAGAATTGCTTGCTCTCCTGAATACCGGGTCCCCGAATTCTTTCAAATCTTGAACCGAATTCGAACCGAATTCATTCTAATTCGGTTCGGTCGGTTTAAATCGAATTATAATTCGTTCAGTTTGGTTTTTCACACAAAACTGAATTTGTTAAGCTACTTGTATCTTCTCACTTTTAAATTATTTTTTACCCCTAATATAAACAATAAATATGAAATTATATGCATTATCAATGATAAAATCAAATTTTTCAACACATAAGTCATAAAACATTTCAAATATTTAAGTCTAAAAACATAAAAATCCACCATTTGGAGCTTGCAATTATAGTATTTCGGTCGGAAATTCGGAAATTCGGTTAGGTTGAATTAACCCTAGTTTCCGAACTATCCATATTTTCCTTCCGAATTCCAAACCGAATAACATTAATTCGGTTTCGGTTTGGGTCGGGTTTACCGAACCTGTTTCCCACCCCTAATCCACGACAATCTTCCTGGTCAGCCGTTGCAATAATCTGTTGGCAAATGTTACCCATCTCAGTCAAGTTGGGTCCATCCTTCTTCAACCTGTTTATCAGCATCTGACAATCGGACTCAATCACATAAGGGCTGAGTTGAAGGTCTCTCATTTTTGTAACCGCGAACAGCACAACACTTCCTCCGCCAGTTCTGGCGACCACCTTTCAGTCTCTTGGAAGCTGTGCTAGTTCTTTTAATAAGGGGCCGGATAGATGGGAACCGGTTGACCGGGTTGAAAGGTTTTGCCGTATGACCAGGTTGAACGGTTTTTTCGGTTGACCGTTCGAATCGTTAACCGGCCAACCAGTTCAGTCATAGTAATTTTAAAGTATACCGAGCCGAACTGGTGGCTGGGTCGCGGTTTTACCGGTCTGACCGACCATTTCGGCTTGGTTTTGATAACACTGCATATTAGGATATTCGATTGGGAAATAGTTATTTAGAGATTGTGACCAGTAGCCACAATTTCGGTCATTTGCACTATTTTGACCCAAAATTTATAGTACTAAATTTTTTATGTAACTATGTATTGAGCACAATATATCCCTATTATTGTAAACACTTTTAGAAAAAAAATGCTTTGTAATATCTATTTAACTTTTAATTAATGTACTTTGTAACTGAGTTTAATATAAACAAAAATTCAAAATTTAAGAGAGTTTGTTACTACTGGTTGCCATTGGAAGTAGGGGTGAACAAACAAACCCGCAAACCGACCCACCCATCCAACCCGACCCAACCCACCCGTATTTATCGTTAAAATGAAGGTTTTAGGTTGTGTGAGGGTTTTCTTTTGTACAACCAGCCTCTTTTGGGTTGGGTTTGGATTTGGATTACACAACCCGTAGAACCCGACCCAACCCTTATTCCAACTATTAGTATGAGTTCTTTTTTTTGGTCGAAACTATTAGTATGAGTTCAAATCTAAAAAATATTTATGTCGTATATAGTCATATACTTATGAGAAAATTAAGATATTCACCATGTTTTTCTCTCATGGTCTCTCTAATCTAATGCATTCTTCGACTTAAAGTTTAGACAAAAATTGAATATAGTTATGATTCACGTAATCCTTTTCTTGTGTACAATTTTAATAGAATAACATATGTTGGATGCTTTGTTTATAACATTTTTAGCTTATTTCAACAAATATCGTGAAAAAAAGACATATGTTGCAATAAATCACATTTTATTAAAATTTAAACAACATTTTTGAATTTCGATATCTTTCATCTTGGTTCATTCGTTTGAAATTTTAATTAGTTATAAAATATTTTTATGATGTAGAATAATTATATATTTTATGTTGGGTTGGGTTTTTACTTAAAAATACCGCCAACCCGACCCAACCCAATTAGAAACAAACAGTAGGGTTTAAATTTTTTTGGGTGGGTTTGTGTTTGATATTTCCCAAACCGTAGTGCATGATTCGGGTGATTAAAATGACTAAACCCGAACCACCAAACCCATGTACACCCCTAATTGGAAGTGTTGAAAGAGGCGAGCACTGACTCCAATCAACAATGTGAAGAAACACTTTAGAATCATATGAGTGACGAAATCATGAATGAGAATACGTTGAGATATATTAAGGATGACATCCCTCATAATAGATAATACGCATGATGAATGTATAACTTTTCTGAATATAAAAGAAACACTGCCCAAAAAATACATTATAAAAAAACACATCCCCATTGTATCTAATTCCTAACTACGTCATTGATTGTGACCTTTATAAAAAAAAAAAAAAGCGTTGTCCCGTTTTGGTCAAGGATTTTTAATAGTATGGATATTTTACTTCGTCTCTAAACTAATGTTATTCCGTCTCCTAACCACGCTACTGATTATGACCCTTATAAAGAATCCTTGTTCCGTGAATAATAAGATTTAGTCTTAATTGACTTGGTAATTATCATGGTAACCACTTGAACACCCTACCTTGCACTATTTTTCTTCTTTGTGGCACTAACCTAGCTTATACATAAAGCATGTAGATCCATAGTTTGTAATCAAATTCTTTTTTTAGATATATCAAGAAAGAAACAATAATTTGAAGAAACACGACTCCCCTGCTCAAATCCAACCAACCCTAATACAATAATAAGTAATAACCAGCCACCAAAATAAAAAAAATACCAACTCTAAAAAACAAGAAAATGACTTTACGTGCCACTTTATGAGCATCCCAATTGACAACTCTAGGAACGACCCTTAACTCTACACCACGAGGTATAGTAAAAAAAACTGGAGACAATCACACAACAAGGGCCCACTAGGATGTAAAAAGAGACATTCAACTTGCTTAATCCCAATTGTAGCATCATTATTTTGTGTTCTCAAACGAGCCAATTAAATTAAATTGCTTCATTTTGAGACAATTGAGCTAAGTCGTTTGGATGAGGAATTTTAATGGATTAATTTGACACAACTGTCTCATTTTGAGATAATTGTGTCAGATTGATTCGTTTGGTAGCAAAAATTTGGATGAAGCATTTTGGTTGGGAATTCTGAATTAACTCATTTTGAGCCAATTACAATTGTCTGGGGTGGGTGCAGGTAATCTGAATGAACTCGTTTTGTAAAATGAAACAATTGGTCAAATTGTCTCGTTTTACAATTGATTCATCCAAACTACCCTAAATTACATCATCGCCTATTCCATTATACAAATATTCCTTTAATAAAATGATGTATTTCACAAAATTGTAATAAACTAATTTTGTCCTCCCTCAAATTTGGTACATCCAAAGTAAGGATGCCTATAGGTTGATTCACTTTAGAATCTGGTCAAATCGAAATAAGGTCGGACCAAAATCAAAGAAAATTTAAAAACCAGAATCGAACCAAAATTGTGTTTGGTTCATTTGGTTCGACTCGATCATGTCTTAATTCAATTATCGTCCATTTTACTTCATACTTACAATAATTTGTCGAATTCAAAATGAATCGAAATATAAATTATATTTGATTCAATTCGGTAAGATTCAAATGAATGAGGGTAGAAGCATGCATCGCCCACCCTTCTCCAAGAGTAGTAGAAGCCATGGTCCATGAAATCATACCGTACATGCGGTTCAACCACAAAACCACCAGTATTGAAGGCTAAACTGGTAAGCGGTATTTAACGGTACTAACGATTGAACAATGATTAAATCACGATTTTACCATAAAATATTGTACCGTTGACTTTTCGAATATGGTTTAATGGACTAAAAACCTACTTTACTTGGGAAACGACAGTGTATTGCTTTAGCTTACTCGAATACGGACACAATTCGGATTCGCCTTATCTTATCCAATCTATCTTCTCCCTTTCAAAAGGGCCACCGTCGGCGCTGAACCCGCCATGGTCTCCGACTTCCCAGGTCTGGGCACATTTCGCCGGAGCAAGTTGGCAATTTCTTAAGAATCTCCTCAAAAAAATGGCGCCAATCTCGGAGAAGGAACTGGACAGCATGAAAAGGAGAGTGGCAGCAGTGGCCAACCACGTCAATCCTCTGTTCTCAACTCCGGCTTCGAGCTCCAGCAGCCCCATCATCGGATTACACGCCACTTCCATGAGAGACAGCTACCACAGAATCCACGGCCAAGTGTCGACGGCAGAAGCCTCCTGGAAAATCGCTGATGAGCAGCAGTTCACCGACATCATATACGAGAAAGCAGTCGGCGAAGGGATCGCCAAGGTCTGATTTCATATGATGTTTTTCTTCTTCTAATTTTTAAGCAAACTGCAAAGAACTACTAATTTGAGGGGCTCTGATTCTCTTCTTACTTTCCCCCCTTTTGATTCAGATTACGATTAACAGGCCGGAAAGGAGAAATGCGTTCCGGCCGCTAACGGTGAAGGAGATGATTCGGGCGTTCGATGATGCCAGAGATGATACCTCCATTGGGGTTATAATTCTCACCGGAAAGGTAAACACCCTGACTCCGACCTCCATTGAAATTCGCCGGGCTTCTGTTACTTTTGTCGAACTGAATCGGAGAAAGAAATCGTGGGATGTAGGGAACACAAGCATTCTGCAGCGGCGGCGACCAAGCATTGAGGACCAAAGATGGTTACGCTGATCCTAATGACACCGGCCGTCTCAATGTTCTTGACTTGCAGGTAGCCGGTCACTCCACAGCCATTTGAACTGCTCTAGGAAAAATGTTTGGAGCTTTAACACTGCCTCTTGCTTGTTCTTGTTGAGCAGGTCCAGATTCGGCGGCTTCCCAAGCCCGTAATAGCAATGGTACATTTGCTACTGGTCTTGCTATGCCGAATCTACAATTCTTTTCTTTCTTTCTTCCATTGATTGTATATATGTTTGTTGGGTGAAAACTCAAATCAGGTTGCTGGGTATGCTGTGGGAGGAGGCCATGTGTTGCACATGGTTTGCGATCTCACGATCGCAGCTGACAATGCTGTGTTCGGCCAGACTGGTCCGAAGGTAGGTACCCGTGATAGGCTGAAAACCGGCTTTTGTCGACTCCTGATTGAGTTTGGGATTGACCTATTCTGAGTTCAGGAAGGACATTGATTGTGTGTGTGATGACAGGTAGGAAGTTTCGACGGTGGATATGGAAGCTCCATCATGTCCCGTCTGGTAAAGAATCCTTGAGCTCTGTCGCTTCTGTCATCTCAGGTCTCCTTCTATAACTAAGTTAATCCGTTTTGAGTTTGTTTCTTCGCAGATTGGCCCGAAAAAGGCTCGAGAGATGTGGTTTCTGGCGAGGTTCTACTCAGCTTCAGAAGCTGAGAGAATGGGGCTGGTTAACACAGTTGTCCCAGTGAGTTCTTTAAGACCTTGTCCTCTTCACTCCAATTGCCAGCCTAACTTGTCTTCTTTGCTTGCAGTTGGATAGGTTGGAGCAGGAAACAGTACAATGGTGTCGAGAGATACTAAGGAACAGCCCTACCGCGATTCGAATTCTGAAGTCAGCTCTCAATGCTGTTGATGATGGCCATGCTGGACTCCAGGTTTCTTAAGTCTCAAGTTTCTATGTTAATTTTTCCGACAGCCGTTCAACTTATTTACCTCTCTTTCTCTGGTAATGCAGGAGCTTGCTGGGAATGCAACGCACATATTCTACCGTACTGAAGAAGGCAATGAAGGGAAGACAGCATATATGGAACGAAGGCCACCGGACTTCTCGAGATTTCCTCGACTCCCTTGACCCATCCAATCTTTTATTCAAGATGCTCTAGACTTCACTTCACACCAGTTTTTATTGAACAAAATCTTGGGGACAAAACCGCCTGTAAGCTTCCATTTCTTCATTTCATTTGTGAATGCATAAGATTTAAGGTAAAACATCAAAGGTGTAATAATAAGTATAACTCACCAGTAGAAAAGAGAGGCAGGGAAGGAGAGAGAGATGATAGCAATCGATTAACACACGCGGTGTGTGTATTGATGATTCATATGAGGGGTTCAGAAAGCTCTTCCAATGAAATGGAAGAGCTGTTGTATGTTTCATGATTGGCATGTGTTCCTGCTACAAGATTCAAGCCTGGCCACTGGGAAAAAGGCCACCAGCATACATATTTTCGACTTCGGTCGCCACTGGCTTCTTCTCTGGTTTCAAACTCTTCAAGTTGACGGCTGAGCTCCTCTGTTCTCTCCCTCAGCCTGGATGCTCTTACGTCAGCCAATCTCAATGACTTCTCAGCAGCCTCTCTCGCTGCCATGGCTGCAGCCGCCGTCTCTTCTTTCAACTTCACCTTCTTCTCTGATTCTAATGTCGCTTGCTTTGCCTCTTCTACCTCCTTCTTAAGTGTTGATAACTGCAAGCAGAAGCATTTTAGTCTACGCCCTTTCTTCATTGTTATATGCATATTTCACTGTGTTTACAGCCAGACTACTAACTAGCAACTTTTATTACCTGAGATGCAAAGTCTTTTTCTACCGCATGACCTGCCGCAGCCTCCTGTTCTGCTGTTACTTTCCATCTCCGAATTTCTTCCTCTGCTGCAGTTATGTCCATAAGCAAACCCTCAATCTGCGAAACAACAACACAATTTCATATCCAACATATTTTGAGCACCCCTTTCATATATCAAATGTTCATCAGAAGATGTACATTTTCATTTGTTGCTCTTTGTTTCTCTTCAAGCTCCTCTATCCTACGCATCCTGCTACTTAGTTCCTTAGCTTGGATGTCTATCTGCTCCTTTAGCGAGCTTGATTCATTCCTTAACATAAGCAATGAGGAAACATACTTGCAGCGTTAGCACCTAACAACAGAGATACATGAACTTCTTAAACTTTCTGCAAAGGGAAGTACCTGAGTTCCTCCACACAATGCCGCAGCTCGATGATCTCAAGCTGAGAAGCCTTAACGACTTTCTCCAAAGCACCCGCCTTCGATTAGAACAAATAAGGATTCAAGGGCAAACAGATTAGATGACAAGAAGCAACTGTGATCAAAGATGATTAGAATCAGTATTTTAAGGCTTGTTACCAGGGTGTATATTTCGCCCTCTTCTGGGTCCACTGCCAAGCTGCCACCACCATTCTCTCTAGGAGAAGCTGGAAACTTGTGATCTCCCAGAAACTTGCTGAATTTGAAATCTATGCCAGCATCTCTCAAACCATTCTCTGCAGCTTGAAACAAGTCGTTTGCTTTGGAAGATGGATCCCAAGTGGGTCTCTTTGACAAAGCACTCCTGAGCAGATAACTTATATGCTCTTTCTCCCTGACCAACTGACCTACTGTTTCAGCTGAACGCTTCAATTCATGATCCTTGACCTGAATCACACCCTTTGTCTTTTCGCCCACAACTCTGGTTAGCT
Organism: Linum tenue; assembly: GCA_946122785.1. Classification (NCBI taxonomy): domain Eukaryota; kingdom Viridiplantae; phylum Streptophyta; class Magnoliopsida; order Malpighiales; family Linaceae; genus Linum; species Linum tenue. Next base: position 64,094,931 of record CAMGYJ010000006.1, on the reverse strand, counting down.
CATAGATAGATTTCATCCCTGCTAATGAAGAGCTAAGGTTCTCGCCTACGTCCTTCTGTTCTTGGAAAAATAAGGACGCAGGCACTTCATGGTGTTGATAGTTCTTATCAACGATCTTCATGGCACCAAATAACTGCTCGTGAATTTTCCAGGAGAAATTCGATTGATCGATCAGCAAAGGCTTCAGAAATTCCAATTTAGTTTCCAAATCCCTTAATTTATCCTCCAACTGCGCCTTGTCCCACATCCCTCTCTCAATTTCAGACGCCATGATTTCCTTCTCCGCCACCGCTTTCTGCAACTCCCCGATCAACGCCGTTTTACCCTCCAATTCCCTCCTCAGCCCGCCAATGGTGGCCTCGAGCTGGGAAACCTCAATCGCAATCTCGAAATTCCGCTGCTCAATCTGATCCCTAGCGTCGTTTCCCGACCGATTCGCGGCATGAATCTGCTTAACCAGCTCCTCCACAATCTCATTCGTCCGCTTGAGAACTCCATAAGCAACCGCCGGCATTCCGCTGTACTTGGGCGACTTGGGCAATCCGCCGCCGCCTGCGGCCGCCGCGAAATTCCCGTACTCGCTCAGCTTGCCAGATATCTTCTCAATTCCGCTCACCAGCAAATGCCTAGAATTCTCCATCTCCAGCCGCAGCGAATCCCTCGCTCTCATCGCTCCGTCCAGCTGCCTGGCAACCTCGTCTCTCTGCTCCGCGACCTCGTTCAGCTCCGCCGTGATCCTCTCTCGCGATTTCAGCGCCTCGTCTCTTTCGCTCTCCGCTTCGTCTCGCTTCTGGATTGCCTCCTGTGCAACTTTCCTGACTCGATTGAGCTTCTCCACTGCCTCTTCTTTCGAATCCTCCGCCGCTCGTCGAGCCGCCCGCTCCCGATCGAGCTCCGCCGAGAGCTCCGCGTACCTCTCGACGGGGACGTGTTCTGGTTTGTGGATGTTTCCGATCAGAGTCGCCGCCGGATGATCCTCCCCTTCAACGTCGCTCAAAACCGCGTCCATCTCTTCGTCTCCCGCTCCCGCCATTGTTTCCTCAGCTCACTAAGAATTGCGATCAGTCATGTACCTTCCTTTCCTCTCCGTTAATAACAGTGGAAATCCGAACAGAAAACAAGTTGGAATCCGGACGGAGAGGCCAGGCTCAATTGAGAATTCCGCCGTGGAAGGGACGGCGGAGAGAAAGAGATGGAGAATTACAACGACTCCACTAGTCTATTCGAAAGCTCCAAAGTAACAGCCATTCGCTCCCCTCCTTTCTGGAGGAAGAAAGCTTTCAACAAATTTCTTGTATATATTTTGGGTAACTTGCACCGAAAGGTGGCTCTCTGCCTCTCTCTGTAGTCTAAGTTTGGCTTAATTTCAGTAAGGTCCCCAGAAATTGCCTTACTCTCAATTGTATCATTTAAGACTTTGAATAGTAATATTTGGCCGCTAATATTTGTGGTTTGTGACAACTCAGTGGAGCTCATACCTCTCAAACTAGTACTATATCGTAAGGGATCACCGTGGTTACTAAGCAAACTAGGTATGACAAAAAATTTATTAGGGGTCGTTTGGAAGTTGCGATAGTTTTGTTGAGATTGTTATTATGCATGTATTGTTTACAATGCATCGTTTTTTTGTTTTTTCAGCAGAAACAATACATGGATTGTTTCTGTGATGTGACAGAAACTATCACTCATTTTGAGTGATTGTTATATCTCAACTTTTAGTTGTGATTGTTGAGATAGTTGAGTTGAGATTGTTTTGTCTCAGCTTTTAGTTGATGCGACATACACAATCACACATGTCAAACGTTGTATTCTACAATGCATCAAATTCGACAATACATGCATAATATTATACATGCATTCTCAACAATACATCTATTTAACAATCGCAACTTCCAAACGACCCCTTAATTACCTTTTTCAACAAATCATATTTTAGGAAGTTTCAAAAATATATTAATTACAATTTTCTCTCTCTATCACACTCGCCATCCATATCTCTTTTTTTCTCAATCTTTTTCTGGTCTCATTTCAATCGAAATAATAATACTGCAAAAATAAAACAAGAATCAATATCATTCCGTTAAACAACCACTACTCAATACCAATCCGTTAGACAACCACTACCATTTCAGAAACCACCAATACAAATAAATCAATACCAATCCGTTAGACAACCACAACCATTTCGGAAAACACCAATACAAATAAATCAATACCAATCCGTTAAACAACCAGTACCATTTCGGAAAACACCAATACCATTGCAAAAATAAATCAATACCATTATGAAAAACAATATCATTACACTAAAACTACCAATATAAACAATCTATACCATTATAAGAGTCAAACCAATACCAAAATCAAACAATACAACTACTACTATGAAGTCAAAGCAATACAATTACATAAATAAATCAATACCATTATAAAAACAGAACTATAACATTTCATAAAACAAAACAGATAAATTAGTACCAAAACAATGAACCCAGATCTAAAATCTTTCCTAGAGAGAGTGTGAGAGAGGAGATCATGGGAGGGAGGGAGGGAGGGGAGGGGTTACATGTGTACGTGGGCACCGGGCCGGGCCGTTCACGGGCTAGCAAGGCATGGCACGGTAAGAGCACGACATGAGCACGAGCACGAAATAAATGGGCCAGCCCGGTACGAGCACGAATAATTTATGGGTCGTGTCGGGCCTAAACTTCATAGGCACGGGCACGAGCACGGGCACGACACGGTATATAAGTGGGTCGTGTTGGGCCTAATATTTTTTAGATTTTATTGAGTATAAGAACGGACATGACACAAAAATAACATTTATTTGATAGAAAATAGATATAGAAAGAATTATAGGTTCAAATATTACAAAATACAAGTAGAAAAATAATTATTTGTTGTTGTTAGAAGTGTCATAAAGATATATACGTAATTACTACCATAAGTAAAAATGGACGAAGAATTAAACAAAGCCAAATTACACCCGCTATATTTCCAATTTTCTTTTTTCCCTTATTTGTTACTTTTCTCAAACATTCAAGGTTAATGCTATCTTTCTTCATCCAATTTTCACCTTTTTTTTATTCTCTCTTTTATTTTCTTCCTTTTCATTAGACACGAATACGAGCACGGCACGAGGACGAATAGGCACGACACGATTCCAACCGTGCTTGGGCCCGGGCCGGGCCTAGCAAAGTTAACAAATGGGCTTTCACGGCACAACACAAAAAGTGACGGGCCGTACCAAGCACGACATGAAATAAATGGGCCTGAAGCGTGCCTGTGTCGTGCCGCTCCAAGCACGGCCCAACGCCTATGTACAGTTACAGGTGACTACTCGCAGTGATCAATAGAGAGAAGGGGTGGGGAGGCCGTGTGTGCTAGGGAGGGAGGGGAGGTGGGCTAGGGATGGAGAAAAGATTGGTAGGAGGGCGACGGGGTTGTGTGGAGGAAGGAGGGACGGCGGCAGGTGGCGGGGGAGGGAGGGTGGTGGTAGGCGACATGTTGGGTGGGGTGAGGCGGAGGGAGGAACGACGGTGAGGGAGAAGAGTTGAAGTAATATTATAGTTTGAGTATAATATATAGAGTAATCAGGTGTGATATATTTTTATTTCCAAAATTACCCTTAATCTAATCTTCATCGTTAATTTAAAAATAGGGTAAAATAGAAATAATGAATGGTGTAGATTAAGGTAGCCACCGTGATTACTAAAAATTAAGTAACCACGCTAACCCATCCTCTATTGTAAGTCCTAACATAAGACATATAAAATAAAATAAAATTTTGTTTCATAATTTTTGCACCGATAAAATTCAATATTTTAATTATTAATACTAGTCGTGATATTGTATTAGATATTAGATATCGTAGCAAAAAAGCTATCGAAATAAAGTTTCACTTCCTTTTTCTTAGTTGATGCAAAATAGATCGAGAATAGATATCATTATATGTAATTCATACAAAATAGGGTGAGAATAGGGAGGGTTAGGTTGAAGGAAGTACACATGACTGTCTCACCTTGTCTGCCGGAAGGGTAAACCCAACTCAAAATATGTTAACATGTCGGATAAGACGGTTCAAGTTGAAATTGTCATCTCTAAACCCAACCGATGCCCCCATCATTCTCCCTATTGCCAACGTGGACCATTATGTATTGGTTGCATCGATACAACACTTTTTGCAATGCCACCATCGTAGTATTGGTCTTTAAATAGGGTTTATAAGTAGGGCTGAAAATTGGTCCGACCCACCCCTGAAGGGTCAAGATGTATAACTGACCCGTTCGCCCCTGTTCATTTCATGATCCCGTCTGACCCTTTAGGGTCGGGACGGGTCAGGAAGGGTCGGGTCATGAGTCGACCTTAATAAATACACTACTTTTCTAAAAATTATAATTTGGTACCCAAATTTATTTTTTCTTTCATTCAGTACCTAAATTTTATTTTTTTCACAAATAAGTCCCAAAAATCTGATGGTAAAATTATGTTTTGGTACCCAGAATTATTTTTTTTACAATTTAGTACCTAAATTTTTAAAATTTTACAAATAGGTCCAAAGTGTTTGTATGATGCTAAGGGTCATAAGGTAAAAATGTGATCCGACCCTAAATTGACCGGACCCTACCCGACCCTAAACCGACCCTTTAGGCAAACTGACTCAGCCTGACCCTGAGGGTCGGGGCGGGTCGGTGGGTTTTGAGGGTCAAACTTACACTCCTATTTATAAGGTCTAGTATCTCGTTAATCCATTTCGTATAAAAAAATCCAATTAATTGAATAGTCTTTCATAAACAACTGCGATTTATTTGAAAAATAAATTTTTTTTAAAAAGCATTCATTATCTGCACTACTGATTTATGAGGAATGAAAATCGTTAATTCAGATGATTAACTAGCAGGAATGAAAATCGCTGGCAAGTTATTATTGTTGGCTTATCTCTTCAGATGAAATGACAATTGATTTTGATTTAGGGTACAACAACTATGTACTCAAGTACTCGAACCTCGTGATTCAGATGATTAATTAGCAGTTAGCAACTATGGACGTGCTTTGATGATGATCTCAAGTTACGAAAGGGAAGGGGGGAAAAAAGATTATACTTCATGATCTCAATGATAATGATGAATAACCGTCGGCCGGTCAAAACGCGTTGGGACTCGGGACACGACACAAGACACAAGTCTTCCTCCCGGTCTGAATGCGGAACAAGAACTAGAATGGACCCGAGAGTGTCCGAGACACGACATGAACGAGGAAATTTCTGGCCCCAAGCGACCCGCTCCTTCCCGTTGAATTTTGTTTCATGGCTTTTTCTTTGGGCTTGAAGCCCAGCCCTTTGGCCGGCCCAAATGGAGTGATCTAACTCCACACCCGATGGATGACGTGGCAAGGCGATTGCTTACGTGGAACGGAATCGAATCGAACCACCAGTCCATTCCTTTGTTCGTTTCGTGTTCAATCTTCTCTCCGTCTCTTCCCCACTCCGATCAGCAACAACACAAAGCCCACTGGGAATTTCAGTTTTCGGTTTTACTCTTTAATTTTCCTTTTCTCCTTCTCTTTCTCCCCTTCAGACTCTTACCGGCGCCGGAGACTTGAAATCCCGGCTCATCGAACTCCCGGGGGGAACATGAAGCTTCCGTCCTCGGATTCCGCCTGTAGTAATTTTATCGCCTGATAAGTTGGGGGGCAAGAAGGAAAGGTGTTTTGCGAATAAATTCAATTGGCAAGTAAACTCGATGACTGGGAATGAGTTTCGCTTCTTCCTGTCGTACGACATCAACCTCCCTGTCACATTCCGAATCGAGCGATTGGAAGGGTCACTGCCTCCTGTCAAATTCCCCGATTCAGGTTAGCTTGCTTTCAGCTCAATTGCATGATTTGATTAGTTCTAATTGACAGAGAGCTCGACTTCGACGTTAATAGGGGTGCCTTTGAGAGGCTCAAGGAAGGGCTTCATCTTTTTTGCCCCTATGAACTATTTGCTAGATGTATAATCACGGGATAGCTGAAAGACAGCAAATTTCGCTGAAATCTTGGTTTCATGGACTGTTTAACGTAGCATTTGAGCCCCTGAAGGCCTCCTGGCTTACTTGTTCTGCATTTTAAGATTTTGCTGCATATTGTTTCTGCTTGTGATGGGTAGTAGCGGGAATGAACGGCTGTACTCTAGATGGGTTCCTTTAAGTTTGATTTACCATCTTGTTATTTCGTGTTATCCTCCAGGGATTGATTCAACTGCGGAAGAGAGAAGAGCAGAGTTGTATGTTGAGTGTGTATTATGTATGGATGGCGCTCCTTTTGGTCTTCCCATGAAAACAAGGTTACATGAGTTCCATCAAACTAGTTCTTCTGTTATTGTATCACTTCTGCCCGATGATCCATGTTCTTTGGTTTTTAGTTTCGTTTGTTTGCGTTTGCGCAAGGTTGGAGACCAACGGATCTGCTTACTGCTGGAATGAACTCATCACATTGAGTACTAAGTATAGAGACCTGAGTAGATACTCACAGCTTGCTTTAACAGTAAGTCCAGAAACTCGTGAATTTCAACTCTTCTCTATGAAATGGATCGGTATATGTGAATTCCTGTGCTGATTGAGTTACAAAAGGTTCCACTGATTTCAACTTAAGAGTTATTGATGGCTAAAATCAACTAGTTTCCATGACTGTTTTGGATGGAAGCTGTTTTCAGTTACTGTCGATTTTGAAGTTGGCTCTGCTGCAAATAGATTAGCAACAGACAAAGTTTGCATTTTTCTGCTCCGCATCTATGGTTGAACTCTTGTTGATGGCAATATATTCGGAAATTCAGGTATGGGATGTTTCACTTGGAAAAGATGAAGGACTGATTGGTGGGGCTACTATTCCTCTTTTCAACAGTAAGTTGCAACTCAAAACAGGCAAGCAGAAGCTTAGGCTTTGGTTGGGTAAAGAAGCTGATGGATCATTTCCAACAACTACTCCTGGAAAGGTTCCTTCTGAATCCTTTGCTGGTAACTTTGGATCTGGAACACAATCTGACATGCTTCTGCTACAGGTCCCAAGGCATGAGCGTGGAGAATTGGAGCGTTTAGAAAAGCTTCTGAATAAATACGAAAGGGGACAGATTCAGCGTGTAGATTGGCTTGACCGGCTTACGTTTAAAGCTATGGAGAAAATCAAGGATCGTGAGAGCTCTAAAACTGGGAGTTCGCACCTATACTTGGTTGTTGATTTCTGCAGCTTTGAACATAGAGTTGTTTTCCAGGTATCATCAGATTTTTCTGGGGTTTTCTTCTTCATGTGCTTTCTATTTGTAGTCACTGGTCATCAGTTTCTAAGCATGTCATTCAGATAATAGCAATTGTAGATAATGATGTGATACCTTTGTATTTGAACTTTATTGCAGGATCTAGATAACATTAAGGTGTGTGGTTGTGACTTTTTTTTCTCTTTCTTTCTCACCCGTAGGAATCAGGGGCAAATTTTGTATTCCCGTCACCTATTTCTTCAACAAATGAACTTGTTATTGTGTGGGACCCTGAAGTGGGTAAGATAAATCCTTCTGAGCACAAGCAACTGAAGCTAGCGAGGAGCTTAACACGAGGTATCATTGACAAGGATTTGAAGCCAAGCTCAAACGAAAGAAAGTAAGCGAGCATTTGGATAAATCTTGGTATTCAATGTCCTTTTCTTTTGATGTCTGAGCTTAAATTCTCCACATAATCCGTTTTATAGGTCTGGTTTTTAAAGTTATTTTTGTTGACAGTCAATTTGATGAATATGCTCTGTGTAGAGCATGTAGTTGTTAACAGAGTCTAAGACAGCTCCTGTGGAACTTTTGCATTTTCAGGTCAATACAAAGAATTTTAAAATATCCACCAACGCGATCATTGAGTGGAGATGAGAGACAGCTCTTGTGGAAATTTCGCTTCTCGTTGATGACTGAGAAGAGGACACTCACGAAGTTTCTCCGATGTGTGGAGTGGAGTGATGTTCAGGTTAGCTTCGAGTCTTGTTCTTTGGTCCTCCACTTCATAGACTATTGTGAGGACGGAAAGAACTTAGCCACAAGCATGTGGTTGTCAGTAAAATCTGTGTATATGTTTTCCTTTCTAATATTCATGTCTGTTATTATCATCCAGATATTTATGCTTGGTTTATGCAAACAAGCTCTGGGATTCTGATAGATGTTATGTTACACCATATATATGCAGGAAGCCAAACAAGCACTAGAGTTGATGGGCAAGTGGGAAACAATTGATGTCTCTGATGCACTTGAGCTTCTATCTCCTCTTTTTGAAAGTGAAGAGGTAGGTATTCGGAAAGGCTACAGTGGTCAAATCCATTAAGCTTTATTTACACTATTAGGACAATCAATGGTACTGTAAAAGATCTTTCCGTTGACGCTGATGCACACATATTCTGAGTTAAGGTCTTCAGACATCATGGTGTTGTTAGACAAAGAATTCTAGTCCATATTAATAAAACATTTTATCTCTTTTTTAAATCTTTGAATGAGATATGGTTTTGCATGTACCATGAAATAAACTTAGAAACTACTATTTTAACAATGTTTTGTGCAAGTATTTTACGTGCATTGATGGTGGTGGATAAAAATCTTGATTTATACAAATATTTATTTGATACTTGAATATATTCCTGCAAGAACAGGTTCGTGCATATGCTGTCAGTGTTCTGGAGAGAGCTGATGATGAAGAGCTCCAATGTTACTTGCTTCAACTAGTTCAGGCTCTTAGATTTGAACGTACAGACAAATCGAGGCTTTCTCAGTTCCTTGTGCAACGCTGTATGTATTATGTCCTGAATGTCTAATAGGATTTATGGTATTCGAGAAACTTTGTGATGAAGCTTATTTCCCGTATTTGAAACGTTATTGCTCTTTAACAGCAGTAAACAACATTGAGTTGGCTAGCTTTCTCCGTTGGTATGTCGCTGTCGAGTTTCATGATCATGCTTACACCAAAAGGTTTTATTGTACTCATGAGCTCCTGGAAGAGAATATGATGAAGGTATGGGTTCTCGATTCTTTTTTTATGGATAATCTTTTTGCAAATGCTGATAATCCTGTTAAAGTTTATGATACTTTAACAATTCTATTGTGTGATAATTTGTCTCAGTTTGTGTTCATTTCCAAGAATGAGAATACCATCTATTTGCGATCATGTTCAGTATCAGCTCCACTTTGTTCTAAAATTGTAGCATGGCAGGAACTGCAAACTGTTATGATGATCTGTACTATTTTTGGCTTCTATCTTACTTAGCAAATGACACAGGCTTCATGAATAGATTGGACATTGTCAACTGGCAATTAACCATCCTTTTTGTACTTGTTAGTTGCCAGCTGGTCCAGATGAAGAAGATGGATTCAAGTTCTGGCAAAGCTTGGTGCGCCAGACAGAATTGACAGCACAGTTGTGTTCTATAACAAGAGATGTAAGAAATGTGCGAGGCAATACGCAAAAGAAAATTGAAAAGCTTAGGCAGCTTCTCTCTGGGCTTCTTAGTGAACTCACGTATTTCGAGGAGGTATTGATCAACCAGCATTTTGTACCAAGTACCAAAACAATTTATTATTTTGTGACTGCTTAACACTTTGAGATGCTGCTCTCCTAACACACCATTCATTTTTTTTCCAGCCGATACGATCTCCACTGGCTCCATCTGTCCTTATTACCGGGATTGTGCCATCAGAGTCATCAATATTCAAAAGTGCACTGCATCCTTTGCGCCTGACTTTCAGAACACAGACTGGTGGAACTTCTAAGATAATTTTTAAGAAGGGTGATGATATTCGACAAGACCAATTGGTACTTACTTAGCAAGACTCCCCTAAAGTTTTTTTTGCTTATCGTATGTGCAGCTTTTTAGTATCCATTTTTTTTCCTCAAGACAAGTCTCCACATGCTAATACTTTAAATCTGAGATGCATAAAGAGATAACCACACCTTTGATATGTCCCCTGGTTTATGGACGTGTAGGTCGTTCAAATGGTATCTCTAATGGATCGATTGCTGAAGTTGGAAAATCTTGATCTGCACTTGACTCCTTATAAAGTCCTTGCTACTGGACAAGATGAGGGCATGCTTGAGTTCATACCATCACGGTCTTTGGCACAGGTACTTCATCTTGAATACTTCTGAGTGAACAATGGACACTAAACCTTATTAGATAATCCTGTGTAGTCCGTTGACTATGGTCTTTCAGCTTCTATAAATACCCTAAACTCTTCTGATTCTTCATCCATATGGATCCTTTTATGGGGTCTTTGTCTTCAAAATCCAGATACTCTCAGAGCATCGTAGCATTACAAGCTATTTGCAGAAGTTTCATCCTGATGATCATGGACCCTTTGGTATTACTGCCACTTGCCTCGAGACGTTTATCAAAAGCTGTGCTGGCTATTCTGTCATCACATATATTTTGGGCATTGGAGACAGGTAACCAGTTATGCTGTGGTTTAGTTTCACCTGGTCATTCAAGTACAAATTTAATCTTTGTCTTTATCTTCTTATGTTGTAAGAATTTTATACAGTTCAGTATTTGAAAATGTATACAAAATGAACCATTCGTACAAGCAGTGTTTCAGAAGTTGGCCATTATTAGTTCACAGCACAAATTCAGTCTAACAAGTGCAGGCTCTTTTTTCGGTAAGAACAATGCAGGCTCTGATTCTGCTTAACACTTGCAATGTTTTTCCTTTTTGTTGGTTCTTGCAGACACTTAGACAACCTACTTCTCAGGGATGATGGGCGTTTATTTCATGTCGACTTTGGTTTTATTCTCGGCCGAGACCCCAAACCATTTCCACCCCCAATGAAGCTCTGCAAAGAAATGGTAGAGGCAATGGGCGGTGCAGAAAGGTATCGTTCATCATATCTCCCGCTCTTCAGAAAGAGGTCCATTTTTGGAAATCTTCCATAGCCCTACTGATCCAGTTCATATTTTCCCCATTTTTTCTTCTGCCCAGTCAATACTATACCCGGTTCAAATCTTACTGCTGCGAAGCATACAACATCCTCCGGAAATCAAGCAACCTGATTCTGAATCTCTTCCATCTGATGGCGGGTTCCAACATCCCCGACATTGCTTCTGACCCAGAGAAGGGCATTCTCAAGGTAATGTATCCACCCTAATATGTCTTCTCTTCATTTTCCTTGTATATATGGCCAGTGGTAAACATCTCGTGGGGTGCAGCTCCAGGAGAAGTTCCGGCTGGACTTGGACGACGAAGCTGCCATCCACTTCTTCCAGGATCTTATCAACGAGAGTGTCAGCGCGTTGTTCCCTCAAATGGTTGAGACCATTCACCGATGGGCTCAATACTGGCGCTAAATCCATGTATAGACTATAGTAACTAGTATCCTTGTACATATGTTGTCTTTTGGATCCTCAGAAATTAGACTGGAAACTAATTTTATAGCTTGTAGCTTATAATAACAATAGTATACTATTGAAATGGCGGGTGAAAATTCGTCGCCATCTACATTGAACAGTGATCGATGTAGGCAATGATTTCCCTATAATGAAGCTTCCATTCCATGACAAGCTGGGATTCCTTGATCGAATCGTCTTCTTCATGTTATTAATGGTGGGCTGTTGTTAGCCGGACAGGTAGGTAATTTGAGTCGTCCTCGGTTCGTCACAACATGTAAAATGCCTACAGGTCGCTAACACAAATGTTATCAAATTTTGGTGCAGTCAAGAGATTTTACTTTCAACACATTTATTGGTTGAGTAATGAAAGGCTAATCCGGGCATAATTTCGATCAGAATAATTCACAGCTCGAACTCGATTAGGTAAATGTGTATTGGACAGAGCTTTTCGAGTCTACTTTGTGCTTACCTCAACTTGAAATGTATGTTAATTAAAACTGAGATTATTAACGCAAAAAAAGTGAACTCTAAAAAGTAAAAAGACAAGCACATTTTCATTGATATATGGTCATTACAAACCAGTTCCGGCCTTCTAAACGAGTTAGTTCGTGGCCCAAAACTCAAGGAGTGTCACTCCAATCGAATCATCACGAGAGCTTGAAATTCGCGGTAGGATTTAGTTTAAAGTTAACTCGTTAAATAACAAGTAGAATGTTAAACAAAAAAATCTCGATCCAGATCCCAAATTGATCTCTCTTCATTTTCCAGCTATTTCGTTAAAGAATTTTGTTATCGTGCTCGCATGGAGCATGTTTGTGAACACCGCAACCACGATAGTTTGGTTATCATTAATCAAATTCAAATTTGAATTGAGTAATAAGAAACATTGATCTTGTTTTGTAGGTCGGTGTTGGTGAAACCGTACCATACCGATGATCCAACCGAAAAAATCTTATACCAAAGTCTAAATCAGTAGACGGTTATTAACAGTATGAAATAATTGAACCGCAATTTCAACATAAAATATCTCAACATAATTTTTCAAGTATAACCTTCCGTATGATTTTACAATCGCTGATGTTTCCAGTTTCCATGGAGAAAAGAAGCTTCTAATTGAAACCTTGCGGCTGGTTCCTTAAATCAAAGGTCCAAACAAACAAACACCAGCCCGCATCGACCAGAGTCCAGAAGCCCATTTCTGCGAACCAATATTCCTCCCTCCAGGCTCCAGCCAGCCAGCCCGCCCCGCCGATTCTTCATTTTGATTCAGTGCACCGACGTGGCAGCCCCCGATTCGCAATGATCGCGTAAACACTAGTCTAGTTAATTATTCCAATATTCGGGGGGCATTTCCGATAATTCCTCATCAAATTCCCTTGTCAGCCTTCCTTCTGATATATAAAAACCTCCTCCTCCTCTTTCCATATTTATCTCACGCGTTGTTTCCAAGCCTCATTTTCTTCTCGTGTTTCCTTCCGCTGCTGCTGCTCTCTCCTTTCGCGTTTCCCTCCCTCCCTCCCTCTTCGCCTGCGAACATTCTCCAGAAAGGTACGATCTCCATTTTCCGAGCTCCCGTCCCCCCTCTCGATCTCGATTGAGCTAGCCGGAATTCCCCACTTCGCGTAGAGAATTGTCCGTCTGATAGAGTGTGATTTTGAATTCTGAGATCGATTTGTTTCGCTCGGGCTGATCTGGGAGAACTTCCGTCCGGAATTCGGTTAGATCTGTTGGATTTCCGTTTCGGCGTTAAGGTAGTAGGCGTCATTAGGTTGATTCGCGCTGGAATTGTGGATTTGGAGAGCTATGTGATTTCGTGGTTTTCGCTATCGGTGATCAGCTCGCATTTTTGGTTTGGCGCGCTCTCGTGTTTGGTGGTAGATCTCTTGGATCTATGTGTTTGTTGGTTCATTTCTGGCGTTCTTATGGCGTGATTGATTGATTTTGTGCAGGGATCAACAGCAAGGAAGAGAGAAAAATGGGGCTGACGTTCACGAAGCTTTTCAGCCGGCTGTTTGCCAAGAAGGAGATGCGGATTCTCATGGTTGGTCTCGATGCCGCTGGTAAGACCACCATTTTGTACAAGCTCAAGCTTGGAGAGATCGTCACCACCATTCCCACCATTGGTCAGCTCCTCTCTCTCTCTCTCTCTCTCTCTCTCTCTCTCTCTCTCTCTCTTGGCGTGGATTTCTGCACTAGTTCTTTCGTATGGATTCTTGTTATTGTATCGTAGCACAATCTGAACGCTAGATGCCAACTCTGGGTTCTGGAGATGTAGGTTGCTCTTGCATCGATGTAACATTCTTCGAGATAATTTCTTAGCTATTGTGAATGTTTGGTGCCTGTGCCATGACCTCACATTAGTTCTGGACTGATATTATGCGTTTTTTTTATGTGCACCGGTCTAAGTGATTGCATAGTGACAAGTTTAATACATACATGATGTGGATCAGAAATTCTACTTGTAGGTTAAACATTTGCTTGCTGTCAGTATTCATGAACTATTCTTATGTCCAGGATTCAATGTGGAGACGGTAGAATACAAGAACATCAGCTTCACTGTGTGGGATGTCGGGGGTCAAGACAAGGTAATTGATTTTGAGGTTTTAAATTGATCCATCTTCTGGTTTCGCAAAGGAATTATTCTTATAATCCGATTCATTAAGTATGTGTATGCGGGACTTCTTACTGTCCATTCTACTAATGGATTTTAAACTGGATGTGCCTTGTCGCAGATCCGTCCATTGTGGAGGCACTATTTCCAGAACACTCAGGGCCTCATCTTCGTCGTGGACAGCAATGACAGAGATCGTGTTGTTGAGGCCAGAGATGAGTTGCATAGGATGTTGAATGAGGTACTTGTCTCAATTTGTTTTGTTTTGTTTTCCTTTCTTATCTCAGTCTGATTAAACTGCCAATGAAAAGCTTCAAGGTAAAGTTACCATGAATTTCACATGCTAATGTGGCATACATAAAATTTCGAGGGGCTGGTATCGTATCATACTCTGCTCATTTCAAGCTTGAATTCCTTTTTTTGTTGTTGGTGGAAGTCAAATATTGGTCATCTCTACGAAACTTCAGTTATGTACTAGAATTGTGACATTTGCACCGTTAGATTAGATAGAAACAGGACAGTTCTGAGAATATACTGGATGCCATCATCATGAAGGTGAACTGAGCTCTAATGTCATGTCTATACGCTTTTTCTTCTGTCTGCAGTGTGTTTCTCTGTTGCATATGAATGTTATATGTTACTACTTGTTCGTGACTCTGATTCGCGAATGATGGATAGGGGTTTTAATCTTATCTCAGAAAGATATATTAAGTAAACTCTGATGCTGATGGTCATTTTGTGCCATTGCTTACAGGATGAACTGCGAGATGCAGTGTTGCTTGTTTTTGCTAACAAGCAGGATCTGCCAAATGCAATGAATGCTGCGGAGATCACTGACAAACTTGGTCTCCACTCCCTCCGTCAGCGTCACTGGTAACGTTATGATTCCTCCTAGTAACCTTGGTACCTTGTGGTAGATTCAAAGGCTGATAGTTAGTACCACTGTCTTTGACCTTCCAGGTACATCCAGAGCACCTGTGCAACTTCCGGTGAGGGCCTTTACGAAGGTCTGGATTGGCTGTCGAACAACATTGCCAACAAGGTAAGACGGACATAAGTGCTTACATGAGAAAGAGAAAAAACTTATAAGAACATAATGGTTTCTGATTTCCGTTAATTGTTTTCATTCAGGCTTAAATCTGGTGATGTGGATGGCAGTTCTGGATGCAGGGGTGAATGTTATCTAGCTTCTTCTCCTCTCTTTTTGATCTTTTACCGTCCTTTCTTTTCTGTTCTCCCCCTTCCTCCTTCGGAGACATTTGGATTTTGTTTAAGCATATTTTTACCCCTTGTGTTTTTACTTTTTTTGTTTCCCCGGATCCCTTTGCTTTGTGGGGTGCCTTCTTTATGTTAGGACCTTTTTTGGATGTTTTACAGTGTAATAGAATATATACATATGCTGGTTGGGTCTTATTACTTTTATCGAACACGTTGCATACGGGTGTAGCATAGATAATAACATTGGGCCGCATTTGAATAGAATATTAGATATCATAAACAAAAATATATAATAATTAATAACTATACTTTTCATTTACTACATTGCTTTTAATTTGGCAAATCCATCAATAATAAAATCTACATCCATAACTCTCTCTTAAGAAAAATAGCTAAGCAGTAACAAGAAATCCATCGCTCATTTTGTTACGCAAATTGATTTTCACAAGTTTCTTTGATTACAAAACGTTCTTTTCATGGTAGGCGTTGAAATGGACGAGGTCAACATTAGACAAATCAACCGACAAATCAATTTGTATTGTGTCCATCTCTGTTTCCGCCAGCTTCTCTAGTAATTTTGCAATGTAAGAAACTACATATTCATGACTAGGAACCACATGAGCGGCATAATATCATAGCTCATTCTTCAAAAAATGCATCTTATAGCCTTCAAAGTCTCGAGGTTAAACTCCAGAGCAAGTTTGTAAATATTTTCTTCATAAAAAGACTGGAAAGAACTGTTAGGATCTAGTGCATCACTCAACTGGAGCAATCTAAATGATAACTCAACAAGTTTGTGAACATTTTCTAAATCAAAAGATTGGACAGAAAATCAGCGCCCGGCGGACTAGCAGATGAATCCATTTTAGATCCATTCGTCTCCTCATTCTTGTTTTTGTTTTGGGGAATTGTGAATTTTTTTTTTAGTTTTGACAAGGGTGAAGTTTAGTTTAGAGGATTTTTTTTATTTCATTGAAACTCTATACTTAGTCTTTTACGTTTTAGGCTTTTAGGTTTTATTGTTTTATTTTTAAATGAAAATCATTCGGGCTAGAATTTCTAGTAGTGTTTGGATATGTTCATCTAGACAATTTTGCTAGTTACACAAAATTTGGGGTAAATGCCACATTTGGTCACTGATATTACTAAATCGTGTTATGTTTAGTTTCTAAAAAAAATTATTATCAATTTTGGTCACTCGAATTACTGAAACATGTCACATTTAGTCACTCTCCCATTAGTTTCCGTCCAACTCCAGTAATTCGAGTGACATTCATAAAAAAAAAAAGTAATTCGAGTGACCGGAGTTGGACGGAGCCTAACCGGAGAGTGACTAAATGTGACCTGTTTTAGTAGTTCGAGTGACCAAAATTGATATTAATTTTTTCTGGTGACTAAAGATAACACGATTTAGTAATCCCAATGACCAAATGTGGCATTTACCCCAAAATTTGATTATCAAATAACACTCAACCGACTTTTAAATAGAACATGGCTAAATACCTAAAATAGAGAAATTAATCAGCACTATACTAGCTCTAGATCCAAAGGAAGGCTGGACCGTGGCCCGTGGTGGCCCAACCCTAATTTTGTCGCTGGCAGGTAGGGCTTGGAAATAGTGCGGTCTGGTCATATATATGATCTACGGTCCAGACCTAGAGACTGGATTATAGATCAGAGACCACACCACGTACTATGTGGTCCATACGAATTAAACGAGACCGCGCATCTGCGGTCTGGTCCAGATAGACCAAATAGAAAGAAAATGGAACAATTTGTTTAGTCAACCGCACAAAATTGAACCAATAACCGATAAAAATATTTTTTTTGCTTAAAACATAAACTTGACACCCTAAATCTCAGTAATCAACAAAATAAAAAGTCAAAGCATCTCAACTTGCACCATAACGTTATACACACTAACATAATGTTATATGGAGACAGATCACCTTCACTCTTTTGTGAAATGTAGTTGTGAATGAAAGAGGGGATGCGTTTCTCAAAATTAGGGTTGAGACTTGGGTCTCGTTGGAGGAATTGGGAGAGTGGTCATGTGGCCTGCCAACACATATTGGGAAGTCGACTGGGTCGACGGTTTGGTCCGATAAACTGCATTCTAGACCAGACCAAACCAAGTGATCCCAACATCATATAATACATATCATGGACCAGGCCATATCATTCTTAATGGTTTACGGTCCGATTTGGTCCATGATTTTTCAAACAGTCTGGTCTATTTTCTCAGCTCTACCAACAGGAGGCAATACACTGAGATCCAAACACAAACTCTCTTACTATATAAATCACTTATCGAGGCGTCTCGATCTACTACTATATAAGTTGGTTTTCATTTTGACTATTTAATATTTAAATTTTACTCAAAATTGAGATTATAATTATTAAATGAGTGGATGAAATTTAAATATAATTAGTTTCTTATCGGCAAATGCAAAAAATAACCATAAAAATGCAAAAAATACTAGTAGATAGTTAATAAATTACAAGTGGACGGTAACGATTGCCAATTAATTGAAAGTTCTGAATTATAATATTAATAAAATTATAAATTCCAATTGAAGACTAGTCTCCACGCCCCATAATGCTTGCATGATCTCGCACCCAAAAATTTTATTTATTTTTTGTAAACTTGAGAGTTGGAGTTGTACATACGTGGCTTTTACTATGCACTCATAAAAATAAGTGTATACACCAAATCCTAAAACTAGATTTATAATATCAACTCTGAATTTTAGTTGCTAGTATTAGTCTACTATCGTAATATTACATAGAATCACAATTAATCCATGCATTATTCTAAATTCTAATTCTAAATCTAAACCTTATATCCTTAAAATTAAAGTAAAATTTGAACATTTTTTAATGTAATGTCATGAATTTTCTTGTCCATCATATTACAAGTAACTATTGAGCGAATGGTTCAGTGATATTATCACTAGTCTTGAACTTGGAGGTCTAATGAGAGTAAAATAGGTGTTAAATTTTGAAGGAAAAAGGAGGAGAGAAGAGGCTCAATAAGAGACAACAATTATTTTCACCTCAAATTGGGGACCAACTGCTACAATAGCTTTTCTCCCAGAATAATTACTTTCATATACTATAACAAAACTTATGAACAGAGGAAGTGTTATGAATTCCACAATTTTCCCCAATTTTTTCCCTAATAGAGAATAAGTAGTATCTAACTTTAAAAATAATCATATATATCACCACTATAAAAGTGCTATGGACATCATTTTGACACTAGAATTTCAATTATGAGTCATAAGTGAGTGAATACTTTTGGAAAAGCTACATCGATGGCACTGGTATGTAGTATTAGCTATGTCATTGACATAGAGCAAAGTTTGAAGATTGCTAAATGTGGCCCTACCTTATATTTTAGTCGTTCTAACTTAATTCATAAAATTACTTTTGTATCCATCTCTAAATTTGTTATAATAAATAACAAATGAAAAAAAAAACAACTGAATCAGAGAGCTCTTATCCTATAAATCACGACAAGATGAGCGAGACACCGGTGAATGGCGGCAAAAGTCAGAGGAGAGGGTTAGATGGAGGCGATTAGGGATGGCAATGGAATAGGTTTGCCTAAACCATCTCCATCCTCATCTTCAAATACCCAAATTCATACCCGCCCCATATTTATGCGGAGAATGTTTTGCAAATCCATTCCCATACCCGTGGGTTTCGGGTACCCATGGGTAATACCCGTCCCCGTACATCCAACATTATTATACCTAAAACTTACAAGAAAATTTTCAATTATAACTCTAAACGAACCTATTATATCATGAAGTCAACAAAACACGGTCATTTCTTAATATGGTTCAAAGAATATGATCCTAAAATATCATTAATACATAATATAGAGTACAATATTTTATTATGCTCTAACTTTGATACATCTACTAAGTAATAATCAACTAACATAATCTTGTTGACAAGGGTGAAAGTGAAAGAGTGAAAGGAGAATTGAGGGAAATGAATTATATTTTGATTATGGTGGTCACTCAATTGTATTTCTATTATTTATTTTCTCCGGTTATCCTCATCATCATTGATAGATTACAATTTGATCCATATATCCTCCAATAATATATAGTAGAGTTTTGTCTACTTTTCTTTATTTCAAATTTCTTGCAACGAGAGTGAAAATAGGAAGGGCATTTTTGTTTGTACAATTAATTATTTATTTCATATAAAAAATGTCAATATTAGGATTTGAACCCGAGTCTCTTCAAACAAAGACAACAATTACAACCAATTACACTAAACAAAGGTTTTGTATCTTCTTTAATACAGAACATACACGAAGTGACACTCTGAAAATCAGAGGACTTTTTCATTATGATTAGCAAGCCCACTAAGTCTACCGTATGTATTTTTATGGTGCTTGATACTGCAATTTTCATAGCATAGTTTCATGTAGTTTCTCAATTTTAAAATCAGTGCTCTCTCCTTAATTTTCGCTAAAGGTGAATTGGTAATTAGCCAACATGAAATAAACTAATTCTATTACTACGTGTTTTGTCCTTGCATTTTTCAATTTATATTTAAATTTGTACTTTTTATCTTTATTTTTATCTCTTTCTAACTTCATATGAAATTCCATCCATCGTGCAATAGTTTGCGCCCCTTTCAGTTCACAGTACAAGGTCGCCTTTGAAAATCAATCTTTTGGTCTCTTGGCACTACGATGTTATTCTTGGGGATTTAAACTGGGCAAGTAAAAAATTTCAACTCCGATATCAATCCAGGACGAATAGAACGGAGTTCAATATATGGAGGTGCTGAAGGAGGATTAAAAATTGAATTTTTGGTTGAAACATACGCCTCTTGAGATTGAAGATAAAGGGGATAAAATTTTTATCGTACAATGGAGAGTGGTGGCTATTGGATCTTTAGGTTTATGATTTTTGAAGCCACCGCAACCTAATTCTATCTTAAAACGAGGAATCATCAATTGATTTACTGAAGTAGGTCGGTCTATTATTTATTCAACCTACTGGAACTAATAGAAAGAGAGTGTCTAATTTTGTTTCTTATTACTTTGATCGAATCTATTATTATATTGGAAGTAACCCTAATTTTAGCATTTGCTCTCAAGTTGTGATGGTTCCCCTCTTAGCTGAGTTGTTAGCATATAGTTGTCTGGAATCAACAACTCTTCAATTCTTTTTGATGAGTAGCATATTGTTCCTAAAATGAGAGCATTGAACATTTATGTAGGATTGCGAGGTTTAAGTTTTAGTGAGGGAATTTCAATGAGCTTTTATACTCTATCTTTCTTGACAATCAACTAACCAATAGCATTTTACCAAGGACTTAATTATCATTTTGAAAATGAGATCAATGATACATTTTTATATTTCTCCAAATGTTCGATCTATATATTCAATCTTTTGTATCTCGATCGAAGGATTGTCAATAAAATTAAAGGGGTTGATAGATTTAAACGTAATTTGAAAATATAAATAGTCAAATATAAATATTCTGGCCAACGGGCCGGGTTATAAGCTAGTATTTTTATATGTGAAAAAATTATCTTAGTGGGGCGGGTATGGGTATGGGGAGGCTAAAACCATACCCTCCCCATACCCATCAAACTTTTTGCGGGTTTTACCCATACGCGCCTCATACCCGGTCAAAGCGGGGATTCTCCACATTGACTGGCGCGGGGACGTTCGGGTACCCGCCAGGGGCGGAGCCAGGATTTCGAGACCGGGTGGGCCGAAAATAGATAAATGTAATTAAAAATAAAATATTTAGTTTTAAATTCTACAACGTTCTTTGAGATCATTGAAATCTCTCAAAATAGCATATGAACTAAAAAATTTAGCTATCTTTCTTTCAATATAAATAAATAAATCATTAACAAGAAACTCATCATTTATTTTGTTTCACAATCTATTCTTCACTATCTTAATACCTAAAACATGCACGATCACATGTAGCTTTAGAAATTTGTAAGAGTTAGAAGAAGACAAATCAACCTAACAACAAAATAAAATTCCTTTGACACTAATCATTCTGTTCATTCCGACATAGATAAAAAAAAATATATCATATAGTTTGTATAAAGAGCTAAAAATCCCAAGTGAACTAAACAGAGGTTGATTTTTTCATTTGTAGTTGGATTAAAGTAACAAAAAGAATGAAAAAGGAGTGGGTATCCGTTTGCTTTGGTCCAGGACCTTGTGGAGGAGAATTAAGATAATAAAGACCAAAAAGAAGTTAAAGCAAAAATGAGGTTCTTGTGGATCGAACATGTTTCCTTTAGACTAAAAGTTTAGCTTAGCTACCATTAGACCAAATAATTATTATATGATATAATTTATAGGTCGAGCACTACTTATTCAAATTTTATCGAAAATTCTTACGGTCCTAGGGGCCGAGACTATTCCCGGGTGGGCCGGGGCCCACCCTACTCTTTGAGTAGCTCCGCCCCTGGTACCCGCGACCATAGGTTTGATTGACATCCCTAGAGGCGACAGAGGGGGGAAAGAGGGACAGTGGAATTTAAGTAATTAATTAGGGGTTTTGAATTTAGGAGAATGATATTTATTTTATTGTTTTTTCACTGTTTGATGAAGGTCATTTATGTAATTTTCAATTTTAATTTAGGACATTCATAGTAAAATTGGCTAAATTACATGGTTGGTCACTCAAATTACATTCATCTTTCATGTTTGCCACCCGAATTACTTTTTTTTCTTATTAACCACTAACTTTACGAATCGTTTCACCGTTAGTCAGCCGCCGTTAATTCCGTTAAGTTTTTTGATAATGTGACAAATGGAACTGCTGACTAGACTGTTAACTCAATGACATGTCAATTTAAAAAATAAAAAAATAAAAAGAAGACAAAAATAAGAGCACATTTCCCCTCACTTGTCTTCTTTCCTTTCCCCATCTTCACCCAGAGCAACAAATCCTGCTCCATCTCCACCACTGCTCCAACTGGGGGAACTGACGCCGATGGATCCCAGGTGAACTCCCTTCCACTTCGAGATCCGTCCTCCTTTCCTCGGCCGCACCGTTCCTTCTGCACTTACAAGATCTGAAAGCGCGCCGACTTTGCGCAACAACTCGTTAGCCGAATTTGACGGAGGCAGAGAAGAGCGAATTGGTTGGGTGAAGCCAGGAGAAGAGGGAATTGATCGGCGAATGGAAAGCTAGATTCTACGAGCTCAACAAGGTCTCTTCAGCTTCCAATCAAGGAAATTCGTCAATTCCGACAACGAATTTGCCGGCTGCCGACATCGCTCAAGAAACGATAAGTTTTGAGACGAGCCCAGATGATGAATCAGGGACAAGGTGAATCCTTTGTCGTTAATCTCGAAGGTGGAGTTGGATTATCTTATTATGGGTCTAGATTATGGAGTGTAGATATGAGAATCCATGTTTTGACGGAGAAGAGGTGAGAGTATTGAGAGGAAGCGGCGGCTGGAGAAGACAACGGTGGTGCAGTGGGAATTTGATCGACGACCGTAGTAACAGGGACTAGGGCTGGGAATCCGGTCACAGGTTTTCGCTCAAACCGGAAACCGGGCAGTTTAAACCATCCCGGTTGTAACCGGAAACCGAATTCCAATTAACCCAATCCAGTTTGCGGTTGTAGTATTCATATAAAAAACTGGCCCGGTCCAATCCGGTTAAAACCGGGCAAAATCGAAAAACCGGATGAACAAAAACCAACCAAAGCCCATCCCCCAGCCAGCCCGATAAAAGCCCAGTCCCAGTCTCCCACCAAACCCAGCCCTCAGCCCAGGACCCCAAACCCTAAACCACCCTTTCCACTTTCCAGTTGCCGCCTCTTTGTTCTCTCCCTCTCTGAGACTCTGACCCTCAAACCCCTCCGTTCCCTTACCAATTTTCACGCACACGAAGTGGAGAAGGAGAAGAAGAAAAAGAATCCAAGCTCTACCGCTAGCCAATCCCATCCCATTGTCACGTCCCGTGTCTCCCGTCGACGAACAGCGGAGAGCCGACCATCGTCACTCCTCCACCAGAACTTGCCGTCACCAATCGCCTCGCTCCATCATCCATCCCTTTCGATCTGACTTCTGCCAGTTGTTGGCGACCAGCCACAACGACATCCACGCTTATCCCTCTCGTTCCGCCATCATCTTCTTCAGATCCATCACTTACGGCAGTGACGACGGCGACAAGGACTCTCGTCTGTTTGTCTCTTAGCCCGGTTGATTGGAGGAATCGGAAATAGAAGAGATGGAGGCAGCGACCGATGAGGGTCTGAGGGAGGTCGAGAGGGATGTGAGGTAGGTAGAGAATCGAATGTGAGGTGAGGACGGAGAGAGAATGGAATTGAAGCAGATAAGAAAGAAAGAGAAAGGAAAGTGAGGTTGAAAGGAAACAGTCCGCATCCAGTTTTTGGTTGAAACCGGATCGGACCGGATCCCATCCAGTCCGGTCACGGTTGAAACCGGATACCCATCCAATCCCGTCTTCGGTTGTGGTATTGATCAAAACGGTTTTAAAAAACCCGGTTAATCCGGTCCAATTTTAACCGGATTGGACCGTTTCCCACCCCTAACAGGGACCTCGCTAAAGGGACGAGGAGATCGATGGTGCTGGTGGCGGAAACGACCTCGGTGCCTGATTGATGGTGAAGGCGGCGGACTGGACACGTGGACGTCGAGGACACCGCAGAGTCACTGCATTCAGAAGCGGCGACTATAGCGAGTAACTGGGGACGACTCGGATCGACGATGTCGGGGTTGGGCGCGCGGCTGGAGGATTTTCTTCCCCGAGTGGCACAGTGTGATTTGGGCACATGGAACGATGGTGAGATGAGGGATAATTTAATTTATTTTTTCTTTAATTTTTTTAATTGACATGTCATTGAGTTAACGGACCAGACAACAATTCTGTTTGCCACGTTATAAAAAAAACTAACGGTGTTAATGGAGTCTGACGGCGATTAACGACGGGTGACTAACAGTGAAACAATTTATAAAGTTAGTGGCCAATTAGAAAGAAAAATAATTTGAGTGGTAAACATGAAAGATTTGTGTAATTTGAGTGATCAAACGTGAAGATTTTTGGCTAGTACAATTTTGTTTAGAGCACTTTTGTGGTTCGGACCCCAAATCGCTCAATTTCATCACACTTCTCAAACATGGCTTTTAATTCTTCCGCCAACGAACCTCCTGCCATCGCCGTTCACTCTCCCTCCATCGCCGGTCGTCTACTACTTTTCTATCGTCCTCACCGCCGGGTTGCCACCTCTCCACTCTCGCCGACGCGAAGAATTAACCCTAACAGGTCCCAGCGCAGAGGAAAACAGGCAAAAGTTTTAGCTAGCCGTCCAGATTTGGAATCATCCGATGACAAACCCCATTATTCTGCTGTATCTAAGAAAAATCACCACCTCTCCACTCAGCACACCATTTTGGACTACAGGTTTAGGATGCCAACGCCCGCCTGAAAAAACTTAGATTATCAAACAAGCCCACCTGCAAAAAAACGTGTATTATAATATATATACATTATCGTTGATATATTGGTTAACCAATTTGTTATCCTATTATTATTTGGTGAATTATTGGTTGACCAGATCGATCTCTGTATAAAAGGGCATCACGGCAGCGCAGCAGAGACGAACGAACAAATTCCAATCTTCCGTTATAAACAGAACAGCAGACAGGAGGAGGAGGAAGAAGAAGAAAAAGAGGTCAAACCCACCACTGAATTTCCTTCCTTCCATTTCTTTCTTTGGTCCCCCCGTCGTTATCTTCCTGCCTCGCTGGCCCGCTTTCTCTCTGTTCCGTAAAGATTATCCATCCCTCCAAATCAAACCACCCCTTTCTCCCTGAATTTCCTGTCCTGTTATCTGTCATTCTTCGGCTGCACCAGGTGCACGCCAATCTAGGTTTGTTGCTAAAGGATATAGGGAAGGGCCGTAGAATCTGGAACCCTTTTGCTGCGTGTACATAGATAGATAGATAAAAGTGGGAGGAGGTTGGTTCCGAGGTTGATCCAGTTGGGTACTTTTGCAGGCCTTGAGCTGGATTTTGTATTTCAGTGCACAGGAAATTCCGTTTATTGAAGGCTCTGCAGCTTACAGACCACCCTCCCAACTTGCAGACACAGGTCGGGGAGGAGTTGGGATTGGGGAAAAATAGGAGAAATGGGAGAGAAGAATCTGGAGATTGTTCAAGATCAAACAGCAACAGAACCCAATGGTCAAATATCTCATTTGGCCCTGGATATTGGAGGTGATTAATCTTCTGGGGATTTGGGTTTTCTGTTCTTCCGCGTTGGGTTCGTAATTTGTTGGTGTACTGTCCCATTTGTTCTTCAGCTGTATATGCGGTACTGTTTCATTCATTCAAAGTTCGTTTCTTTTGGGGCCAAATGTTCCCCCGGCTCCACTTTTCTGGGTTCTCCACAATTTGTTTCTTCCTGTGTCATACCGAGAGTATAGAAGTAGCGACTGTTTGGAAGTTGGGAATGTATAAGGGTTCTTTGCTGCCATATGGTTACAAGTTCTTGTTTCCCCTTCTTGCAGGATCATTAATAAAATCAGTATATTTCTGTCGAAGCGATAGTAGTGGTAGTGGTGATGATCAGGATCACGAGTGTTCTGCAAATGGTGGTTGTGCAAAGAAGCGTCCTGCTATTGAAGGAAGTCTGCATTTTGCCAAGTTGGAAACAAGCAAGATAGACCAATGCTTAGAGACTATCAAATCCATGAAGCTTCAGTTTAATGGTAGGCCTATGTTTTTGCTTTACTTTCTTGAGTTCCCCCATTCAGTATGTGAATAGGGCCCAAGTTTTCTGATGACGAGCTTCATCTTTTCAATAGTTTACCATCCTTGAATTTGAGGCTTGTAATTTTACATTTGCCCATATATTACTTTGGAGCTTCTGCTATATATTTGTGGTCATCATCTAGGAAACTCTATCTTACCGGTGGCAGCTGGAGGAAGGGCAGTAGGAGCAGACAAACAAACCCTTAACTGTGCCTTTATGTGATAAACGACCCTTAGAAATTAGAGATCATTTTCCCCTCTGGAGTTGCTTCTGTACCTGATCTGATTTATGTTATCTTCGGGGCTTTCCTTCTTTTTGTTGGGCGTTTCCTTTCACTTATTTACGAATGAAGATGAACAGGTTTTGTGCATCAAAACAATACAATTGACGACAATACAATCAAGGATACCAGTTTCATTAAGGTAAGAACTGCAATAACTGTGTTATATAAACTCAACTAGATGTGCTTTAATTTTGGTTAGATCTAATCGAACTTGGAGTTCAACTTTCATTATCAAATGATACCTTGAACCTATATGCTGACTTCACGTTCACTTTCTGCTCCTTTAAATCTACATATGCTAACATCATGAGTTCAAGACCATGGGTTATTATATGCTCTGTTGTTTTATTCATTGCCCATATTATTCACAAACCTGTTGGTTGAATGAAC
The DNA here is from genome assembly GCA_946122785.1 of Linum tenue. NCBI lineage: Eukaryota > Viridiplantae > Streptophyta > Magnoliopsida > Malpighiales > Linaceae > Linum > Linum tenue. Next base: position 64,068,253 of record CAMGYJ010000006.1, on the reverse strand, counting down.
ACTGTCTGTATTATTATATCTATGGCGTGCATAGCTAGCAATTTATAGTTTTTAACTAGTTGCTACGTTTTCTAAGGCTACAGGTGGGGGAGCACATAAGTTTGCTGATCTCTTCAAGGAAAAGCTCGGTATTACCCTTGAGAAGGAGGATGAAATGGATTGTCTTGTAGCCGGAGCTAACTTTTTGCTGAAGGTTTGTATCTTAATGACATAATCTTCAGTTTTTTTTTTTGTCTTCTGTAAATTCTGCTGGATGATCATTCAGTATATGATACATTTTGGCCTGCATTTTATCCTCTTGAGTGTTCAAAATGAGTATACCATTGCTCTGAAGAATATTATCCAGAAATTTTTGGTAGAAAAATCTCAATGTATAACTTGGACATTCGCCATTTTGCCAAAAAGGATAATGTTCTTACATCTTCATTTTTGGTTGTTTGGGTTGTTTTGGAGGCAATGCTCAATTCTGTCATTAGTTAGCATGTGGCAGCTGTTATTTTGCTGTCTTGTCTTTTCTTGACACGTCACTTAAACTTTCCAAGCTTCTTTTTTGTTATGGTTTCTGAAACGTTTGTCTCTAATCTGGTTGTTGTTTAAGTAGGCAGTCCGCCAGGAAGCATTCACATACATAGATGGGGTGAAGGAGTTCGTGCAGATTGACCATAATGATCTGTATCCCTATCTACTGGTTAACATAGGATCTGGTGTTAGCATGATCAAGGTACTCTTCTTTTGCTGTAATAAAGAAGGAAGTTCCTTGAGCATTTTCCTCTCTTTACTTAACTGGCATGAATCTCTGTGGTTGCAAAAAGGTTGACGGAGATGGCTTATTTGAGAGAGTTAGTGGAACTAGTATTGGAGGAGGCACATTTTGGGGCTTGGGAAACCTATTGACAAAATGCAAGAGGTTTTACTTCCACATCTGCTTGATTTCTTTATTGATTTTTTTCAACAATCTGCCAATGAATGTTGACAAGAAGTCTTGTTGTTCTCTCTTCCAGCTTTGATGAATTGTTGGAGTTGAGTCATCGAGGGAATCACCGGGTGATTGACATGCTTGTTGGAGATATTTATGGTGGAATGGATTACTCAAAGGTAAAAATCATTTTTTTTTAACTTTAGGATGACCATTGGCTAGTAGTTCATGTACCTGCTCTTAACTGTACCATCAGTATTCAGTTTTAATTTTACAGCCTTTGTCTTTCCTGAGATTTTCCCCTAAAACCCTAATTGTTTTACAATAATGTGACACCTTTTTAAAATGGTGATTCAAGGTTGGTCTACCATCTAGAGCTATTGCTTCCAGCTTTGGGAAGGCAATATCTGAAGATAAGGAGCTTGACGATTACAAACCTGAAGATATTGCACGGTCACTTCTCAGAATGATTTCAAACAACATTGGACAGGTAGGTAAACGATATATCTGGATGTTCATATCCAATATGTCTACTGATTGGGCTATGCATGACTGAGTTTCATTTCTTTCCAGCCACATTTAAATGTTCCAATCATACACGGTGAGAATATCAATGTTTTATTAAGTGCTACACTCTGATCCTTTGTTTCTATCTTGCTGCCATATCTATCTAATGACAGATCTCTTACTTGAATGCACTCCGATTCGGCCTGAAGAGAATATTCTTCGGTGGATTTTTCATTCGGGGACAGTCATACACAATGGATACTATCTCTGTTGCAGTTAATTTCTGGTAATCGTGGCAGCAAGTTCCTTCAAATCACCATTTTCATGATTGTCTAAATTTCATTATGGACAAAAATGATTCAGCTGTGACTTACACTATTTTTCCGGTTCAAACTTTTAGGTCCAAAGGAGAGGCAAAAGCAATGTTCTTACGGCACGAAGGTTTTCTGGGAGCAATGGGTGCATTTGTTAGCTATGACAAACAGCGTCTTGACGACTTGTTGGCAAAGGAGTCTTTGCAGCTACAAGTTAGCACATCGCCGCCAGTTGATACAGATTATCAGAGTCCTCTAAATGGAGAATCGATAGAGAATGAAACCATAAATTGCATTATCCATACAGCTTAGCAAGCATGTGTTTATGAGCTACGGCTTCTTCTGGGTTCATGGTGCTCCAAGAGATGAGGAACTTAATTTGCAGCACTCCTGCAGATGCCCATCATGTGGCCTGAGCTGTTTCATGTACCATTTGTAGTATTACCCAAAAAGCAAAAACAAAAATGTATCACCATTTGTAGTACACGACTAAAAGCATACATCAGACGCAATTATGCAGATCAGAAAGGCTGTAACTTCAATCATCAATAAACCAATGGTTACCTATCAAGAAACAGATCAGTTATTACTTCACTCCATAGTCACATGTATAATTTCTTCTGTTTATATTTCTCGTAGAATTAACATGGAAAGGAACGAATGAGACATTTGGCCAAGAAAAAGATTTGTATTTCTGTTCATATTTCGTTCTGTAAATAGAGAAAGCTACAATGCTACTGATTTGTCTTATTGGATAATAAATAAAACTCGATTTCCTGCATTGTTATTGTTGCATTTTCTTTCTTGCTGTTCTTTTGGCTGTTATGGTGTTATCCTCAAGTTCAACCGGAGATAAAAACTGCCACCGATGAAATTCACAGTTCATGGTGTAGTAAAAGTTCAACAACAAAACTTAGATTAAATCTTTTTTTATAATGATTAAATCTGAACTTTTAAGAGATTATTAGAACCAAGGTTGTCAACCCGCGGGTTGACCCGGACCCGGTCGAGCTAGTGGGTCAAGGGTTAATGGGTCAACCGTTTTAGCTCGGTTTGGCCCGGGAATATGGAAAAAGTCATTATATTGTACTTATCCTCATAAATTATATCAAATCTTATCTAACATATGAGTTATAACATATAATATTACACCAAAATAACATATCGTATATAGATCCAACATATAATGAAAATTCACACACACTTATATAACATAAATATTCAAACTTAGCATTCCAAAAATTGAGCTAGGCGAAAAGAAAAATCGGAAAATATGCGCATTTCGCAAACCAATGAAAAAAATGACACAATTTGACCTCCAACCCGGTACCTTGTAGCGGTCGGCCCGCGGGTCAACCTGCGGGTTGACAATCTTGGAACCGTGATATCTGTATTGACTTTATGATAGTTAATTTTTTTTTTTTGGGTTAAAGACACATTTGGTCACTGAGATTACAAAATCGAGACATGTTTAGTCACTAGAAAAAATTAATATCAAATTTGGTCACTACAATTACTAAAACTGGACACATTTAGTCACTCGCCGTTAGTCTCCGTCCAACTCCGTTGATGAAGTCCGTTAAGTGATGATGTGGCAAACAGAATTGCCTAATCAGCCGGATATAACCCAACAAAAATAAAACCCGACCCGCCACGTCATTATAACCCGCCACGACATTAAAACCAACCCAACCCAACCCCACCCAACCCTTCTTCCTCCTTCCTCTCACCTCCTTCTTTCCCCAAAACCACCATCGCCGCCGCTCTCCTCCTTCCTCCCACCTCGTTGCTCCTCTTTATCCTCTCCTCCATTTTCTTCTCTATGAACTTCAGAATCGCCGACCGCGTGGGCTCGGGAGATGGGTTCGCAGCCTGGCGTGGCTAAGGAAGTTGAGCGAGATGATTCTCATGTTCTTGTGCATATCTCCCACCAAAACCAGCATCGACCATTTCCCCAGAATCCCGCTGATGCTCTTCGGGTAGCTGCATTCTAACAGCTTCCCTTCGTTCTGGAGTATGAATCGGTTCAGCCCTGCGTCCGCCGACACAATCGTCCGCTCCCCGAACAAATTCGACTTGTATATCTTCCCGTACCGGCACAATCAATCAATCAGTTTTACTCTGCGGTGGGATTTGGTTTTGAGGATGAGGAGCAGAGTGAGGAGGGAAGGGAGAGGGAAGAGAACCACACGAACTAGCTCTGACTCAGACATGGAGGTCATGCTTGGGAGTTGGGACTGGGTGTCTCTCTGTTTCTCTATTGAGGAAAGGAGTTGAGTGGAGACAGAGAGATGGGTTTTTCTCAGAGAGCAGGAGTAATAGTATCTTCTTTTGCTGCGGAAAGGGTCCCAGAAATCCCAGCTGGAAGACTGAGGAACCGGCGGCGGAGCAGGGGAAGCGGAGATCGAGGTCCAGGTGGTGTCGGAGCTGGGGGCTCATTGGAGGAGGCGGCGGCGGCGGCGGGAGAGGGGGCGAGGGGGACGGGATCGCCGGTTGGTGGCGGTGGTGGTGGTTGTAATTGGGGCGGAGGTGGGGGTGTTGGAGATTGGTTTCGATGTTGGAGAAGGTGAGAAGTGGGAAAGGGGTTTTTTTGGTTTTCTGGGTGGGTTGAAAGGTGGTGGGAGGAAGGAGGAGAGCGGCGGCGGCGGCGGTTTTGGGGAAAGAAGGAGGTGAGAGGAAGGAGGAAGAAGGGTTGGGTGGGGTTGGGTCATTGGTTTTAATGACGTGGCGGGTCGGGTTTTATTTTTGTTGGGTTATATCCGGCTGATTAGGCAATTCTGTTTGCCACATCATCACTTAACGGACTTCATTAACGGAGTTGGACGTAGACTAATGGCGAGTGACTAAATGTGTCCAGTTTTAGTAATTGTAGTGACCAAATTTGATATTAATTTTTTCTAGTGACTAAACATGTCCCGATTTTGTAATTTCAGTAACCAAATGTGTCTTTAACCCTTTTTTTTTTTTTTATAATGACTTTATGATAGTTAATTGGTACGATACATTATCCTAAATACCAATATGAACTCTATGGAAAATCTCTCCCGGTCACCAAAGAAACACTCATTCTGAACTTCGAATGTTTCTCAAGATAGACCACTCACAAAAAGTGACAAACAACGAAATTTGGAGGATTTCAAAAGAAATTTCTCGGTCGTATCGTTTTCTAAACCACATCATAATTGAAATCTTTAGTTTACACAAGTACCACTACTAAGAAACAGAAAGTTCCCAGTTTGCAAATCAATCTCGTGAAGAAGGGTATGCAGCAGGGAAGAGTCTTTTATGCTGCTTCTTTGCATTCTTCCTATGTACCATCCACCTTTCTTTGATATTAGATGACTCCATTTTTCGTTCTTGATCAAACCCATTTTTTATTGTCTCGGATTCTTCCAACTGGGGACCATTGATGCCTTCCCTGATTCTGGCAGATTCAGCAAGAAGGTCAGTCACAATCATCTCAGTGGTTTTGGAGGTGATTCCTCTCAGGTACCAAGATATAGGTGGAGGTGGAACTATTGATGGCTGGATCAACTGTTCCAAGCTTACTACTGATCCTATCCTCCCTCTCCCTCCAGTGCAGGAATCATAATCTGCCCACGTTTTAGGCTTCAACGGATGGCAAATTTGTTCATCAACAAACAGAGGCTCTACTTTCCAGGAGCCTTCAAATCTCTCCATAAATCCGGTTTTCACTTGCTTGAACTTCATCTGTGAAGCCCATCATCACATATATCATTATTACTTTTCCATATTCATGTGTTCTAGAGCACAAATGGAACCATACATACATATATCAATGGATAGATAGATAGATAGATAGATAGATAGATATGTTGAGATTCTTACAGAGTGATCTTTGCGGTTTTGATCAACCAACACATGGACAGACATGGTCCCTGACCACCAAAGGAATGTCCATATAGCTGCTTGTTCAACTTCAACCAGCTGCCTCTGGCCATCATCATACAGAACTTTCCTGGATATCACCTCCTGGAAAAATTTATCCATTCAAAACAAGATTTGCTTAAAAACTTGGAGAGTGGACAGAAAAACAATCTCAGAAAATGAACAGCCTTAGTATAAAAAACTGTACCTTAATGTTCTTAAAAACCCTCCTGTTGTCAGGGTCGATCACTATATCATAAATTGCATCAGGTGGCAACCCAACATTGACTTTCACACTGAGGTTGCAGAGAGATCCCTTTGGTACACTGACCTGCCAAGAACAACATCAGATCCCAAGCATTCAACACTCAAGCAAAAGATCAACAGAGCTGCCTAACCCTCAACTTTTTATCAGTTTTTTGTCTAACGAAACAGCAAGTTTTGAAATTTTTAGTGCAGCTACTCCTATACCTGTATAACTGGAGGTTGATCAACCCAAGAAGGATTTTCTCTCCAAGCCTCCAACTGCTTGTCTAGACCAATCCCAATTGCAGCCGATGACCCAGTTTCCTTTCTGGGGGAGTTTCCTACCTTGTTCTTTGCTATATCAAATCTCCTCAGCTGCGACTGTAGAAAGCACATAACTGGAAATTGCTCAGTTGCCCCATCCTCGGAGGACTACTATCAAGTTATGAATTCAGCTTTCGCAGTGAATTAACTAACAACTAACCTTCAAAGAATTGTGAAGCTTGTTGGGTAGCTGCACTAGAAATGATGGATCAAACCCCTTCCGTTTCCCATTCTCCTTCCACTTGGGAATGTCCATGTTGGCTCTGTCCACTTCTGTCTCTCCCATTAATGCCTGAATTCACAATTGCAAGAGCAAAATTCTGAATCAAACTTATCCAGAGTTGGTAGTGCAACTTGAGAACTTGAAATCAAATCAAACCGGAAATCCTAATCACCATTCACTAGCGAAAATGGAAGACGCGACCTTTAAGCAATAAACTTGAGAACCCACCAAAACCCAGAAAACATCAAGATGGAACAAACCTCCGGAGCAGAAGGGAGCCTTTAGTCCTTAGAACAAAGACGATAACCCAGAAAGCCAGGAGCTCAAGGAAGGCAAAGTGTGAGAGGGAAATGCTAGACCAGCGTCGAAGAACTGGGTTTGAGAATCTCAGAGTAGGGATTTCAGATGAGTCGTCCAGGAGACGAATCGATGTAATAAGCTATGAATTCACAGCTTTACCGCGGATGAAGAACGAGAAATCGACATATCAACAACTCCCAACTGTTCTTTGTCCCACTAAAAAGGTTTCCACCATTCCTTGAGATCCAGAGAGTCCTTATCACGTGGAGCACGTTTATTCGCAGCTCCAAAAATGGGCGGCCGATTGAAGGGAACACGGGGAAGAACTACAAGAAGAAGAGGCTAAAAGGATGCGAATTCGACTTTTCATATCTCAACTTTTCAACGGAATTCGAAGAGCTCTTCACGAGCGACGGTTCGCATCCACAAGGGCTCTGCCCTCGGGTTATCATGGACGGCTACCGTCCATCCACTGGGAATTGCTGTTCATGGCAAATTCTGGTCCAAGAAAATCCTTGCGGAAATGTAGAAAAGTGAGAATTTATTTGTTTCGTTCGAATTGATAGGTGAAATGGATGGCAGCACTAAGCTACTATGGTACAATAGCGTTATTCTGCCGACTCTTTAAGTGGTTAGTAGATACTAATAGGGTGGGATGATTGTCCACGTCGCCGAGCCATTATCGAAGGGTGAGAGATTACTGGCGCTGTGATGTGAGGGGAAAGAGTGTTTTGCCCAAGTAGAGCCACTTTTGAGAGAACTGGGGCCAGAAATAAAAAAAAACCCCCAAAATTTCAAACCCAAAACCCGATTCTCTCTCCCTCAACCCGCGTTTTCCATTCTCCCCTCTCTCTCCAAAAAACTTTCGAACCCTCTCCCTCTCTGTTTCTTGTTCTCCCGAAAACTACCACCAACAGCGACGACGGCTGCGAGGTCGGCGACGACTTGTTGGATCTCCCGTCGACGACGACGTTGAAGCTATCCCGACCGACGAGGAAGAAGACGCCGCCGACGAAGAAGAAAGAAGAAGACGACGACTTCGCCGACGAATAAGGCCGCCACCGTCGCCGCCGATAGTGGGAGGTTGAAGAAGACTGCAAGGATATCGCTAACCACTTAAGGTTTGCGTCTTCTCCTCTCTTTATTGTTCATTTTGTTTGTGGATAGTAAGTTAGGGTTTCATGGATTTTTTTGTGTGGAAATCTGGGTTTTGTTTATCGATTTGAAAATTTAGGGTTCATGCGATTCGATTTAGGGTGTTTAGGGTTTTGATTCTAGATTACCAGATTTTGTGTCCGTGGGATTCGAACTTGGGGGTTTAGGGATTCGAATTTGGGGGTTTAGGGTTTCGTTTCTCGAATTGTATATTTAGGGTTTCATGGATTCAAATATGGGTGTTTAGGATTTTGTTTCTAGATTACCAGATTCTGGGTCTGTGGGATTCGAATTTTGGGGCTCTGGTTTTTCTTCTTCTTCTAGTTACCAGATTTATGGTTTCTCGAATTCCATTTTGGGGGTTTGTTGGATACGATTTTGGGGAATCTAGGTATTGTTTGTTGATTCCTTGATTAAAGGTTACATGGATATCAGTTTTGTCACTTCCGATACTTATTCTGGTCATTTTTTATATTGTTTCAGTATGGATTCTCGAATTCCATTTTGGGGGGTTTGTTGGATACGATTTTGTTGAATCTGGGTATCGTTTGTCGATTCCTTGATTAAAGGTTACATGGATATCAGTTTTTTCATTTCTGATACTTATTCTAGTCATTTTTTATATTGTTTCAGTGAATGGGGAGACCGAAAAAGAACTCAAAGCCCAACAATGAGGGAGAAGGATCATCACAGCAGCCACCGAATGAACAACAACCACATGTTTCATTTCTTACTCCGTTTCTCGATTGGTTATGTTGGCTAAAAATTACTAGTCGGATGCATTTTAATATTTTCCTTGGCTGGATAGTTTTCTTAATATCTAACTATGTTTCAGGAACAACACGTGAGGAAGAAATCCAAAACTGTTGCACCAAAATCTGCAGCGAAATCTCGTGAAGCAGCTGGATCATCACAGCAGCCGCCGGATGAACAACCACCAAAGGTTTGATTTCTCACTTCGTTTCTCGATTAGTTATATTGGCTAAAAAAAATAATCTGATGTGTCTGATGTGTGGATATTAGTTCTGTTAAGGTGGATACTTAACTGTTCGTTTTAGTTATTTTTCTGGGTATTATGGATATTTTTTTCATGGATATCAGTTATCTTCATTTAGATACACTTTTGCTTTACTACGATAATAATTGTATATATTGGCTTAAAAATCTACTCTGATGTGTGGATATCAGTTCTGTTATTTGTCCAAGGATATTTAAGTGTCTGATGTGTGGATATTTAAGTGTGCGTTTTAGTTATTTGTCCAAGGATTATGGATATTTTGCTTAATATATAACTGTGTTTGAGGAACAACCAGGGATGAAGAGAACGAAAATGGTTGCATCTAGATTTCGTCAAGGAGAAGGATCAAGGCAGCCGCCGCCTGCTATTCTAGAAGGTGAGGAGGAAGATGAGGAAGAAGATGATGAGGGAGAGGGACCCTACGGCTCATACTTCAGATTTCGTGGCTCCACCTATTCCCTCTTCAAAATTATAAACTACTGGAAACAAGATGCTGGATACTATGCAGCATGCAAGAAAGAAGTCGAGAAGGCAGGATTTGGGGGCCTATTGGACCTTCGCATGCCGAAGATACCCAATGTCTTCATGGACGACTTGATGGCTGCTTATGACTCCTCAACCAGTACTTTTGTTTTTGGGGAAGGAGACTCGAAGAAGGTCTTCGACTTCACACCTAAGGATGTGGCACGTGTATACGACCTTCCTCCCGGTGGGGCTGTGATTGATTTGAAGAACGTTGAGGGGGGGGGGGATGCTCGACAGTTTCAGCGAGGAAGTTGGCATGATTCCGAACAGGTCTCTCATGGTTCCTATCAAGAAGCTGCGGGAGTTGGCCATTCCAGCCAACGGTCCTAGACCACCTGTTTCAATTGCTGTCAAGCAATTCTTGTTGCTAGCTACTGGTTCGATGCTCGTGCCAACATTTTCTCGGAGGTGCAAGCTCGACTTTGCCCCATACCTAGGTGGGAGTGTTGAGGGCGTGAGGGTGTACGATTGGTGTAAAGGCGTTGGGCTCGCCGTGCGTGTGGGTTCTCGGAGATTGGTACTTCTTGATAGTAAGTCCTAACCTTTTCGATAATTGTTAGTTCAATTGCATGAAAATTAGTGAATTTAGTATTTGGGTATCATCTAACTGAACTCGGATACTCTTTGTTTTGTAAGAAATTAGCTTGAAATGATTTCTGGATATCAGTTTAGTCAAATAAGATACTGTTTGTGTTGACTCTGGATATTTGTTGATTAAATTGCTAGAAATGGAGCTTAACATTTATTAATTGTAATTTTTTTTACAGCTCCATCTGCTGGACTCTCTAAAACTAGGCGGGTTGCACACAAAGACCATACCTAGCTGCCGGTTTTGGTGGAAGCAAAGTGTCGAGAGGGCAAGCACATCTATCCCCTTTGCCAGGGGAAGATATGACCTAGCTGCCGCTCTGCTGAGTAGGGAAGAAATCGCCTCTCGCAGGCAGCTCCAGCCGGCGGCTATTGGGGGTACTAGTGCAGCAGCTGCGAGCAGTTCAGCTCCTCCTCCAGATCGTGCACCGATGCCCACCGTGGAATGGTGGGGGACTGAAGATTTGACTAGCCTTCCGCTAGGGCAGGTAAAATGTTTTCTTCTTCCCTAACTAAGATAGTGCATTGGTAGACTTGGACGATATAGTAACCTAAATATTTCACAACATATGTGTAGCTTAAGGAATTGAAGGAAATGACTGAGAGCATGATTGAAAAGTGGCTGGCTCGAAGGGACAAGGTTCAAACGATTGTCCGGAATTTGGAACAGCAAGAGTGAATTTGATCTACTGTTTTCCGTTGTTTGGTGTGGGGTTGTACTTTCCGTGAATTTGATGCCATGTTGGAATGGCTTTGGATATTAGTCGGATTTTAGATTGTTGTTCTAGAATATTTGTTGGTTTCATTTGGATATCAGCTTGTGGTTTCTTTTCAGTTATGAATACTGGTTTGTGAGGTTTGGATATTAATTTAATGCATTTGGATATTCTGTGACCGGCATATGGGAAAATTGCTGGGATTGACCAAAATGTTCGTTTGTCTTCCAGTTTGGATATAGTTTTTAATTTGCGCAAAATGTTCGTTTGTCTTCCAGCTTAAGGTACTAGGTGCTGGGATTGACCGGCATATGGGAAAATTGCTGGACTTTGCCACAAAACTAGGGAATTTGATAGAAAAGAGGGAAGAGCATGGCAGGTTCAAGGTCGTGGATTCTAGGAGGAGACCTTTGGAGAATACTGTTGAGGAGGTGCTAGAGCAGCTTAAAACAGAGGTGGTGGAAGACCAAGTGGAGAATACTGAAGCTAAAATGGAAATGGATGAGCAGCCTCTAGAGAAGGACCAGGTCGAGCCACAAGTGGAGACAACTGGAGAGAAATATGAAGAAGATCCTGAAGAGAAGAATAGATTTGAGGTGGTGGAGAATGAAGCTGAGAAGACTGTAGAGACACTGGACGAGGAGGTGTTTGAGCCGACAGTCCCTATGGTGATACACTATACAGTCCCAGATACCTCTTTTGAGGACATTATGCAGATAGCTCATGAGGCTACTAGCGCTGCTAATGCCGAGGAAGAAGACCCACCTACAAGGGAGGAAGTTCTAGAGACGACTACTCATGATGTGGTGGAGTCGTTCGATCAACTTGCAGAGATGGGAATGTTGCCTACAGACGAGGAGTTGGTAGAAGCGGCTTGTAAGAGCGCTGAGAGGAGTCCAGATGTGATTATCACGCATGAGAGGAATATGACTGACGAGGACAGAGACCGTCTGTACAGCTACACACCTGAGGAATGGCTTGCAACACTAAAGACCCCAGAGTTTGCGAGGTCGAAGAAGAACCCATATGCTTCTTCATCAGTATATTATTTGTCGAAGGATGCATCGACAAAGCTCGACCCAGTTGCTCGTCGTATGGTTGAGTTCCTCTTCAGTACCCCTGAGGGTAAGGGCTTGGTGGTGCACACTCCTTCAGTTAAACTCGCCCGTCTTCATTTGTTGACATTGAAGCGATTAGAGTGGGTCAATCTACAATTGGTTGAGGCTTATGGTCATTTCTTGAACGATAAAGTACTTGCTGGTGACAAGAACAGAGTTATCTTTCCGTTCACTTTTGGTGTAAGGAGGCTCTTCACTCACACCTTACAATTTTTAGATATCCAGTAACTAATTAGCTATTATTTTCCTTTGCAAACAGCAACTTTCCATACTTAATTCTCAGACGAATGTGCCCCCGTCCAAGGAGAGACTCGATGCGGTCATTGAAGTGACCCGGCGTGTTCTAGTCTTCAAACATGTTGTATGGGAAAAATTAGAATATGTAAGTGAATCCTTATTCTATCTTGATACTGATTTACGTGGTTGTGGATACTAGTCTGGGTTTATTGGATATTTATCCGAGAGAATAACTGATTTGTTTGAAGATTTGCCTGTGAATATCTGAAATATTAGTTTTGGATACTAGTCTGGGTTTATTGGATATTTATCCGAGAGAATAACTGATTTTTTTCAAGATTTGCCTGTGAATATCTGAAATGTTAGTTTTGGATACTAGTATGGGTTTATTGGATTTTATCCGAGAGAAGAACTGATTTTTTTCCAAGATTTGCCTGTGAATATCTGAAATGTTAGTTTTGGATACTAGTCTGGGTTTATTGGATATTTATCCGAGAGAATAACTGATTTTTTTCAAGATTTGCCTGTGAATATCTGAAATGTTAGTTTTGGATACTAGTATGGGTTTATTGGATATTTATTCTATAGAAGAACTTATTTTTTTCAGGATTTGCCTGTGAATATCTGAAATGTTAGTTTTGGATACTAGTATGGGTTTATTGGATATTTATCCGAGAGAAGAACTGATTTTTTTCAAGATTTGCCTGTGAATATCTGAAATGTTAGTTTTGGATACTAGTCTGGGTTTATTGGATATTTATCCGAGAGAATAACTGATTTTTTTCTATGTTTCAGATTTTTTCCCCTGTGCATACAAACAAACACTACCGGGTCTACGCTACTGATCTAAGGAGTCAGAAGACTTTCCTTCTGGACAGCATGAAACCCAAGCCAGCAGTGGCCAAGGTGGATCACAGTCCCCATGGGGAGATTGATATTAGAGTGTGGGGCTGCTTTCCTTGCAAAGCACAACATCGATGCTCCCTTGCATGATTGAGAATTCTTAATTGCGGATGTTCCTCAACAAAACGGAAACGATGACTGTGGAGTGTTCGCATTCATGTTCATGGAGCACTGGGCGGGTCACATTCCATCGGAATACAAGAAAACTTGGCACTTGGCAAAGCACGTGGAGCACCAGCGAGCATCTATTGCAGATAGTCTCCTTCAATGGAAATACAACAAAGTAAGGAATTTCATACTTGAGGAGGCAAATGAGTGGGTAACATATAAGAAGAAAGGGAAGAGAAGCTGAAACTTACCTCCTTATGTTTCATGGGACATATGTTGATGTTAAGGTATTAAGGTGATTGGGTTATTTTGGGAAGTTTTAGAGAAAAGGAAACACTAACTCTATCCTGATTGCTCGCTTTATTAGTTTAAGGTGATTGTGTTATTTTGATAACTTTTGGACAAAAGTAGACACTAACTATGTTGATTAAATTGCTCGCTTTATTAGTTTAAAGTAGACAACACTAAGTGTATCCCTGATTTTTTTTTATCAAGGATGGATTAAGAATATCTTTCCTTCAACAAAAGTATATCATATGACCCAAAGTGATATCCAAAACACCCAAACTAAAATCTGAGCATATTTGATGGAAATACATAAAATCCACACAACCACATACATAACATATAACAAAAATATCCAAATGTTTAGAGATAATATTTGTAGAACCAAAAGACATATCCCTACAATACATACTAATATCCTTACAACGTAGAGAAATATCGTATCCTGCTTAACAAATATCCGAGTTTGACAAACTAATATCCACACCCAAATTCAGCAAGGTCGTCTTCCAAGTCAGTGAGATGGTCATCATGTTGAAAATAGGTGTCCTGCGTGAGCACTTCCAATGCTTTCAATCTCTTTTCATAGACAATCTTCTTTCGACGACGCTCTTTCTCATTCGTGGACTTATAACGTTCCTTGCCGTGCTTCCTTGGATTACTCTTCTCCTTGAGAGAGAGGCCACTTGTTGGTATAGAATTCCCTACAATGTTAGTGGCTTAAGTAATCCGTCCAATGATATTAACTTATACTAATTTACAAAAAATATTCGATACACTTACCGTCCTCGCTAGTTATAGTCTTTGACAATGCTTTGTTTGCCTCCTTGCACACTTTCTGCAATGCTCCCATCCACCTGTTGTACACTTTCTCATCAGCCATTGACAATTTTTTTGCGAGCTGATTAAACATTGCAGTGGTTTCTCGGTACCTCATTGCTATATCTCCTTTTCCCGTCTCGTTCTCATGACTATGTGAAGTATCGTCCGAAGCATCAGCATCACCAACCTCTTTCCTTCTCGCCTCCAATTATCTGGAATAGTTCTCATACTATCGTTCCCAAACTCTCCAAGCAATCGCATCACCTTAAGCATATGCCGACATAAGACCCCGAATGTTCTAAACATCCTACAATCGCATACCAATGTGGCCGTAGAAGTATCGACAAGAATGACATGTTCATCGCTACGCTCACCATCCTCCATCTTATATGTACGGTAGCTAATGAAGCCATCATCCCTATTATCTGGGACAAGTTCAATTAGATAGTCTTCAATTTCCAGATACTGCTCTTGAATCCGGTTGAAGATGTTTTTCGTGAAGACCTTGGCAGCATGTTGCAGGATCGAGCTTTTCTCCAACACTATGTAAGGGGATGATTGTTTCCCATCGTAGTCGGACTCAGTCTCTTTGCGCCTTTTGTCAGCCAACAAACTGCATGTATGAAGAAAACCAAATTCCCCAGACTGATATCCATTGACAAACAGAGCAAATATCCAAACAACACAAAAATGTATCACACCATCACATACAAATACCAGAAAAGCATCTACAAATATCCTTAAGGTGCTAAGTAATATCCATAAATGTTCATCTAGTATTTGGATAACGTACCAGGTAAAGTGGATGAAAAACTCGTCGATATTATGTTTCGGTTTCAAGAAGAGTCGCACTTGTGCATTGCACGACTCACTGGCTTGCGTTGTCAACATTCCCGCTGTGAATTGATCTCTCAGATATAAGGAACACCATTGATGATGAAATTTCTTCAAATATTGCATCCATTGGTGGCCATCGACAGTTTCACTACCGGGAAAACAATCAGAAACCATGCTGCTCCATGCGTCATCAAACTCGGCCTCGGTGCCAACGTAGTAGAAAAGATAAGCAAGATGATTTTGGAACTTATGCCAAAATTTCTTGCTCTTACGAAGATCTTCTTCGCATTCATCAAGATGTGCCAAGTATAGAGGGCATGAAACACATCTGGCCACTCCTTTCTAAGGGCAGCTGCCATACCAGAGTCCTGATCTGTGAAGATGGTCACTGTGAGTTTCCTCTTCATGCACCGACTAAATGCTTCAAACAACCATTCAAAAGAAGAAGTTGTCTCGTCATATAACAAACAAGTGCCAAACACACAAGTTTGTGGGTGATGATTGAAACCTACAAACATCCCTGCAAAAGACTTGGTATTAAAAACAATGCATAACCGCTTGCGTGTCCATAAAAATAAGGAAAATAAGTGGTCAACATACCCAATGGCCGGAAGTGTTTATTGGTTCGGAAGGTGGTGTCGAAGGAGATAGAGTCTCTGAAAAGTGCATAATCTTCAAGCATCCTACTGTCTGCCCAAAAAATATTGGCAACTTTCTCCTCACAATCTACCTCTACAGCATAAAAGAAGCCGAGATACTTCTCCTTTTGGTCTTGAAAGTAGTCAAGCAAGAAAGTCGCTTCGCCACGAGACATAGTCTTTTGTCTGTTCTTATTCAAATGGTTCTTCTGATCACATTTGGTAAAAGTCAAGTTCTTATACCCTCCGGCACACTCAGCCAATAGCTGATACGATGACCTAAGACTCATCCCGGCATTGCGATGTGCTTCAGCAACAAGTCCTTGAGGAACGTTCACAGACTTGTTTGACTTTATTATGTGAGCATGCTTGGTGGAGTGAAAATCATGATTGCGAGCTCCAATGAAATTGTGCACCACGTATCCATCCCTATTCTCACCCCATCAGAAACGAACAAGGGCGGGGCATTCAGCCCTAATTCGAGACCTCTTTCTTTTAGGGAGGCTTCTCTCTACAACCGAATCCTCTCCATGTTTCTGTTTCTCAACATTGACTTCTTCCGTTGACCCTTGCTTATTACAAACATAATAAAGGTAGGCATAAATTTCCACCACCTCTCCTTCAGAATTCTTCTTTTTTCTCAAATGTTGCGAATCTACTCGAACACCAAACCCTTTTTTTGTGAGCATAGCGTTCATAGAAACGAACACACTCTTCCTTAGTGCGAAAAAGATGTTATTCCTCGCTTCATCATCTTCTAGGTCCGAAGTGTTGTGAGCTGCGAGATATTTCCATTGCCAGTTAGTATCCAATGTGCCCAGAATAATTCCCAGAATACGTCTAACAAATATCCGTAAACATTAGTATCCATTAATCTTAAACTAGTATCCGATTGCTCCAACGATGTATCCACACTATAATCCGACATACTAGTATCCACAATAATTAAATGAATATAAAAAATGCCCATATTAGTATCCACACAAATAAACATAGGCTACAAACTACGTCCAACAAATAGTAGGTAAGTAGTATCCAACTAGCTCATAGTAGAATCCCAGGAGACCAACAAACATTAAACTCACACCCAAGACATTAAATTTCATTCAATGCTCCCAACCAAAACTCAACAACACAAACTTATAAATATGTCAATCCACAATCACCTTCTTCTTCTTGTATAGTTGCATCGAAGCCGAACACACAACCACCATCTATTTGAGTCAGACCTTCTAATACACCATCAACAAATTCTTCTTCTTCATGGGACGAGCTCGTTGATGGACGATCTAACTCGGCCTCATCATCGATCATCATCAGCAACGTTTCCTGGACGGCGGAGGATGAAGAGGAAAGAGACAGGCCGCCGCCGGCGACTTTTGCGTCGGAGAAAAGAAGAGGGAATTCAGAGAAAAGAAGAGAGAAGGAGGGGGTGGGAGAGTTGAGAGAGAAAAAGTGGTTGTGACATTAATTGCCCCTATCACTTCTATTCTTTCCCCAATTTTTTGAAAAGACCCAAAAGCCCACCCAAAACTGATTCGGGCCCACCCATACTAAGATGTTCACTATAACAAGTATCCACGCCACCACGAATAGTATCTCAACAATCCACACAAATATCCATCACAAGAAATAAATGAATATTCTTTAGGTTCAAAAAATAATCCAAGAAACCCAAATAAATATCCACATAATACAAACAAAAATCAAGAAATAAGTAAAACATATTACAACAAACACTGACAAATATCCACAACACCCCAACTAATATAAAATTTTTGTACCCTAACCCTAAACCCTAAACTCACCCTAATCACTAAACACTAAAAAAATAAAACTATTATTGTTTGCCCAAGCCGAGAATATTCAAAGGTTACACACAAATATCTAAACACATGAACTATAGGAATATTTCCTCAGGTTCAAATAAATATCCACACAACCCGGACAAATATCAAAATATTTTAAAGAAATATCATGTGATTAGTAAAAAGTATTACAACTAGGAAAGACAAGTATCCACAACATACCAACTAATATCTTCTATTTGTACCCTAACCCTAAACCCTAAACTCTATCACCCTAATCACTAAACACTAAAAAAATAAACTATTATTGTTTGCCCAAGCCGAGAATATTCAAAGGTTCCACACAAATATCCAAACACAGGAACTAAGGGAATATTTCCACAGGTTCAAATAAATATCCACACAACCCAGAAAAATATCAAAATAATTTGAATGAATATCATGAGGTTAGTAAAAAGTAGGCAAAATACAGTTATATCCACAATTATCAGGTTTGTGACAAATATATCCACAACTATCGAAATACACGAAATATCCAAAAATCGGAAGGTTTTGTGACAAATCTATCCACTTCCGTCTGAAACTATAACGGCGTGTTAGACAACGTTAAGTTGACTAACAGAATGCTGAATCGATGCCATCTCACCTGCCACATAAGCCAAAAAGCAACCAAACTTTACACGTAGATGCCAAATAGGCTTAGTTGAATAAGGGCAAAATACAGCCGTATATCCACAACTATCAGGTTTGTGAAAGATATATCTACCACTATCAAGTTTGTGACAAATATATCCACAACTATCGAAATACACGAAATATCCATTTCCGTCCACTCCGTTAACTCCGTCAGTTAACTTGATGACTGGACAGACGGTGGAGACGGTGGATGCTTAGTTGGCGTGTTTCTGACCCCACTGAATGACGTGGATTAAAAGAGAAAAAATGTAAAAACCCTAAAAACCACAGACGGCGAGACTAAAAATCCAACCCAGAAACACGCCCGATAACCACTGATCCTCCTCCTATCAAATCCTCCACCACCAAATAACCCTACACCATGCCTAGATTTCGATTCCAACCACAATCCCCAACCATTGCCTCCCTTTTACTCCGACGGCTTCCATGTAGTCGGCGCCATGGTGATACCAAGCTTGAATCTCAAACAAAAAAAAGCTTGATCTAACCAAATCGCCAATAGAGAAGACTGCAGCAGCGATGTCTAACAGATAACAGTGTAAAGTTTGCTTGCTTTTTGGCTTATGTGGCAGGTGAGATGGCATCGATTCAACATTCCATTAGTCAATTTAACGCCGTCTAACACGCCGTTATCGTTTCAAACGAAAGTGGATAGATTTGTCACACAATCTTCCAATTTTTGGATATTTCGTGTATTTCGGTAGTTGTGGATATATTTGTCACAAATCTAATAGTTGTGGATATACAACTGTATTTTTCCTAATTTTTTTTTTCTTTTAATCCACGTCATTTAGTGGGGTCAGAATCACGCCAACTAAGCATCCACCATCTGTCTAGTCATCAAGTTAACTGGCGGAGTTAACGAAGTGGACGGAAATGGATATTTCGTGTATTTCGATAGTTGTGGATATATTTGTCACAAACCTGATAGTTATGGATATACAGTTGTATTTTGCCTAAAAAGTATTACAACTAGTATAAACAAGTATCCAGAACACACCAACTAATATCTTCTATTTGTACCCTAACCCTAAACCCTAAACTCTAAACTCTAAACTCTAAAACCCTAATCACTAAACACTAAAAAAATAAAACTATTATTGTTTGACCAAGCCGAGAATATTCAAAGGTTCCACACAAATATCTAAACACACGAACTAAAGGAATATTTCCTCAGGTTCAAATAAATATCCACACAACCCGGACAAATATCAAAATATTTTAAAGAAATATCATGAGGTTAGTAAAAAGTATTACAACTAGGAAAGACAAGTATCAACAACATACCAACTAATATCTTCTATTTGTACCCTAACCCTAAACCCTAAACCCTAAACTCTAAACTCTATCACCCTAATCACTAAACACTAGAAAAATAAAACTATTATTGTTTGTCCAAGCCGAGAATATTCAAAGGTTCCACACCAATTCCAAACACATGAACTAAGGGAATATTTCGTCAGGTTCAAATAAATATCCACACAACCCGGACAAATATCAAAATATTTTGAATGAATATCATGAGGTTAGTAAAAAGTATTACAACTACGAAAGACAAGTATCCAGAACACACCAACTAATATCTTCTATTCGTACCCTAAACCCTAAACCCTAAACTCTAAACTCTATCACCCTAATCACTAAACACTAAAAAAAAAACTATTATTGTTTGCCCAAGCCGAGAATATTCAAAGGTTCCACACAAATATCCAAATACATGAACTAAGGGAATATTTCCTCAGGTTCAAATAAATATCCACACAACCCGGACAAATATCAAAATATTTTGAATGAATATCATGAGGTTAGTAAAAAGTATTACAACTACGAAAGACAAGTATCTAGAACTCGCCAACTAATATCTTCTATTTGTACCCTAACCTTAAACCCTAAACCCTAAACTCTAAACTCTATCACCCTAATCACTAAACACTAAAAAAACAAAACTATTATTGTTTGCCCAAGCAGAGAATATTCAAAGGTTACACAAAAATATCTAAATACATGAACTAAAGGAATATTTCCTCCGGTTCAAATAAACGTCCATTCTATCTAATATTACCTACTTTGTTCGTATTATCATACGTCAGCTAAATTGTTATGACATAGAACATAAAAGTATATATCGATTTGTTGAAACATTAAACTTCCCTCCTATCTAATATTACTTACTTTGTATAAGCTGTTAATTTTTCAACAAGAAACCCTAACCCCGAACCCTAAACAATATAATCAGGAAAGAATAGATATTCATACTGACCAGACTAAACCTTAAACCCTAAAAGAGAACCCAAACTCTAATGTTGAAACCTTAACCCTAAGCTCTATACCGTAAACCCTAAATCCTAAACAATCAACCCTAAAAAATAAACTATAAACAATAAAAATTATTATTATTTAATGGGCCTTCGGCCCATGGGCCCTCAGCGGGCAACCCTAAACTAAGGTTGCAAGTCTTATGTGTTAGGACTTGATAGTGTGTAGGACTTGATAGTGTGTTTAATTTGATGTAAGACACAATATTCCAATCATTCACAAATTGAAAACCAGAACCCTAAACCCTAAAACGTAAACTCTAAATTGGTGTAATCAGTTTATGGTGGTTGACTTATTTTGGACCGCCGTTAAACATTAGTTTAATGATGGATATTGGCTTGCGAAGGAAGAATACTAGTTCATTTCAACAATGATGCAAAACAATATCAACATAACAGAAAATAATATCGACTGAGAACAAATAAATATCCACACAAACAAACATACATAAATATCACATGGGGCCCATCAATTTTCGTTCTCTTTCCACTCCTCTCCATTCTCCGGCCCAAACTCAAGCCGGGCCCACCACGCCACTTGCTCGGCTCCGCCGCTGCCGCCGCACGCTGGGCCGGCTTCTACACGTTGGCCACCTCCAGCTCACTTAAGTGAGCCACCACCACGCCGCCTCTCTCCTCTGTTGGATGAAACATGGGTCGACGTGGCCCAAAATTCTGCCATGTTAGTATCTGCTAACCCTTATAGCAGTTAGCAGATTAACTTCTGCGACTATGGTAAAGTGTAAAGCTCAATAAATTAATAGTCATAAAAATAGTTAAGTTATAATAGTTTTTCATTAATGATAAATAATAATTTATTAATTTAAAGAGATGTTTTTATAACGTATATAGTTAACATAAACGATTTTATAAATACATAAATAATTTTATTCTAATACAAACCTAATTTTTTATATTTTGATAAAATTAAATTTCAAGCTCCATTATATTATTTTAATAATCTAAATTCATACATAATTACTTGAATACTCCATTAATATTAATAGTATTCATACGATAACCTATTGGATTTTAATATTAATCGTATCTTTCAAATATTCAAGTTCATACGATAACCTATTGGATTTTACGTACTCATTGCACTAAACTTTAATAGATAAAACTATGAATCACGCATGATTTAGTTTATCTGTGCAAGATAAATATTCAATATTACTTGCAACTTTATATTCATTGGCAATACCTTTAATATAATTCATCGAATATATGGTGACCTGATTTTCAAGTTTTCTACTATACTTGAACTTATGGATGATAATGGGGCGGATTTGCCTAAACCATCCTCATCTCCATTTTAAAATATTCAAATCCATACTCGCTCCATACCCATTTTGAAAAGAGTTTGCAAACTCATCCCCATACACGTGGTTTTTGGGTACCCGTGATTTATGCTTGGATTTGATTGCATGATGTTTTTGCATGTTGATATGGTTAGGATTCTCTCAAGTTATTGTTGGCCTTGTAAGTTACTTTTGATCCACTACCTAAGATCGAGATTCAGTAAATGTTATTTGGCTTTTATTGAGTTGTATGATCGTGAGTAGTGTTTGCTTGGGGACAAGCAAAGTTCAAGTGTGGGGTATTTCTGATGACATTCTATTTATAGTGTTCATCACTCCCACATTTGATATATTTTACCCTTCTATCAATGCATCTTTAGTGGTTTGATTATATTGAAATTCATAACTATTTGATTTATGAGCTTATGATAGACGTTGAGTGTGTTTTTATGTTATTTTACGCTTTTTGGTGTTGTTTTGTTCTTTTCAAGGGTATAATAGACTCAAGATAAAATGAAATCACAAAGGGACCAAATGGATCAGAAGTAGGTCAAGAATACAAGCTCATGGGCTCTAATAGAGATGGATTCTGATGCCGAAAGCTCAAGTTATAGACTAGAGAATAGTATTTTGAAGAGAAGACTGGTCAAACGAAGTTCAAACGAGTTGAAATTTGAGGAGTAAGCCCATTGGCCTAAGTGGAAGTTGCCCACAAAAAATGGTCTAATTTGAAGAAGAAAATCCAGTGGTGGGTCTAGTCGTCGTAGGGTTGCCCGCTGATGCCCTAACTTCTAGAATACTTCCTCAGCAAGTTACTTAGTTCACAAGTTGAAGGAAACCGACTTCAAGTAGGAAAAGGAAGGTTTTGGCCGACTTTGAGAGGAAAAATTCCTGAAAAGCCCCTTCTATAACTAGTATAAATAAGAGGGTAGGCTATAGCTTTTATGCACACCTTTTACCAGCACTCTATCCTAAGGGCACGAGTAGCAATCCATAGATAAGAGGAGAAACTCTGCTAGAATTCATCGAGGAAGCATCCACCATTGATGCATGTATCAATAGTGATGTCGTTCTACTCTCTATGTATTGCTAGTTGATTTGTTTAGGTATGTGATTCTATTATTTTTTTGCATCACTTTCTATGAGTTAATAGAATGCTTATCTTGTTTTATGTTATGATCATCGATGCCTATTCCTTTAGATTCTTTAATCATCTCTTCTGTATGATCATCATGCTTTATATCATATAATGTTTTAATTACTCTATGTGCATGAATCTATTATGATGCTATTCTATGCATTGTTTAGACTACTATCATGTGAGGCAATAAAACTAATCTCGTGTACAGTGTACTAGGCATCTTCTTAGGTGTGTATAGGAGGACTAGCTACCCTTCTATGCATGAATAAGGATGATGCTTGATTATTAGATCATCGATTATGGCACAAGAGGCCCACACTTAATCATGTGTTATCCTAGCTTCCTTGTTCTCCATTGATTATGTGATTGCATGAAGCGAATGCATGCAATAGTTAGTAAACTATCTATTACAAGAGGCGCATGCACAGGTAAAGAATGACATAAGAGGAAGGGATATGACATCATAATAAATGATGCATAGGTGCATGTTATTAAGGATCTTGTATGCATGAGCATCTAGAATCACTACCTAAATATTACTTTACTTGCTTGCATTGATTTTCATTTACTTGCATTAGTAGTCTATGACCTCGAATTAGGACACATCAACCCATCTTGTTTTACATTTCTTTGAATTACAACTTGAGTATATTAGTTATGTTCTAGTAGTTACTATCAAAAGAACTCGTGGAATACGACCTTTGGGCATCCTAGGATTTATAACTCGATTTACTACATCAAACTTGGTAAGGTTTATAATTGAGTTGAGTGCCTTTTCATATTGGCGATAATAGAGAATTTGGGATTTTAAAAAAGATGGGTGGAAATAATTGTTTACGTTGTATCCACTCTATTTTTCTCAACATTAAAGAATTACCATCATAAAAAATAGGGCTAATACCACTAGAAAACCCAAACTATTAATAATGTGTCATTTGTGTCCTAAAGTATGCAATATGACATTTGTGTCCCAACCTATTATAGTTGTGTGTCATTTATGTCCTGGCGATTTTGTTGACCATTAAAGTTAACGGTTGACTAGATGGTGGTCAAAGTGATGTTGACTTTTGTTGATGTGGCAAAAATCAAACAGCCACGTAGATGTCACATAGATGCCACGTCAGATTATTATAAATTTAAGATGAATTAAAATAAGAAAAATTATATTATATAAAAATAAATCAAAACAATAATTAAACCCACCCTCATCATCTAACTCCACCGTCTCACCAAAAACAAAAATCATCTAACTGCACCGCAAAACCCTTCAAATAAAAATCTCACTGTCGCGGTGCAATAAGCACTACCTCTCCTCCGACCCAAATTCACTTCCTCCGCCAAGCCTCAGTCCATCGACGCTCACCTAACCACCACCACAACAATTTTCCATTCTCGCTTAACTCTAATCATCCCCTATTTTGATGGTCCCCAGATCTGGAAGAGCAGAGAAGCGTTGGATCGAGAAGAACAGGACCTCCCGCCCCAAATTCACTCCCTCCGCCAAGCCTCAAACTCCGTCGCCAAGAAAAGGACCTTCACGCTGACAGCGGTGAACTGATTCAGCCGCGCGCAGCCCAACTGCTTCTCCTCCCTCCGCCAGCTTCTCTGTTCAGAAAGGCGATTCGCATCGTTGACCGGTTGGTCAACACGCTCGCCGATTGCGCCGGGCAGTGCAAAGGCAAGATGAAGGTTGGCGACGAGGAGCTTGAGATCCTGAGCCGTCGCACCCCGGCGACGTCAAGATTGGTGGCCACCTCTTAGATTTCCTATTCGCGGCGCTGGACCCGTCGACATCGTCACTTCTATGGGCGGTCTCGCTGCTGGATTCTCTAAGCGAGGGTTGAAGGGAGAGTGAGAAAGAGCGGAGGTTGAGTTGAGCGACTCTTTGGTCTTCGTCGATTGCACACCCCCATGGCAAGAACAGGTTCTCTAGGTTTCGCCGACAATGGCGGCGACGCAGGGTTGGAGAAGCGGGGTCGAGTGAGGAGAGAGGAGACCAACAGTTTTTTTTGTTTCTTTTAATTTCTGTTAGTTTATTTATTTTTAACGAAAAATAAATAATAAAATTCCACGTCAGATGCCACATAAGCGCTGACTAGATTTTCTGTTAAAAACTAACGGTCAACACTAGTCAAACTCTATCAGAAAAATAGTTTAGGACACAAATGTCATATCGAATACTTTAGGACACATTCTTAATAGTTCGGGTTTCCTAGTGGTATTAGCCCTAAAAAATAATTCTACTATAGGGAGGACTGAGACAAGGAGATCAAATCTCTACATATTTGTTTCTTTTTGCGACTAAAGGCTTCTCTACCCTGATTTCAAAGGCAAAAAGGACAGGGAGAATTGAATGAGGAGACCACATACGGTATCATTTATCGGTCCGGGATGATAGTATCCTTCTCACCAAAGCTACCCACCCAAATATGAACAAATGAAAAATATTCTAATTCTCTATGAGATTGAGTTGAGACAAATGTGAACTTGATGAAATCGAAACTATCATTTAGCTCTAAAATCTTCCAAGCAAAGAGAGATGAGCTTGTTGTAATTTTGGGTATGAAGACCGTTGACCATCATGTCAAACTCTTTTTGGGGATTGCCAACGTAGTGGGAAGGGACTTGATTAATAGAGCGAGGAAGAAGGTTAAACTTTGAAAAAGTAAATTGTTTTTAAATTCATGGAAGAATGTACTAATCAAATCTATTGCCTAAGCCAAGAGTACATTGCTATGTCAGTTTTCGTGATATCAGTAGGGTGCTACAAGAGATTCAGAGTAGTATAGCTAACTTTTGGTCTGAGCAGAAGGAAAGACACATTGGATGAATTGGTTGGACTTATGTTAAATAAAGAATAAAGGGGAATGAGATTTTGAAACTTACACAGTTTTGACCAAACGCTCATGGGAAAATAACTATGGAACATACTACAAACACCTAAATTGCTAGTTGTTAGAATTTTAATGGTCAAATACCACTTATAAGAGATATCCTAGAAGCATAGGAAGGTTATAACCCAACCTATGTCTATCATAGTTTAATGTCAATAAAAGAGATGCTCAGAAAAAGGTTACTTTGGAGAATTGGAAATGCAAGAAATGTGTATATATGGCATGAACTTTAGGTGAAAAGTGTAGAAAACGGTAAGGTATAATAGATCCCTAGTTTTTCGCTAGGGGAATCTACATTAGTTGCACAATTAATCGCAAATATAAGTAAATGCTGATATGAGCTATTATAAGCCTACTTTAATCCAAAAGATATAACAAACACAATGAAGGTCCAATCGCTCTTCTGTCGACTGATGGTGTGAGAGTCTAGAGTTGTAAAGGATCCGAGAAAGTATTTAGTGAAATCAACCTACAAATTAAACTCCGGCAAAATCACAATGAAGATGAGACAAGCGAGACCCAAGTTCCTATTTCTTAGAATAGACTACTGAGTTTGAAAATCTTTCCCAAAAGTGAAGGTTATGTACTCCCAACAGAGGGAAACATTGTCAATCAAACCCAAAAAGCTTGTTTTGAGTGCTGATTTTGTAGCTAGAAAGAAACCCATGAGCATATTTTTTGGGAATGCAGATGGGTAAGACGAGTTTGGATACCTAGTGCGATGAGATTTTGGGGTGGAGCTTGCTCACAAATTTCATTTCTTTCATGATGAGGTGGAGTAGGTTTGCTGGAAGATAATTCAGCGATTAAATAGAGAGAGACAAATTATATGCTAGAGGAGGAATCAAATTGTTTGATGATAATTCAACCGTCAATTGAAACATTGGCTCCTTCACTAACCACATTAGCATTTACATTTATTCCTCCAACTATCAAAAAGTCCAACTATTGAAAACGTATGGCAAAAAGTAACGAAACCAATATATTTCAACTGCAAAGTGAAAAATGATGACTTAATGTAATACATAGATTCTAATATAGATCATCATATATACATTGTACAACACATCAACATGATAGAAACATAGTAACTTTCACAGCTTTAGATTTTCTTTTTCCTTCTTTAAGTGTTTGGGTTCTTGATAAAGCACTAGGGAGAGGGGGGCTTTGTTATCAGAATTACGCAGCCAACCAAACAATAGAACGATAATGATGGAAAGGCAGAATTTTCACCACAACCAAGGTGATTACTCGATCGATAAGAGAGCTTGCCAAACAATTCTAGAATCCACTAAGAATAGCTTCACAGGGTTCTTGAAATTAACACACTCAAGAACTAAAAACACTCACGTAGGAGCAATTTTGTTTCAACACAACTTAGCTACTTTACAACGTGAATTGAGGGATATTTAAAGTAAGAAAAACCTAATACAAGCCTAATTGAGCAAGGAAACAAATAAGGTAAAAACAAACCCTAAAAAGAACAGAAAATTCAGCCACAAACTCTCTTTCTTCAAGCACAAGTAAACGGCCTTTTAGCACAGCAAACTGCTAGAAACACAGTTTTCGTACTAACTTTGTGCCTTTCGTTCGAGGCCTTCCAGAACTCCAATCCTTCATCCAATTCCTTCCCTTTCTATACAAACATACCTAGGCTTCATAAAACAGTTTTCTAGCAGTTTTTAGCTTTCCAGATAGCATCTTTGGACGTCTGGAAAATGACCTTATGGACGTCTTCTTGAGCTACCAAGCATACCATCGTGTAGATAATCTTATTATCTTCAAAACAAGCTATCAAACGCAAATTTTCATTGAGGCAATTGTGAGCAGCCTAGTTATTCTGCTAACTGCATAAGTTGTTAGTATATACTAACTAATATCCAAAATGTATGAACTAGTATCCAAGTCTGCCGATTTTACTAAAGTATCTAGATAGCACAGATTAGTATTCAAAACATCACAAACTAGTATCCAGATAATAGATACCAACTAATATCCACAATCAACCAACTAGTATTTAATATTGATACTCTTATATGTTATCTGGATATTCTTATGTGTTATCTAGATACTAATTATGTGATGTATGGAAACTATTCTGTGTTGTCTAGATATTAGTTTGTGAATTTGGGATAATAGTTGATTCATGGTGGATATCAATGTAGTCAAAAGCTAGCTTTAAATCCTAAAAGCCTACACTTTTACGCTTTGGAACCCCCAAATATTGTAGCTTTTGTTCAAAAAGTCTTTTGCATCAAAAGCCCAAGTAAAAGCCCTCAATCCCAGTAAAAGCCTTAGAAGCTAGCTTTTGACCACTTCTCAACGCTTTTGATATTCGAGTATGAGGATCATATTTGGTCGTGTTTGGTTCAATTTTTTGGACAAAAGAGAAAAATGATGCTGTCTTATTTGTTTTCTAGTCAGGTTATCCTTTCAATCTTTGCTTTTATGAATTTAGCATCCCTAATTCACCGCCACTTTTCCACATTCTCATATTTTCTCGGCCTCCAAAACCACATGCCACATCCAAAGTCCTGCCTCCAACTCTTTTCCCATAGTTTCCCGCAACGTGCATCCAACTTCCTCTTACTAGGCTCCCACTGCGACAATAACTTGGACATCTTCATCCGATGCATCAACCCTCCCCATCCCTATAACTCCTATCCCACCTCTATGACTATGTTGTCGTCAAAGCTCATCTCCTTTAGCCTCACATTTCGCCACTTTCACTTATTAGTGGAGCTTGTCTATAGCCCTTCTAGCTTCATCATTTGTTATTGGTATCCTTTCTCATATGTTTATAGAAAGCAATAGGAAGGTGGTGAATTCTTGTTTAAAGGCATATTAATTTTGTTTAAGTTTATGAGAGTAATATGTTAAATGAGCTAGTTCATCTCTATATTCATATTTTGCATAATACAAGTTATTGTTACAATATTTATATTAAAATTATATGATGTGCAAAAGCTTACGCTTTCAAGCTTCGCTTTTGCGCTTCCGCTTTTACCCATCATTTCGCTTTTACCTAGAATCTAGACTTTGACTGCATTGGTGGATATTAGTTAGCAAACCTTGAATACTAGTATGTGTTCTCTAGATATTTTAGTACTTGGATACTAGTTCATGTATTTTGGATATCAGTTAGTATCTTCTAACGAATCTTCAAGTTAGCATATTAACTTTCCCCATTGTGAGAACCAAGCCTCCAAAGTAGGCCACCTGAAACAGTTAAAATACTTAACCAAATTCTGCTCCTTTTCTTGCCAATTGAGATTTCTTCTTCATCAAGTAATTTTGGCTCGTTGATTAACCGATTTGGAATCATATCAGGCTCCCCCTCTTAAAAAGCTTTGACCTTAAACCTTGATGCTGCTTCTTGTCAAACTCATCACAAAATCCCTTCCAAATCGGGTCACGAAAATGATACCCTGAACTTGCAATTGCGAACTTCAAAACTTCGTTAGCTCGTGAATTTGCTGTTGTTTCCCACAATTCGAGCTCCAATATATTGGTGGGAATCCAAAGGACCTTTCCCTTGCAAACAATTCGCTCAATTGCACCCAAAACTTGCTGCGCAAATTTTTCAGTTTCCGGTGACAAAATCCCAGAATCCGGCGACTTTGAGTTTTTCGGCGAGACCTCCAAATTTGGGCGTTTCTCTTCTAGGCCACTCCGAGTCAATTCGTTGCTCACGTCCGACTCGTCTCGAACCTAGGAATTGATTCGAGCTAATCCCGTGTGTCAAAAGTGTGCGAATCGCCTCCAATTAGGATTCCTCTGTTTCCCGCCGTCAGGAAATTTAAAATTTTCGGAATCCGGCAACAATTTTCCAGAATCTGGCGACCAATTTCGAGATTTCGGCGACCCAATTGCACAATTAGGCGTTTTCGATTTCGGCTTCTCCGCGATAAATTGATCGATCCTAAAGCTTCCTTGGACCTCCCAGAACTTGTTTCACTCCTTCTCGATCGAATTGTGCCCAATCTCTTCAACCAATTCATAATTCTCGGCTTCATTGTTCTTCGTGTTTAGGCCCGAATTTTGTGAATTGAGCGTTTCCTCCTCGACGTGATTCGACTCCAATTGATCAGTGCTACACCTTCCTGGCGTCTCAACGAATGTGTCGTCCTCGGCCATTTGCTCTGACTCATCCCTGAGACTTCCAACCGATTCAATCTCTTTCTTCCCCTGCATCACCATCGGAAAACAGAGGTACTCCACCTAAATCAAACTCATCATTTTGACTAGAATCGAGTCGATTCCCTCAATCGAATTCACTCTTGGGGCGACGACAATCGTCGTGAATTCATTGGGCTCGCTCGACTCTTCCCCCACGTCGCTGCCCGATTCTTTCTCTTTGCTGCTCTGTCCTGCAATTGAGGAACAGAGGGCCCCGTCTCTGCCAGGAGTTTTTACTGGGTCGACGTTCCACGACCACGTTTTCTTCAACATGGCTTGTTGATACTCCTCCTGAAGTCGGTGTAGCTCCTTCATATCATCGGCAGCCGCTTCCGGAGCCAAAGGGTTCACGACGAACACTTTGTTTCGACTCCAAATTCGAAACTTCTTGCTCCGTCGACATGCAAAACAAACTTGACAATCTCTGAACCATGGCTGTCCCAAGACTATGCTGCTGGGAAGATGATAGACCACGTCACACAGAATTTGATACTCGTATCGGCCAATCGAGAATTTCACGGCCACCTGAGACACTACAATGCTGGATTTGTTTTCGTACGGTGATTGGAACACGTAGGGAGCTGGATGAGGCTGTGATTGTAATTCCAGCTTGCTCGTGACCCTGCAGGAAATCAAGTTCCTATCCCTGCCTCCATCGATGAGCACCAAACCCAACTGATCATTGAGTAATCCTCATGTGAAGATCATCGATTTTGCTAACTCTTATGCCGCCATGTTGCTCTGTTTTTGCGACTGAAATTTCGCACAAAAACAGCCTCAATCAATCCTTCTCGCCACTAGCATCATTTTGTTGCTGTTGTGATTGCATTGGTGTTGTGCAAACAGGTATACAACAACAACAGAAAAAAAAAACAAACAACGCAAACCTGTTTAGTTGATAAATCTGAGAACTCTTAAAAGTTGACAACAAAACATAGAAACACGTTTAGTTACTTCTATAACAACTAAAAACTAGAAAAGGGATATTTTCAATATCAAACAAAGTCCCACAAAATCCAACTTAGATCAATTTCAAACCACCGTTTCACCCTACTGCAACCTCCCCATTTTCTGATTTTAATTGTTGGTGCAGTGCAAAACCCTAGCCACCATTGTAAAACACAAGAATTGACATTCCTCCACCACCACCATCGCAAAGGAAAGGGGATCAGTGTTCCCTCATAGTGCGTGAACCTTGGCAGGGCATTTAATAAGGTTTTGGAGCGAAAACTTGGAATTCAGTGGAAAGAATTGTCAGTATATCTACAGATTTTTGAACAAATTGGTATAAGTTATAACCGATAACGACACAGGCAATGGCACAATATAAAGGATTTATATCAAAGACGATAAGGGTTGGCCGGAGTCAAAGAGAAGGACAGGTTGGTCGGGGTCTGTTGGACCCGAGGATTGGTAGGCGATACCAGCAAATAACGGCGACGATGCTGGACGGCGGGATAGTTGGATGCAACGAGGACTCGATGGCGGGAGAGTTGGACGGTGGCGAGAGCTGGAGAGGCAGTCGGCCGGATCGTGCTCGTCGGAGATAAGGAGAGAAGGAGGAGGGGTTGTGGATCGACGGTGGACATGACCAGGATGGACAGAAACGGGGCGGAGATTGGGGTCCAAACAAATGGATACGAAAAAATGATAAGAAATGAGCTACGGGGATTCGAATTGCGGGTGATTTTAATGAAATCACACAGGAAACCCGTGTCCAACAGATTAATAAAACAGATCCAAAGTAATGAATTGTTGTTTCTCTTATTTGGGCCTGGTTGTGTGAATCTGTTTCACAACAAAAATGAAAAACCCAACTAAACATTTTTTTCTTCTTCTTGGTTTCTACAATTTTTAAGTACACAACAGGAAACAAAAACAAGCAACAATACTAAACGGAGCCTAAGGTTCTGATGCCACAAGGACCAGGGGGTGCTTTGTTATCAGAATTACGCAGCCAACCAAACAATAGAACGATAGCGATGGAACGGTAGAATTCTCTCCACAACCGAGGTAATTACTCGATCGATAAGAGAGCTTGCCAAACGATTCTGGAATCCACTTAGAATAGCTTCACAAGGTTCTTGAAATTAGCTGCGGAATCCACTTGAGCTCCAAAGTAGGCTTCACAAAACAGTTAAAACACTTAACCAAATTCTGCCCCTTTTCTTGTCAATTGAGATTGCTTCTTCGTCAAATAATTTTGACTCGTTGATTAGCCGATTTGGAATCATATCAGTTGTCTTCTTGAATCTCCTTTTTAATTTATTGACAGCAAAACGTATTTATTTATTGAGCACAGTTCAACAAACTCCATAACACTTTACTTACCGAACACAAACAAAAGCAGCAAGGAACTTGAAGCCTACATAGCTCCTCTTTCTCTCTTAAGCTTTTCTACAAACATCTCCTTCACAAACCCATCCTTCCTTCCCCTCTCCCCCTTCTTCTTTTCCATCTTCACTGATCCCTTCTTCATTAAGAGCACATTTGGGATGGACATCAAAATCACAAGGTTTGCAGCTGTATGACCAAGCACCTCCCATCTCCTCACAACCATTGCACATGTACAGTTTCCCTTTCTTCCGCACAAGCTCATGCTCATGAAGTTGTTCGAGCCTCACTTTCTCCGGCCACCAATTCGCTTTCTCATCCAATTTGTGCTCGAGCTGCTCCAGATGTTCTTTAGTGAAAGGATAGGCATCCACTCCATGAAGTGCAAAGGCATCTCTGGCTTCCATTGTCGATGTCCTGCCACTCGGCCCAATCGCCACGACAGCAGGAATGCCTGATATCTTGAACTTCTTAGTCATAATGGTCTTGATCTCGGGGTCGAATGGAACAGCTAGCCAAGGCATTGTTGAGAAGTACTCGTCGAACGAGGTTTGATCGCGGTCGCTGGA
The DNA here is from genome assembly GCA_946122785.1 of Linum tenue. Lineage (NCBI taxonomy): Eukaryota > Viridiplantae > Streptophyta > Magnoliopsida > Malpighiales > Linaceae > Linum > Linum tenue. The sequence continues at coordinate 64,035,348 of CAMGYJ010000006.1, read as the reverse complement.
GATGAACACCACTTCAAAGTTGTTGTCTATTGCCTTGAATTCAGGGTATGCTGCAACAAGCTTCGGGGTAAATTTGCGGCAAGGAGGACACCAGTGAGCTGAGAAGTATAGAAGAATGTTCTTCCCAACTAGTTCAGAAACTGGAACCTGTCCAATCAAAACACAAAGTCAATTATGAGAAGTTTAATCAAGGTTTCTGTTAATACATTTGATGTGTGAATTAGACTATAGATTCACCTTCGAACCACTCGAATCAATAACAAAATCGGTATCACCATGAACCAAAATCGACTCCAGCGTCTGCGATTCGAAGCTTGCCTTCTTGATCTCATCAAATGCAGCAAGCTTCTCTGGGCTAAACGGGTAGGCTTCGATACCAAAGTCTTCGACGAGCTCAGCAACATTCGGGTTCATTGTTTTCCCATCCGGTCCGATCAGAATCACCGAGGGAATTGTTCTGAACTGAAAGTAGTCCAGTAGCTTGCTGCAGGTTTTGTCCTTGAATGGCACAGCCAGCCATGGCATTGCCTCGAAAGACTTTTGAAAGGCATCCTCGCTGGAGTCGAACGATGCAAGCACAACCTCCAATTCCTCTCCCTTCCCCTTCACTTTCTCGTAGAAGTCCACTAGTTTGGGAGTGAATTCAGCACATGATGAGACGGCGTGAATTGATATGTACAGGCAGGCCATTTTCCCTTCAAGATCAATCACAGCAGTCTGCCAAAAGTCCCATAAACCGTAAAGAGCTGTAACGAGTTATGAATGTCAAAGAACCAGTTGATCCCAATAATTCGAGTTGTTGGGTGATATTCAATCATAGACCATATATCATCTACTAACAACGAAATCGAAAAGATGCAGAAGACAACCAGAGAACAGGAACACAACTGGAATCCATACCTTGGTTCCATCATTAGATATGAGATAATCACGAGTGGGAGAGACCAACAAAGAGCTCAGAGTCTGATTCTTCTTAGCATTCTCTTGGTCCTCAATCAGGAGATTGAGCTTCTCCTCGGTAAAGGGATAGCCTGCAGCTCCATACTTCTGCACAATCTTGACTCCTCGGCTACAAGAAACGTTTCCTTGTGTGTCAAGAATGACGAGGTGAGGAGTAGCCTTGACTTTGAACAGCTCCTTGAGGCTGGCACGAGCATCTAAATCGGAAAACGGAACGGCAAGCCATGGCATCTTGGAGAAAAGTTCATTGAACGGTTCCTCATCTTCGTCGGAGGAAATCAAAACCACTTCGAATCCGCCATTGGAGGAGAGCTCTTGATGGGTTTCCAACAAGAGCGGGAGGAACCTCTGAGAGGGTCCGCAGGCAGAGGCAGAGAAGTACAGTCCCAAAGTCTTCCCACTCAAAGTACCGATTTTGACCTGTACCCACATCAGAAAATCAGATATCAGAAACTGGGTAAACTACGATTAAAGGGAAACAAGCATATAATTTACCTGGTCGCCATTGCCGCGGATGAGAAAATCCCTGTCTTTTGCAGAGAGGAAGGAGAACAAGCAATCAGAGTCCTGCTGGCTTCCCATTTTGTGCCTGTTGCGGAGGATTCGCTTCGTTCTGCAGACTATGTAGCTGTAGAAATAATACCCGGTAACAGTAGTTGACGATGATTATACCTAAAATATAATGATCACAATTCACAACTGTGAACTATAACGACAGCAACCTATTTTCTTTGCTTCCTATGTCGTTTTGTCCAACGTATTTCATTATTAGTTCTAATCCTGTGTTTCTTTCTTTTCTTTTGTTGTATTTATCCCTATGGCCCTAGGATTTATCATGTGTATCTATTATCCCTACCTTTATCAGCAGGACATGGACGGTTTGATACCTGGTCCTTCGTCAGTATCTAGAAATGGGGATGAAGTTTTCTTAATAACTGTGGCTAATGCGTAACAGAAGATGACAAGAACCTTCTGACAGCTGATTCTCGGCCGCTTCCTTGAATCCTCGTCATATCGCTGGGCTTCAAGCTATTGGAGAAGACGTTTAATTGTAGCACAAGACGAATACCAACGGACAACCCAAAGTAAGGCAACCATTGGAGGTGGCGATTGTGCTATATTTTTATTTAGGATGATGTCCGGTTATTCGCTTAGCGGTTACATGGCTAAACTAACTAGTAATCGACGGTTTCCAGTGTAATTGATAATTTTTTTGGTCGAAAACGGAGTGTTTAAAATGGCGCCCTAATCTTTATGCATTAACTAAACGAGGTGTGGAAACTCCCACCCGATCGAAGTATAGCCAATAGAGTAGCGTGCTGCTTGGTACATAAAAAATATGCATCCTAGTAGAATAGTGTAATTGATAATTGAATAGTCGTTAACGATTAACCAACAACTAACCGTATATAAATATTTATGTTCTCTCCCCCTCCCTCCAAAATGGCTATGTTTCTCTGCCTCGGCATACATTTTCGCTCTTCCTGAAAAAGTTGATGGGCCTCGTATATCAACCTCAAATATTCATGACGGTGGTCGCTGTTCTTTAGCGTATTTGGCGGTCTCGTAACTGGATTGTCTTTTAGGGCAAACAGTTCAGGATTCCAGCGTTAATGTGGCAATTCCACCAACAATATCACGAGTGGGTTACCTTGCCAGCTAACCGCCTTTCCCGATCCTTCGTCTCTCAAGTGAGTCATGAGAGTGGTGGGAGTCATAATACAATGGTTTGCATGTGGGATGAAGCTATCAGGAGTGGGTCCCATTCAGCTGGCGGCCTAATTATCAAAGACCGTGGGGTGTGATCTCTTGGTCAATGGAGTGCAGTTTGATGCTATTGATGACCCAATGGTTGTTGAGCTCATCGTTCTTTGGGAAGTGATTCTCTAGGGTATAGAGAATGGATTTACGGAGGCAAGGTTAGAAGGAGATTCTAAAGTGATCATTGATAAAATCAATTAGGCATGTAGTAGTGATAATCGGGTAGGGGCCATCTTTGAGAAAGTCATGCGCAATTTAGTTGTGCACACTGGGTTAAATGTGCGATTTGTAGCTCGGAGTAGTAACAGGGTAGCCTATTGGGTGGTTAAAAATGCCGTTTCATTGTACCCGACTATGTGTTGTTTCTTTGATTTTCTTGTATGTAATATTTTTGTTTGAATGAATATATATATGATTGTCTTTTGTAAAAAAAAACGGCTATATCCCAACCAAACAAACTATCTCCTCCCAAGTCCCAACACAACCCACTTCTTCTTTCCACAATCTTCTCCTAGTGTGAGCCCTAAATTGAAAAGGGCAAAGAACGTCGTCGATTTTGCAATTAAAATGTAGGCATCAAGATTGGATAGAGAAGTTCGAATTTCAAAGATTGCAAAGGGGCACATGAAGGAAGGATTGCAAATGCAAAGACCGCTACTCCAATTTCTTCCATCAATGACTTTCATCACTCTTCTCCTTGCTCTCTTCACTTTCTTCTTTCAGTCCCAATAGAAACAACAATTCAAACCCAAATCAATTATACAGATTTTAAAAACATACAAAAATGCGCATAGGAAAAAAAAAAAGAGGGAGAGCTTTTGTTGGCTCAGTTACCGATTGTTTATTTTGGTCTAATCTTTGCTAGGGGTGGTTCATGGTCGGGTTTGGTCTAACAGATAATCTAAACTTTTGTTATCAGTTAGCCTAAACTCGCCCAATTTTCCACTGATAGCGGACCGAAGGAGACCTTCGGTTAACTAGCCAACCGACCAAGTGATTTTTGGTTTTTGATCCGGTTAGCTGCGAAACCGAAAGACAATGATATTTTTGTTTAAACCGGGTAACCGACTAGTAGACAGTAGTCAGGTACCAATTATAACAATTGCCAACAAAAAAGTGTCTGGCACAATAAATGATAAATGGCATGTACAAAACGCGGGGGCAAATTTTAGCGAAAAATGACTTTCCGGCCAAAATCAAGTCCGACGATGGGATTTGGAAAGTAATTAGTTAAGAATTAATTAATTGCAGGGTTTCTAAGAATTTTTTTTGGTGGTTACGAAAATCATAAAGGAAAAATCCCGGATTCCAATATCGCGAGAGAGACGTGGGGTAAATCCATTATTTAATAACTAATTGGAGCATTCCCAATTAGAGAGTTCCGAAAATAATTCTTCGAGTCGCGCCCTCCTCCTGTCTTTCAGACCCTAATGCGTCGAGGGAAGTCATAGGTACCTTTTCATATTTGTATATGGAGTACTTTATTTAATTTCCTCTGCAGTATTGCGCTTTGGCGATATTTATCATGCACTACAAAAATAATCAATGTTGTCAAAAGCGAATCGGAGTATGACCCGATAACGTGAACGGCTCGATTTTTAGCGGTCCAACCGGCATTAAACCGTTTAAAATCGTTAGAAAACCGGTAGCTAATAAACAATCAGTATAAATAGCGGACACTTCTTAATCATGGTAAACCATGACTAAATTAGTAAATTACACTCTTAACAATTCCAAAACATGAGTACCAAAAGGGGTGAGACGGCCGGAGTAGGGAAGTGCTCGATTTAAGCCTTTGGCGATGGCTATCAAAGGAGCAGCTGCGGGAAGAAGGGACGGGGACTGGCGAGCGGGGAGCGGCTACAAGGGCTGGGGATGGCGATGATGGCGACGGGACAAGAAGTGACAAGAGCGGAGGAGTTGCTACGGGAAGAGGGGACGGGGACAGGGATGGAGACTGGCGATGGCGAACTAGGAGCTGCTACTTTGACTGGGGATGGCAATGTTGCCTACAGGAAGTGTTGACGGCGACAAGGATTGGCGCCGCTCTTCTCCCTCTGTTCACGAAGAGTCGAAGACGAAGACTGAATTAGAGTTAGGATTTCATTCCTAGGCCCGTGATTTTTCCTTTCGTTTTCAATTTTTTTTATTAAACAGAACGGCCATAAGGGAAAAAACCGAGTGACCGGTTCGAGCGGTTAACCACCTCGGCCGCTCGGCGACCGCTCCATAAAACCGTAGCGGCTAAATGACTGGCCCGAGCAGGATTTGTGACCGAGTGGCGGCTTTATCGGTCCGGCCGGACGGCTCGGTCCGGTCTTAATAACACTGAAAATAATTAGTTTTCCTTTCCTAATTAACGTAACTCAAAGATAATTTGGTAATAACTATTTATTAATGAACTTCCCTAATTAAGATAACTCACAAATAATTTGACAATAACTATTTATTAATTTGTCAATCCCTATAAATTAACTTCCCTATTTATTAATTGACGATCATTTTGGGCTTTGGCAGAATTTGGGGGGAAGGGGAGGGGATTTCGGTTAGCTTAACCGTGGTTATTCGGCTAACTGAAGAATACCATTCTCCTTTCGTCAACCGATTTGCCAACCCTAATCTTTGTCAAATCACTTGATAAACAATTAATCAGTTAAGCGCCATAATAACCGATAACTAACTATATAATTATGATTAATAGACTAATATAAACATCGAAGTTAACGGGAAACAAAAATTTATTGTCCTCTTTAACGTCAAAGTAACTAAAGCTTTGACAGAAGGATACAATCATTACGTTATTATTCTTGACGAACATGAAGGTAGAAAACATAATAGAGAAATACTTTTGTTAATTTACAATTGTACGAAACTACAAAATGCTATTAATCCATGGTAAACTAATCAAACATGCAGCTAATTAACTTATCAACTAGCTACTTGTACGTATATACTTAACTAGTCTTGTGCCCGCCCGATGGGCGGCGAGTTACATTTGTTTGTATATTTACTTATATTATAATATTATATGTCATTTTTTTAAAGGTATGAGGGGTGCTACATTTAATCAAGGTTTTAATCATGATCAACAATAATGTCAAACAACGTTGTAACTTCAAAACTGCTTGGAAAATAGTATTCATACCACCTCATCTTTTATTAGCCTGCAATTTTCAACTTCATAAGTTGTACATGGTTTAAGCTAGCGTACGCCACCTTACCGTACTCATTTCGAGTTTTGCTATTTAGACCATTAATTAACGGAGTTTGGGACATGATACTATACCATAGTCTCTGGGCGAACCCCATTCCATAATTCTCAATCCAAATCGTAAGATTCATTTATAACAAAAATAATAACCAAGGATTATTATTTGTCAAAATATATTAAAGAACAACTAATATGTGTGAACGAAGGTGTATATTACACCTCGATTGTATGCTAGGCTTTTCCACCATTATATTAAAGTACAACCAAACTTGCTATGCTTCTATATTACCTTCAACATTTTATGAATGATATCAAATCGAAATGTTAGTTATAGAGACACTTTGTCTTCGCTTCACATTATCATCAAATATTAAATGTGTGACGGGTTGTAATTGGAATTGTGTGATAACTTAATACAAACATAAAGGCGCCATGTTGTGCAATTAGTACAATAGATGAATTTATAGGACATTGGTCAGGGTATTATCCTGCGTTGGTTTTACGGGACACCGGTTCGTGTATGTCCCGCACTGTTATACAGGATATCGGTGGGGTATGATCCCGTAGTGGATTTACAGGACACCAGTCTATGTACGATCCACAGTGGTGTACATTACATCTAATGTACTATCTGGGGAGTGTATGACTTGGCAAATTAAGAAGTAAAAAGCACTGATCAACCTAACCATGCATGTGATTGAATTCTTGTGTAAAGATTACTTATGATGTGGTTAAGTGATGACTTCCTATGATGTGATATATGAAATGTGCATGTCGATGATGATGGTTATGTAATGGTTTTCTATGGTGTTTTAGACAATGATTTACCATTAGATGGTGTAATGTTTCGCAATGTTGGGACGGGGTTAAATGGTAATGCCGATATGATGTGATACTTAATGCATACATGTTTATACAGTGAGTTATCCAGAGGCTTGGTGATGGTCCTATGCAATGCAGTTAAAATCACGTTTTAAAACTTAAAAGCTTACGGTTTTACGCTTCTAGGTCACCAAAACGCTTTCGTTTCCATATAAAAACTTAAGTGTATAAAATCAGACTAAATTTCGCTTTACAGCTTAAAAGCTTACGCTTTTACGCTTCTAGGTCACCAAAACGCTTTACGATTTTACGCTTTTAGTTCACTAAATGGGTATTTTCATGAAATTAGGGCTTGTTTGTTTGTTGGGTTTGAAAATGAAGGTTTTGAGTTTTGAAAACCTTAAGATTTATGATGGATTTGTTGCATTTTGTATTTGAAAGATAACATTGTTTGTTTAGTTGAATTTTTATCATGGATTTAGTTCATTTGGTATTTGGTTCTCAAAAATTTGACTTCCATAATGTGGTATGTGCAAATATGTGGGGTCCACAGATTTGGAGCTATAAGAGCACCCCCAATGGTGCAAATGAGGGGAATTGCATGCTGAGGTGGCACTCTTGTGCAATTGAAAAAGTGGGGATCATTGTTGGAGGGAGAGTTTCATGGGTTGCAAATTTGCACAACATGAAAATCTGACATGCAATTGCAAGTGATTCAATTGTTTGTTTTTGTTTTTCTTTCTTCTTTTCCCAACCATTTGAGTGGTATTAAAATATAAGTGGGACCCATAAGTGCAATTGCATTGGAATTGCATTGATGTAGCTAGCATGAAATTGATGAGTGAAGTAATTGCTAAAGTTGCTTAGATGGCAGTAGGGACCACACTTGAAAGGGAAGAAGGATTGCATTGTTGGAGATGCTCTAAAAATGGTCCAAATCCGTGGGCCCCACGGATTTGCATACCTTAACAAACAATGACTTTTGGACAAAAACATGATGGTTGGTATTTGGAGACCAAATACAACATCCAAATCTCATTAGCAAACAACACCTAATTATAAAAAGTATATTTTAAAGGTAAATCACCAAAAATAAGAAACATTTGATATTAAAAGATACTTAGATGCATTCCCAACTTCAATAGAGTAATCTAATTTACCAGCTAGGCTCTTCCCAAATTCATTAACATAGAGGGGAATGTGGCTTATTGTTAAAATTTATGTTTATTCACTTATTATTTAGAGGCTATAAGTTGCTCTACTTTAGACATGAATTGCAGATATTTATTAACTTATCTAAAATTTGGTGCACTCATCTTTTACCTAGTATATGTCGTACTTACCATATTTTTAGTGATTTTACAGTATGCGTCAAAAACTTACGCTTTACGATTTTACCCATTTTCCGCTTCTAGGTAGAATCACGCTTTTGACTGCATTGGTCCTATGTTGTTAATGTATGAATTATTTGAGTTTGAGATGATGAATGTGGTATGACATGTGGTGATGAATGGATGTTTATTTTGACTGATAGAGATATAACATATCGGATGTATCTTGACAGTGAAGTTAAGCGAGTAAGGGCCGAGAGGTGGGTGACCGGGAAACTGAATACTCCATATTTTGCCATGGTCACTGGAAGGGACAATAAGTCCTTTCGAGTTGTACTCTTAAAGGTAACGGAGAAGAATTATATCATTATCTTATGAGTCGGGTTATCCGGCGAGTATAAATGGTTACTAAAAATAGAATAGTAATATATGTATTAGCGTGTCACATTAAGTAAGGATTAAAATAGTTATTTACATCTCAACCATTATATATATTAAGATTCGTTTATAAATCTTTTTTAATTAAGATGTTATGCATCTGAAGATGACTCAGTTGCAAATCTACACTCTAGGAAAAAGAAAAGAATTAATGTCAAACAATAAAAAGAAAAAATTATAATTACATCAGAAAAAAGTAAAGACAATGTGTTTTATAATTGTGCATGGAAGAAAATTCCATGATGTACGAAAATTTGAAAATAGAATGAAATTGGAATCGCATAAAAGAAAACATCATGATATCATTTAATATGCGAGAAACGTAAAATTCATTCCCTAAAGATGACAAATACATATGTATATGTCCATTATTTTTCTTGTAACTTCTTACCAATTGAGAATGGACATATTTAAGTCATATAACCATAATTCGGTTTAAAAAAAAGATACAAAAAAATATGGTAACCATTGGTGTCTGGTGATATTCTTAAACACATGAAATTGTTGTGTATCACTAAATTGAATTATGTTGATATATTTAATTAATCTTAAAATATAGGAATATCTCACATGAATAAGTTATTATGACTCTGGATTTGACTTAGCAAACAATCATTTTTACTTCTACTATTATCTCTTAATAATCTAGTAATCACACAAAAAATGTTATTTTTCTAGTACAGCTAAATAAGAGTGTATTATCTCATATATTTATAGTAGCTATTTTCTAACAAATTGCAACATAACTGTATTGGTTAACATATTTATAGTAGTTTGTACAAAAAAATGTTAAATATTACGTGTTAGAATACGAAAGAAGGTTATTCTTAGTTTTTAGGTTTTTCATTTTTAAAAAATCATATGTCAAATTATGTAAAAGTTAATAATTGGGTACCAACTAAATTCATGATTTTGGATTTTTTAATTATGTTTCAAAGATTATAAATATTATCAAACATATTATAAACTAAAAATTAAATTAGGTTATTTTTAGTTGTTAATGATTTCTATCGTTTCGTAAAAATAGAATACAAAATTTTAAGCGTGATAGCTTTTATTGTGTAATGCACATCAGTTAACCATTAAATAAAAATATAATTTTATGTGTTGTATATTTTTTTATAAAATGATGAATAATCTTGTTGTGATTAATTCCATAAAAGATATTTTTTCTATTGGTTAAACAACTTAAATGATTATAGTTTGAGCTCCTAGGTTGCATGATTAAATCTTAGTTATGGTGATTGATATAAATGTTTTGTTGTGATCAATAACATCAAATATACTTTATCCTATTGTTTGAACACTTGAAATGATGATAATTTGAGCTTGGAGGTCATATGTTCAAATCTTGATCATGATGATTGATACACATGGTTATTTAATTTAATTTTAATGTAATTAATAACTTAAAATCTTAAAATCTTAAATGACATGGAAAATTGTGGAACTTTCTTTGTCCTACGTGGCAAAAACTTTTTCCACAACGGTCATAATATATGTTAAGATAAGATTATTTAGAGTGTTGGAGGAGACCGCATATACGGAATTCATTTCCTTTTGTTGAGCAAAGAAACGTGGAAAATAAGAGAAATATATAGTAATGGCACAAATGTATCACACAACTTGGATGAATACTAATGGTTGCAAGAAGTTGTTATTATTATTATTATTTTTTTTTTTTTTGTTTAATGATTCACAGAAAGAAAATGACTAAGCTACATTATAAGTACCCATACTTAAATTAATCCACTATAACTTGAGTTAATAAACAACTAGAGTGAGTGGCCATTAGTTCAGCAAAAGCTATGGAAGGAGATAAAGTGGCCAAATTACCACATTTCCTGCTACTACCATACCCAATCCAAGGCCACATAACCCCCATCGTCAAGCTAGCTCACAAGCTCCTCCGCCATGGAAGCAGAGTCACGTTCCTCACTACAGAGTTCGCCCACTCGCGGATGAAGAAGGCGGATTCGGGTCGTGACCACACGCACCACCGCAATTTCAGGATATTGTCGGTCTCCGACGGACTTCCTGCAGAACATGAACGCAAAGACGAGGTTGAAGTCGGGCAGAGTTTCTCCAGAGCAATGCCTGCTCACTTACATGCCTTTCTCAGCAGCTGCAGCAGCAGCAGCAGCAGTAATAATAAGGTCATTAATCAGGAGGAGATAATCAGTTGTGTCGTGGCTGATTCTATTATGTTATGGGCGGTGGAGATTAGTAAGAGATTTGGGATCAAGACTGCTGTGCTCTTTGTTTCTTCTCCTGGGAACCTGTCCATGGTGCTCCAAATACCTAAGCTCATTCAAGCTGGAATCATTGACCCTGAAAACGGTAATTATTTATACTACACGTTTGAAGTGTTCTTTTATTTTGCAAACATATGTTATCAACGATCGAATTCACAACTTGCTTGCTCGCGGCATGCAGGTAGTCCGAGAAAAGCAGAGGAAATGGAAATATCTCCAAACCTGCCCAAACTAAGGAGCCGGGATTACACGTGGAACATCCCAGGAGACGACGAATTAATGAAAAAGATGGTCTTCTAACGCCATCACCCTCGTCAACCGCAGCCTACGGGCCGCTGACTGGGTCCTATGCAACTGGTTCTCCCAACTCGACCCATCGGCCCACGCTTTGCTACCAGGCCCAACCACCCTCCTCCCTGTAGGCCCATTGCTAATGCTCTCGGGCGAGACTCCCCAAGGAGGAAACCTCTGGGCCGAGGACTCCACCTGCCTATCTTGGCTCGATGCGCACCCACCCGGTTCAGTCGTCTACGTCGCATTCGGCAGCACAACCAAGTTCAACCGAGCCCAGGCCCAGGAGCTAGCAATGGGCCTTGAGCTCTTGGCCCGGCCATTCCTCTGGGTTGTCCGGCCAGGCCTGATCGAGGACGACGATGATGGGAGTGGGCTCGATGAACAGCAAGATGGGGAAGGTGGTGGGTTGGGCGCCTCAGGAGAGAGTTCTGGGCCACCCTTCGGTGGCTTGTTTCTTGACCCACAGCGGCTGGAACTCTGTCGTGGAAGGGATCGGCTTCGGGGTTCCGCTGCTTTGCTTGCCGTATCGCGGGGATCACTTCTACATAAGGACTTGTGTTTGTGAAGGGTGGAAAGTGGGGATGGAGCTGGATCCGGATGATGAGAGTGGGATTGTGACGAGGGATGAAGTCAAGAGAAAAGTTGAGGATTTGTTGTGTGATGATGAAATCAAGGCTAATGCGTTGAAGTGGAAAGAGTTGGCTCAAGCTAGTGCGATGGAAGGAGGGCTTTCGGACCAAATATTGGCGGATTTTGTTCGTAAGCTGACAACCGTCTGATACGCTCTGTACCAGATAAAATATTGGATACTTAATTATATATAAATATATATGTTGCAAGGCAAGCTTCAAATCTACTTTCTTTTAGTTGCTACATTTTTATAGGAAATCAAACACTTTTTTTAACACACAGTGGTGACTCAGTTAGAGTCTCGCATCGCAACAGGTTACAAACTAATATGAAACTACATTGACACAAACATGCAAACAGAAGCTTGCCAACTATTGTGAAACTGTAGCTGCACAAACATACCTATCAACTTCTATAAACAATGTACACTACTACAATCTACAACCAAATTTACATTGTGTTCTCTGGCTAACATGTAAAATATGTTATACGCAGAAGCAAATAACATAACAATATACGTGGTTTCCCCGTTCGCTATAAATGAGACTACTCCACGGAGAGCTGAAGCTCTCAGTTGATCTTTTATTAGCTGCGCAGAATTCAAGCAGCAGTCTTTCTCGCTACATACTGCATACATATGGCAGCAACACTTATATACCCTTTAGCAAATAAACTAGGGTAATTAGGTCTAACTGGACAACAACATAAAAGGACCTCCCACATAATTAATATGTACAAAGTGACCTGCTCAACACTCTCCCTCAAGCTGACACATGGAGATCTCGAATGGTCAGTTTGGACAACAAGAACTCGAACTGCTCCGTCCATAGTGCCTTGGTGAATATGTCTACCAGCTGAGTCGACGTGTTGATCTTTGTCGGCTTTATTTCCTTGGACGTTACCTGCTCTTGCACGAAGTAGCAGTTCATCTCCACGTGCTTTGTTCTTTCATGGAAGACTAGGTTCGCTGCAATATGTAGTGCAGCCTGGTTGTCACAATAGAGTATGGTAAGACGTGTTTGAGGTACTCCAAGCTCTGCCAGTAGGAAACGCAACCACAAGATTTCAATGACTGTACTCGCCATCTCCCTATACTCCGCCTCTGCTGATGAATGTGATTCCACCTTTTGCTTCTTCGTCCTCCAGGAAGTCGGCGCACCACCCAACTGTACATAGTACCCATTAGTCGATCGCCTAGTTTTTTGGAAGCCTGCCCAGTCTGCATCGTAGTATGCCAAATTTGATCGAGGCGTCCACCTGCGGGAAAAATAAGCCTTCTCCTGACGACTTCTTTAGATAGCGAAGAACCCTCATGACTGCTACTACATGCTCTGGGCTAGGGCGATTAACAAACTGTGAGAGAATATTTACTGCATAGGAAATGTCAGGATGTGTTACCTTCAAGTAGAGGAGGCACTCGACAAGTCGTCTGTAACTACCAACATCATCAACAACTTCTTATGTTGTCTTGGTGAACGTGTGGTTATGCTCCATCGGGAAATTGCTTGGCCGCGAAGCTGTGACACCGGCACCCCTCAAGATATCTAGGGTGTACTTCCTCTGGCTCAGCACTGCCCCATCGGTTGATCTCGCCACTTCTATCCCGAGAAAGTACTTTAAGTTTTCCAGGTCTTTAATGTTGAACTTCTTGTCTAAGTACCCTTCACTCTCGCAATAAAAGCCTGGTCTGTACATGTTAAGATCACATCATCAACATATACTAGTGCTGCCACAAAGACATTGTCACGTCTATATATGAGAAGAGAGTAGGGATGGCAATTTGGATCCGCTCTGCTGGAATTTATCCGACCTGCTCTGTAATAGAGCGGATTTTATCTGACCCGTTCTAAAGCAAAGCGGATCTTGCCCCGCTCTGCTCTACCTCGCCTGACATCCAACTACCTAAATTTTATACCCATACTTAATTATTTATCATTAGCTTCACGAGAGGAAGGCTTCTCATGTTTCTTGAACTCTCCAACTATAATATTTCTAGAGAAACACATATGTCAATGGCCAACCTAGAGAGTAGAGTCCTCAATTAATTAGAGCATGAAATGAAATTCCCTTTTAAGGTTTCCCACCTCATGTCTCATCTATATATATATGGCAAAGGCTAGCGTACACGTACGCCCCATTGAGTTTTGCTATTTAGACAAAGAATTAATCGGAGTTTGGGACATGATACTATATATATATATATATATATATATATATATATTCCAATTTATTGCCCAATCCCCACCATCACCAATTGCCATTCCCAGGGTCCAGGGAAATATAATGGGGTTAGAGGAAGAAGATTATTAGAATGAGCTAAGATAGAAAAGATAAAGGGTGGGGGTCTTTGGTTGTCGGCACTACAAGCTTGGTCAACAAAGTTAGATCCGACGGAGTAGAGCGGGGCAGCATTTGGCTGGGTGGGGCAGGGCACGGGGTTGGTGGTACCCGCCCCATTTTAGATCTGTTGCCCTCCCTAGAAGAGAGTGATCGTCCTTAAAGGGTTTGAAGCCGAGCTCCGCAAGAGCCAGAGTGAAGTTCTGGTATTAATTTCTCGACGCCTGTCGCATCCCATTTAATGACTTCTTTAGTAGAAAAACTCTGGAGTCACCTGGTTTGCCAAAACTTGGAGGCAACTTCATATATACCTCCTATTCCAAGTCTCTGTGCAGAAACGCAGTATTCACGTCAAACTAAAGCAATGGCCATCCACGATTAACCGCTACTGCAATGAGAACTCGAATAGTAACTATCTTGGCTACTGGAGCAAAAGTGTCATGGAAATCTATTCCCTCCAGCTGCGTGAATCCCTTAGCAACCAAATGAGCCTTAAACCGCTCTATCGTGCCATCCACTTTGTACTTTATTTTGAAAACTCATTTCGCTTCAATTCCCTTCTTGCCCTGCGGTAAGAACGCGAGGTCTCACGTCCCATTTGCAACGAGAGCGTCTATCTTTTTCATCATAGCCTCCCGCCAGTGAGGATCCCTCATTGCTTCCATGAAGCTTTTCGGTTCCTCAACTTTGCCAATGCCCGCTAGATATGCTTTATGCTCAGGGGAGAAACGGTGATAACTCACTTGGTTTCACATCAGGTACAACACCGCCGAGTCATTATGTGCATGGCCTGGGAATTCTGCCTCATAAGTTTCGACAAGGTGTCGCGGTGGACGTCGCACTCGAAGACCACGCCCCAACTCAGGTTCGCTCTGCTCCCTTGTGCTTTGATCGTCATCTGTCTCACCTCCCTGCTGAATTTCTTCCTTTTCTTCACGTGGTACGCTATCATGCATACCTGCTGCATGCGTCCCATGCAACTCCTCATCGTTAACAACATGATTAGTATGATGATGGTTGTGACGCATATTCATGGGATCCCATATCTCACTGCCACCAGACTCATCCATGTTGGGGTCGCGATTTATCATGTAAAACAAGCTGTCCTCAACAAAATGAGAGTAACGAGACGTGATAATTCGTCGAGCTTGAAAATCATACACTTTGTACCCCTTTTATGAAAATCATACACTTTGTAACCAAAGAACACACCACGTTTCCCCCTCTCGACAAACTTATCTGGGTCGTGACCGGTATCCTTGGTGTAGAAAAAGCAACTGAAATTCCGCAGTGATGATAGGAGGGTGTGCAGCCGAGTAAGATCTCGTAAGGTGTCTGATTCCCAACAATGCTAGAGGGAAATCGGTTAATGAGATAGGTCATCGTGAGGACACATTCCACCCAAAATCGGACGGGCAGCCTTGAGTGAAACCGAAGGGCTCGTGCCGTCTCAAGGAGGTGTCTGTGCTTGCGCTCTGCAACACCATTCTATTGTGGTGTATTGACACAAGAAGTCTGGAGACGGATTCTGTTCTGTTCATAATAATCCAACAAGATCCCACATTGGAACTCTAGCCCATTGTCAGTTTGGATACATCAAACTTGTCCTACAAATTGTGGCATGGCCATCTGACAGAAAAGCTGAACATAGCATTCAACCTGACTCACTCCTACTGTCACCCTAGAAAATGGCCAAGTGTAACCACTTCCTAAAGCGTAGTATAGCGGGTTTGGGTTTTAATGTCAACCCGGGTCCTAGATATAATGACTACTCTGTGAATTCATATTATCTAGCAATGAAACTTTAGTGAAAATCTAAACTAACAAACAAACAAAGCAACTAAACGGTTGTTTTCAGGTTAAGAGAGGTCACCCGGATATGGTTTCCCCTAGACTGCAGTTAAGCCGGATTGCAATTAACCAAGTTCAGTTTTCATGAAAGTTATACTGCGGAAGGTTCTTAAATAGTCTGAAGTCTCGACTAAAGGTCTTCAGACCCTCTCAATCTGAGTCTCTAGCGGGCGACTAACCTCCACCGGAGTAAACAGATTGAGGCCCTAACAAGCCAAACCTCCACTACCGAATTGAATTCGGTACAGAATAGCGAATTGGCTCCTCGACTAAAGTCACCAATTCGCTACCTTTAATTAAGGATACTCTATCAACCTAGGCAGATATTCTCATTCTAGGTCAAAGCAGAAACAACAGGAATTTGATCAGGATTCAAGTCATTCAATCATTCAAACCTCAATCGAATATAATCAATTCACAAACTCTGTACTTGGGTTCATACAATCAGACCTAGCATACAAATCTAGGGTTCCCCATACCCAGATGAATGGGGAAACTACTCCATAGAGAAAGAAGCAAAAGCGGATTCAGACGCGGAAATCATACTGTGAAGATGGATTTCTGCTCCTGGACGTTTAATCGGCACTTCTCCAAGCTTAATTAAGCCGAGCTCCAATGGTGATGAAGATCAAGCTATGGCACTTGGGAACTCTGGTTCGTCGCTTTCTCTCTCTAGGAATCGCTTTCTCTCTCAAAAACTCGGAACCCTTGAATGTTGGCCTTCCTTTCCCTTAAATCTGCTGCCTGGTCGCGATACCCGGTCGAAATACCCGGTCGGGTATTTTGGGTATCGACCGGGTATTATCCAAAACGCGCGTTTCATGCAGGGGAAAATCCCCAGTCTGCCCCAATAATCCCCGACCGGGGATTTTGCCTTCACGCCCGGGCCCCTCTATGCTCCTCGGTCTACCAAAATGATAAATACCCGGTCGGGTATTTGGCCCCCCCCGACCGGGTATTTTCCTCCTGCAGCCCAATTCGTCCCAACTTTGCTCCTTTCGATCCAGAACTCGTTTCTCCGCCTTGATTCCAACGTCGGGTCCTGAAATATGGCATAAACACACAACCTAGCGTGAAATTGGCTTAAAACACGAGAATCCACATCTCAAACGGCTTCAGGATAGGGGTGAAAACATGTGTAATTATCGGTCTATCAAACTCCCCCACACTTAACCGTTTGCTTGTCCCCAAGCAAACCAAGTCAGACACAAGGTAAGCTTACATTTTTCAATCAACCAACATTGGGGACAAGTCATAAAGGCACAGAACACGTGAATCGTACTGGTTCTCAAACATCAACACATGAACAACCTCAATAGCAACCTGGACAACCACCACAAAGGACATTCGAGTGCAGCAAAATCGAGTAAAGGAAGAGTCTCCCTTCTGTTCACCAACCAACCTAGACTTGACTCAACCACTTACTCAAAACAGTCAACTCATGCATCCAACTCAAGACATCAGAATAGAGACCGAGCAATCTAGGTCCTCACCGGGGTATAAGATTATATAGAATATGAAAATGAATCACTCACTCTCGACCAGTGGGGTCAGGACAATTTGATGCGAAAAATGCGC
The DNA here is from genome assembly GCA_946122785.1 of Linum tenue. Classification (NCBI taxonomy): domain Eukaryota; kingdom Viridiplantae; phylum Streptophyta; class Magnoliopsida; order Malpighiales; family Linaceae; genus Linum; species Linum tenue. The sequence goes on along the minus strand of CAMGYJ010000006.1, from coordinate 64,017,880 downwards.
ATGCTATTTCTCTCAATCCCTAACATCTCTTCACCATGATGGCAGCCTCTAAATGCTAGAGTTCACACATGGGGTGTCACCACTAACTAATCAGGAGGTCTTAGACACAGGTTCAAATGACTGGCCAGGGTCTTGGACATGGGGAAAAGGCCTTTTAGGTGGTGGACGTATTCAAAGCACAAGGTTCCACATTTCCAAACCCACACAATCATAGTGAAACAAACCGGTACTTCCTTTATGCTATTCTGCATTAATCAATATCTCAAGAGCACAAGAGCGAAGTAGGTATAAATGTCAGCATTTCCAAGCCAGACTGCTAAGAAACACTACTTACTGGGCATTATTCAGATTTTTGGTAGTGGCTCTCTTTTGCTTTCAATTTTTCTTTGTTTTTCTTTCATTTTCTTTTCATTTCTTAAGAGAGCCCACCACTTCTGCACATATTTCAAACACATGCCCAACTTTTAAGCACTACCTCCAACACTGCAATTAAATTTAGCAGAAACAGCAGAGAATATGTAAAAACCACTCTGTGGAACCTTCTAAAGGATGCAAAAGGGTGATTTTTTTCATTAAAGACCAAAAGAAAGGATAACGCACGGCTCAAAGGGGCTGACTAGGAGATATGACACATCAGGACAGTCAACTTTGGTCGTGGGCTAATCCTATGCCCCCATCATCTTAGCTAGTGACAACGTGAATGCTACACATCATGGAAGAGGGATCTATCGCACAAGAAAGAAACGAGCATGCTCAAATCTCACATGGCTACCTATATGCTCTATCTCACATTCTGATACCCTGAACTAGATGCATAAACGACTGTCAAGAACAAGTGATTAAATCAAGTCACAGTTGGTAAGCAAACAGTTGAAAAACTGAACCCTACATAATTCTACTGCACATCTCAGTCCTCATCATAGGTTGTCCTAGTCACAATCAAGCTGCCATGCATCAATCCGAAAACCATTCAATTCATCAATCAAAGCACAGTGCCAATATGATCAAACAGCAGTACTTGGAGCCCTCAAATCGTAAGATTCGGACAGCGGACTAGGCTCCAAGCACACAAATATATTCCAACCGATACAAAGCACCCCCCCCCCCACACTTAAGCACGACATTGCCCTCAATGGAGTAGAGGGAGAGATAAGGGGAACGATGTTATCGGTGTGCACAGACTGCAGGAGACTGGAAATGGACCAGTCGGCATGAAACGGACTGGAGAGAGGACCAGTCGGGAACACGGGCACAGCTAAAGGAAACCAAAGAGCTCAAACACAATACGTTAGGTCCAATGGTTAGCCCAATAGTACAGCATCCAAGACAAAAGAAAACAAACCAAAGCCAAAGCTATTGGCAATCCGACCGAAAACAAAAGAAATAAATGAAGACCGTGGTGGGGTTGCCTCCCCACAAGCGCTTCTTTACCGTCTTGTAGCTGGACGCCCATGGTGGATAATCAGCGCGGTGCAGGAACAGGTGCCTCCAAGAGCGGATCCACGTCACTCTTGAGGTACAACTTCAAACTATGGCCATGCACCCGACGGATGCGACCACCAGCATTGGTCAACTCGACCTGGCCATCCGGCAAGATGCAGGCGAGTGAGTACTCGGATGGCCAGGGTGGTCGTGGTGCAGGTGGTGGAACTAGCTCATAGTGGTCTCCACCTTTCTTCCGTGCAGGCTTGGTAACCGGCTGCTTCGGTCGTCACTCCTCCTTGATCTTTTTGTTCGGAGACGAGGCTGGATGGAGTGGCGGCGAAGGAGTGAGAGGAGGGTCCTTCAAAATGGGAGATGCAGACGGATACACGACAGGCTCGTGTACCGGGTCAGAAATAGCATGCACAGGTGTGATAGCAATCATAGCACAGTGATCGAATTCAGTCACAGCAAAGGTAGCCTGTTCATTTCCAGCACGCAGTATCAGTTTATCCTCATGCACATCAATAAGTGCCTTGGCGGTGGCATGAAATGGTCTCCCTAAAATCAAAGGCACATCCACATCCTCATTTATATCCAGAATAACAAAGCCAACAGGATATGTGAATGCACCCACATTAACAAGCAGGTCCTCTATGATACCCCTAGGATGCACAACGGAACGATCAGCTAGCTGAATGCTCATCCTAGTAGGGCTAAGTTCACCTATGTCTAGCTTCTTAAACAACTTATATGGCATGACGTTTATGCTAGCGCCTAGGTCCGCCAAGGACTTGCCTACATGCATGCTGCCAATAGTAAGAGGGATAGTGAAACTCCCTGGGTCCTTGCGCTTTTCGGGCAGCTTGTTCTGCAGGATAGCAGAACACTCCTCGCTCAGCAGCACTGTCGAGAGATCCCCAAGTTTCTTCTTGTTGGTAAGGAGATCTTTCATGAACTTTGCGTACTTGGGCATCTTTGATAGTGCCTCCACAAACGGTATGCTGATGTTGAGCTGCTTCAACATTGCCATAAACTTGGCAAACTCAGTCTCCAGCTTGCCTTTGTGTAGGCGAGTGGGGAAGGGAAGCTGGGGTACGTGCTCCTTAACCACTGGTTGTGGCTTGGGAGCAGGGGCTTCCTTCTCCACCCGCACTTCTGTACCATCGGCGGGAAGTCACTACAACAAATTCGGCCTATTATGACGAAGCAATTTTGTCATATTAGATACCAGTTTTGTCATATTAGGTATAATATGACAAGAGCTGTTTTCACAAAGGTTTGTCATTTTATCGCCGTCAAGATAGGTCAAATGTGACAAAAATTTAAAGCAAGGTTGTCACATTTGCTTTCAGTATATCCGAGGTTCTGGGTAGTCTATTGTGACAAAAAAAGATATTATGACGACATATTTTGTCATTACGGTTGTCATAATCTAGTGATTTTGGGAGAATTTTCGTCATATTACACGATTATATTTTGTCGTAACTATATTTTGTGACGACTACATTTTGTCACAAGTGCTTATTGTGACAACATTATTTTGTCATAACTGAATATTATGATGAATATACTTTGTCATAACTGCATATTATGACGAGTATAGGTCGTTAGGAAAGGTGGTTTAATTGTCTCATGTCTAATATGACAAGAGAACAATTTGTCAGGCAATGTACATAATGTGACGACATGATATTGTTGTCACATTTGACCTGCTTCAAAAATTTTATAATTCGAAATTGTTTGTTGCATTGCAACCTGATAATGGAAAGATTATCAAAGATTCAAAACATTACAACCATTTCCATAGCAGTCTAACTCCTTGTTCAACATAACCAAACATTCTAAGTTGTCCACCATGACACAAAACATTCTAACTCCTTTGCTGATCTTGGGTTCTCCTTTGGTCCATACTTAACCTTTTTCTTCAGTAACTTCTAAACAATCTCATCATTGGCTCCTCAAGTCAACGATGATACGGTGATGAGCTCGATCCTCTTGGACTTCTCATGAGAACAGCGAAGCTCTGGTCGAACGGACAAGATTTGTGAAAGATTTGCTCTAAGCATTTTCTTGGATTAGATTTTGAAGCTTCTGGTTTTCACACTTTGGTAAACGATACCATGTGCCAGGAAAATTCAGGTCAAAATGTAAACCATGTTCTCAGTTTCAGGCTCTGAAATTTCTTTCCTATATTAGAAAAATTCATAATGTGTCGAGTAAAACCAAACAATACAGTTGAATATATATAGCAAACATGACTGTTCAATTAAAATATAGCTGAAACAGGTAGTATGATAAGATCTGAGAGCGAACACACCTTTATAGAATTTTTCATGGAACCAGAGAAGTGTCCGTTATCTCCAACAAGCAACAACTAAAGAATGACCCTTAAGTGATGCAGCTGGCTCAAAGACGTTTGTGGCTGCATTATATCTCCATGCCAAGATTGCTAAATCCTGCACTAATAAAAAATTTAACAGTTATAAGTTGTTCATCCTATACAACTGCAAAAGAATGACTCCAGGCAACAGTAGGATGAATAGCATCATCCAGAAGTCTAATGCAACCATACGACTGAAAGAAAGAAGAGGAGAAACAAAAGCTTCCTCTCCTTTTTCTACTTCTTCTTCCTCTCTTCTCTGCTTCCCTCCCGCTGTGCTGTCGCTAGTCGCTACCGCAAAAGGAAAAGAAAAGCAAAAACCATTCTTGTCCCATGATGACACCAATATTCAAGCACAGATCATATCATTTATATTGGAACAGGTAAGGTAACCATATGTTAATATGTAATCAACATGAATTACTCCATCTACATAAAGAATAGAAGTATATGTATACGCTAAGCAAATGAGTGACTTTTCGAACTTGTCATAGTCAACATCAATAGAGAGCATGAAAAGAACGTTGACTGCGCACCTCCCAGGAATTTGTTGCAACCAGCTATCGACCAGTCCTTTCTTTAACATGTGGGAGAGCTGCTTCAGACAGTTGCAAATGCCCTTCTCGTCCTCAGCGGTCTTCGCTTCGTCGGAGATGTTATGTATCCCGTCGCAGTAGGCTGGAGGGACGGCGTTCTGGTCGCCTTTACCTTCGGCGTAGCTGAAGCACGGCTTGGCTTTGCTCCTCACGTCGTTGCATCCTACGATGGCCACGTCAGATCTGGTAGTGGAGTGGCTGATTAGGAGAAAGAGAGAGGAAACGGCCATGATATGTTGACGATCACGAGAATTTGCAGAGACTCTGATCCATCTCAAGTTTTATGTTTTGCCTTCCAGCCGTAGTAATTGACCTCGCCGCAGCCTACCCTACGCTTTCTTTCCTTACTGCAAGGCTTCCCCTCTCTCTTCCTATACTTTGTATATAAAAAGGAAGGTGCAGCTGGTTTTGGTAATGATTGGTGTGGTTTTTTATGGTCAGATCTCTGATCAATTAGGAACAAGACAAGAACAAAAAAAAATCAACTTTGAAATTACCTCTGTTGGAGCTGGGACTCATCAACGGAAGTAGCAGGGCAGTGGGAGGAGGTGGAGCCGGCCCGAGCAGGAGCAAGAGCCAGGAGGACGAACGCCGGCCAGAGCAGGGGCAAGAGAACGAAGAGTCGAGAGAGGTAGCAGGGCTAGAGAACCTTCTTTGACGGCCAAATCAGGGGAAGGACCACCGCTAGTCTTCTTCGACGGCCAGAGCTTGGTTCGTCGCTTGGTTCACCGGCAGGAGGTCGCCAAATCGCTGGTTCCAAATCGACGAGCGACAGCAAGCGGCAACGGGGAGAGGCAACGGGGCAATGTGTTTTGGAGCGGAGCTTTCAGAGCTCGTCTCTGGTTCCTCACAAAATGGAATTAGGGTTTAATGAGCCGAACGTTTTTTCCTTTTTTATTTTTTAAGTTTCAGTTTATAATAACACTGATAAAGAGAAGAAGTGGAAAAAGGATCAATAAATTAAATGGGTATTAGGGGCAGGTGGGTGGGTGATTTGAATTTTTCAATTACAGGGAAAATGTGGGCGGGCTTGGGGAAATTTTTTGGGCGGGACATGGTTGTAATTTGGACGGGGTATGGTCGAATTTTGTGTAAGGAATGAGATTTGTGTGAGTTCAACAAGCAAATATGACGAAAATGTCTTTTGTCAAAAACGAAATCACTATATTATGACGAACATGCCTTTTGTCAAAACCGAAACCACCATATTATGACGAACATGCCCTTTTGTTAGCTCGCTGTTGGATTATTGCTATCTATTGTGACAAAATACTGTTATTTAAACAATTCAGGAATGCATAATTTGACAAACTTAATTGTGACACAAAATATTTGTCACATTACTCACTTTAAATGACGAAATATTCTGACAACAAGAAATTTGTCACTGTTGAGTCTCTTACATCCCGATATGGGACGCCTATTTTGACAAAATTAATTGTGACACAAAATATTTGTCACATTACTCACTTTAAATGACGACTTATTCTGACAACAGTTATTTTGTCAAATTAGGCATACCAAATAGGACATATATTATTTTTGTCATATCATCGTACCTATTGTGACAAACAGAAAATGACAAAATAAAATTTTTGTCCTAATAGGCCGAATTTGTTGTAGTGAGTGCTGAAGCAGGTAGTGGTTCCTCCTGCCTGGTCGGGGCAGGATCAGCCGATGTGGGCCTGCCACTCCTGGTGAAGATGGCATCCAGCTGCTCGTGCGGCTCCCGTGGATTGGGGATGGTGGTGGCAGGTAGAGTCCCCAGGGCCCGGACAGTAAGTTGGCGCGCTAGGACACCGACTTGGTGCTGTAAATCTTGCAGAATAGCACCCTGGTTCCTCTGTCCTGCCTCCAGAGAGGCTATGCTCTAGTCCACCCTCGTGAAATTCGCCTGGCTGGTGGTCATGAATGCCGCCAAAATATTCTTCAGATCGGTCATCTGGTTATCGGGAGCTGGGGCTGCTGCCGGCTCGGCATACTGACGCTGGGGCTGCTGGAATGGCTGCCCCTGTCTAGGCAGGTAGGGTTGCTGCTGTGGTGGGGGCCCCTGCCTAGCCTGGAAGGGCTGCCTCTGCTGAAAACCACCCGCTGGTGCTGGGAAACCAGGTGGTTTGGTGGTGTTGCTGCTCCAGGCGAAGTTGGGATGCTGGCGCCATCCCTCATTGTAGGTATTGCTATATGGGTCCAGGCGCCGAGCATTGGCGATGAAGTCCACCTGCTCTTGGGGCGTAGAGGACTCCCTCATAGACTGACAGTCCTCCACCAGGTGATTCGGGCTCTCGCACCATTGACAGTGAGCTACTGGAGGCGTAGCTGTGCCTCGGCCCGGAAGGAGACTGTTGGGCTGCTTCAAGGTCTGCACCAACTCGGCCACCTGTTGCTCTAACCCGGACCTGGCCTCCATAGCGTGCACACCCCGGTCCCGGGAATTCCTGCCTCTACTGTGCTGCCCCCAGGAATGATCTCGGGCAGCCAAGGTACTAATCATCTGGTTCAGCTCGGGTGGAGTCTTAGTGAGAATATCCCCTCCTGGGCATAGAGACTCAATCACCCTCTGGCTGTCTGGGGTGAGGGCACTATAGAAGTTCCCCACTGTGAATGCGTCACTGAAGCCATGATGGGGACACTGCCAGAAATATCCCATGTACCGCTCCCATGCATCACGAAGTGACTCGTCTGGCTCTTGGCGGAAGTGAGTGATCTCCCGCTGAATCTCTGTGGTCTTCGATGCCGGATAGTACCTGTGCACGAACTTGTCTGCCAGATCGTCCCATGAAGTGATGGACAATGGGGGCTGGGTCTCCAACCACCTCTTAGCATTCCCCGCCAGAGAATGGGGGAAGAGGTGAAGGCGGATTGCGTCATCCGGGACACCGTTCAGCTTGAACCCATTCGTCAGCTGCAGAAAATGGGAAAGATGCACCCGGGCCTCCTCATCCTTCAAGCCATGGAACTGGATAGAGGATGTAATGAGTTGAATCCAACATGGCTTGATCTCGAAGTTGTTTGCTGGAATGGGCGGTTAGAGGATAACCGGGCGGATGTCAGCAATCCGTGGAGTGTAGTAGTACTCCAAGGTGGGACCCGATGGTGGTGGATGATGATGAACCCCAGCTTCCTGGGGATTGGGGTCGTTCCCCAGGAACTGGTTTCCAGGAGGTGGGTTGTGATCGCCTTCCATCTCGTACTCGTCCTCGGACTCGCTGCTCAATTGGCCGTCTCTACGCTCTTCCGTAGCCAGTCTAGCTCCCTGTTGTCTCCTAAGTTGGCGGCAGGTGCGTTCAAGCTCTGGATCCAACGGCAATAAACCTCCTGACTGGCTACGGGTCATGCACTATCTGCACACACTTAAGCAATGCAAACCCGTGAAGGCACAAGTGGGAAAGACAAACAACCAATGCGAAAATGAAAATGCTAAAGTAACAGAAATCACTTTTCTTCAACAACCTAGCCGTCCCCGGTAACGGCGCCAAAAACTTGACTCACTCCTACTGTCACCCTAGAAAATGGCCAAGTGTAACCACTTCCTAAAGCGTAGTATAGCGGGTTTGGGTTTTATTGTCAACCCGGGTCCTAGATATGATGACTACTCAGTGAATTCGTATTATCTAGCAATGAACTTTAGTGAAAATCTAAACTAACAAACAAACAAAGTAACTAAACAGTTGTTTTCAGGTTAAGAGAGGTCACCCGGATATGGTTCCCCCTAGACTGCAGTTAAGCCGGATTGCAATTGACCAAGTTCAGTTTTCATGAAAGTTATACTGCGGAAGGTTCTTAAATAGTCTGAAGTCTCGACTAAAGGTCTTCAGACCCTCTCAATCTGAGTCTCTAGCGGGCGACTAACCTCCACCGGAGTAAACAGATTGAGGCCTGACTCGCTATGACACAACTCCTAACAGTGGCCAAGTGTAACCAATGAAAGGGACTGCAGTATAGTGGCTCAAGTAATAAATATCGAATCCACGGGTCTCTAGAGTTACTATTACTCAGCTTCAGTTCATTATCTAGCAAACCAGATTAAGATGAAAGAACTAAAACTACTCTAGCAAACTACAGTTAAAGTTAATCTAATTACAGGTTGGGAACTCACTTAGGTATGATTCCCCCTAGCCACTAGCCAGATTAACGATTGATGATCTCTAACTTGTTTCACTTTCATTCACAATGCGGAGAATCCTTGACTAGACCTTGAGTCTCGACTAAAGGAACAAGGCCCTCTTGAGTCAATTGCCTAGAGGGACGTATCCTTCTCTAGAACAATCGATCAAGGCGTTCTGAACTAGACTCCCTCTATCGAATGAGGTTCTCAATCGATACAAAGCAGTGAATCAACCCTCGACTAAAGCAATCGATCAACTACTATCAATCTATGGTGCTCTATTGACCTAATCAGGTATTCGCTCTCATAGGATCAAAGCAGAATCAATAATCTCGACTAAAGCAGAATTGAATCGTGAAAACATGCATAGATTGAATATGAACTCAAGATTATCAAGTCAGAGTACTCATACAATCATCCAATCAAACAAACATAGCTAGGGTTCCTCAAAACCTAAGTGAAGGGAAGTTACTCCATAGAGAAGAGAGAGACTGCAGAAATCTGATCTAGATCTTCAATCTCCATCTCCAAGCTTGATTCCCGAGCTCCAATGGCGAAGAAATCCTCCAAAATAGCTCCAAGAATGTTCCCAAGTCGCTCTCTCTCTCTAGGGTTCGTCCCTTGGGTGTTTGGGATCCAAAATCCAGCTCTCCCCCTCAAATCTGCTGAAAATCGGGTTTTAATCAGGATTTCCCGACTCGCACGGCCAGGCCGCACGGTCGTGCAGATCACTCACTTGGTCGTGCGGCTCAAAACGCAACGTATCAATTAATCGACCTTCAGCCATCTCGCACGGCCAGGGTGCACGGCCATGCGATCTTCAGGGGTTGCCCGTGCGTGGCCTCGGCATAAAGCGCATGGCCAGAGTTGCACTTTGCACGGCCGTGCGACTCCCTGGTCTACCCGTGCAGCTCCCCAAAAACCTCGCTATTCGTCCGATCTTCGTCCAATCGACCCCAGACTCGCTCCCAAGCCTTCATTCACGTACTAGGACCTGAAATATCACAAACAAGCACAACCTAGCGTGAAATCAGCCTAAAACACGAGAATCAACACCTCAAACGGTATAAGAACGAGGGTAAAAACATGTGTAAATAACGGTCTATCAAACTCCCCCACACTTAACCGTTTGCTTGTCCCCAAGCAAACCTAACTCAAACCAATGCAACTCTCCAGACCTCTATAGCAACAAACAACCTCGATCGTAGGTAGAGGACTTCCTATATCATTTAGCAACTTACGAGGTCAACCGACGCACAAGTCATCTCATAGCTTCTTCGGCGAGAGCACTAGTCTCGAGTCAGCATCATGGCAAATAGTGAACAGAGGACAAATGAATCGTGGATGAAGAGACTCTAAAAAACAAAAGGTCATGGACTCACATTTTTCAAGGTGCTCGATTTCCTTCCTGAAGATGGCTGGAACCCCTTTTCTTTCTTCTTTTTGCTTGTTTTTCTGTTTTTCTCTTTTTTTTTCAAGGGTTCCAACCTGCTTTTGCAGAAAACGGGGGCTCCCACCTAGCAAAGGTTTTGCGGGAGCCCGGCTCTTACCGGCCATGCCAGGAGCAGTTGTCTCGAGCCTCGTGCGGGGAAAAGACATGTAAGGGGGCTGGAGGTAGTAGGTGGAAATTGGGAACGGATTCTCGTCTCCCCTTACACACTTTCGCCCTATTCGCACGGGAGACGTCATTTTAAAGCACATTTTCGAGCACCTGTTATTTTCAAAACATGATACAAGAGTCCATGACAGGCAGAGAGTCCACAACACCACACATTTCAAGGGTCCTAAGATCACTAATTCACTCAATCAACCAACACAATATGAAGAAGAAATGAGACGTCTTAAATGCATCAACATCCTCCATAGTGCTACAATACCTCCCTAGGTTGCAAATCACTACAGAGACTGTCAATTCAAAGCATACTAAGCAGGCAATTGCAAAGAACACGTACTTGGAGCCCTCAAATTTAAAAATTTGGACAGTGGACTAGGCTCCAAGCACACAAACAGCCAAACATTCACCCGCATACATAATCGAACACCCCCCCCCCCTCACTTAAGCACGACATTGTCCTCAATGGAGGAAAGATAAGGAGGGTAGAACGAAGTTACCAGATCAAGGGTGAATGGCGGTGGACGAGGCAGGCGGTGCATTCCATGAGGAGAGAGTAGTCGAAACACAAGCACCACACAAAATCTCACAAAGGTTGAGTTATTGACTCTAAAATCAAAGAACAAAACTGACTCAACCGAAGAGAAATAGGGAAAGAAATGCAAACCGACTGGTTGGGTTGCCTCCCAAAAAGCGCTTCTTTCACGTCATGAGCCGGACGATGGCTCCTAAGTTTCGGTCCATCCCAAAACCTCCTTGAAGTTGAGGTTCTCGTCTATGAGGTGGAGTCTCAAGTCACAAGCATGCGGTATGACAGGTGATGAAGGCTCGTGCACTTGATGCAGATGAAGTCTCCACCCTCGAGACCTCTTCTTCTCTTCTCTCGTCTCATTGCCCCAAACCAGATATGACAACATCGATTGGCCACCATCGCGTCCACCAAGAGGGACCGATGTCGACGTGGCCTTGGTTTGGCAAAGAGACACTGCAAATGGGTCCTTGCTGAGCAATTCCTCGAAGTTCGGTGGAGATATCACAAGTAACTCATGGCCGGTGGAAGCCTCTTCCACCTCAACTCCGTCCTCAGCCTGGACGCCAATTGCTTCTTCAACCTCCCTTTCTTCTTCATGTGGTATCGCCCCTGGGAAATGATCAAGAACTCCTCCTGCTTCACTTTCGTCATCCTCCACAACTACTTTCTGCACCCTTTCTTGCTCTTCTTCTTCTAGCACGGATTGGAGAGCAAGTTGCCAAGCAATTTCTTTCATGAGATCTTCTTGCATCTCCTCACTCATGCCCACCTCTTCAAAGCTCAGTGGGGGATGTGGAAAGGGGTAGTCGGCTACGATAGGACATTCTTGATCATGATCTTCACGGGAGCTCTCCGTGATAACTTCTGTTTGCTCCACAATGTCCTTGTAGCCTTCTTCTTCTTACTCCTCCTCTAGTATGGTAGCAGACGGGTGATCTTGAGCAAGCTGTGCACAAACTTGCTCAACCCGCTCTGGTTGCTTTGATGAGTGCGAAACATTCTCCTCCGATTCACGGAAGGATGAAGAGTTAGGAGGAGCAAAGGATGAGGAAAGGAGGTCCATCTTGCGATTGCGTCTCTCAGAGTCCCGAACAAACTGCTCCAAGAGAAGCCTCTGTTCATAGTTTGGATCTGGCTATGGAGTGTAGCATGGCTCTGCAGAATGGCTCGTGAAGGCCGCCATGGGTAACTCCAGCGCCGATGGCCCTTCTGGTTGTGGGAGAAAATCTTCTTGGTAATGAGATTGTTCTTGATATGCCCAGGGGTCAGATTGTTCTCCGTAGTAAGGGGGTTGGTACTAGAACCCGAATCCATAGTCTTCTCCTCCTTGATTGCTCCAGGGTGTCTCGGGGTAATACCACTCGGATGGTGGTGGATACCCCCAATGGTTGGAGAAGCCATGAGGATCCATGATTCAGATCTGCACCAACAAAAGCAAAAACACCCAAGTGAAAAGCAAGGGTGGAAAACAAAAAGAAAAATGCTAAAGTAACAAACTTCTGCCTTTCCTAATACTCTAGAAAGTCCCCGGCAACGGCGCCAAAAACTTAACTCGCTATGACACAACTCCTAACAGTGGCCAAGTGTAACCAATGAAAGGGACTGCAGTATAGTGGCTCAAGTAATAAATATCGAATCCACGGGTCTCTAGAGTTACTATTACTCAGCTTCAGTTCATTATCTAGCAAACCAGATTAAGATGAAAGAACTAAAACTACTCTAGCAAACTACAGTTAAAGTTAATCTAATTACAGGTTGGGAACTCACTTAGGTATGATTCCCCCTAGCCACTAGCCAGATTAACGATTGATGATCTCTAACTTGTTTCACTTTCATTCACAATGCGGAGAATCCTTGACTAGACCTTGAGTCTCGACTAAAGGAACAAGGCCCTCTTGAGTCAATTGCCTAGAGGGACGTATCCTTCTCTAGAACAATCGATCAAGGCATTCTGAACTAGACTCCCTCTATCGAATGAGGTTCTCAATCGATACAAAGCAGTGAATCAACCCTTGACTAAAGCAATCGATCAACTACTATCAATCTATGGTGCTCTATTGACCTAATCAGGTATTCGCTCTCATAGGATCAAAGCAGAATCAATAATCTCGACTAAAGCAGAATTGAATCGTGAAAACATGCATAGATTGAATATGAACTCAAGATTATCAAGTCAGAGTACTCATACAATCATCCAATCAAACAAACATAGCTAGGGTTCCTCAAAACCTAAGTGAAGGGAAGTTACTCCATAGAGAAGAGAGAGACTGCAGAAATCTGATCTAGATCTTCAATCTCCATCTCCAAGCTTGATTCCCGAGCTCCAATGGCGAAGAAATCCTCCAAAATAGCTCCAAGAATGTTCCCAAGTCGCTCTCTCTCTCTAGGGTTCGTCCCTTGGGTGTTTGGGATCCAAAACCCAGCTCTCCCCCTCAAATCTGCTGAAAATCGGGTTTTAATCAGGATTTCCCGACTCGCACGGCCGTGCATATCACTCACTTGGCCGTGCGGCTCAAAACGCAACGTATCAATTAATCGACCTTCAGCCATCTCGCACGGCCAGGGTGCACGGCCATGCGATCTTCAGGGGTTGCCCGTGCGTGGCCTCGGCATAAAGCGCACGGCCAGAGTTGCACTTTGCACGGCCGTGCGACTCCCTGGTCTGCCCGTGCAGCTCCCCAAAAACCTCGCTATTCGTCCGATCTTCGTCCAATCGACCCCAGACTCGCTCCCAAGCCTTCATTCACGTACTAGGACCTGAAATATCACAAACAAGCACAACCTAGCGTGAAATCGGCCTAAAACACTAGAATCAACACCTCAAACGGTATAAGAACGAGGGTAAAAACATGTGTAAATAACGGTCTATCAAGGCCCTAACAAGCCAAACCTCCACTACCGAATTGAATTCGGTAGAGAATAGCGAATTGGCTCCTCGACTAAAGTCACCAATTCGCTACCTTCAATTAAGGATACTCTATCAACCTAGGCAGATATTCTCATTCTAGGTCAAAGCAGAAACAACAGGAATTTGATCAGGATTCAAGTCATTCAATCATTCAAACCTCAATCGAATATAATCAATTCACAAACTCTGTACTTGGGTTCATACAATTAGACCTAGCATACAAATCTAGGGTTCCCCATTCCCAGATGAATGGGGAAACTACTCCATAGAGAAAGAAGCAAAAGCGGATTCAGACGTGGAAATCATACTGTGAAGATGGATTTCTGCTCCTGGACGTTTAATCGGCACTTCTCCAAGCTCAAGCCGGGCTCCAATGGTGATGAAGATCAAGCTATGGCACTTGGGAACTCTGGTTCGTCGCTTTCTCTCTCTAGGAATCGCTTTCTCTCTCAAAAACTCGGAACCCTTGAATGTTGGCCTTCCTTTCCCTTAAATCTGCTGCCTGGTCGCGATACCCGGTCGAAATACCCGGTCGGGTATTTTGGGTATCGACCGGGTATTATCCAAAACGCGCGTTTCATGCAGGGGAAAATCCCCGGTCTGCCCCAATAATCCCCGACCGGGGATTTTACCTTCACGCCCGGGCCCCTCTCTGCTCCTCGGTCTGCCAAAATGATAAATACCCGGCCGGGTATTTGGCCCCCCGACCGGGTATTTTCCTCCTGCAGCCAATTCGTCCCAACTTTGCTCCTTTCGATCCAGAACTCGTTTCTCCGCCTTGATTCCAACGCCGGGTCCTGAAATATGGCATAAACACACAACCTAGCGTGAAATCGGCTTAAAACACGAGAATCCACATCTCAAACGGCTTCAGAATAGAGGTGTAAACATGTGTAATTATCGGTCTATCACAACCTCAGACTTAAACTTCAGCAAATAAACCCACGTTCTCTACTGAAATCATCCACAACTATGAGAAAATTTCGGGAACCATCCAAAGCTGGGGTACAATAACCTCACCAAATATCCATGTGCACAACATCAAAACAGACACGAGTCTTAATCGAATGTGACACAAAAGGTTCCCTGGTGAGTTTAGCTCGCAAGCGAGAGTCACAATGTTGTGCTTTAAAGGAAAAATTCAAAAAAACAATGATGTCCTTAAAGTATGAAGTTTTGCAACAGATGGGTGCCCCAATATCGCATGCCAAAGCTCCAGCAACGTCTTGCTAGCCGCGGCAGCAAAAAAAGCAAATGACTTCTCATCAAGATGCTCGAGGCCGTCCGCACACTGGACATAGTATAGCCCATCACAAACTTGTCCTAGTCCAAACATAGTCTTGGAGCGTGAGTCCTAAATCATACAGAAAACGCCCATGAAGGTTAAGGTCACTCGATTTTCCTTTGTCAGCCGACTAACATATACGTCGATTACACTTGAACATGGGCACATGAAAGACACTAAGTGAAGATGCTTGTTCAAGATAACTGACCCAATTCCCTGTACCGGTATACACGTCCCATCCGGAATACGAACATGAGGATGAGAACTTGTGGTGTCTACTCCGCTCAACGAACGTGCGTAACAAACTATGTGTTCATTACAACCTGAATCTATGAGCCATTCATACAGTTCAGGAGATTTACCAGCCATGTGCGCTGTCGGATCCGGAGCCGGTACTAGAGGAGGTGTGAGCATCTGTTTCAGCTGCTCAAACTGAGCTGCAGATAAGTTGGGAATCGGGTTTTCCTCAACTTCAACATTAGCCGCTCTCGGTTGGGACGAATTGCCTTCTCCTTTACTTCGGCGCTGAGGTGCGCCACGCTCCCCTTTGCGCCCCTTTCCTTGATCACTTGGATATCCAATTAACTTAAAACAAGCTTCCCTCAAATGACCAAGCTTGTTGCAGTGACTGTAGCGAGGCTTCTCATCATCACTCTTCTTCTCCAGACGAGATTGGAAAGAAACAGCCTCAACTTGAGGACGTCGCCCACCTGTTATGTATTTTTGTTGCTCTTCTGCATCAACCATCTGATAAGCTTCAGCGAGGCAGTGGCGGATCCAGGGCTGGGCCACACTGGGCCCGGGCCCAGCCCTCCTCCTGGCATAGCCCGCAGCTCCAACCCTCTCACCACTTTGGGCCCAGCCTTCTTTTCTTTACAGACCCAAAACCCAACTCCTAAACCCAAGTAACATAATCACATTCTCAAAAGGCGCCCTTCTTCTTTCCTTGCAGCCAAAAAATTAAAGTGAAAATAATCTATTTTGTTTGTTTGTGAGAAGGATCTATTCTTTCTCTACAAGAACATAGTCCGCCCTTTTCCTCAATAGGCCAATCCCCACTCTATATCTTCGATGAAATTTGCCGTTGTGTCTCGAGAGCCAATGTTTATTTTGAGTTTTTTGTAATTATATTATTTGTTAGGACTTAGGATTAGGAAAGGACAGGGGGATCCGATGGCTTTGGGTCATGGGTGGAGAGAATGAGGGGTTTTCAATTTTGTGCTTTGTATTATATAACTACCTATGTGTACAAGTTATATTTGTTGTTTTGTTTAATTGTATTAACCCGCTTTGTGAGAAAGAAATGCATTAATCCACAGTTTGTCATGTTTTCAATTAATGAAGAACTTAGCCTTTAGAATGGATAGAGTTTGTTGTGCTATTTGGTGTATTCGAATTAAAAGTATATAACTATTGTGCTATTAGATTATGCAGATTTGAAGATACTTCATCATAGCATCTTCTTAAGTATCAAATAAAAAGGCGAAAAAATATTATTTTCTTACTCTAGTGTTGATGTTGCCCGTTTCAACGACTACTACGGAAAAATCTTTTTCAGGAATGAAACATGTGAAAATTTATTTGCTCAATAAAATAGTCAATGAATTTCTTGTTGATTGCTCAACTATTTTCTTTGTGAGAGAGTATGTTATTGGTATGGATGAAGGCTCAATTATTGATAAATTTGCTAAATTAAAATACTTTAGTGTACAATTGATATTTTAATGAAAATTATAGTTATTATATTTTTTATGGATTCTAATTTTCTTTACAAAAGCGGCCCAGTGCTATACTGTATCCTGGATCCGCCGCTGCATCCAGGGATGGGGTAGGGTTAACACTGAGGATCTGCGAACGAACGGCGACAAAAGCATCATCCTAACCAAGTATAAAATCAAATGATCTCTCAGTTTCCTCCTTCTCCCTAACCTGCCGCCCAATGTCACAAGAAAAATTTCCACACGAGCAGTGCGGTGTGAGCAAGATTCAGTACCGCAGGGATCCTATGGACCTCTGAAGCTCATAAGCCCTTGTCGCGGAACTTTTGCTGAAGATCGACCCAAATATCGTGAGTCATTCTTGCCGCTCGAACGTTGTTCCTCACCTCTTTGCTCATGGCTGTCATAAGCCAGCCTTTAACAGTCACATTGCACCTGCCCCACGCATCATCTCTGACTCCGGGTCCTGCCATCGACCTAGGGTAGCTGTCATCGACAAATACGAGCTTGTTCTTTGCGATTAGAGTTTCATTCCTGTCATTCACCCATTGACTATAGTTGGATTCTGTCAGCAGATCACTTTCAAATAATTGTCTTTGATTCTCTGACGGGTGGAGATAGAGAGGCGAGGTCAGTGAGATGATATAAACGTTGGTGACGACAGTTTTGCCACCTGAGCCGCCATCTTCTTTTGTAGTCATCGTTCAGTCTGGGTCGATAAATCCAGCTCTGATACCATGTAAAAAATGTTATACGCAGAAGCAAACAACACAACGATATACGTGGTTTTCCCGTTTGATATGAACGAGACTACTCCACGAAGAGCCGAAGCTCCCAGCTTATCTCTTATTAGCTGCGCAGAGTTCAAGCAGCAGTCTTTTCTCTACTTATAGCATACATACGACAACAACACTTATATACCCTTTAGCAAATCAACTAGGTAATTAGGTCTAACTGGACAATAACATAAAAGGTCCTCCCACATAATTAATATGTACAAAGTGATCCGGCTCAACATAACAAAACCAATCCAGTGAGTTTTCTTAACACTTCTGAAGTTGGTAAATCATCTTCACCATTCAATCTTCCACATCGCTATCTCCATATCAAACTGATTGTGAGGTTCCTCAACATTCAGCAACATACCTAACTTAGCCAGAAATGTTTTCCCCGCAAACCTTTTAAGTACCAAGGTACCAATGGTATTGGATTATGTAAATCCCTCCAAACCTCCTACACTGAGAAGTCGGTGTATTATAAGTGTACATGCACGCTGGGCCGTGCTTGGGCCGGCACGGCACGGACACGCTTCGGGCCCATTTATTTTGTGTCGTGCTTGGCACAACCTGTCAGTTTTCGTGCCGTGCCATGCAAGCCCGTTTGTTAACTTTGCTAGGCCCGGACACGGTTCGAATCGTGCCGTGCCTATTCGTGCTCGTACCATGCTCGTATTCGTGTTTAGTGAAAAGGACGAAGACAAAAGAGAGAATGAAAAAGAAGGTGAAAATTGGACGGAGGAAGATAGTATTAACCAATAATGTTAGAGAAAAGTAACAAATAAGGGGGAAAAGAAAATTGAAAGTATAGCGATTGTGATTTGGTTTTGTTTAATTCTTGTCCATTTTTACTTATGTTAGTAATTACGTATATATCTTTATGACACTTCTAACAACAATAAATAATTATTTTTCTACTTGTGTTTTGTAATATTTGAACCTATAATTCTTTTTATATTTATTTTCTATCAAATAAATATTATTTTCGTGCCATGTCCGTTCTTATACTCAATAAAGTCTCGAAAATATTAGGCCCGACACGGCCCACTTATATACCGTGCCAGTGCTCGTGCCCGTGAAGTTTAGGCCCGGCACGGCCCATAAATTATTCGTGCTCGTGCCGGGCTGACCCATTTATTTCGTGTCCGTGCTCTAACCGTGTCGTGCCGTGCTAGCCCGTGGGCGGCACGACCCGGTGCCCACGTACAATTACAAGTATATCATTGGTACGAGTGTCATTATTAGAGGAAAGTGTATGTGACCATCGATTGCAAATTTAAGGGCTCGTTTGCCTCATGGATTTGAAAAATAAGGTTTTGGTTAAAACCTGGGTTTTACAAAACCATGGATATATGATGGAATTGCCACATTTGTTTTTTGGTACAAACCATTATTTGCTTGTTGGATTTCATGATGGATTTGGCATTGTTATATTTATGGTTGTATTAGGAATTTACCTTAGTGCCCTTATTGAGTATTATTTATTTTTACATTCTAATTTTTATTACAAAACAATTTTCATCTAATAGCTTTGTTCCACTAACACTATCGGAACAAATGAACATCATCAATCAATAACAACTTTATATTATACACACAATTAGACAATGACACAATTAGACAGGGAAGAAAATTTTGCAGGTTTTGCAAAATGAGAAATCATAATATTGAGGACTGCTGGAAGTTGAAGAAGAAACAAGGAGAACAAAAGGATGGAGCAAGTTCAGGATCTAATTCCAGTTCTGGGATACCTAGATTGGCTGGATCAGTTAACCAGTCTGGAGTATCTGATGCTCATTTAGAAGGAGGTTCTTGAGGAGAAAGAAGTGGGACTCAGGTATCACTTGGAGTCACGGCTGAAGAGATGAACAAACTCAGGTATCTGTTACAAGATGGTGCTGGCTCACCCTCTCCACTAAATTCCCCATCCATCAACCACCAAGCCTATTCAGTTTCTCAATTCCTAATCCCTTTCCCTAACCATTCAAGTAAATACATCATCTCTTCTTTCCAACAAACCAATGTAGCTCCCCTAGATCTGTGGATTTTAGATACTGGAGCCTCAGATCACATAGCATGCTGCAAAACCCTTTTCTGTGAAAGTAGAATTGTTGCTGACACTTTTGTTTACTTACCAAATAGTACAAAGGTGTTGGTCTCACATATAGGGATTGTCAAAATACCATCAGGACTGTTCTTATATGATGTTCTACTAGTACCCAGTTCCACTTTTAATCTCATTTCAGTGAGTAAACTAACCAAAGACTTTCCCTTATCCTTACACTTCCAATATGATCATTGTGAAATTCAGGACCTGTTAAGCATGAAGAGGATTGGCTTAGCAAAAGAGTCTAGGGGACTATACCAACTTACCTTCACAAGAAGCCAGAACAAGACCTTTTCTTCAAACCAGATCAAGACTTTGAAGCCTTCACATAAACACCAAGCAACCTTTACATACAACTTTCAACCACAAGAACTTGATCTATGGCACTGGAGATTAGGCCACCCTAGTCATGATAGAGAATCTTTATTACATCAGAACAATCCAGTTGTAACTAGCCATAGGATTCAACATTGTGAGATCTGTCATTACTCTAAACATAAGAAACTTCCCTTTCCTGTTAGCACCAGCTTTGTTTCAGATGTGTTTCAGCTTATCCATGTGGATATTTGGGGACCTCTTTCTACTGTTTCTTATGATAATTACAGTTACTTCCTTACAATTGTTGATGATTGTTCACGTGCTGTTTGGGCTTATCTGATGCGCCATAAGAGTGAGACACGAGGTATGTTACAGGGTTTCTGCAATTTGGTTAAGAACCAATTTAACACAACAGTGAAGATTATCAGAAGTGATGGAGGGAAAGAGTTTGATATGAATGAGTTTTATCGAATGTAAGGTATTGAACACCAGGTTTCTTGTGTTGAAACACCAGAACAGAGTGGAAGGGTGGAGAGAAAGCACCAACATATACTCAATGTTGCTAGAAGCATGAGGTTCCAATCTGGGATACCACTAGAGTTTTGGAGTGACTGCATTCTTCATGCAGTGTATATCATAAATATAACGCCAACACCAATCCTGAACAACAAGTCCCCCTATGAAGTGCTTTACAAACAGACACCCTACCTAGGCAACCTGAAAGTGTTTGGCAGCTTGTGTTATGCTAGTACCCTGACTCAAAGCAGAACCAAGTTTGCTCCCAGAGTCAAACAGTGCATCTTTCTAGGCCTACCACCAGGTGTAAAGGGTTACAAGTTGTTGTATATACAGGATTTCACAGTGTCTGTGTCTCGAAATGTTACATTCTATGAGGATATACTTCCTTTCAAATCCTCTACCGGTGATACAGGAGATGATTTTTCTTCTCCACCCCCATCAGTCACACCTGTGTATCCTCCTACTCATTCTTCTCCTCCTATTTCTATTCCACCTGTTACACCAGATCATCCTCGGTCTGTTTCATCCAAGGATGATGGGGGGGCATCCTACTGCACTGAGTCCTGACACAGGTGAAACAAGTAACAACAGCAACAGTTCCATCCATCATCATCAATATGAGTACTTTGAGTCTGATGATTATGAGTTGATGCCTCAGCAAGAGGTTGATCCTGATGCTGATGAAGAGGTTACAGCTCAGGATGCAATAACAAAAAGGAAAGGGAAACTTCCAGCAAAGTACAATGACTACTATCTTGACGAGACAATGCAGGTTGGTAATTTCCAGAAATCTAATTCTTGCTCTAGGTATCCAGTCTGTTTCAATATGGATCATTTGGCTTCATCAGACAGAACCTATGCAATGAATGTAATGACTATGTTTGAACCAGCCTCTTATTATGAAGCTATCAAGAGTGATGAATGGAACAGGGCTATCAACAATGAGATATACTCACTTGAAGAGAATCAAACATGGGACATAGTTCCACTCCCAAAGGGAAAGAAGCCAATAGGCAACAAGTGGGTATTCAAGCTCAAACGGAAGCAATATGGTTCTCTAGAAAGGGAAAAGGCCAGATTAGTGGCAAAAGGGTTCACACAAGTATATGGGATTGATTTTCTGGACACATACTCTCCAGTGGCCAAAATCAATTCAGTCAAAGCAGTTCTAGCAATTGCTAGTGTGGAGAATTGGATTCTGGAACAACTGGATGTATCAAATGCCTTTTTACATGGAGACCTGGAGGAAGAGGTGTATATGAAGATACCACTGGGGGTGAAAGTATCAGAGTCTAATGGTCAAACTATGGTTTGTAAACTGAAAAAGTCTCTTTATGGACTTAAGCAAGCATCCAGGCAATGGTTTGCAAAGCTAACAGGTTAACTGATGAAACTTGGCTTTGCTCAATCTGTTTCAGACTACTCACTCTTTACAAAATGGGTCCATGGCAAGGTTGTGGTACTTCTGGTGTATGTAGATGACATCATCATTGGTGGTGATGCTCAGAAAGACATAGATCAAGTCAAAACAGCTCTAAGCAAAGAATTCAAATTGAAGATGCTTGGTCCATTGAAGTACTTTTTGGGGGCTGGAAATCACCAGAAACGATACAGGCATAAGTGTGTCAGAGAAAATATTGTGCTGATTTGTTGAAGGACACAGGTTACCTTGAAGCCAAAGGATGCAAGTCACCTATGGACTGTAAGCTAAAACTGACTGCAAAAGGAACTTGTTAGAAGATGGAGAAGGATACAGGAGGTTAATTGGGAGATTACATTATCTAACAATCACAAGGCCTGATGTGGCATTCCCAGTACAACAGCTATGCCTGTATCAGAAGAATCCTTGTCAAGAACATATGCAGGCAGCATACAGGGTTCTGAGGTACTTGAAAACCTCACCAGGGCAAGGAATACACTTTAGCAGCACAGTAGAATTGAAGTTGATTGGCTATAGTGATTCTGATTGGGCAAGCTGCCCTGATACTAGAAGATTTGTGACAGGATATTGTACATTCCTGGGATCATCACTTCTTACTTGGAAAACAAAGAAGCAGACAACAGTGTCCAGATCCTCTTCAGAAGCAGAGTACAGAGCTCTAGCACACTTGGTCTGTGAAGTACAATGGCTAAGAAGAATGCTTGCTGAGTTAACTGTACAAATACCCCTTCCTATACCAATTTATTATGACAACAGATCAGCAATACATATTGCAGAAAACCCTGTCTTCCATGAAAGGACCAAGCATATAGAGATAGATATGCATGTTACAAGAGAAAGAATTAAGAGTGGACTGATCAAGCTTCAACATGTTGTCAACTGGCAGATTTGTTCACTAAGGGTTTAGACAGGTTTAGAATTGCTGAGTTACTGGTCAAGTTGGGGATTAAGGATGGAATTGAATCGCCAACTTGAGGGGGGATGTCAAGGTACTGAGACAGAAGAGCAGCAGTGATTTGCAGAAGAAGGAAGAATCCTGAGGACTTGCGGATTGCAGCAGGAAGAAGAAGAGTAGAAGAAAACGGCACCGTATCGCTTCTTTCAGTCTGTAGTTATATTGAAAACTTATCGTTTTGTTTATTGTTGTTAGCCGTTAGAGAAGCACTGTTAGCTTCTTAATAGACCAATAGAGTTTGGACACTTGTAAAGCTATTGCTAATTTGATTTCCTAGCTATAAAAGGAACAGAGGACTCAACAGGTTACACTGAGCTTCCTCTTCCCGAATTACTTGAAAATTCACACCTGCTGCCTGGGGCGGGTGTGCAGCAAGAGCAAGCACGGTGGGAAGGAGCATAAACAGGGGAAGAAGAAGAAGGACAAGAACAAGCATCAGAATTCTAAGGTGGGCCAGAGCGACGATATCGAGTTCGGGTTCGACAAAGGTGGTGGCAGTGGAGGTGGGTTTCCTCCGATGGGCCGGCCCTTTTCGGGTAAGCGAGAAGGGCCTAATGGGCCTCATTTTAAGCAGCCTTCTGCTGCTGCTGAGAACAATCATAATGGGTTGTATGTCCCTTACAGGCCTCCTCTTCCGCCTCCGCCGGCGAACCACCAGCAGAGTGTTCACCGCGGCGGTGTGAATGGGATGATGACGATGAACGGAGGTGGGCATCAGCAGAAGAAGGGCTACGGTGGCGGTAACCATAACACTCATTTCAAAGGTGACGGTCGTTATCCCACCATGGAGTTTCATGATGGCGAGCCTCCTAGGCATTAATTAATGAATGGGCGATTGTTGTCAGGGGTAATTAGTGGATTTTGGGGGAATCAATGAAAGGATTTCCGATCTCAGTGGGATTAGTTTTATATGGAAAAATTGGGGATTTCATTCTTCTTGATTGGGTCTTTCCTTTTTACTTTCTGGGCATCGCTAACCTTTGTTATGAGTTGTAGGCTTGTAGCTTAAAATGTGTAATTACAGAAGTAGAAATGGCTACTAAGAGCATTTTCATTGGAATTGCATTTAGAATTGCATTAGGATATGACATTTATTTGCAATTGCATTATGCAATTGCATTGATGTAGATAACAATTGCATCTTTGCAAGCTTGCATATAATGCAATTATGATATGCAAGCCATGTTATTTTTTTATTAGATTATTCATTAATTTGGTTATTCGAGTTTTTGTGTTTTATTAAACTAAATTAAAAAAATTAATTGCAATTGCTTGATGTTGTACAATAAAAGTAATATGATTTGGATTGCAAAAAAAAAAAGATGACAATAAAAAGCCAAAATGCAATTGTATTGGATGCTGTAATGGCAACTTGGTATGGAGTAAGGATATCCTTCCCTTAGTTATTATTTGGGCATGGTAAAATCCATTCCATCTACTAGATCTCATACGACCCAATCCATTTTGAGTTGCCTTTTACCCGATTTGTGTTCCTCGATAGTGTGGGTCTTTGATGAGCCCATGAAGGCTCGTGAGAGGAAGAAACCAAGGGAGCCCAACCATGCAGGACATGCAACGAAAGATGGGCCACCACGTGGCTGAAGGGAGGAAAGCCCATCTATGAGGAACCAATGCTGCTTACGTCGGAATTTGTTTTTATATAATTCGGATTTGATTGTTGCTGGTACAATTTGATTTGTTTTCATATAAGGAGATTATCTCTCCAGATTATCTCTCCAGATCGTATGAGATTTGGGATGATCCTATGTGAATCCCAATCTTTCCTTCGATTTTACAACACTCTATATAAGGAGGCTGAATTGGAATAAGAAAGCAGCAAAGATTTAAAAAAAGAGTAGAGCCAAAGCTGGCTAGCTATCACCGCAAACTCAACCAAATAACCCCTTTGATTTTACACTTTCAACACTTGGTATCAGAGCCCATGCCTCCCAAACCCGTCTCTGGCGACAAGGAGAGGCTAGACTCCATCGAAGCCAGCCTAGAGACTCTCCATGCTGTTGTCCATACTATCGTCCATGACGACGGTCGTCGAGTGGAGGGTACGGTCGCTGGACTAGGAGGATCGGTTGAAGCATTGGGAGGACGGCTCCAAGCCCTTGAAACCTTTTCCGCCGCCACACAAGCAAGCGTAGAGGAAATCCTACGTCTCCTTCAACGGCGACGGATTCCAATTCTTGAAGCAGACCGATCATCGGCAGGGTCGAGCCTCCAATTCCACCGAGGAGATAGGCGGGAAGCAGGACGCGATGACCGCCGCGAGCGACTGATGATGGTTGTGACGGCCGCCGTGAAGATCGTTGGGAGCGAACTGATGAAGGCCGTGACGATCATCATGGTGACCGCCGTGAGGAGGGTCGTGACGGCCGTGATTTCCTTCCACCCTTCTATGGACTCCATGATCATCGACGTAACGAGGCGCACCGCTATGGGCGCTACGACCGCCAAGAGGATCACTACCGACCCATGTTTCCGGTGCGTTATGCCAAATTAGAATTTCCCAAGTTTGCCGGGAATGATCCCACGGAGTGGTTCACACGAGTAGATCAATTCTTTGAATACCAACAAGTTGAGGATGAACAAAAAGTCCCACTTGCGTCATATCACCTAGAGGGTGAAGCCAACCAATGGTGGCGTTGGCTGCAAAAATCTTATATCCAGGAAGGAGTTCCCGTGACATGGGAATTGTTTGCTATGGAGTTGTGGACTCGCTTCGGGCCGGCAAACGAGGATGATGCCGACGAGGCATTGTCACTCATTTGTCAGACCGGCACCCTCCGAGACTACCAGCGCGAGTTTGAGAGGCTGGTCCATAAGGTACAGGGATGGACCCATCGAGCTCTTGTCGGAGCATTCATGGGAGGATTGAGATCGGAGATATCGGAGGCCTTGCGTCTCTTCCGACCCGATTCGCTTAAAGAAGCCATCCGCCTTGCCAGCATCCGCGATGACCAACTCCAGCGTACAAAACCTCCAGCAAAGCCAACCGTGAGAATGGCGGGTGATGGAGCCCCAAAGGCATTTGAAGAGAACCAGGTGCGAAGCCGAACTCAACCCGCACGGCGCATTCCATGGGAGAAACAACAACGGAGGAGGGCGGCCGGCCTTTGTTTTAATTGTGATGAGAAGTTTGTCCCAAGCCATCGTTGTAAGCGACCAGTTCTTCTGCTATGCGATGGAGCCGAAGACGATGAGCTGGAAACGGAACTCGTCGAGCCGAAAGTTAGTGTTCATGCATTGACGGGCCTCACAGTGGGCCAGACAATGCGTTTTTGGGCCACAATGGGGTCGGCCCAAGTAATGGTGCTCGTTGATAGTGGCTCCACACATAACTTCGTGGCAACCAAGATCGCTTGTAGACATCAACTTTCAGTCACAGCCGTCAAAAATTTCAATGTCAAGATAGCCAATGGAGAACCCCTTCCTTGCAACTCCCACCATGACAACGTGACTATTGTGGCACAAGGGTTGTCATTTTCTATATCATTATTTTCTATCTGTATTATGCAACTGGAAAGACTTAACAATGGAGTTTGATTGGCAAGGGCAAAGACGTAGGCTACATGGGATCACTCCCTCCACCCATGTTGCTAAGTCCCTCCAAAAAATCCTTAAAGAAATGCCACAAGGAATTCTAAAAGCAATTTGCATGCCAATGGAGGCCAACGAAGTCCTGCAGTCCACTCGCATCGAATTCCAGGAGATTTTGAAAGATTTCGGTGACTTGTTTGACGAACCAACTACAATGCCACCTGCGAGGGCCATCACTCACCCGATCAAGCTTAAAGAGGGTACAGACGCCGTCAACGTTAGGCCATACCGATACGCTTACTTACAGAAGGAAGAAATTGAGAGCCAAGTCAACAAGATGCTCCACGATGGCCTCATCCGTCCCAACACCAGCCCTTTCTCATATCCTGTTCTCCTCGCGAAGAAAAAAGATGGATCATGGCGATTTTGTACGGACTATCGAGCTCTCAATGCTGTCACAGTAAAAGATCGTTTCCCAATTCCGACTGTGGATGCATGCTCGACGAGCTGCACAAAGCTTCCTATTTTACAAAGTTTGACCTTCAAGCCGGTTACCATCAGGTGAGGATGCATAAAGACGACATTTCCAAAGCTGCCTTCCGTACCCACAACGGCCATTACGAGTACCTCGTCATGCCCTTTGGATTGTGCAATGCATCGTCCATTCTTAGGCCCTAATGAATGATATATTCCTAGCACATCTTCGCAAGTTCGTGCTCGTATTCTTCGACAACAACCTCATATACAGCGCCGATCAGGTTACTCACATGAAACACCTGCGCTAGGTATTCCTGATACTCCGTCAGCATCGATTTTTTGTGAAGTTCTCGAAATGCGCATTTGGCTTACAAGAGCTAGAATACCTGGGGCATATAATCACCTCTGATGGCGTCAAAGTCGACCCCTCAAAAAATTCAAGCTATGGTTGAATGGCCCCATCCTATCAACATCACAGAGCTTCGAGGATTTCTCGGCCTTACCGGTTATTATCGCAAATTTGTCAAGAACTACGGACTCATTGCTCGGCCGTTGACCCAGCTGCTAAAGAAAGGACAATTCCTATGGATAAGTGTAGCCGATGATGCCTTTGAAGCTCTAAAGGCGGCTATGACCACAACTCCCATTCTCACGATGCCCGACTTCACCAAACCATTCATCGTTGAAACCGATATGTCGGGTCAGGGGCTCGGTGCCGTTTTAATGCAAGAAGATGACCTATCGCTTTCATGAGTCCAGCTTTGGGAACTCAAAAGCAAGTGTTTTCCGCTTATGCCAAGGAAATGATGGCCGTCATTGTTGCAGTTCAACTATGGAGACCCTACTTACTTGGTCGCAAATTATATATTCACACCGACCAACGTAGCTTGCGTTTCCTGTTGGAGCAAAGGATCACGAATCCGGAACAAAAAAAATGGGTAACAAAATTATTGGGTTATGATTACGAAATCATGTACAAGCATGGAAAGGAAAATCAAGCTGCGGATGCTCTATTCCGCAAGCCTTTGATCTCTGGTAAAACCGACAAGCCCACTATGGAGAAATGACGTGCGCATGCACCAACTCAACCTCCCTTGGCCCACAAATTCGTGGCCCACCTCTCACCTGAAGACAAGCAAGATCCCAATTTAGAAAACCCACTAGAATGCTGCAGCTCCCCAGCTGTACTTCACCAACTCACGACTCTTCTTTCCGATGAATATGCCGCGGGAACTCTGGTGGGTCAGGATCAGTGAGGGGAAGATCAGGAGTCTCGGCACAATTATGCCGAGGATATGCTTCACGGGATCTCCTACCCCTTCACAACTCTTGGGGACTCTTTAAAACAAGCTTCTGCCAACGATCCCTACCTACAAACTTTCAAAGAAAAAGCGAGATCCCCTACTCCTGGCCACTTCTCGGTGAAAGGTGACATGGCCCTGTAAGATGAGGGACTTTTTCTCCCCCCAGATTCCCCTCTCATCAACCAGCTACTGCAGGAGTATCACTCCACACCCACCGGCGGTCATTCAGGAGTACTGCGCACCTACAAGAGGCTGGCATCTCAATTCTTTTGGCCCGACATGCTGGAGACTATCAAACGATTCGTTGTCGGCTGCGATACCTGCCAACGAGCGAAGTCTCAATTGCTAGCACCAGCAGGTCTACTTCAGCCGCTACCAATCCTGACTCTCATATGGGAAGAGCTCTCGATGGACTTCATCGACGGGTTACCATCATCGGCTGGGAAGACTGTGATCTTCATGGCGGTGGAACGGCTAACCAAGGCCGCCCATTTCATGGGACTCTCACATCCATTACTGCAAAAACAGTGGCTGATGCTTTTGTTAAAGACGTGGTCAAACTCCATGCCGTCCCTCGTTCAATCGTAAGTGATCGCGACCCCGTTTTCGTTAGTCATTTTTGGCGTGAACTATTTCACCTGTTAGGAACATCACTGCCTATGTCGTCATCCTATCATCCCCAAACCGACGGCCAAACAGAGGTTGTCAACCGCAGCCCTGAGCAATATCTGAGATGCTTCACGCATCATCAACCACGATGTTAGATGACGTTTCTTTCTTGGGCGGAATACTGGTACAATACCACATACCATCGTTCAATCGGCATGACACCATTCCAAGTTGTCTATGGGCGTGTGCCACCGGCTATTCCTTTTTACCAAAAGGATGGCACTGCAGTTCATGAAGTGGATCAGGCATTGCTGGAAAGGAACGAGATTCTTATGGAGATCAAAATTAATTTGCACAATGCCCAATCAAGGATGAAGCAACAAGCTAACGCCAGTCGAAGAGACGAGAATTTTGAAGTAGGCGACAAAGTGTTCCTGCGCCTCCATCCATATTGCCAACATTCAGTCTATCGCCGTGCCTCCCATAAACTGGCTGCCTGATTCCATGGCCCCTACCTCATCACCGAGCGCGTCGGACCAGTCGCCTATCGCTTAGGCCTTCCAACCGGCTCTCGAGTGCACCCGATCTTCCATGTTTCCTACTCCGCCGCTGCTCTACGGCAGAAACTCCATTGAACTCTACCATCCCTCCCATTGTGGATGATGGTGCCCTTGAACTCCTTCCTGAGACAATCCTTGACACCCGCTGGGTTCGTCAAGGCAACAGGGTCATTGAAGAATCCTTGGTGAAATGGCGTGCTCTGCCTGCCGAGGATGCCAAATGGGAGCTGACTTCCGACTTGTTCGAGCGATTCGATGATTTTGGCCTTGGGGACAAGACCATACTTCCTGGGGCGAGCAATGATGAGCCCATGAAGGCTCGTGAGAGGAAGAAACCAAGGGAGCCCAACCATGCGGGCCATGCAAAGAAAGATGGGCCACCACGTGGCTGAAGGGAGGAAAGCCCATCTATGAGGAACCACTGTTGCTTACGCCGGAATTTGTTTATTTGTTTTGATATCATTCGGATTTGATTGTTGCTGGTACAATTTGAGTTGTTTTCATATAAGTTAGGTGTAAGGAGATTATCTCTCCAGATTGTATGAGATTTGGAATGATCCTATGTGAATCCCAATCTTTCCTTCGGTTTTACAACACTCTATATAAGGAGGCTGAATTGGAATAAGAAAGCAGCAGGGATTTAAGAAAAAGAGTAGAGCCAAAGCTGGCTAGCTATCACCGCAAACCCAACCAAATAACCCCTTTGATTTTACACTTTCAACAGTCTTGGCCCGGCATGAGCCAGGTCTAGCTACCATCTTCATTGGGCTTTTCCCGCCATGTAACACCAGTATGAAATCTCCACGCCTCATGTTTTCAATATATTCCAGAAGATTGTCCACTCATATAGAGTAGGTCTCGCAATCGGTTCGATTCGGTTGTAATTGGAATCTTTTGCCGATTCTCGGTGTACCATTCAATAGTTTGTACTTACCATCATCTGCAACTTTTATACTAGCCGGTTAACCATAATCAAATAGTCAGTTCTCAACTATTTTGTCAGTTAACCGGATAATAGTTAAGCAAGTGATTCGACAAGGTTATACAAAAATAACTAATCGGTATCCTAACCAACAGAAGACCTCCTCCTTTTTTCAATTTTGCATATTTGTAGTTTTTTTCCTCCGGATGTGATCTTTTTTTTTCATTTGTTGTCATTCCATAAAAATTAATTTAGCATAAATATCAATTAATAATCAACTCAATCCAATACAAGTACACAATAATATCATTATACCGTCAAATTTGATTAAAGAGACAGACAAGAATAAGAGACCCAACAATAATTACTTACCTCATAAACCCCACCTAATTACATGGAAGGTTAAATGTTACTGATTGAGGTTGAGCTATTGTGCGCAAGTTCAGCTTTATATTGTGATCCTTCTACAATCCTTTCTTCAAATTATTCTCATATGAAGCTAAGTCACTATTACCACTAGAGTCGGTAAGGAATCTTGTAGGCCTTCAAACGTCACATTACTTTCATCCCATGCATGCAGCTCATTGATGCCTATAACTTTCGATCCTAACTACGAGGATGGACGTAATCGATTAATTGTTTTGCCATTGGTTACTAACAGTTTAACCGTCAATTGGTAATTAGCTAAATTTGACTATCAAAACTGACCATTTACTATTTAATCAATTATGAGTGTAACCATTACCACCAATACTGGTTTGTTACAAATTACACGGTTGACAGGATAACCATTTACAGGCTAACATGATAATCGCTAGCAAGATAGCCGCTAGAGGATAATCATTTATCGTATTCGTATAATTAACGAGTTATTGATAAACCTCTTGAGTATGAAAATAGGGATACTTGATTTGTTTGTCCTATATTTGCTAAATGTTTATGAAATTATTATGGCAAGTAAGTCTAGTAAGTATAGATTAAAAAAGGGTTAATACCTTATTTTGGCCCGAACTATGACAATATAATCAATTTTGGCCCGTGGTTTCAGAAATTAACATCCTGACCTCAATTATGCAGCATATAGACACAATTGGCCCGACACATAGTTTGACCGTCAATTTGGACGGTCAACTCCGTTGACCGTTAGTCAACATGCCATGTCAATGCCTAGTAAGCCCAAAAATCATTAAAAAAATTTAAATTCAATTTATTTTCCTAATTCCTATTATTTATCATTTTCCAATTAACCAAAATATAAAATTATAAAAATATAAATAATTTTTTTGTGATATATGAAAATGATAAATTTTATAAATTAACCAAAAATTTTTAAAACTTCCCACAACAATATAATTTATATCATAATTTTTAAATTTATAAAATTTAATTTGATAATTTTTGGTTAATTTATAAAATTTATCATTTTCAAATATAAAAAAAAGTATTTTATATTTTTAAAATTTATTTTTGGTTAATTTGATAATAAATAAGAAAAATTAGAAAAAAAATTTTGAAATTTGCATTTTTTTAATGATTTTTAGGCTGACTAGACAATGACATGGCGTGTTGACTAACGGTCAACGAAGTTGACCGTCCAAATTGACGGTCAAACTATGTGTCGGGCTAATTGAGTCTATATGCTGCATAGTTGAGACCAGGATGTTAATTTCTGAAACCACGGGCCAAAGTTGATTATATGATCATAGTTCGGGCCAAAATAAGGTATTAACCCATTAAAAAATTGATTGCCTATATTGCTATCACCAATAAATTTAACATGTTTTGTGCCGCAAGTGTTGGTCGAGTTACTCTACAGTGAGTTTGTGTGGGCTTACAAAGGCTATCTGATATGAACCCGTGCTCAAAACTCTTGACTCATTAATCAAAAGGGTAACTATCAAGTGATGCATGTCATAGATTGGACAAAACTACTTACAAATCTAGTTGTAGATGGCAACATTACCAACTTTGATGGCCATGTTCTAAACATTCTCTGGGTTGAGGTACCATTGAGACTTTTGTGTTCCCTGGAAAGCTAAATAGATTTACAACAATTGATCCATCATCTTATCTGTCAGGGAAACAAGTATCTTGTAGTTGATATGGGATACAAGTATCAACAAAGAGTTCCATTTGTTTTCCTGAATTGGTCTAGTTTCAGTTTCTTCAAAATCTTGAGTATGATGTGAACTCAATGGTTTCTTTACAGAACAGAACATACAAGGAAGAAGAAGAAAGAGTAGTTCACAACATAGAATCAGCAGCTTAGTTTAGCACTTGGGTTCAATAACACATGACCGCTGTAGTTTGTTCCTCGTTTTGTATATTCAGTCTCTGCTTCACAGTCATCTTGTAATGGTGGATAGATATGTTGGTAGATGATCAGGAGAAAACTGCGTTCTGCACAAAAATTACATTTCCACAAGCTTTCGACGAGCATCAACTTCTCCATTTATCTTTATACATCATGATTTGGAGGGAACAGAGTAAAGAATGTTGATGCTTGGGGGAGAACTGAAGTACTAGATGGTGCACTTGATTAACATTAGCTTTCTGATTATTTTTTGCCACCAGAATGAATGATAATTGGAGTGTTTTATCTTCTTTTACCAATTTCTCGACGAAGGTCTGTTAATAGCTCGAGTTTCCAACTCCCCGCTACTGGAGTATTCCCCTGTGGAATTGGTTGTATGTGCTCCATAAGACATGTCTCTTGTGGAGAAATCCCCGGTGCTGTAACCAAACTCCCCACTGTCGTCTGAACCAAGTGCCATCCTCCTAAACTTCATTATCTCTTCGTTGTACTGGCCGGAGTTATATATCGTGCTTTGTCCATACTTCATCCCATTGGTGAGGTCTCCTATTTCCTCGTTGTCTAAAGCTCTCACCACCTGCACCATTCTTGGCCTCTTGGGAGCTGAGTGGCGAATACATGCAGCTGCAGTCTCGATCATCCTCAACATTTCTGCTTCCACGTACCGCTTCTCTAGTCGAGGATCAACTAGTTCGCCAAGATCTCCTGTCTCTATCGTGTGTATCAAGTGTGGACGAGCCTGATCATCCACCATACCAATTATTGCCAACACATAAATCATTGATGCACAGACATGACAAGAGAAACAAAACAAAATAATGAAAATTTTGCAATTACCCATTCAACCAAGCTTTCATCACCAAGGGGACGAGTTGAATCCACAGGCTTCCTCCCAGTTATTAGCTCTAGAAGCACAACCCCGAATGAATACACATCCGATCTATCAGTTAGCTTCCCACTTTGAGCATACTCTGGAGCCAGGTACCTTCAAAGAAACACCACTAGTTGTTGTTAGTTCAAAACTTTTATTAATTAGAAGACGATACATGGTTAAGAGACTACAACTTTAACTACAGGGATTACCAAAACTCACCCAAATGTTCCCATCACACGAGTTGACACATGGGTCTGAGTTGTATCATTTAGTCTGGCTAGGCCAAAATCTGCAACCTGGAAATTTTTAAAACTTTTATTGGAGAGAAATTAGCTAGCTATGGAGGTATCTAGTGAGGAACTCTTATGAAAGCAAGGAAAGAAATTAGCTAGCATTTGGTAAGAGTTAACTTGCCTGTGCCTCAAAATCACTACCCAACAAAATGTTTGCTGACTTGATGTCTCTATGAATGATTTTGGGGTTGCCTGCACAAAGAAAGAGAGAAAAATTAATGTTCTTTCATAAAATCAAAATCAAACCAATGGAATATTTCAACGTACGTACAATCTTCATGCAAGTAAGCCAATCCCTTGGCTGCTCCTATGGCAATTTTCAGTCTTTGAGACCAATCCAATCCTGGCCCTTTTGCTGTTGCACACAACAATGAATAACATTACAAACTCTCATTTACCTAGCTTGTTTCCATAGATGACGAGTGAAAGAACATTGATGAATTACCATGCAAGTGATACTCAAGGGTATTATTTGGGAGGAACTCGTAAATGAGCAGCCTTTGCGTATCTGACATGCTGTAACCAACCAAAGATACAAGGTGGCGATGGTGGACTCGACTAATGATCTCAACCTCGGCCTTGAATTCTCGATCTCCTTGTCCACTCCCTGCTTTTAGCTGCTTCACGGCCACCATTTTCCCATCAGGCTGCCACCCTTTGAATACGCATCCGAATCCACCTTCCCCTATTATGTTCTCACGAGCAAATCCACGCGTCATTTCCATCACCTCTTCATAGCTGAAGAAGGACTTCCCTCCTCCAATAAGCCCAGAATCTGGCCCGGAGCTCATTCCTCTCTGGCTTCCCCCGTTCCCAGACGCCCCTGAATGTTGTTGTGACCCATAAGAGTTATTTTGGCTAGAGTAACCCATTGAATTTGGAGCACCTCCTTGTCCGTAGTAGTATGGGTCTGTCCGAGTACATAGTTGCTTATCTTAGAACATAAACATACTAAAAGAGAAAATTTGAATTGAAATGAATCGAAGGTGTCAATTGCTGGCTAGTTGTTACCCGATTGTTGCATCGAAGAGAAATTATTGGGGGGAGTCATGTAAGGAGGAGCATAAGGAGGGCCATGGTGTCTCTTATTCTTCTTCCGAGTAACGACGATGACTGCTATCAATGCAATAAGTATTACGCTCACCACCACTGTGCTTGCAACAATTATAGCCGTCGTGGCCGAATTCCCATGTTCGTGCCCATAACCTGCGTTCCCTGAATTTCCCACTTCTTTTGAATTGGAAGCCGAATCAAGCGAACCAGCTTGGGTTGATGAAGAGGAACGCATATTTCCGTGAGTTGAAGGGCCATTTTCGGAGCCATACTGACCTGATGGGGACTCAATTGTTGGGGGAGGATGGAACCCTGCGGAATTTAGTGGTGATGGAGGTGTCCCCGGTGGTGATGGTACAGTTGTTTGTGTCCTCGGAGCAGGTGGAGAGCCATCGTTGGAAGGTGTCACTGGACTTGGGTTTTCCTTTGATTGTGGAGGTGGCGATTTCTCACTGGTTTGTGGATATTTCTGACTAGTTGACGGCGGAGGCGACTGGTTTCCTGAGTTGGAAATTGGCGGAGGAGGAGAAAGGGTTGGAGAATTAGACCCGGATTTTTGTGGAGGGGGAGGCGATTTTGCCGACGGTGATTTTGATGACGAAGATGATGGTTGCGGAGGGGGTGGTGATGCTGGTGGTGTTTCGGAGTTATCCGGAGCCTCCGCAGATCCTTGATTATTGCCAGAATTTGATCCAGGTGGTGGCGGTGAAGTGTTGCTAGTTTTGTTACTATTTTTATTATTGTTGCCGTTATTGTTTGTGTTATTGGGAGGAGAGGCATCCGAACCCGAATCGGATCCTTCATCACTAGAAGATGACGTGGAGCCATCAGCTGGCGGAGGAGGGGAAACAGTGGTAGTTTCTGAACCATCATCTGTGGAATTATCCGCCTTGACAACCACTGAGAAATATCGTTTGAAACCCGGCATCTTCACCGAGTTTGACAATGTATATACTCGTTGAGTACTCGTCGTGCTATTCCTAAATAGCTCTTTTCTCGTTGCAGCTATGGTTGTCTTCTATTCTCTTTTTGCCCCCAAAACCCACTTCTTTTTCGGGAGCAAATTATCAAACATGTAACATGCAATTATCTCTTAATTTTCATTCATCGACTTCATCATTCCTTACAAAAAACAAAGAATGCACAGTCGGCAATTTCTCAACCACAACAGAAGAGATGGCAGAAAACATAAGGAAGGAAGAAATTTTTTGTTGTGGGTTTCTGTCAATGGTGGTGATGAAGTTTGTTTCTTGTTGTTTCATTCCCTCCACCACCCTCTCTATGTTTCTTTCTATTGCCTCTTTTCTTCATTTTTTTTCTTCTCCGTTTCAGTTTTTTGTTTGTTAATGATTTGCTCATTCATGGGTTCCCATCCACAACTATGATTTGGAGGATGTCACGATTTCCTAACCGCCGGCTCTTTTACTCTCAATCTTTCATGAATTTTCTATTACAGTCTCTCTCTCCTGGTTTCTCGGGTTACCGCGCAAATTTAAAATGGGTTAAGCCAATTGGTTGCTCTCATGATTTGGGCACAGTTCCTTGGCACCTTACCAAAGGTTTCAAGTATTTGCAGCCTAGCACCTTAATTTTGGCCTATAAAACAACGAGTTAACTATTTTAGAGTGATGTCATTTTATTTATATTTTACACAAAAAAAATGTTTGATATTGACCTCGAGATTCGAACCTAAGATGTTCTTATTTGCACATTACGACTTGGCCAACCCTTGGGGTTCACACTAAAATATTTTATTATAATAGGTAGTCACTAATTTTACAATTTCATTTCAATACTGGTCACTCTTTGTCTCGTTCTATTAAAAATCTTATGTGGCAGTCAATAAGCTTAATTTGATCGTCAAGTTTAAGACATGACAATTACAAAATATGAAACTTAATTATTTTTAATTACTGCCTAATCTCCAAAAAGTAAAATTCAACAAAAAAATAATGGGAGACACAATATTAATGTCCAGATCATGACATTGGGGACCATTATGGGGGGAGAGTAGGATACGGGAGGAAAGAAATCAGGTAAGTGTGAGGGGTTCTATAGATGATTCAGTAGTAGTTTAAAATGATTAACCATCGACCACTAGTACTTTCCCTATAATATTCGGTCTGATTTTGTTGCTCCTTGCCAACAACACTAATTTTTATTTTGTTTTGGGCATCAATTTAGGGTCTCTGAAAATAACTTTTGTGTTTACCACGAAAACTCATTACGATCAAGGACTTAAATTCACGATTTTGATCCAGAAACCTGAAAAATGTCCCCCATCCAATAACAGTCGAAGGACCCTACGTTATATACTAGTTCCAATATATAAGAGTGGCCTTGACCTACCAACACTTCTCAAGAAATGAATGAGTGACAGGGACCCCGACCTAAGTCGTAGGATTCACTGAATCTGTATAAGGCTTCATCCTACCTATGTAAAGATGGTTTGTGTGCCTCTTTGGAGGACTTGCTATGAAATTTTAGGAGATTCTCACCGCTCCTACAATGGTTTTTATAATCTGGTCGCATCCCTCATAATGAACCTTATATATAAAGGAACTTTGATCGCCAAGGATCTTAAAAATTGTAGAGGGCTTCTCTCTATCTCTGAAGGGAATTTTTCGCCTGGCTATCCCATCTAGGATGACAATTACTGGACATGATTGGATGAAGATGAAAGAGATTCACGCCACCTTAAAAATGAGAACCTGGTGAATGATGAAGGGATTCACACTACCTAGTTGAAGAATTTGCTGAGATGACAAAGAATTTCATCCCGGCTCATAAGAGGATTTTATGCCTACTCGGAAGAACTGCTAACAACGCCCTCTGAATCATAGCTAAGGCCTAGGAGACAAGACTTTGGTTGAGGGGTATGAGACCTCACCCTATCTCTTATGGCGATTTAGATAGTGGGGAGTCCATCATTCAAACTAGGAGGCTCTCAATCCTAACAAATTGTCGAGATGCAGTTTTAACCTCAGGGTGGTTGAGAAAGACTCGTCTTGTAAGTGAGGGAGAAAATTATGTCTTTGCTCTCATCATCATGAAAAGGCTCAGGATTTCCTTGTCATCACAAGAGATCCCCAATGGGAAAGTACTCTTGTGAGTTTTCAAAATGTAGAGCGAAGTCTATTTAACCTCCAAAAATGTGAGAACTTATTTCGTGTTTCAAAGGAGGGGGGAGGCTCCCTATTTAGAAAAATCTTGGGAGTCCTTCTCCCTTGATTTTTCTCCTTTGTACACAAATAAGGGTTAGGTCTATTGGTATTACCACTGATCTTCAACCTAAAGGTCTCAAGTTCAAATCTCTTTAAGTAGCACTTAACATAAAAAAAAGGGTTAATATATTTGCCTGACCCGAACTTTTCCCATATTTAACATTCTGGCCAATTCTTTTGGTATTTAACATTTTGGCCCCAACTAACCCTACACTTTACTAATTTGGCCAAACCCGAGAGTTGACCGTTAGTTTTGACGGTCAAGTTCATTGACTAATGGTCAACTCGCCACGTCACTGCCCAGTAAGCATTAATAAACTTAAAAAAATTCTAAATTCCATATAACCCCGACCAAAATCCCATACGTCCAGACCGCTGTCGTTTGCACCAAGGCCTCCGGTTATCAGCTCAAGACCCAGAGGTTATGCCTTTCTCTGATAGCAACAATGCTCCTGCATCACTCGAGTTGGCCGACAGCTAGAAGCTTGTGGACTGTAACAATGGCGGGTGAGGGGAGACTTGGAGGGTGGTGGAAACCTGGGATAAAGGAACAAAAAGCATGTAAATGGGTTATCGGCTTGGAATTCAGTGGGGTTGGGTGGGATTATAGGGCTGCAAATGAGCCGAGCTGCTGGCGAGCGGGTCGACGTTCGACTCGAGAAAAGCTTGTTCGAAACTCGGCTCGTTAATAAACGAGCCGAACATGAGCTAACCTTTGTTCAGCTCGTGAAGCTCGCGAGCTAGCTCGACTCGGTAGCTTGTTGAGCTAAACTCGTGAGCTGACTCGTTTAGAGCTCATGATATGTCTTAACATGTGGTTAGAGAGCCAACTCGATTACCAACTTATGGACGAATTAATCTATATCTTATGATTTTAATTCATATGGTTGTTAAATTATATATTTCACCATATATAAAGTTTAACACATTGAGTATGTGAGCAAATATATCTTATTTTCTACTTTGAAAAGAAATTATGCATCATAGATTGCTTCGATACTATGAAATAACATGATTTGAAGTAGTTAAAATTTATTAACTAAATGATATATGATACCAAAAAAATATAATATGAGATTAGCTACCAAAATAAATCATATGTATCATGATATACAAAATGAAGTACCAAATAAAAGTCAAGATTTTAATAAACAAGCTAGCTCGAGCTCGACTCGACTCGGCTCGTTAATAAATGAGCTGAGCTCGAGCTCGACTTGTTTATTAACGAGCCGAGCTCAACCTGGGTAAAACTCGACTCGACTCATTTGCAGCCCTATGTGGGAAGGAGGAGGGCGGAGGGGTGGTAAAATGACCTTAGTTCGTACATGGTGATTTCTGTCTTTTCTTCCCCTGAAAATTTTCAGTTGGAGGGGTTTCAACTGTTTGTAGAAGGAGTTGAGGAAACACCAAAGTGTGGGATTTTGGTTGGGATTATGATGATTGAGGGTTTGAGGGGTGGAAGAATTTAGGACGACCGCCACTCCGTTTCTTAATTTTTTTAAATTCAAATTTAATTAAAATCATTTTAGGGATTATGTAGAATATATGAATTTTTTAAGTTTATTTATAGGGGTGGGCACGTGGGTGGTTTTTTCGCGGATAGATATCGATCCACCCGCAAATAACCTGACCCGTACGTAGTGCGTGGTTGGTGTGGGTGGATTGCGGATTGATATGTATCCAACCCGCACTTATGTGGGTGGGTGGTGGGTGGATTATGGGTCACCCATATGACTCGCATCCTTCCTATTTTTACATAAAAAAATGTTGTTTCTTATAGTATCGAATATTCATCATATTTTCGAACTACACTACAGTCTAACTATATACTTCAAAATGTGGAGAATAAAGAATGGTTTTAACTAATATTATTGGTTTTTGTGTTGTGCGTTATCCATTAGATATTGGATATTGGATGCAAATTATTATTAATATCCATTAAATATTGGGATACAAACTATAAATTTTTAACTTTATCAAAATCACCTATTATTGATACATTCTTACTAATTTGCTATGAACTTATTATAAATGTTAGTCAACTTTCTTAATGGCTAGTTGGAGAAGTGTTTTTACGGGTTGACCCACGATCCAACCACACTCATCCGCCACCCACCCAATCCAACCCACAGAAGTATGTGGGTGGATTGCGGGTCACAATTATTCCAACTCGCTAGTAAGCGGGTGGGTCAATTTGAGACCGAAATCCACCTAATCCGCCCATTGCCCACCCCTAGTTATTTATGCCGATTGGCAAGTGATGTGGCAGGTTGGTTGTTAGTCAACTGTATTGACCGTCAAAACTAACGGTTAATTCTCAGCTTTGGCCAAATCAGTAAAGTGTAGGGTTAGTTCGGGCCGCGATGTTAAATACCAAAAAGATTGGACAGGATGTTAAATAAGGGGAAAATTCGGGCCAACCAAATATATTGAACCTTAAAAACATATATTACCCTTTTAAAAAAAGTTTTGCTTCCTTTGGTTGGAAACTAAAGCTAACAATTGCATGCTTCTCCCATAAACCAAAATTGATGAGTAAGAAAGGAGTGACCAAAAGAGGAAATAGTTTCTCACATACTCACAAATGTTTATGTGTCATAAATCATAACTAAGGTTCAAAAATGCCCAAGGCGTTGAGGTCTTGCACCTAGTGCCTAACTCTCCTAGGCGTCACCTAAACATGTCTGGGCATTGGAAGAAAAAGTTGTAGATAGTAGTTAGTACTAAATGAAGAATGAAATTATTATTTTTAACAACACTTCTACGTTATTTCAAATTATTAATAACTTATTTAAAACTTAACAATAAGAAAAATAACGCACGAGTTCATAGAGTCACAACTCAATAGCTCACAAAGTTCTTGTGCTATTGAAAATATTGAGATAAGAGATTGTGTTTGTAGATAATGTTTATTTCCCATTTTGACATTGAGTACTTAGCTCCACATAATTACAATGGATATCACTGTGGAACCCCTAGACCAGGTGTTTTAACATATATTTTTTCTCGTTGAATGGCGTTTTAACATTGCCTAGTGCCTAAATACCTCAAAATGTAAGATTCAATTCATCCTTAACGATGTTCTATTTTTGTTCATGACTAATAATGTTGACCCTCAAGTAATATATTTTCCTCTCACTTTGAACCTTCATTAGGGAAGAAAATAGAGAGGGCAATATGTCCCTAATTGCATGCATGTGACATGACACTTATTTGGACACTTTATTACTTTTCATTTACTTTATGCATGCATGTAAGACTAGACATCTAAGGTACAACATCGTCTATTGGCTCTTTGCATAGTCCATCTCAACTTGGACAGGTGTAAAGACTCAAATCGGATGTTAACATCATAAACCAAATCTATGTTGAGGACGTGAGGTAACTGTTAAAAATAAAATGATAAGTTTTAGTTAATGAGCGAATTTATGTTGATTGTTTATGTTTAATGTTAAGGGTCAGGTATGGACTGTTTGGTGGGCAAGCTAGATTGATTAGTTTTTTAGTCAAGGTAGTTAGAATATTTAGTTGTGGGCTACTAGTATTATGGGTAATGGGCCAAGTAAATAGGGTTACATGTTGCTTTCTAGCAAGTAGTTTACAAATAATATGATTGTATTTAAACCCTTTTTTTCTCCGCAAAGTTAGTTTTGAAAAGATAGTCACAAAGAGGAAGAAAGAAAAAACGTGGGAGTCAACCAATAGTCGAACTCCCGATGAGAGGGCTTTTTGTCCCACATGATAGGCAACCCTATTTAATCGACGAGAAACAAAACAGAAAGAAAACAAACTAAAGTGAGAAGCTAAGCTCCGAGTATCCTCTAGTAGAGCTCCACCCCGATCATGCGCCAAGTCGCCTCCCACCATCCCGCCGTATCAATTGTTGTGGACAAGACAACCGCCACCGATCGACTATTGTGTAATTGAATATTCACCTGCAAAATGAACAAACAAAGGTCCCTACGAGGACAATCCAGGCCAAAGAGCCAAAAAGTCAACATAGACACAAGACAACAATTCTCCCTTGAAATAGAGAACCAGGTCATCGGGAGACCCTAGATAACCGACACCATCCGAAATACACCTATTTTTTTCCCATAAAAGGGTACAACCTAAATTTCGGGGACCTAACAATTTGCAAGTATATAATTTTAAAAAGAAGGCAATAGATACATACGAGAAAAATGAAAAAGTTGAAAAGACTAATTGAAAACAAATAAAGTATGAAAGATAATAATTAAGGGAAAGAAAGAAATAATAATAAAGAAATAAATAAATGATAAAGGAATACTTATCTGAACCGTCAGTCAAGAAGCGTAACCGCCACCCTGTTCGTGATTGTAACCGACAAGACAAGCCTGTGGGGGAGATGATCGGCCACCTATTGCCGGATTTGGAACGCCATCAACGCAACCATATCTTCCATCGGGGCCTTTGATATGGAACTCCAAGCAGCGCCAAAGATTCCCCCATTGGTGATAGCATATCAATGTTTTTGTTCGTATCTTTTGTTCTGCCAAATATTGAGGCAAAATGCCAAAAAATGGCGGGGTTGCCAGCTCGTCCCCCCACACGTCTCCGGTTACCCTGTTCTTCCGCCAGATGCTCCCATCTCTGCATCGTCCGCCGACATCGTCGGGTGCTCTTCTTTCCCACCGTCTATGTCTGACCCCGTCTCTGATACCCGTGTTACTCTGCCCGCTGTCCCTACTCTCAAGGAACCCGCCACTGGACAGTCCACCTCCACAGCATGAGGAAAGTTCTGCCCCGATCCGCACACTCGCTCCCATGTCTTCGTCATCAGCCGCAGCCAAGTAACCTGCCGTCGGCAGCTCTTCCTCTCTGCAGCCAGGAAACCCACTAGTGCCGGAAGCTTTTCCTCCCCATCAAGGGAGAATAGCGAAGACACCACCGAACCCACATACTCAACCTGAAGCTCTACGTGTCTCAGGTCCATATACGTCGGTCTCAGCGCCGGGAAGTGATCAACATGGCCGACTGGTTTTAGGATTCGGTGCCATTTGTGATAGCTTTTTTTAATCGGGTTCCTAGGTTTAGTACTTGTATTTAAACTCTCTTTGTTCATTCAATAAGCCGGTCCTTGTTTGGTCATAAGGATAATTGTTCTTATTAGGTTAGGGGCCGCCGGTCCGAGGCTAGTTGAGTTTTTGTATATTCGATATTTACAGTAACACAATGATTTATTTCTACTTAATTGAAAGAAAAAATGTTTCAAAAAGTTGATGTTTCTACTATTTTAATTGATTTCTATTGTTCATCCAAAATGTTTTTGGACCACGATGACATGTTTTATGCTTGCCATGGTATGTTACATGATTTCTTGTTTTATATTGTCTTAATTATATAATGAAAAATAGAAATTTAAAATATCATCATGCTTTGTTATGTATATCAGGATGTAGTACCACTTTATGTATCACCACCCTTGTCTTTGAGATGCGGATTGCACCATACTGTTTATTATTTATATCTATGACGTACGCAAACTAATACAAAAAATGTTTTAAGAAGATGGTGTTTCCACTATTTTAATTAATTGTTTTCTCAATACAGAGATTTTTTGACATAAATCTTTATGCTACACCACCAGAATAAAGCCTACCACATGGTATAACTTGGTAAATCATGCTACAGAAAATTATAAATCTAACTAGCATACAATACCACCATAGTAGCACATGGTAAATCGAAGGACCACAAATTAATTAATATTATCATATAATACCACATGGTATGAGAATGTACAACCCTCTATGACCATAGTAAAACATGATATTCATAAAAATACATTTCGTTACCACACATTGCCATATGGTATAGTATCTCAATATATACATACAATTACGACTTTCTTCTCTCCCTTCATTGTCTTCTAACTCTTCTTTCTCGGAACTGGTGTCGATTACCACCCATTACCACCATGATAAAACTTGTGACTATAAAAATACATTTAGTTAGCACACATTACCATATGGTATAATGTGGTAATATCAATATATATATTATCTCAAATAAGGGGAAAAACAGAAGGAGGAAGAGAAAAAAACTCGTTTTCTATGCCCTCTCATTTACTCCTCCGCAATCAAGAACACCAAATGCAAAAAGAAAGAAGAAACAGGAGGAAGATCGGAATTGAAAATTCACAAACAAATCCTAAAACATAAAATATGCAAACTCGACTCACCTAAATCTGTCCCCTCTTTGACAATATGGAGCGTCATC
This sequence comes from Linum tenue, assembly GCA_946122785.1. NCBI lineage: Eukaryota > Viridiplantae > Streptophyta > Magnoliopsida > Malpighiales > Linaceae > Linum > Linum tenue. The sequence continues at coordinate 63,973,781 of CAMGYJ010000006.1, read as the reverse complement.
TATTGTGAGGCCGTGAAAAGAAAGAATAGAAGGAAGGAGCAGCTTGAGAGAAGAAGAATTTGGAGCGTCATCGGATTTGAATTGGAAGGCTGCAATTTTTCTCTGTCGATTGTTGGAGAAAAAAAATGAAGAACAAGAGAAGAAAGGAGATTTAGATATGGAAAAAGGAGTTTGAAAGAGAGAAAGGAAGAGAGAAAAGAGAGAGGAATAGAGAAGTCCTTTTTTCTCTTTCCTCCATTAAAAGACAGCATATAAATGTTGGAAAAATATAAAAAAGGAAAGAAATAAAATGTAAAAAATCGGTAAAAAATGCCCCTCCACCCTCCGCGTGCAGCCCAACCACACGATGATTTCGCTCCTAGATCTACGGTCCCGGTTTAGTTACTGACTCTATCCTATGCCGACATTTGTAACCTCCATGCCTCACTTGCTGGGAGGGGGGGGGGGTAAAGGAGTAGGTCACGGAGGTGGGTTTATTATTTGGCCCGGAGGTGGGTTTGACCGTCAAATTAGACAATCAACTGAGTTTATCGTTAGTCAAAGTCAACCTCACTTGCCACGTAAGCTATCAGGAAATAAAAAAATATTTTTTTTGAATTTTTGATTTTTTTTGAATTTCTAAAATTAATTAAAAATAATTTGGAGAGCTCTTTCAATTAATTTTTTTGTTTATTATTTTTATTGTTAGAAAATAAAAAAAATTCAAAATTAAAAAATAATTTTTTATTCCCTGATAGCTGACGTGGCAAGTGAGGTGTACCTTGACTAACGGTCAACTCGGTTGACCGTCTAATTTAACGGTCAAACCCGCCTCCGGGCCAAATAAGAAAGTATGCTACATAGTTTAGGTCAGGATAGCAATTTCCGATACCACGGGCTAATGTAGAAAGTTTGTCTATAGTTCGGGCCAAATTAAGGTATTAACCCAAAATGATAAGTTCCAGTTAATGGGCCAATTGAAGTTAATTGTTTTCCTTTAATGTTAAGGGTCAGGTCTGGGCTGTTTCTTGAGCAAGATAGATTGATTAGTTACTTAGTCTATCGTAGTTAGAATATTTAGTTGTGGGTTGCTTGTATTAAGGGTAATGAGCCAAGTAAATAGGGTTACGTGTTGTTTTCTAGCAAATAGTTTACATAGAATATGATTGTATTTAAACTCTCTTTGTTCATTCAATATACTAGTGGAGTTTTTGTACATTCGATATTTACAGTAACCCAATGTTTTATTTCTACTTAACTAAAACAAAAAAAATGGTTTAAGAAGATGACGTTTCTACTATTCTAATTGATATCTATTGTTCATCCAAAAATGTTTTTGGACCACGAGGACATGTTTTATGCTTTCCATGGTATGCGAAATGATTTTTTGTTTTATATTATCTTAATTATATAACGAAAAATAGAAATTTGAAATACCATAATGCTTTGTTATGTATATCAGGATGAAGTACCACTTAATGTATCACCACCCTTGTCTTTTAGATGCGGATTGCACCATCAGATTCATTATTTATCTCTATGACGTACGCAAAACTAACAAAAAAAAATGTTTTAAGAAGATGGTGTTTCCACTATTTTAATTGATTTCTTTGTCAATGCAAAGATTGTTTCACATAAATCTTTATGCTACACCACCAGAATAAAGTCTACGGAGCAAAAGTTACGTTAAGGGAAGTCCCTGTCACATATCTTGTGAGTCCGGAGACAAATATAAAAAAAATTGTTTTAGATGCTGGTGAATTTTAAGTCCAACATTATATAACTGCAACTTCCCACTTCCCATATAAACAGTAGACTAGGGTTCACTATTAGACCACCAAAAGTACTTAGAAGCATTGATAAGTACTTAGAAGCACATATTCTAGTTGATGTGGAAGTTTTTATTGTTTTAGTTCAACAGGGGGTTCACTATTAAACCACCAAAACATGTTTTACGCTTGCCATGTTGTGTAAAACTATTTCTTACTTTATATTGTCTTAATTATGTTGAGAAAAATAGAAATTTGATATACTATCATACTATGTTATGTATATCCATTATCATGATGTAGTACATTTTTATGTATAACCATCCTTGTTTTTTAGATGGGGATTGCATTATACGGTTCGTTCTTTATTTCTATGTCGTACGCAAAACTAATTCAGTAGTTGATTGGAATATTGGTGGTAGGATTAAAAAAAATAATACACATATACTTTTCTTGAAACTATGCCAAGTTAGGTAGGGTAGTTTTGCTGGGTGGGTGTCGACTTAAATCATTTTGAATTTCGTTCGAGACATATTATATACAAAGTTTAAGAAACCCTACCATACCGGCTGGTCGGGCAGTAAAAAATGAATACCGGATCCCAAATAGTAGGCGGTTTTAGTATTAGAAAAATGTTCAATCATGGTTAAACCACGGTTTTAGTACAAAATATCCTACCACTCACTTTTCCCATATAACTTCCAGTACGGTTTCCTGAACCTTGATTATATCATGATTCAGGCAACTCTTAAAACTCCTGTGTAACTACACTTTTTAGAATTTTATTTTTTATTAGTATATAAATAACTCAAATTTGTTCAAGGAGTCTAGTAAGATGTATGAGGGTGTACAATAGTACTTGTTAGAACTTAAACTAAAAACAACTTGATAGAGTTTCTCTTAAAAACAATATTTTCCTTAACACAAATTTCTCTAGTTGTCAATTAGGCAAATATCCTATTTCTCTAAAACTTATCTTAAATAAAGTTTCTTCTTCTTCTAGCATGTATGGTTTTTACTCATTAACTCACATTTTCTAGCTGACGATTAGACAAGGTTTCCCTTTCACATGGATTTACGTTAAAGGGCTTTTATACTTTCCTTTCTCTATGACTTACATTAAAGAAGTTTTTTTTCTCTCACTTAGCTTTTTTCATTGGTCCATATTATCTAACTATCAATTAACAAAGTTTCTCATTTCACGAGGACTTACGTTATTTTTTTTATTCTACACATTTATATGTTGTAGATATATAAATAACACAAATTTAGTTAAAGGGTATGGTAGGGTATGAGAGGAAGTATCAATATTCCGGTAGCAAATTATTGTTTGACTAAAAAAGAGCGGGTGTTGCAAAATTTAGTTATAATGATTGGAATTTCATAATCACTAAATAATTAGAGGCTTGATAAATGAAAACTAGATTGAAATTAAATAGTGAAAGTTGAGTTCCTTTCTCTTTTACATGTTGCTCTAGGCAGTCTTTTCGGACCATCAATTTTAATGGTTCATTAAAAAAAAGAAAAAGAAAAAAGATAGAAGGATATTTTTACTTGGACTCTTTCGTTCTCCCGCACCCTCTCTCTCTTTTCTTCTACCCCTTTTGATCTGTCTTGTTTCCCTTGCTCCCTTCAAAGCAAATAGGGATTTAACTATTCACCCTTCCTTCTACCAAATCTAGGTTGAGAGTAACGTTACCATGAGTGATAATTGGCCAACTGTGAAAACCAAAATGAATGAAGCAACAAAAGAGACAAATAACAGAGTCTGAAAAGCATTTCAAGGCTTTACCATGCCATATATTTTGAGCTTGCTATTATTTGTATGTGTTGCAATGGATTTGGGATGAGAAATGGATTATTACTTTTTGTGGTGGATGCTTTTTTTATGTGCATGGATTGAGGAAAAAAGGGTCTCTACTTGTGCCATGACACATAGCTGGCATGCGTGGGTGTCTATCTCAACATTGGTTTCCTATCCAATTCTAAGCTCCTTCGAGGCTCTGATATGGAAGGAATTTAAGTGTGGGGTAATCAATTGGGATTCGTCTAATGACACTCTCTTCAAGAACGGCTCACGATGATTTATTATACGTGCTTTGGTAAGCCCTTGGAGATCACTCGTCTTCTTACGAGAGAGTGAGGGTGTAACCATTCCACCTTCATACATTTTCTCATGACCATTCGTTATATATTTTCACACTTACGTGGAAATATAGGCACTCAACGATTCATCCATATATGTGTTTAACAATTATGACATCACGTAGTCAATGCCACTATGGTCTTGCCTTTGGTATGTCGCCTAGCATTGATGGCTCTCCACTCATTATCGAGTTGGATTGCCTTAAGAGAGCCAATTAGGTGAATCTCTTAAGTTTTGACATAGAGAAGGAGATGACACACTTGCTCTCTCCGTTTTACACTTTTAGTTTTTTTTTGTGAAAGCCAATCATCCAAGAAACTGGCGGATTTGCATAATGTTTGAAAAAATCGGTAACTTCGTTATACTTTTACTCTACTCCTTGTTTGGTCCAATGAGAACATTGTCCCATTCAAATTGTGGGTGGGACTTAGGTAATTTTTTCCTCATTTTATATAACCATGTTTGTATGAATGATCATTCATTTGGGAAAAGGATTTTGTGTGTGCATTTGTGAATAAAATTTCAAAATTGTCGAGTAATGCCACACCCCCAAAGAAAATTCGAAGTTCATCATGTTTTGAATTGCTAGTCTCTGGGTTAGTATTCAACTTAGGGAGGCTAGCGTAGGGGCTATGAAGGATGTACTTGTCATGAGACTTGGATCCATCTCTAAGAAAAACATATGGATTGATGCTTCCTACCATCCTTTTCGAGTTCTCAAACTCCTCTTTGTAGGAAGCAGCCTTATGCGCTTAAAGCCAAACAAGGTCGATATGTAGCTTCATACATTCGAAATCCTACCACATCAAGTCTAAATTAAAAGATGATGCCACCGCAAATAAAGTGTGGGGTAAAAGTCGAGTTGGAGTCGTTCTATCCTTGGATAAAATGGGTTTCGGAAGAGATACTATGAGTCTTGGTGGGTAGGCCTACGAGATGATGTTAGTTCCTCTCTAGTACAAGTAAAATTTTCCCCCGTATAATAAGATTTTCAACTTAATGATGTGTTTTCAAGGGCACATATAAAACTTCCGATACCCCTTGACTTCATTAGCCCTCCGCACGATTGAGGAAAATGAGCTAAAAACTGCTCTTGCTCGATCAAGATTTTCTAAAAGCACGACGTGTGCAAAGCGGCATGACAAGATCGTCTTCGTATGAAAACTGTTCAAAAGACTTATACGGACATGAATACAAATACTTCCTAATCAAGCCACATACGCTTCGCCTCAACTTTAGTATAAGAAGGCTCGAGTCAGAGAAAGAGACCTCCATCTTATGAGAAACAAATCATTTCGTCCTTACGAAGTACATTTCGAGCATCAGTGCAAGGATTAAGAGTTTCTAAGTGCAAGGGTTCTCCTTGTAAGATTCTTATGATCCACTACCTAAGATCGACAACTATGTGTCATCATAGAGGTCTGGTGATTTAGGGGATGTTGAGCTAAGCTATGGTTGGGGACAAACAAAGTTCACGTGTGAGGTTATTTGATGACACGTAGAATGAGTTATTTTAGACCACCGTATTATGATTTAAGGTGCATTCATTTCATATCTTAATCATCATAATACCTTGAATTCATGTTATGAATGCTTCAAGCGAGTTTTAGCAACCCTATGATTGCTCTTGCGGGTTTGATGCGCTTTTGGTAGCATTTTGTACATTTTTAGGCCAAAGTAGACTAGTGGACCACTAGGCAGCCGAAGGGGACATTGAGATCTAGTTGCTTGACCTGTAATCAAAGAAAGGACAAACTTAAATAACGGCGCCCTAGGAATGAAAACAATGTTGTTGCCGCCGTTTTACGTGGCACCTCAACTTCTTCAGAAAGTTACCATGGAGCTTCCTGATTTGCTGGTCATATGTTTGAAGACTTCTGATTGGCTGGATGACGCAGGAGCTATGAGTTTTCCTCCCTAGAAACCCTAATCGAAGACCTATAAAAAGAGCTCTAGAGGTATAACTTGGGAAAGGAGAGACGAGATGTCAATGAAGGGTTGTTACTCTGTCGACAGAGTAACCCACTTGATTTAGAGCAAACCAGCCTCACGGGAAGAGTTGGCGCAAGAAACAACGACCCTGGCCCTATTTTCTCTTTCATGGGTGTTGAATCCAAAGGTGTCGTGGATGACTAGTTCCATTAGTTCATTTCGATCGATGATCTCCCAGAAATCCTTCCTCATGGATGACTAGTTCCTTTAGTTGCATAGATATGTGAACCCTAGGGAGTAGGAAGATTGCTTTATCTCGCTAACATAATAGTCGTTCACTTCCACATGTTTGATAGACTCACCAAAATTGAATTAGTCGTAGTGTCCATCCCAATCCAAAGAAGAGTAGGAAGATTGTCACATAAAGTATAGTGAGACGATTATTCCGAGAAACGACGGGTTCAAGAAATAACCAACACAATCAAAATACCTCATTTACGGTGCTCATGGCTCGATGTTCTGCTTTAATTGATAGGGGAACAACATCAACGAAGCTCGGAATAGATATACTGCTCATGGAGATTGGGGTATTGAAAGTGTAATTATGGAATGGTGTGTAGATCCAGCTTTATGTATGAAACAAGAGAACATGTGTGGTGTTAATTAGATTTGCGATTGCTATCAAGCCATCCCATTTTACTTTCTGGAAATTGACTGGCCATTCCAAATGGTTTAGGAGCACCCATAAACAAGAAAGAAAATGGATTATTAACTAATATTGAGTTAACATCATCCATAAAACACCGATTTCCTTTAAATAAGGGTGCATCAAAATTAAACAAAGAATGCAAGATGGTATAGATCTGCTCTAAACATGGATCTAAACTTAAAGGCCATATTGACTGCTAGAAAATCCATTGGCAAAGCTATGAGATCAATGTCTTGCAACACAATAGACAAAACAACTTAATGAAAAATAGTGTGCTCAAGAACAAAGGAAAGAATACTTAAATTTAATTTGCTCAAGTCTCTAATTTTATTCAGGCTCTTACAAAACACAGGATAGACTAACATGCATAGAGAAAAACTTAGTCAAGATTGAAGACTAGAATTAAATGGCTGTAATGCCACACACTTCTTCACATAATAATTATGAGAAGCCATGCACATTAATGGTCTGCCTCTGCATTGTATATGTCAAGAGTAGCTTTGGCTCTTGCACATTGCCAAGAGCCATTTCACAACTTGTGCATCCTAAAATGAATCCCGCTACTCCAAAAAAAAAAAAAAAAACAGAAGTCGCCCATTCATGTACGTTATTGTGATCACTATATATTCTAACTGTTCAAACCTCTCCAAATAAAAATAACGCCACAAGCGTCACCTAACAAAGATCCCGATGAACTGGTGGAGATAAAAAGATGAGAGTCTAACCATAAGTGTAAAAGATATTCACTGTGAATGAAAAGATGTTAGACTGATCATGCATCAGCTCGGCACAAAGAACAACAATTGGCAAATTCCAACGCACTTGAAGATTGTACAATATATATGGAGATCTTCTCTAAATGACTGCCAAAGGCCAATATTATTCAAATACAAAGCTATGAATTGGATGAATTTTCAAATGCATCTTGTTTGAAATAAATGTATTTCAAAAGGTTTGTATTGAAAAATAAAATTCATCAAATTGATAAACATCGTGATATTTTGTATACACACAACATATGGGATGAATTACAGACAAACCTGTTCCATCCCCGGATGTGAAATCCAGGCTTCATTTCAACGCATCAGGTTCAATAATTCCATCATGTTCCTGTCCTCCATCGTAGCAGATTCCCTCTAGATCACTGGGGGACTTAGCTAGAGGCCCATCAATGACTTAGTAGACTTGAGATTCCCTTGTGTCTGTTACCATATTTGATTATGTCCACGAGTTAATGTACTGAAGGAAAAAATCCACCAAAGACAAAGTGAACAGTAGAACACTAACTTGGAATGACCTACATAGTGCAAAATAAGGCATTCATTCCCGATTAAATGGATCTTTTCTCCCTTTTGTTCTCTCATTCCCATCCACCAGCTTATCAGAATGGAATCAAATAATTGAACCCATAATGCATACTTCCCACTTCCCCCGCTATAAATTTGGGCCACAGTTGGCTCTGGGTTTTGTAGCAAAACATTCCTTCTAGCCTTGGATCATACAAGTACAACTGCAAGAAACTTGTACCATGAGTTCAATAAAATGCTACCGCCTTGCTGATCATGATCCCTGCGACCAGGCTAACCATCAGCCGCAACACCAAATTTCGGGCATGCTGAGCCCCAATGCCATTATGACGGTGGCCACCACCATGTCTCTGGCAATTGCAACAGCCAACTCAAGCAATCCCACAGCTAAACTGCTCATGGCCATGGCACGATGATGAGCCATCACCAGAAACAATCCAGCTCGAACTTTACTGCTTCCAATGGCCACGAGCATGATTGGGCCACTGGCTTCATGGGCCATCATGACACCTCATCTGGCCATTAGAAGCATGGGAATGCATCAGTTGGCCATACCGCTCTTGCCATAACCCACGGAAACCATGCCCAGGCCGGTTTCAAGAGTGGCCATGAGGCTTCAGGCCACCACAAAGTTGATAACTGGGGCCATGCTCAGGCAGTCTTCAATAGTGGCCACGAGACTGCAGGTCATCATAAGGCTGATAGCTGGAGCCATGCTCAGAGCGGCTTCAAGAGTGGCCATGAGACCGCTAGACATCATATGGCTGATAACTGTGGCCTTGCTCAGACTGGCTTCAAGAGCGGCCATGAGGCATCATACAATCTCTATTAGGTTGATAACTGGGGCCATGCTCAGACAGACTGCAAGAGTGGCCACGAGATCACGTGACACTAGGCTGATAACTGTGCCCATCCTCAGACTGGCTTCAGGAGCGGACATGAGATGGCGTGCCATCATAACTATGAGAGTCATGGCAATGGGATTCTTAAATTCATCAAGAATGCTGCTACTACTCTCAGCCATGGCGAACAACATAACTCTCATGGAATGGCTATTGCAGCTGAGTACTACAAGGGTGAGAAGAAAGTGGAAAAGAAGTGCTCATCAAACAATATTAAAATGAAAACAAAGAGCGACGACCATAACAACAAGGTCAAGAAGAATAAGAAAGACAATAAGAACAAAGAGTGCGGGAAAGACAATGGCAGTACAGCAGCAGTAGCAACGACAGTGATTAAGCATTTACAATAGCATAATGCTTAGGGACAACTTTATTCGCGTCTAAGTATGCAAATTTAAGAAGATGTTGCCTTTATAAAATAAAGGACCAAATTGGTGAATGGCTAGCACTAGTAGCTTAATTTCACCATTGAAATAAACCTGTTGAATTAATACACATAACAGATCTTTACTTAACATGATAGAACTCCAAAGGGGCAGACACATAGAGCTAGGCAGCCCCATACTGACCACAAAATTAGCTACGGGATTGTTCAACATTATTGCAATTTTATTCCCTAAGTATAAATTCTTATGTCCCCAGGGAACGGTCACCCAGAATCCTGTCCATGATACTACAAACATATACCAAAAGAGAGCTAGCTAGGTGGTGGAACAAAATCTTAACCACAATGTATGATTATCTTATTTTAAAGATCATTTCTCATTCAATTTTTTTTATGTGTTTTGGTACTAAATTATCATTCATTCAAGCAAGACAAGGCAAAAACCAACAATACCTTTGTTCGGAACCATGCTGGAGGATGTAACTTGTAACAGGTCTTCGTCTATCGGGAAGGATCGACTACATTAACCATGACAACAAATGGCTACATAACTGTTTAAAGCCACTCAACTAGTGGTTAGATGTAGAAACAAGATAGTTCCAGCAGTAATAGAGAACACACAGTTTAGCAAACGACTATACGAAAATGATACTCGACATTCATATCAAGCTCAAGTCGCAGACGTAGGAATCCATCCCCTGGTTTGAGTTTTGTCCCTGGCACTGAAGAGCCTCACTTACTCGTATTTTTGAGCCTGTGGCCTCTGATTAACACAAGACAACATGCGTGGAGCAATTCCGGAACTTTAAGATATTGATAACAAGTGGAGGTAGAGGGGATGGAAGTGGAGGATATATAATGATAACTGTGAGAACAAAAGACGAATAGCTACTGAAAACAGTAGGAGCCCGCTCATTTCATCACCCTATCAAAAAATCTCCATTCATTTGGATGCGAAAGGTGGTGCTAATCTTGTGTACAATACAGTGAGAGCAGAGAGCTAAAACTTGGTCCACATGTCACACAAAACCCAGCTTAATTACTTCCAACAACCTTCGCAGAAATTGAGAACAGGAACATGCTTCCATACCAAGCTCCACTAGGCAGACAAAACTCTATCTTTGACAGCGGATTTGGGTTCCAGAAGGAGAGAATGTAATGATGGTCGGATTTGTGTCTAGATAGGAGAGAATGTGATGAAGAACACCATCAGGAAAATCACATAGTCTATCAATTTTTGAGTCCTGCCTCCTCTTCTTGTTATTCGTCATGGAGCATAGCTTGAGTTTCACACTTCTCTGCTGCCTGGATCACTAAACCTGAGAGAGATGTATCCTTATTAACTCAAGCAGATAGCTTTCATTGCTGACACGGAATGCATCCATGAATGGTGAAAGACGTTAAAATGCAAAGTTTGAACCTCAACTATAAGATTCCATTCCAGCTACAGAGAAATTTCATCTAACCTTCCAGCAGAATCAGGTTTCATTAAGACCAGAGTTGGGTCAAAGGGGTTCATTCACAACAGGAAAAAAAAAATTTCTGGATAACGGGTACTGAATCGCCTCCAAAGTGGTATTCCCCTTTTCTTGCGAGAGACATGCAGTAAAGATTTGTACCAAGATTTCTCCTCTTACCCAGAGAACCCACAAAAAATTATTTGAACCAGGCATGTAGTCACTAAAAAAACGAGGAACAAGCAGAATCATATAAGAAAATTACACGTATATGTTTGTTTATCCAGTTAGTTCACATGAAACGACCAGGATATAGCTGCAACTAGTGGGCGGGGATGAAGCTTTCCATTCCTCTGCTTTCATTACAAATGCAGAGATCTACCAAGATTCCAGATCTGGGAAGGTTGAAGAAGTGCACAACAACATGGATAATTGGAAAGGGCCCCTACATTAACACAGGAAAAACAAACTACATTTAAGATGACATCTGATGCCACAAATGGCCGATTCTAGAAGGCGAGTCAGGCCACACAAAGTAAACCCTATCTCAAGTGAATTAAGTCTAACAAATCATCTTTTTACCCCAAACTGACTTTAGGTACCGCAGTAGAACAATGTGACCTTAATAACTTAGCTTCTCAACCGAGACACGCTTATCTTATCAAGGAAGCAACATAATCTAAAACAAACTAATCTAGACATTCATATGAAGTCCTTGTAGCTGCAACAGGCAATTGGAAAGGGAAAAAGGACTCACATGATAACAGAATTAGCATTGGCAATCATAAACTGATCATGAATATGGACGGCTTGGAATTGGCCTCTGCATAAACACGAGAAAAGGTGTAATCATCCAGTTATCTCAGAGATTGATGCCAATATGACTACACGCATAAACATGGGTGTTCTTGGATATAAATGAAATGGTGGGAGGTCGTCAACAAAGCAAATGTTAGAAACCCATCTGAACCAGTCGGACTGGGACGGAAACCGATCGAACCGGACCCTGGCAGCAGTGGATAGTGGGGGCAAAATAGGCGGTTTGGCTTCTGGAAAGGAATGGGCGGATGATCGGATGTAGTGTACCCTCCTATGATGACACCTAAAGCCGAGTGGCATCGACCGGACTGGCGTTGGGAGGCGGGTCAAGGATCAGGCATTAAGGACGGAGGCTGGAGCGATGAGGAGGAAGGATGGGGCTTTGACAATCAGGCATGGAGGAAGCCGGAGCGTGGGAATCGCCGGGATCCCCGACAAGGCGGTCACAGCATATGAGGTATGGTGGTTACAACTCTGTGTATGAAGGATATGATGTGCTGGTGTTTAGAGGTAAGCCTCCGACCATTGAGTTTCCAAAATTCAATGGCCAATAGGATGTAGGATTGTGGATTTATGCGGCAGAAAGGTGGTTTAAGAATTACCCTACCCGGGAGGAGAGTAAGGCGCAGTTGGCGTCTTTCTACTTGGAGGGTGATGCGCTCCAGTGGTGGGAATGGATGGAGCAGTCTTATGGAGAGGTCGAAATGCTGATTACCTGGCCACGATTTAAGGAGGAGTTGCAGTACCATATTTACCTACATACTCAAGCACATCTCTGTGCTTCGAGGGGCAATTAAATCCCCTCATGTTCCAAGATTGGGACAGCCAAATTATCAATCTCAATCACCTGAATCCTTGGCACCCAATGCCTAACACACTATAGATTATCCTTATAGAGCCTTGGACCTCCCTCAAAAATCCATCTATAGACATCCTCCGACGAAAACTGAAAGAGAACTAAACGATCCTCAAACCACGAAACTTTTACATCCCATCACGCCTCCATAGCCAATTAGCCCAAAACCTAATCGTTGCTAAACTAAGACTGTGGAGAGCGCAAATATTGACCAACCAAGGAGTTCTCAAACCTTCGAGCCCCTTTCTCCACAATGGATTTAGGGATTCTTAACAAACCATTGGTGATCTTCGGTTTGTAATATTGCAGCTGGTGGTAAGTAGAGACACCAAACAACAATTCCCACGTTCGACCTTGGCTATTGAAAATTTGGATCACGAGAGAGACATGTTCAAAGAAAAGAGGAGAGAGAAAAGAGGAGAGAGAAAGTAATTCCTTTGTTTCCCCCCAATACACGTTGTTGAAGTGGAGATTACTAAGATCGTTTGGTTGACTATTAGAATCTTTGGTTTTGGTCAACGCATTACTTAACCATGAGAATAGAGGTTTCTAACTGAAGGGTTTTTTTGGTAACTGAAGTCTTATGTTTAACCAATAATCATTAGCTTAGCAAAGAATCTAAAAAATGTTTAAAATATTTGCTCTTCATATTCAAATTAAACGTCGAATTCTAAAGTGTTATCATCAAAATCTCTGAATATGGAAACTTGAAAAATCAACGTCTTAACTCCAAATACCAAAAGTTAGTTTCGAGCATCAAAATGATTTTTCCATTTCTAACGCTAAATTACTTGTCATAGTAATTTTGAATTATTTTTATAATTATTGGACAATAATCTTATAGTTACACTTACTGTGACATTATATGCTATACAATTTGAACGACCGATTTGTTCCATGCCACACTTTGTATAATTGTAGGTTAACCAAATTTAGGTATTAATTATTCAAACATAAATAAAATTTAATTAATTGATCAATTCATCGCACGTGACATACTATATTTTTCAACTTTCTTGTCAAACTCATTAATTGATTACTCAAAAATAAACTTTTAAGTCTAGTCCCTTCAAGTCATGAATTTATTGATTTATCCCACATGACAACCTATTTACTTCGCGCCGAATTCAAATTGATGAATCCAAAAAATCTAAGAAACATAAAATAATTAAAATGAACATTGAGATAATCTGGGGAAGTTCATTTGTCTTTCACTATGGTCGACAATAAGAGCAAATATAAAAGAGACCATCAAGTCCAATGTTTATAGTCTCAACTGTCTAGGTAAACTTATATGAGTTAGGTCTAGTAGTAAGACCTATCCCCTAGTTTTTCAATAAACTATACAAATAGGAACCGAAGTATCTTGAGCTTCTACTTTGCGACAGATTCACAAGAGGAAATGACTTGCCGCTTGTGAAATCTTCCAAGTACTTGAAAGTCATTCCACTACATACAAAAAAATGAAATTGAGCTCAACTAAACAAAAAAAAATTATCATGTAAATATGCATTCCATATAAACAAGTATATATGTAACTATGATTTAATGAAGCGAGACTATAAGAGCATATTTCCATCGATTCACCTAGGTTACTTTCACACCTTTTTCATATTTGACAGGTGACTCACTGAAAAAGAATCATGTTACATAGTTTGGTATGTCGACTGTTGGTTTTGAATGACGCAAGCTTGGGGACTTTAATATTTAAAAGGAGAAAGTCGACCCCTCAACAAGCCACAAGCATCAAAGACTTCCTAAAACAGGAGCACAAGGCAAACAAAAAAAACATGGAAAAATTTAACATTTCTACCAATTCTCCATGAAATAAACCCAACTCACGTAGCAAGTAGAGACCAATAACGACTTTCATAAGAAATGCAATCACAAAAATTCGATAGATAAAAAAATTTGAAAAATATCTTACAACATATATGATGTACTATATTGATATGACCATGTGCACATTACACTAGTTACAGGAAACTTACCTTGGCGGTGTCGAATTGGAAGACAAGGGACAGTGCTCTACTCAGACCAAGGAACAAGTTCGCATACTGTCGATTTGCCACTTGCTTATACTCACCGACCAAGTACATGTATCCCAACAACTTGATATTGGCATTCTCTAAGGAAGGGACTTTGAACAAGACTTATGTTATCATAAAGAAGTCACAAATCTTATTCTTGTAAGTACACCGTTTGAGATTAGGAGCAAATATTTTTATGTCATCAAAACCAAATACATCATCGACTTCCAGGCTAAGCAATTGGAGGCCACTTGCAAACACTTCATCGTCTCATCATATTCAGGATCGTCACCAAGAGAACAACTGCAAGATATCAGCAAAAAATTCATCAACATGGGGAATCGAGCAAACAGGTTGAGTGGTTGGTTCCAGCTAGAGAAATCCAAGTAGCATTCAGACAACGTCAAATTTGTCAGCACTTTGAAACCAGAGCATGGCAAGTTGGCAACCCAAATGCCATATTATTAAATTGGACTCATTTTAAGTCCATAGTCTACAACGATTGGTTGCAAAGGGAGATTGAGCATAATAGGGAGGTGAAGATATAAGACCTCTTCCCAAAGAGAAACATGCATCCGGACAAACAAACTAACAAAAATCAAGTATGAATTCCAAAATTGAAACTGACATGGACAAACCAAAAGATAACAATTTATTAACTTTCGTCAATGATTAAGAATTTCATCAGCAAAGGGAAACTGGAAAAATTGCGACAATGCAAACAAAAAGGCATATTGCATATCTGATAGTTTGGAATCTTACTTGGAAGAAGAAAGAGTTTCTTAATTCTATAAAGGATGACTAAGACAGACAAGGCTTTGAAAATGTATAGCTATGAAAACAAAAAGAGAACATGAGTGGCCCGTTCAAGAAACGATCAACGATTTGTTCCCTCTATGTAGTGGTGTACTAGTAGTAGTCATCTTTCAAACAATAATCGACAAACCTAAGCTAAAAAAGAAAAGACGTTGCTCGTTGGAGAGATTGAGAGACAAGAGAAAGACTAAATGCAAAGGCAATGGCGGAAATTATGGATATGGGGGGAGTGAACAGACACTGGGAGTGAGAAAGGTTTTCTTCATTTTTTGCAAGCAGAGGAGCAGAAACATGTAGAAGGTGAAAGGAGTCAAGTGAGATTGAAGGGATGTGGGCAGGTGTGGACTTACCACCATTTATCGCATATCAAGTGGTGACTCATCCATTTGTGAAATATATACCACCGAGAGAAATAAAGTCTCGAGTTTGTGAAAAGAGCAGATTTGCATATTGCAGATTTGATAGTTGGAAATCTTACTAGGAAGAAGAAAGAGTTGCTAACCTCAATAAAGGATTGGCTAAGAGAGGCAAGGCTTCAAAAAGATATAGCTACAAAGGCGAAAAGAGAATAAGATTGGACCTTTCAAGTAATAGCAGTGTTTTGTTCTCTCATTGTAGTGGTGAACTTGGTCTCAATCAGCTTTCAAACAATAATCGACAAACTCAAACAAGAAAAGAAAAGATGTTGCTTTTTAGAGAGATTGAGAGGCGAGAGAAATACTAAAATGCAAAGGCGAGGATGGAAATTATGGACATGGAGGAAATGAACCGACGATGGGAGGGAGAAATTTTTCACCATTTTCTCACAAGCAACAGAGCTGAAACGTTGAGAAGGTGAAATAAGTGAAGTGAAATTGATGGGATGTGGACATGTGTTGATTTAAGACCGTTTAATCTCACATAAAGTGATGATCATCCATTTATGAAAATATATGCAACATAAAACTTAAATAGCATAACGAGAAGAGAGCCGACAACTAGGAATTTGTCGTCATCTTTGCTGCCAAAAAGGAATAAGGGAAAGAAAACTCTGAGAAGGAAGATAGAGAGTCTGATGGAATTAGGGGGGGGGGGGAGAAAGATAAAGGAGCGGTAAACAATTATAGATTTAGAGAGAGAAAGATGTTAGGCGATAAAGAAGGTTAAAAAATTTGAAATTAATTAATTACAGTTACAAACTTTTCAAAATTTCAAAACTATAATTTGTGTCATTAATTGTTAATGCATATTTTGAATAATCATATTGAATAATATTTGAATTTATAGTCATTCTTGTGGTGAGAATACTTTAGCCATTTGACTAAGGGGTCATTTGGATGAGTTTTTTGGTTTTGATTTTTTTGAATGAGTTTTTTGGTTTGAGTTATTTGTAGGTTGCAATAACTCACTTTATGGAAATGTGGTATTTGTGTGTTATTTTATAATTTGAATGTGGTATTTGGGTTAAAATGTCTTGTTTGGCTGATGAGTTATTTTAAATGTGATATTTCATATCAAAATGGCCCCTAAGCAAATAGGCTCATATGATATTATTTTCTTCTAACGTCGCCTAAGCGAACTAGGCACTAAGAAAGACCCATCACCCGTCTTATGCTTAGTGTCTTCTTGAATCTTGGTTAAGAGACGATGAAATCTTAGTTTCTCTAGCTATATCGAAGATCTTATGTGTCTTTTTACTTTTATATGTTTTATATTTTGTGCAACATTCTTTGTGTATTATTGGATTGCATTTTCTATGCACAATAATCTTGAAACTTTTATTTACGAGAGACATAAATTAACTTTCGCGCCAAATTTATAACAAAGCTATAAGGGAAATTTAAAGAACCGTCACGTGATGTCAACTAACTTTTGATTTCAATGTGATGGCCTCATCAGGTCACGACCTTTAATCATTAGTTTGGCGCTCCAAGAAGATGCTCTTAAATGTGGCATAAAAAATTGCCTGAGCTCTGCAAATCGATTTGTTTATGTTACCACCTAAAAAGTCTATTTGCACCGACTTCAAAATGAGGCTATAAACGGGAAAATGCTCACCGTTGTTATAAATAAAATCATGAATTCCTTACATGAGTTAGTTCACTGACACAACTTCAAAGGAAATTTTACTCAAAAAATAGACTTTCATATCTTATAATCAATAAGGCATAAACCTAGTCAATATCATGCCATATATGTAATTGGTTTCAAATTTCATGTCTATGTTGAATATTTTGCCATATATGTAAAATTAATTTCTAATTTTCACATATATATTTAACTACTTGTCATATATGTAACACTCATATTTGAAGTACTCACTGATTCATAAATTTCTTCTTCTTTTTCTGAATTATCAATAACTGTAACTCACATTCATATATCTATTCATAAAATATTATACACAGGAAAGATCACCAAAAACTATTTTTGAAGGGATAGACATTTTATAAAGGTTGGGAATTTTAAGAGTAAATTAGTAAATCACCGTTGTGAACACTAAATGTTGCACTTGCAGTTTCCTCGGCACAATATCTAGATCACGATGACCTTGCACCATCGCACATAGTGATAAACAAAGCTTAGGTTCATTTGTCAAAGTCGTGCAGCTCCGATCTTTTAGGGTTTCTGAATTTTCTCTCAACAACTCGAAAAGTAAAGGATAGGGCGGAAATTGCCGTCCAATCTCAACACAAAATCAGGAGAAGGCTCGAACAATATAAGGGTAGCAACTCGACCACAATCAAGGGGAATACCTGATTGATGAAGAGCTCGCTCGAACTAGAGATCCACCAACAAACAAGGAAAAAATTCAAGAGTAAAAACTCAACAAACCGAAAAGTTTTTATTTATCCAACATAATCTCCGTCAAAATAGAGTCTACAACCTCTTAAATAGGTTTTAAAAATAAAACTAATGAAAGTACAGAAAAAGGAAAAAGAATCATAAACAAAAAAAGTAACTAAAACTCGTCAACCAAAATACCCTATCGAGTATTTTAACCTCTTGACCGGGGGTCCTTCTGACCCAAATACCCTATCTCGAACCTTAGATCCCCTATAGGGGATTTTAACCCACCTGATAGGGTACTTTTTCTTATCACCATACGATTTTTAGGTTGATCGTTTGGTGTCTAGGAAGCTGCAATCTTCTCATCCAATGACTTCATGATCTTTAATTGAACTTATATATTAATGTCCAACTCCAAACTCTCTTCGATTATCTTCTAAGATGAAGATACAAGGCTCCAAAGTAGGTATCCTGACACTGTTTCCACACTTAGCCAAATTTCCAGCTTCATCTTTCCTTGATTTGGTTTCTTCATTGAACATCAATGAGAATTGTTTTGGGTCACAATCCATGATCACATCATGTAGTTTTTTGTTGGTTTGTTCTATTTTTGGGTTTTGGCTAACAAATGTAAATAAGAAACTACAAAAGCCAAAAAAGTAGCCCATGTATTCCATGTAGTCAGTGGCGGACCCATGAATTTTACATAGGGGTGTCCTCTTTTAAAAAATAAATTACATAAAAATAATGTAGAATACACTTGGTGTCTACACTGCTCAAAGAAATTGTCTTTGTATATCCTACTAGACAATCATTCACGAACTAATCACTTATTCGATTTCTAAACTTGTTCTTGATGTAATCCAAATTTGAAAAGACTCTTTCAACACTTATCATACAACCATAAATTTAATACAAATTAAGTGTAGCTTGAAATTTGTTTAATTGTTAGGTTTTGAAAATAATTAGATATAGGGAATGACATTTTACTATTACACAGTGTTTAAAATCGAACCACAAATAAGTTGTAGCCTAATGGAAGTTATGTTTATTAATAATAATAGTGTCCCACATTTGAATTATCCAAACTACTATTTATATTCTCATACGCAAACTAAAAGACGAGAGTAGGATAATCATTTTTTCAAATTTCAGGGGTATTTCTGACTATCAATTATAATTTTTTTTTGTCCATACGTAAATTACCACTGGGGTTGGATAATCATTTTCCTAAAATTTAGGGGAGTATCGGGACACCTCCAAAGACCCGTGGATCGACCCCCTGCATTCAGTTGACAGTTTAGAATAATTAAGAAGAAATCTGATGGTATTTATGGCAAAGACCATGCATATTATCTATCAGAGTTTGTTTCACATTAATACAAATATTGTCATAAAATTATACATGCATCTAGAATCAGAACCTTTGCATTCTACGGTAGTACTTCCCCATCCACCCCAAAAGAAGATGAGTTGTTTATAGAAATTTGGCTAAGGTGCTTGTATCGTGTGGAGAAAGGTTCATAAAATATGTTATAGTTGTTGGATGCTTGTCGATTGTTGATGGATATCTTATTTATAAAGTTGACACCGTATTTATCTAATGATAGTAAAACATGTTATACCGTATATACTTACTAGTGATCATGCCACAAGAAGATTCAAGATTTACAAGATAAAACTATACTGGATAGGACCGTCCAATCATCTTGGGAGGCCCTGTTCAAGCAATAATATGTGGTTCACATTTTTTTAATATAATATAATTGTTCGTGTTATAGGTGGTAGTTTGACTCATTGGATGTTCAATGACTAAAGTACCATTATTCATTCCAAAAGCATCATTATGAAAAATAAGTTTTTATACAACGGGAGTTAAAGGGACACTGGAAGTTTAAAAACTAAATTTTGAAAATATTAAAGTGATGGACTAAGTTGATATTTTAGCCACGGTAAATTAAACAACTGAGTTCATGTAAGTTAAATGGAAACACTTTAAGTTTATTAAAACAAGTGAAATATTGATCAATTGGATTGTTAAAGTCAAATTTACCAAGTTAAATTAAAAAATTGATATGAAAAAGTATTTGCCAAAAAATAAAAAGGATGCAATAACTAATATTAGAACCTATGATCAAGTATGCATTATCCAACAAGGCTAAAAAACATTAATGTTCTTTATTTTCACTACACCTTATATGGATGAAGTTTTCGAGAACCCTAAGCCCCCAATCTCTCACATGATTTCATCATTAAATTGGAGGTCTTATGCTGTAAGATCGGCCACCAAATGCTAATGACAGGTGCTGACAGCGTGACACTAGCAGCCGGAGCCGGCTGCTAGTGGAGAATGAGAGGATCCTTCATAAGCACTAGGCTCTTTGGCAATCTACAACAACTAAAAAATCTCAAGTGTGTCAAATAACCCCTCTAACAACCTAAAATTCCAAATTTGGAGGCCAAATTTGTCTCAGATGAGACAAAAGGGGCTAGATTGCCAAACCCCACCCGCAAACAATGACTACGACACACCAAATGAGTGATTGCGTTGCACGCATCATGGAACCAATCCGCCCAGCAAATGAATACATTCCCTCCACCTGCGTGTACGGCTTATTTACATGCGTAGTCCAATCCACCTCCTCGCTAATTAATTATGGAAATTTTAATCTCCTTATTAGAGATGGCCTTATGGTCTTCGAGACTTAACTCAACAAGACCTTGATCTAGTTTTGTGCTCATAGTACTAGTTAGGGCTCCAGTCTCAACCTACAACTTGGTGGTGTGGTAGTAGTTCGTGTTACATATCAAAGCGTACTTATTTTCTTTCGTGAAACCACAAACTAACATTATGAAGTGTAAACACTATGTTTCTTAATCAATAGATTTGTAGTAAAATTATATCCAGTAACATCTTGTGACGTTGTACTCGTTTGTTTGATCCCTAACAAAACACCTTATTCTCCTTCCGTTAATCGAACAAAAAAAAAAAAACTATCAAACCACAAGATTTACCAGATAAATCGAGCCAAAATTATTTTCTCATTTGATGAATCCATTGTTCCTTCTTTTAACAATGTATGATAATCAAAATGTACATCTTTATAGATAATCAACCGATTTGGGTCATGGTCGAGCCTTTTGTCCAACCAATGGTAAAACAGCGAGTCTAATTTTTTTTCAACGAGCTTCACGTAAACTCCATTGTCTTTGCCGATCCAATACATGTGCGTTTTGAGGATAATCTTGCGGGCGGAGGAGGAGGAGGCAACGAGGACTGTCAATGAAATTAGCAGAAGCCTGTCCAGGAGCACCTAATCATGATTTTGTCTCTGTGTTTTTTTCCTTCTACTTGAGGTTTTGGTTACTGTTGCCGATGGTTTGGAAGATAGAATAAAGGATTTATATAGATGGCAGAGTGAGGTTAAAAATGGAAGAATTCTACAAGAACTCTGAAGTTAAACATGCTCAGTGTGAAGTACTACAAAGAAAACATGGGTGGCCTCCTCGCTGTATTTTCTTAAGCTTTATAGTAAAATTTATGTCTTAATTTTCCTATTTGTATTAGATTGTCCATGGATAGTGAAACACCCCGATCCTTTTTAAACAACCGAAATAATCATGGCTCTGGAGCCGGTTAAAAACAAAGCTTAAAAACTTAAACATTCCCAAGAAAAACGTCAAATGCAATGCCCTAAACACGTGGGCAAAACTCAAATGCATAGTCATTAAACCTCAACCTTTGAACCTCCAGTTATACTCATAATCATAAACACAACTGACTAAACAAACTATAACTCCTTGCTTAATTCCGGGACATCTCGTCAATGCTGGTGCTGCTGCTCGTCTTGCCTTGCTCCTCTCAAGCTCGCTGCTCTCTAACTCCTCTTAGTACTCTTCAAACTGGTGAGTGAGATGGGGTCAGTCTACGCCCTTACGTTTATTACTTTTAATACTTGAGTACTCTGCTTAAAACACTTACTTAAACTTATGGAATGGTTTGTACTTCCACTTTTAAACTTTAACTCTTAAAACGGTGTTATCTCATCATTTATCTTCTTGGGGCCCCTACCTCGACTTAGCTGGCGCCACTACTAGCTTTACTTACTTTCTTACTTTCTTAAACATGACTACCCTCACAATGGGGTGTTACAGATAGAAGTAACATCCAACTGTGGTTGAGTATGGAGTTTCATTTTCTATGCGATAGAATCAGTTTTGTTTGACTTTGACTAGACTTTGGTTAGAGTTGTAGGCACACTAACTTGGGATCAATTTAGTTAGTCTTCTAAAAGTCATGGTAAATAAAAATTTGTTACTGTGAATGAAACTTTGAACTAGCGGAATAATTTGAGCAACAAATATGTTTGTGGATTTAAAGCACTATCGCTCTACTTTGCGGATGATGACCTTGTCCTAATTTTTTTTTTATTTAGTATACTTTCTATTGAATTTCATTAATGGTGTCCATGGATGATTTGATATTTTGATTTGGAATTCAACATTGAGAATTGTAGTATTAGGTTAAAAAGTGAAATATGCATTTGGATTTGGTTTGAAACCAACCTTTAATTTGACTTTTTGTATTCTTTTGTACATGGATTACAATATTTTTTTCTTTCTTAAACTTTGATTATACTTTTAGTTGTTCCCTTAGAGAGTTTAATTGATTTTTTTCTATGTGGTTTATCTTTCAACATTACATAAAAAATCATTCATATCTAGGGGATGGTTTGTATTTTCATTATAAAAATGACATTAAATTTGTGAATTTTGCTAAATTCTATGTGGTAAAAACTTCTCTAAGACGAAAATAGTATAAGTATAAATAAGAAGTCTATCAAAATAATAACAAATGGAGTAGATATTATTAATGGTTGAAATTAAAAAGTAAATGTTGCTCTCTTTCTCTTTTACACATTGAGGGTTACCAAAATAGTAACTTAATCTTTCCGATCACTCATTTTATTATTAATGGTTAATAAAAATGGTTAATATATATATTTTTTTTTTACAAAAGATAATCATATATTGATCAATAAGAAAGTTACATCCTGGAACCAAGTCAGGCCCGGAAATCAAAAGAACGACTCTTAGTCGGGTACAAAAAGAGGGCCTTCCTAGCCACCAAGTGGGCTACCCTATTGCTACGCCGACCTATAAATCTAACACTAAACCCAGGATTACTACCAAGAATCTGAGCGAGCTCCTCCAACACTGCGCCAACCCGGCTGTCACGTGTATCCCCACGATTAAGTTTATCAATAATAACCTGCGCGTCCCCTTCAAAGACTACCTCCGCAAACCCGAGCGCCAGACACCACCGCACAGCTTCACGAAGCGTTATCAACTCTACAACCAAGGGATCATCAAAGCACGGAAACTGCACCCCCATCGCCATTAAAATAGCATGATCCGGAGTAAGAAGCACTACACCACCTGCCGAGTGCGAACCACTCCGAACAGCCCCATCCCAACGGCAGACAACCCCGTTAACTCTCTCCTGGCTTACTGGGGGATGCCCCCAACAGACACGAACAGGAGTCCTATCCACCGGAAGACGAACCCGCTCATCATACTGCTGTTGAAATTGGCGCATAAGGGCCGGAAACCCGAACTGCTTGCCCTCGAAGACAACCCAGTTCCACGATCGCCAGATCCTCCAAAGAATAGCCACAACTCCCATAACAACCGTGGGTTGGTGAATTAATGACAAAAGCCGTTTAAGGAACAAAGGGAAAGTATGGCGAGGTAAGCCCTCCCCTAAATGAGCCAGGCCTGAATAATCCTATAGGGCTTGCGCTACCGGGCAATCAAGAAAAAGATGCTCCATGGTTTCTAACTCCGCCCAACACACAGGGCACCTGGGGTCAACAGGAGCCTGTTTTTTCAATAAGAGCCTCCGCAGTAGGCAGTATCCGGTTAAGAATTTTCCAAAGGAAGACCTTCAGCTTAGGAGGAATATTAGCATCCCACACACGAATCCAGCTCGACCTATCCATCCAAGTGACCAGCGACTTCTAACCTCCCCTCCGCTTATCAAGCGAAACCGCTACATGGTAGGCAGACTTGACCGAGAACACCCCATCTGGAGTGGCATGCCAAATAAGTCTATCTTCCACCGGCCTCCTTGGGAGAGGTATAGATTTGATGGCACAGCAGGTTGGCGGGTCAAACCATTGGCTAAGCTTCTGATCGTCCCAAACCCCCTCCCCCTGAACAATTACCTCTGAAACAGTCAAAGCACCCCCCTCCGGTAAGACCCTAGGGTTAAACCGCGGAGGGTCCATTTGAAGGGTAGGAATCCAATTAGAATGGAGGAGGGAAGCAGACCGACCATCACCAATTTGCCACCGCAACCCCTGCTCAAGAAGCTCACGACCATACAGAATACTTTGCCAACCCCACGAAGGGCGAGATCGAGCCTGAGCACCAAGAAACGTACCAGTAGGGAAATATTTCCCTTTATAAACCCTAGCCAAAAGCGACTGGGGGTCGGTGAGAATGCGCCAACCAATCCTAGCCAGTAACGCCTGGTTGAACTGCTGAAAGCGGCGAAAACCCATCCCCCCCTCATGCTTACTACGACACAAATTCTTCCAGGACATCCACCTAATACGAAAATGATCCTCAGTAACGCCCCACCAAAACCGGGCTACATGTTTATCCAATAGGCGATACAAAGAGAGAGGCAACTTAAAACACGACATCACATGCAATGGCAGAGCCAAAGCGATGGACTTAATCAACGTCTCCTTTGCTGCCCAGGATAGAGTCTTCTGCTTCCATCCTTGCAACCGAGCCAATAACTTCTCCTCAAGATACTTGAAAGTGGCCATTTTTGAGCGCGCAAACAATGAGGGGAGGCCCAGGTATTTATCATGAACCCCTACTGCCCCCACTCCCAAAATCGTAGCCAAAAACTCCTGATCAGCACGAACAATATTACGGCTAAAACAAACAGCCGATTTCTCCAAATTCACCTTTTGACCACTCAGCTCCTCATACTCATTCAGAACTTCAATCAAATTCTCACACTCCTGGAGAGTGCCTCGCAGAAAAAGATAAGAGTCATCAGCGAAGAAGAGATGAGAGATCCGGGGCGCCCGAGGAGCCACTTTCACCCCCCCAAGCGATTATCTATTATAGCTTTCCGAAGGAGCGCCGCAAAACCCTCCGTACAGAGCACAAATAAAAGAGGAGACAATGGGTCACCTTGCCGTAACCCTCTGGAAGAAGTGAAATATCCTGAAGAGGTACCATTCATAAGAACAGAGAAAGAGGCAGACCGCAGACATTCGTGAATCCACCCTCGCCAGGTAGAATTAAAGCTCATTTTTTCCAAAACTGCTAGAAGAAAAGTCCATTCGACTCTATCATAGGCCTTTTCCATGTCAACCTTTAGAGCCATGTAAACTTTCTTGCCATGCTTTTGATTTTCAAATAGTGCATTAATTCATGACCCAAGAGAATATTTTCAACAATCTGGCGATCCCTGATAAACGCATTCTGACCCTCTGAGACAATTTGCGGCAAGAGGCAAGCAAGTCGTTCTGCCATAATTTTGGTAATAACCTTATAAACAAACTGGCAGAGGCTAATAGGGCGTAAATGCCGCATAGATTCCACCGAATCAACCTTCGGGATTAGGGTGAGCCATGTGTGGTTGAAACTACGGAGCAGTCGACTTGTCGCAAAGAACGAACACACCGCATCCACCACCGAAGTCTCCACAACATCCCAGAAGGTTTTGAAAAACTTGCCGGTGAACCCATCCGACCCCGGCGCCTGTTTCGACCCCATTGCAAACACCGTCCGACGCACCTCATTAGGGAGAACTTCAGCCGTTAGGCTAGCGTTCATCTCAGCAGTGACCTTTCGATCAATCGGCAGAGCTGCCACACGATCCGCCATGTGAGCAACCTGATTCTCCGAGGAGAAGAGATGCTGATAGAATGACGTTGCAATGTTAGCTTTACCATTTTCCTCCGTTACCCAATCCCCAGCCTCGCTACGAAGGCCCTCCACAAAATTCTTTTTACGCCGAACTCTGGTTACAGTATAAAAATAAGCTGTATTCTGATCACCCTTCTTCAACCAGTGAACCCTTGATTTTTTTTGCCAGTAAACCTCCTCCGCCTCCCACTGGCGATTCAACTCCATCTCCAGATCACGAATCACATCCCAATCAATAGGGTGGACGCTTTTAACCCTCTCAATTTCACCCTGAAGAGTTTTAATATTCCGCAAAGAATTGGTGGTGCCTGCCCTGCTCCAGTCATATAACAAATGGCGGAGACGCTTGAGACGTTCCCAAAGACAGAACATAGGCGTTCCCTGAATATCCTCTTGCCAAACATAGCAAACCATGGCCCGAACCTCCGGGTTATCCGCCCACCGGGCATCAAACCAAAAAAGGGGACGGGTATTACGAGCGTAGGGTTTATCCGAGAGGAGGATCGCACGATGGTCAGAGCCTTGGTCCGTGAAATGCTTAACCAAGGTATCAGGGAACTGGTCCACCCAAGACTGAGAACAAAGGGCCTTGTCCAGCCGTTCACGAATACAAGCGGGGCCCATTCTACGGTTAGACCAGGTGAAAGGATCACCAAGGAAACCTGGGTCATGCAAACCAAGATCTTGGATAAAATCGCGCAAACTGATCGAATGAGTAGCGTTCCAGGGGTTCCCACCATCTTTTTCACTCATATGAAGGGTCGTATTAAAATCGCCAATGACCACATAAGGGAGCGTGAGAGAAGAGCAAAAATCGCGAAGGTGGGCCAACTGGCCTGCTCGAATACCAGAATGACAGCTAATATAGACACAAATCACAATATAAGAAAAATTAACTTCATTGATTTTGGAACAAATACAGAAATTGGAATGATAAATCACCGAAGCATCCACTCCGGGGGACCAAGCTACAACTAAACCACCAGACGCATCAATAGCATCCAAAAAAAAACACTGGGAAATATCAAAACCTAAACCCCGCATACGACGGGAAACAACACGCCTACTCGATCGCGTTTCTAAGAAAAACACGAGATCCGGCTTATTCGAACGAACTAACCCTACAGCAGTCTGGAATGTGAGGGATGGTCCAATTCCTCTCACATTCCAAGCGAGGATCCTCATTTATCGAGCTGGGGCCACTCCAGGCTGGCTTCTTCCACCTTATCATTATTATCAGCTATCTCCACAAATTGTTTTTTCGGAGTTGGCGGGATACCCACCTCCCCCTCCACAACCTCAAGAGGTCTTTTCAGAATCCCCATATACGGGGCAAGCATATTGGAACCATATTCATCCAGTTCCCCAGCCGCCAACCCGCCAAGGTCACTACCTCCCGTCTCCGTCGTAATGCCTATTCCTCCATCCCTGGACTGCTCCACCATCTTATCGGCAATGTTCAAACCGGCCTCAAAAGCTGCCACCACCTGGCTAACCCGGCCCTTGGAGGGAGTGCCCTTCGCTGGGGGAACAGCCTGCGGGATACGTTTCTCGATCACAAAGCATTGGTGTTCACCCTCCGTTCCTGACCCCTCCGAGTCTCCCATCGGCACATGGGGAGGGCCCAAGTCATCCTCCACGACGCCGGGTTTCACCACGTCCTCAGCCACCTTCGGAATCCCAGAAGATTCCCCACCGGCAGCACTCCCTTCTGCGCGGACCTAGGTACCGCAACTCCTCCACCCACGAGGATGTCAGCCTTCTTCAACTTCCTTTTGCCACGCGAGGGACTTGGTCGAGATTGCTCCACGGCCCCCGCCTCTGTCCCAGCAACACAAGGAGGAGCACCCTCGACTCCGCATTTCAGCAGCTGGGCCTTTCCCCGACGCGGCTTTCTCTTCGCCGGAGTACCATCCCCCACAACCTTAGGACTAGGTACATTATCAGTACCCATGGACGAGCGTTTCGGCCTAGGCTTCGCCACGGGATCAACCACCACAGGTGGTGCCTCCCTCATAACTTCATCCACCTGGGGGACCGCTCGCTCACCCTCCTAGTCCCTCGATTTGGCCTTCGGGCGATGAGGCTTTGGCTTCCTCTTCGCCGGTGTGCCAGCCGAAGTCGCCGTAGGAGCACTATCTTGGCCAGGTTGCATCAAGTCTCCTGCCTCCCTATCCGACTGCACGCCATCCGCAGCTCCTTGGGTCGCCTCCATCATGTCATCATCAGAATCCTTCTCGAGGAGAAGACGACGACGACGTGTCGCAGCATGGATCAGCGAAGCATGGTCTCCCTCCAGGCTGTGCGGCGATTCCTCATCACATGGTGACCTCTTCTGGGGGCTTATAAGCATCTCATCCTCACTGGGAACAACAGCATCCCTTCCCTTCTTTCTCCCCAGCTGGGTGTGCCGAGTGCCCCCAAGTCTCAGCTTGGGATGTCGACTGATGATGATCCCGCCTAGGCTTCCGCGACGAACTGGCGATCGACCCGGTTTCTTACCTCGTCGCGGGAGAGTTGCGCCCCCGACGTCCCGAGCTCGATTCCGTCTTCACCGCAACCAAGTAATGCCGGTTTTGTTGGTTGATCCAAACCGATCGACGAGAGCCTCCAAGGGGAAACTCCTCACCATCATCTTCGTACAATTTTCTGCTCAACTTCTTCGTGATCATATGTGGACCATACCTCTCTTTTCCTTTCGGCGGTTCAAACCCGCAATCACGCCGCGCATGGCCAACTCGGCCACAGTGGAAGCAAAAGCTTGGAAGAAACTCGTATTTGAGGTTCACCCAGAAGCCATCGACCTCGTCACTAACCGCCATTAGCTGCGAACGGAGAGGCTTAGAGAAGTCTATCATCGTGTTAACCTTTATAAACCGTTTGCCGGATTCCTTGCAAACAAAGATACCGGACTCCGTCACCGGCCCAATTGCCGACGCAATCATTTTCTGCCCAAAAATTTTGGTGCAGCAATCCTCCATGACGCCCCATAGCTGGACACGAAACGGAGCCTTCGACATCTCCTCAAAGATGCCTTTCGTGATAACCGGGGCCCATGATCGAAGAATCAGAAGCCGATCCTTGATAATCCATGGGTTGCGGGAGAGCGCCAACTTCTTAGCTTCCTCATTCGGCAGGATAATTTCATAGAGCCCCTGTTTCGTCTTCATAACTTTGAGCTGGCCACGAATCTTCCACGCATCCAGCAAATCATTTCGCAGCTCCAAGGTGGTAATTTAATCATTCGTGAACAGCCGACCCAGCAGAGAGCGGGAGGCACAAAATCTGGTTGATTGCACCTCTTCGAGCGAGAATTGGACCACTTGATCGTCCGAAACGCGCGCCATCGTACGCAGCACCTGGCAATCAGATAAGGACTTCTCATGAATAATCGATGAGCCCCACCCTAGCGCCGCATCCGATAATGAGATCGGACGAGGTAGCTTAACAGGTAGTTGGTCAATCCTCATATACATATAAGAGGGAGGAGGCGGGGGGTCACAGAGGTAATAATAATTACCTGAGCAGTTGTCCACCGAAAGCAAGAGCTTCGAAGGGCCGCCACCAAGAGTAGAAAGCACGAACTCCAAAGTTGCAACCACAGTAGGGATTCGTTTATAAGACGCAGTGATCTTTAGTCTCCGCGAGGGGGTTTAAATAAATGATCGACATGCCTCGTATACTCTTGAAGAGAGGTCACAGTGTGAGGCAGAGGTAGAGGACCAATAGGACTAGGACTCCTAATAATAATGGGATCACCAGAAGGATTGTCTCGTTGGGATCGGATATCATTATACCAATCCCACAATCCCGAGAACCCAGGGGGAATCAAACCCGAGCATCTCGCCCAGAAACGGTTATTTCTCCAATCGCGAAATCCGGCGGAAACAACCCACATGGTCTTGCCGGATGTTTCCACTGCCGCCGACCTAAGCAATGCCGGAGCACGCCACCGGGGTGGGAGGATTATCAGGTTGCGAACCTCCACCGCCTCCACCACAAAATCCCTGCCCCGCTGGCCGATCAGGTCGACTGTTGTTCCCGTAAGGTTCCTAAAGTCATTTTGACACTCGTCGGACTCGGATAACAGCGACGAAGCGCCTACCAAATCCACCGACGAAGGTAGCCAAAATCTCCATTCATAAGTTCGAACAAGTCTGCATCTTTTCGCAGGGCTTGTATTCGACAATAACATATTACTCTAGGGAGAAGATTCCTCGCACGCCTGAGCTCGTTTACGTTTGCAGAACGTTCGTCGCCCACGAGAAGGATATCGCAACCTCAAAGGGTGTCGAATTTTCATCGTCATATACCCATGGGTAGGAGCGCTGGGCGTCCAACCCCCTGTACTATCACAACGATGTCCATGCTGGTTTTTCAAGCTTCGCAGCAGTATTGCAGAGAGGAACTTTAGCAGGCAGTCACCAAGCCTGCGTAGCCAATTGAGGAGAGAGGAGAGAGCAACTCTCATTCTGTTTGGTTAATCGTCTTTCCTTCCCGTCTCGTTTACAAGATTAAGGAATATCATGCCATATTATCATACAACAATTAATAAAAATGGTTAATAAAAAGTAAGAATTGTCTATAAAAAAGTAGAATAGAAGTCTTGCCTTTAACACACCTCTATTTTTCTTCTATAATTTTTGCTACTTCTGACTTCTCATCTTCCCCTCCAAAGTAAACACAAGGTTTAACTTGTCATATTGTCTTTCCAACAAAAAAAGAAGACCAACATTTTTTGTCCTTTTCTTCTTAGCACCAAACTTAACCACACAACAAAATTACAAGGAATAGTCATATGTGATAGTAGGTAATTCTCAAACTGAAACTAGCATAAGAAACACAATAATCGTCCACAATTTTTGTTCCTCCAAATCTAGCCTAAGAGCAACATAATCATGAGTGACAATCGACTGACGATAAACTCCAAACTGAAGAAAGCAGCAGAAGATACAAATTATAGTAGTCTAAAAAACACTCTAATGGCTCTAGCTCGTCCTGCTTGAGTGAAGGAGGTATGTAGCTTCTTTAAGGATTGATTTATGAGTTTTTCTTTCCATTATAACTTGTTTTGTTTGAATAGACATGGTCTCTAAACTTGGATAGTTGCAAAGACTCAATTCTGATGTTAACTTCAGAGGTCAAGTTCTTGTTGAGATAATTGTTAAGAGTAAAATGATAAGTTTTAGCTAATTAGTTAATTGAGGTTGATTGTTACTATTGGGGAAAAGACTACCGAAAGTGCGTGAACCGCACTACCACCACGCTTAGCCATCCACTCACGTAGTAATCTACCGCGCCATAGGCAAGCTATCTCTTGTTTTATATTATTTTAATTATGTTGTGAAAAATGGAATTTCGATATACCACCATGCTATGTGATGTATATAAATTGGATTATTACTTTATGCGTGACCATCATTTTCTTTTGGACGTGGATTACA
The DNA here is from genome assembly GCA_946122785.1 of Linum tenue. NCBI lineage: Eukaryota > Viridiplantae > Streptophyta > Magnoliopsida > Malpighiales > Linaceae > Linum > Linum tenue. Next base: position 63,942,505 of record CAMGYJ010000006.1, on the reverse strand, counting down.
TCATATAGTTTGTTCTTTATATCTGAGACGTATGTAAAACTAGTTAGCTGTCAAGTTATCTCTTGTTCTATATTGTCTTGATTATGTTGTAAAAATGGAAATTTGATATATCACCATGCTATGTTATGTATATCAAGATGGATTATCATTTTGTGTGACCATCTTTTATCTTTTGGATGCAGATCACACCATATGATTCGTTTTTTATACCTAAAACATACGTAAAACTAATTCAACAGCTAATTGAATACTAGTCAATGTTATGTTGCGAATGTGTTATATATATACATACCAGAGAAGATACGAATGATGAAGTGAGAGGTAGGATTGAAAAATACTACACATATGTTCTTGTTGAAGTTATGAAAAGTGAGGGTAATTTTGTTGGATGGGTGTCAACTGAAGTTATTTCGAATTTCGTTCGAGGCATATTATATCATGATTAAGATGTAAGTCTTGAACTTTTAAAACTCCTATGTAAGTACAACTTTGTGTGTGTGTGGGGGGGGGGGGGGGGGGGAGGGGGACTAATACTTTATTCTCTATGCGTAAGTTTGCTTAAAGAGTCTGGTAGGGTGTGGAAGGGTTCACCATAAGACCTGCTATAACTTACCTTAAAAATAATTTGCTAAAACTTACCTTATAAACAATTTTTCTTTAACTTACATTTTTCTAGCTGTCAATTAGGCAAGTTTCCTCTTTCTTTAGAACTTATCTTAAATGTAGTTTTTTCTTCTTCTCTTACATATTTTCCCCATTAAGCCATGAGAAATTCTTAGATGCTCCCAGAGCACCACGTTGGCTTGGTGATGTGGTGCACCGGGCTAATGAACCTCTGCCACCTGTTTGTATTAATTAATTAACTAGTATTACTTTTGTTTGAGACCAATAATCAAAACAGACGGATAAATAAAACAACACACCAAGCTGAAAAAAGCTCTGGGTCATATATATGTTCCTTCCAAGGAAATATTCCGGTATAATACTTCACCCTCTATTATTTACGGTGGCGTACTCCAAGAAGCTTAGGTCCGGAGAACTGTGATTCATCGATTAGCAAACCTAATGAAGTGTAACAACCATTTTCTTTTGCTCTGCCTTCTTCGTTTTGGATCCGACCAGAGTTAAGGGACGATTCCGATGACGAAGGAGATTCAGGCAGAATGGTGATTCCAACACCGATGAAGATCCCGATTCCCGACACAGTATAGAAGCATCCCCGCCAAAGAGATTGATTTTTCCCCTTTACCTATTCTACTTTTCTGATGAAGTTGAGACCCTTCTTCTAATTACATAGTAACGGAGAGTGGCGGTGGTAAACTCATCGATGGTCATTCCGCATGAAAGATTCGATGAATGAATAAAGAAGGAGGTGGGGAATTAATTAGGATTGATTTTGAGGAGACCTTAGGGTTGAGCATTAATAATAGCAAAAGTGTTATATTCTTTAGTGGGACCTCAGTTCAGTGCAAGCATGTTGTAGGAGTAGGCAGTTCATAGAGGAGTCCACCTTAATTCATGCACCCAAACAAAACTTTCTATTTTCCAACCCATTAATTAACTAATTAATACAAACAGATGGCAGAAATTCATTGGCCCGGAGCACCACATCACCAAGCCAACGTGGTGCTCCGGGAGCACCTAAGAATTTCTCTTAAGCCATGGTTTTCAAATTGTCGATTAGAAAAGTTTCCCTTTTTGCGAGGATTTATGTCAAAAGTTTTTTTTTCATTTCCCTTTCTCTATGACTTACTTTAAATGAATTTTTAGTTCTCTCTCACATATAAAATCCCCCCCCTTTAATCCACGGGTTTTTTTTAGCTATCGGATTGAATCTGTTACATAAGGATTTCCTAATCTGACATTGGCAACAAAGTCCACTTGCTCCTCATGTGTTGTGGTTGCATCACAGCCTCGCAATCTTCTAACATATCGTTCGTTCCCCCACTCTAGTCCCACGATATAACTTGATAAGTTGGCCAACTTGTAGAAAGAGTATACATCTTGTTTAACTTCTTTATATTTCCTTCTACCTTAGCTTCTGGAGAAGTGTTGGAATCCACCTGGAACGTATATCTGTCCTTCGTCCCTCTGAATCTTCTACTCACACCCCAGTCATGCCCACGAGCAGCCATTTATTCAAAACTTTGGTTCATGTGAGGTGGAGTCTTATTAAGCATATCTCTTGGCCAGAATGAATCAATGAATATGCCTATCTTCAAAGAACATCATGTTTTATAAGCATGATACATGGTACCAGCCATCAAAATGATGATGCGGGCCATGACTTCTCCATGCAACACACAATGTCTAATCCTCTTGGAAAAATTTGACTAATCTCCCTCCCAATTGAGATATCGTGGATGAGGGAAAGAGCAGACCATGAACTTCTCCAAAAAAATCTATTCATGAACTGATATATCATGGAGGTTGGTTGGTGAGCCAATGCTTTGCCCTCCCACTCAAAGAGAACGGAAAGAGTCTTAGTCGGATGGCATCTTGTGGCACACCATTCACCTTTATTCCATAAGTTAGTTTCAGAAAATGATGGAGATGCTCATGAGGTTATTCAGTCTTTAACCCATGGAACTGGATGGAACTCTAAATTATAGAGATCACACTGGTCTTGCTCTCAAAGTTGTTGGCTACAATCAACAGATGCACGATGTTGGCTATATATAATCAACCTTCGGAGGGAGAGGTTGTATCCCACGACCCTTTCAACTTGTGGCAACTGCTCCAAAAACTTGGTGGCTACAAACTATACTCCTAACTTTGGTCAAATGAAATAAAAAAAAGGGATTGCAGTATAGTAGCACAAGTGTCTCTAAAGTTACTATTACTAAGCTTTGGTCAGTTATTTAGCATATCATATTAAAAATGATTAAATGAAACAACTAGATCTAATAACATAGTAAGAAATTTTATTAAGTTTCAGAAGGAGAAAATTCACTCGGGTATTGATTCCCCCCAGTCAGTAGTCAGATTAATGGTTGATGACGCCCTAGTTTGTTTTACTCAGTATTTATAATGTGAAGAATCATTAAGTAGCCACGAATATGTTTAAAAGCAATCAATGCCCTCTTGAATAAACAGTATTGAGGGACTCTATCCTCGACTAAAACATAATACCAAGGAAATGCACTTTAGTTTCCCTTCTTCGGATCAAAATCCAATACATAGTAGTGAATTGACTCAGGGGTCATTTGGAAGTTGTTATTTCAAATGGTGTATTGAGCTAATTCATATATTTGTAAGATTACTTCGTTTTTTTACTTATATTGAACTAGAATACATGTATTAAATTTTTTGAGGCCCCACCCCACCACAATAACTTAAAATTGAGTGATTATTTATCTCTACTTTTTGTTGAGATTCTTTACAATCACTCAAAATTAACTTTTGTAGTCTTACAAAAAACACAAAATCTAAACCTCCAAACAAGGTATTTGGCTAATACACCAATTGATTCAATACATCAAATGATACTACACTAATTGACTCAATACATCAATTTGAAGAATCATAACTACCAAACAACCACTCAATCTCGTATAATCGATCCCCCCATTTCTAATTTACGATGCTCTAAAACACATATTGTCTCTCTTAGGTTAAAGCGTAAATCATAAGAATGTGATTAAGGATCAAACAATTCATTGAATAAAAGCATCAATAGGATATAAAGTTTTAATTAAAACACACTAGAGCATCAAACAATCATCGATTCAACTTCCAAGACTAGGATTCCTCATACCCAAGTGAGAAGGGATCTACTCTATAGAGAGGAAATGAAGATGAGAAGATGAAAAATTCATTATGATGATAAGATTCTTATTCTAATTGGTAATCTCCATTCCTAAGCTTGATTCTCGAGCTCCAATGGTGAAGTCGATCTCTCTCTCCCTCTAGAACTCTCCCTCTTTCAATTTTTTATGTCTAAAACTCAGATCTCCTTTGAAAAAATGGCAAAGATCTCTTTAAACACGAGCAATGACAAAGCCACGGTTGAGGTCGTGGTTGTGGGTTCCTCACTTCATACCTTGAATTCTAATACACGTCGTTTCACTTAAGTCTTCAAGGGGAAGTCACGATCATGACTCTATGAAAATTTACAACTGTGACTTTTCAAGCTCATTCGTGACTTTCAAAATTTCTCCTGTCTCTATACCTTGTCTTGGCGTCTCGGATATGGAAGTCATGGAAGTGACCGTGACTTTAATTCTTCAGGTTGTGAATTCTCCCTCTATATCCTCCTTGGTCCCGTTTTAGCCTCCAAACATTCCAAAACTTGCTCTTATGCTTTATCCACGTGCTAGGACGTGGAATGTGACAAAATACAACATAGCGTAAAAGAAGCCAAGGAACTAGTGTTTCCAAGACAAATGGTTAAGAACAAGGGGAAAACATGTCTAAATTATCACTTATAAATGAGGGTTGGGATTTACTACATTGAAATATGTCCCATCGGTGTTTGCCATGAATTGCTTGAATTCCAATTTCCATGTGGTCTTAGGATTTGGTGGTACTGGAGGATGAATTGCTATCTCACGCTTGGTGATAAATCCATCTATTTGAAACTCAAATTGGCTCTTATTATTTGGGTGGATTGGGGCAAGTTTTCTTAATGGCCTCGATTTGCCATGCTCGGGGTTGTCACCATCATGCGGCCCATGGTCCATGGAAATATCCAACTCTGATTTTGTCTTAGGTTTTGAAGGACGTTCTTAATTAATCGGTGGGGGAATTTGGTGACCATGGGATATTGTTGGTGAGAATAGAGAGGGGTTTTTTCTTCTAATCAGTAACCTTGGCCTTCACTTCTCCTTGAAGCTTCAGGGTAGCACCATTAGGGAGATAGTTGATACCCTACACTTTGTGGAAGCCACATGGGTCCATGTTTCAAAGCTACAAACACACTAAAACACAAAAAGCAAAGATCAAACAAACACAAACCACCTTTCGGGGAGAAGAGTGGTGCAACATACACAAAGAAGAAACACAAGCTACACAAGAACACAATTACAACTACCACACTCAAACAATCACAGGCACAAGGCTAAACTAGTAGCTCGAAACCTTTCATAATAACATAAATACTTCCGTCAATGGCGCCAACAACTTGGTATAGGGTTGAAACTCAACTCAAGTTATGAATTTTGGTTTAATACAATACTAATTACTCTAGTCTATGACAAGTGCACCCAAGATTGGCAAAGTAGTAGAGTGTAGTGGTGACCAAGATCGTATTCCACGGGCCTTTATGTCTACTACCACTCTTGGCTTCAAGCTACTATTTAATCAACATGATGAAAATTTTGAATGTTAATTGAACTAAAATAACAAGGAAAGAAACAAAACTAATTAACATGGATATCAATAGAGGGAAGATGTTGCTTAGGGTTGAATCCCTCTAGTAATATGTTGAGACTGGTTTAATATGTCAATGAAGACCTCCCTATCTTATAAATTGCTATGAAAGTCAATGTTCATGCACTTAATTTCAATTATAGGGAACTATTTGGCTCAATGGTCAGGCAACCAACTAATCTCATAAAGCTTTAGGATTAGATTCCTTAAACACAAGCAAATGAAGCTACAACTCAATGGTCATGAAGTTACAAATTCATTATAACTTGGCTCAATGTTCATGCAACCAACTAATCCCATATAGCTTTCATATTAGATTCCTTAAACACAAGCAAATGAAGCTACAACTCAATGGTCATGCAGTTACAACTTCACTTTATTGATGGGTTTTCTAGTCCTTGACCTAATTAGATGGTCTCCTTCCCTCTCTCCCTGTCTCTCTTAATTAGGTCAAGAAACCCTAAATTCAAATCCGCAACACAAGCATAAGGAAACATGAAAATCATCAATTGATATAGGAAATAGGTTCACAATCATCTCTTACATACAACCCAAATCAAATCTACCTTAAGGCTGGATGTGAGACCTATTGATCTCTCGTTGCAGGCATTCATGGCCGAAGAATAGGGCAGTCGTGATCATTGCTCGTGATGTAGGTCATGACCATGAATCTGGTGCTGGCCCAACCTTGAGTATTCTTTTCACCCTTCAAACGTGTTTCGGTTGGCACGAAATTTGGTACACACCATCCTCATCACGCTAGAACTTAAGATTATGAAAGAACACACAACCTAGCATAGAGTTTAGTTGGAATGACCAAACTACAAACTAAATGGCTAAAACCATATATATATCATGCTAAATCCTAAGATATCAACATTTAATCATGTATAGTACAATATCAACCAAAATAATCATTATTTTAGTATTCAAATACTTAATAAATGAAATCTAAATATATATAAAATGTGTATCATCACACACCTTACGCTTTCCATTGCTCAAAAATTATATTTTTCCATTCTAAGTGTAAAGTGTAATCTATTGCCTTATTTGTTACTGACTCGCTAAAACACAACTCCTTACAATGACTAAGTGTAACCAATGAAATGGACTGCAGTATAGTGGCACAAGTAATAAATATCAAATCTACGGATCTCTAGAGTTACTATTATTCAGCTTCAGTTCATTATCTAGCAAATCATATTAAGGTTTGATAAACTAAACTACTCTACAAGCTAAACTACGTAAAACTACTAATTACATGTTGGGAACTCACTTAGGTAAGATTCCCCCTAGCTCCTCAGTTAGATCCAAGTTGTGATATCTTTTGTTCGTTTTACTGTTGATTAGATTGCGGAAGATCCAAAAATAGCTTGGAATCTCTTAAGCTAACCAAGCCCTCTCAAACACAATACCCAGCATGCGAATAACCTTCACTGATCTAGAATACTAAGGCAATTAACACAGATCTCCACTACTTGAAATGATATCCAGTACAAAGTAGTGAATTGACTGACTCACACACAATCAATTGACTACTATCAATCAATGAAGCTCTCTTAACCCAATCAGATTTTATCTATCATAAGTTAAAGCAGAAATTAAGAGAATATGATTAGGATACAATTGACTCAACAAATCATGCCTCAATCGATTAAAGTCAAACAGTATAGCATCCAAAAGTCATTACAAGCAAGATCCCTAACACATGGAACTAGGGTTCCTCAAAACCTAAGTGAAGGGAAGTTACTCCATAGAGAAGAGAGAGAATGCAGAAATCTGATCTAGATCTTCAATTTCCATCTCCAGACTTGATTCCCGAGCTCCAATGATGAAGAAATCATCCAAAATAGTTCTAAGAATGTTCCCAAGTTGCTCTCTCTCTCTAGGGTTCGTCCCTTGGGTATTTGGGATCCAAAATCCAACTCTCTCTCTCCAAAAATTGCAAAACAGCTTTATACCTGCTGAAATATGCACTCCCTGATTGCACGGCCTTGCAAATTGAGGTTTTGGCCGTGCAAACCCTCTGGAAACCTTGCACGGTCGTGCATAGCTCGTGCACATTTTCTAGCATGCACTCCTAAGCTCCGTTTGAGCTCGTTTGACCTCCGATTCATGTGTTGTTTGATCCTAGATGCTCGTGTCTCGTCCTCTTTCTTTTTATGACAAGATTACATAATTATGTGTCCATAAAATGAGGTATAAATCGATTCTTCTTCGGGACATGCCCAAGTTTCTTCTCCCGAGTCGCCATTTGATCTCCGATTGACTTGAAACTTGCGCATTTGCTTCACTTTGTTGAGAGAAAGCCTGTCAATGGTCCCAAATGGATCAGAACGAAGAGATGGCTTGTTTATCGAACTCAGAATAGGAAAGGAGGATCAACCTGCAAGGCTGGCCGATTACAGGAAATATCACTCGAGCAAAGATGGAAAGTGTTCAAATCAAATATGTGCATAAATGGAAGGTGATCAACGACTAGTAGATGATCAGTATAAGAAGCGAAGCAGAGTAGAAAGGAAGATCATATTTTCGTGAAATCAAAACCAAGGGTTAGCAAGGAAGAGCTGTAGTGTTTTGAAAGAAAAAACCATGTTGAGAATTCGGAGAGAATCTTGGTTTAAAAGGGTTGGGTAAACTCTTATGGGTTCTTAGCAGGATTGCTAGATTAAAATGTGAGACTCGGATTTTAGTTCAGGAGTGGGTTAAACTCTTATTGTGAGGATAACCTTTGTATCGAGCTTCATAGATACATATTCGTAGTAAGCTGTCGGAGATCACAAGAGAGTGATTCTCTGACCATGGATTAGTCGGTATTGCACTTTGCATACCAGATACCACACAAAAATTATGTGTGTCGTCTCTGTGCCAAGCTTGATTTACATACTCTGTTTTTGAATTACTAATTGGGTTACAGGGGAAGGAGATTTTGATTGATTTAAGGAGAACGAAGACCAGACATCAAAACGACAGCGTCGTCGTTGAAGATAGGCACCAGATCGGTTGGAGTGGGCCTGAAGGTGTTCTGATACAAATCTCAGCCCACGACCTCTTCGTCAAGCCCAAACAATCTCTAAACCTCCCTTGTCCATTAGCAACAAACCTGTTATACAAAAATCCTTCTTAGATCAAAAGATCATTCTCATTCATCTGCTTTGTGTTGCTAGGGTTCTTCAGAAGAAACTATCCAACCCACACACAAGAAAAAAAAGAGGAGGAATATCGCGCTTGATTCCACCAACATATGGTATCAGAGCCCCTTGCCGTTAAAGAAGGTCCAATGATCTTCGACGATATCCACAATGGAATCAGGCTCTACAAACAATGGTCAATTGTACTTGGCTTATGTTTTTTCACAAAATCGCCCTTGGTGATTTGAAGGAGTAAACTACGAGTATCGGAAGAATCGAATGGAGTTGTTTGTTGGATCTTCCGACCCAAAGCTTTGGGCTAGGGTAATCAAGGGTCCACACAAGCTTAAAGCATATCAAGAGAAGTGGTACAATGAAGACTTTGAGAAGTTTTAGCAGAACTGCAAAGCGACAAATCTAATGTACTGTGCGCTTGGTCTAGAAGAATTCCACAAAGTGGCGGAATGCAAGACTGCCAAAGAAATCTAGGACAAGCTGCAAGTGACTTATGAAGGTACATAACAGGTTAAGACATCTTGTATAAGATGGAAGAAGCTGAAATGATTAGACAAATGTACGAGAAGTTCACAAATATTGTAAACAATCTAGAGAATTTGGGAAAATCCTATGAGAGTGGAGATCTCGTAAGGAAGATTCTTTGGAGCTTACCTGAAAATGGACTCTTAAGGTTACTTCCATCGAAGAGGCAAAAGACCTATAGAAGTTGGCAATTGACGAGCTGATTGGTTCTCTAATCACACATGAATATAAACTGAACAAGACTGGTCGTGAGAAGGAAAGTGTCAAGAAGGGCAAAAGAGGGGTGGCCTTCAAGGTTACTAATTCACTAGAAGATTTAGAAGAGCTCGACGAAATGGAGGATGAAGAGTTGGCGCTCTTAAGTAAACAAATAAGTCGTCTACTTGGAATAAGAAAAGAGAAGCGTCTTGGAGGACCTGGAAATAAATCCAAGGACTATGAGAGAAATGAAGGAAGTGCTAAGGGATTTCAAGCTATGACTCAAGCTAGAGGTCCCAGCGAACTCACCCAGAACTTGAAAGGTGTGAAGGCCTTAGAGTGCTTCCAATGTGGAAGAATAGGGCACATCAAAGCTGAATGTCCACAGTTGAAGAAAGAACGAGCTCTTACTGCCACTTGGATTTGTAGTGAAGATGAAGGAGAGGAAGATGATGAAGTTACAATTCATAGATCTTACATGGCCATCACTGAAGTAGAGGAAGAAGCAACACCTTCAACCATTGACCCAAATTAATTAAGTATCTTTGGAAACTCACTTGAATCATAATACTAGAGTGATGATATACTAGTTGACACCATAAGAGACATTTAGATTGATTTTGGTAATGTTAAAACCAAGTACCACAAACTAAAAAGGGATATGAAATGAATATAAAGAAGATAGCAGAGTTAGAATCAAGTTTGGCAGCTAGTAATTAAACTAAGTGAAATTGAACTCAGAAACAAGGCACAACACCTGCAAGTGGAAAATGAGAGATATCAAAATGAGTGCACATACCACAGAAAGGAATTACAACTTAATCAATGAAAATCATATTATCACGGGAGTAATTACACATTTTCAAATGTCAGTTCTAATGAAACTCGATGTCACTACTATCATAAAGCCGATCATGTTATTAAGAATTGCAGAAGAAGGTTGTGGTCAGAAGCAACTAAAAATATATACGGTACATATCCTCATTGTTATTTTAGTCATCCGAATAGTAGACACTCCTAAGACTATCAAAACACAAGGACCCAAGAAAATCTGGGTGCCAAAAACCAAATGAGTTGTCTGTTTGCAGTGTTGTCTTCAAGTGAGCATGGAGGCAACAAAATGGATAGCGGATGCTCTCACCACATGACAGATAACAAGTTACTTTTCTCTACTCTGAAGTTAGGAAATTTTGGGAAGGTATATTTTGGTGACAACAATTCAGCAAACATTATAAGAAAGGGTCAAGTTGGAACTAGTCCATCCATAAAAATGTTATGTTGGTTGATGGGTTAAAACACAATCTCATGTCTATTAGTCAAATGTGCGGAAAAGACTGTAGAGTCATATTTGAGCCCACCTGTTGCTATGTTGAAAACATTAAGAATAAACAGGTTTTGTTCACTGACAAATGAAATGGAAAGATCTACACAATAGACTTAAATGATAAAGATAGATTTAATGAAACTTGTTTGGTAAGTGTGGATAGAAGTGAACAAGAGGAATGGCATAGGCGTCTTGGTCATGTAAATGTTAGCATTCTGTCAAAACTTGTCAGTTTAGAACTGGTCAAGGGCCTACCTAGAATCAATAAGAATGACTTCTTTTGTGATGCGTGTGCTAAAGGAAAACAGACTAAGTCTAGTTTTAAGAGCAAATCTGTAATTTCCACTACCAGATCTTTAGACCTGCTTCACTTGGATCTGTTTGGTCCAGCGAATGTGATAAGCTATGGAGGTAAATCTTATGCCTTTGTGATTATGGATGATTTTTTAAGGTTCACCTGGGTAATGTTCTTAACTAAAAAGGATGAAGCCTTTCTGAAGTTTAAAAACTTGGTGAAATGTGTTGAAAATGAGAAAGAGTCAAAACTCTGTAGCATTAGTAGTGACCATGGTGGTGAATTTTGCTCAGACCCCTTTGAACTATTTTGCAATGATCTAGGCATTTCTCATAATTTTTATGTCCCTAGAACTCCTCAACAAAACGGATTCGTTGAGAGGAAAATAGGACTCTTATTAACATAGCTCGTACCATGCTTCATGATTATGGAATTCCCAAGTACTTCTGGGTTGAAGCTATAAACACTGCGTGTTATATTGTGAATAGAGCCTTAATAAGATCAGGAATTAATAAGACCCCTTATGAACTCTGGAAGGGAGGAAACCTAATCTTGGTTATTTCCACCTTTTGGGTGTGTAAGTGTTTTGTGTTAAACACTAAGGAATATCTAGTTAAATTCGACTCGAAGTCAGATGAATCTATTTTTCTAGGTTATTCCACGACAAGCAAGGCTCATCGAATTTTTAACAAACGGGCCCTCAAAGTGGAGGAGTCCGTCAACGTGATATTTGATGAGTCTGTTGTTGAGGTTACAGATGACTTGGATGATGATGATGATTTTGGCCTTGAGAGAATTTCAGCCTCCAACCTAAATGGAGGGTCAAGTGATAAACAGACAGGTGAAGCATAAGGGCAGAAGTTAACCATCCTTCAGCTGAAGAAGATCTGCACCAGAAGAACTTTGAAGACAGCTCTGAAGGAAAGGATGAAAACTTAGGTGTGCAACCTCCAGCACACATCACCAAAAGGCACCCTCCGACCCGAATTATTGGATCATTGGACCAAGCTATGACTACTCGGTCTAGGGCTATGCCCTCCTTCATTGCCTTTGTGTCTCTAATTAAACCTGGAAATGTCCAAGAGGCTCTCCAGGATGAATTCTGGACAGCTGCTATGTTTGAGGAAATGCATCAATTTGAAAGAGCCAATGTGTGGGAACTTGTACCCAAACCTGAAAAATTGGGTAATCATAGGTACCAAGTGGATTTAAAAGAACAAGTTGGATGAAATAGATATAATTCTTAGAAACAAAGCTAGGTTAGTAGCTCAAGGCTATTGTCAAGAAGAAGGAATATACTTCGATGAAACCTTTGCTTCGGTAGCTCGTCTATAGGGGTGGTAATCGGTAAACCGGTATCCGGTATACCGGATACCGTACCGGATACCAACGGTATTCGGTATACCGAATACCGTCGGTATCGGTATTCGGGCGTGTGATTTTACATTCGGTAATACCGGATAAGAGTCGGTAGTTACCGACGGTATACCGGTATACCGATAATACCGATTATAAAAAAAAAATAATGAAACGCGGTGCAACCCTAAAAAATTAGAGACCCAGCAGCCTCCCTCCCTCTCGTCTTCCTCTGAGCAGCCGCCCCGCCGGCCCAGCAGCGCTCCCAGCCGCCGCGCCTCCAGCAGCACTCCCCCCGCCGCCTCCAGCAGCCTCCTCTTCCCTTCTCTCCATCCCGAAAGGCGAGACCCAGCAGCCGAGATCCACACCTCGTCTTCCTCTTCTCTTCAACAGGCAGCAGCCGTCGGCTGCCGCTTCTTGAAGCCAACGATGTGAGAGAGCTCCCCTAGCTGGAGCTTTTATGACTGCATGATTTCCGGTTATGGCCGCCGCCGCAGCTGCAGATGGGAGTGGTGTAACTACAAGGAAGTTGGGGATGTAGCGGTAGTGGGAGGCGCTTCGATGACGGTGGAGTAGGGGGCAGTCCGCCGCAGGAAGGTTTGAACACCATCGATGTCGGCGTTGGAGTGGGGAGCAGTCCGCCGGAGGAAGGGTTGAACACTATGACCGCCATTCTCGAGAATTGGAAACGACAAGGGCGAGCTACTGAAGTAATTGAGAAGACGGTAGAGCCCCTATCTTCCTCCCTCTTCTCTTCTCTTCACCAGCAGGCAGCAGCATAGTAGCATCTAACTGGTATTCGGTATACCGGTATTAATACCGGATACCGATTATTCGGTATTCGGTATACCGGTTACATTCGGTATCGGTATTCGGTGGGTACACTGTCTAGTTCCGGTATACCGAATACCGGATAATCGGTATCTGGTATACCGGATACCGACCGATTACCAGCCCTGCTCGTCTAGAAGCCATTCGCATGTTGTGTGCATTTGCTAGTTCTAAGGAAATTATATCAAATGGATGTAAAAATTACCTTCTTGAATGATGATTTAAAGGAGGAAGTCTATGTCTCTTAACCTCCTGGGTTCGAAGATCATAGATTTCCCAATCATGTCTATAAATTAAAAAAAGGCCTTATATGGTTTAAAGCAGGCTCCTAGAGCCTGGTATGATAAACTGAGTTCCTTCCTTTTGGAAAATGGTTTTCGAAGGGGCTTAGTGGATAAAATCCTGTTTATCAAACAAAAGAATAAACACATCTTGATGGTTCAAGTCTATGTCGACGACATAATTTTTGGAGCCACTTGTGATAGTTTATGCAGAGAATTTGAAACCATAATGAAAGGTGACTTCGAAATGAGTCTAATGGGTGAATTAAACTTATTTCTCGGTCTCCAAATTAAGCAAAATTATGCAGGGATTTTCATTAATCGGTCTAAATATATAGTTAATATGCTCAACAAATTTGATCTCGAAAATCTAAAATATGTTGTAACTCACATGGCGTCAGCGATTAAACTTGACAAAGATGAGTCAGGATTAGCTTTGAATGACAAACTTTATCGTGGGATGATTGGGTCCCTACTCTATCTAACTGGTAGTCGTCCTGACATCATGTTTAGTGTGTCCATGTGTGCTCGATTTTGAAGCTCTCTCAAGGAGAGTCATCTGTCTGTAGTAAAATGGATTTTTAGATATTTAAGTGGGGACTTCTAGTTTAGGATTGTGGTACTCTCGAGATTCCAGCCTAAAGCCCATAGGTTACTCTAATTCTGACTATGCTGGATGCATAGTGGATCGAAAGAGTACATCAGGCACATGCCATTTTCTAGATTCTCCTCTCATGGCCTGGTTCAGCAAAAAACAAAATTCGGTGGCTCTCTCCACTGCAGAGGCCGAGTACATTGCAGCAGGAAGATGATGTACTCAGCTAATGTGGATGAAACATCAATTATAGGACTACTGTTTAAAGTTCGATCGACTTCTTATTCTCTGTGATAACACCAGTGCAATCAACATGACTAAAAACCCAGTTCAACATGCTCGAAAAGTTTCGTTATCATTTTATTAGGGATCTAGTTGAGGAAGGAAAAATCTCTCTCGAATTTGTTCCCACAACTTGCCAGTGGGCTGATATCTTCACCAAACCCTTGGGATCAGAAGAATTAGGAATATTTTCTTGGTTAGAGGTGGAGAATCTCTTGATCTTATGATTTTCATTTTCCTTAGTAAGGTCGTTTCCCCTCTTCTTTAGGGTCAAGTTTCTTTCTTCCTTCCTAGTTGCCTCGTCTGTTCTCCCTGTTACCCTTCCTTAATTGCTTATGACTTTCCATATTTCCCTGCTTCCAAGCCTATATTAAGTCTTGCGTCAGATTCTAGGTTTCTCATCTTTTAACTCTCATTCTTCCATCATCTTCTTGCAAAAATGGCGGTCGCTCAACCCCAGGTTCCATTGCTTCTGACCCAAGCTGTTATCTTCAATGGAAAAGGGTTCAGCAATGATGAGGAATATGCTCGGTATTTTCTCAAATTTCAAGATTTTCCTCTGTGTCCCTCGGTCTCCATAGATCCCTCCCGCTTCAATCAGTATGGGATGAATATTCCTGCTCTGATCAATGCTATTGGCTGGTCAGAACCGCCTCTCGAGCAATCCTTTAGCTTTTTTTTCCTAAGCAGTATGCATGTTTTATGCTAACATGCGGCCGTGCTACAACACAAACCCTCCCTCGTTCACTACCATAGTCTAGAAATATCTGCTCATCGTCTTAGTGGATATTTTGGCGTACCTGCTTGGGATACTATCACTGGAATAGCAGTCATGAATGAGGATGATTTCAGGGATGTTGCATTCAATGAGATCGAAGCCATTCAGAATTACACTCTTAATACTGGAAAACATTACCCTTCGATGTTTTCCTCCGGTCATCTTCCAGATGATCTCAAAGTTATGCACTTCTACATCACTAGGTTTGTCCTCCCTCGTTCCCATGGTCTGTCTACTATCTACCCCATTGATCTTTGGATTATGGCCAGTGCTAAGGAAAATCGCCTCATAAGCTATCCTCACCTCATGTTGATAACTATAACTATAATGAGACCCTTCCCTTTGCCCCTCAAATCACCTTGCTGCTTCGTTCCCTTGGCCTGAATCTTCGCTTCAAGGTCTCTCGCGTCAATCTCATGGATACTCTTCGTGCTCAGTTTGTTCTTCGCAAGGTGGATGCCCTTGTTGGCCTTCGTCCTCCCAGGGTCAATGCTTCACAGGGAGATAAGACTACTGCCAATGTAGTTCCCTTACCTGTGAGGATGGACTTAGTCTTGGGTAGAATCTCCAACCTATCTGTTCTAATCTAGGTAGAATCGCGGGGGAGTTCCTTTTTGGGTTCAAGCTAGGTAGATTCGTAGGGGGAGTCTTTTTTTGAAGGTCGAATGTTGGAGTCTTGTTCGGTCAATAAATCTCAGTTGTTGGCAGAGCATTGGAGTGTGTTTGCCCTTAGAATTATCTGTCTTTTCGTTTCTAAAGTCAGGTTTCTTATGTAGTCCATCTTTTCTGAAGAATAATAAAAGAACTCTCTTCTGTGTGAAATACTTGTGTTCTTAGTATAAAATAGTCTGCACGTGTGTGTAGGAACTACAGGTGCAGCAGGAGGAACCATTGACTGGTTTAGGGGGAGATTGTTGAGAGCAAGCCTGTCAATGGTCCAAAATGGATTAGAACGAAGAGATGGCTTGTTTATCGAACTCATAATAGGAAAGGAGGATCAACCTGCAAGGCTGGCCGATTACAGGAAATATCACCCAAGCAAAGTTGGAAAGTGTTCAAATCAAAGATGTGCAGAAATGGAAGGTGATCAACGACTAGTTGATGATCAGTATAAGAAGCGAAGCAAAGTAGAAAAGAAGATCATCTTTTTCTTGAAATCAAAACCAAGAGTTATAATGTTTTGATAGAAAAAGCCAGGTTGAGAATTCGGAGAGAATATCAGTTTAGAAGGGTTGGTCAAACATGAAAAAATTATAAGTTTCAAGATGTGTTTATCTTCTTAAAATTTTATAAAATACAATCACCATGCAAATTATGAAGGATGCTAAAATACCACAGCGAAAAATCTTTCATGATTCTGCAACTCATTTTATTTTGAAGTGTTTTTTTCACTTTGTTCATTACGGTCTCTTTCAACACTTACAATGACAACCGATAACAACAAATACCCATAAGTTTCCAGTTTTTGTTTATATTAAACTCACTTACAGAATATATGATTAAAAGTTTACTCTACATTTTTTGGGCCAATTAAGGTGGTGCAAATGACAGTACGTTTTTCATAATATTATGTACAATAATATGAAAATTTTGTACTCAATCCACAATCACCTAAAAAATTTACTACATTTATTGGGCCAAGGTGGTGCAAATGACCCACCTTGGCGACCAGTGGCGGACCCAGAGATTTCATAAAGTATATAGATTCATCGATCATCAAAGTGAGCAACAATGTGTTTATATAGAGATAAATTTTTTAAAATAATAATTACATTTTCATGCTTCCGCCATTGACCTAGCTAAGATTGATTTTTTTGAAAATAAGGGTGGTATATGTTTGTCTTTCTATAGTTAGGTACGAGTTAAGAGATTTGAATCTGTGACTTTTAGATTCCAGATCAATGGTGCTACCACTATACCAAGTCTTGATTCTTCGCAATCCTTTGAAGGCCTCAATCATATGGACATAGCGTAGCCTTAATGTTTTTTCTTAACATGAATTAATTTAGATTCTAGGAATGAAATCAGTAGCAAATACATTTGATTGTATTTTTATAACAATAATGACATTGTAGCTTACGAAAACATTCCGTTTAAAATTGTAAGGGTTGTCAAAGGGTTAAGTGTTCAACTACAATAACTGCCAATAAAAATTTCAACACTGTAACTTTGTCCCAAATTTATAGTTAAGGTTTGTCAATTGACAACCCTAAACTATGAATAGGCCCACCCTTGTTGGCGACAGTGGCTCCGCCACTATGTGGACGGGTGTAGATTTAGAATCATTTTTATCTTACATAAAATGATGACTCATCCATTTATGAAAAATATAGAAAACATAAAAATTGAATAACAAAAGAAGAAGAGAGCCGACAACTACAAATTTGTCATCATCTTTGCCGCCGAAAGGGAAGAAGGGAGAGAGAGAGAGAGAGAGAGAATAGTGGTGGCATATATGATCACCACCACCAAAATATAAGAGGATAGAGAGAGAGCTAGAATCAGGGCGAGATAGAAGGTATCAACTATCAAGTAGCAGAGACGCTAGATATGGCCACAATCACTGGAAATTCAGAGAAGAAGGAGAGAGTGGCAGCTGGAATTAGCGGGGAGAAAGATAAACGAGCGATGAAAAATCACATGTTTAGATAGAGAAAGATATTAGGTGATAGAGAATGTTGGAAAATTGGAAATTAATTATTTACATTTAAAGAACTTTTCAAATTTCAAAACTATAATTTTCTCTCATTAATTGTTAATGGATATTTTGAACAATCATATTGAATAATAATTGAATTTATAGTCATTCTTGTGGTGAGAATACTTTAGTCATTTTACTAAACAAATAGGCTCATATGATATTCACTCTCACGAGTTAGATATTGTTATTCAAAATTTTAACTCATATAAGTGTCTTATCCATCAAAATGCAAAATATTGTTTTTTCTTCTAACGTCGACTAAGCGACCTAGGCGTTAAGCAAGACCCAACGTCCGTCTTACACTTAGTGTCTTCTTGAATCTTGGTTAAGAGACGATGAAATCTTAGTTTCTCTAGTTATATCAAATATCTTATGTGTCTTCGTACTTTTATATGTTTTAGATTTTGTGCAGCATTGTTTATGTATTATCAGATTATATTTTATATGCACAATAAACTCAAAATTTTTATTTACGCTAAACATAAATTAACTTTCACGCCATTTTTAAACCAAAGCTGAAACACCCCGATCCTTTTAAACAACCGAAATAATCATGGCTCCGGAGCCGGTTAAAAACAAAGCTTAAAATTCAAATACAACTTAAACATTCCCAAGAAAAACGTCAAATGCAAATGCCCTAAACACGTGGGCAAAACTCAAATGCATAGTTAATAAACCTCAACCTTTGAACCTCCAGGTATACTCATAATCATAAACACAACTGACTAAACAAACTATAACTCCTGGCTTAGCTCCTTGACATCTCGTCAATGCTTGTGCGGCTGCTCGCCTTGTCCTGTCTCTTCTCGAAAACCACGTCGAATAACCCTTCCTCAACCTGGTGAGTGAGAAGGGGTCAGTCTCGTCGTTACTTCCTAAGGTCTTTGCCTAGGCAACTCCTTACTAAACACATTATCAGGGTTTCATGCCTTATACGAAAGTCGTTCTCACTTTCATCCTTCATACTTTATTTCCTTAATAGCTTATTGAAGTTCTCTACTACTACCTTAACTCACATACTTATTACTAGGGAATCACCGCGTTACGTATCGCCGTCCGGTGTCCCTATCCTCAAGGCAATGGTACTGCGTTACGTATCGCCGTCCAGTCCATGCCCGGTCAACTACTGCGTTACGTATCGCCGTCCAGTAGTGACCCGACCATCTACCGCGTCCAGTAGTGGCCCAACCGCCCGGGGGTTCAATTACCATCAACCATACACAACACACACACATAGCACAACGCGTGCCTCCACCTTAAGTAGGCGGTGGGATGCCTCACACACATAATCGCGCTTACTCAAAAATTAAATAACAAACATAACTAAATTAAAAGGCATAAACTAAAAGACCTCGACGGAGATTTTACCCCCTTTACACTCACCTTTCACTTTCACCAGAAACTGACTTGACCTTGCGCTTCAATTTATGCAGTCGATGTCCTGATTTGCACATCTCATCCTCTTGCTACTGCACGTAGTCTTCACCCTACTTTATGCATCATGAATCCATTCCATGCACTAACCTTCACTTACTCAGGCCACAAATGCACTAACCTTCCACCTAAGTAATGATCCAGGACACACGTGTATAAAAATTACACACCCCACAAAAGGTAAATCCTTCTTGGCCCATCTTCCCAATTGGTTCTTCCTAATAATCCACCTTTTCTTTGACAGCTACTCCTCCTAATAATCCACTTATTAACATGTCTAACCCAAACCTTTCAGCTCAAAATAATGCCATGACAAGAAAGCATTCATCATCGAGCTAATCATCACCGCGCTAGGATCATTACCGTCGCATCCCAACCATAATAAAATAGGAGAATCATTACCTTTGATTTTGTCGATTCCCATCTCCTCGCATCCCCATGGCTGTCTCCAAGTACGTTCCCGAAGCTTGTCGATCGCCCACTAATCATCCCCACTAAAAGCCTACCTACCAAACCACATATCTCCGTCTTCCAAAAATCACCAGCGCGATAGATTGAATCTAAAGAATAGGGGAGAAATTCAACTTTGTACCTTGTCTTAACCACCCGTATCCAGCAAACTCTTTCCCCCTTCCCTGATAGCTTTCTTCTTCTCGATAAGAGCTTCCCGGTTGCCAAACACGATGGACACCACCTGAAGGGCTTTCCCTCTGCAGCCCCTAAAGTCATCGTTCGTGAAACCACCCCTTCTCGGAGTGAACTTTCAACCTTCCCCATCATCCATGATAACTAACGATTAATTTCAGGGATGCGGTGCGAGCGGCGGAACTACTTGAAGGGAAAGAACGGATGGGGATTCTAAGAGGTTTCTCCAGAGGTTTATTTTCTTCTTTCTTTCTCGGCTGCCGCTTGGAACAACATGGTTTAGGGTTTGTAAAGGCTTTATATATTTATATACCCATTATATTAGTAATAAAATTATTATTACTATTATCGTTTCTCTCAATCCATGTTGCAACCCTACATTCAGGCAACGATCAATTTGGACCACGTCAATTAATTAGGCCATGATCCTTAACTTGGTTTGGTTTTGTCTTTTCGTATGTAACCATCGATCAAACCATTCACTTAGTATGGTCGAACTTGAAGCCAGATATCGGGGTGTAACATTTCCTCCACCCTTATAAAAATTTCGTCCCCGAAATTTGTTCGGTCTCATTCTTTCATACTCCTCATTCCTGGTCTTGTTTGGCTCGAGAATTTACTCCTGCTATACGAACATCGATGATGTCCATTGATCTTCCCGTATAGTTTACCGGGCGTTTTATACTTCCTTCTGGGCATAGGAGGTATTCTCAACAAACTCTTTAGCATCGAGTAGGTTTGAGTGCCTACTTGCCCTTTTTAATTCCCTCGCTCGGTCCAAGGGCGTGATGGGACAAAATTTCGAGTCAGTTTATTGCTCCAGCTCATCCAGTACTTATCGTTGGACCTTAAATCCAAGTCGAGGTATCACATTTCCTACCCCCTTAAGAAAAATTTCGACCTCGAAATTTGTTCATTGGTGAGAACCTAAGGTCTTGCTTGAGGTAATCCTTCTGCTACAAGGACTTATACCTTGTACAACCTGGAGCTATAAACCCTTGCCTCTAATTCGTGTGGTACTTAGTCGACTTATAACTCACCCATTTCTCATAAACCACTTACTCAGCTAGCTACTTGCTCAATGCAACTATGGCACTCCCCCTTCATAAACGCCATTGATACTATAATGGTTATTGTTCTCAATAATTTGTCCTGGGTCTCTACTTAGGATTTCCCTAAGAAACATCAATGAGATAAATTCTTAGCCAGCCCTATTCAGAACATGACCTATTGTGAATTCAGTTCTTAACGCGTTCAGGCCTTGGTCTGTTCTCCATATGCCGACTGCTGACGCCTCTCCTCGAATCTCCTGGCATAGAATTTTGTGGTGAATGTTTTACGTACTGCGGGCTTGATCTGCTTAATTACCTACACATATGTTGGATCCTAAGTATCACTTCTTCCCCCTTTCGAACCCTAAGGATACTGATGGCTTATACTCTTCCTAATACGGTCGAGACCCCTTTAACGTACGCTTAACTCTAATCCCTGATAAGTCTCCTAGGTCTTTGTATCTCCTAACTTGTACCTCTTACTTCCGTTCCTCAATACTCCTTCCTAGCCTTTAATCTTTCCCTGCATGATCATCCCTTTTGTAACCTACTGCTAAGCGCTGAAATTCTTGTACCACTGCTTTTACTTTCTATACTCATTAGAAGTATCCCGTGCATCCACCCCTAACTTGCGTCCAAATTTATGATCCTTTCAAAACTTATGATGCTCCCTTTTTGACTTGATTGTGTACTCCTAGGTGACTCACTTAATGTTTCCCCGTTGTCGCTAGGATTTATACTTCTCACACTATCGACTATGTCATTCTTAGAACTGAGCTGAAGTTCCCCGAAACTCCTATATGCTATTCCTCGCCTATGTTCTTTTCCATATAGCGTCATCACTCTGGACATATTTGGAAAACCACACTTCCATATTAAATTTTATCACTAAGCTTCTCAGCTCTCGATGGGTTTCCTATGGTCCAAACTGCCCTCTACTGGCAGTCATCTTAATGTCGCCTAGCTGTCTTTCTTGTCCTTTCATTAGTCCTTTCCTATCTATCATTCTCCCTAAACTCGTCGACCGGTCGACTGCCACCTTTTTATTACCACTCTCGTTATAGACTGGTAGTGTCCTCCTTAGTTCCTTATTTCCACGACTCCTTTAGCAATACTTGGTACTAACTTTGCTAACTGAACTCGGTTTAGTAGCTCCTCATCATTCCTCTGAGTCGACATATCCCCCAAAAGCTTGTTCGAGGTAGGCTTGCCACATGTCACCCACGGTGTCTACTCCGGACGCTACTTGGCTCCGGCCTTAATCTCTTAGCTCAGGTTCACAGTGATTAAACAAAATGAGTGTGATTTAGTCCTTAACTAGCCATCTCCTCTAGACGTCCCTGACTTACCCCTAACTAGTTGCCTTCTCCTGATGACATCCTACCCTTTGTACTCACTCAGAGTGAAGCACCTTGGATGAAGTCACTTACCGTTTTCCTCTTTTTTTTTGGTGATATCTTCCACACAAGACTCTTAGTGTGCGTCCTCTTGAGATTGGGTCTCTTACCCTCATTTCAACCACTTTATTTAAAGTTTACATGTGCATCCTCCATGCACTATCTGAAGTTATTAATGTAACTTCCTCGCTATAGCTTTGAACTGGCCTCCTTAGACTTCGCCACTAGACTCCCTGGAATTATGTCAACTTTCTCTTACCTTTCCGCTCTTTCTTGGTGTGTTACATAAGTCCACCTTATCGTATCCATCGAAAATTCCTCCTCAAAATTCCTATTTGCTTTCTCTGTTAGTGATTAGAACTTCCTTCAAACGTTCTACTTCCCTGTCTATCCTCGATCGGTTTGATGACTTTACCTAGAAAATTTTCGAGATCCCAAATTTTATCACACCTTGGTCCGACGATACTCCTCATATCCATTAGATTTTTGACCTCTTGTGACTACTGTAACTTATGGAATCCCTCAAATACCGTATCCTCTATCTTGTGATTATTGGTTACATAGTGCGCTGGCTCTTACCTCATTCTTTTCACCATTTATCTCGATGGTTGATTCCTTCCTTTCAAGATCTTTTCGTTGATCTAGTTTCCCAGGTCCACGATTCCTCGTCTTAGGGATGTACTGCATCCATAGGGAATCCTCATTTGTTCTATGTACATGAACGCACCTCCTCCAAGCCTTGACGCATTGATCCTTTGAAATTCTTTCAGGATCCCCATGACCTCCTTAATTTCTCCTTTGCTTTGCTTAAGCTCCCCTAGCTTTGCTTAAAGTCTAACTTCCCACTGCTCCTGGGTATCGTAGGTCTAATTGCTATTCTTGTGAACTTAGTGAGCCATCCTCGCGACCTTTCCTCCTAATGATGTCCGCCATTTGCCGTAACTCATTGCTTACTTCTGTCAAGGTGTTAGATACTTAGTGTCCTTCTGAACCTTATAGTGATAACTCGAGATGTATAACAGTTCTGCGGGGCCTCCTAGAGTTATTTTCTTATCATGATTAGAGTATACTGGAGATTCTAAAAATCCTCAAAAGAAACCCTGACTCGTTTGGCCAAACCTTCAACCTCACACCCTTTTTCCTTTTCATTAAAAACCAAAAACCTTGAAAAACTCAGATCGTCACTCCAGTATTCCTTGAAGGCCAAGAAACAGAGGAGTGCCGGCTCTGATACCAAAATGAAACACCCCGATCCTTTTAAACAACCGAAATAATCATGGCTCCGGAGCCGGTTAAAAACAAAGCTTAAAATTCAAATACAACTTAAACATTCCCAAGAAAAACGTCAAATGCAAATGCCCTAAACACGTGGGCAAAACTCAAATGCATAGTTAATAAACCTCAACCTTTGAACCTCCAGGTATACTCATAATCATAAACGCAACTGACTAAACAAACTATAACTCCTGGCTTAGCTCCTTGACATCTCGTCAATGCTTGTGCGGCTGCTCGCCTTGTCCTGTCTCTTCTCGAAAACCACATCGAATAACCCTTCCTCAACCTGGTGAGTGAGAAGGGGTCAGTCTAGTCGTTACTTCCTAAGGTCTTTGCCTAGGCAACTCCTTACTAAACACATTATCAGGGTTTCATGCCTTAGACGAAAGTCGTTCTCACTTTCATCCTTCATACTTTATTTCCTTAATAGCTTATTGAAGTTCTCTACTACTACCTTAACTAACATACTTATTACTAGGGAATCACCGCGTTACGTATCGCCGTCCGGTGTCCCTATCCTCTAGGCAATGGTACTGCGTTACGTATCGCCGTCCATGCCCGGTCAACTACTGTGTTACGTATCGCCGTCCAGTAGTGACCCGACCATCTACCGCGTCCAGTAGTGGCCCAACCGCCCGGGGGTTCAATTACCATCAACCATACACAACACACACACACATAGCACAACGCGTGCCTCCACCTTAAGTAGGCGGTGTGATGCCTCACACACATAATCGCACTTACTCAAAAATAAAATAACAAACATAACTGAATTAAAAGGCATAAACTAAAAGACCTCGACGGAAATTTTACCCCCTTTACACTCACCTTTCACTTTCACCAGCAACTGACTTGACCTTGCGCTTCAATTTATGCAGTCGATGTCCTGATTTGCACATCTCATCCTCTTGCTACTGCACGTAGTCTTCACCCTACTTTATGCATCATGAATCCATTCCATGCACTAACCTTCACTTACTCAGGCCACAAATGCACTAACCTTCCACCTAAGTAATGATCCAGGACACACGTGTATAAAAATTACACACCCCACAAAAGGTAAATCCTTCTTGGCCCATCTTCCCAATTGACTCTTCCTAATAATCCACCTTTTCTTTGACAGCTACTCCTCCTAATAATCCACTTATTAACATGTCTAACCCAAACCTTTCAGCTCAAAATAATGCCATGACAAGAAAGCATTCATCATCGAGCTAATCATCACCGCGCTAGGATCATTACCGTTGCATCCCAACCATAATAAAATAGGAGAATCATTACCTTTGATTTTGTCGATTCCCATCTCCTCGCATCCCCATGGCTGTCTCCAAGTATGTTCCCGAAGCTTGTCGATCGCCCACTAATCATCCCCACTAAAAGCCTACCTACCAAACCACATATCTCCGTCTTCCAAAAATCACCAGCGCGATAGATTGAATCTAAAGAATAGGGGAGAAATTCAACTTTGTACCTTGTCTTAACCACTCGTATCCAGCAAACTCTTTCCCCCTTCCCTGATAGCTTTCTTCTTCTCGATAAGAGCTTCCCGGTTGCCAAACACGATGGACACCACCTGAAGGGCTTTCCCACTGAAGCCCCTAAAGTCATCGTTCATGAAACCACCCCTTCTCGGAGTGAACTTTCCACCTTCCCCATCATCCATGATAACTAACGATTAATTTCAGGGATGCGGTGCGAGCGGCGGAACTACTTGAAGGGAAAGAACGGATGGGGATTCCAAGAGGTTTCTCCAGAGGTTTATTTTCTTCTTCTTTCTCGGCTGCCGCTTGGAACAACATGGTTTAGGGTTTGTAAAGGCTTTATATATTTATATACCCATTATATTAGTAATAAAATTATTATTACTATTATCGTTTCTCTCAATCCATGTTGCAACCCTACATTCAGGCAACGATCAATTTGGACCACGTCAATTAATTAGGCCATGATCCTTAACTTGGTTTGATTTTGTCTTTTCGTATGTAACCATCGATCAAACCATTCACTTAGTATGGTCGAACCTGAACCCAGATATCGGGGTGTAACAAAAGCTATAATGGAAATTTAAAAACTCTCACGTTATGTCAAATAACTTTTGATTTCAATGTCATGGCCAGACCATGTCACGACCTTTTATCATTAGTTTGGCACTGCAAGATGCTCTTACATGTGGCATAAAAAAACGGTATGAGGTCTACAAATTGATTTGTTTATGTTACCACCTAAAAAGTCTTTTCGCAACGACTTCAAAATTATCTATAACAGAAAAATGCCCATAGTTGTTATAAATAAAGTCTTTAATTCCGTACACTAGTTAGTTCACTTTTGCAATCCTAATATATTTGTGGTGTTAAATTTAAATGAAATTATACTTAAAAAATAGACTTTCATGTCTTATAATTTATAAGACATAAACCTAGTTAATACCCTGACATATAAGTAATTGGTTTCAAATTTCCATGTCAATATTTAATACGTTGCCATATATGTAAAATTGGTTTCTAATTTTCAAGTATACATTTAACTACTTGTCATATATTTAATACTCATATTTGAAGTACTCACCAATTCATAAATTTCTTCTTTTTTTGAATTATCAATAATTGTAACTCACATGCATATATCTATTCATGAAATAATATACACAAGAAAGACCACCAAACACTATTTGTGAAGCGATCAGCATTTTGTAAAGGTTGAAAATTTTAAGGGTAAATTAAAATTAGGAAATCACTGTGTATAGACACTAAAAGTTACGCTTGCAGTTCCTCGACAAATTTAGATCACGACGACCTTGCACCATCGTACGTGTAGTTTCTTGTTGGTTTATTCTGTTTTTGGGTTTGGGCGGGCAAATGGAAGTAAGGAACTGCAAAAGCAAAAAAAAAAAAAAAAGTAGTATGCAATTGACAGGTTGGAATAATTTATAAGAAATCGTTTGATATTTATGGCAGAGACCATGCATGTTCTCTATCAGAGTTTGTTTCACGTCAATACAAATCTTATCATAAAAGTATACATGCGTCTATAATAAGAACCATTACATTCTAGGACAGGGACAAAGCCACCCCATAGACAAGAGGGGTCATGGCCCCCCTAAAATTTTAAAACTTTTGTAAGTTGCACATACACAGTCTTGATTATAGTCTAAGTGGTAATTATGCTAACTTGAGTTCGTTTGAGAGTTTGTGTCACCAGTTTGAACCACACTACTGTTTGTTTTGAATGCATTGTTTATGTCTATTCTTCATTTATAAGTTCTCTAAATTGCAAATTGTTATAGGCGGTGGGAGGTTAGTTCAACCCACACAACTACTTTTTTTTGAACGGCTTGTTAATAACTAATCTTGCTTCATTAATTGTTTGCTTGACATACATATAAGCTTAATTTTATTGATACATCCAAAATGTCATCACTTTATGAAAAAATTCAATTCATCATTACATTTTATTTTGTTAAATTAACTACATTTTCGTAACAAGAAACAAAATACTCTAATTGATAAATATATTAGTGACTTGCATTCTAGATATTAAAAAGGTATATGTTATATTTATAGTATATATTATTTATAGTATATATTATTCTTTAGGGTGCGCTTGCCTACGGTGACATGCATGTCACAGTGACTTGCACTTTTCGGTCGACCTCAGTTAGGATTAGGTCGACCTCATGTAGGATTAGGTCGACCTAATCGGTTGTTTCAGTGTAAAAACAGTTTCATGGTGCCTACTTTGGAGATTCATATCTTACAATTAGCTCGATGAAAATTGGAGATTAATGGCTTGTTTTGAATCTGGAGTATCACTCCACACAATGAAGTGCTTGGGAGCTCGATAGGAAGTCCAGAAGACCATTTTTGAACTTGATCAAAAGGCTATGTCAAAACTGGAAAATTGGCTGAAAATGGCCAAGTCTGGGAACGTGTTTGTGAAGCTCACTTTGGAGCTCAATTCGAGAAGCATAGATGCGAGTCGAGTCCAGGGGACTCTACCACGTTAAATTAGGTATGTTTTTATACAAAGTCAATTCATTGGATCAAAGATTGGATATCTGTAAGGCTTCACACAAAAGGGTCGAAGTTGCTACGAAGACTGTTTTTCTGGCAGACTTCGAGCACAAGCAAGCTGCCAGAAAAACAGCCTTCGTAGCAACTCCGACCCTTTTTTTTAAGCCTTACAGATATCCAATATTTTTATCCAATGCATTAAATTTGTATAAAAACATACCTAATTTAACGTGGTAGAGGCCCCTAGAGTCGATTCGCATCCATGCTTCTCGAATTGAGTTCCAAAGTAGGCTTCACAAACACGTTCCCAGACTTGGTCATTTTCAGGCAGTTTCCAAGTTTTGGCATAGCCTTTTGATCAGGTTCAAAAATGGTTTTCTGGACTTCTTATTGAGCTCCCAAGTACTTTAATGTGTAGAGGGACACTTCAGCTTCAAAACAAGCCATTGATCTCCAATTTCCATCTAAGCCAATTGTAAGATATGAATCTCCAAAGTAGGCACCATGAAACTGTTTTTACACTGAAACAACAGATTAGGTCGACCTAATCCTATATGAGGTCGACCGAAAAGTGCATGTCATCGTGATATGCATGTCATCGTAGCAAAGTCCTATTCCTTATAGTTTAAATAAATATTCATTGAAACAAATCCCTAAAACAATATACCGTAAATTTCTAATTTTTAATATTTTCATGAATATGCGTATACATTTTTTTATTATGTTACCGTGAAAAGATTTTTCGACCCCCCTAATTTGAATCATGGCTCTGTCCCTCTTCTAGGGTGTCAGGTTCCTCATCCACCCCAATAAATGATTTGTTCATAAGAATTCGGTTACAGGTACTTAAATCATATGTAGAAAGATTCATACAATATGTTATAGTTGTTGGATGATTGTTGATTGTTGATAAATATCTTATTTATAAAGTTAGCACCGTATTTATCTCACGATGACAAAACACTCATCGCAATCCAATCCAATGACAATGAACGATGTAAGGATATCGATCCTTTTTAGATTGTGTTGTAAGCACCATAGCGACTTGCACTACTATTGCTATCACCTATGAATCAGTTATGTAAAATGTGTTATGTTGTATATATACTAGACTAGTGATCATGCCACAAGAAGATTCCAGATTTACAAGATAAAAGTATGCGAGATAGGATCGTCCAATCATCTTGGGAGGCCCTGTTCCAGCAATAATATGTGGTCCACATTCTTTTATCTAAGAATGTGAAGTTTTTTTACTATCTTCGAAGATGTCTTATAAAATATACATGTTCGTGTTATAGGAGGTAGTTTGACTCATTCGATGTTGAATGACTAAAATACCATTATTCGTTCCAAAAGTATCATTAAGAACATAATTTTTTATATAACGGGAGTTAAATGGACACTTGAAGATTAAAAAATAAATTTTGAAAATATTGAATGGTCTCATTGATATTTTAACCAGGGTAAATTAAATAACCGAGTTCATGTAGATTAAATGGACACACTTTAAGTTTAATAAAATGAGTGAAATATTGAATTGGATTGTTAAAGTCGAAATTTACTAAATTAAATTAAATTAAATAAATCGATATGAAAATATTTGCAAAAAAATAAAAAAGATGCAATAACTAAGATTAGAATATATGACCAAGTATGCATTATCCAACATTCTTACCAAATAGACTAAAAAACATTAATGTTCTTTATTTTTGCTACACCTTATATGGATGAAGGGTTTGAGAACCTGAAGCCACCAAACTCTCACATGATTTCATCGTAAAATTGGAGTCATATGCTGTAAGAACGGCCACCACATGCTAATGGCAGGCGCTGACACTAGCAGCCGACTAATAGTGGGGAATGAGAGGGATCCTTCATAAGCACTGGGCTCTTTGACCATCTCCAATTACAACTAAAAAATCTCCAAAGTTTCAAAGTAACCCCTCAAACAATAACGACTAGAAATGTCGGCGATGATGGTTTTAACCTTCAGGTCGGGCTGCTCCTCAATTAGATGTTTGATAGCCACGAGAACCACCCTTGATTTCAACTTTCGATTGCTTTGAGATGTTATTGATGACACACATGTGTGTGTGTTCACCGCACGGGATATTGACCCAATGACCGACTCTCTTACTCTTGATGGCCCGACTCCTAGCCTTGCATCCCTCATTTTGATTTTTGCATCTAACCATCAGCCTCTTCATGTCAGAATGGGTTGTGTGCCATTCAAAACTCTGAGTCATTGCTTCAGTGGAAATAGTGTGCCAGACCTCATTCTTCGTTGCAAATTGTTAGCCCTTCGTAAAGCCAGTGAGTGGACCCCATACTGGCACCTCTGGAGGGTCCATGTCGGCATCAACATACCAATCTTCATTTGGAATGTGATTGTAGTATTGGATAGGTACACGGTCGCGAGGTACCTCATCACTGTCTGCGTCTGAATCTGGACCGGAATCATCAGCACCTTCAAGAGGATCGAAGCTGTCTACACTGACATCGGCTTCCTCTTCTTCAACCTCAGGGTCACTAACTAGACTTGGATTGACCTCTTCTTACATCTGTTGATCATCATGAAAGGCACCTTCACCTTCACCAGCTCCGTAATGGTAGTTGTGGGTAACTAATGTCGCTTTGGTAGAAGTTGTACTCGGGTTGGTACTGGTAGCCTGCTTGTTGGTTCCCATCCTCCTGTTGAGCTTCTTCTTCATATGATGGGAAGGATTGATGATGACCTCCAGTTCCATCACAATACTTCTGCCTCCAGCTCGAGTCTTGGTACTCCTAGTGGGGATGATCTTCGTATAATACACTCCCACTGTGGATACCAGATGTTTGGCCATCTCCAGAATGACCTACACCGCCTTCGACCATCTCGGTGTAAACGAACATCTCCGCTTGTTTAATCTTATTGGTTGTCAAAAATTTGGACCATGGCATCAACGTCCTCCTGAGTGGTAATGAGGAATTCCTCATTCCAAAATGACCCGCCATGTCTGTTTGGATATCGATACACCATATGATCAACTCTTCTAGTGCCATCCATGCAGGTAACCTCAGTGCATTTTTTATGGAGCTCTTCAAGCATCGGGCTCGTACGGACATTCATTTTATAAAAATTGTCACCCACGTAACTTACACCCTTTCCGGTCTCTTCCGTGTAGCCATTCCACCACAACCCAATCGTGAACTTTTGGAATGCCATCTGCTATAAAACTGTAATTAAGTTACTAACATAAAAATCACAAATGACAATGAACAGTAATACAAAACAAACTTACGAATTAACGTTAATTGCAAAAACTGAATAATTTAAAGGTGCACAACTGAAATTTGAAGAAGAAGGAGCGGAGTGAAGATATTGAGTTTTCTGGACCTGCCTTTTATAGGCAAATTTACACTGGAAACCGAGGGGGGGAGCGGTTTTAGTCTGGCATGCAGCCCCCACCCCTGCAACCTCCTACATGCAGACATGTCGGATGTCGGGTGACGAGGCACAAATCGCTGGGGGGGGGGGGGGGTGGGCGATTTATGTGTCGACATGGTAAACCGCTTCCTTGTGGAGCGTTTTACCTTGCCGACACATAACCGCTCCTAGAGGACGCGGTTTGTGCTAGGGCAGCCATAAAAACTGCTCCTTCGTGGAGCGTTTTTCTCAAAAAAGACAAACCGCCTGTCTAGCAGGCGGTTCCATGGTAAATTGCCCCTGTGTGGAGCGATTTTTAATAAACAGTGGTAGATTTGGAATTTCTTCAAAATGAGTGGTACTTTTGTAATTTTTTAAAAATAGTTGTGGTTTTGGATTTTTTCCAAATTTGGGGTCAAATTTGTCCCATATGAGACAAAAGAGGCTAGACTGCCCAGCCCCAGCAGTAACCCATGGCTACGACGCACCAAAGGGGTATTGCTTTGCACGCGCATCATGGAACCAATTTGCCCAGAGGATATAGTACTCTCTATCCACCTACGTGTGCGGCTAACATACATGTGTTGTCCAATCCACCTCCTTGCTATTAATTATGCAAATTTTGGTCTTCTTGTTAGAGATGGTCTTTTGGGCTTCAAGACTTACCTCAAAGGGACGTTGATCTAGAGAGGGGTATTCACATAGTACCAGTTAGGGCTCTAGTCTCAACCTACAACTTGGTGGCGTGGTAGTAATTCGTGTTACATATCCTAGCGTACATATTTTCTTTGGTGAAACTACAAGCTAGGTTAGAGTTGAATTGTGTCTTTTCCCGTTATTAGTACGGTAGGTGCAGGTCCATCACAATACTCTTTGCACTTTTTTACCTATGCTGCGACTTTTTTCTTTCTCCTCAGGTCATTTCCTCCATTTCCCTCCTCTTCTCAAATCTTCATGCGGCATTTAATCAGCGACAATGTAGTCAAAGTCTATTTTATATGTAAAAGCGAAATGATGGGTAAAAGCGGAAGAGTGTGCCACCTGGAATTGCGTGCCACCTCTAGGTAGGGATGGTAATAAAACCCGAACTCACGAGTACCCATCCGACCCAACCGGGTCAATGCGGGTAAAATCTGTGTTGACGGGTTTTGGGCCGGGTTTGGGTTTAAACCCGTTCACTATTCACCGCGTTGGGTTTGGATTTAGGTAAACCCGACCCATGGGTACCCGCCCACACCCATACAATTAATTTTCTCGACATATTTAATATTCTAAACAACTCATCTTATTTATGTTTGTGGTGACATGTCTAATTTTTTCTGTCTAGTTGTGTAGAATGAATTTGATGTTATCGAGTGGAGATTGAAAAACTTAATTGAAAGGAAGAAGCTTTCAATTAATCATGTTATTTATGGATAATTTGTGATTTGCTTCAATTTTCTTGAGTTTTCTAGATTGGTGTTGAACAATTTGTATAGTTAATTTGTGATTTGCTTGAATTTTCTAGAATGGTGTTTTATATATGGATAATTTGTATTGAAAGATTGATATTTGACGTTAATTTTGATAGGAACTTGTTATATGTTTTGCGACTGAATTAGTTTCTCTCAGGGCATGCTCGGTGAATCAATGTACATCAAGGGCATCAAATCTAAGCCATTGTGAGTATTCTATTTATTCAACCATTCGTTTCCTGCCTGTTTTCTAAACAAATAATAGTTTACATTAGGATGAGAGTGTTGTTTTTTTTTTGAAATTTTTTTATTGGTTGCATACTTTTGAATTTTGATCAGTGGTATCAACTGTACCCATGGCGTTGCCATAACAACATAAGGTAGAGTGAC
This sequence comes from Linum tenue, assembly GCA_946122785.1. Taxonomy (NCBI): domain Eukaryota; kingdom Viridiplantae; phylum Streptophyta; class Magnoliopsida; order Malpighiales; family Linaceae; genus Linum; species Linum tenue. The sequence continues at coordinate 63,909,757 of CAMGYJ010000006.1, read as the reverse complement.
CCAAAAACGTATCTCGTGGATTTGTTAAAAGAGGTAGCTCCATTCTATATTTTCACTCTCTTATGGGTCTTATTTCTTTCTACCGAATTGCTATTATGCATACTCCTCTTATTGCTAGGGAGTTGACAGTTGAGCATTAAGATAAATGAGCAAACGACCTTTGTTGTTGCAGAAGTTATGTTGATGGAGATTAACATATTGAACCGTTTTTATTTTTTATCCACTACTCAGCATTCAGATTTATTAGTATAGGGATTGATTTGATGGCTTGATGATCACACCATCACATTTCAGAAGTACCGTGTGGTTACAACTTAGACTCCTTGCCTTTATTTTGTTTCTCATTTAACATGTGTTGCATACATGGGTCATGCTCATTCAAAGTTGTGAAATAGGTACTCTGGGAGGGTAAAGAGTCTTATACCAAATTGTATTTACCATTATAATGCTCTATTATTTCTATTTCCGCTTGAGGAGCTCGAGCTCTATCGGGATACGGTTAGTTTTTCTTCTTATAGAGATAAGCTTTCGTGGCAATTAGATTAATAATTATAGCATCTTAAATAACAGTATTGTAGAAATATGTTTTAAGTGGGATGAGAATAACAATCCGCGAGCTTCCTGATATAGATTGGGAGGTAAAGATTGTTCATGTTTTCCGAGAAAGTGATGTTGTTGCGGATTATTTGGCCTATCTCGGCCATAACTACCATATAGGAGTTCATTTCACTAATCCCCCAGATCAGTACTGAATTACTGGTTGTATTACGATATTATTGGGGTTCAAACCCCCCGCTTGGTGAATAAATAAAGGCTAGGGGCTAGGGCGCCCTCCTTCGTTCTGTTTCTTACCCAAAAAAATTATTGAAGACGGAAAAAGAAAAAAATATAAATGTGAATAAAGTTGGAATAATGGCGTAAGTATATATAAAGTTGGAATAATGACATACGTTGATTCACATATTTAATAGGGTTAATACTTTAGTTTGGCCAGAACTATACACAAACTTTCTACTTTGGCCCGTGGTTTTTGAAATTGCTCTTCTGGCCCGAACTATGTACCATACTTCCTAACTTGACCCGAAGCCTAATTTGACCGTCAAATTGGACGGTCAACTTCATTGACCGTTATTCAATGGCCAGCTCACTTGCCACGTCAGCAAATACGAAATAAAAAAATTTATTTTTTGATTTTCTGTATTCATTTTCCTTTCTCATAATAATAATAATAATAATAATAATAATAATAATAAAAGAAAATAATTAAAACAAAAAATTTTCAAGATCTGGGAATATAGAACACTCTTCTTCCTTCTTCCCACACCATGAAACCTATCACTTCGGAGACGTCCAGCTGCCGGAGGGTGATGGTTTCCGAAACGTTGTTGTGTGCTGTTTCTGGGTACATGTATGTTTCTTGTTTTGGCTGTTTGGTGAGCTAATGAGGGTTTTTGGGCGATGAATAAATAGAAGATGATGAGTGGATCTACAGCGAAATTTGCTTGAAGTTGGGTGTTTAGAGGTGTTAGCGATCTAACCACTTGACCCCAATAACTCGAGTTGTTAGGAAAGTGATAGTTAAGCCTTTGAACCTCTAATACGCCCCCTCAAACGAAAGCCGATGCCGAATTGTGGATTTTTACGGTTTGCACAGGTTGAACCTAGGGCTGCAAATGAGCCGAGCTTGCAAAGCTCGTTGGGGCACATTTTTGTAATTCATTATTGTATTAATTGTTGTAATGTTTTTCAATTTAAAATAATTAGTCTCTTTCATTGGCTCTGATACCAAAGTTGAAATGATTCTCATAGAAATGATTCTCATAGAATTTGATACCAAATTGACATGATTGACATGATTCTCGTAAAGATGTTGACCGAAGAATCTGATACTAACAAATTGATATATGCATGGTTTTTCACGTAACTTTGCTTTCTTTAGTTTTTGTTCATTCTTAATGGAAGGAAAAAGTGGCATGATTCCAACCAATACAATTATGTATTTTATAAGGATATTTTTCAGTTTTTCCTAACTGAGCTTTAATTATTCATTAATTTTTGTTTTATCTTAGTTAAACTAGTTATTATATCGGTAATTAATTCAGTTTTGGATACGGCTTCTTCCAATGTTTCTGAATTTCCTATACACATTTGTTCTTCTACTATATCTGATATGAAGTGAGATAATTCTAATGTAACTGTATTAATGTCGGTTACTGATGTGAGGTCTAATGCATCTATTCCATCTATCAATTTATTTATATAATAATTGTTAGGCATTTTTACAATTTTTCACTTATTTCTACGATTAGCTCTTGTAACTTTTTTATTTCACTAGTATTATCATTTTGATGAAGTATAGTTATGTTTTTTATTTCTTGATTTTCTTCTTTCTCTTTTTCCTTTTTCTTATCGGTTAGTCTCATGGAAGCGCTTCTTCCATCTACACTTATTCTTGGATAATCATAATTTGATTTTATTATTTTTAGAGGCGATTCTAGTTGGATTAGTGTTTTGAATAAATCTTCTATGGTGATAGCTTCTTTATCCTTAAATGCTAGACTATGATGACTATTAGTTAGTGCATAATTTATCTGGTATGTTACTGAAAAGGGTTTACTGTTTTCTTTCATGAAATTTTTTCTTTTTAGCTCATACTTTATAATAATGGAAGAGTCAAGATTTCCATCTGTTAAACTTAATCCTTGTTGTAGATTAATATCAAATTTGATTATTCCTAATCCTAGATTTCCCTTTCCTTTTGCAATAATACTTTCTTCTTTGTTAATGAGCCGATCATCCCTTATTTCTAGTTCTATGGGTGCAGTTATCCCTGTTTTCATAGTAGATTTTAGAATGATTTGTATCGTGCTGATATGAATGTAAGCTATTTTATTTCTTTCTTCCGGTTGTAACTTGGATAATCTTTTCCTAATTTGTTCCCTATTTATTATTTGAATTAGGAAATCCCCTTTAGTTTGCTCTATTGGTACTGCCGTTTCTCCTATCATTTTTCCATATTTGATTATGTTTTTTCTATCAAATAGTTTAGATAAAAAAGATTTAGTAATAAAATTTTGCGTTTCTGATAGGGTAAAATTAGTTTGTTCCTTAATTTTCTTGACATCTATTATTCCATCTAGAAAATAATTGTCTTCTTCATTTTTACTTAAATAATCAAAATCATTGTTACTGCTACTAGGGTTTTCTGACATACCTGATTATGGCTTAGGTTGAATGTTGCAATTTTTTGCTGTTGAATGTCTTCATGGTGATGTAGTATGAGAGAGGCTGATTGCTGATGATCGTTGCAATGGTGTTGGAGAATTCTTTGTGGTGTTAATGGTTGGTGTATGGTTTTTTATAAATGGGTGATAGTGGATACGAACGTCTCCAGAGTATGACCTCAAACGTTCTGTGCCGAAGCACCAAGACTTCACTTAGTCTTTTTGAGAGAGAAATCTCAAACTTTTATTCTCCTCTGCCCCCTTATGAGGTTTTAGGTTACATATTTATAGTGCAGGACCTAGCCTGATTACATATGCTATTACATCATTCTCCACTTGAGAAAAGAAAAACAGACAAGAAATAAAAGCAAACCAGACACTCCTTCACACGTTTTTTCCTACATTATCGTTCAGATAAAATGGAATCTTTAGCTTTTTCTTGATGGATAATGACTTGCTGAATTGTCCACATAGTTCTGTCTGGATTACACCTCATTTGCTCCATTATTGCTGCTAGTGGAGGTAGTCATGTCTGCGGCACAGTGTGTACATATGTGGTCCTCGTGTAACTGCAATAATTCACATAGTTGCTGTTTTTGGTCCGCCGTTAGTGGTGCTAACGTTCCTTCTAGATTGATGAAGTCTTTGGCTAAATCTGTAATGAATCCCCATTCTTCTGCTGTAATTGCATATAGTGATTTGACTTGATAGTCTTCTGGTATCCTGGCTACTTCCAGTTCATCTCTGGTTGGATAATTACCATTAGATACTCCCATCTTGATGATTGCTTTTGATGGAACGACTAGTTCTTCTTTGTTGAATACTAGGTAACTGGATGTATACCTTAGATAGATTTCTCTACCTTTGGCGAAAGAGTCTGCATACCTTTTTACCACTGTTTTGAATTTTGTTGGAAATTCATCGAAGATCTGGGTCTTCTGGGTATATATGGTATCAATTCATCCATATTGATGAAGAGCAAATAGTGTTGTTGGTGCGATTTTGTCTGTGATGATCTTGGTCCTCCCTTGAAGGTTGGGTAGAATCCCATGGTGGTGTGAATTTCTTTATAATTGAGAAGATCTTCCCAGCATTGTTGAAATTTTTGAAGTGTGGGTTTGTTCGCTTCTTCTTTTTGCTTTGTAGTTGGAATGTCCTTCCATTCGCGTGTAAGCGTGTCCGCTTGTGGATTTGCTGTTGACTTGATATACTTGAGATATGGGCGATAATAATGAAGTTGTTGTTGCCAGCGAATGAGTCTACCTTTATTGAAGTCTGCATCCAGTTTGTATCTCCAAAAACCTGTAACATATTTAGAGTCGGTTCGTAATTCGAATCGACTGGTGAGTAATTCCAGCTTCCATTTTTTCAGTGTTCTGAGACAGGCTAGTGTCTCTAGCTCATGTATTGGGTAGTTTCTTTCAGTGGAAGATAATGTTCCATATATATATTTACATAACTTCTTTGTATATTTTTCTGTATTGAATGGTATTGTATATTCATATTGTTTGGAATCATTCGATTCATTATTGCATCGAGATAGTGGTGAATCGTTCGATTCATAACTGATATAGGGTGAATCATTCGATTCATTGTTGATTATATTGCCATAGTGATCAAGTGATAGTAATTTTTTGCCTTCTGGTATTGCAAGCATGCAACCTGCCCATGTATCCCTTGATGCATCTGTCTCAACAATAAGAAAATCTCGATCGCATGGGTTATATAATTTTGGTAAATGATCACAACTAGCCTTCATAAATTTTACCACCTCTGTGTCCTTATCATCCCATTTCCAAGGTATTTTATCTGATATTTTTTGCTGAATATATTTTCTTTCCTTTGCTAGATTTTTTAGAAATCCTTGTTCACTGATATAATTCAGACTTCCTAGAAATCGTTGTATTTGTTTTCTATTTTCCATTTTATCTGGAAATTTATCTAATTTTTCTTTAACATTAGTGGTTAGTTCTATTTCTCCTGTACTATTTATTTTCATTCCTAAATACTCAATTTCATTAACTAACAATTTAGATTTCTTTTTTGATATTACTAGTCCTTTTTCTTTTAATCTTTCCAAAACTTTTATTAGTTTTTCTTCATGATCTATCCTATCTTTATTTGAAAAGATAATAATGTCATCAATGTATGCTAAACAAAAATCTTCCAACCCTTCTAGATTTTTATCCATAAATCTTTGATAAATTCCTGGGGCTTGCTTAATTCCAAATGGTAATACATTCCATTCATAATGTTTTTGTGGTGGACATGAAAAAGCTGTTAAAGGTTTTGTATTTTCATGAAGTCTTAATTGCCAATATCCTGATTTTGCGTCTAGGCTACTGAACCAAGTTTGTCCTTTCAATCGTTCCAGAATATAATCTTTTCTTGGTAATTTATAACTATCTCCTATAGTGTGTTTATTGAGTTTTTTATAATTTATTACCATACGTCTTTTCCCCCTTTTAATTTCATTATTATTTTCTACATAGAATGCCGGGGCACTATGCGGACTTTTACTTTCTCGAATAATATTTTTACTGAGTAAATCTCCACATTCTACTAAAAATTCTTCCACATCTCTTTGAGTATATTGTATTTTATTAGGAACATTAACTTCGATATTTGGATCTTTTAGTTTAATTTCTATTAATTCTGAATTTGTGTTTTTTATACTATCCAAAGGGTGTTCACTACAGACTTCCTCTAGTTTCTCTTCAACTATTCCGCATGCTATTTGAATATATTCGAGTTTATTCTTAAGTCTTTGTAGGACAGTCCTTAATACTTCATTTTTTGTTATTATCTTGGTGTTAACGATTTTTGACTCTTGATTTTTCATTTTTGGAGCTTTTAGACTTATACTCCTAATTCTTTGAGTAAATGGCTGATATAATTTAAGAAAATTATTTCCTATTATTATGTCCAATCCTGAATCATGAAGATATATTGTCTTGGTAGTAAAAATATATTGTTCTATAATGATAGGCACGTAATGTTATCTATTATCTATTATATTCTTGGCGGTTTCTAAATCAGAGTATAATTCTTTATGTTTTTTATTTACTTGATATGTAAAACATTACGTGCCTATCATTATAGAACAATATATTTTTACTGCCAAGACAATATATCTTCATGATTCAGGATTGGACATAATAATAGGAAATAATTTTTTTAAATTATATCAGCCATTTACGCAAAGAATTAGGAGTATAAGTCTAAAAGCTCCAAAAATGAAAAATCAAGAGTCAAAAATCGTTACCACCAAGATAATAACAAAAAATGAAGTATTAAGGACTGTCCTACAAAGACTTAAGAATAAACTCGAATATATTCAAATAGCATGCGGAATAGTTGAAGAGAAACTAGAGGAAGTCTATAGTGAACACCCTTTGGATAGTATAAAAAACACAAATTCAGAATTAATAGAAATTAAACTAAAAGATCCAAATATCGAAGTTAATGTTCCTAATAAAATACAATATACTCAAAGAGATGTGGAAGAATTTTTAGTAGAATGTGGAGATTTACTCAGTAAAAATATTATTCGAGAAAGTAAAAGTCCGCATAGTGCCCCGGCATTCTATGTAGAAAATAATAATGAAATTAAAAGGGGAAAAAGACGTATGGTAATAAATTATAAAAAACTCAATGAACACACTATAGGAGATAGTTATAAATTACCAAGAAAAGATTATATTCTGGAACGATTGAAAGGACAAACTTGTTTCAGTAGCCTAGACGCAAAATCAGGATATTGGCAATTAAGACTTCATGAAAATACAAAACCTTTAACAGCTTTTTCATGTCCACCACAAAAACATTATGAATGGAATGTATTACCATTTGGAATTAAGCAAGCCCCAGGAATTTATCAAAGATTTATGGATAAAAATCTAGAAGGGTTGGAAGATTTTTGTTTAGCATACATTGATGACATTATTATCTTTTCAAATAAAGATAGGATAGATCATGAAGAAAAACTAATAAAAGTTTTGGAAAGATTAAAAGAAAAAGGACTAGTAATATCAAAAAAGAAATCTAAATTGTTAGTTAATGAAATTGAGTATTTAGGAATGAAAATAAATAGTACAGGAGAAATAGAACTAACCACTAATGTTAAAGAAAAATTAGATAAATTTCCAGATAAAATGGAAAATAGAAAACAAATACAACGATTTCTAGGAAGTCTGAATTATATCAGTGAACAAGGATTTCTAAAAAATCTAGCAAAGGAAAGAAAATATCTTCAGCAAAAAATATCAGATAAAATACCTTGGAAATGGGATGATAAGGACACAGAGGTGGTAAAATTTATGAAGGCTAGTTGTGATCATTTACCAAAATTATATAACCCATGCGATCGAGATTTTCTTATTGTTGAGACAGATGCATCAAGGGATACATGGGCAGGTTGCATGCTTGCAATACCAGAAGGCAAAAAATTACTATCACTTGATCACTATGGCAATATAATCAGCAATGAATCGAATGATTCACCCTATATCAGTTATGAATCGAACGATTCACCACTATCTCGATGCAATAATGAATCGAATGATTCCAAACAATATGACTATACAATACCATTCAATACATAAAAATATACAAAGAAGTTATGTAAATATATATCTGGAACATTCTCTTCCACTGAAAGAAACTACCCAATACATGAGCTAGAGACACTAGCCTGTCTCAGAACACTGAAAAAATGGAAGCTGGAATTACTCACTAGTCGATTCAAATTACGAACCGACTCTAAATATGTTACAGGTTTTTGGAGATACAAACTGGATGCAGACTTCAATAAAGGCAGACTCATTCGCTGGCAACAACAACTTCATTATTATCGCCCATATCTCAAGTATATCAAGTCAACAGCAAATCCACTAGCGGACACGCTTACACGCGAATGGAAGGAATAATCAAACAAATGCAGCACCAGCAACAACAAAAGGAGGAACAAATTCGTGCTCTCGAAGTCCAACTTTCTCAGAGGCGGGGGGAATTGGAGCAAATAAAAAGCAAATAAAAACTACCATCACCATTCTGCAAGCACAAACCAAAAACACTAGTCAGCCTGAACTGCAACAACAAACTATTCAGTCATCAAGTACACAGCCAGAAAGAGATATACCATCGTCATCAACAAAATGGTCAGACATGGTAGAAGAAGATGAGAAGTATGAAGAAGACGAAAGAAAATCAAAGAAAGGAAAATGGTACGTCATTTATGATGGACCATTTCGAGGACTCTATAACAACTGGGCAATAGTATCTCATCATGTTACGGGACACAATATCAAACACCAATCATTCCCAACCAAAGAAGAAGCAGAGAAGTCGTTGAAGGAAACTGAACAGGTATTAAAAGAATCATACAGAGAAATGGCCATGAAACAAAAAGCTGAGACGGTTACTTCACAAAAAAGATTAGTAATGACGATCCCAAGCATCAGCATCAAGGACATTCCAACTACAAAGCAAAAAGAAGAAGCTAACAAACCCACACTTCAAAAATTTCAACAATGCTGGGAAGATCTTCTCAATTATAAAGAAATTCACACCACCATGGGATTCTACCCAACCTTCAAGGGAGGACCAAGAGCAGTCATCATCACAGACAAAATCGCACCAACAACACTATTTTCTCTTCATCAATATGGATTAATTGATACCATATATACCCATAAGACCCAGATCTTCGATGAATTTCCAACAAAATTCAAAACAGTGGTAAAAAGGTATGCAGACTCTTTCGCCAAAGGTAGAGAAATCTATCTAAGGTATACATCCAGTTACCCAGTATTCAACAAAGAAGAACTAGTCGTTCCATCAAAAGCAATCATCAAGATGGGAGTATCTAATGGTAATTATCCAACCAGAGATGAACTGGAAGTAGCCAGGATACCAGAAGACTATCAAGTCAAATCACTATATGCAGTAAGTCAAGCCTTATATTATCTTAACCCAACAGACAATATTAAGGTCAATTATACCAGCACCAACAAGATCATCATCAGTAATTCTAAAAACCAGATTACAGCAGAAGAATGGGGATTCATTACAGATTTAGCCAAAGACTTCATCAATCTAGAAGGAACGTTAGCACCACTAACGGCGGACCAAAAACAGCAACTATGTGAATTATTGCAGTTACACGAGGACCACATATGTACACACTGTGCCGCAGACATGACTACCTCCACTAGCAGCAATAATGGAGCAAATGAGGTGTAATCCAGACAGAACTATGTGGACAATTCAGCAAGTCATTATCCATCAAGAAAAAGCTAAAGATTCCATTTTATCTGAACGATAATGTAGGAAAAAACGTGTGAAGGAGTGTCTGGTTTGCTTTTATTTCTTGTCTGTTTTTCTTTTCTCAAGTGGAGAATGATGTAATAGCATATGTAATCAGGCTAGGTCCTGCACTATAAATATGTAACCTAAAACCTCATAAGGGGGCAGAGGAGAATAAAAGTTTGAGATTTCTCTCTCAAAAAGACTAAGTGAAGTCTTGGTGCTTCGGCACAGAACGTTTGAGGTCATACTCTGGAGACGTTCGTATCCACTATCACCCATTTATAAAAAACCATACACCAACCATTAACACCACAAAGAATTCTCCAACACCATTGCAACGATCATCAGCAATCAGCCTCTCTCATACTACATCACCATGAAGACATTCAACAGCAAAAAATTGCAACATTCAACCTAAGCCATAATCAGGTATGTCAGAAAACCCTAGTAGCAGTAACAGTGATTTTGATTATTTAAGTAAAAATGAAGAAGACAATTATTTTCTAGATGGAATAATAGATGTCAAGAAAATTAAGGAACAAACTAATTTTACCCTATCAGAAACGCAAAATTTTATTACTAAATCTTTTTTATCTAAACTATTTGATAGAAAAAACATAATCAAATATGGAAAAATGATAGGAGAAACGGCAGTACCAATAGAGCAAACAAAAGGGGATTTCCTAATTCAAATAATAAATAGGGAACAAATTAGGAAAAGATTATCCAAGTTACAACCGGAAGAAAGAAATAAAATAGCTTACATTCATATCAGCACGATACAAATCATTCTAAAATCTACTATGAAAACAGGGATAACTGCACCCATAGAACTAGAAATAAGGGATGATCGGCTCATTAACAAAGAAGAAAGTATTATTGCAAAAGGAAAGGGAAATCTAGGATTAGGAATAATCAAATTTGATATTAATCTACAACAAGGATTAAGTTTAACAGATGGAGATCTTGACTCTTCCATTATTATAAAGTATGAGCTAAAAAGAAAAAATTTCATGAAAGAAAACAGTAAACCCTTTTCAGTAACATACCAGATAAATTATGCACTAACTAATAGTCATCATAGTCTAGCATTTAAGGATAAAGAAGCTATCACCATAGAAGATTTATTCAAACCACTAATCCAACTAGAATCGCCTCTAAAAATAATAAAATCAAATTATGATTATCCAAGAATAAGTGTAGATGGAAGAAGCGCTTCCATGAGACTAACCGATAAGAAAAAGGAAAAAGAGAAAGAAGAAAATCAAGAAATAAAAAACATAACTATACTTCATCAAAATGATAATACTAGTGAAATAAAAAAGTTACAAGAGCTAATCGTAGAAATAAGTGAAAAATTGTAAAAATGCCTAATAATTATTATATAAATAAATTGATAGATGGAATAGATGCATTAGACCTCACATCAGTAACCGACATTAATACAGTTACATTAGAATTATCTCACTTCATATCAGATATAGTAGAAGAACAAATGTGTATAGGAAATTCAGAAACATTGGAAGAAGCCGTATCCAAAACTGAATTAATTACCGATATAATAACTAGTTTAACTAAGATAAAACAAAAATTAATGAATAGTTAAAGCTCAGTTAGGAAAAACTGAAAAATATCCTTATAAAATACAAAATTGTATTGGTTGTAATCATGCCACTTTTTCCTTCCATGAAGAATGAACAAAAACTAAAGAAAGCAAAGTTACGTGAAAAACCATGCATATATCAATTTGTTAGTATCAGATTCTTCGGTCAACATCTTTACGAGAATCATGTCAATCATGTCAATTTGGTATCAAATTCTATGAGAATCATTTCTATGAGAATCATTTCAACTTTGATATCAGAGCCAATGAAAGAGACTAATTATTTTAAATTGAAAAACATTACAACAATTAATACAATAATGAATTACAAAAATGTGCCCCAACGAGCTTTGCAAGCTCGGCTCATTTGCAGCCCTAGTTGAACCCTTGTGCTGCCAAACCACGAGGCTTTAGTTTGCACAGGTTGGACATACCATTCCTTGTGCTAAACGAATTGGCATGAAATGGGGGACGTTATGAGGATTCGAAACCATGACCTTTCGGTTCTAGGCTCTGATACCATGTTAGCGATCTAACCACTTGGCCCCAATAACTCGAGTTGTTGGGAAAGGGATAGTTAAGCCTTTTAACCTCTAATAAGAGGACTGGTCGCCTAGCTCGATTGAGCCTTTTGGTCAGATCGATGATCGAATGGTTTTCTTAAAAGGGTTGGCGGAGTTGGGGTTTTCTTGGAGCAAAGCATCCATGGGAGATTTGCGAAAACGAAAGAAAGCAGGGACTTTCTGTTCAGGGGTAAACTGAACCACCAACCGCGATGATGATCGATGGACTCTCAAACCGCCATCAATCGTCGCCGCCTCCTTTGCCTCCAAATTTTCCGATGCCAGCTCCCCTACCTGTCGGGAAAAAAATTCATAATCTCTCTCTCTCTCAAAATAGCAAAAAGCTCAGAATCTCGCTCTCTCTCTCGACCGGTTTGCGATTTATCTAGATTCCCAGATCTTGAAAATTTGTTGTTTTGAATTATTTTCTTTGTTTATTATTATTATTATTATGAGAAAGGAAAATGAATACAGAAAATCAAAAAATAAATTTTTTATTCAGTATTTGCTGACGTGGCAAGTGAGTTGGCCATTGACTAACGGTCAATGAAGTTTGAAAATATGATACATAGTTCGGGCCAGAAGAGCAATTTTGAAAACCACATGCCAAAGTAGAAAGTTTGTGTATAGTTCGGGTCAAACTAAGGTATTAACCCTATTTAATATATATATATATTTTTAGGATCTCTAGATGCGATAGTTATACAAATCTAATAGGTGTTGGATTTATATACCATTTTCCATACTAAGCTTTGTTATCTAAATGACACATATGATATTCTTTTCTCGAAATCATTAAATTTTATGAAAATTCAATTTTCACAATAAGTGGTTGTATGCTTGAGTCATTGAGTGCTTTATTTAATATAAAAGTGTAAAAATGTTAGAATATTTTAGATTTATGACAAGTATAATTGGCTTAAACTATTGTTGTCAGCCCTTAACAATCCCAATTGTTTTAAGATATATATTAGTTATTAATCAATTGGTATTTAATAATTTATGTGTTCTTAATTATTATTATCATTTCAAATGATCATTGACCATAAAGTTTGAACCCATTAGATGATGAGTTATCCTTTCATATTAGCATTAGGCTAATCCTTGAAGTTTCTAATTACTATTTCAATACATAATTGTCTTAGTTTCATTTGGATTTAATAGAGAAAAAATATAATTATATAGGTATGAATAGATATTTTAAGCATTTTATGGTTAAAATAAGGAGTGCAAATATTTTTAACATGAAACATATATAGACAGTAGTGAGTTAGGATAATTCGATCAACAAAAATACATATAAACTAATTATTACCAATCTCACAAGTAGCCCAGTAAAATCGTTTGCTTGTTGGGTTTGGGTCATGGATTTGGTACCCAAGTCCCAAGCTTAATCGATTTAACATAAGTCCATTGTTTGTTGAAGGGTGCTAAATCCGTGGGGTCCACGGATTTGGTCTTTATTTTGGAACCAAATCCGTGGACCCCACGAACTTGTAAATCCCACATATTGATTTGGGATTTGCAAATTCTTGATGGTTAGTTATTTATTTAACAAATCCATCACAAATCCATCATCAAATCTATCATGCAAACATTAGACTCTTCAAATCCATAATCCAATAAATCCAACATAAACTCAAAGTTTTTGTTGGCCAAAACCCTCATTTTTCAAATCCAACAGGCAAACGAACCTAAGTTCTTCCCCTCTCTGCCCTCCCCTAGTCCCCTACTCCGCTCCCCTCTATCCTCTTTCATTCGTGGGAGCCGACGAAATCCTCTATTTCACTTCCCTTTTATTATTCTGGTCGCCTTTGTAAGGGATATGAGAATTGTGTGTTGTATTATGAACAAGAGAGGGGTATTTATAACCCAGATTACAAAGTACTAACCATGTACAACTAGGAAAGGAATACTTGGATTACAAGGAAACTACAACTACACGGAATCAACTCTATTACGCCTCCGCAAGATAGAGGTAGCGTCAGCGAGTCCAATCTTGGAACTTAACAATCGAAACCGAGCCAGGGGCAACGACTTAGTGAGTAAATCAGCAAGCTGAGTAGCAGTAGGAACATGACGCACAAGAAGCTGTCGAGACTGGACCAGCTGACGAACAAACAAGTAGTCCAAGGCCAGATGCTTCATACGAGAGTGAAAGACTGGATTGGTGCTAAAGTTGACAGCACCAAGATTGTCACAGTAGAGAACAGGAGTAGACGAAGGCGACTGATAAAGCTCAGAAAGTAGATTACGAACCCAAACCAACTCTGAAGTCGCAAGAGCAAGAGCACGATACTCAGCCTCAGTGCTGGAGCGAGCGACAGTTCGCTGCTTCTTGGATTTCCAGGAAATGAGTGTATCACCAAGATATATAAAAAAAACCAGAAGTGGACAAACGATCATCTGGATCACCAGCCCAGTCAGAGTCAGAGAAGACACGCAGAGGCAACGGAAGAGCATGGCTAGTGATGCGAAGACCAAGAGTGCGAGTACCAGCAACATAGCGAAGCAGACGCTTAACATGCTGCCAATGCTGAGTAGTGGGCACATGCATGAACTGTGAAAGGCGATTAACAGAAAAGGCAATGTCAGGCCGAGTAGTAACCAAATACTGCAGGGCGCCAAGCACCTGTCTGTAGAGTGTGGCATCCATAGGAGACGAACCATCCTTGAGACAAAGTCGCGAAGTAGAAGTCAGTGGCGTAGGACAGGGCTTGGCATCATGCATCTGAAACCGAGTCAAGAGATCAACAACCTAGCGATGCTGAGAGAGAAGATAACCGGACGCCGTCGGAATGACTTCAATGCCAAGAAAGAAGTTAACAGGACCAAGGTGCTTGAGAGCAAAATGAGCAGCCAGGCGGCGCTGAAACTCAGTAAAAAATGAAGGAGTATTACCCGTGAGCAGTAAGTCATCGACGTACATGAGAAAATAAGCAGTCACAGAACCACGGTGATAGACAAATAATGATGCATCAGACCGTGTTTTCACAAAACCGCAGCTCTCCAAGAACAAAGTAAGAGCCTCATACCAGGCTCGTGGTGCCTGCCGCAGGCCATAAATAGCCTTACGAAGACGACAGACATGACGGGGAAACTGAGGGTCATGAAATCCTGGAGGCTGGGACATATAAACCTCCTCCTGCAACGGGCCTTGTAAAAAGGCATTATGAACATCAAACTGGAAAACAGGCCACGAATGAGAGAGAGCAAGAGCAAAGACCACCCGAATAGTAACTGGCTTAATAACCGGACTGAAGGTCTCATGAAAATCAAGGCCAGGACGCTGATGAAATCCCTTAGCCACAAGACGAGATTTAAAACATTCGATAGACCCATCCGGGTGGCACTTCACACGCCATACCCAACGATTGCCAACAACATTGTAGTGGGGAAGACGTGGAACTAGATCCCATGTATGATTTGCCAGAAGAGCAGCATTCTCAGCGGCCATGGCTTTATTCCATTCAGGATGAAGTAAAGCCTCCTTGACAGACGTCGGGGCCAACGGTGGAGAGGCAGGAGCTGTAACAACATTAGCATACTTGGGATTAGGCTTACGGATGTTGTTTTTACCTCGAGTGACCATGGGATGAGGAACCGGCTGGGAGTGCGACGAGGAGGGCCTCGTGTCAGTGGGAGTAGAAGAGGACGACGTAGAAGGAGTAGGCTCCGTCACAGTAGGAGCCGCAGTTGACTCAACAGCAGCCGGTGTGTGAGGAGGAACGGGCGGCGATGATGACTGGGAAGGAGGAGCAGGTGATGGCGCAATGAGGCTGACTAGAGGCAAAAATGCGGCAAACCACGAGGAAGGGACATGGTCAGAACTGGAAGAAGACGAGGTCGAGAGACCGAGACCAGGAAGTTCGAACTCAACAAAGACAACGTGAAGAGACAAAAAGACACGAAGATTAACAAGATCAAGACACTTGTACGCACTTTGTTGATGAGAGTAGCCGAGGAAAATACAAGGACGGGAACGAGAATGCATTTTGTGCGGAGCATAGGGACGCAACCAGGGGTAACAAAGACAACCAAAGACACGGAGCTTAAGATAATTGGGAGACTCATTGAACAGAAGAACAAAGGGAACCTGACCACGAAGTGAAGACGACGGGAGACGATTGATGAGGTACACAGCATTGGAAAAGGCATAGGACCAATAAGTAAGGGGAAGACGGGCTTGATGAAGCAAGGTAAGACCCGTTTCAACTATATGACGGTGTTTACGTTCAGAAAGACCATTGTGTTCGGGAGTGTAAGGTGGGGTGAGAAGATGAGTGACACCATGAGAAGCAAGTTCATGACGCAGTTTAACAAACTCACCGCCACCATCAGTGTAAAGCCTGCGAATGGTAGTAGAAAAATAGTTTTATACCAAACGTTTGAACGTAGTAAAAACAGACAACACATCAGATTTACGACGTAATGGGTAAAACCACATATAACGAGTAAAATGGTCGACAAGAACAAGATAGTAGGAAAAACCATCAATTTAGGGAATAGGGGCAGGACCCCAAACGTCAGAAAAAACTAAATCCAAGGGCCGAGTACTAGAAAGACTAGAAACACCGAACGGTAGTTTATGACTCTTGTAAGACAAGCACGAGTTACAATGAGAAAAGGCCGACGACTTAACAATTGGAAGAGAATTGACACGAAGTAAACTAGACAAAGAGCGAGATGACGGATGCCCAAGACGACGATGCCACAGATAAGGGGTGTTGCGAGTGGTGACCAGCGCAAGACCGACAGCTCCAGAACCACCACCAAGCTCATACGTATCACCGTTGTTCCTTCCGGTCAGCAGTGCCGCCCCCGTTCTTAGATCCTTCACAACAAACAAATCGGCAAAGAATTTCACCGAAACTGGATTAGTACGACAGAGTTTGGCAACAGATATCAACCGCTTACGAATACCCGGAACACATAGAATATTATTAAGTGTAAGACGACGAGTAGAAGCGGGAAGAGAAGAAGAACCAATATGTGTGATTGCCAAACTTGTACCATCACCAAGATAAACCTCGTCGGGACCATTATAGTCTGAATAAAGTGCCAGGTTGCCAAGATCGAGGGTGACATGATGACTCGCAGCCGAGTCCATTAGCCAAGAGTCCTCCGCTGGTGCAGACGGGCGTGGTCGAGAAGGAGCAGTAGTGTTGTTAGCCTGCGGGCGCTTGTTGGGAAGCAACTGATAACAAGTGCGAGCGGAGTGGCCCGGCTTCTCGCAAAATTGGCACACTACACGAGGTGTGCGGCGGCCATCATCGTCGCCACGAGAAGAGTCCCAGGAGCCAGAGTAAGAGGGCGGCGGAGAAGAGTCGCGACCAGCACCACGACCAGGCATTCCTCCTCGACGACCGCGACCACGTCCCCGCTGAGTAGCAAACGCCGTAGTCGGAGAGTCAGGAGAAGGACGAGAGGCACGAAGATCAGCCTCAAGAGCAACGAGGCGATCGAGCAAGTCTTCAAGGGATGGGGTGACGTCACGAGCTCGAATCCCAGCTGCAAACTCTCGATAGTCGGGACCAAGGCCACGAAGGCAGACCGTGACCAACTCAGCGTCAGTAACGGGAGCTGCCGCTAGGGCAAGTTCAGTCGCATAAGCACGGAGGGACTGGATGTACGTAGTAACATCACGATCGCCCTTCTTCTCACCATGAAGGCGATCCCGCAGCGTCATTACCCGGGATTGCGAAGATCCAGCATAAAGGCGCTGATGAGTGGCCCAAGCACTAGACGACGTGGGCGAAGCGCTGATAAACGGGAGAATAACTCCCTCAGAAACAGAGGCAAAGATGCCATTTAGCAAAAGCTGATCCTGACGATACCAACGCAGGTAAGCAGGATTGCGAGCAGATGCTCCATCAACCGTGATCGTGGCGGGAGGAGCAGCAATAGAGCCATCGAGATAGCCGGTGAGGTCGAGACCAGCCATGAGAGACATGAGCTGCGCACGCCAAGAGGGAAAATTAAGAGTCGTGAGCTTCAACGGGAGAGAGGCCGCCGGGTTGAACGTGACCAAGGCAGCAGCGGAAGCAGCGGAGCCACCCCTGGTAGCATCGGAGGCAGAAGAGATATCAGACATGATTCACGACGAGAAGAGGCGTTGAACGTAGACGCCGAAGTCGGAAAAAAATAGGATTAGAGAACCAGCTCTGATACCATGTAAGGAATATGGGAATTGTGTGTTGTATTATGAACAAGAGAGGGGTATTTATAACACAGATTACAAAGTACTAACCATATACAACTAGGAAAGGAATACTTGGATTACTAGGAAACTACAACTACACGGAATCAACTCTATTAGCCTTCACTCGGTAGAAAGCAAGACGGCGTAAACGCAGACGAATTTACCCTCGCTGTTGATTCTTTGGTGAGGTTAGGGTAAAGCCAAACAATGTCCTCGGACTCGGACTCGGACTCGGACTCGGCGGTAGCGTCGCCGGCGCGCAAGATGCCGCGGCGGAGGTGGTGGGATAGTGGAATTGTTTCTGGTTCCAGAAAGAAGGTGACCGTCGCTCTGATGGGTCGAAAAAACAAGACGGCGGCCTCCTATGACAACAACGACACTATCCGCACCGCCACCGTTACCGTCGTCGCCCCCAACTGCGATTTTCGCGGTAAATTCTCGACTATGGGTCTCGCAGTCGTGGATTCGAAATTATATGCTTTTGGTGGTCGTCAGATAAATACCTCTCCTTCTGGCAATGACGATTCTGATGATGATGGCTTCACGTACTGGAAATATCCGCGAGATGTATTCGTCTGCGATCTTGGAACGGACCTCGACATCCAACAACAACCACTCAAGTTTCAGCAATACCCAGCTCTGCTGAAGGGACCCAAGGTCGAGCCGATCCACGTTCCTTACAATGACAAGATTTTCATCTTGTCGAGGGTTTATGACCCCATGTCGTTCAACGACCTCTCTGCTCCTTGTGAGGTTTTGGACCTCAAGGATATGTCCACGCAAATCGTTGATCTGCCATGGGAGATGTGGGATCCCAATTTGATCCAATGGTACAATGGGCTTCCAGATTACCTGGGTCATGTAGTTGTAGGGAGGGAATTGATTGTTTATATGCACACTTTTGTTGGCTCCTCTGTGTTTGCTCTTGACATGGAAGAGCTAAAGTGGCGTCGCATCATGACTGAGCATGCTGATCATGATGACATCTCACCTATGAGGCCCAACATGACGCTGATGATGTACCCATGGGATCGGCTTCCTGAGGCGCACTGTTCGAATCTTGTTCACAATGGTCGGTTGTTTATGGTGAGCATGCCGGATCATCGCCCCTTCGAAGTCATCCGTGTTAAGTACATGTCGAATCCTTGGGCGAGTTATGATCATCTGCTGCTGCAGCAGGAGCAACACAAGATTAGGGATATGCGTTATCTTTCAGATTATGCTCTTGGTCTTGTACCGGCTGATTGTAAATTTGGGGACGCGAGGGTGGTTCCTTTTGGAGATGGTGATGTCTACTGTCTTTTTCTCTGGTGGGGACTTACTACGTACGAACTGAGGAGCCAGTTCAAGGTTTGCAAGTTTAGATTGGTTGGCGAAGATGGTGGTTGTGAAATCTTAGGCACGGTGGAGGATTTCAGTGCTTTTTCACATGATTTTGGTTCCTCTCTTGTCACGGCCTTTACTCGCACCAGCTATATAGAGATGGGTGTTTATTGAAGGAGCTGGATTGCTCAGCCATGTGAAATCGTTGCATCGGATTCTCTCTATAGTGACTTGGTTTGTCCTCGAGTGTTTAAGATTGAGGATTCTCATATTACCTTCCCGTCATCCTCCATTGATGGAACTAATGTCACGGCCTGTGTGCGTTTCTGTGTGGTTTCTCGTGGGACTGGGAAAAGGAGAAGAAACAAACTGCCACCCTGGTGACCTGTGCATAAATATCCTTGTGTTTTGAATTCTCAACCGTCTTTTGTGCTGTTTTTCCTTTTAGTGCCTTTGCAAGGTGCTGAGCTCATCTCTTCTTTTGACTAGTTGGGAGATTTTGGCACGCTTGTCTGAGGGCAATGTGATTGTGGGGGGCTCCAAAATTTCCAGGGCTACTTGTGGAGGATTGGCCATGCCGCTTGCAGCTGATTTGCTCTGAACAGCTTTCATCTGCAGTTTGGACTGCTGGACTCATTTCACCGCAATTGACATTACCTCCCTTTGTCAAAAACTTGTATGGATTGGTGTGGTTACTTTATGCTGTTTAGAACCATGGATCGCTCTAATATGTTGTTGCAGGGGAGCACCAGACGCTCCCCCCTGTCCGATCGTAGAGATTTAGATCTCTCAACTTGGTAGTATGCATAGTTTCAGTATCTTGAAAATTATATTTTCATTAAAGCTCTCATTTCGTTGGTATTTAGTCCTCTTGGTCGAGTCCCTAAGGTGTTTTTCATTAGGTACTTGCTGAAGTTCGTCCTGTATTGCACGCTAACCGTCCAGTCGTCATTAGAGTGAACATGGTGACAGCATCAGTTTATTAGATCTGCATAATCGTTACAAACCATTGCCACTGCATTTTTTTGTTGTTGTCATAATTGCAACTGCAGTTATTGCCCTTGCTCTCTCTGTTTCTTAAGCTTCTCATGTATATATATAAGGGTGATAGCGGGTTTCGATCTAACTGTCAGATGATAGTAGCCGGCGGCAAGCTCAATAGAGCGTCTGGTCGCGGCCTGCAACCACGAGGTTCTCACCCTCTGTTTGTTAGAATCTCTCTAATTCTCTTAGGATTCTCATCCGCTCCGCTATCCTCATCGTTTCAACGTCTATACTATAGCTCTTTAATAATACTAGTAAGGAAAGCCCGCGCTCCGCGACGGGCGAAAATTTGTGATATGTGACGCATTACATATAGCAATTTTCATGAACGGGTACAAATAGTGCAAGCAAACACATTAACCGCCCCTTTGGTTGACATAATCATAGAGAGATCTGAAAGGTTTCCGAAAATTGTGCAAACTCATGAGAGTGATAGAACAGTAGGTCATAAAAGAAAAGAAATATGTCTTGTTGCTAAAATTTGCAGGCTCATATAGTTGATGCCAAAGATTACAACTTGTGAGCTTCATTTATGCATGTCACAAAGTAAAACTGTGTAAATTTCTGGCTAAAAAAGTGAAGACCTAACTGGACATCATGAAACATAAATATTGCTGGGCATTTAGAAGTTGTGCTGCAGCATGTGAACCAATTATGATTTATATCATGACACATTCAAGCCCAAACATCAATTAGCATTCATCTTTAAAAAACAGACGCCAATCATCACAATGTATGGATTTCAAGCAAAGGGAAACAACTGATCAGTTAAGACGATCAATGCAGTGATTGCGGTCGTCCTTTTCACGACCTGACTTGACGTAGAGATCTCAAGCAAGCAGAAACAATTTTCACATCATCCTTTGGAAGGAAAGTCTCTCCTATCGATAAACACAACCATTAGCTTTCAGCAAAGAAATCCCTCCCATAGATAAACCACATCTTCATTCAATTATAATTCATTCCATTGCACACTTTGACTTATGATGAGAATGTTAGAAGTACCAATCTCAACGACAACAGGATCTGAAACACTATTTTGCCTAACCTTACTTATAATGCAACGCTCGTGCCAAGGAAAAAAAACACACGAAGCCAAATTCTACAGCATGATTACCATCTCAAAAGTTAACCAAACCACCTAGCCGCCTTCCCATATTTTCTGTTGCAATATTCAACGCAACTCATCTCCTATAATTTTGCCCCTCATCAACAAAAACAATATGGATTATCATCCTGTGCAACCAAAGAAAGTATGAATAATCAGATGAGGAATTTCTATAATTGATATGCAAAAGCGTACAGCAAAGGAAAATTGGAATCAAACAAAACAATATGGTTCAATTCCAATCATTAATTTGTATATTGTGGCTTCCTCACTGAAAGCAACCAAACAAAAAAAAAAAAGAGTAAAGAAGTGAGGGGCTTCTCACGCATGGCGAACTAAGTTGTCGTAGTGTTCTTCTTGTTCATTAAGGAGCTAAAGAGCGTAGAGCTGGACCCCTGAACTTCCTAAAGTATCGGTCACAGTCTATTGCTATCATTGCCTCTCATGGTAACATAATCAAAACTATAGTTCTGTAGGAAAGTTCTCCACTTTCAGGGGTAGCTGCAGTTTAGCAAAAGAGAGGATCATGAATTAGATTCCCAAAACAGCTTAGCAAACCCAAAAAATAAAGTTGGAACCATAGGATATTTCTTGTAAACTTTACGATGGTTTGCCAAGCCTGATTTGTACGCAGATCCTTCCGAGCATAAAGCTGAAACAAAATCAATGTAAGCAACCACTTAACCCATACACAACAGAAGCCAAATTTCTATAAACGACAACCTTTTTATTTTGAAAACCTGATAGCACATAGTAATGGTAGGAGAGCACACAGTAAACAGCAGTTGTGTATAACAAAATACTCACACCAAGTTGCTGGTACTGGTAGGAGAACAAAAAACTATGGCAATTTCTCATCTTGGTAGCTGGTTTGGCAGCAATCATGCAAGGAACACAATGAACACACCTTTTTATTGGCCTAAGCATTCTGCAATATAGTTGCTTGACGGTGGGTCAGTTTCCTAACGGTACAACATTCACCATCAGGAAACCACAAGAAAGACTAACTGAATCACAAGCCAAAGGAAAAATATGGGAAGCATAAAGGGATGAGAAGGTATGACCAAAACACATCCAGATTCATAGAAAGAAAGAAAAAGTTCGTAGCATACTTGAACAAAGATCAAATCAACTTGAAACATAAGACAAAGGAGAGGGAACATAAATGAATAGATGGGATCATCCCGTTCAGCGACACTGAATAAGAGTCTCGCCGAGGAAGTGACTTGTTTCATACCTGGACTATCTGCATGATATTTTAGAGATCTTTTCCATCGTTAGCGGCACCATGTGACCAAGGGCATTTCGTAAAACAATCTGAGGCACCAACGATCGGAAAGGCACAACAAAGGTATTTTAGTTGTAAGAAATGGTTCAGATAATTGAGCATGCAACAGGAGGGAAACTCGTATATCCCATAAGACACCACTCCATCACTATTAAGAGGGCAACTAATAGGAAAGTTGAGAAATTTAAAATCACGGTTCTTTCTGAAACTGTCAATACATGAACCTAGCCCCTAAATGTTTCTGAAATGACCTTAAGCTTCATTGTAAACTTGGTTTCAATAATGTACCAAAGCAACTTGAAGAAGAGGTTGGCAGATCTAGGACAAACAGGCAGCAGGCAGCTCATGTATATAAATCAACCTTGATTAGGATATCTAAATGACCTATACTAACATCCTTAAACGTCATTGAAGAAGCGATAAGGTGATAGCGACAGAAACTACAAATTCAAAATAAGAGGCATGTATATAACAGACCCCAAAACCTGATAACTTCATGCTGGCTACCTCGCTTGAGGTGTAAAGGTTGAGTACGACCTCAAATGCAAATGTATGGAATATTAAGTCTTCTAGATGTTTGACGGCAGACTCAGCAAGGCCAGTGTGAGGTGTCATCTGTAGTAATGCAGGCGCTGCATCGTGGCTGAGAAGAAAGAAGCAGGAGTGTGTCTCGTCCTGTACTATGACGGAGATGTAAAAGCTGTGAACACAAGCATAAAAGTTGGTTAACAAAGAGCACTATCCCACCTTCTTATCTAAGTTCGTTTTTTATTTCTTAAAATGGATTCCACTATGATGATGACATCCTTTTTCACTCAACTATATCAGAAAAGTAAAGCAAAGTACTTTCCTTGGACTCTCTCTATTATGCATTTTTCTTCAAAAGGATACAACTGAGCAAAATCCTGGCCTGCCATTTGCAGTTACTGAAGTTCCTCATGATGGTCGAACCTAATGCCTTGTGTGGTGGCAAAGTCCTTTCAGGAAACCACAAGGTTGAAGCTGCACCAATATCACCAGTAGGTTAGTGTGTGAGGAAAACTTATACCTGCTGGAACTATAAATACGTGTGCAATTGTGATTTGTTCAGACTATTTGGCTACCTAATAGGACATGATCAAATTGGGGAAGCACCAATATCAATTAGGAACCTATTCCTCTTAGTTTTACCCTGCTAATGAAAATCAGGAGCCACTTATCACCCAAAAAACTGCTCTTCATTTGCCACACTAAATTCCTGTCATAGTTCCACCAGAGAACTAAAATACCAAATGCTAAAGTTAAATATATCAATACATCAAACCAATATAATGTAATGAGAAGGAAAAAGAATGCAAGCTGAAGATGGTTCAATCTCGAGCAACAAATTAACAAACCCAATTACATAGGTAGGGGAAAAAAGCAAATCATATTTCAACAGAGGTAAACTAAAAGATCATCCTTGTAAAGTGCTAGACAACAACTCCATTTGAGGCTTCCATATGAGCTAGCATGGAAGAGGAACACTGATTGCATATAAGAGAACTGGTTTTCTAAAGGGCTTGTCAAATGGAGAACTGATAACAGGGTCCAACTTATATAACACTAAAAAAAAGTGCTGAAATCCCACCATACACATGTTAATTTCCTTTTTTTTGTGGATTATAAGAAAAACAGCAGCCTAGATATAATTAGTAGCATATATAAATACATATCACCCAGTCAGATAATATAATCAAGCTGCTAATGAACCTGAATGAAAAGGGAAACCTGATGAAAAGATGGTGGAAACAGAGATATATGCTTAATTATGTATTGAACGATAAGTGATGCACATCAAGTATAGGAAAAACTCACACCAGATGCTACGTAACTTAGCTCTAAAAAATAACGAAAAAGAGCAAACAGTTTGACCTGACTGTGTCCCTTTGTAGCAAAATCCAAGTTAACACCCAAAACAAAGATAAATAAACACGTATGATGGCATAAACAGCTGTAGGAAGATGACACCGCCGAAGGAGAAAGAAAAGGAACCAGTCCTCAAGTATTGATTCAGGAACCCAATTAAAGCCTTCAAATCATAAACTGGAACTAAAATAAAGATTTGAGTAATAACACTGTAGTTATAAACATAATCAGTTTCAGCAGAAATGCAGAATACATGGCTAGCTCTAACATGGCGTAGAATGATAGTGGGAAAAGCAAGAGGAATGGAGTCTGAAGATTATTCACCATAAAGTAGTGGCCAAGAAAACGTGATATTACAAAACACACGACCGGCGAAGCAATTCTGCTCCAAAACGAAACTAAAATGGAAGGAGACCTGATTGCATCAAGGCAGGCGCCTGGAACAACATAGAATACAGCAAGCTCAATGTTTCTGGTCCCACAACATCCTCTTGCTTCCTCTTCAAACCCTACAAAGACAAACCAGAAATGGAGTTAAATCATATCAATATGGTCGAAAAACTAACAAAAAACATATGTTATTACCATATGGAGCTTGGTTCTAGAGAGGCAGCAGAGGTTCTGAGAAGCTAACAATCTTTGCTCCTTGAGAAAGCTTTTCATTCAGGGAAGAAAGGGCTGAAGAGAGCTTAGAGTTGAAGAGCTTGACAACTTCATGCAACTCTCCTTCTACGCAATTCCACTGTGGTAGTATCCCGCCAGCAGCAGCAACCCTATGGAGAGGGAAGCAACTTATTGAAGCTTTACCCACCGCCTCAATTTTCTTCCGCCCGTAGAATTCCAATATTGTAATGAGAGCAGACAACGACAAACGAAAAACATCTTTTAAAAGCACAATAACGACCATTGAGATTTGACAAACTGAACACATGATTACAAATGGATCTACTCCACATTCCCAATCCATCTGGCAAACAAACAATGATGGTCTGCATCTTATAAAATATGACCGAAGAAGCAAAGGATCAACAATGCAGCAAGACAACTTGAAATATGGCAGAATTCACCAGATGAGCATTTTTTGCTTCAAAATATAGTTACATGACCTCGTCTTTACTCAAGGTCTGAAGATGCAATTTCCTCTCCCGCTCCAGAATCCTTGGGCAGGGAAAACGCACCCACTTCCTGAAAAAGGACCATCAGCAATGTGACTCATGCGACATACCCTTAAACACTAATGTACAACCCAATAGCAGTAGATGGTAGATCAACAGAACTTAAGGCAGAAATCAGGCTAGCAAACAGTACAATAGGTAAAGTAATTTTTCGTCACACATTCCAATATATGCTAGCCAAACTCACACATGCAACATTCAATACTACAAACTATAAGGCAGAAGTCCCTAAAGTCCAATATCCTCCCTACTCCATCTCAAAAAGGTCAAAGATCAAGAAAGCTGGCATTCAAAATTAGAGTCAGAGATTCGTAAGAAAGCAAAGAATCCAATGACAAGACTCATGAGTAAATAGAAAGGCTCTTAAGCCTCACCTCCTTACTTTAAATACACACAATTCATCCCCTACTTTCTCACTGGCTCACAACAATTCCAGCAGTAGTGCCCCTCTGGATTCCCCTGTTTTTCTTTAGAGAGAAGACATTGATGAACTTTGGCACTCCAATCTGGTCCATCGAACAACCATTATTCTCTGCACCTCACTAAATCCTCCGTCCAGGACCCTTCTCTCACTATGCTACGCTGCAAACCTGCACCGATCGCCCCAAACAGGTAGCAACACATTCGTTGATCAAAATTGGTTCCACTCGAACTCATGAAAATTAAATATTCAACTCCAACATAAAAGCATAAATAACTTGGAATCTAGATTGCCATATCTAAATGAGTTTGGAAGCAATGGTTGAAGCAGAGATTACCCGGCATAAGCAGGAGAGATCTCCATGGACAAACAACGGTACAATCCTTCTGAACGATGAAATCCACAAACCGGTGAAAGGAAGCTCGCACGAAGCTAAAAAATCACAGTTCCAGGAGATCTTTTTCGGATTTCTCCTTCACCATGGGTGTCACCGACCACAGGCTGAAAACCAAAAGGAAAAAGCAAGAAAGGGTGAGAAATTTCTTGGGCATCACTCGTCAACAACAAAAAAGCGAGGAGATTTCCGTCACTATCGCCGTTATTATGCTGCCAAAACACAGCTGTTGGACCCAAAAAGTATTGAAAAGTAACTTATTAAGAGAGAAGCATATGTCCCTCTTCCTTCCTTCTCCTCGACTTGTTCCTCTTCTTGACGCTTCTCCTTCTCCTCCTCCTCCTCCTCCTCCTCCTCCGCTCCTTCTTCTTCACTATCTTCCAGCGAGAGAGAAAACACAGGAGCTCTGTTAGGTCACACCAGCAAAACTTATTGATAAAAAACGACATATATCAATCAAATCGCCAAACAAAAGAAAGAGGGAGGACAAAGTGAGAATGAAATAGAAGCGAAACTAATATTGATCACAGAAGATGAGTAAAAAGAGAGAAGCTGATCTACAAAGCAGACTTACTGGCATCATTCATGCCGCTACTACAAGCCAGAAGGGAGCGAGAGACCTGGAGACGGCCAGTCGGATCCGGAGCGAAAGGCAAGTTGATCAGGTGGAGACATCAATCAAAGTGAAAAATGGTACACCAGAGAAGTTTACCAAAAGGAGAAGAAGAAAGTCGAAAGAAGGGGGAGTTAGACACCCAAATGAAATAATTCAGGCGGCAAACCTTTCATCGCCGCCATCGATGTTCACATCTTTCTCCTTCCTTCTTCCTAATCGATAACCCATAAATAAAACAATAAGAATCAAAACAAATACGAGTTACAAATATCTAAAAAAGGCAAACGGCTCTTACCTAAGTCGTCGGATCTATCACTGGCGTCCATGGCAGTGATACCAAAAGGAGAAGAAGTTTACCAAAAGGAGAAGAAGAAAGTCGAAAGAAGGGGGAGTTAGACACCCAAATGAAATAATTCAGGCTGCAAACCTTTCGTCGCCGCCATCGACGTTCACATCTTTCTCTTTCCTTCTTCCTAATCGATAACCCATAAATAAAACAATAAGCATCAAAACAAATACGAGTTACAAATATCTAAAAAAGGCAAACGACTCTTACCTAAGTCGTCGGATCTATCACTGGCGTCCATGGCAGACCTTCCCATCGCCGCCATCACCGGCTTTCCCCTCGCTGGCATCGACGGCCTTGATCGGATCTCCTTCCTCCTCCTCCTTCTTCTAACTTGACATGAGAGTCTTCTCTCTTCCTGTTTTCTTTCTTCTTCAACAGAGAGAAGACTGATTGTGGCTGGGATTTGGATCTCCTTCCTCCTCCTTCTTATGACTTGACATGAGAGTCTACTCTCTCCCTGTTTTCTTCTTCTTCAACAGAGAGGAGACTGGGTGTGGCTGGGATTTTGGAAAGGAAAGGAATGCAAAAGGAGGAGATGCAGAGATAGAGATGGGTGGGTGGGAGATTGGGAGTTACGGGAGAGAGATGGAGATTAGTGGATGAGAGAATAGAGAGGCAGAGTGCAGGAGAACCAAAGAATAATGAGGGGAACAGAGAGAGATACGAGGGATCAAGCATGGCGCCTCAAAACAAGGGAAGCAGAGGGCTCGAAAAGCAAAGCGATGCAGGAAAAGTAGAGGGAAGACTAATGGAACGACGGCAGGGGAAGCAGAGAAGCGATTTTCTCCGAATTGAAGTGATGGGAGCCGCTTGTCCATGTCAGAAGAAGAGCCAATCAAAATTGAGAAGAAAAGGCAAAAAAAAAAACAAACCAAGTCACAGTGTTTGGATGTGACTCTAAGAAACAGTGCAATAGAACTTGTTCTTTTAATAGAAGAACTTTCCGTCCGCTTCCCCTCCCAACTCATAAGAATCCCCAAGCCAAAAATCAATTGCTTCACATTGTTGCAAGTCACTGTCATGTTAATGTTGGGGGTTGGGGCATGGTCCCATGGATTAATACATGTCATCGGCTTCTCACTGTGTGTTACCTATTACAAGTACGGCTTTTAATGAACCAATCCTCTCGTGAACGGCTCGGCGTCATATTTGAGAAAAACTTGTTCGAGACTCGAATCATCTTAATCGAGCTGGCTCGCGAACAAGCTCGTTAACTGAACAAGCAGAACTCGAGCCGAGCTCGAGCCTGAAAATATATTAACGAGCCGAGCCCGAACTATGGTAAAGTTCGACTCGGCTCGAATCATTAACAGCCCTAATTACAAGTAATAATGAGAAAACCAATTATTATATATATCATATCTGGTGGATGAATGAATTAATAAAAATTATAGTCGGTTATATACGGTACGGGTACATATACTTATAAAATATGTATGAGTATTTTAATAGTATGTCAGTAGTTATAAAATATATAAAATAAATTATTTTAAAATGGAGAAAGGAATTAAGCTTGATATGAGAGATTCTCACCTCTAATCTGCTTGCTTATATAAATAAAGGGGAAGATATTAAGCCAACAAGAAAATAATAGATATAGACAGATTTGGTAAACTTACAATTTTTTAATCTATCTTACTGACATAGAAATGCTTCATATAACTATAGGAGACAAAGAAATTAAGTTTGATCTATATCCTTAATTTCTAAATTAGCTTCTTCGTGTGAGATATAATATCAGTAAAGACCGTATAGAAGAAAATAATATTTTTCAACATAAAATCATTAATGCTTCATACAACTATAAGAGACAAAGAAATTAAGTTTGATATATATCCTTAATTTCTAAGTTAGCTTCTTCGTGTGAGATATATTATCGGGGGATTTTTCCAATAATAGCACCTTTAAAAAAAATTACAAAAATAGCACCCATATAAAAAAAAATACAAAACTAGCACCAATTTTTTTGGAACGCACCCCTAAGATGCGTTTTACAGGTAAAACGCACCGGAAAGATGCGATCTACATATAAAACGCATCAGAGGGGTGCAATCCATATAACAAATCGCAATACGTCAGTGCGATTTGGGGAGGACGCGGAACGATCTTCAAGATCGTCGGATGGAGGGACGATCGGGCGGCTCAGCGCATGCCAGCGGAGCGATCCGCGCCGAGGATTCCAGATCGCTTGCCAGCGGAGCAATCGACGCCCAAGGAAGCACAAATCGCATCGGAAAGGAGCAATCCGCGCCTAGGGAAGCGCAAATCACATTGGAAGAGTGCGATCCGCGCGAGGGCAAAATTACCCTATCGCCCCTGGAGGGTGCGATCTGATGGGTATAAATACCTCCCCTTCCCCTCCCATTTATTCACACCACAACCCATTCTTCCTTCTCTCTCTACAATTTATCTCTCTAAACCCTCCCCCTCCCAAAAGTCTAGGAAATAGTGGTCTGTTGGTTGCGGCTAAGTCCGATCTGCCATCAGAAAATATTTCTTAGGTTTTTTCCTCAAAACCCGCCGAGCCATGCCGAAGCTCTGGCCGAATTGCGCCGAAAAATGGCCGATTTTTTTTTTTTTATGAATGGTAGGACGTTTCATTTCATCAAAATGTCAAACAACTTTGCTGCCAACAACTCTGACCAGCTGAGCAATGTACCTTTAAAAAGGATTCACATCAACCAAACATACTAACAACTATAACCATAAAACTAGAAAAACCTACCAAGGATTCCATGGTCCAAGAGTAGCCTCAGATCTCCCTTTATCAAACGAATCATCTCCTCCAAATTGAACACCTTACCTCCAAACTTTATCCTGCATCTCTCCCTCTAGATACTTGCAACCAAACTCTGCCAAATCACTTTACCCACCTGAGCCATATCATTCTTCTGTGTAAGATTCCGGGAAGCCCACTGAAGTTCAGCTATCCACTGATCACCCGGAGAATGGTTAGAGTACTTTGCAAACAGCTTGGTGAATAACTGTTTATAGACAAAGCATTCTGCAAATACATGTTATCTTGTTTCCAAGGTAGAATTACAGAAAACACAGCAATGATTACCTGCAGTCCCCCACCCTTGAGCCTTTTCTCCTGTCACAATATAATCATTTACTATGAGCCATACTAAGAACTGGTTTCTGGGGATACTTGTTCCTTTCCAAACCAGAGAGTACCAGGGAACAGTGTTGGTTTTGGGTCTCAACTCCTCCCATACTTTCTTTATTTGGAATTTCTCCATCAGTTCACCTTTCCAGTAAACTCCATCAGTCCCAGTCCCCAAATAATTACTCATCTTATCTCTGTACTTCAGCAGTTTCAACCACAACCAGGATCCAGCTTTCGAGGTGACAGTCCAAAAATCACATCTCTTAATTCTATACTCCCAAACCCAGGCCACCCATAATGACCCCCGTTTCAACAATATAGCCCAGACATGCCTTGTAACACAAACCAAATTCCAAGATACCATGTCTCTAAGTCGCAGACCCCCCCTCCTTCTTAGGGTATGTAATCCTTGGCCAAGCAACCACAACCCTTTTCCTAGATCCATCTCCCACACCCCACAAAAAGTCACTGCATAGTTTCTCTATTGCTCTGATAACTGACTTAGGGAGTATGAAAATTGACATCCAAAATTTTGTGAGACTATACAATACTGACATGACTAGTTGAAACTTCCCTGCATAAGAAAGTGCTTTTGCTTTCCAGCTAGATATTCTCCCTGTCACCCTATCAATCAGTGGAGTGCAAGCTTTAATGGTAAGTTTCCCTGCCAGCAGAGGGAGACCCAAATACCTAACTGGTAACACCCCTAGCTTATACCCTGAGTGATTTGAAAATGGCCGATTGGTGGCAAGGAGAAGGAGTTTTTGTTGATGAATTTCAAGCGGTACGTACTCATTATTCGGGTTTAATTTTTGTTGTTGTTATAAGTTTTTAATTAATCTATGTACTAACCTCGTTGTTATTTTCTCGTAGGTTGGGGAGGACGTGGATATTTACAACCAACGCTATTATCTCGAGCAAGGACCGTTGGATCCAACCGACTTGTACGACCAACCCAACCATCGATCAAGGGATGTTTGGAACGCTCACCCGGTACATACAATTCTTTACCATTTGTCCTTCTTTTATTTTGTTAATGTATTTAGTGGAATATAAAATAAATTTATGTTGAATTTTTAATCGTGTTGGTTGTTTTCAATAATTTAATCGAATACATAGCGTCACTTACTTCGACTCTTTATAAAGAGATGCACGTATAAGGAAATGGGGTTTTAAGCGATTATCATATCCTCCCATTCCCTGGGAAAATCGGGTATTAAGAGATCCTCGGATCCCCCCTTTTTCTGTCAACAAGACTGCGTTTCTAAGAAGATGTATACCTCTTCTAAGAGTCTAACGAGTGTTGCTTTGTATTCGATTAAATTATTTAAAAAAACCAACACGATTAAATAATTTACCAAACAACCCTTACGATTTATTTTGATGTGTACAAAAGGAATTTTATTAATTTCAAACAATTGAATATGTATGTTTCTCTTTAAAATATTGATTCATTAAAAATGTCATTTAATTTAGTTAATTTAGTATGTTTATTTTACGATAATATGTATGTATCTCTTTAAATTATTATTCATTTAGAATGTTATTATGTTAATTAATTTAGGATGTTCGTTTTATGATAATATGAAATGTCTTTTTATGATAATAAAATTCTGCTTGAAGTTAAATAATTTAATTTAATTAATTTAGTTATAAGGAATAAACCCTTACTAATATATAATAATTAACGTGTAAATTTTCCCTAGGAGGCAATAACAATAATCCGCTACAGGGGTACGACCAATGTGCTCCCATTCCACCCAGCTATCTTGCCCTTTCTCAAAAGGGCACGGTTGGACTCGATTAGGCATTTTAACGGCATCAAAGTTGATCGCCAACTCATAACCGCCCTAGTTGAGAGATGGAGAAAGGAGACCCATTGCTTCAACTTTAGAGAAGGAAAGGCCACCATCACGCTAAAAGGATGTCGCCATCCTAACCCATCTCCCCATCGACGGCAAACCGGTGTGCGTGAGTGATCATCCCCCCGACGATTGTGACGGTATGCCCGGTTGGGTTCATTTCATCTATAGTGTTTTGGGAGTAAAAGTACCAGTGAAGGGGTGCGTTGATGCGACCGATCGCATGCCACCAATGAGGAAACACCAAGTGTCAATTACTTGGTTGACGAAGTACTTTAGAGAGCATTACGAGAGTCATCCCCTAACCGAGGAAAGTCCGGAGGATGAGAAGGAGAGATATTCTCAGGTCTATCTCATTGGCATGATCGGAGGAGTGTTCTTCTCCAAAAAAGCAAGCAATCTCCTTAGTTGTGGATGGCTTAGGATCATCCTCGGTAGTTGGGAGGAGATGGGGGAGTATAGTTGGGCATCCGCTTGCCTAGCTAATATCTACCACAACTTGTGCAATGCCTCTCTAAAAGCTGTGAGGGAGGTCGGCGGCGCAATGTTCATCGTCCAATTTTGGGCTTGGGAGCATCTGCCATGGATTGCACCGGTACAACATCCCGACTGGGATTGGCCAATCGATCATCCCCTAAGAGGGGAAGCTTATGGTACAAGGTAAACTTCTCATACCCATCATGTTTTTTCTTGGTTGATTTTCCCTTGTGTTTTAGCTTATTGTAATTTCGATTATTGTTTTATTAATAAGGTGGCTCGGACACACAACTTGTGACAACCTTGCCCAACACAAGTTGGATGAGTATCGGAGGAGGTTTGAGCGACTTTGGGAAGGAGAGGTAACTTCTATACTTCGATCCATTTATACCTTTTTACCATGGAAGACATGTATTTTTCCAATTCTTACTATCTTAATTTACTCATTTTGCGCGTGAAGATCATCTTCGATCCATACCCGGAGAACATCGTTCATTGGCATCTCCAGCAATTCCCCGAGCATATCGGGCAATGGTGCACGAGGGTCCCTCTAATTTGTTTTGGGACCGTGGAGTGGCACTTGCCGGATCGATGCCTTCGCCAGTTTGGTCGGGAGCAGTGCATTCCGTTGGAGGTCCCCGAAAGTCAAAGGGCCTTCCATGGTCGAGATGGGCGGCAAGGTATATTATCAATAAAGACCATATAGAAGAAAATAATATTTTTCAAAATAAAATCATTAACATTCATAGATGAGATTATCATCGCCTCAAATCAAAGTCTATCCATCATAAACACCACTACCATTATCACTCCACCTCATCAGACTCTATATCCACATAAGTCTCAACATTCTCATCAAAATCAACACTTAAATAACTTTCCTTAGCTTGTGACCCTTTAGGACTAGAGATCTCAACATAGGTAGAATGTGAGCTTCCACTAGGTCCTGCAGGTAGGGGGTGGAAGTTTGGGTTGCGGGTTGTGGATAATCCGCAAACCGCACCAACCCGTACCTATTGTGGGTAACCATACCCACAAGTTGTGGGTAGTGGGTTGGGTGTGGGTAGTAAAATAACGATTTTTGTGGTTAGTGGTTATCCACTACCCACCGCGGCTAACCCACAAAATACACAATAATCACACTAATTATATTTATTTAGTGAATTAACTTTATAATATAATAGTATGTGAAAAGTGTGAGGATAAAAATTAAAGTAGTCACCAAATAAAAAAGATACACCTTTCGATAGAGTGGAGAATAATCAATTCATTAAAAGTGAACACCTTTTGTAACTTTTATCAGTATGTTTTTGCTTTCGTGTGAAAAAAATACAATATCATATTTAATTGTCATATTTCACCCCTAGTCGGGGATATGAAATCACAACTCTCTGACACAAAAGTTGATTACCAAACTCAAAAAGAAAAAATCTTCACGTTGAGTAAGATCGATGTACAAAATCGTATCTCCACGAACAACACAAGTGTATATCACTATAGTCTAGTTACGAACAACAAATACGTTAGTGGCGACTAGATATACTTGCAAAGATGGATTTTTGCAGGTAACCACACCCAACCCGCACAAACCCATAGTGGGTAGTGGTTACCCACTAACCACTGCGGTGCGGGTTGTGGGTAGCATATTGTAAATTTGTGGGTGTGGGTACCCGCAAAATGTGGGGCGGGTATCCACACTCACCCCAATTTCTAATACGACCCTGGGGGGTGTATTTTTATCAAAGTCACGCAGCAAACAATCAATCCGAAGATTGATTGAACTCGAATCAAGAACAACGCGTTCTTAATACGAAAATTGGATAAAACAGAACCAACGGACAATTCCACACCTGGGGAAAGCTCGTATGATATAAAAAGGGTAGTTTCTCGACCATGATTGAAGGGACTATTCAATCGATACAAAGCTCAGCAAGTTTGGAATCCACCAAACCCAAAACAAGTTCGCAAACTTGCAAAACCAAACGGTTGCTTTTCTATTCAATCAACTCTCAATTTTACAACAAAATAGAACGGTATTTAAAGGAAAATAACACCTAATACAATCCTATTAGAACTAGAAAATAATTAAGGTAAAACTCTACACTAAAAAGGACACAAAATTCGGGTTTAAACTCCTTTTCTTCAAGCGCAAGTAAGCTGCCAGAAAACAGTCCAAAAGCAGCTTTCGTACTAACTTCGCGCCGGTTGTTCGAGGCCTTTCAGAACTCCAATCTTTCATATGATTCCTTCCCTTGGTAGATAAACCTACCTAGTTTCATGTTGTGGAAGCCTTTGGACTTGAATCAGATCCATACCTCTCGAATTAAGCTCCAAAGCAGGCTTCACAAAACAATTTTTTGCCTTAGTCATTTTCTAGCAGTTTTCCAGTTTTGAGGTAGCAACTTTGAGGCCTTGGAAAACAACCTTAATCACATCTTCTGGATCCACAAAGCATACCATTAGAAACATGACAATTTTTTCTGTAAAACAAGCCCTTGAAATGGAATTTTCACCAAGCCAATTGAAAGAACTATGCCTCCAAAGTATGTACCCTGAACACGGATTTTGACTTAGCGAAATTCTGCCTTTCTTCTTCTCAACTTCGATAGCTTCTTTGTCAAGTAATTGTGACGTGAATGGTTGGAAATTTGGGATCATATCAATTTCCACCCCAACCTGCAGGTGCACTTGCACTTCGAGCTTGAAAAGATGCAAATACTGGATAACATAAACAACAACTTGTTAGAATAAGATTTGATTAAGATAACTAACATAAACTAAAATCGAAGAATAAAGAGAAAGATTAAGTTCTTACCATTCTGAAATACAACTTCATCACCCTCATCTTCTCCATCAACCACCAACTCGGAGTCAGAAGATCTTATTCAATCTTCACAGCAAGACTCAAAAGCAACAACGAAAATAGGAACAACGAGAATATCCCTAGCCATCTTAGAAATAATAGGATATTTCATCCCACTTCGTGACCACCATCCCAAGATGTCAAACTTGTACTCATCTTCTTATTAACCCACCACTGCTCGTGTAACCTTATCCTCCTCCTCCTCCTCCTCCTCCTCAAGGTACTTATCAAACTCATATTTGGAACTTTTTCTAGTTCCTTTCCGAATGGCCTCTCTTTTCACTTTCTCGAAATCATCTCAAATCTTCCCTTTCTTCTTCCCATCCCCACTTCCACTAGGTTCTTGCTCATCTTCTTGAAAATCTCCATCTAAATCTCCAACTCCAATTTTGTCTTAGGTTGTGAAGGACGTTCTTGATGAGTCGATGAGGAAACTTGGTGACCATGGGGATATTTTTGGTGAGCATAGAGAGAGGATTCGGTGCGAGCCTCAAGACTGGTCCCAAGCCACCCCCGACGAAGCTTGAAGACAACATCATCTCATGGAAGCAAGAAGGCAAGGTTATCAAACCGGTTTATGCCGGTGCGCCGGTTTCACAAGTGAAATGGTTCAACTGTGGTATAACCGGTATACATACCAGTTTATGTCGGTTTAAGAAAATATGTATAAAAAATAATAAAACATTCATAAAAAATATAAACCCTAATATATATCCCCAATCCGCCACCGCCCAGCACTAGGCTCGCAGATGCACCACCCATCAACCCTTCCTCCTTTACCTTTTTACATAGAACACCATGCCCAACCAAACCCTCCCAATTTCCATCTATTTTTGGCTACCCTCAATAGAGATTATCTACAAAAAGATTGCAGAGGGAGGAAGATGCAGTGGCGTCGACGGAGGAAGATGACCTGGAATTGGGAGGTTCGTAAGAGATTTTGGTAGTGGCGAATCAAGGCATCGCCAGAGGAAGACGCGCCGGGAGGAAGAGGTGCTTGAGTAGGACCTTGTGGTGAGGCGAAGAAGACTAGGGATCGAGGATGGGAGCTTGCCTACAAAATCCCTAAGTGCAGCCTAATCCATTTCGACAGAACGATGACGTATTGCTTACGAGACCAACATTTTCTATCCCAGTTGAACCACCGGCATTTTGGGTTTTGAACGGTTTTGACCAGAGTGTTATGCTGGTGGTATTCCAACCAGTTTCATCACCGACACCGGTTGAACCTGGTTCAACCGGTCGGCATACCACTGGCATGACAACCATGCAAGAAGGACAAATCCCCGGCCACGGGCAAGCAAATTCTCGATCGGGGATCACAGACGTCAACCGGAGATCTAGTCTAGAAGACCCCCCGGCCATGAGCGTTGAGTTCCCCCACCGGCGATCCGAAGATGGTTGATTTGGGATCAGGACCTAACGAGTTCAAGTTACCTTTTTGGTTTGGGATTTCGTTCCTTTTCTTTGTGTTTGGTTATTTTATTTGCCCAGCACTATATGAAGGGGTTGTAAACACGAGTTTTAGTTAGTTTTTGAACTCTATTGATTTACTCATGTTCTTTGAGTTTTAGACTTGAGAATTTTCAGCTTTGTATCAATCAAGTTTTCCCCTTGATTGTGGACATACTTTTGTCCTTTTATATTGTTAGAGCCTTCTCCCATTTTGTGTTGAGATTGCACTTTCAATTCCATCATATCACAAGAAAAACCCTAAAAATATTTTTCTTGCTCATTCTTGAAACTACGTGACGTTGATAGCTACGGGTACCGGTTCTGTGCTCGTATCAGGTGGTATCAGAGTCACAGTTCAATACAGTGGCTATAATAGGAACAAAGTTTCTATCGAGTTTGATATTTGGGGATTATGGTTTATATGAACAGAATTAGAGATCGAGATTGGGATTTGGAAAAGAAGAAGATAAAGATAGAGAATTATCTAGGCCTTAGAAGAATTGAGAGGATAGAGAGATTACGATTTGGAAGACTTTTCTTATTCTTCTTCTCATTGACTTGAATGAATAACCCAAATACATATTTATGGGAAAATAGCTAGAAACCCTAATAATAAACCTAATTCTTTTAAAATACTACTAACCATAAGAATAATCCTAATAATTATAAGAATAATAATAATAATAATAATAATAGAAACGGAAGGTTTCTATCATCCCATCCCCTTGAGACCAACATTGCCCACAAGGTTGACTAACTTGACCCATTTCTTCCAACCTTCCTGCCCAATTCGATCGTTGCTTCTACAATTTTTGGGCTTCCTTTTCTTCCAATTATGCTCCATCTCCGACCTAAGGCTCCTTGCTTTGATTATCTTATTATGATCCAAAAATATAAATTTCATTCCCATGGATCCAATCATTGCTTTTGCTCAACCTCATCCTTGATTGGACATTGTTCTAATCCAATAAGCCCATCTTCTAATTCTTTAAACTCATATCAACGTGGCCCAATTCGAGACCCAAGTAGCCTATCTCTCCAATGAAACCTATTGTACCGTCGATCGACCCGGAGCACCGCCCTTGCTTAACCCATTTTTGTTCCCAGCTCTAGGCTGACGAGTTTCTTCTCATGAGCCATCTTGTGGTCCGTAATTGGCCGGCTTTTCTCAACAATTGGGTTTGGCCTAACACCATCCAAAAATCCCTTTTGAGAAAGCCCATTTTAGGCCCAATAATTGGTCCAAGAGAAACCCATGCCTCCCTCTTCAGCAGCCCACCCAATTGATCGGATTGGCTTACATCATTTTTCTGATTTGGCTTGCTAACCCTCAGTTCCTCCTTCCCAAAACCTGGCCCTTTCCATCGGTGAGTTCGGACTGCCACATCCAAGTAGTGATGGCAATTTCAACTCGCCCTGGGGGTATTACCCTGCCCGAGGCGCGATGGGGTGGGTATTACTCGAC
Source organism: Linum tenue (assembly GCA_946122785.1). Classification (NCBI taxonomy): domain Eukaryota; kingdom Viridiplantae; phylum Streptophyta; class Magnoliopsida; order Malpighiales; family Linaceae; genus Linum; species Linum tenue. The sequence continues at coordinate 63,871,020 of CAMGYJ010000006.1, read as the reverse complement.
CCGCAGTAGCGTGGGGCGGAGCATGGGAAATGAGGTATTACTTCCGACCCGCCCTGCCTTGCCTCATTCTAGACTCATTTTATCTCAATTTCTTTAAGCATCTATACATATTTCTCCTAATTTGCCTTTTCTTCAACTAGTTAGAGTCGATCTTTCAACTTGTTAGACTCAATTACCCATTCTATTATCACAAATTTTCATTCTTAAAGTGTTTTTCCCTTCGTTTTATGGTAAAAAGTAAAATTTACCTGTATTTTTTTTCGAATAACATGTAAGAGTAGGTCGACCCACCCCGCCCCGTACCCGTGCGGGTTTTACCCTCCCCGCCCCATAGTAGCGTGGGACGGGGCATGGGAATTGAGGTACCCGCCCCGCCCTGCCCCATTGCCGTCACTACATCCAAGACCAACGAGGATTGACGTTGTATTGGCCATCCCAGAGAACACGAGGGTTCACGTGTGGGAGAGATGAGGCCACCGTCTTCCTCCTTCGTAGATGGCAGCTCTCCTTTCGCTTTTGTGTCTTGAAACGATCCCTCCAACAGTGACCAGCCCATCCGACAGAGGAAAGGTAAGCCCATTTACCCGCCACTCGCCTCCGACTCCAACTCCTACTTCGTCTTTTCGATGACTAACGCCGCCACTGGATCTGTAGTCCTTGGCATGCCCAAAACGGTCGTGCGAATCCCTTGATCTTTCTTCCTTTTAGGCATCAAGTAGTTCCGCAGGCGCCAAGGAGGATTTTAGCCAGCTTCTCCTCCTTGGTGATTCCTTTCGGAACCGTCACCTTCGCCTCCGCGCCGGAACCCTCGTTGACCGGAATCTCCTCATCCGCCTCATCATCGCTGTGGAAATGGCATCATTGGATCGTGTCTTGGGTCCCGTTCTCGTCCGAACGACTGCAAGGGCGCCCGTCGAGCCGCCAACCGCCGTCGTCTTCTCTGCTCAGATGGTTCTAGTGTCACTCCAACTGGTCCAACAGTTCCTTAACGGTGAGTCGTGATGTACTCATCAAGGCTCTGATACAAAATGATAGGAACAAAGTACCTATCGGGTTTGATATTTGGGGATTAGGGTTTATACGAACATAAATTAGGGATTGAGATTGAGATTTGAGAAAGAAGAAGAAAAAGCTAGAGAATCAGCCTAGGGCTTAGAGGGATTGAGAACGAGAATTGAGAGGATAGAGAGATTGATCTGAATGAATAACTCAAATATATATTTATAAGAAAATATCTAGAAAACCTAATAATAAACCTAATTTTACTAACCATAAGAATAATCCTAATAATGGTAATAATAATAATAATAATAGAAACGAAAGGTCTCTATCAGGCGAGATTGCAGGTGAGGTGACCTATTTCTTCTTGTCTGAGGTCCAAAGACCCCATTGCAGAACGCAGGGAAGAGGAAGAATCACTATCTGAAGAGGAAACCTTAATCGAAGAACAAGTCATGAGAGAACAGAGTCTTGCAGAAGCTATGCAGTTGCTTATCGCGCATATGGGAACCTTGCTTGAGACCCAACATGACATCACCAAAGGTAAGTTGGTTGAGACTAATAAGTGCCTAGATACCCTAATTACCAGGTTAGAGATGCAACCAATGGCTAAACCACTAGAGAATCCAGTGGTTGTAGCGGCTTAGACTAGAGTTGAGAACTGAGAGGGTCCAAGAGCTTATCGAGTTTTCCTTTTCCTGAGACCCTAGATTGGAAGATGCAGAGGCGTCAAAAAATGAGGCATCGTTGTCAGGTAATCACTCAGTACAAACCTCTGTTTAATGACTTTGAGGATGATTACCATAATCATGGTGGAAGACCACTAGAACCAGGAGACTATATATGGCGGTGATCCGATTTGAGGGATTAAACTCTCAATCCCGTCATTTCAAGGATCCAGTAGTGCTTCGGCTTACCTCGAATGGGAGAGAAAGATGATTTCATTCTTTCAATGAAATCCTTACCTAGAGCATCAGAAAGTTCCGGTAGCTACCTATGAGTTTATAGATTATGTAGCAGTTTGGTGGGAACAAGGTCAGTTTTGACGAAGAAGAAATCTGCAGCATGTTGTCTCTACTTGGGAAGAACTCAAAAGTATGATGCGTGATCAGTTTGTGCCACCGTTCTATCATAGAGAGCTTCATGATTCCCTCCAAGTAATTTGAAAAGGAGCATGATCGGTTGATGAATATTTCAAGGAGCTGGATCTGCTCTTGATGAGAGCAGATATGAGGGAGGAAAAGTAAGCAACGATTTCTTCGTTTCCTACATGGGCTCAATAGAAAGATCATGCATGAAATCAAGCTTCGTCAATTCGTGGAGTTGGAGAAAGTGGTTCATTTGGCTATGAAGGTAGAGAGGCAGCTGAAGGTGAGCTCGGGAAGAAATTACCCACCTTCGCCCAAACCTGTTACAGAGAGCATTCCTTAGGCTAATATGAATTACCTAGGCAAGAAGGCGACAAGCCAACTGCTAGGAACACGACCCCCTCGTCGTCCATACAAGAAATTAATGATCCACTAAAAGAATCTAATGCCTCAAGTGCTTGGGGCAAGATCGCAAGGCAAACTAGTGCCCAATCAAGAAGGCTCTAGTCTTATGATATGGAGAATAATTTTCCGAGAAGGAGTATAAAGAGAAGCCCATGGGGAAGAGAATCGACTCTGATTCTGATGATGATGTTGATGAGCACATTCACGGCTGAAAAACCTCCATAAGGTAACTTGAGGAGTACATAACGGTTGGAAAACCTCCATCAGGTAAACTTCTTGGAGTAAATCGTAGAGCTTTATCTATTGAAGCTAATACAAAGACAAAGCAGAGGGATAATATTTTCCACTCTCATTGCTTGGATGACGACAAAGTGTTATCGGTGGTTATCGATGGTGGTAGTTACACCAATGTAGTTAGTCTGAATGCAATAAAGAAGTTGGGATTGAGCAACATCAAACATCCTCAACCCTACAATCTATATTGGTTGAACAACTATGGAGCTATCAATGTCAACAAGAAGGCTAAGGTTTGTTTCCAGATTGGTGAGTATGCGGATGAAATTTGGTGTGATGTTGCTCTAATGCAAGCTGCTCGTATCTTATTGGAACGCCCATAACAATATGATCGAGAGGTTATTCATTATGGGAGATCTACTCCTATTCTATGTTTTTGATTATTTTATTTTGGTTATTTTATTTTCCCGGGAATATATAAAGGGGTTGTAAACACGATTCTTAGTTAGTTTTTGAACCCTATTGATTTATTCCTATTCTTTGAGCTTTAAGCTTGAGAATTTTCTGCTTATCTGATAGAAACAAGGTCTATCAGATTTGATATTTGGGGATTAGGATTTATACGAACAGAATTAGGGATTGAGATTAGGAGAGGAAGAACATAATAAAGAATCGGCCGAAGCCTTGGATTAGGGAAGAAGAGAAATTAGGAGATAGGGAGAGATTAGGGTTTGGGAAGATAATTCTTTTACTGATTTCTCTTTACCTGAACAAAAGACCCAAATTACATATTTATAGCTAAAGATCGGAAAATCTAATAGACTATCCTAATATGACTCAAACACTTAATAATAAAACACTCATAATAATAATAATAATAATTATAGAAACCGTAGGTTTCTATCATCCCATCCCCCGTGAGACCAACCTTGCCCTCAAGGTTGACTGACTCTACCCACATCTTCACATCTCCTGCACATTTGCTTCTCCATTTCTTGCGCTTCCTTTTCTTCCAATCATGCTCCAACTCTTGACTTGGGCTTCTTTCACCAACCTTCCTGTGCTGATCTTCTTCTTCGACCTTCACTTCTGTGAGCCCATTATTTGCTTCCTTGACAAATTGGAACTTCAACATCTATGCTCTTGTTGGCCTCACAATCCAACAACTCAAGGAACCCAACGATTCGTTCTTGTTCAAGAATCTACCCTTAAGCATAAACCTGTCAAGCTCCTCGAAATCCAAGCTGGTGCTTTGATCTGGTCCATCTTGACCAAGAGGCCAAAAATCCTATTGACTAGAGATGGCATTCTTTGGGTTTGATCCACCAACTTGCTTACCTGTTTTTATAATTGCTCCTGGGCCATGCTTCATTGAGATTCCACCACTTAAGCCAGTGAGTTCATCTTCCTTTTATTTGAAGCCCACTCCGTACACAAGTGCCCATGTGAGACATCTCATGTGTGATCCAAGAATTGGCCCTGGCATAAGTTTTTGTTCGGCCCATTTCCTTTTCAACTTTAGCCCATCCTCAGGTCTTCTCTTGACCTGCTTCGTCCTCCACCGCAGTCTGCATGCTCCCATCGGGTTCAGCCCGCCAAGGTCGGCCCGTGGTGACCCAAATTCTGCCCCGTTAGCCCCAGCGGCCCAAGAATCCGCGCGGCCCATTGAACTCGACAGCTGCTGTGTTCGACCCAAGGGTGGCTACCAAGGGTTTGCGAGAGGAGGAACCCAGTCGCCACTAGTCTCCTTCTCTGTCTTCTTCTTCCTCGTCGCGCCGCCTGCCTTCGTCGACAATCCTATCTTCTCCAACGGTGTGCAAGGAGACGCACCGCCTCAGCGGCCAACAGCTCATCTGACAGCGACGAGGCGATCCGTCCCTGCCATTGCCTTCAACTCCAACTTCCAGTTCGCCGTCGCTTCGAGGAGAACCGCACCGCCCCCCTCTGTTGCACCACTTTCCGGATCTGCCTCCCTTGTCTTTGCCGCCGTCACTCCTACTCGTGAAATCAGCGAGGAACCGTCTAGCTACCAGAACGACGACGCACGCGCTCCCTGCCCCATCTCCGAATCCGACGAGATTTCAATCCCGCAGCGCAGCTCGAGCATGACCTTTCTCTTCAACTCGTTCTTCTGCAAATCCTTTTTCTTCTTCTGCGGCCTCACGCCCCAGGAATTCGCCATCTTCAGGTTGAACCCGAATCTTCTAACCGACTGGATCTCGGAGGTCGTGTTGGCTAGTGAGAGCGGTGCGCCATTTGCTGTGACTGTCGTACCACTCACCGACTCTACCGACCTCGGCGCCGACTTCTCTTTCCCGAAATCCTCTATAATGGCCGACGACCCATGGTCGTCTTCTTTCTCCTCTTAGACTGGTAGCAAAGGCGCGGTGCTATTTGAAGCCTCGGTAGCAGGCTGATGATTCGTGTCTCAACGGAGGTCATCATCTCCTACACTACGGTAGGCGATCGGATCGTTGACGACGATGGGGAAGCAGAGAGACGGCGTGACACATCGGCCACCCAATCTTCCTCGCCTGATCTCTTCTTTTTATTCCTAAATTGCCAATTCACCCTGTAGCTCGCCATCATTCTATGCTCCTTATTTCCAGTATGCACCTTCCACAATGACTAGCAGTCTCGTGAGTCTCCTTCGACTTGTTTTTGCTGTTCGCTGCCTTGGGTGGTGATTTCGGTGTGATTTGCAGCATCTCCACCTGTGTTTGAACGGATACGTAGCCTCCTTGTCTATGTGATGGTGGCAGCGAGAGCCTCCAATTTCATTGGATCTGTGGTACGGGTCTCTTTGACCAGAAGAGAAACAATTGGCGCCCTTCTCTCCTCGTGCCACGAGGTGTCTCCCCGATGTCCGTTGTCGCACCACTTAGTTGTGACTTGCTTACCTTCATCTCCAGCTTCACATCAGCGCCAGCAGCACCTCGTGCTCCACTGACGACATTGTCATTGCCGCCTCTTCGCATCGCCCCATTGCAGCTGCGTCATGGTCCGCAATTGCGAAAGCAGCAAGAGTAGCAGCATCGTCCGTAGTCGTCCAGCCGCGCTCTCGCGCCTCCCTCTTAAGCTCGACAAGAGTGTGCTCGAGCTGTTGTCTCACACGACTCCATTCCAGATCAAAGAGCCTCGATGAGCTCATGTTGGCTCTGATACCAAATGATAGAAACAAGGTTCTATCGGATTTGATATTTGGGGAGATTTATACTAACAGAATTAGGGATTGAAATTGAGATTAGGAGAGGAAGAACAAAATAAGGAATTGTTCGAAGCCTTGGATTAGGGAAGAAGAGAAATTAGGAGATAGGGAGAGCTTAGGGTTTGGGAAGATAATTCTTATACTGATTTCTCCTTACCTGAACAAAAGACCCAAATTACATATTTATAGCTAAAGACCGGAAAACCTAATAGACTATCCTAATATGACTCAAACCTAATAGACTATCCCAACAAAACCCTTAAAATCTTTTTTCTTGCTAGTTCTTGAAGCTGCTTGACGTTGACAACTACAGGTACCAGTTTCGTGCTCATATCTGGGTTGTTCTTCCAATCGGTAACCTTGGTGTTTACTTCTCCTAGAAGCTCTAGGGTAGCACCATATGGAGATGGTTGGTACTCTCACATTTTCGGAAAGCCACAGGGGTCCATGTTTCAAAGCTACAAACAAACTAAAACACAAAAGACGAAGATCAAATAAATACAAACCATCCTTTGAGGTGAAGAGTGGTGCAACTTACACTAATGAGAAACAGAAAGTAACTACATAAGAACAGAATGACAAATAGCACACTCATACAAACACAAGGGTGATCAATATAGGAAAGATGTTGTTTAGGGTTGAATCCCTTTAGACCAGCTTTAGTGACACTTTATTAAGGTTCCAGAATTCCATTTGGTCCAATTTATCCAAAAATTGGGGCCAAATTTGGCCTAAAACGGACAAGAAGTCCAAACTTGCGAGGGACCACAGAGGGAGGAGAGGCAGAAGCGCCCCATGTGCTGCGCCCCTGCTTTTTTCCCGTTGGAAATATAAAAAAAAAAAAAATTTACTTTTAAGCACCTACACTCTCCCCCAATGGCTCTTTCAGCCCCAAAAGCTAGTTTTTGCCAAATTTCTCTATAAATACTACCAATTCATTCACTTCTACTTCATCACTTCCATTTTTTTCTCCCAATTCTCTCCAATTGTGATACTCATCTTCTTCTCATAGAAAAAAAAATCTCTTCCTCCCAAATGCCTGGTTACGTCTCAAAGCAATCGCCCACCAAATTGGAAGGAGGACGAAGATAGAGTTTTGTGCAAAGCGTGGATTGAAATTCGGAGGATGGTTCTGTCGGCAATCATCAACCTGGGCCTGAGTTGTGGAGGCAAATTGGGGTAGTATTGGCCGAGAATACCACGGGAATTTCACGTCCTGATGGGGGCCTGCAAAATCGATGGAAGACCATAATCAAGTTTTGTGGTGCATGGAATGCAGCATCGAAGAGAGCAAGTGCGACACCAATGAGTGGAGAAAACCTCAACGATGTGGTGAGTCAAGTTAAATTAAGGATTATTATGCAATTAATTTTTTATTTGATTGCTTGTTCATATTAGTTAAAAATACTTTGTTAAACTTGTATAGGTTTAACGAGCTAAAAATATTTACAAGGCAAATATCAGAAAGCCTTTCCATTTGCAGCATTGTTGGGAGATTTGTCAACATTTTCCAAAGTTTCTTCAGCAATTTACTATTCCCGTGCTACCCATTCCACCAATGGATGGATATTCATCAGGCTTCTCATCCGGTAAGAGTGATAGCCCCGACGTTCAAGCTACTCCTTTTGTGATCAACCCGTCCCGAAGGCCGTGATAAGCAGAAGAAGAAGAAGAAGAAGAAGAAGAAGAAGAAGAAGAAGAAGAAGAAGAAGAAGAAGAAGAAGAAGAAGAAGAAGAAGAAGAAGAAGAAGAAGAAGAAGAAGAGAGGAACTCCATAGTCTTCTTCTGAAAGTTGGGAGAAGAATATGGCCAATATGGTGGATAATTCGAACACACATAGGAGGCTAGCACTCGCTCGAGAGGAACGGGGAATTCAAAGAGAAGCAAGGGAGAAAAATACGCATGATATGATGGTAATGAATAAGGATATTTTTCAAATGAGTCATCGATCTCGAGCTTGGTATCAGAGTAAAAAAGATAACATTGTGGCTTCTTACCAAAATGATCTCGATATGTAATCTTTATGTAGTTTTGTGGTATGTTTGATGTACGCTTTTCGTTGTAATTTTCATGTAGTAGATTTATGTTTAATGTATGCTTTTCATTGTAATTTTCATGTAGTAGATTTATGTTTGATGTATGCTTTTCTTCAATTACTAATGCACGTACCTTCTTTTTCATCTTATTAAGAGGAGATACATCAAGATAATAAGGAAATACATTAAGATAACATAGAAAATACATTAGGATAACATAGGAATACATTAGGAATACATCAAGCAAACGTAGAAAATACATCAGAAAAACATAGGACATATATCAAGAAAACATAGAAAATACATTAGGAAATACATCAAGATAACATAGAAAATGCATTAGGAGAACACTTTCTTTATTTCAACACACTCGTCGACTACTCTCCTCCATGTATGGTTCACAAATGTTCTATCAAATCGTTCCGCGATGCGTGATGTCCATGTCGATCACGAATCCTATTATGCCTAGCCATGCACTCCATGAGAGTAGTAATGTTATGTTTAGGTGGCTCCCATGTGACATTTGGATTACTCTCATTTTCATACTCAATGTTCACCTCTTCGCCATCCCCATAGTCAAACCGTTGGTCTTCCACTATCATATTATGCATAATAATACAAGTTAACATGATATTACTAAGTGTTTGCACATCCCAAAGACGACTAGGGCCCCTGACAATGGCCCATCTTTGTTGAAGTATGCCAAAGGCCCTCTCAACATCCTTCCGCTAAGCCTCTTGACACCTTGCAAACAACTTCTTTTTCTGGTTACTTGGATTGTTGATAATCTTCACAAATGTAGCCCACTCACTATAAATTCCTTCAGCAGGTAATAACATTGATCGTACTTTTTACCATTTACCTCATAACTGGCCTTGGGAACCAATCCTTGAACTACATGATCGAATAATAGGGACACTCCCAGAGTGTTGATGTCGTTGTTTGATCCGGGCGTTCCAAAGAAGGCATGCCAAATCCATGTGTCGTATGATGCCACAGCTTCAAGGACAATGGTTGGTTTCTTCTTGTGCCCAGTGAATTGGCCTGCCCACCCAGTTGGACAGTTCTTCCACTCCCAGTGCATGCAGTCGACAGAACCAATCATGCCCGGAAATCCACGTTGTGCAGCATGATGAAGGAGGCGACGAGTATCATCTACAGTTGGTGCACGTAAGTATTGAGCACCATACATGTTTGTGATAGTCGAGCAGAATTTCCTCAGACACAACAATATGGTGCTCTCAGCCATTCGACAGGACTCATCCAAAGAGTCTGTCGAGCATCGATAGGCAAGCATGCGGAATAGAGCAGTAAGCTTCTGATGTGGGGAGAATGAGTCACGACCTACAACATCTGTCCCTTGCTTGAAGTATTCATCATATTGAACAACATCGTTCATGACTTGGTTGAATAAGGCAGGGGGCATCCGATATCTCCTTGTGAAGGCCTTAGCATCGTAGGTTGGATTTGGGGTGAATTAGTCTTGCATCAAGCGCCTCTGACCGTCTTCCTGGTTACGTCTCACTGTTTTTCATGTTGATGAACTGCCACGAGATCCACTTGCTTGATGTTGGTGAGGATGGTTTGCATACATCATGAATATCTCCATGCGATCACACTCAATTTGATACTCATACTCCCATTGCCTATTATCAGCTTCTCTTTGCCTCTCATCAACTTCTATTTCCATCTCATAAGCTTCTCTATTAGGGGAATCCATTAAGTAGAAATAGTTTTGGGTGGCTAGAGAAGAATGGAGAATTAAGGGTTTTTTCTCCAGGAAAGAAGGTTGAATGGTGACTGAGTTCCAAGACTAAGTTTGTTGATTCATTTATAGAAATCCAAAACGATTCCATCTGCACCAATGTTTAAAGTTGAATGAACAGTTGATGACAATTCATTATGATTAAAGTTGTATAAACAGTTGATGTCACAATTCAGTATGATTAAAGCTGAATGCATACTTGATGGCACCATTCATTATGATTAAAGTTGAATGAATACTTGATAGCACAACTCATCCTGACAAGCATGTGATGAATCAATGGCTATCTGAACCAAAAATGTTGTTTTCGTCATTGATTACGTCATATATACAAAAAAAAATTGTCGGAATTCAAAATAAATTCATCGAAATGTTCGTCTTAATTAATTATTAGTACCTACATAAAAATAATGAATACATTTTGTAATTAGAATGATAAAATGTACACAAAACTGGATTATGAGTTAAAGCGCAAATCTGGAAATTTGGACTTTTGGAACTCACTACTAATGTCAAAACACCTTTTGAGGAGTTAGAATTTGAATTATAGCCCCAAAATTTGGACTTTTGGAATTTGCCACTAAAGATGGTCTTAGGAATAGGTTGAGATTGGTTTAATATAAGTTAATGAAGATTTCCCTATTTCTTACTCATCTGATTTTGTTATTGTGAAATGCATTTGTGGAGTTAGGTGCGTGTTTGGAAGCTCTTGAATTGATAAAAAATTGGGGTTTGGAAGTAGTACGAACGAGATTCAGTATATACTTTTTTTTCCTTAAATCTGTAACACGATGGTCACAGAACTACCAACTTTATAACTCGAATGTAAAAGAAAAAAGTTTACCTTGAAACTAATGGGCAAGAACAAAAATCATTTGTAGAAAAATGTTTAGCCATTAATAAAGATTTTTGGACATAAACTGTAATATCAATAAGTACGGGTGGGTTAATTTGGATAAGTTGGTTAGTTTGGATGTCGATGTGAAACTTTGTATTCATATATTAAATGATGGGGTAAATTGCAAGTTTGGTCACTGAAATAACTATGAAAGTTAATGTTTGCCACTAAAATTAATTTATTACATCAGTAGTCACTTATATTAGTTTAACAGTTCACTAAAGTTAATGTTTGCCACTAAATAAGTTGGTGGAGAAGCATAGAAGCTTATACATAGAAGTGCATTAAGGCATAAACTGTTTGAAATCGTCTGGGAGATAGCAAATTGAGGTAGATGGGGAAGCTGTTCACGATAGGTTACATAAAGATAGAGTAGTTAGTTTTGACAATGGTTTCCAGGGAAGGTGATCATCACTTGTCAAAGGCTGAGGTGTTCCACAGCGTTGCCACCCTTATCTGTATGGGAGCTGAAGAATTTGTGGAGTTCATATTTGGGCACGCAATGTACAATTCTCCTGCAAGCACCTTTGCACAATTTTTTGCAATCAGGGCTTTGATTTTTTCTTTCTCCAGCATGCCATATTTGCCAGTTGACATACAGATGATCAACAGAGCTGCCTCATCATCAAGTATGACATCTACTTTGCCTGTACCGTCAGTGAACTTTGCTTGAATTTCATAGTAGAGTCTTGCGATTAGAAAAAATGGGTGTTAGTTATGTTGAAAAAGTATTATGAGGGAAAGTAAAGGTCTGTACAGCTGTTTTCAGAACTCACTTTGGCTTTTCCTGGGTGGACCTGCAGATGCTCCTTCGGTACCAGACTTCTGGGATAGTAAACTTGCAACGATAACGGATCTGTAACAAAACTTTGTTTATCAAGTAGGAATGGGAAATAGACCTAGTTTTTGTTTTATTTGATCTATGGAGGGCCTTAAGTTATGAACGTACCTTTTGAGAAGTTGATTGAGAACCAAGTTTTGCTTTGATCTCACCCAGAGTTTTGCAAGGAATCTGCATTGGGATAGAAATAAGTTTGTTAGCAATGTTTTTTTGCATTTTTGAATGATGACATATAAAAATATCAATCAAATATCTGTACATGTTCATGATTTCCTTGGAGGCATCTTTGTATGATTTTATGATGAGGTGACTGGCTGCTGTTGATACAAACTGATATTGATACTTTTGGTCGGCAGCAGGAGGTAACCTCATGACATTGGTTATTGTGGTGATTAGAGGAAGGTGTGACTCAGCTGTTGGTGCTTTCTTTAGGTAGTTGATGATGTCCCAACCGCTGTAATGAACAATAGCCTTTGCACCACTGATTTCAGGGATATATAAGTTAACTTGCATATGATTAGATAGGTAATAACTGTAATAAAATTTCTCAACATACCTCACATCTTGTATGATCATGATGAATTCCTTAAGGGTGTCTCTAACGGTTTCTCGAACTGTGACTCGTCGGACACAACCTGTAATGTCTGTAATATTGGCATTTGTCAATGCATTCACATCATCGATCTGTGTCTAAAAGTAAACATGAAATGTTACCTCCACGGCAGTCATAGGTGTCTTTTTGCATTGGCACCATTGAAAAGAAGGCTCCAGGGTATAAGTCTATTGGATCTTCTGGATTGTTTTCATTTTCTTCAATGTGGGAGATAAGCTGATTAGCCTTCATGATCAGTTGTAACTCTCTTGGAACTACTCTGCCCTTTCTTTTTGCTGGGACAACTACAATGTCATCAAGCCGATACAGGTGGCCTAATTGAATTTTGGCACTCTATCATTTGTTTATGCAAGATTAAACATTCATTTCTGATATAGTGTCAAATCTTGTGTCATGGTAACTAACTATTTAAAAAATTACATGTATCTCGAGCGAAACACAACGCATAGGGTGTTATTGTTTAATAATGTAAACATGTATAATTTATTAAAGGTCTTTGTTATCTGTCATCTATCTAGAAGTTAAAAAATTTGTACCCACTTTTTTATCCAGCCAAAGCATGTGCAGTGTCCTTTTTTTCCCCAGAAGTATGCCTCTCGAAACTCAAACCATGTGTTTATAAGGCGAGCGACGACACTGCGGTGGGAAGACTCCCAAACGTATCCCTCAAAAAGTAACGGACGATTCGAGGATTTCTGAAATTGCGATAAAGACCACAAGAAATAAATAAACATAAATTGCAAATTCTGCAGACGCATCCAGATGTGTCAAAGGAACACCGATTGAAATGGAATGTGTTTACCTCGGGTGTTGGTGGGGACCATGCAATCGTCTCGTGTGGTCTTCCGTTTTCGGTGCGAAGCGTCCATGGTGGTAGGGTCGATGTGTGTTGTAGAATTTAATTTATGAGCATTCTTTTTCGACTGTAAATTCTGTGAGTGGAGGTAGAAGGAGAAGGCGATTTACCTTCGTTTAGGGTTTGTCTGTTGGTTCGAGGAGTGATCGCCAGTGGTGGATCTGATCTAATTTTGGAAATAGAATCTCTCATCGTAGGGTAGCGTAGGGTTTAAGATGGTCGGTGGATGCTCTGAAATTGGGCCAAATTTTTTATGTGGGCCGGCATTTTTATTTGGCAGGGGAGGGCTATTCTCATTTGCGGCCTAAAATTGTTGGTAAGCATAACATACAGGAGTTTGTTGTTTGGTCACGAACAATTTATCTAGATGTTGTTTTCAAAGCTTCGATCAAAGAATCCTTATAAAAAATGATATTGTTTAACTTTGGAAGAACATGAAGAACTTTCCCAGAATTCAAAACGCTAACAGTACCTCCTGCTAGTATTTTTAGTAGATAAAATTCACAGGGAGAAAAGTGGCTTCTTCATGTGTCCAAAAAGAGCTGTTTGTGTTCCACATGACTCCTGCATTGTTGTAAAATGTGATTAATAAGTATCCCATAGGCCAAATTCAGAACTTATTTCTGTGTAGAACATGAAATGTATCTAAACAAATTTTAATGCGTACCTTCATAATCTTGGATGGGGAACTTACTTTGTTGTGATATCTGTGAATGCTTCTGAGAACACAATGTTTATTGTGTGATTTCCTGGAACATCCTCCTCATTTGTTATCAGAAACCTCAGGTCTGCTGCAGATCTGACTCTGGATATGGCCACATACAGTTGGCCATGACTAGATACTGGATTTGGTAGATAAATTCCAACTTTATCTAGGATTTGCCCCTGGCTATTGTTTATGGTCATTCCATAACATAATCGTACAGGAAATTGACGTCTCTTCAGGATGAATGGCAATTTTCTTTCCTCAATGTTGAGCACAATTCGTGATATTGCCACAGGTTTTCCATCAAAGGATCCTCCCGTGATATTTCCTGTGATGGTATTCTCACCTAATGACGTTATCATCAATCTTGTTCCATTGCATAATCCACTTGGGGGGCTTAGATTTCTGAGCAACATTATTGGAGTGTTAAATTTCAGTCTTATCTCGTGTGGCACACCATTGAATGATAAAGTGTTTAGAAACTCAGTGGGGTAAGTTTCACTAAATGATTCAGGAACCTTCGTATCCAAGTGCATGGAACCTGAACTGTAGTAGCAACGGCTTGATCCTGGCAACTGCTGCAACATGTAATCATTGATTTCAGTCACAATGGCATTTGTTGGAGTCACAATCGCTCTACCTCCGAGGTACCTCGTGTCTTTATAGCATTCTACAAATGAGTCGTATATTTCTTCTGTTATTGATTGAAGTGGGTTTGTCCCAGGAATCACCAGAAACAATTCTGGTATTTCAATCCAGTCTGGAGGAGTGTTCGAATTAAAGGACTTTGTAGGCAACATTCCATCTCCAAGAGCGAGAACCCATTCTCCAAATTTAAGCCCACATCCTACTATCACATTGTTTTCTTGTGAATCATTGAGTCTCATATTCTTCGAAAGTCTCAGCATCTGAAAAGAATTCCACAATGGAGATCTTATGATTGATCCATCAACTGTCTGTTCTCTTCCTGAATCTGTAATGACCGGTAAAGTTTGTCTGAAACCTCCACTTAAAATAATTGTTTTGCCCCCAAATAGCTTATGTCCTATTCCTGATAGAGGAACGTTCATCAAATCACAAAATGTCCTGCTAATTGCCTCAAATGCTTGTTGATGTGTCATCGGCGCTTCATCCCAAACAATTAATGAAACCTCGCATATTAGTTCAGCCAAATGTGTTCCCTTTTTTATAGAACACGTGGATGTGTTGTCCAAGTGGAGTGGGATCTTGAATCTGGAATGAGCAGTTGTACCATTCGGAAGTAGTGTTGCTGCAATTCCAGAGGAAGCAACAACAATCACTATTTCCGACAAACTCTTGAGCTTTGTGATTATTGCATTGTACAGGAATGTCATGCCTGTTCCTCCGTGTCCATATAAGAAAAATGACCTCCCAAGATTGTTGTTGACTGAGAGCATTACAGCTGAGAAAGCTTCAAATTGATTTGCATCATGAGAGCAACGCATTTCTTTGGCAGCCTGTTGTTCCTTAGCAGTGTCGAAGTTTAAATATTGGTTTATCAGGGGATTCGATCCATGATAGACCATTAATTGCACATGTTTTTACCCCTATTCTTGAGCCGTTTGAGATGTTGATTCTCGTGTTTTAAGCCGATTTCACGCTAGGTTGTGCTTTTATGTCATATTTCAGGGCTTAGCGTTGGCATCGAGGCGAAGAAACGAGTTTCGGGTCGAAAGGAGCACGTTTGGGTTGAAGTGTGCTGGAGGAGACAAATACCCGGCCATGGGCAGAAATACCTGGCCAAGTATTAATCGAAGCAGGCCGGGGAAAACCTATTTTGGGCATTTGAGAAGCAGAAGGGGGCCCGGGCATTAATCAAAAATCCCCGGTCGGGTATTCTTGACCCTGACCGGGGATTAACCGCCTGTCTCCGACGGTGCGTTTCAACAATCCCCGGTCGCCACCTAAAGTACCCGACCGGGGATCGCGAACGCAGGCTGTTAAAAGCCTGTTTTGTGCGTTTATGAAAGGGAGAGCTGGGTTTTGGATCCCAAACACCCAAGGGACGAACCAAAGAGAGAGAGAGAGAGAGAGAGGGAGATTTGAGGGCATTCTTGGAGTGGAATTGGAGGATTTCTTCGCCTTGGAAGCTCGAGGAACAAGCCCGGACTTGAAGACTGATCATCTGAAGATTCTTACTGTAGTCTCTCTCTTCTCTATGGAGTAACTTCCCTTCACTTACATTTTGAGGAACCCTAGCTATGTTTGTTTGATTGGATGAGTGTATGAGTACTCTTACTTGATAATCTTGAGTTCATATTCAATCTATGCACGTTTTCATGATTCAGTTCTGCTTTAGTCGAGATTATTGATTCTGCTTTGATCCTATGAGAGCGAATACCTGATTAGGTTAGAAGAGCACCATAGATTGATAGTAGTGGATCGATTGCTTTAGTCGAGGGTTGATTCACTGCTTTGTATTGATTGAGAACCTCTTTCGATAGAGGAATTCTAGTTCAGAACGCCTTGATCGGTTGTTCTAGAGAAGGATACGTCCCTCTAGGCAATTGACTCAAGAGGGCCTTGATCCTTTAGTCGAGATTCAAGGTCTAGTCAAGGATTCTCCGCATTGTGAATGAAAGTGAAACAAGTTAGAAATCATCAATCATTAATCTGGCTAGTGGCTAGGGGGAATCATACCTAAGTGAGTTCCCAACCTATAATTAGATTAACTTTAACTATAATTTGTTATAGTAGTTTTAGTTCTTCCATCTTAATCTGGTTTGCTAGATAATGAACTGAAGTTGAGTAATAGTAACTCTAGAGACCCGTGGATTCGATATTTATTACTTGAGCCACTATACTGCAGTCCCTTTCATTGGTTCCACTTGGCCATTGTTAGGAGTTGTGTCATAGCGAGTCAAGTTTTTGGCGCCGTTGTCGAGGACTTTCTAGATTATTAGGAAATGCAGAAGTTTGTTATTTTAGCGTTTTTCTTTTCTTTTCCACACTTGCTTTTCACTTGGGTTTTTTTGTTTTTGTTGGTGCAGATCTGAATCATGGATCCTCATGGCTTCTCCAACCATTGGGGGTATCCACCACCATCCGAGTGGTATTACCCCGAGACTCCCTGAAGCAATCAAGGAGGAGAAGACTATGGATTCGGGTTCCAGTACCAACCCCCTTACTACGGAGAACAATCAGACCCCTGGGCATATCAAGAACAACCTCATTACCAAGAAGACTTTCTCCCACAACCAGAAGGGCCATCGGAGCTGGAGTTACCCATGGCGGCCTTCACGGGCCATTCTGCAGAGCCATGCTACACTCCAAAGCCAGATCCAAACTATGAATTGAGGCTTCTCATGGAGCAGTTTGCTCGAGACAGTGAGAGATCATGGTCCAGGATGGATCTTTGTACCCAGGCCTATCGTGAAACAGAGGAGATCCTCCTGAGCATTAAGAAGAGCGTCGATGATCTTGAGCGATCTTATGCACAACCTGCTCCAGATCAACCTTCTGCTACCATACTAGAAGAGGAAGAGGAAGAAGAGGCTACAAGGAAATTGTGGAGCACACTGAAGTTGTCTCGGAGAGCTCCCATGATGATTATGATCAGGAATGTCTTGTCGTAGCCGACCACACCTTCCCACATCCCAAACTGAGCTTTGAAGAGGCAGCCATGAGTGAGGAGATGCAAGATGATCTCATCAAAGAAATTGTTTGGCGACTTGCCCTCCGATCTGTGCTGGAGGATGACGAAAGTGAAGCAGATAGAGTTCTTGATCATTTCCCAGGGGCGATACCACATGAAGAGGAAAGGGAGGTTGAAGAATCAATTGGCGTCCAGGCTGAGGAAGGAGTTAAGGTGAAAGAGGCTTGCACCGGCCATGAGTTACATGTGATATCTCCACCAAACTTCGAGGAATTGCTTAGCAAGGACCCATTTGCAGTGTCTCGTTGCCAGACCAAGGCCACATTGACATCGGTCCCTCTTGGTGGACGCGATGGTGGCCAATCGATGTTGTCATATCTAGTTTGCGGCAATGAGACGAGAGAAGAGAAGAAGAGGTCACGAGGGTGGAGACGTCATCCGCATCAAGTGCATGGGCCTTCATCACCTGTCATACCACATGCTCGTGACTTGAGACTCCACCTCATCGACGAGAACCTCAACTACAAAGAGGTTTTGGGGTGGACCGAAACTTAGGAGCCATCGTCCGGCTCACGACGTGAAAGAAGCGCTTGTTGGGAGGCAACCCTACCAGTCGGTTTGCCTTTCTTTCTCTTTTTCTCCTCGGTTGAGTCGGTTTTGTTCTTTGGTTTTAGAGTCAATAACTCAACCTTTATGAGATTTTGTGTGGTGTTTGTGTTCCGACTACTCTCTCCTCCTGGAATGCACCGCCTGCCCCATCCACCATCATTCACCCTTGATCTGGTAACTTCGTTCTACCCTCCTTATCTTTCCTCCATTGAGGACAATGTCATGCTTAAGTGTGGGGGGATGTTCAATTATGCATGCAGGTGAATGTTTAGATGTTTGTGTGCTTGGAACCTAGTCCACTGTCCAAAATTTTAAATTTGAGGGCTCCAAGCACGTGTTTCCTTGCAAATTTCCTGCTCAGTATGCTTTAAATTGACAGTCTCTATAGTAATGTGCAACCTAGGGAGGTAGTGTAGCACTATGGAGGATGTTGAAGTATAAGATTTTTCCTATCTAGCTCTCTGCTGTGCCAGTTGATTTTGTGAATTAGTGGAGCTAAGACCGTTGAATTCATGTGGTAATGGTGATTCTGTTTGGATTGTGTTATGGAATCGTGTATCGAACAGGGTGCTCATGTGGAAAATGAAAAGCAGTTGGTCCTCCATGTCGAAATCATTGAAATCTTAAACATGGGGTAAGCCCAACGTGTGTGGCACCGTTCATTGCACAAAATCGGGTTTTGGAAGAGATTTTAGTGATCCTTAGTGGGGTACTCCTACAAGGTGAAGCTAAGCTATCTCTAGTACAAGTAAAACTTCCACCCGTTGAACGGTCTGCCTACTTGAGGATGTGTTTTTAAGGGCACGGATAGAGCTTCCGACCCCCCTTAATTTCATTGACCCTCCACACGAGTTGAGGAAAAGGAGTTAAAAGAAGTACTCTGGCGAGCGCCAGATGTACAGAAGTTGCTCTTGCTCGACTAATAAGGATCGACCGTGCAAAATACTGCAGTTGGAACCCCCGCCAAGTGAATGAAAAGAAAAGAAAAATGAAAAATGAAAGTGAAAAAGGGGTTCCAACGGTGAAATGAAGTGAAATAGCACCCTGGTACAACGAGTCCTTGGTTGTGAATGGTGTGAGTCCCTTTATCCATGAACTAATTGTCTTACTTCTACTTCTTCTCATGATCCGGGCCTGAGTCTAGTACTCGCATTGAGAGAGATAAGGAACGTCTTAGAAGACCAGTTGACCTCGTAAGCTGCTTTATGATCTAGGAAATCCTCTACCGACGATCGGGGTTGTTTGTTGCTATAGAGGTCTAGAGAGTTGCATTGGTTTGAGTTAGGTTTGCTTGGGGACAAGCAAACGGTTAAGTGTGGGGGAGTTTGATATACCATTAATTGCACATGTTTTTACCCCTATTCTTTAGCCGTTTGAGATGTTGATTCTCGTGTTTTAAGCCGATTTCACGCTAGGTTGTGCGTTTATGTCATATTTCAGGGCTTAGCGTTGGCATCGAGGCGAAGAAACGAGTTTCGGGTCGAAAGGAGCACGTTTGGGTTGAAGTGTGCTGGAGGAGCAAAATACCCGGCCATAGGCATAAATACCCGGCCGGGTATTAATCGGAGCAGGCCGGGGAAAACCTGTTTTGGGCGTTTGAGAAGCAGAAGGGGCCCAAGGCATTAATCCTAAATCTCCGGTCGGGTATTCTTGACCCTGACCGGGGATTAACCCCCTATCTCCGACAGTGCGTTTCAACAATCCACGGTCGCCACCTAAAATACCCGACCGAGTATTCTGACCGGGGATCACGAACGCAGGCTGTTAAAAGCATGTTTTGTGCTTTTCTGAAAGGGAGAGCAGGGTTTTGGATCCCAAACACCCAAGGGACGAACCAAAGAGAGAGAGGGCGATTTGAGGGCATTCTTGGAGTGGAATTGGAGGATTTCTTCGCCTTGGAAGCTCGAGGAACAAGCCTGGACTTGAAGACTGATCATCTGAAGATTCTTACTGCAGCCTCTCTCTTCTCTATGGAGTAACTTCCCTTCACTTAGGTTTTGAGGAACCCTAGCTATGTTTGTTTGATTGGATGAGTGTATGAGTACTCTTACTTGATAATCTTGAGTTCATATTCAATCTATGCACGTTTTCATGATTCAATTCTGCTTTAGTCGAGATTATTGATTCTGCTTTGATCCTATGAGAGAGAATACCTGATTAGGTCAGAAGAGCACCATAGATTGGTAGTAGTGGATCGATTTCTTTAGTCGAGGGTTGATTCACTGCTTTGTATCAATTGAGAACCTCTTTAGATAGAGGGTGTCTAGTTCAGAACGCCTTGATCAGTTGTTCTAGAGAAGGATACGTCCCTCTAGGCAATCGACTCAAGAGGGCCTTGATCCTTTAGTCGAGATTCAAGGTCTAGTCAAGGATTCTCCGCATTGTGAATGAAAGTGAAACAAGTTAGAAATAATCAATTATTAATCTGGCTAGTGGCTAGGGGGAATCATACCTAAGTGAGTTCCCAACCTGTAATTAGATTAACTTTAACTATAATTTGTTATAGTAGTTTTAGTTCTTCCATCTTAATCTGGTTTGCTAGATAATGAACTGAAGTTGAGTAATAGTAACTCTAGAGACCCGTGGATTCGATATTTATTACTTGAGCCACTATACTGCAGTCCCTTTCATTGGTTCCACTTGGCCATTGTTAGGGGTTGTGTCATAGCAAGTCAATCCATCATCAGGTTCAGAATCTGTTGGTTTAGGTAGGTGGAATTGTTCTAGGGAGGAACCATAAGATCCCAATAAGGTTTCTAGTTGATGAAGCACCGAATTTCGCAGTCTCTCCTCTGTGCCTCTATGGGCTTATATGTGGTTGAATGAAGCTGCTTTTGAAGATAATACACATGATGTTCACCCATAAGTTTACAAGATTACTCGAACAAAGCAGTTGGATTAGGTATCTCACAAAACATGAGCATTGAAATGAAGGTTCTCCTTATCAGATTTGGCATGCTTGAAGTCGATATTTCCTGGAGAACCTTTTTCCATTCTGAAGAATCACATAAGAGTCCTAATTTTTCACACGCTTTTTCATAAGTACTTCAAATTTTTCCTCGAACAGTCCTTAAGTCGCTAAAGCTTGTTGATCCTTGTACCTTTGTCAATAATAGTCTAAGGAAAAAGACATCACTGCTCCCGGGGGGAACATAAGCAATTCTTCCAATGACAAATCCTCTTTTCCTCAAGGTCCACTCATTGTATTCTTCATTCCATGTGTATGAACCTGGGATCTGAGTATATGTTAACTTTCTAGCATCAGGGTCTTGTCTATTAAGCTGAAACCAAGATGTTAGATGCGTCTTGCCAGCTTTGGGATTTTTTAGAATGTTCTTGACTTTTGACTGCCTCATACATGGAACATTCTGTTGTCCTTGCAAGTGTACAGCAAGACAGACAATGTTTGGTTCCCTATGATGAATAGGATATTCATTGATACTCCACACAGCTTCATAAGAGGATAAGGATCGACAAGTTCCTGTTGTATGGAACGACGTATCTATTATCCAACATAGTTTTTCCTTTTTTCACTTCAACTCCATAATCTCTACGTCGATACACTACATTTCCAAACTTATGGTCTAAGCTGCACCAACTAACACAAAGTAATGGTAGAACTAATCTGGTTCTATTAGCATATACCAACACACACCTGATATAAATGACTATTGGGAAGAAATATGGTTCTTTATTAGCACAATATGTATAACATAAAAGCAAGTAAAAAAAGCACTTGAACCTTAGCCGTTAAATTGATAGTTATAAGAGGGACTTACTTGCTATTGTCTTGCCGAAGTATGATTCTCGTTTGATTTCATCAATGAGCATGCTGAGTTTCATATGAAAGACCCGACAAACGACCATTGGCTTCAACTCGCTGTTCAAACCCACCATATCTGCAAAAGCCTCAACGATTTCTTCCCAAAGTGCATTACACGTGAATGTAATGAACAAATAAGGATTTCCATAGTGCTGACAGGTTGCCATGGCATGATGATAAAGTTGTTGCATATATCTAGGTCCTCCGGTGTATGAAGAAGGTATAATAATACGACCAAGTTTTTCACCGTCCATATCTCCTCTAGCAAATGCATCTTCCAAACCTTGATACACTTCAAACCTTAGGTCATTTTGATGGGTTCTGAGGAATGTCAATCGATTGAGTTCAATTGTCGAAAATGCATCAACACAGTAGTGCTGCAGCGCTTTTCCACTTTTGACCAATGTATGTCCCTCATTTGAACGATAATGAAGCCTAAAAGCATAGTATTCCCTTTGTGTAACAAACTTCCTACGCATTGATGGAGGACAAAAGGAAATGTTATATGAAACTTGGGGGTGAAACCCGTCCTCTCCATAAGGAAATAATAATGGAAAGTGCAGTGCCTCGAATTTTGGATTCAAACTCGTTATACGCTTCAATTCTCCATTTTGATAATCTACAATGATATCTCTGTCTTCCCTATCGGGAACAAAATCTCCATGTATCAAGGCTGCAACATCACTGCTTGTTGGAAGATCATATTGTCGATTTCTACTTTTTATTCCAAATATTCGAAGGCGTAGATTTGGTGTTGAAGACAATTGCAGATTCTGCCGGATGCGTCTAAATGTCTTCACCAATTCATTAGTTTCATCAAGCATTCTGAGTAAAGATGTTAGCAACGCAGGCAACAACACTTCATCGAGTTGCAAAGTTTGCTAATCTATTGTCGATCTCACTATGTAGTTCAAAGATATATAGCTGAGCAAACTTTGGTCGTTCTCCTTCAACTGGCAGCAAGGAACCAATTCTATGATAGTTCTCTCCGCAGATCACCATTGAATAAGGTCCTCAACTTGTTAGAGAGCGAGGATCCAGTTTTGCTTCAAAAGATGTGAAACATAACGACCCATTATAAGGCCTTATATTTTCCCTAAAATGTTTTGATAATGCTCCACCATTGATGTCAAGTAATTGGGCAAGGAGTGGAGATGGCTGCTTCAACAATGGGAGGTTGACTCTTCCTTTTTGACAACACAGAGTATACACTGGAGTAGTTATCTTTCTATGACGACCTAATCACTCATAATACCAGAAAAATGCCCCACAAAACCGACAAACACATTCTGGTTTTCCCACATTCAGTATATCATTATGCAATGGCCTTATTGCAGTGCTAACCTTTTTGTTGACAGGGCCAGGTTGCCTCTCCAGGGGAAGACTTGGAGGATTTTGTCTTGAGGTTTGACCTTCCATGTGTGTTGTGTAAGGGTCCTGAGGAGCTGCAGTCCTGCCAATATATCCTGAGAGCTCTGTATCTTCAGCCGAGAGCATAAAAGGAAGCTGGCGGGATTTCTTATTCATTCTTGTGTTGTCCCTGAGAACTGGTGGAAAAGCAGATGGTGTAACATCAGTGATTCCAGAACTTAGAGAATCATCATTCCACTTTCGTTTCAACACCTTGTTAGTTGTTGGCTTCTTTCTTGGGGTCATGCTGCATTAATGGAGCAAAACAAAAAACATTATTAAAGTTTTCCTTGCAAGGAAACTTCAATGTACAATAATGGTGGAGAATGGAGGTCATGCAAGGTTGCACAATGAACAAAAGATAGACAGACTAATGAATGACACACACACGAATCTAAGAATGAATGAATGAACCCCAAAATGACTCACATGACTGATGAGTCTATGAGTTCTGCAACATGGAACAGGAATATTCCAAGCTTAATTGGTTCTCTGCAGAAGCTCTGTTGTATTGATGGGAGTCAGGAGAGAAAACTGTAAGAAGCAAAGATTTGAGGAGGAGAAGCACTGTTTTCAGAATTAATGGATGCTCTAAACCTTTGCTCTTATTAAAATCTTTTTTTTTGTGTCCCCATGTCATCATTATGAATTTGTTTGGTACACAACATTAAATGAAAATTGATGGCTGTCAGTTATACTCAATTGGTGACATAAGGACATGCTGATGAAAGTAATGATGGCTTGTTAGTCTCATAGAGATATATTTGTATCTATGATTATTAGTGATTAAAAGAGTATTAATTGGTCATTTTCATTGTTAGTACTCGATTTATCAGGTCGTGCATTTAATAAAAGATCTGAGGACAACTTGTATAATGGAACATGTGGTAAGAACATTAGACTCATATATTGCACAAACAAATTCCATTGTGGATCCTCTATTGATGAACCCAAACATTGTACACATCTAATCTAAAACTGATATTTAAAACTAAAGGAAAAAGAACATAAGACAACAGAGATAGCTTAACTGATACTTAACCGATATCCAGATTCATACATCATTACATTCTGGCACTACTTGTAACCATTACCAGAAGACACTAACAGATGTGTTACATAAACATACTTCCCAAACCAGAAGCCAAATAGTTACAACTTGAACACTAATAAGCTGCAAGGGAGCTGCTCAGAATATTCACAAAACAACAGTCTATTTTGGTTCACCGATACATCAAAGATCACCAAGAAGATTGGGAAGACAAATGGCCATTAAAGAAGTTCCCCATAAGTTCCATGAAGAAGCCATTTAAATACAACACCTTGAGAACTTCCAATCTCCCAAGTATCCCCAAAAGAGGCTGTGATACCTTCAAAAACCAACTTCCAAGTACCAGCAAACAACTCCCCTGAGCTCCAAACGTCATCCTACAAAGTAATACATGCATATAAAATTTGGATCATGAGAAACCAAAACCTGAAAGATGGGATTCCATGATAGAACACTATTATTCTCCTTGCTTCACCTTTGCCAACGGCGACACCAACCTAGATCATTTAAAAGAAATCAGATAAACTAAAACAGAAAAGCTCATAATCAAGCATAGTTGTAGAATAATATAGTAACCGAAACCACTTACAGATTTGCCGACGGCGATGAAGAGGGTGTCGATGTAGATGATGTCTTGCTAATCTTACTCTGAGGAGTTCCAAACTCTTCCCTGATTGCACCCGATGACGATGATGTCTTACTAACCTTACTTTGAGGAGTCCCAAACTCCTTCCCAACTTCATCTGATGAACGCAAAGACGGTTGCTCACACGAACTCATGAAATCAACAACACTGCCTTGCGGCAAAGATGGTTTAATCTTAGGAATCTTCACATCACCAACAACCCTGGCTCTGGTAGGCTTGTAGGATTTGCAAGAAATGCATTTTGAGCTTCTGAAGCAGCTGATCCAGAAGGCTGTTTGGGCACCTTCCCAACATTGCTAGGGACAGAAGAGTTCTGCTGGAAATGGGCTGTGGCAAAGACTGAGGTCCCAACGGCATAGCACCAGCACCTTCTCTAACGACCAACGGACTTTGATACTGACTGGAAAATGACACAAAATCTGTCAATAGCTTCTCAGACAATGAAAAAAACAGGAAAAAAATCCAGAAATCACTTGAGAGGCTGCCCTGCTGCCTGCCTAATCTGAAAAGTTGGATTGCAGTTCACAAATAACAGTGGTCCAGAAACCTTTGCTTTGCCCTTGGACAAACTGACAAATGACAAGAAAACAATAAGTTTTAAACTCTTAACCCATACATCCACAAGAGGCAATCATCAGGAGACCAGAAAATCACATAAGCAAAATTTTAAACCTGGCCGGAGTAGGATACAGAACTGCTCACAGGCAATGACTCAGTTGGTCCAGTCAACATAAGCACTCCACATTGTTCAGGCATACCCTGCAAAGCAAGCCTACCCTGGGTTCCACCAGTAATTATTTGCACTAGAGCAACAACAGCGGGCAACAAACCCTTATTATCCTGAGGAAGTACTCGGAATACCCTGAACTCTCCAGTGGACAGTCCATTAGAACTCATCATAGGAAGCTTGACTTCAAATCTCACAAACTGGCCAATGAAATTACTCATCTCGGGTGGTAGCTGCCCAGTTCTATGAGGATATTTCTGAGCAAGTAGGTGGGCAGATGTGAACACCAAATTATTACCAGTTGGCCCAAAAATTATAAAAGGTGCCTCTCCCGTTGAGTCACGCAAGAATAACTGAATCTTGTACCTAAAGAATATAGGGAACACATTCAGACACTTTTATTTCAAAGCAAAGCAGACAGCCAAACAACTAAATAAGGCAACAGGGTAACCCTAAAACAAACACATAACATAATGTTTGCAGAAAGAAGCATAGTGTATACCCAATAGTAACTTGCTGGTAAGAGATTTCTCAATGATCTGGACACCAATAGTTTTCATTCCTCCATGTAGAACACTTCTTTCTACACAGGTTACAGGAAGTATAGTACCATGGACTCCGAGACTCAACAGATCGGATAATTCCACCACAACGGTGCTTCTCATCCTATTAAAAAGAACACACATTGGTTAAAACCAAGGCCAGAAAAATCTAAAAATAGTCTGAGGTAACAAAGATGGGCACAGAGCGAAACATGCATACCACAGAAGCACCAGATGGGTACAAATTATGGAGCTCAAGTATGGTCCTCGTGCGACGCTCTGCATCCGCAAGAGCAGCCTCAGGCGTAGCAAACTGAATGGCCAGACCTGCAACAAGATTTCTTGCTCCAGCAAAGTTGTAACAGCAAACATAAGCAAAATTAGAAAAAGAATAAAGCTTAACAAAACTACACAGGAGTAATCAACAACTCACTAAGCAGTCAAGCTATAGGCCTCAGGAATGGATGGCTAAAAACTATGTGTGTGGCAGTAGAGCTTGAACACGTGTATTCACCTTCTGGAAAACAGGAAAAAATTGAGGAAACATCAAAATCTCTCCCACAGGCTGAACACACGCCTGAAAACTGGTGGTCCTCGATAATTCCATTAGAAGATCCAAAGAGCATGCACGGTAAAGATTCCTTGCTGCACCAGGACCAAAAGGTCTGATTATGTAGATAGTTCCAACACGCAGAATACCTTCAAAAGCAGTTCCAAGAGAAACATCTGCAAGGCTCTGAATGAGCATGCCCTGCATGCAACCAACAGAGTAAAGGCATAATGAGTTACAACGAGAAAAAAATTGGTAAAAAATACCAAAAAGACGGAAAAGGGGCCAATCCTATAGTACCGTTTGATCCACCCAAAGACAACGGTGATTGAACACTCTGGATCCATCAGGATTCTTCGCAAACCACATATGAAGCAGACACAGATGGAGAATGACATCTCTGCTGGGACCCTTGAAATTGCACAGCAAAACCACATTTTTAGTTCCATCTACAGAGCAAAAAACCCGACGAACAACCGATGCAAAGCAAAAGAAACCCTCAAACAGCAGGCGGAGCAGGAGAGAGGCAATTAGAGCAGAAAAGTGAAAGCGAAAGAAAACCCAAGAGCTGAGAGAAAACCGTTTAAGTACTAAGATGGAAAAACAGAATAGAGAGAGCTTCTCTAAGTAAAGAGCAAGCTAAACAGTAATCGCCGACCAAACGCAGCCTATCCCTGCAATTGATGTGAAACACAGTCGATAACCACGCGCAGCTCAGCATTTTTGCGGTCACAAAGCCCTCCCCCCCCCCCCTAATTTGAAAGGAAAAACTAAATAAAAGTTAGTCCCTGCGGAGACATGACCTCGATCAATCAACCGAGCAGGCCCTCTCAAGGCTCTCATCATGACCGAAGAACTCAGCTCTCAAGAGGCACAGCAACCCATGACAAAACTGAACCCACCCTACATATCTCCACCCATAAAACCGTCAATCACCTGCAAATACCCTGACATAGCTGGCAAGGAAGATAGACCGGCCGCCTGAAATCCATCTAATCACGCAACTGTGCAGGCTCCAGTCACAGAGAGTGCTATGGCGACCAACGCAGCCGAGAACCCCAAACGATTCAACAGACAAACACAACCAACAACCAGTCCCACCCAACCGAGCCGCCAAACTCCCGTCAGAATCCAAAGAGGCCTCACCACACTCCAGCCCACACAGAGAAAGCTTTCGGGTTATAACAGTAGATCCTAGTCACGTTGAGCAGTAAAAGCAGTCTGTGTGTGCAGTGTTCGGTTCTGTGGTGGCTTTTCTTCTTTCATTGTTTTATCTCTATTAAATTATTATTATAATGAGGTGAAAATTGTAAACAAATTAATTTTATTATATTATTATTGTTTATTTGCCATGTCACTTATTTAACGGTCAGCTGTGAAGGTTGACTGCCACGTCAGAAAATTTAACAGAGACTAACGGCTAGTGACCTAACTTAAACTGTTAAACTAATTTAAGTGACGACGAATAGAATAAATTAATTTTAGTGACAAATGTAAACTTTTATAGTAATTTTAGTGACCAAACTTGCAATTTACCCTTAAATGATGTGGATGTATTTTTTAGATGCTAAGCCCTTAGAGGATGCCCTGGCCTTTATTCAGTAGTAAAACAAGGTGTCTGTACCCCAACAGTTTCATGATTCATTATACAACCAATAAGCAACTACACTGTCTATAATATCAGTGAGTATAAATAAGCATTTATTTGTCCCATCAAATATTTGAATAGCAAGGTCAACCGAGGGTTCCTAGAACAAAGCACATGGAAATATAAACAAAATAAAGTGATGCATAATACTGCAAACTCCCAAGTCCCAAGTATAGAACTAGAAACCAAGCTGAAGAGCAATGAGATTGCCTTTAAGTATGTCACTAATGCATCTCTTTGACTCTTCCTGTCTCTTTATCGAAGTAGATTTTTATCCGAGGCTTCTTTGTCTCCGTGTCCTGCAGATGTCATATATCATATCTGTTAATGCCAATGAATTTCCAATAGTGAGGAAAATCTACATTCTACACTCAATGTTTATTAGCTAGTAACACAAATAATTGACAGCTAGAGGCTAAACTCCTCACTACAGAAATAGAGGTCACAGTAGCAATAAAACAAGAGAACCTAAGCCTAGTCTTCTTTTCATTCATTCTAGTGTCTACTTACCTCTCTCCCTTCGTTCAACTATCCAGTGTTGACATGCTAAACAAAATATCCTCTGCATAAACCACTTGTACTATTATTGCACAAGATACAGTAAAAGAGACAACTAAATCTATTATTGGATACCCAATTATAATCATTTTTTTTCTTTAGGAACAAAAAATACCAAGAATAATGAGGAGAGGATTTGATATTACCTCCTTATTACCCCGCTACCATATTCTTTTTTTTTATAAGGATGATATATGTTTTATTTTGTTGTTATTAAGGTACTACTTAAGGGATTCGAATCTGGGACCTCCAGGTTCTAGGCTAGTGGTATTTCCACTAGACCTTCCATATTCACTTCCCTATAAACATGAGTGATCTGGACTTGCCAGTCTCTGTGTAAACATCTTTGAACCTCAACGACGCTCAAATAGTGGAGATGCTCGGAGTGGCTCTGACGAGTTGGACAAAATTTTGGATGAAAATGGACAAAATTGAACGAGTTGGATTTTTGTAACTCTTCTAAAAGAAATCCAAAGGTAGGTGACCAGTTTGATAATGAGAAGAATGCTCCACAAGTCTCTCCATTGTTGTTACGTCTGTTGTTAGTGACCAGTAGTGGATCGTTGCTGTCCTCCTTTATTTGCTCTTGTTGTTACTTGATTTCCGCTGCACATTTACCTTCCATTGTATTATAAAAGCTGAATATCAATAATAGAAATCTCACGCTGT
Organism: Linum tenue; assembly: GCA_946122785.1. NCBI lineage: Eukaryota > Viridiplantae > Streptophyta > Magnoliopsida > Malpighiales > Linaceae > Linum > Linum tenue. The sequence continues at coordinate 63,841,522 of CAMGYJ010000006.1, read as the reverse complement.
GAGTTCCTTAACGGTATCAGAGCCCAAAATACTCTAACGACTCAAACCTATTTTCTTTCTTCTTCTTCTTCTTTCATCTCCTAATTCTTCTTCCTTCTGCAAAATGGCTACTGAATCATCCTCTGTTTCATCCACCTCTGTCGCTGTTGGTTCCAATTCCATGCCGATGTCTTCCTTATCTCTTCCGGCCAATCCACAGTTGTCCGTAAAGCTCACAAGAGTTACTGAGAGAGAATGGAGGGAGGGAGACTAGATTCGCTGCTTTTGAAGATTCGACCTTGCGAGAGGGAGAAGTGAAACGGGGACTACGGAGGGAATCAGGGGAATGGTGATGAGAATGCGAATTGAGAAAAGAAAACAGAGAAGGAAAGAGGGAGAGATCGTACGGTAAGTTCAGGTGAAGCTCGAATTTTCCCTCGCGTCGGTGGCCGCTGGATTTTCTACCTATCATGGTTGCCATGTCGAAAGCAAAGCCCACCCGTAGAATCTGGTTGAACCGGTACTGATTACAAAATCGTGTGGAATAATTCTAATATGATTTGCATGATCGATTTTCGACCTTCACACAAAATTATGTTGGTTTCGTGAAAAAAAAATTATAAGAAAAAAATAAATTTTGCTCTGTTTCTTGAATTGAAAGTTGAATGTTGGTGTTAATTGTTGGATTCAAGCATGAATGTTTAGATTATAGATGTTTATATTATTTGTTGGATTCAATTATAATTTTTAAAATATAAGGATCTTTTATTTTGCTTGGAATGTTATATTTTATTTAAATATGAATGTAGATTTTAGAGAAATTTTCTTCAAATATGTTATATAAATGCCTAAAGTAATAAAGTGTTGATGATTTCTCACTCCCCTACGTGTTTTGCTAAAATCGAAATGAACTAGCGTAAACCAGTAGTATCACAAGCTGAATCATAACACTTTCCAAACCAACTAACTGAAAGCAAGTTAAATGTAAACTGGCATCTTTATTCGTTGATTAAGATCGATCTTTATACACAAGACTCTCAATAGAAACCCTTAGACTCGGTTTTGTCAAACGACTATCAATCTCTCAATCCCTACGAAGTAGCTTCATGATTAACCAATCTGAAACTAACCCTGTAACGGCTAACTGACCACTACTAACATAAAACAAATAATGAGGACTATACTGCAAAAGACCAAACGACGCAGTTTTAACTTAAACGAACACTAAGACACTTTAAACCAGCTTTTCCTTCTCCAGAGCGGATTTGGATTCAGCAGTGCTTCATTGAGCAGAATCTTCAACAGCTTCCCCCAGCTTCAGTTCATCAATCTTTAGTCTTCAATTCATCGCTATCAACCAGACCAAGCCTGCTGCGCAGCAATTGAAAGGTTTCTAACTTTAGTTGCTTCGCCATTATATCTGCTATTTGTTCTCCAGTCCCACAATGTTCCAACTCAATCATTCCATTCCTGGCCAGCTCCCTTAAGAAGGGAAACTGTACATCTATGTGCTTGCTTCTTCCGTGCATAACAGGATTCTTAGAAAGCTTAATAGTTGAACTATTGTCGCACATGATCTTGGTTGTTCCTTCTACACATTCCAACCATCCCATCTTAGTTATGATTCTCTTAAGCCACACACACTGGGCAGCACAGAAGGATGCAGCTACAAACTCTGCCTCGGTTGTTTAAAGGGTGACAACAGGCTGCTTCTTCGAGCTCCATGAGATTGCACCTCTTGCAAGGAAGAAGGTGTAGCCACTGGTGCTTTTTTGTCATCTAAGTCACCAGCGTAGTCACTGTCTGTGTATCCAAGCAACCAATCCCCTCCTTCTTGTTTTCTGTACAGAATTCCAAACTTCAGTGTGCCATTTAGATACCTTAGCACCCGTTTTGCTGCCAGCGTATGTTGCCTTATAGGTTTATTCATGTACCTGCTCAACATACAAACTGCATACATAATGTCTGGTCTTGTGACTGTTGCATATAACAGGCTTCCAATAAGCTGTTTATATTCAGTTGCATTAGTCACAATTCCATCTTCAGCTTTCGAGAGTTTGGTTCCCGGAGCCATAGGATTATGAACATAGTTGCAGTCTGTAAGATGGAATCTTTCCAGCAGTTCACTGACATACTAATGCTGAGAAATCAATATGCCTGAATCAGATTGAGTTACCTCTACTCCCAAGAAGAATTTCATCCTTCCCAGATATGTCATTTCAAACTCTTCTTCCATGGATTCTTTAAATTCCTTAAACAACTCAGAACTGGTGCTGGCATAGATTAGATCATCAACACATACATTGACCATTAGCACCTCCCCTTTCCTTTTCTTCACAAACAAAGTGTGTTCAAACTCACATCTTTCAAAACCAGTGTTGACAAACTGAGTTTCAACTCTACTGGACCATGCTCGAGGGGCCTGTTTTAGGCCATACAAAACCTTGTGGCTGTTCAATATAGACCTCTTCTGTAAGTTCTCCCTGCAAGAAAGCACTCTTGACATCTAATTGATAAATAGTCAAACTAAACTATGCAGCAAGAGCTAAAAAGGTTCTGATGGTGTACCATCTTGCTACTGGTGCAAATACTTTATCATAATCCACTACATGTCCTTGAGCATAGCCCTTTGCCACCAGTCTGGCTTTAAATTTGTCTATGGTCCCATCTTCCTTCAACTTAGTTCTGTACACTCATTTTACACCAATTCAAGTTACTCCTGCTGGCCTGTCAACTAGAGTCCATGTGAGATTCCTTTTGATAGCATCAATCTCCTGCTCCATAGCTTTCTTCCACCTTTCTTCAAGTACAGCCTCTTAAAATGTGGTTGGATCCCCACTAACAGCAGCTAGAGCCCACCAGTCAGTCTCAGCAAACGTTAGGTTAGGCATTCCTTGACAGTCAAAACCATTAAAATGCCTTGGAAACTTGCGAGTTCTGGGTCCTAGTTCACTGCTGATTGGAAGCCCCAAAACATCAGTCATGTTCTCTTCCTCTTCTTCTTCTTATTCTGTTGCAGCTGGTGTGTTGGTTCTGATGCTTCAGAATTTGTGGGAGTTGAAGTGGTTTCAGTTCCTCCTTTAGTGGTGTTTTATGTTTCCTCTTCAGTATCACCAGTCTCCTCTCCAGTATCACCTTGTACATCATCATCATCTCCTTCTTCTTCTTCTTCTGCTGAATCGTGCCAAGCTTCTTCTCCTCCTTCCCACACCAGCTTGGTCAAGACAGGTTTTGTCTCAGATCCTCAAATCCACCCTTCCTTTTCATTAAAGATCACATCTCGGCTAATGATGATCTTCTTTGTTTCAGGATTGGAAAGCTTGTAGGCTTTGGATTCCTTAGACAATCCCAGAAAGTTACACTTGACACTTTTGTCATCCAGTTTCTTCCTCAAACTGTCATGCACATGAGCATAGACTACACAGCCAAAAACCTTGTAGTGGTTTACTGAGGGGGGTTTTCCATTCCACCTTTCTTGTGGTATCTTGCCATCATTGGCTACAGTTGGACTCCTATTAAGAATATGAGTAGCCCAATCTACAGCCTCATGCCAGAAGGTTGATGGAACCTTGGTGTCCTCCAGTGAACATCGAACCATGTTCATGACAGTTCTGTTCTTCCTTTCATCAACTCCATTTTGCTGAGGGGTGAGAGCAGCTGTCAACTGCCTTCTGATGCCTGCTTCTTCACATATATCTCGAAACTCATGTAGCAGAAACTCTCCTCCCTTATCCGTTCTAAGACATGTAATGGTTCTCCCAATAACATTCTCTAATTGTGCTTTAAATCGTTTGAAACAAGCTAAGGCTTCTGATTTTGCAGATAGAAAGTAAATCCACAGCTTTCTGCTAAAATCATCAGTAAGGGTCATATGGCTCTCCAGGTTCCTTTCTTTGGAAACTTGGCTCTGCATTGCTTGCTAATCATACAGGTTCCACAGACTCCAAGTTCACCAGTTAGCTTTGGAAGCCCTTGCACCAATCTTTTTGTTGTAACCTTAGCAGATTAGCCTTGCTGAGGTGACCAAATCGTCGGTGCCACATCCCACAGGTGCAGTGTGTCATGATGTTCAACATCAGTCTGAAAACAGTGATTGCCATCTTCAGTATGATGTTTGACTTTCAGAACACACATCCTGTTGGATTTCATGGATGTCTGTAACAGCAGACCATGCTTCTCATGGTAGATCCTGCAACTTCCATTCTTAATTGTGAATGCAAGATTCTTCTCCTGCATCTGTCCCATACTTAGGAGATTTGACTTTAAACTGGGCACATAGAAAACATTCAGAAAAAACAGAGGGACTTTATCAACTGTCATTTTGACAGATCATTTCCCTTGAACATCCAATTTGCTTCCATTGCCTAGTTTGACATCGCTATTGAAGATAGTGTCGAGTTTAATAAACCAGCTCTTGTCTCCACACATATGATTGCTACAACCATTGTCAAGAAACCACCATTCACCATTCTTCTTCATGGTTTCCCCATTGGAAACCTTTTCTTCTAAGTAAGCCATCAAAAGAACATCATTTTTAATGTCATTTGGACCTTGAGTAATGAGCTTGCCACTCAGGGCATTCTCGGATGAAATGTCCCATCCTATGATATTTGAAGCACTCAATCTGATCCCTATTCCAGATTCTTCCTCGTCCTCTTCCTCCCATGCCTTGATATCCAGTTTTGCCTCCTCTTTCTGTACCACCACCAAACACTTGCAGGGCTTGCTCTTCACCATACGAAGATTTTGTAAACTTCTGCTCATGAACAAGCAGAGAGCTTTGCAGGTCATCCACAAACATTTCAGTAATGTCCTTGAATTCTTCAATTGAACATACGATGTAATTGAATTTTTCAGTCAAGGTTCTGAGTACCTTCTCAACAATCTTGGAATCGTTCATGTCCTCGCCACAGTTTCTCATCGAGTTTGCAATGACCATTACCCTGCTGAAATAGCTGGTCACTGTTTCTCCATCCTTCATTTGGAGCAGCTCAAAGTTTCCTTCTGAACACTCTCGTTTCCTTGATAAAGAATCTTCATAGAATCCCACAGCTGCTTGGAGGTTGGCTTCTAAGTGATTGTCTTAAGAATGCTCTTGTCGATAGAACTAAAGAGGAAGTTCTTAGCATTCAGATCCTTGAAACGTGTTCCCTCTAGTGTCTTTATCTATGCTTTAGTTAGCTCAGACCCTTCATCAGCTTCTTTGAACCCAGTCTCTACCACGATTCACAGTTCCTTGGATCTTAGAAGATTCTCCATCAGCATGCTCCAGTGATCATAATCCCCATCGAATTTGGGAATTCCTACTTGAGCAAAGCTATTGCCGCCACTCATCTTTCTGCTCTCTTTTGATTTCGCTCACCAATAATTGAAATCCTCACCTTCACTCGTGTTTCCCACAACCTAGAGCCTTTAACAATTTCACACAGCTCACACTCTCGATTTATCACTCTCTGGTTAGAGCCTGCAATTACTCTGATACCATTACGAAAGCAAGTTAAATGCAAACTGACATCTTTATTCGTTGATTGAGATCGATCTTTATACACAAGACTCTCAACAGAAACCCTTAGACTCGGGTTTGTCAAACGGCTATCAATCTCTCAATCCCTGGGAAGTAGCTTCATGATTAACCAATCTGAAACTAACCCTGTAACGGCTAACTGACCACTACTAACATAAAACAAATAATGAGGACTAAACTGCAAAAGACCAAACGACGCATTTTTAACTGAAACGAACACTAAGACACTTTAAACCAGCTTTTCCTTCTCCAGAGCGGATTCGGATTCAGCGGTGCTTCATTGAGAAGAATCTTCAACACTAACGGTATAACCGGTTTGACAATCTTGCTACGAATACAATTTTTTGTTTTTTTTTTACATCAATATCTCTCTAAAACAAATATAAAATGGAACACTTTAAGCGAATCCCACATAGACAAACCATGGGAGGGATTCATGGTTCATAAGTCAGAAATCGATCTTAACTGATAAGACGCGTTTTGGGATGAAATTGTTATAAGAACTGAATCGGATTAACGACTGGGCCAGTAGAACTGTCAAACCAGTTATGGTAGTGGTATGATCTATTGCTTGGACGGTTATTGATGGACCAAACGGTTTTTCACGGTTCAACATAAAACCAGATGAACCACCACAGTTTAAGTGGTCCATTGGTTCACTATTTTAAACGTGCTCGTTGTGGACCATTGCAAGAATGAATGACTTTATGGAAAGTCACCTTAATATGCACACCATACAAAAACCATGAGAACCTAGACCCAAAGCGGATTTTCGGGAAAAGGTTCAGAATGTTACATAAAAATTTATAAAAAACATATATAAAAAAGAAAAAACATAATACCAATTTTTTTATCAATTCTCTTTTTAATTTTTATATGTTTAATTTGATAATTTTGGCTGCTTCTCTTCCTGTAATTGCGTCTAACAATACCTTTTACGCTTGTCGCCTAAAGAAATTGCATCGCTTATTAGTCACTCACCTGCATAATTCGAGGTCACAGATGTGTTCTATTTTTCTCTCTTCAGATGGTGATGGTATTCTATTTTCTCCTCTTCATGTGGCGGTGAGGTAAAAACTTAAAATAATTATTTTTTAAAATTTTAACAATCGCATCATCTATCTAACTGTTAAAGACCGTAGTTGACTGTCACCTTAAATAAACTTAACAAAGTTGAACAATTTGTGCCCATCTTAAAAATAGAGTTTAAATTGAGAGACTACATAGAAAGAAGTTCTTTTATAACAAAATGAACAAAAAAATTGATAAGGAGAAACATCCAATTTAACCATGTATTATCCTAATTTTTTTGAAAATAATGTATTCATTTTGTGATTTGTAATGGACGTGTGTGCACAAATCACAAATGTAAGAGTTAAGACCATCCTTGACTATGATACTGTGTTTTTGTGTTTGTGGTTCTTATTCACTAATTTACATCCTAAAAGAAACTAAGCTGAAAAAACAAAGTAGCATAAAAAAACCAAAATCTAGCCTTTAATCATCGCAACCACTGCTTACGATTTGACAAGCTGAATGAAACTAAAGTTCTGTATTATTATTGGCTTGATTGAGATTTTTGTGATTTATTAATTTGAAAGCTGGTTAGGGTTTTATGAAATTCAAATATGTCAAAATATAGCGATTTGTCAGATCTAGATATAGATCTAGTATATCTGATCTGGAGTTTTAAATCTGATTTTGGATCTAGGCTAGCAAAACTCTGCATATGTGTGTTGTAAGTTTGATAATATGCGAGATATGTTTGTTTGGTTAAGTTTTGATGTTTAGTTGTGATTTGCATATCTGTGTTTGAAAGATAGATGGCGTTAATTTTACTAATATGAAATTTTCTATTGGATCTGCGTGGGATCTATGTTGGATTTTTCGGGTGCTACTGCTCTAATACACATACGACAGCAGTAGTGTATCTATCTATGTTCTTCAAAAATAAAGGATCTTAAACATGGTGAAAATTAAACTGGACAATTTATATAGCTAAGATAAGCCGGAATCAAACTACATGAAGATGGCATGAGCAAATCATAAAAGTGGAAGCAAGTTGTTAAGTAGTTCATCGTATGAATTAAAAGGAGCTTGGCATAATGGAAAACAGTTGAATGAATCTATAGATGTTATTATCCAAAGTAGAGAGAAAAGTAGTACAAATCACCAACCTATGAATCGAAGAGCACACTCCCACGCTTCTAATTGATTACTCTCGTTGGGGTTAGAGGAACTTGGATCTCTACATCCTTATTCTTTGCACTCAATTTTTCTAAAAAACAACAAGGGTATTTATCGCTTTCTTTTCTTCTCTCCTCCGGGTCTCTCCTTTCCCCCTCCAAAAAGTCGTCCCCAAACTTGAGAGCCCAAAGAGCTCTTTAATAGTAAAAGAAAGCACCACGTGTCATGCTGTGATTGACGATGAGCATGACATGATTCTCTCTGATTGGTTGATCCTCAAGGATGCATCTGAAGCCTCCACCTGCAAAGTGGGTTGTTGAGTGGCTATGTTGGAGAGCTCTTGGTCGGTCCTGGGTCGAGCCTGATTTGGGCCAGGATGGATTAGGACCACATCAGTTTGCAGACTTGAGCTTCTGGGTTTGTGGACCGGCCTATTTCATTGTTGATCTGGTGGGCTAAAATAGTCTGGTGGGCCAGACTCTAATTATGGGGTTGACTTGGTGATGACTTGATATATACACATGTTTTTATCCACCATTCTTATACCGTTTGAGCCTCATTTCTCGTATCTTAGGCCAATTTCACGCTAGGTTGTTCTCGTTTGTGTTATTTCAAATCCTAGTACGTAATTGGAGGTTTGGGAGCGAGTTTCGGGTCGATTGGATGAAAGTTGGACGTCTGGCGAGAAGCTAAGGAATCCACACGGGCAGACCTACCAGCCACACGGTCGTGTGGTATGGCCGTCTGGAATCCAATTACGCGGCCAAGCCATACTAGCCGTGTATTGGACCCCTTGTGGTCGTGTGGAAATTCCAGGGAGCTCACATGGTCAGGCTGGAAATCCACACGGCCGTGCGCTTCTGGCCGTGCAGCGTGCCTGAAGACCACTTAATTGAAACGCGGCATTTTCACATCCACACGGGCAGACTGGAAAGCCACACGGCCGTGTGGCCTGGCCGTGTGGTCACGAAATTCTGGGTTTTAACCCAATTCAGAGCCTAAGCAGAGGGAATCGATTTTCTGGAGCAAAAACAGAGCCCTAGAGAGAGAAAGTGCGAAGAACACCCCCTAAGAGTGGTTTTGGAGCTGGGTTTCATCAATCAAGCTTGGAAATCATCCTTGGAGTGAAGATCATCATCCCAGAGCAGATTCTTCCCATCTTGATGAGTATGAATGCTTTGTTTGCTGTTTCCCTCTCTCTCTCTCTCTCTCTCTCTCTCTCTCTCTATGGAGTAGAACCCTCTCTCATTTGGGTATGAAGAACCCTAGTTCTACGTGTTAGGGGATCATTGTTGACGTTTGGATTGTGATATTTTTTTGATTATAATCGATTGAAGTCTTTTGATTGAGTCAATTGAAGCCTGATCATCTTTTGTTGATTTCTGCTACAACCTGAGATAGATAGAATCTTATTAGGTTGTTACAGCTTCTTCAATCGGTAGTAGTGAATCGATTATACGAGAGTTAATTGATTCACTGCTTTGTACTGGAATTCAGTTCCAGTAGTGGAGTTCTGTGTTCATAGCCTCAGCTTTCTATCCCGGTGAAGACTAGTCGCCTGCAGGGTAGTTTGACTGAGAGGGCTTGGTCGGCTTAAGAGATTCCAAGCTACTGTGGGATCTTCCACGGTATAATCAACAGTAAAGAAACCAAAAGTAATTACAATTATGACCTAACTAAGGAACTAGGGGGACTCATTCCCGAGTGACTCTTCCCTTGCTTAAGAAAACCGAACAATTTCCTGCTTTCTTACTACTTTTAGTTAAAATCACAATCACTCGACTTAGTTTGCTAGATAATAAATAATCACGGAGTAGGCAGTAGATCTAGGCCCCGGGTTGACAAATAGAGCTTGCCACTTATTGCATTTCCAGAATGCGATTACATTTGGTCGCAGTTTGGTGTTGTGTTTTAGCGTGTCACTTGGGCTTGAGCTAACTGATCTCTTTTTTTTTTAAAGTTGATGTTGTTGGTTTCGGGCTCTCAAACGGTGACATGGATTTGAGAAGACATAGCCCATTGTATTAGGAATGGAAATTGTGTGTATAGTTGTGTAACTGACACGCTAAAACACAACACCTAACAATGGCCAAGTGTAACCAATGAAAGGGACTGCAGTATAGTGGCACAAGTAATAAATATCGAATCCACGGGTCTCTAGAGTTACTATTACTCAGCTTCAGTTCATTATCTAGCAAACTAGATTAAGGATTGATTAACTAAACTACTCTACTAACTAAACTAAGTAAAACTACTAATTACAGTTTGGGAACTCACTTAGGTATGATTCCCCCTAGCTCCTCGATTAGGTCCAAGTTGCAATTACCTTTGGTTGATCTACTGTTGATTAAACTGCGGAAGATCCTAAATTAGCTTGGAATCTCTTAAGCTGACCAAGCCCTCTCAGACAGAATACCAGGCAGGCGACTAGCCTTCACCGGGATAGACTGCTAAGGCGATTCACACAAATCTCCACTACTGGAATGAATTCCAGTACAAAGCAGTGAATTGGTTGACTCTCGCACAACCAATTCACCACTATCAATCAAGGAAGCTCTCTTAACCTAATCAGATTCTATCTATCATAGGTTAAAGCAGAAATCAAGAGAATTTGATCAAGATTCAATTGACTCAATAAATCATGCCTCAATCGATTATAATCAAACAATATAGCATCCAAAACTTCATACAAGAAAGATCCTAACACATGGAACTAGGGTTCCTCAAAACCTAAGTGAAGGGAAGTTACTCCATAGAGAAGAGAGAGACTGCAGAAATCTGATCTAGATCTTCAATCTCCATCTCCAAGCTTGATTCCCGAGCTCCAATGGCGAAGAAATCCTCCAAAATAGCTCCAAGAATGTTCCCAAGTCGCTCTCTCTCTCTAGGGTTCGTCCCTTGGGTGTTTGGGAACCAAAACCCAGCTCTCCCTTTCCTTTGGCTCGAATCTGCCTCAAAAACCCGATTCTGGGTGAATTACGGGCTGAATTACGGTCGTAATTCTTCCATGCCCGTATTTTGCCCAAAACACGCGTTTTGGTTAAGTTTCAGCGCACCCAAAGCTCCTCTCGGCAGTGAAAATACGGGCATGGGAGACCAAATTACGGTCGTAATTCTCCTGCCCGTAATTCTTCCTCTGCTCCTGTTCAAAGCTTCGTTTCTCCCTCGTTCGGACTCCAAATCAGTCGCCGTTTGAACCCAGACGCTCGTAGTCTCATCCTCTTTCTTTTCATAACAAACTTATATGATAATTTGTCCATAATATGAGGTAGAAATCAATTATTCCTCAGGTCATGCTCGTGTTTCTTCTCCCGAATTGCCAAATGATCTCCGATTGACTTGAAACTTGCGCCTACGCTTCACTTTATATGCTAGGACCTTAAATGTGACAATGGAACACAACCTAGCATAAAATAGTACAAGAAAGCAAAAACTCAAGCCAAAATGATCAAGAAACGAGGGTGCAAACATGTGCAAATACGATGTTATCAAATTCCCCCACACTTAACCGTTTGCTTGTACCCAAGCAAACCTAACTCAAACCAATGCAGCTCTCCAGACCTCTATAGCAACAAACAACCCCGATCGTCGGTAGAGGATTTCCTAGATCATATAGCAGCTTACGAGGTCAACTGGTCTTCCAAGATGTTCCCTATCTCTCTCAATGCGAGTACTAGATTCAAGCCAGGATCATGAGAAGAAGTAGAAGTAAGACAGTCAGTTCATGGACAAAGGGACTCACAACACTCACAACCAAGGACTCGTTGTACCGGGGTGCTCTTTCACTTCATTTCACCGTTGGAACCCCTTTTTCACTTTCACTTTACTTCTTTTTTTATCTTTCTCATTCACTTAGCGGGGGTTCCAACTGCGGTCTTTTGCACGGTCAACCCTTATTAGTCGAGTAAGAGCAATTTCTGTACATCTGGCGCTCGCCAGAGTACTTCTTTGAACTCCTTTTCCTCAACTCGTGTGGAGGGTCAATGAAATTAAGGGGGGTCAGAAGCTCTATCCGTGCCCTTAAAAACACATCCTCAAGTAGGCAAACCGTTCAACGGGTGGAAGTTTTACTTGTACTAGAGACAACTTAGCTTCACCTTGTAGGAGTACCCCACTAAGGATCACTAAAATCTCTTCCAAAACCCGATTTTGTGCAATGAACGGTGCCGCACACGTTGGGCTTACCCCATGTTTAAGATTTAATGATTTTGACATGGAGGACCAACTGCTTCCCATTTTCCATATGAGCACCCTGTTCGATACACGAGTCCATAACACAATCCAAACAGAGTCACCATTACCACATGAAGTCAACGGTCTTAGCTCCACAAATTCACAAAATCAACTGACACAGCAGAGAGCTAGATAGGAAAAATCTTATACTTCAACATCCTCCATAGTGCTACACTACCTCACTAGGTTGCACATTACTATAGAGTCTGTCAATTCAAAGCATACTGAGCAGGCAATTTGCATGGAAACACGTACTTGGAGCCCTCAAATCGAAATTTGGACAGTGGACTAGGCTCCAAGCACAAAAACAGCAAACATTCACCCGCATACATAATCGAACACCCCCCACACTTAAGCACGACATTGTCCTCAATGGAGGAAAGATAAGGAGGGTAGAATGAAGTTACCAGATCAAGGGTGAATGATGATGTACAGGTCAGGCGGTGCATTCCAGGAAGAGAGAGTAATCAGAACACAAACACCACACAAAATCTCACAAAGGTTGAGTTATTGACTCTAAAATCAAATAACAAAACTGACTCAACCGAGGATAAATAGAGAAAGAAATGCAAACCGACTGGTTGGGTTGCCTCCCAACAAGCGCTTCTTTCACGTCGTGAGCCGGACGATGGCTCCTAAGTTTCGGTCCATGCTAGAACCTCCTTGAAGTTGAGGTTCTCATCTATGAGGTGGAGTCTCAAGTCACAAGCAGGTGGTGTGGCAGGTGATGAAGGCTCGTGCACTTGATGCAGATGAAGTCTCCACCCTCGAGACCTCTTCTTCTCTTCTCTCATCTCATTGCCCCAAACCAGATAAGACAGCATCGATTGGCCACCATCACGTCCACCAAGAGGGACCGATGTCGATGTGGCCTTGGTCTGGCAAAGAGACACTGCAAATGGGTCATTGCCAAGCAGCTCCTCGAAGTTTGGTGGAGATATCACATGTAACTCATGGTCGGTGCAGGCCTCTTCCACCTTAACTCCGTCCTCAGCCTGGACGCCAATTTCTTCTTCAACCTCCCTTTCTTCTTCATGTGGTATCACCCCTGGGAAATGATCAAGAACTCCTCCTGCTTCACTTTCGTCATCCTCCACAACTTCTTTCTGCACCCTTTCTTGCTCTTCTTCTTCTAGCACGGATTGGAGAGCAAGTTGCCAAGCAATTTCTTTCATGAGATCTTCTTGCATCTCCTCACTCATGCCCGCCTCTTCAAAGCTCAGTTTGGGATGTGGGAAGGTGTGGTCGGCTACGACAGGACATTCCTGATCATGATCATCACGGGAGCTCTCCGTGACAACTTCAGTGTGCTCCAAAATGTCCTTGTAGCCTTCTTCTTCCTCCTCCTCTTCTATTATAGCAGCAGAAGGGTGATCTGGAGCAGGTTGTGCACAAGATCGCTCAAGATCATCGACGCTCTTCTTAAGGCTTAGGAGGATCTCCTCTGTTTCACGATAGGCTTGGGTACAAAGATCCATCCTAGACAATGATCTCTCACTGTCTCGAGCAAACTGCTCCATGAGAAGCCTCAATTCATAGTTTGGATCTGGTTGTGGAGTGTAGCATGGCTCTGCAGAATGGCCTGTGAAGGCCGCCATGGGTAACTCCAGCTCCGATGGCCCCTCTGGTTGTGGGAGAAAGTCTTCTTGGTAATGAGGTTGTTCTTGATATGCCCAGGGGTCTGGTTGTTCTCCGTAGTAAGGGGGTTGGTACTGGAACCCGAATCCATAGTCTTCTCCTCCTTGATTGCTCCAGGGGGTCTCGGGGTAATACCACTCGGATGGTGGTGGATACCCCCAATGATTGGAGAAGCCATGAGGATCCATGATTCAGATCTGCACCAACAAAAACAAAAACACCCAAGTGAAAAGCAAGGGTAGAAAAAGAAAAAAAAAACACTAAAGTAACAAACTTCTGCCTTTCCTAATAATCTAGAAAGTCCCCGGCAACGACGCCAAAAATTTGACACGCTAAAACACAACACCTAACAATGGCCAAGTGTAACCAATGAAAGGGACTGCAGTATAGTGGCACAAGTAACAAATATCGAATCCACGAGTCTCTAGGGTTACTATTACTCAGCTTCAGTTCATTATCTAGCAAACTAGATTAAGGATTGATTAACTAAACTACTCTACTAACTAAACTAAGTAAAACTACTAATTACAGTTTGGGAACTCACTTAGGTATGATTCCCCCTAGCTCCTCGATTAGGTCCAAGTTGCAATTACCTTTGGTTGATCTACTGTTGATTAAACTGCGGAAGATCCTAAATTAGCTTGGAATCTCTTAAGCTGACCAAGCCCTCTCAGACAGAATACCAGGCAGGCGACTAGCCTTCACCGGGATAGACTGCTAAGGCGATTCACACAAATCTCCACTACTGGAATGAATTCCAGTACAAAGCAATGAATTGGTTGACTCTCGCACAACCAATTCACCACTATCAATCAAGGAAGCTCTCTTAACCTAATCAGATTCTATCTATCATAGGTTAAAGCAGAAATCAAGAGAATTTGATCAAGATTCAATTGACTCAATAAATCATGCCTCAATCGATTATAATCAAACAATATAGCATCCAAAAATTCATACAAGAAAGATCCTAACACATGGAACTAGGGTTCCTCAAAACCTAAGTGAAGGGAAGTTACTCCATAGAGAAGAGAGAGACTGCAGAAATCTGATCTAGATCTTCAATCTCCAACTCCAAGCTTGATTCCCGAGCTCCAATGGCGAAGAAATCCTCCAAAATAGCTCCAAGAATGTTCCCAAGTCGCTCTCTCTCTCTAGGGTTCGTCCCTTGGGTGTTTGGGAACCAAAACCCAGCTCTCCCTTTCCTTTGGCTCGAATCTGCCTCAAAAACCCGATTCTGGGCGAATTACGGGCTGAATTACGGTCGTAATTCTTCCATGCCCGTATTTTGCCCAAAACACGCGTTTTGGTTAAGTTTCAGCGCACCCAAAGCTTCTCTCGGCAGTGAAAATACGGGCATGGGAGGCCAAATTACGGTCGTAATTCTCCTGCTTGTAATTCTTCCTCCGCTCCTGTTCAAAGCTTCGTTTCTCCCTCGTTCGGACTCCAAATCAGTCGTCGTTTGAACCCAGGCGCTCGTAGTCTCATCCTCTTTCTTTTCATAACAAACTTCCATGATAATTTGTCCATAATATGAGGTAGAAATCAATTATTCCTCAGGTGGAATGGAGTGTTGAAGAGAGCAAATGCATCACCAATGAGCAGATCCAATCAAAGTGACGTGGTAAGTAAATTTTTTATGTGAAATATGAATTTCTGTGATAATGTTTTTATTTAATCAAGTTAATATTTATTTACATTTTTTGAACTACTTCTCTAGCCAGGGCCGTCCCATGAAATTCGGAGGCCCTGTCCGACAATTTAAAATGTGGTCCCAAAAGTTTTTATCACAAATTTATTTTAAAAAAAGTTTATTAAATAATAATAAAAATTACATAAGTTCAGAAAATGGTTACAAAAGTTATAAGTATTTAGATGTTGGATGATTTTGGGAAGTTGAGAAATTATGCGGAAAAAGAAACAGTGAGTCGTTAAATACTCTAACTTTTAGTTTAAATTCATCAAACAACTCCCAGCTCAGTGGTTGAATCTCCTTTTATTTAAAAGAAGGTTTGTGGTTCGATTCCCGTCCCTGCCGATGGCTGCCCTTGTAAATGTGATTTTGGTATGGGCCTTGCCAGCTCTAGTGGGTGCAGCTCTGGCCCACTTATGATTTATTGACACGCTAAAACACAACACCTAACAATGGCCAAGTGTAACCAATGAAAGGGACTGCAGTATAGGCAAGTTTAATTATCAACCCGGGGTCTAGATCTACTGCTTACTCCGTGATTCTCTATTATCTAGCAAACTAAGTCGAGTGATTGTTGTGAAAAGTAAAAGCAACAAGAAAGCAGTAAATTGTTCGGGTTTCTAAAGCAGGTAAGAGTCACTCGGGATTGAGTCCCCCTAGCCCCTTAGTTAGGTTCAATTGCAATTCCCTGGGTTGATTTACTGTTGATTAGACTGCGGAAGATCCGACAGTAGCTTGGAATCTCTTAAGCTGACCAAGCCCTCTCAGTCCAACTACCCGGCAGACGACTAGTCTTCACCGGGATAGAAAGCTGAGGCTATGAACACAGAACTCCACTACTGGCGTCAAGAACACCAGTACAAAGCAGTAAACTGGCTAACTCTCGTATAGCCAATCTCCTACTATCGAATGAAGAGGCTCTAACAACCTAATCAGATTCTATCTATCTCAGGTTGAAGCAGAAATTGAGACAAGCTGATCAGACTCAAATCAATTCATGAAACATGCGTCATTCGATTAAAATCAAGCAGTAATGTCATCCCAAGTCATTACAATCAAATCCCTAACACAAGGAACTAGGGTTCTTCATACCCAAGTGAGAGAAGGGTTCTACTCCATAGAGAGAGAAGAGAAAACAAGAATCGGATTAGTCATACTCATAACGATGAGGATAATCTGCTCCGGGACGATGATTTTCACTCCTATGACGATCTCCAGGCTCGATTCGATGAAATCCAGCTCTAGGACAGCTTCTAGGATGTGTTCTTCGCACTTTCTCTCTCTAGGGCTCTGTTTTTGCTCTGAAAACACGATTCTCTCACTTTTGGCTCGGATTAGGCTTTAAAACCGACTTTCCCGAGTTGCACGGCCAGGTGCACGGCCGTGCACAACACCATTCTGGCCGTGCACCTTCAAAACGCACCGTATCAATTATTCGGCCTTCATCCACCTTGCACGGCCAGACGCACGGCCGTGCAAGCTTCAAGCCTGCCCGTGCATGGCCTCGACATGAGGTGCACGGCCAAATGGCTCAAGTGCACGGCCGTGCAGCCTCCTGGTCTGCCCGTGCACTCCCCAAACAGCTAGCCCTTCGCCCGTTCTGCGTCCAATCGACCCCAGACTCGCTCCTAAGCCTTCATTCACGTACTAGGACCTGAAATAACACAAACAAGCACAACCTAGCGTGAAATCGGCCTAAAACACGAGAATCAACACCTCAAACGGTGTAAGTATGAGGGTAAAAACATGTGTAAATGACGGTCTATCAAACTCCCCCACACTTAACCGTTTGCTTGTCCCCAAGCAAACCAAGTCAGACACTAAGTAAGCTTACATATTTCAATCAACCAACATTGGGGACAAGTCATAAAGGCACAAAACACGTGAATCGCACTGGTTCTCAAACATCAATACATGCACAACCTCACTAACAACCTAGACAACCACCACAAAGGACATTCGAGTGCAGCAAATCGAGTAAAGGAAGAGTCTCCCGTCTGTTCACTGGCCAACCTAGACTTGATTCAACCACTTACTCAAAACAGTCAACTCATGCATCCAACTCAAGACATCAGAATAGAGACCGAGCAATCTAGGTCCTCACCGGGGTACAAGAGCATATAGAAAATGAAAATGAATCACTCACTCTCGACCAGTGGGGTCAGGACAATTTTGATGCGAAAGATGCACATGCTATTTCTCTCAATACCTATCATCTCTTCACCATGATGGCAGCCTCTAAATGCTAGAGTTCACATATGGGGTGTCACCACTAACTAATCAGGAGGTCTTAGACACAGGTTCAAATGACTGGCTAGGGTCTTGGACATGGGGAAAAGGCCTTTTAGGTGGTGGAAGTATTCATAGCAAAAGGTTCCACATTTCCCAAACACACAATCACAGTCAACAACCCAGTATTTTCTTTCTGCTATCCTGCATTACTCAATATCTTAAGAGCACAAGAGCGAAGGAGGCATAAACATCAGCATTTCCAAGCCAGACTGCTAAGAAACACTACTTACTGGGCATTATTCAGATTTTTGGTAGTGGCTCTCTTTTGCTTTCAATTTTTCTTTTGTTTTTCTTTTATTTTTCTTTTCATTTCTTAAGAGAGCCACCACTTCTGCATAAATTTCAAACACCTGCCCAACTTTTAAGCACTACCTCCAACACTCACATAGACTTAAGCAGAAACAGCAGAGAATATGTAAAAACCACTCTGTGGAACCTTCTAAAAGATGCAACAAGGGTGATTTTTTTCATTATAGACCAAAAGAAAAGGATAACACACGGCTCAAAGGGGCTGACTAGGGGATATGACACATCAGGACAGTCAGTTTTTGGGCGTGGGCTAATCCTATGCCCCCATCATCTTAGCTAGTGACAACGTGAATGCTACACATCATGGAAGAGGGATCTATCGCACAAGAAAGAAACGAGCAGGCTCAAATCTCACATGGCTACCTATATGCTCTATCTCACATTCTGATACCCTGAACTAGATGCATAAACGACTGTCAAGAACAAGTAATCAGATCAAGTCACAGTTGGCAAGCAAACAGTTGAAAAACTGAACCCCTACATCGTTCTACTGCACATCTCAGTCCTCATCATAGGTTGTCCTAGTCGCAAACAGGTTGTCATGCATTAATCCGAAAACCAATCAATTCATCCATCAAAACACAGTGCCAATATGATCAAACAGCAGTACTTGAAGCCCTCAAATCGTAAGATTCGGACAGTGGACTAGGCTCCAAGCACCATCAAAAATATTCCAACCGATACAAAACATCCCCCCACACTTAAGCACGACATTGCCCTCAATGGAGTAGAGGGAAAGATAAGGGGAACGATGTTACCGGGTAAGAACACTGCTGGGGGACTGGAAGTGGACCAGTCAGCGAGAAACGAACGGGGGAAGTGGTCAATACTGCACAAACGAACATCAGAAACACTAGCACACTGGCGTTAGGGATAAGTGTTAGCCCAGACGGCTACATCAAACCACAAAGGAAAAAACCAAAAGCAAAAAAAAAAACAAACGACAAAAATTTCAAGCTCCGCACACATGGAGCAAACACTCAAAAGTCTAAAAAAAACAAACAAAAATAAACACAATGAGACGGGCAACGAGTACAGCCTACTCGTCGCCAAGATCGTCGAGATCGATGTCGTTCATGAACGCATCATCATCAGCAGCGCCAGCAGCTCCATCATCACCGTCAGCTGGGGCCGCACGGGCAGGCACGCACGCCCGTGCATGGCTTGCCTTTGCCCGTGCAGGCCGACACGGCCTGGCCGAGGACATCGCACGGCCGTGCATATCACACATTTGGCCGTGCGGTTAGTGCCGAGAGCTTGCACGGCCAGGGGGTGATTTCCGCACGGCCGTGCAACACGCACTTCTGGCCGTGCACGTTGCACCGAGAGCTTGCACGGCCAGGGAAAATTTTGGCACGGCCGTGCAAGTTGGTGGCCTGGCCGTGCACAGTTCTGGAACCCCGAATTCAACCTGTTTTCACTCAAAAACGACAATTGACTCTGGATCAACGTCTCAAGACTCAAAAACACACAAAATCAAAGGAAAAAGAGTAAGAAAATGCAAACCTCGGTGGGGTTGCCTCCCCACAAGCGCTTCTTTACCGTCTTTTAGCTGGACGCCAGTATGGATGCTCAGGGAAGTGTAGGATCAGGTGCCTTCAAGAGCGGATCCACATCGCTCTTGAGGTACAGCTTCAAATGGTGGCCATGCACGCGATGAATGTGGCCACCAGCATTTGCCAGCTCGACTTGGCCATCCGGTAGGATGCAAGTGAGTGAATACTCGGATGGCCAAGGTGGGGGCGGGACCAACTCATAGTGGTCTCCGGCTTTCTTTCGAGCAGGCTTAGCTGCCTGCAGTTTCGGCCGCCACTCCTCCTTGATCTGTTCTTTGGATGACGGGGTGGTCCGGAGTGGCGGCGAAGGTGTGGGAGGCGGTTCCTGCAAAATAGGCAGCACAGAAGGATACACGACAGACTCGTGCTCCTGGTGAGATACAACATGCAGAGGTAGCGAAGCAGGTATAGTATCAGCAACAGAAAACGTTATTCGCTCCTCGCCATCTCTCAAAACTAAGGTCCCATCATGCACATCTATGAGAGCCTTGGCGGTGGCCAGGAAAGGCCTTCCCAGTATAAGAGGCACTTCTGTGTCCTCACTGATGTCCAGGATAACAAAATCCACAGGATATGTGAATTTGCCAACCTTGACCAGAAGGTCTTCCACTATACCCCTAGGATGCACTACCGATCTGTCAGCTAATTGAAGGGTCATCCTAGTAGCACGGGGTTCACCTAGGCCTAGTTTCGTGAACAATTTGTATGGAATAACATTGATACTAGCACCTAAATCCGCCAAGGACTTCTCTACATGCAATTTATCAATAGAGCACGGGATAGTAAAACTACCTGGGTCCTTTTTCTTCTGCGGAAGCTTGTTCTGCAGAATAGCCGAGCACTCCTCGCTGAGCTCCACAGTGGCCAGCTCACTCAGCTTCTGCTTCTTTGAGAGAAGCTCCTTCAAAAAATTCGCATACTTCGGCATTTGCGATAGTGCCTCCAGGAAGGGCACTTGGACATTCAGCTTCTTAAGCATTGCCATGAAGTTCTCGAACTCTGTCTCCAGCCTGTCTTTGTGCAACCGAGTAGGGAAGGGGAGTTTAGGGACATACTCCTTTACTACTGGTTGCGGTTTAGGTGCAGGCACCTCAACCTCCTTCTCAACTTCTTGTTCAATCGCTGGAGATGCTGCAACAGGGCTTTCTCTCTCCGGTTCCCGAGCAGGGGGATCCACAGTCATCTTGCCACTCCTGGTCATGATGGCATTGCAGCTCTCATTCGGGGTCGGCGGGTGAGGAATGGTCTGCGCTGGTAGAGTACCAGGAGCCCTTTTAGCCACTGACTGGGCCACGCTCCCCAGCTGGGTCTGGATATCCTGCAAAACAGCCTGTGTATTCCTCTGACCAGCTTCCAGGGCCAGGAGTTGACCCGAGGCCTTCTCCATGAACTGCTCAAAGGTGTTGAATTTCTGAGCACTAACACTGGCAAGAGAACCCACCAAGTCCCGCAGTTCAGCCATCTGATCATTCTGCACTGGGGCAGCAGGGGGCTGCACCTGGCTGCTGGAATTGCCCCTGTCTGGGCTGATATGGTGGCCTCTGGAAGCCCGGTGGTCCCTGTGGAGCTGGTGGTCTGGGATTTGGCCCAGCCCAGGAGAAGTTAGGATGCTGGCGCCACCCCTCATTGTACGTGTTGCTGTAGGGGTCATTGCGCCTGACATTGTTGATGAAGTTCACCTGCTCCTGGGGTGTGGTCGATTCCTTCATCGCCTGGCAGTCTTCCACCATATGATGGGTGCTCTCGCACCACTGGCAGAGCATCGCCTGCTGCTGTCCGGTCCCTGGAATCATCCCGGAACGATCGATAGCTGAGACCAGCTTCGATACTACCTGCACCAAATCAGATGACTGGGTGCCCACAGCATGCACACCCCGGCCTGGTGCTCTCCTCGATCTCCTGGCAGTGCCCCAATCATAACCATTCTCCGCCATCTCTTCAAAGAGTTGATTCAGCTGTGGCGGGGTTTTTGTCAGCATGTTCCCGCCACAAACCGAATCGATCAGCTGCTTGTCCTCCGGGAAGAGGGCGTGATAGAAGGTTCCCACCTTGAACGCATCGTTGAAACCATGATTGGGACACCTGAGGAAAAGGCTGTTGTACCTCTCCCATGCATCCCTGATGGTCTCATCCTCATCCTGAGCAAAATGTGTAATCTGCTTCTGCAGGTCAGCTGTCTTGGATGGAGGATGGTAGCGGGTGAGGAACTTGTCCGCCAGGTTGGCGAACGTGGTGATGGAGCCCGGAGGTCGAGTGTCTAGCCACTCCTTCGCCTGCCCCTCCAGAGTGAAAGGGAAGTACCGCAGCTGGATGGCATCTGCTGGGACCCCATTGATCTTGATTCCATCGATGAGCTCGTGGAATCGCCTGAGATGTGATCGAGGGCACTCTCCCTCCTTACCACGGAACACTACTGAACCGCGCAGCATGGTGATCACGGAGGTGCTCACCTCAAAGTTGTTGGCTGGGACCTGAGGGTGTTGAATAGGTGACCTCATGTCCGCAGCCCTAGCGGTCTAGTAGGATCCCATGGTCTGCTCCCCGGGGATCACATTGTTGTTCTGCGGATCACCCATCTCGCCTTCTTCTTCTTCTCCGATCTGTAGTTGTGACAGCGCCTTCTCCGCAGCCAGTCGCGCCTTTAGAACCCGCTTGGAGTTCCTGCAGGTTCGTTCAAGCTCCTGGTCAAGTGGTAGTAGATCTCCCGACTGGCTACGGGTCATGCACTACCTGCACACAGTCAGCAGAAACAACCCGTGAAGGCACACAGGTGGAAAAGAAAAATGCAATAAAGAAAAATCTAGAGTAACAAATTATCACGTTTCTCCAATAACCTAGAGGTTCCCCGGCAACGGCGCCAAAAACTTGACACGCTAAAACACAACACCTAACAATGGCCAAGTGTAACCAATGAAAGGGACTGCAGTATAGGCAAGTTTAATTATCAACCCGGGGTCTAGATCTACTGCTTACTCCGTGATTCTCTATTATCTAGCAAACTAAGTCGAGTGATTGTTGTGAAAAGTAAAAGCAACAACAAAGCAGTAAATTGTTCGGGTTTCTAAAGCAGGTAAGAGTCACTCGGGATTGAGTCCCCCTAGCCCCTTAGTTAGGTTCAATTGCAATTCCCTGGGTTGATTTACTGTTGATTAGACCGCGGAAGATCCGACAGTAGCTTGGAATCTCTTAAGCTGACCAAGCCCTCTCAGTTCCAACTACCCGCCCGACGACTAGTCTTCACCGGGATAGAAAGCTGAGGCTATGAACACAGTAACTCCACTACTAGCGTCAAGAACACCAGTACAAAGCAGTAACTGGCTAACTCTCGTATAAGCCAATCTCCTACTATCGAATGAAGAGGCTCTAACAACCTAATCAGATTCTATCTATCTCAGGTTGAAGCAGAGAATTGAGACAAGCTGATCAGACTCAAATCAATTCATGAAAACATGCGTCATTCGATTAAAATCAAGCAGTAATGTCATCCCAAGTCATTACAATCAAATCCCTAACACAAGGAACTAGGGTTCTTCATACCCAAGTGAGAGAAGGGTTCTACTCCATAGAGAGAGAAGAGAAAACAAGAATCGGATTAGTCATACTCATAACGATGAGGATAATCTGCTCCGGGACGATGATTTTCACTCCTATGACGATCTCCAGGCTCGATTCGATGAAATCCAGCTCTAGGACAGCTTCTAGGATGTGTTCTTCGCACTTTCTCTCTCTAGGGCTCTGTTTTTGCTCTGAAAACACGATTCTCTCACTTTTGGCTCGGATTAGGCTTTAAAACCGACTTTCCCGAGTTGCACGGCCAGGTGCACGGCCGTGCACAACACCATTCTGGCCGTGCACCTTCAAAACGCACCGTATCAATTATTCGGCCTTCATCCACCTTGCACGGCCAGGCGCACGGCCGTGCAAGCTTCAAGCCTGCCCGTGCATGGCCTCGACATGAGGTGCACGGCCAAATGGCTCAAGTGCACGGCCGTGCAGCCTCCTGGTCTGCCCGTGCACTCCCCAAACAGCTCGCCCTTCGCCCGTTCTGCGTCCAATCGACCCCAGACTCGCTCCTAAGCCTTCATTCACGTACTAGGACCTGAAATAACACAAACAAGCACAACCTAGCGTGAAATCGGCCTAAAACACGAGAATCAACACCTCAAACGGTGTAAGTATGAGGGTAAAAACATGTGTAAATGACGGTCTATCATGTACTGAGTTTCCTGATAGTAGAGGGACTCCCAGATAAACGAACAGGGAAAGAACCCAACTGATAACCATATCTATCTGCTCTAGCCTTACTTTCCTCAATGCTCAGACCCCCAAAGTAAATCTCACATTTACTTGGGTCAGATTAAGACCAGAAATCAATCTGAATTTAGATAACACTGTCTGTAATCCTGAATGCCTTGGTTTGAAGCATCCGAGAAGACCAATAGGTCATCAGCAAAGCAGAGATGTGTTCGAGAAATCCCTTTACACATAGGATGATAGGGAAATAGCTTGGCAGCAGCAGATTCATCAAGTAGACATGAGAAAATTTCCATAGCAATAGAGAATAGATATGGAGAAAGGGGATCTCCTTGCCTAAACCCTTTCTTTGCTGGGAAGTAACCCACTAATCCACCATTAAAAACAATCACTGAGCATAGGGGTTCCCACACACATCTGAATCCATTTCACAAACCTTTCAGGGATATTCATACACTTTAAAACTTGAAATATAACCTCCAGTCAACTGAATCAAAAGCCTTCATCAAGTCTATTTTGATAGCAAATCTAGGAGATATGTTCTGGTTAGAGTATCTACTAACTAATCATGTGCTAACAAAATGTTTTCTCCTATCAACCTTCCTTTAACAAAGGCAGTCTGGTTTTTACTAATCAGAAAAGGAAGGAGAGGGCTTAATCTTTGTGCAATAAGCTTTGAGATAGGTCTGAAACTTTTCATTTCATCAGGATTAGCAACCTTAGGAATCAGAGCCAAAACTATTGCATTATAGGCCTAGGAATTTTGTCTTGTTCAAAATAGTATCTAATGGCAGAGCATACCTCAGGGCCTATCAAGGGCCAAGCATAATGGAAAAAATCAGCTGAGAATCCATCTGGACCTGGGCTCTTGTCAGCATTCATTGCAAAAATAACCCCCTTAATTTGCTCATCTGTAAATGGTTCACAAAGACTTTCAGCCTGCTCATCAGATAATTTCCTCCTCAGTAACTCATTGAAGTATCATCAGTTTGAGGAACAACTCTGAATCTTCATTACCCAGTAACCTTTGATAGAATCTTACTGCTATCTGGGCCATCTCCTCTGTTTCAGTGACTTTAGCTCCTTCTTCATTCTTAAGGACTCTTATTGTATTTCTTCTGTTTCACTCTAACTGCATGGTGAAAGAAAGCTGAGTTCATGTCTCCTGTCCTAAGCCAGTTTTCCCTGGATTTCTGCTTGTAAAAACACTCCTCAGCATCCATCAATATTTTTCAACTCTAGCCCCAGTTTATTCTCTGCCTCAAACAAATATGGCGTTGGTGTATTAAGAGCTGCTGCTGAATAACAGCATACTCTTGTTCCTTCTCCCTCACTCTTTCAGACAATTTAAGCTCTTCCCTATTAAGCTTCCTCAGTAAGTTCTTCAAATTCTTCAGTTTCTGACTTACTCTAACTAAGGGATGACCTGTAACATTGCTTCTCCAAGCCTCCTCCAGCAATTCATCAAACTTAGGATGCTTAGTCCAGAATTTAAAGAATTTAAAAGGCTTTGGGATCGACTTAACCTCCACTTCAGTATCAACATACATTGGGCAGTGATCTGACACTCTTGGAGTCTGAAAATGCACCTTGCTATCTTTCATAGAATCAAGCAATGAGAAATTCACCAATACCCTGTCCAATCGTTGGCAATTGGGTTAGCTGCCTGTTTGTTAAACCAAGTAAACCAAGGCCCTGTGGCCTGATGCTCCTCCAATTCTAGGTCATTTATCCATGTATCAAATAAGGTCATAGAACCATCCACTCTTGGAGAATTTGAAGCTTCAGAGGGGTTTCTGATTTCATTAAAATCACCATCACTATCCAGGGGGCAGAAGAAACTTTATCCTTTTATGTCACTGAACAGAATCTGTCTTTGATTTTCATCATTGGCTGTATAAACAACTGTCCCAAAGAAAGGCTTTGTCCCCCCCACATAAACTGAACAAACTGATCTGAAGAATGCAAAACTGTAAGTGGGATATCATGTTCCAGACCAACCAAATTTTCCCCAAACCAGTATCATTGTGCTTTAGTTTAGCCCCCCAGTCTGGGAATCTCTTTGCAACCAAACTCATCTGCCTCAGAAGCCCTTATTCGTGGCTCTAACATTGCTACTATATCTATATTATATTTGTTTATTTCTTCTGTAATGGTATATACTTACTATCAGCCTTAAATCCTCTAGTGTTCCATGTAATCAATCTCATTTCTTACCTCTTCCTTTTCCACCCTTCCCTCCTTTCTTGGGCTGTATAGGAATAAGAGGTGAGTCAACCCATATCTTCTTCCCTTTACTGGAGGCTTGATGTTCTCCTTATCTTTGCAATAGATTTCCCCCTTGAGTTTGCTGAGATTGACATCCTAGTCATTGGTGACTTATCAGCCTCAGCAACATGCCCAGAAGTTACAGAACTCCCACCCTGAAGTGGTGATCCCCTAACAATCGTGCAAAACTCAGAGGTGGGTTCACAATTAATGGAAGAGCCTGACTAGGGTGTTCCTCAATAGAAACTTCCTTTCCCACCTGATTTACACATTGAACCTCCTTCCAATCGCCTCTTGCATACTTTGTACATTATGCCCTGCACTTGGTCATCAATAACAACAACCACCTGTAAATCATTCTCAATATGCCCTGCTTGAGTACCTGATTCCGCATAAACCACTTCACTGTCAGCAGATTTGGTTTCCTTCACTCGCCATTCCTTTTGAAACCTCCCGATTACAACAATGTCCAAACACATTACACTTCGAGCACACACGAGGAAGCTGAAGATATTCCACTCCAACTTCAAATGCCGGGTCATTATCAGGATATAGCTTGATCTTGTCTGGAAATTCATAATCAGCTGCCAGCTCGACGCAAACCTTGAAAACCCCAATGATCCCCAAACCTGGTTTTTTTATCAGTCCAGAGAGTCTTCCCCAACGTACTAGCTACCCATTCAATTCCATCTTGACCTAGGTATTCTTCCAGTGGTAACCCCCAAATCTTCACCCAGATCGGCAATGACTCGACCCCAGGCACAATCGGCTGAATACCCGCGTCCATTACGAAAGAAGACGGAATCCCCCCAAAGTGCCATGGTCCAGACTTAAACACCCAACCGCAGGAAGAAATGATGGAATTGAAATACCAGCAACTTGGGACCAAACCGTGAGACACGTACCAGTCCATCTCTCCCCAAAGCGGTTAGCCCATGACTGGAGCTCCGCAACCTTCAAACTTTCCCGACGAATTGCCCTATCAAGGACATTTTCCATCGTTCCGCGCCCTTCTCCTTAATAGCCTGAGGAATCCGAAACCCATCCTTGATCTTCTCTGGCGGACGAAACGTAAGTCTCTCTCCGGAGCTACCGAGAACAATTGGGCCCAAGAAGTCGGTGAACCCTCGCCAGCCGGCGAAGGCGCCGATGGCGAGGTCGCCATCGCGAGAAGATTCCTACAGAGCGTTTTTTTCGACCGTGCATTTTCTATTATTACTTGTGTCACTATACTGCAATCTCTTTCATTGGTTACACTTGCCCATTGTTAGGTGTTGTGGAGGATGAGGAAGAAAGCAAAGAAGAGGTAGTTTTGATCTTTTCCAAGGAGAGAGACCACATTTTGAAGAAGGAAAGGGGGTTGAAGAAGCGAGTGGTGTCCAGGCTAAGGAGGAAGTTGAGGTGGAAGAGGCTTGTACGACCCTATAATACAAGTAATATCCCCACCAAACTTCGAGGAACTGCTTTGCAAGGAACCATTTGCAATGTCTATTTGCCAGACCAAGGCCACATTAACATTGGTCCCTCTTGGTGGACGCGATGGTGGTCAGCCGATACGGTTTATTTTTTTTGGCAATGAGATAAGAGAAGAAACGAAGAAGAGGTCTCGAGGGTGGAGACTTCAGCTGCATAAGTGCACGAGCCTTCATCACCTACCACACCACCTGCTCGTGACTTGAGACTCCACCTCATAGATGAGAACCTCAACTTCAAAGAGGTTCTAGCATGGACTGAAACTTAGGAGCTACTGTCCGGCTCACGACGTGAAAAGAAGAGCTTGTTGGGAGGCAACCCAACTAGTCGGTTTGTATTTCTTTCCCTAGTTATCCTCGGTTGAATAAGTTTTGTTCTTATTTAGAGTCAATAACTCAACCTTTGTGAGATTTGTGGGGTGTTTATGTTCCAACTACACTCTCCTCCTAGAATGCACCGCCTGCCCCGTCCACCGTCATTCACCCTTGATTTGGTAACTTCGTTCTACCCTCCTTATCTTTCCTCCATTGAGGACAATGTCGTACTTAAGTGTGGGGGGATGTTCGATATGTATGTGTGTGAATGTTTGGCTGTATGTGTGTGCTTGGATCCTAGCCACTGCCAAATTTTGATTTGAGGGCCAAGCACGTGTTCCTTGCAATGCCTGCTCATATGCTTTGAATTGACAGTCTTTATATTAATATGCAACCTAGGGAGGTAGTGTAGCACTGCATTTAAGAAGTCTCATTTCTTCTTCATATGTGTGGTTGATTGTGTGAATTAGTGATCTTAGGACCCTTGAATGTGTGGTATTGTGGACTATATACCTTTCATGGACTCCTGTATCATGTTAAAAAAAATAGGTGCTCTAAAAGTGCTTTTAAAATAACGTCTCCGTGCAGGAAGCGGGTGAAAGTGTGTAAGGGGAGACGAGAATCCGTTCCCAACTTCCACCTACTACCTCCAGCCCTCTTACATTTTTTCTCCGCATGAGGATCAAGACATCTGCTCCTGGCATATGGCCGGTAAGAGCCGGGCTCCCTCAAAAACCTTTTACTAGGTGGGAGCCCCGTTTTTGGGAAAAACAAAACAAGTTGGGACCCTTGGAAAAAAACAACAAAAAAAAAAGAAAGAAAAAAAGGGGTTCCAACCATATTCAAGAAGAAAATAGAGCACCATAAGAAAGTGAGTCCATGATCTTTCTATTTTTGAGAGTCCCTTTGTCCATGATTCATTTGTCCTCTGATCACTATTTGCCATGATGTCGTCTCGAGACTAGAGTTCTCGCCGAAGAAGCTAGGAGGTGCCTTGTGCGTTGGTTGACCTCGTAAGCTGCTAAATGATCTAGGAAGTCTACTACCGACGATCGAGGTTGAGTGTTGCTGGAAAGGTCCGGAGTGTTGCATTGGTTTGAGCCAGGTTTGCTTGGGGACAAGCAAACAGTAAAGTGTGGGGGGATTTGATGACTCGATATGACACATGTTTTTCCCTCCACTTATTGATCGTTTAAGCTGCATCATCTCTTTCTGACCTATTTACGATAGGTTGTATTCCTTTGTCACATTTCAGGTCCTAGTGAGTAAAGGGAGGCATAGGCGCAAGTTTCAAATCAATCGGATATCAATAGGCGATTCGGGAGAAGAAACTCGGGCATGACCTGAAGAAGAATGTATTTATACCTATCTATGGACAAATAATCATGAAAACTTGTCTTGAAAAAGAAATAGGACGAGACTACGAGCGTCTGGGATCAAACGGCGACTGATTCGGAGTTCAGACGAGGGAGAAATGAAGCATTGAATATAGGGGAGCAGGTTCGGCAGTAAAAACATGGGCAGACTACCCTAAAAACACCGTCATGTTTCATCTGGGCCCGCTAGTGTTTTACTGCCGAGGGCATGTCGTGAGGGTCCTGAGGAGTTCAACAGAGTCGTGTCCTCGACCGTGTTTTGCCTAGAATCGGGATTTTGAGGCAGAGTCAAGCCAAAGGAAAGGGAGAGCGGGTTTTGGTTCCTAAACACCCATGGGACGAACCCTGAGAGAGAGAGAGAGTGACTGGGAACATTCTTGGAGCTATTTTGGAGGATTTCTTCGCCATTGTAGCTCGGGAATCAAGCTTGGAGATGGAGATTGAAGATCTAGATCAGATTTCTGCAGTCTCTTCTTCTCTATGAAGTAACTTCCCTTCACTTAGGTTTTGAGGAACCCTAGTTCCATGTGTAGGATCTTTCTTGTATGAAGTTTTGGATGCTATATTGTTTGATTATAATCGATTGAGGCACGATTTATGAGTTTGAAGCCTCATCTCCTATTGATTTCTGCTTAACCTATGATAGATAGAATCTGATTAGTTTAAGAGAGCTTCCTTGTGATAGTGGTGAATTGTTTGTGCGAGAGTCAATCAATTCACTACTTTTTACTGGAATTCATTCTAGTAGTGGAGATCTGTGTGAATCGCCTTAGCAGTCTATCCCGGTGAAGGCTAGTCGCCTGCCAGGTATTTGTCTAAGAGGGCTTGGTCAGCTTAACAGATTCCAAGCTAATTTAGGATCTTACGCAGTTTAATTAACAGTAGATTAACCAAAGGTAATTGCAACTTAGACCTAATTGAGGAGCTAGGGGGAATCATACCTAAGTGAGTTCCCAACTTGTAATTAGTAGAGTAGTTAGTAGAGTAGTTTAGTAAATTAATCCTTAATCTAGTTTGCTAGATAATGAACCGAAGCTGAGTAATAGTAACTCTAGAGACCCATGGATTCGATATTTATTACTGTGCCACTATACTGCAGTCCCTTTCATTGGTTACACTTGGCCATTGTTAGGTGTTGTGTTTTAGCGTGTCAGTATGACCCCCTAGTTTGCAGTTAGGCCAAGTTGTAATTCACCCAATCCAATTCAGTTGACAGATATACTGCGGAAAGTTCTTGAATCTTGACAAGTCTAAAATCTCGGCTAAAGTAATCCAGAGCCTCTCTATTTGAATACACAGCGGGCGACTAACCTCCACAGGCAAAACTAACCAAGGCAATAACACACCAAACTTCCTCTACTGACTTTAATTCCAGTACAGATCAGTGATAAATTCTCGACTAAAGCAATCGATCCACCACTTCCAATTAAGGTTGCTCTATTAAACCTATTCATGGACTATCGTTCTAGGTTAAAGTAGGAATCATAAAAGTTTGATCAAGACTCAAGTAATTCAGAATCAATGCCTCAACTGGATATAAAATGTCAAACCATCATGAATTCAAGTTCATACAATTCTTCCAAGCATACAAATCTAGGGTTCCTCAAAACCTAAGTGAAGGGAAGTTACTTCATAGAGAGAGAGAGAATGCAGAAATCTGATCTAGATCTTCAATCTCCATCTCCAAGCTTGATTCTCAAGTGAAAATTGTGAAGAAATCCTCCAAAATAGCTCCAAATGATTCCAAGGTGCTCTCTCTCTAGCGTGTCCCATGGGTGTTTGGGGTCCAAAACCCAGCTCTACACCTTCAGGATCCGCAAAAACGAATTTATACATCTCACAGAAGCCAAGTACGGTCGTAACCTTTGGGGTTCAGGATGTAACTTCTGGAATGTATTTTGCCCCCTTGGCACCGAGTTATGGCCAAAATGGCAATGTTACGGTCTGAACCGTAACTTTGAAGGCCAGCCCGTACTCTGTAGAGGCTTCTGTCTTTCGGTCATTTCTCACTCATCCGAACTCCGAATCAGTCGCAGTTTGATTCCATAAGCTCGTAGTCTCGTCCTATTGTTTCCATGGCTATATTACATGATTATTTTTATAAAATGAGCTAGAAATCCATTCTTCCTTAGGTCATGCACGAGTTCTTCCCCCGAGTCGCAAATTGATCTCCGATTGACTTAAAACTTGCGCCTATGCTTTTTTTACGTGCTAGGACCTGAAATATGACAAAGGAACAAACCTATAAAATAGACCAAAGTATGAAAACACAAAGCTAAAACCTCAAGAAATTAGGGGTAAAAACATGTGCAAATTCAGTGTTATCAAATTCCCCCACACTTAACTGTTTGCTTGTCCCCAAAAATACCTGACTCAAAACAATGCAACTCTCCGGAATATTACTGCAACATGCAAACCCGATCTTCAGTTGAGGACTTCCTAGGTCATTTAGCAGCTTACGAGGTCAACCAACACACAAGGCCCCTTCTAGCTTCTTTGGTGAGAACTCTAGTCCCTAGTCGGGATCATGCCAAGTAGCGATCGTAGTACAAGTTATCAGTGGATAAAGAGACTCTCAAAACCAGAAAGATCATGGACTCACTTTTTAGGTGCTCTATTTTTTTTAAAGATGGTTGGAACCCCTTTCTTTTATTTTTTAAATTTTCTTGTTTGTTTATTATTTTCTTTGCTGCATGGGTTCCAACCTTTAATTTCTAGAAAATGGGGCTCCTACCTAGTTAAGGTTTAGAGGGAGCCCGACTCTTACCGACCATTGCCTGGAGCAGATGTCTCAAGCCTCGTGCAGGGAAAGAAATGTAAGGGGGTTGGAGGTAGTAGGTGGAAGTTGGGAACAGATTCCCGTCTCCCATTACACACTTTCATCGATTTCCACACAAGAGACATTGTTTTAAAATCACAATTAAGGCACCTTTTTCAAAACATGATACAGAGTCCATAATGGGTAGAGAGTCATCGATACCACACGATTCAAGTGTACTAAGATCATTAATTCACACAATCATCCAACACAATATGAAGAAGAAATGGGAATTCTTAAATGCATCAACATCCTCCATAGTGCTATACTACCCCCTAAGTTGCATATCAGTATAAAGACTGTCAATTCAAAGCATACTGAGTATGCATTTGCAGGGCCACATACTTGGAGGATGGAGCCCTCAAATCATAAAGTTTAGACGGTGGACTAGGCTCCAAGCACACACATACAACCAAACATTCACACAACAAAGGGTTGGAACACCCCCCAACACTTAAGCACGACATTTCCTCAATGGAGGAAAGATAAGGAGGGTAGAATGAAGTTACCAGATCTAATGTGAATGATGGTGGACGGGGCAAGCGGTGCATTCCACATGAGTCGAGAGAGCAGTCGAAACACAAACACCAGACAAAATATCACAGAGGTTGAGTTATTGACTGTAAAATCAAAGAACAAAAATGACTCAACCGAAGAGAAATAGGGAAAGAAATGCAAACTGACTGGTTGGGTAACCTCCCCAACAAGCGCTTCTTTCACGTCGTGAGCAGGAAGTGGCTCCTAAGCTTCGATCCACCCCAGAACCTCCTTTGTTGAGGTTCCTGTCGATGAGGTGGAGTCTCAAGTCACGAGCGGGTGGTATGATAGGTGATAAAGACTCGTGCACTTGAGGCAGATGAAGTCTCCACCCTCGTTGCCTCTTCGTCTCTTCTCTTGTCTCATTGCCCCAAACCAGATATGACACCATTGATTGACCACCATCACGTCCACCAAGAGGGACTGATGTCGATGTGGCATTGGTCTGGCAAAGAGACACTACAAAACGGGTCCCTGCCAAGCAACTCCTCAAATTTGGTGGAGATATCACATGTAACTCATGGCCGGTGCAAGCCTCTTCCACCTCAATTTTGTCTTCATCCTAGACGACAATTTCATCTTCAACCCTACTTCCTTCCTCAGAATTTGATTCCTCCCCCTGTGAAAGATCAATAACTTCCTCTGCTTCACTTTCGTCATCCTCCACAACTTCTTTCCTCATCCTTTCTCGCTCTTCTTCTTCCAAAACAGATTGGAGAGCAAGTCATCAAGCAATTTCTTTGATAAATCATCTTGGATCCCCTCACTCATGCCCACCTCTTCAAAGCTCGGTGTGGGATGTGCAAAGGTGTGTCGGCTACAATAGGACTTTCCTGATCATGATCATCACGAGAGCTCTTCGTGACAAATTCTGTCTACTCCATAGTATCCTTGCAGCCTTCGTCTTCTCTCCTCTTCTAGTATGATAGCAGAAGGGTGATTTTGAGCAGGCTGTGCATAAGCTTTCTCAAGATCCTCGAGGCTCTACTTTATGCTCAGGAGGGCCTCCTCTGTTTCACGAAAGGAGAAGTCAATTTGCCAATTTGGGCAAAGGTTTGGATATGAAGGTCCATCTTGAGCAGGATCTTTTGGTGTTTCGGGAAAACTGCTCCACGAGAAGCCTCAATTGTTTGTTCGAATCTACCCGTGGAGTGTAGCATGGCTCTGCAGAATGACCCGTGAAGGCTGCCATGGCTAACTCCAGCTCTGATGGCCCTTCTGGTTGTGGGAGGAATTCTTCTTGATACGGAGATTGTTCTTGAGATGCCCAAGGGTCTGGTTGTTCTCCATAGTAGGGGGTTGGTACCGAAACCCGTATCCATAGTCTTCTCCTCCTTGATTGTTGTAGGAAGGCTCGCGGTAATACCACTCGGATGGTGGTTGATACCCCGTCCACCAATGGTTGGAGATGCCATGAGGATCCATGTTAAGATCTGTAAAAACAAAAACAAAACACCCAAGTGAAAAGCAAGGGTGGAAAATAAAATAAAAAAAGCTAAAGTAACAAACTTCTCCCTTTCCTAATAATCTAGAAGTATCCCCGACAATGGTGCTAAAAACTTGACTCGCTAAAACACAACTCCTAACAATGGCCAAGTGTAACCAATGAAAGAGATTGTAGTATAGTGGTGCAAGTAATAAACATCGAATCCTCGGGTCTCTAGATGTACTATACTCAGCTTCAGTTCATTATCTAGAAATCAGACTAAGGATTGATTAATTAAACTAATCTACTAACTAAACTAAGTAAAACTATTAATTACATGTTGGGAACTCACTTAGGTATGATTCCCCCTAGTTTGCAGTTAGGCCAAGTTGTAATTCACCCAATCCAATTCATTTGACAGATATATGCAGAAAGTTCTTGACAAGTTTGAAATCTCGACTAAAGTAATCCAAACCCTCTCAGTTCGAATACCCGACGGGCGACTAACCTCCACCGGCATAAACTAACCAAGCAAATAACACACCAAACTTCCTCTACTGGCTTTAATTTCAGTATAGAGAAGTGAATCAATTTCTCGACTAAAACAATGATCCACTACTTTCAATTAAGGCTGCTCTATTAACCTATGCAGAGACTATCGTTCTAGGTTAAAGCAGGAATCACAAAAGTTTGATTAGGACTCAAGCAATTCAGAATCAATGCCTCAAATGAATATAAAACGTAAATCAATCATGAATTCAAGTTCATACAATTCTTCCTAGCATACAAATCTACGGTTCCTCAAAACCTAAGTGAAGGGAAGTTACTCCATAAAGAAGAGAGAGAATGCAGAGTTCTGATCTAGATATTCAATCTCCATTTTCAAGCTTGATTCTCGAGCTCTAATGGTGAAGAAATCCTCCAAAATAGCTCAAGAATGATCCCAAGATGCTCTTTCTCTCTCTCTCTCTACGGTTCGTCCCTTGGGTTTGGGATCCAAAACCCAGCTCTCCACCTTTAGAATCCTCAAAAACGCATTTATACAGCTCACAAAATCCAAGTTACGGCCCCAAGTTATAGTCGTAACTTCTGGAATGTATTTTTCCTCCCGTGGCCCCGAGTTATGATGAAAATGGCAAAGTTACGGTTTGAACCAAACTTTGAAGGCCAACTTGTAACTCTGGAGAGGCTTCTGTCTTTCGGTCATGTCTCCCTCATCTGAACTCCGAATCAGTCCCCATTTGATCCTAGAAGCTCGTGGTCTCATACTCTTTCTTTTAATGCCTAGATTACATAATTATTTTTCCATAAAATGAGTTAGAAATTCATTCTTCCTTGGGTCAGGCCCGAGTTTCTCCCCTGAGTCGCTAATTGATCTCCAATTGACTTGAAACTTACGCCTATGATTCATTTTACGTGCTAGGACCTGAAATGTGATAAAGGAACACAACCTAGCGTAAAATGAACCAAAGTATGATAAAAACCAAGCTAAACCATCAAAAAATTAGGGTAAAAACATGTGCAAATTCAGTGTTATTAGAAGGTCTCGAGGTCCGTTTCAGGGGCCTTTGTATCTGAGCCCGTAAGGGTGGGCATTCGGTCGGTTCGGTTTCGAACGAACCAAAATTATGAACACGGGTCCCCGAATTCTTCCAAACCTCAAACCAAATTCGAACCGAATTATAATTTGGTTCGGTCGGTTTAAACCGAATTATAGTTTGGTTCAGTTTTCACACAAAACCGAATTTGTTAAGCTAGTACTTGTATCTTCTCACTTTTAAATTATTTTTTAGCCCTAAATAAACAATAAATATGCAATTATATGCATCATCAATGATAAAATCAAACTTTGCAACACATAAGTCATAAAACATTTCAAATATTTAAGTCTAAAAACAACTACAGACATAAAAAAGCCACCATTTGGAGCTTGCAATTATAGTATTTCGGTCGGAAATTCAGTTCGGTTGAAAGAACCCTCTTTTCCAAACTATCCTATTTTCCTTTCGAATTCGAAAACGAATAACATTAATTCGGTTTCGGTTCAGTTCGGGTTTATCGAACCGGTTGCCCACCCCTATGAGCCCGAGACAAAGATCAAGGACATGATTTCAGTTTGCGGCCATGTTCCTTTGCCCGTGAACTCACTTCCAATGCAGCCCAAAACATCATCATTTGAAGATCACAACATGGAGCCAACTTCGCGGCCGCGAACTATTATTTGTTGGACGCAGACTAGTCCGGATTTCTAGCTGCCTATAAATAGAAGGTGTGACCTGATTTCATGGGGGTAAAGAGCTAGTGGCTGAGTGGTTGATGAACTTGATAAGAGAGAAATGAGCTAAAGGGAACCTAGGGTTCACTTGAGGGGGGAATAAGGAAGGAAGAAGAAGGGAATCATCCTAGAAGATTAAAGACTAGTCTCCAACAAGAAATCTTTAAGCTAATGGTTCTTTTCACCCTTTCTATTGATTTCTCCACATATTTCATGCGGTATTCTCCTTTTTAGTTGGAGTAAGAACCTCTAACTCTTAGACGAATGGCTAGGTTTGT
The DNA here is from genome assembly GCA_946122785.1 of Linum tenue. NCBI lineage: Eukaryota > Viridiplantae > Streptophyta > Magnoliopsida > Malpighiales > Linaceae > Linum > Linum tenue. The sequence continues at coordinate 63,805,095 of CAMGYJ010000006.1, read as the reverse complement.
ATTGATGGAATGATTTCTCTTTCCTCTTTATGATTACTTGATGTTTTATGATGTCATTAACTTGCTTCAGTAGAGCTAGCTAATGCATGTTCTTAACTTAGGTTATGGTCACCATCCCCTAGGTTAAGCCTAGAATCCACATAACATAAGACATGATTTTAATCATGTGACACTTTGGCTTGAAGCCATTTTTTCATTGGTTTACCCTAGTAGGAATCCAACCTTACAGCCCTATCAATTTGTCAGTTGCAAGACCATTGAGCAGAGAAGTCCACTAGGAGTGCTCTAAGAGACATGACCATTCCCCTAAACGCGATAATAGAGGATTCTGGAATCATGAAGGAAGAGAACGTTTTGTTTATAACTATACCTAACCTAATCTTAGAGTTAGGGGGAACTAGCCTCAAGTACCTCTCAAGACAAGTCTAGTGTAACTTGGTGGTTTTAGTAGGTTAGGAATATCTCCAAAACAAATCTTAGGTTATATAGTAATTAAGCCTGATAATAGAAATAGATACAATGATCCGTGGATACGACCTCGTAGGTCACCACTTTACTACTTCACCAACTTTAGGTATATTTGTCCTAAGTTTATTAGTTAGTCATCAACATCGATATTACAAATAATTAAAACTTAACATGAGCCATTCCTTCAGTTCCCATACACCATCGCCACTGTGACAATTTTCGTCATGCATTAATTCCCTTAAATTATCCAAATCCCCAATTCTCTATCATCTCTAAAAGATGTCAGTTTTTCTCGATTCTGCGGGTGATGAGGCCCTGGTATGCTTTTCCCCTACTTTTTAATGCTCCGAGTTTGTCTCATTTTGAAAAACTCTCGTTTAGTTTCTTCGATCCCACGGCGATGAAAGTTTACATATTTTCATATCGTCTTTAGGTCTCTATGGATCTCTACAATCGAATACGAAACCCCACATGTTCCGCCAAATAATTCTGCAAACTTCGGCGCACTCATAAAAATAAGTGCGTTCAATGCACCCAACTCAAAAACTAGTCTTGAAGAGTCAGATTTTGAATTTAATTTGTAGAATTAGTGTAATATGATGATATAACATATGGTAACAACTAATTAGCGGATTACCCTAAGCCCTAGACCCAACCCTAGATCCCTAAACCCCAAATTGTAAACCCTAACCCTAGATCTTTAAACTCTAAATCCTTCAAATTAAAGTAAATCTTTAATGGTATTTATGCAAATTCATGGTGTTATTGTTCATCACATCATAAGTAATGATTGACATCATTTTGACATAAATCGCATGTTAAATTACGGTTATGAAGCGGGTGCATTGAATGCACCAAAAAAAGTGAGTGCATCGAAGACGCCCCATATATATACGAAATTGATATTTAAAATACTCATGTCAAATGTCACCTCAACGTTGACTAGATTCTCTATTAATTACTAACAAAAAACTAGCTTTCGGTGGGATTGTCGTATTGAATAGAATAGAACACAAGTGATAATTTTTTGGGTAGTTAGAGAGTTGTAGAGTATTAACTGGGTGACATATATTGGAGTATTATTGATTATCTGCTTGTTTGTAGATCATTCCGATTTCCTAAATGGCTCTCCATTATATTCATTTGAAGATACAAGGCAACTTAGATAGTTTCGTTAATCCCTAGAGTCTGAGCTAATGATAATTTGAGTATATGATAATAGGCGTTATATATGATGGTTCACGATTTCTACTTTTCAGGTTTAATTGACCTAGCGACTCTGTTCTTTTTTTTACCTAATTTGGCAACTCAGTTGCAGTTAAATGCACAGAGAATATAGGATGGACAACAGAAACTTTACATCGGTAGAAACCAAGTAACTACATAGTTTTACCAGATCCTGCCGTTTGTTGGACATGTTTTGGAACTGACATAACAAAGTTGGGTAGACGAAACAGTACCAGAGAGACAAGGATAGCAACGTTAAAACTTAGGAGAGAACCTGCTAAGCAAACACAAGCACAACTGTCGCTTGGGTATGGTCGAACTGGAGGACGACGGCCAGAGGAGGGAATTTTACAAACCAACATTTACAGATACAGACACGAAAGTAAATAAGATTGCATCCAATCGACCGCTCAACTGATGCCGGCCGTACTTTGTACCGAAAACAGTACCTACACCATTAACAAGGAAACAAATGAAGGTATATAGGAGGAGGCATCACATCACAAATCACAGCGCTCTCTCATTCTCGCCCGGCTCCGTTGTTAAGTCCATAAGGCATAAACAATGATGATTATGGCTGTCTTCAGTTTGTGTGATGCGATCACGTGGGTCTTTCTTCTCCTCAATTCTCATGCCTCTGCATTCTGAAGCATAGGCAGGCGCCCAGGCGATCGAGAGCAAGCTCCTTGGTGTTTGATCGCAGGTTCCCCTGCATTCGAAGACAGAGAGAAAGCGTTTGTATCTTCAGGGGATCGAGTAAATTGTTAGGATTGTAATTAGAGAGGAGTAATCAAGGATGATAATCGCAATTCTGGGGATCAGCATGGTGTTCTACATAAGTTCATGTCCATGTTTCTGGTGATGTCGACCAAGATATTGTTCGTGTTGATGTGCATGATGGGACCGAGGTTGTGTCGGGCGGTGGGGATATTCATATGTTTCTTCGTCTCTTGTTTCATTTTCCTTTCCCAGCTGCTGGATCATTACTCCCATACGGCTTCCTCTGCCATCCCAACTCCCCTCCTCGTGTATTATCATCTTTATTTCCCCTGTTTGTTTCTTTGATCTGTTCAACAACAGGGATTAACTGCGAAAATGGTACTTATTATTGTTGATAATGTGATTACAAAGCTCAATGTAAACAAATTACAAACATATAATTATGGTAGGGGCCATGGGCATCACGATGGTTATCTTATTAGCAATGCTCTAAATAGTTTTGTGTCAGCAACACTCATGATCGACATGGTCAAGTGTTCGAGCACTAATACGTTTTTTTTCTTTCTTTCAATTTTACTAATCTTTCGGGGTTTGTGGCGATATATGATCTTTCTCATATTTGTCACCTCTCAATTTGTTGTAGCCTACCATGATTCAGAGCCCTAATTGTTCTTACCGGCAACAAATTACTTTCGTAAAATTACCTACCTCCTAAAATAAACATCTCTACATATACCTAGCCAAAAACATCAAACATGTCATCCACAAGCAAGGGCGGACCCAGGGGCCTTTGGAGTGTCCCAGGATACCACTAAATTTTAAAAAGCGATTCTCTAATCCCGGTGGTAAATTATGTATGAACAGAAAAATTATAATTAATAGTCCAGGACACCTGAAATTTGAAGAAATGATTATCCTACTCTCGTTTGTAGTTTGCGTATGAGAATAAATGGTAGTTTGAGTAATTCAAACCCGAGACCAATGCAGTTAAAAGTGTGATTCTAGCTAGAAGCGAAATAAAGGTAAAATGAAAAGCGTAGAATGAAAGCTTTTACGCATACTGTAAAATAACTAAAGTTGTTGAGTATGACATATACTATGTAAAATATGAGTGCAAAAAATTTAGATAAGTTAATAAATACTTGCAACTAATGTCTAAAGTAGAGCAACTTATAGCATATTAACTATATGTTCATAAACATAGATCTAACAATAAGCCACATTCCCCTATATGCTAATGAATTTGGGAAGGACATAACTGGTGAATTAGATTACTCTATTGAAGTTGAGAATGCATTCAAGTACCTCGTATGTATCTTATAATCTCAATTGTATCATACTATTGGCGATTTACCTTTAAAACATACTTTTTATAATTAATTCCATGAGAAGAATACCCATTAGTGAACTAAAAGCTTAAAGCGTTTTGGTGAACTAGAAGCGTAAAAGCGTAAGCTTTTAAGTTCTAAAGCGCAATTTAGTTTGATTTTATACACTTAAGATTTTATGTGGAAACGAAAGCGTTTGTGACCTAGAACCGTAAAACCGTAAGCTTTTAAGTTTTAAAATGCGATTTTGACTGCATTGCCCGGGACAATACTATTATAAATAAATATAATTTTCATTAGGCTACCAGTTTGTTGTTGTTCTATTCTAAACACTGTGTAATAGCAAATCCTATTCTCTATCTTTAATTATTTTCAAAACCTAATAATTAATCTAATTACAAGCTACCCTTATAATTTCTATTGATTTTTTGGTTGTACGAGAAGTATTGAAAGTGTTTTTTAAGTTTTGTGTTACATCAAGAACAAATTGAGAAGCAGAATATGCGTAAGTTTGTGAATGATTGTCTAGTATAATATACTGAGATAAATTTGTTGAGCAGTGTAGAGTCTGTAGAATATAAGTGTATTTTACAATTTTTTCAGAATATAAAAGTATATCATGGACTTTTTTAACTTGTATGAGTTGGGTATTTTCTTATTTAATAATTATTAATATTAATAATATTATTTTTATTTTATTTTTGAAAAGATGACACGCATATATAAAATTTCGGGTCCACCACTGTCCACAAGTATTTCAATTCCTCTACCATCAACATTTGATGGTGAGAATGATGAATATGGGGCCATAAAAAATGAAAGCATTTTTTGTTACAAATAAGCTGTGGGTGATTATAAGAAAGAATACGAGTCTCACAAGAGGAATAGCGTCTTATTGAGGGTCAACAAAAAGAACGGGAGGAAGATGCAGAGAAAATGTGAAGGCCATCACCATAATATACTCAACAATCTCAGCAAAATATTTATGATAATTTTTTAAAGCAAATCAACAAAAGAAGCTTGGACAATTCTACAATAAGAGAACCATGGTATCGAAAAAGATAAAATCATCAAGCTCCTATCGCTGAGAAGAAGTTCAAAATTCTAAATATGGAGGAAAAATAGATGGGGAAGGATTACTTATCCATAGTAGTTTGGACAATTCTACAATAAGAGAACCATGGTATCGAAAAGATAAAATCATCAAGCTCCTATCGCTGAGAAGAAGGTTCAAAAATCTAAATATGGAGGAAAAATAGATGGGGAAGGACTACTTTAACCATAGTAGTAGAAATTGTCAAGCATATGAAGCTCTAAACGGAATTTCTTGCATATCATAAAATCATATAGAAAGTGCTCAGAGGTTGCCTTTATGCCTTAGTAATGCAAGTCTACTGTGACACAAAAATAAAAGATTTATTGAAATTGACGTTTCAAGAACTTATCTGCCACCTACACCACACCCAAATCCAATCCTAATCCTCCACAGCTCCCAAATTCCTTCCACACCAACTACTCCATATTTCATAAGCAATTCCAAAAACAATTTACAAATCTCAATTTCCACTTAGAAAATATAAGCTCATTCATCACAAACAAGCCCAAATTCCAACAATTACCAATGCCCTAAATAGTGTTGTGTATGCAACATTCCTGACTGACATGGTCATAACTCATGAGTTCGAGCACTAATATCTTCTTCTTCCAATTTCACTATCCTTTGGGGCTCGTGTTGATATAAAAATTTATAATATTTTCCTCCTTGGAGCTTGTGTAGTTTACCATTATTCATAAATAATAATGTCTTCCTAGCTCCAATTGTGGCTGCGATCAAGCAATCCCATGGGAATTCAAGTTTTATTTTCTTATATGGTTAATAAAAAATTTCATTAAGATCCTGAGATGCTTTTAAAACTAAGGCCCTCCTAAACATACATTTTATGGGAAAACTAGAACTTTGCAATCCATTCATCAACACTAAACAAGAGATATTAGCTAAGTGTTAAACTTGCTTACCAATTTCAAACTACAAAAGCCATCTATTCATTTCCCAATTGCCCAGCAAAGCTACTAATCCTAACTATCAAAGTAGGAAATAATGGACACATAAGAGCATAGCAAAAGGTAATACCAAATTTCATGCATACCAAAGCTCTTATATGATTCAGAAATCTCACTGTTCAAACTTGTAAGTACTTCCGCCCACTAAAGCAAATAATCTCGTGCAACTAAGCTAGAGTTGAGAGCAAGTTGTGAAATCTCAGAGAGAGCTGTATAGTTCTCAGAAACCTTACACGTTATGAAGTTTTATCAGTTTTTACTCATATATCTAAAAGTGACTCTTACACACTCGATCTTTAGCATCCATTGGAGAGACGAAGTTTTGCCGGAGTTTCGATGGGATACCTTCTTTATCGATGGTGATATAATCCCTATCTTCTATGGCTAGCAAAAGTTCCTATTGTTTAGGAAGTGAATTATATTATACTTTATGCATTACTTTCAATGATTTAATGATATGCTTATACTTATAAAGTATATCTTCTATTATATGTTATTTTGGTTTTGTGCATGTATGATTTTATTGGACGTAATTACTCATGTATGTATATGCTTATGAACTTGCTACGACTTGCTCTAGCGTGGTATGCTATTGACTTATGCATGATGATTTGATTGGACACAATTACTCATGTATGTATATGCACCTTGATGCTTGATCTAGGTTGTTGAGAACTCGCCCTAGAAATAGATCATCAAAGCCAAGGACCATTGTTGTGGTGTTCGTATAGGCCTTAACTAGCAAGTCATCTATGATTCCATTGTTCATGATTGATTAGTTATTGGCATGACGCGAAAGGGTGTATTATCTACTCTTAATTTTTTTCCATGTGGCGAATATTGATTAGGAATATATTAGTGGCAGAGATGGGTTATCATAGTAGAAGGAATTTCTGAATGCATTATCATTAATGAATTGGTATGCATGATCATCTAGATGAAGTTACCTAAACAATAGTTTATCTTATATGTTTTATCTTTGCTTTACCCGTTTATCTAATTGTTTTTCTTGTTTACTTGAAGTTGAAATAAAGGAACCTCAACCATCGCATTTATAATTTTTTTCGAACATAAGTGATTAGTTACAAAGGATTTGCTATTAAAAGACTGGTGGAATACAATCATAGACAAAATCTAGGATAATTACTTTGCAATATACTACAATTACACCAAGTTTTTTGCACCATTGCTAGAGAATTTTAATAGTACTTGAAAGTAACTAACCATATTATGTTTTTTTATTTCCAATTAGATCATTATTGTATAATTTTTCTTTTATGATCTCAGTTCAACCTAGAAAAGAAATATAAAATCAAAAGATCGTGTAGCGGATAATCGATGAACGAAGAAACTCGAGTTTAGCTTTGTTGAGATCAAAAGAAAGAACATTTGGGTTAAGTGAAGAGCTAGAGGATACTTAAAGGAACACCAATTCGAGTTACACTCTTTTTGGGAGAAAGGAATTTACTAAGTTTATAGTTTTGATATAGAAGAACAAAGGATCCATGAAATCATCTTCAAAGATGGATGGAGCGAATTGAATAGTTCATCCCAACGAATGTTGCATTTGAACATTAGTATGAAAATGGTTCAACAATCTGAAGGATTTGCTGGAAGAAATGACGATGATCTTGTGCAAAATTTGAAGATTTTCTTAGAGAACGTTGATTCAATTTCTAGAAATGTAGCCACTCGAGATGCTATCCAACTAAGAGTGTTTCCTTTCTCATTTACTGAAAAAGCAAAACACGTTGGATTACCATCCACCAAACATTCACCACATGGTTAGATTTATCACAAGTTCTGATAGAATATTCTTTCCAACATGGAAAACTGAAAAACTAGATAAGGAATATCCAATTTCAATAGAAAGATGAGAGACATTCCATGATGTGTGGAAAGATTTCAAGGACATATCAAGGCATTGCTCCCTCCATGGATTCACACGAGAACAATAGCCAAGTACTTTGCCAAGGGATTGGATAGTGATACCACAATGTTGTTGAATCAATCTAACGAATATAATGCATCCGTCGCTAAAAGTACAGGTCCTCGCTGAAGGGTGAAGCTTTTGCGACGAGTCGATTTGTCGCAGAATGTGTTATTCCGCGACGACCTTAACGTCGTCGCAAAAAATTATCTTTTTGCGACGAAAATTTTCATCGCAGAAACGCTCTACCGTAACACAAAAAACTAGTAGCGATGCTTCATTTCGTCGCCGATGGATTTTGCGATGACAAAATTGCGTCACTAAAATGTTAATTTCTCACCATTTCTTATGCTTATATTACCTGCTACAGTTCATATGTACTACAAATTTGCAACCAATTAGTGTAAAAGATAACTCATCTGAGGAGTTTTATAATAAATTACCATTGAATATTGAATCTGGTTCATCCAAGTAGCTAACATCTACAACCATACATAATAAATAAATTTATTCAAAATTCATAATATCAAAAAACAACAATTAACTACTTGCAAGTTTTTCTATAGGATGTTGAAGCATTCTTGAGGGACTCTGAAGTCCTTGCTGCACGTCCAATCTACTCTCTCAAATGACCAGTTTGCAGCTTGTATTTGTGCATAACCTAATAAAGTCAAAGAAATAAATACATAAATAGAGCTAATCCTTCAAACAAAGCAAGATTGCACGCAAACCTGCTGCAAGTCTAGCAACTCTTACTTAGAATACCTTTTTAAAGAACAAGAACCAACTTGTAGCTTTATGTACTCCTTTTATCTCTTTTTTATTACATGTACTTGTTGAGTCTTCAAATGCTGTAAATCAGAGTTTCAACCAAACAACAGTTGTTACTCAAAATCTGTAATTTCCCTGCAGTAAATCAAAAAGATATGGCAGCAATAAAGTGTGACTGAAGTCCTAACCTGATTTCCAATAGCCATCCTTTGAAACTCATCTCTTTTTGAAGCTTTTCAATCTGGGCCTTGAATGCTCCCTTAGCCTCCTTCATACATTAACCTCCATGTATAAAATACTTGATCAACCAATCATGCTACTAGCTAGCCTGTAAAGAAGCTAACCAATCATATTTTTCCACTTCTAGCAATGAGAACTAAGCACTAGCCTCAATGAATAGAAATGAGAATGATTCAGATCTAACTTCAGATATTAAGAAGGCAACAGATAGGACATTCTATTTATCTAAAAAATGTTAACTTGAGAAGAAGGTGAAATTAACTACACGTATAATTTCAATGTTCCCAAACGAACTCATCAAGGATGACCAGAGTCCAAACACTCCAAATGGTTGCTGAGTGTCGGTGACATGGCCATTGGTCCTATAACCAATTTTCGAAATCTACAGAACATTGCATTCTATATAGTTTAACAATCTCATAAGTAAATAGAGGACCTGAACTAGAAGTACAAAATAATTCCTATAAAATTAACTAGGTTCGGAAGTAGTTCATTTTTATAGCCGGTTTCAATAATTGGATCATGAGTGGTTTGTGACTCAAATAACTACTGAGGTTGGCTCGTTACATCATGTAATGAATTAGACAAATGGTGGCGACCAAGGATGTTTTATCAAGAAATCCAATCAAATCTGTAGATGCAAATAAACACAATGGAACCAATTACGATAGGATATCAAGTGGATGATAAAAGTAGGTCAAATTGAATACTTGAAAGCTCACGAATGAACCCAATACATGAATAGATACATTGATCAAGCGAACCATTTCATAGTTTGTCATGGAAAAATTCAAGCTAAGAAAAAAAGATTAAGTGATCACAATGAGGTCCTAGAAGAAGTGTTTTGGAATTCATCGAACCGGATATCCACTTGTATTCCATGCATTCTTAATGCCTAAAAGCAAAGGAATTAAGAATTCACCACATATTTTGTCTTAAGAAACAAGACGGTCCTGCAATTGTGGCTAGACAAGGGTAGGAAGCAATTACTGGGAATGAGATAATGTTATAGATTTCTTACCTGCTTGTAACATGACTTCATGATGATGTATTAATCTGTAAGAGTTAAGAGTGCATAGAGAAATAAGATACACTGTCAGAGCAGCTCTTGGGAGTTAAGAGAAATACGATATTAGAGCCTCATATATATCTTACCTGTAGCCATTAATCCTCCGTCATTATTATCATTGGATTCTACTCCACCTGCCTCCACGAGAGCACCTCCTCGAAATCAACTTAGGCAGACAAGTAGACTCCCATTACTCACCTTGTCATGGAGCTTCGCTGTTCCAAATCATTGTTCAGCAGCTCAACTGATTTCCACCTTCACCACTAACACACTATCTTCGAGCACTGCCAGCAACACTCTATATGCAAAATGAACTAAAATAGGTTGGGGAATATGCTGATGGAAGAGATCTTAACGTATGATACCAGAAGATTACTCGATCCCTATAGATTATAGGTCGGCGAATCTCATCGATCTAGCTAGACAGTAGAGAAGGGAAAGGGATGGAACGGATTAGATAACACTTTCGTACTTTCAACAGATGGATATATGTGGTGCTCAAGTTTATGAGCAAGAAGAGGTAATCACAAATCAAGGAGACTTACGAAGCTGGAGATGAATCTGCGAGAATTGAGTGGATGTAATCGACAAATTGGCTCGCTTTCATTATCAATTTTGACGAGGCGGTGTAATAATTGACTGTGGCAGAGCAAGGACGAAGATTTGCTTTAGTGGAAACGAGTCAATCAGGTAAGAAACGATCCCACAGTAACAAATCAAAAGAACGGCAACTGAAATAGGGAGCAGAAGCCATTCGCATGTTGTGTGCATTTGCTAGTTCTAAGGAAATTATATCAAATGGATGTAAAAATTACCTTCTTGAATGATGATTTAAAGGAGGAAGTCTATGTCTCTTAACCTCCTGGGTTCGAAGATCATAGATTTCCCAATCATGTCTATAAATTAAAAAAGGCCTTATATGGTTTAAAGCAGGCTCCTAGAGCCTGGTATGATAAACTGAGTTCCATGGTTTTCGAAGGGGCTTAGTGGATAAAACCCTTTTTATCAAACAAAAGAATAAACACATCTTGCTTGTTCAAGTCTATGTCGACGACATAATTTTTGGAGCCACTTGTGATAGTTTATGCAGAGAATTTGAAACCAAAATGAAAGTGACTTCGAAATGAGTCTAATGGGTGAATTGAACTTATTTCTCGGTCTCCTAATTAAGCAAAATTATGTAGGGATTTTCATTAATCGGTCTAAATATATAGTTAATATGCTCAACAAATTTGATCTCGAAAATCTAAAATATGTTGTAACTCACATGGCGTCAGCGATTAAACTTGACAAAGATGAGTCAGGATTAGCTTTGAATGAAAAACTTTATCGTGGGATGATTGGGTCCCTACTCTATCTAACTGGTATTCGTCCTGACATCATGTTTAGTGTGTGCATGTGTGCTCGATTTTGAAGCTCTCTCAAGGAGAGTCATCTGTCTGTAGTAAAATGGATTTTTAGATATTTAAGTGGGGACTTCTAGTTTAGGATTGTGGTACTCTCGAGATTCCAGCCTAAAGCCCATAGGTTACTCTAATTCTGACTATGCTGGATGCATAGTGGATCGAAAGAGTACATCAGGCACATGCCATTTTTTAGATTCTCCTCTCATGTCCTGGTTCAGCAAAAAACAAAATTCGGTGGCTCTCTCCACTGCAGAGGCCGAGTACATTGCAGCAGGAAGCTGATGTACTCAGCTAATGTGGATGAAACATCAATTATAGGACTACGGTTTAAAGTTCGATCGACTTCCTATTCTCTGTGATAACACCAGTGCAATCAACATGACTAAAAACCCAGTTCAACATGCTCGAAAAGTTTCGTTATCATTTTATTAGGGATCTAGTTGAGGAAGGAAAAATCTCTCTCGAATTTTTTCCCACAACTTGCCAGTGGGCTGATATCTTCACCAAACCCTTGGGATCAGAAGAATTAGGAATATTTTCTTGGTTAGAGGTGGAGAATCTCTTGATCTTATGATTTTCACTTTCCTTAGTAAGGTCGTTTTCCCTCTTCTTTAGGGTCAAGTTTCTTTCTTCCTTCCTAGTTGCCTCGTCTGTTCTCCCTGTTACCCTTCCTTAATTGCTTATGACTTTCCATATTTCCCTGCTTCCAAGCCTATATTAAGTCTTGCGTCAGATTCTAGGTTTCTCATCTTTTAACTCTCATTCTTCCATCATCTTCTTGCAAAAATGGCGGTCGCTCAACCCCAGGTTCCATTGCTTCTGACCCAAGCTGTTATCTTCAATGGAAAAGGGTTCAGCAATGATGAGGAATATGCTCGGTATTTTCTCAAATTTCAAGATTTTCCTCTGTGTCCCTCGGTCTCCCTAGATCCCTCTCGCTTCAATCAGTATGGGATGAATATTCCTGCTCTGATCAATGCTATTGGCTGGTCAGAACCGCCTCTCGAGCAATCCTTTAGCTTTTTTTCCTAAGCAGTATGCATGTTTTATGCTAACATGCAGCCGTGCTACAACACAAACCCTCCCTCGTTCACTACCATAGTCTAGAAATATCTGCTCACCGTCTTAGTGGATATTTTGGCGTACCTGCTTGGGATACTATCACTGGAATAGCCGTCATGAATGAGGATGATTTCATGGATGTTGCATTCAATGAGATCGAAGCCATTCAGAATTACACTCTTAATACTGGAAAACATTACCCCTCGATGTTTTCCTCCGGTCATCTTCCGGATGATCTCAAAGTTATGCACTTCTACATCACTAGGTTTGTCCTCCCTCGTTCCCATGGTCTGTCTACTATCTACCCCATTGATCTTTGGATTATGGCCAGTGCTAAGGAAAATCGCCTCATAAGCTATCCTCACCTCATGTTGATAACTATAACTATAATGAGGCCCTTCCCTTTGTCCCTCAAATCACCTTGCTGCTTCGTTCCCTTGGCCTGGATCTTCGCTTTAAGGTCTCTCGCGTCAATCTCATGGATACTCTTCGTGCTCAGTTTGTTCTTCGCAAGGTGGATGCCCTTGTTGGCCTTCGTCATCCCAGGGTCAATGCTTCACAGGGAGATAAGACTACTGCCAATGTAGTTCCCTTACCTGTGAGGATGGACTTAGTCTTGGGTAGAATCTCCAACCTATCTGTTCTAATCTAGGTAGAATCGCAGGGGGAGTTCCTTTTCGGGTTCAAGCTAGGTAGATTCGTAGGGGGAGTCTTTTTTTGAAGGTCGAATGTTGGAGTCTTGTTCGGACAATAAATCTCAGTTGTTGGCAGAGCATTGGAGTGTGTTTGCCCTTAGAGTTATCTGTCTTTTCGTTTCTAAAGTCAGGTTTCTTATGTAGTCCATCTTTTCTGAAGAATAATAAAAGAACTCTCTTCTGTGTGAAATACTTGTGTTCTTAGTATAAAATAGTTTGCACGTAACCGTGTGTTCAAGTGTGTGTAGGAACTACAGGTGCAGCAGGAGGAACCATTGACTGGTTTAGGGGGAGATTGTTGAGAGCAAGCCTGTCAATGGTCCAAAATGGATTAGAACGAAGAGATGGCTTGTTTATCAAACTCATAATAGGAAAGGAGGATCGACCTGCAAGGCTGGCCGATTACAGGAAATATCACCCAAGCAAAGATGGAAAGTGTTCAAATCAAAGATGTGCAGAAATGGAAGGTGATCAACGGGTAGTAGATGATCAGTATAAGAAGCGAAGCAAAGTAGAAAAGAAGATCATCTTTTTCTTGAAATCAAAACCAAGAGTTATAATGTTTTGATAGAAAAAGCCAGGTTGAGAATTCAGAGAGAATCTCAGTTTAGAAGGGTTGGTCAAACATGAAAAAATTATAAGTTTCAAGATGTGTTTATCTTCTTAAAATTTTATAAAATACAATCACCATGAAAATTATGAAGGATGTTAAAATACCATAGCGAAAAATCGTTCATGATTCTGCAACTCATTTTATTTTGAAGTGTTTTTTCACTTTGTTCATTACGGTCTCTTTCAACACTTACAATGACAACCGAGAACAACAAATACCCATAAGTTTCCAGTTTTTGTTTATATTAAACTCACTTACAGAATATATGATTAAAAGTTTGCTCTACATTTTTGGGCCAATTAAGGTGGTGCAAATGACAGTACGTTTTTCATAATATTATGTACAATAATATGAAAATCTTGTACTCAATCCACAATCACCTAAAAAATTTACTACATTTATTGGGCCAAGGTGGTGCAAACGACCCACCTTGGCGACCAGTGGCGGACCCAGAGATTTCATAAAGTATACAGATTCATCGATCATCAAAGCGAGCAACAATGTGTTTACATAGAGATAAATTTTTAAAAATAATAATTACATTTTCATGCTTCCGCCATTGACCTAGCTAAGATTGATTTTTTTGAAAATAAGGGTGGTATATGTTTGTCTTTTTTATAGTTAGGTACGAGTTAAGAGATTTGAATCTGTGACTTTTAGATTCTAGACCAATGGTGCTACCACTATACCAAGTCTTGATTCTTCGCAATCCTTTGAAGGCCTCAATCATATGGACATAGCGTAGCCTTAATGTTTTTTCTTAACATGAATTAATTTAGATTCTAGGAATGAAATCAGTAGTAAATACATTTGATTGTATTTTTATAACAATAATGAACATTGTAGCTTACGAAAACATTCCGTTTAAAATTGTAAGGGTTGTCAAAGGGTTAAGTGTTCAACTACAATAACTGCCAATAAAAATTTCAACACTGTAACTTTGTCCCAAATTTATAGTTAAGGTTTGTCAATTGACAACCCTAAACTATGAATAGGCCCGCCCCTGTTGGCGACAGTGGCTCCGCCACTATGTGGACGGGTGTAGATTTAGAATCATTTTTATCTTACATAAAGTGATGACTCATCCAATATGAAAAATATATAAAACATAAAAATTGAATAACAAAAGAAGAAGAGAGCCGACAACTACAAATTTGTCATCATCTTTGCGGCCGAAAGGGAAGAAGGGAGAGAGAGAGAGAGAATAGTGGTGGCATATATGATCACCACCACCAAAATATAAGAGGATAGAGAGAGAGAGAGAGCGCGCTAGAATCAGCGCGAGATAGAAGGTATCAAGTAGCAGAGACGGTAGATATGGCCACAATCACTGGAAATTCAGAGAAGAAGGAGAGAGTGGCAGCTGGAATTAGGGGGGAGAAAGATAAACGAGCGATGAAAAATCACATGTTTAGATAGAGAAAGATATTAGGTGATAGAGAATGTTGAAAAATTGGAAATTAATTATTTACATTTAAAGAACTTTTCAAATTTCAAAACTATAATTTTCTCTCATTAATTGTTAATGGATATTTTGAACAATCATATTGAATAATAATTGAATTTATAGTCATTCTTGTGGTGAGAATACTTTAGTCATTTTACTAAACAAATAGGTTCATATGATATTCACTCTCACGAGTTAGATATTGTTATTCAAATTTTTAACTCATATAAGTGTCTTATCCATCAAAATGCAAAATATTGTTTTTCCTTCTAACGTCGACTAAGCGACCTAGGCGTTAAGCAAGACCCAACGTCCGTCTTACACTTAGTGTCTTCTTGAATCTTGGTTAAGAGACGATGAAATCTTAGTTTCTCTAGTTATATCAAATATCTTATGTGTCTTCGTACTTTTATATGTTTTAGATTTTGTGCAGCATTGTTTATGTATTATCGGATTATATTTTATATGCACAATAAACTCAAAATTTTTATTTACGCTAAACATAAATTAACTTTCGCGCCATTTTTAAACCAAAGCTATAATGGAAATTTAAAAAATCTCACGTTATGTCAAATAACTTTTGATTTCAATGTCATGGCCAGACCACGTCACGACCTTTTATCATTAGTTTGGCACTGCAAGATGCTCTTACATGTGGCATAAAAAAACTGTCTGAGGTCTACAAATTGATTTGTTTATGTTACCACCTAAAAAGTCTTTTCGCAACGACTTCAAAATGATCTATAACAGACAAATGCCCATAGTTGTTATAAATAAAGTCTTTAATTCCGTACACTAGTTAGTTCACTTTTGCAATCCTAATATATTTGCAGTGTTAAATTTAAATGAAATTATACTTAAAAAAATAGACTTTCATGTCTTATAATTTATAAGACATAAACCTAGTTAATACCCTGCCATATAAGTAATTGGTTTCAAATTTCCATGTCAATATTTAATACGTTGCCATATATGTAAAATTGGTTTCTAATTTTCACGTATGCATTTAACTACTTGTCATATATTTAATACTCATATTTGAAGTACTCACCAATTCATAAATTTCTTCTTTTTTTGAATTATCAATAATTGCAACTCACATGCATATATCTATTCATGAAATAATATACACAAGAAAGACCACCAAACACTATTTGTGAAGCGATCAGCATTTTGTAAAGGTTGAAAATTTTAAGGGTAAATTAAAATTAGTAAATCACTGTGTATAGACACTAAAAGAGTAAAAGTTACGCTTGCAGTTCCTTCACAAATTTAGATCACGACGACCTTGCACTATCATACGTGTAGTTTCTAGTTGGTTTATTCTGTTTTTGGGTTTCGGTTGGCAAATGGAAATAAGGAACTGCAAAAGCAAAAAAAAAAAAAAAAAAGTAGTACATGCAATTGACAGGTTGGAATAATTTATAAGAAATCGTTTGGTATTTATGGCAGAGACCATGCATGTTCTCTATCAGAGTTTGTTTCACGTCAATACAAATCTTATCATAAAAGTATACATGCGTCTATAATAAGAACCATTACATTCTAGGACAGGGACGGAGCCAGCCCATAAGCAAGAGGGGTCATGGCCCCCTAAAATTTTAAAACTTTTGTAAGTTGCACATACACAGTCTTGATTATAGTCTAAGTGGTAATTATGCTAACTTGAGTTCGTTTGAGAGTTTGTGTCACCAGTTTGAACCACACTGTTGTTGTTTTTTTAATGCATTGTTTATGTCTATTCTTCATTTATAAGTTCTCTAAATTGCAAATTGTTATAGGCGGTTGGAGGTTAGTTCAACCCACACAACTACTTTTTTTTTATCTGCTTGTTAATAACTAATCTTGCTTCATTAATTGTTTGCTTGACATATATATAAGCTTAATTTTATTGATACATCCAAAATGTCATCACTTTATGAAAAATTCAATTCATCATTACATTTTATTTTGTTAAATTAACTACATTTTCGTAACAAGAAACAAAATACTCTAATTGATAAATATATTAGTGACTTGCATTCTAGATATTAAAAAGGTATATGTTATATTTATAGTATATATTATTCTTTAGGGTGCGCCTGCCTACGGTGACATGCATGTCATGGTGACTTGCACTTTTTGGTCGACCTCAGTTAGGATTAGGTCGACCTCATGTAGGATTAGGTCGACCTCATATAGGATTAGGTCGACCTAATCGGTTGTTTCAGTGTAAAAACAGTTTCATGGTGCTTACTTTTGAGATTCATATCTTACAATTGGCTCGATGGAAATTGGAGATTAATGGCTTGTTTTGAAGCTGGAGTATCACTCTACACATTGAAGTGCTTGGGAGCTTGATAGGAAGTCCAGAAGACCATTTTTGAACTTGATCAAAAGGCTATGTCAAAACTGGAAAACTGGCTGAAAATGGCCAAGTCTGGGAACGTGTTTGTGAAGCCCACTTTGGAGCTCAATTCGAGAAGCATAGATGCGAGTCGAGTCCAAGAGACTCTACCACGTTAAATTAGGTATGTTTTTATACAAAGTCAAGTCATTGGATCAAAGATTGGATATCTGTAAGGCTTCAAACAAAAGGGTTGAAGTTGCTACGAAGACTGTTTTTCTGGCAGACTTCAAGCACAAGCAAGCTGCCAGAAAAACAGCCTTCGTAGCAACTTCGACCTTTTTTTTTGAAGCCTTATAGATATCCAATATTTTATCCAATGCATTGAATTTGTATAAAAACATACCTAATTTAATGTGGTAGAGGCCCTTGGAGTCGATTCGCATCCATGTTTCTCGAATTGAGTTCCAAAGTAGGCTTCACAAACACATTCCCAGACTTGGTCATTTTCAGGCAGTTTCCAAGTTTTGGCATAGCCTTTTGATCAGGTTCAAAAATGGTTTTCTGGACTTCTTATTGAGCTCCCAAGTACTTTAATGTGTAGAGGGACACTTCAGCTTCAAAACAAGCCATTGATCTCCAATTTCCATCTAGCCAATTGTAAGATATGAATCTCTAAAGTAGGCACCATGAAACTGTTTTTACACTGAAACAACAGATTAGGTCGACCTAATCCTATATGAGGTCGACCGAAAAGTGCATGTCACCGTGATATGCATGTCACCGTAGCAAAGTCCTATTCTTTATAGTTTAAATAAATATTCATTGAAACAAATCCCTAAAACAATATACCGTAAATTTGTTATATTTAATATTTTTCATGAATATGCGTATACATTTTTTTATTATGTTATCGTGAAAAAAAATTTCGACCCCCCTAATTTGAATCATGGCTCTGTCCCTCTTCTAGGGTGTCAGGTTCCTCATCCACCCCAATAAATGATTTGTTCATAAGAATTCGGTTACAGGTGCTTAAATCATATGTAGAAAGATTCATACAATATGTTATAGTTGTTGGATGATTGTTGATAAATATCTTATTTATAAAGTTAGCACCGTATTTATCTCACGATGACAAAACACTCATCGCAATCCAATCCAATGACAATGAACGATGTAAGGATTTCGATCCTTATTAGATTGTGTTGTAAGCACCATAGCGACTTGCACTACTATTGCTATCACCTATGAATCAGTTATGTAAAATGTGTTATGTTGTATATATACTAGACTAGTGATCATGGCACAAGAAGATTCCAAATTTACAAGATAAAAGTATGCGGGATAGGATCGTCCAATCATCTTGGGAGGCCCTGTTCCAGCAATAATATGTGGTCCACATTTTTTTATCTAAGAATGTGAAGTTTTTTTTACTATCTTCGAAGATGTCTTATAAAATATACATGTTCGTGTTATAAGAGGTAGTTTGACTCATTCGATGTTGAATGACTAAAATACCATTATTCGTTCCAAAAGTATCATTAAGAACATAATTTTTTATATAACGGGAGTTAAATGGACACTTGAAGATTAAAAAATAAATTTTGAAAATATTGAATGGTCTCATTGATATTTTAACCAGGGTAAATTAAATAACCGAGTTCATGTAGATTAAATGGACACACTTTAAGTTTAATAAAATGAGTGAAATATTGAATTGGATTGTTAAAGTCGAAATTTACTAAATTAAATTAAATAAATCGATATGAAAATATTTGCAAAAAAATAAAAAAGATGCAATAACTAAGATTAAAATATATGACCAAGTATGCATTATCCAACATTCTTACCAATAAGACTAAAAAACATTAATGTTCTTTATTTTCGCTACACCTTATATGGATGAAGGGTTTGAGAACCTGAAGCCACCAAACTCTCACATGATTTCATCGTAAAATTGGAGTCATATGCTGTAAGATCGGTCACCACATGCTAATGGCAGGCGCTGACACTAGCAGCCGACTAATAGTGGGGAATGAGAGGGATCCTTCATAAGCACTGGGCTCTTTGACCATCTACAATTACAACTAAAAAATCTCCAAAGTTTCAAAGTAACCCCTCAAACAATAACGACTAGAAATGTCGGCGATGATGGTTTTAACCTTCAGGTCGGGCTGCTCCTCAATTAGATGTTTGATAGCCACGAAAACCACCCTTGATTTCAACTTTCGATTGCTTTGGGATATTATTGATGACACACATGTGTGTGTGTTCACTGCACGAGATATGACCCAATGGCCGACTCGCTTGCTCTTGATGGCCCGGCTCCTAGCCTTGCATCCCTCATTTTGATTTTTGCATCTAACCATCAGCCTCTTCATGTCAGAATGGGTTGTGTGCCATTCAAAACTCTAAGTCATTGCTTCAGTGGAAATAGTGTGGCAGACCTCATTCTTCGTTGCAAATTGTTAGTCCTTCGTAAAGCCAATGAGTGGATCCCATACTGGCACCTCTGGCGGGTCCATGTCGGCATCAACATACCAATCTTCATTTGGAATGTGATTGTAGTATTGGATAGGTACACGGTTGCGAGGTACATCATCACCGTCTGCGTCTGAATCTGGACTGGAATCATCAGCACCTTCAAGAGGATCGAAGCTGTCTACACTGACATCGACTTCCTCTTCTTCAACCTCAGGGTCACTAACTAGACTTGGATTGACCTCTTCTTACATCTGATGATCATCATGAAAGGCACCTTCACCTTCACCAGCTGCGTAATGGTAGTTGTGGGTAACTAATGTCACTTTGGTAGAAGTTGTACTCGGGTTGGTACTGGTAGCCTGCTTGTTGGTTCCCATCCTCCTGTTGAGCTTCTTCTTCATATGATGGGAAGGATTGATGATGACCTCCAGTTCCATCATAATACTTCTGCCTCCAGCTCGAGTCTTGGTACTCCTAGTGGGGATGATCTTTGTATAATACACTCCCACCGTCGATACCAAATGTTTGGCCATCTCCAGAATGACCTACACCGCCTTCGACTGCCTCGGTGTAAACGAACATCTCCGCTTGTTTAATCTTATTGGCTGTCAAAAATTGGACCATGGCATCAACGTCCTCCTGAGTGGTAATGAGGAATTCCTCATTCCAAAATGACCCGCCATGTCTGTTTGGATATCGATCACCATATGATCAACTCTTCTAGTGCCATCCATGCAGGTAACCTCAGTGCATTTTTTATGGAGCTCTTCAAGCATCGGACTCGTACGGACAATCATTTTATAAAAATTGCCACCCACGTAACTTACACCCTTTCCGGTCTCTTCCGTGTAACCATTCCACCACAACCCAAGCGTGAACTTTTGGAATGCCATCTGCTATAAAACTGTAATTAAGTTACTAACATAAAAATAACAAATGACAATGAAAAGTAATACAAAACAAACTTACGAATTAACGTTAATTGCAAAAACTAAATAATTTAAAGGTGCACAACTGAAATTTGAAGAAGAAGGAGCGGAGTGAAGATATTGAGTTTTCTGGACCTGCCTTTTAAAGGCAAATTTTACACTGGAAACCGAGGGGGGGGGAGCGGTTTTAGTCTGGCATGCAGCCCCCACCCCTGCAACCTCCTGCATGCCGACATGTCGGATGTCGGGTGACGAGGCACAAATCGCTAGGGGGGGGCGGTTTATGTGTCGACATGGTAAACCGCTTCCTTGTGGAGCGTTTTACCTTGCCGACACATAACCGCTCCTAGAGGACGCGGTTTGTGCTAGGGCAGCCATAAAAACAGCTCCTTCGTGGAGCGTTTTTCTCAAAAAAGACAAACCGCCTGTCTAGCAGGCGGTTCCATGGTAAACTGCCCCTGTGTGGAGCGATTTTTAATAAACAGTGGTAGATTTGGAATTTCTTCAAAATGGGTGGCACTTTTGTAATTTTTTTAAAATAGTAGTGGTTTTGGATTTTTTCCAAATTTGGGGGCCAAATTTGTCCCATATGAGACAAAAGAGGCTAGACTGCCCAGCCCCAGCAGTAACCCATGGCTACGACGCACCAAAGGGGTATTGCGTTGCACGCGCATCATGGAACCAATTTGCCCAGAGGTTATAGTACTCTCTATCCACCTCCTTGCTATTAATTATGCAAATTTTGGTCTTCTTATTAGAGATGGTCTTTTGGGCTTCAAGACTTACCTCAAAGGGACGTTGATCTAGAGAGGTTTATTCACACAGTACCAGTTAGGGCTCTAGTCTCAACCTACAACTTGGTGATGTGGTAGTAATTCGTGTTACATATCCTAGCGTACATATTTTCTTTGGTGAAACTACAAGCTAGGTTAGAGTTGAATTGTGTCTTTTCCCGTTATTAGTACGGTAGGTGCAGGTCCATCACAATGCTCTTTGCACTTTTTTACCTATGCTGCGACTTTTTTCTTTCTCCTCAGGTCATTTCCTCCCTTTCCCTCCTCTTCTCAAATCTTCATGCGGCATTTAATCAGCGACAATGTAGTCAAAGTCTATTTTATATGTAAAAGCGAAATGATGGGTAAAAGCGGAAGAGTGTGCCACCTGGAATTGTGTGCCACCTCTAGGTAGGGATGGTAATAAAACCCGAACCCACGGGTACCCATCCGACCCAACCGGGTCAATGCAGGTAAAATCTGTGTTGACGGGTTTTGGGCCGGGTTTGGGTTTAAACCCGTTCACTATTCACCGGGTTGGGTTTGGATTTAGGTAAACCCGACCCATGGGTACCCGCCCACACCCATACAATTAATTTTCTCGGCATATTTAATATTCTAAACAACTAATCTTATTTATGTTTGTGGTGACATGTCTAATTTATTCTGTCTAGTTGTGTAGAATGAATTTGATGTTATCGAGTGGAGATTGAAAAACATAATTGAAAGGAAGAAGCTTTCAATTAATCATGTTATTTATGGATAATTTGTGATTTGCTTCAATTTTCTTGAGTTTTCTAGATTGGTATTGAACAATTTGTATAGTTAATTTGTGATTTGCTTGAATTTTCTAGAATGGTGTTTTATATATGGATAATTTGTATTGAAAGATTGATATTTGACGTTAATTTTGATAGGAACTTGTTATATGTTTTGCGACTGAATTAGTTTCTCTCAGGGCATGCTCGGTGAATCAATGTACATCAAGGGCATCAAATCTAAGCCATTGTGAGTATTCTATTTATTCAACCATTCGTTTCGTTTCCTGCCTGTTTTCTAAACAAATAATATTTTACATTAGGATGAGAGTGTTGTTTTTTTTATTTGAATTTTTTTATTGGTTGCATACTTTTGAATTTTGATCAGTGGTATCAATTGTACCCATGGCGTTGCCATAACAACATAAGGTAGAGTGACCCAAAAACGTATCTCGTGGATTTGTTAAAAGAGGTAGCTCCATTCTATATTTTTCACTCTCTTATGGGTCTTATTTCTTTCTACCGAATTGCTATTATGCATACTCCTCTTATTGCTAGGGAGTTGACAGTTGAGCATTAAGATAAATGAGCAAACGACCTTTGTTGTTGCAGAAGTTATGTTGATGGAGATCCAGCTTCACGTGCTTTCCTTCTGGACAGAGTTAACACTCCAAGCCCAATGGAGATTAACATATTGAACCGTTTATATTTTTTATCCACTACTCAGCATTCAGATTTATTAGTATAGGGATTGATTTGATGGCTTGATGATCACACCATCACATTTCAGAAGTACCGTGTGGTTACAACTTAGACTGCTTGCCTTTATTTTGTTTCTCATTTAACATGTGTTGCGTACATGGGTCATGCTCATTCAAAGTTGTGAAATAGGTACTCTGGGAGGGTAAAGAGTCTTATACCAAATTGTATTTACCATTATAATGCTCTATTATTTCTATTTCCGCTTGAGGAGCTCGAGCTCTATCGGGATATGGTTAGTTTTTCTTCTTATAGAGATAAGCTTTCATGGCAATTAGATTAATAATTATAGCATCTTAAATAACAGTATTGTAGAAATATGTTTTAAGTGGGATGAGAATAACAATCCGCGAGCTTCTTGATATAGATTGGGAGGTAAAGATTGTTCATGTTTTCCGAGAAAGCGATGTTGTTGCGGATTATTTGGCCTATCTCGGCCATAACTACCATATAGGAGTTCATTTCACTAATCCCCCAGATCAGTACTGAATTACTGGTTGTACTACGATATTATTGGGGTTCAAACCCCCCGCTTGGTGAATAAATAAAGGCTAAGGGCTAGGGCGCCCTCCTTCACTCTATTTCTTACCCAAAAAAATTATTGAAGAAGGAAAAAGAAAAAAATATAAATGTGAATAAAGTTGGAATAATGGCATATGTAAGTATATATAAAGTTGGAATAATGACATACGTTGATTCACATATTTAATAGGGTTAATACTTTAGTTTGGCCCGAACTATACACAAACTTTCTACTTTGGCCCGTGGTTTTTGAAATTGCTCTTCTGGCCCGAACTATGTACCATACTTCCTAACTTGACCCGAAGCCTATTTTGACCGTCAAATTGGACGGTCAACTTCATTGACCGTTATTCAATGGGCAGCTCACTTGCCACGTCAGCAAATACGAAATAAATTTTTTTATTTTTATTTTCTGTATTCATTTTCCTTTCTCATAATAATAATAATAATAATAATAATAATAAAAGAAAATAATTAAAACAACAAATTTTCAAGATCTGGGAATATAGAACACTCTTCTTCCTTCGTCCCACACCATGAAACCTATCACTTCGGAGACGTCCAGCTGCCGGAGGGTGATGGTTTCCGAACGTTGTTGTGTGCTGTTTCTGGGTACATGTATGTTTCTTGTTTTGGCTGTTTGGTGAGCTAATGAGGGTTTTTGGGCGATGAATAAATAGAAGATGATGAGTGGATCTACAGCGAAATTTGCTTGAAGTTGGGTGTTTAGAGGACTGGCCGCCTAGCTCGATTGAGCCTTTTGGTCAGATCGATGATCGAATGGTTTTCTTAAAAGGGTTGGCGGAGTTGGGGTTTTCTTGGAGCAAAGCATCCATGGGAGATATGCGAAAACGAAAGAAAGCAGGGACTTTCTGTTCAGGGGTAAACTGAACCACCAACCGCGATGATGATCGATGGACTCTCAAACCGCCATCAATCGTCGCCGCCTCCTTTGCCTCCAAATTTTCCGATGCCAGCTTCCCTACCTGTCGGGAAAAAAATTCATAATCTCTCTCTCAAAATAGCCAAAAGCTCATAATCTCGCTCTCTCTCTCTCGACCGGTTTGCGATTGATCTAGATTCCCAGATCTTGAAAAATTGTTGTTTTGAATAATTTTCTTTGTTTATTATTATTATTATGAGAAAGGAAAATGAATACAGAAAATCAAATAATTAATTTTTTTTATTCAGTATTTGCTGACGTGGCAAGTGAGCTGACCATTGACTAACGGTCAATGAAGTTGACCGTCCAATTTGACGGTCAAATCCGGCTCCGGGCCAAGTTTGAAAATATGGTACATAGTTCGGGCCAGAAGAGCAATTTTGAAAACCACATGCCAAAGTAGAAAGTTTGTGTATAGTTCGGGTCAAACTAAGATATTAACCCTATTTAATATATATATATATATATGGTTTAGGCTACCGTACGCCTGGGCGTACGTTAGACTACCGTACGCCCGTTTGAGTTTTGCTATTTAGATCATCAATTAACCGGAGTTTTGGGCATGATACTATACCCTAACCACTAATGGATAAACCCCAGTCCCTAGTTTTCTAACCCAAATCATGAAATTAGTTTAATCTTAAAATGAAAATGAACAATAATTTCAACGAATCGGAACCGTTGATTTTCATTTCAAGATTAAATGAATATTATGCTTTGGGTTAGTGAATTGCGGACTGAGGTTCACCCATTAGGGGTTAGGGTATAGTATCATGCCCCAAACTCCGGTTAATTCATTGTCTAAATAGCAAAACTCAACAGGCGTACGGTAGGCTAGGGTACGTCCGGGCGTACGCTAGCCTTTGCCATATATATATATATATATATATATATATATATATATATATATATATATATATATATATATATGGTGACTTCTACGGTGCCTAGGGCAAAATCCGGGTACGGGTACCTTGGCCGATCTTAACCATTCATTTTCAATCTCCATGGCTCACGTTTGTTAAACCTAACTGCGCCACTAAATAACTAAACAAATTACAAAAAGGCTCCTGCCGCGTTAAGTTTGTTTTCATCCTAGTCCAACTAACTGCCCCGATTAAATTAAATGGATTAAGACTGCAAACCCAATTGGGTAGACCCACTGCCGCCCAAACCAATTTCCAGTCTCCCTAACCAATTACACGATCCCTCTCTCGTCTTGGAGGGACGCCCCTTCACAGTTCCAAGAGAAGCTCCCCATCCAATTTGAACTCCCTTTTTTTTAATCATCTTTTTGAATCCCAATTACTTGCATCCACATTCGACGTAGATTGAATTTCCCAAAAAAATTTTGTCTTGTTTCTTCTTCGCCATTGTATTTCCCCTCGCCTATCTCTTTCTAACACGATTACGGCGACCATGTCTATTATTGTGTTCATCGAACTTTTCATTTGCAAAAGAACCCTTGAAAGAGGTTTGCTAACCCTAGGGTTCATATCACTAGTGCTTTGTCATCTTGTCTTAGCGTTATTGTGATTTTCTCGAACCTTATATCTCTCGGTGAAATTTAGGTTTCCTAATATGTAGTGTTCGTCTCGCCCAGAGGATTGAGGAAGAAGATGAAGAACACATAATTTGATTCGAATCGGATGGAGAGGTCTCCTTAGTTTGTGTTTATGTATTAACGGTGCGTTTAGGACTAATTCTAGCTGGACTGGGTCTGATCATTGATTTTTGCAGGCTTTTAAATAACATTCAAACGCGGACTTGTACATGACCCATGCAATATTCAAAAGTGGGCCTGGAACGTGCGAGCCCATTAGTTTTCTCCTGCGGTATCAGCGCCAACCCTAGTTTAACTAGCTTTAGTTACCCTAGTTTAACCTACACGAGTTAACATCATCATTACTACATATCTTCCCAAATCTTCTAACTCTTGACATTCCAGACTCAACCGTCTCCATCACACGTCTCCACACTCAACCCCCACCATCACTTTTTCTTACACCTACAATCTCTCTTTCCTCCATCTTCACCTTCCCTTGTTCCTTCTTCCTCTGACTCCATGGCAAACAAAGGCAAATCGTTTGCGGATATGGGCATACTAACTCTATCAAACGACGACTGCCGATCCACCCCAAGTCTCGCGGACTATCTTTCATTCACGAGCAAGACATCTATTGTGGCCGAGTACGAGTTCATCCACCTGAGTCCTTTCCCTCAAGAAGTGAAGCAGTTAATTAAAAATCTTGGCTGGGAAAAGTTCTTTGATCTCCGGAGTTGAGGAAGCACCAGTTACTGCCCGCATGTGGTGAGGAAGTTCTAACACAATTTAGAGCTGTCTGGTCCCTCCGATTCTCATCTCGTGTCGGTCTTCCTGGGTTATAGAGCCTGCTTCTAGCCTCATCAGTTTGCTGAAATCCTCGATCTCCCCGCCGCAGGACACCACATTGATAGCAGAAGCGATCTTCGGTTGTACGATTTTGAGTTCGAAGTTGAACTGGCAAAACTGACGAATGGACGCATCCAGGCTTCTTTCCTCCCAGATCCTCTTCGATTCCTCCATTGGATGATCGTCAACTGCTTCATGCCAAGGTACAGTGGTCATTCGATAATTCGTAAACTTGACCTGTTTATCCTTGTGCAAGCTCAAAGAGGTGTTCCTCTTAACCTCGCATCTCTCATGTGCCTGAACATGGTTGAGGCTGCTCCTAGAGGGGAAAACTGGTACACTGCCTTTCCATATGCCACCTTCTTGACCACCTTTCTTGGAAGGGTTGGGATGGATATGAGAGTTTATGCTAGGGAGGACCATTCCGCCTATTTGCCAGTCTACCGTATCGTCGAAGTGACCAATACTTTTTATGACCTTCGGCATACGGAGCATGAAGAGTCCCCTGAGGCATCCTCAAGCAAACGTCCTCGGCTTACATGAGAGTCGATTGATGCAGGGCGGGGTGGAGCAGTGAAGGAGCCAGCATTGGATGTGTTTTGTTAAGAAGTTTACTGTAAGGCTTCGTTTTTTTTTTCCAGTCTTTTTCTCCAGCACTCAAAACTGTCAGGTACTGAGGGGAGCCAGTACATCATCTGACTAGGAAAGTCTCCCACTTTTTTAATTATCCAGACAAATATTTTTCTATGCATGCAGTATTTTGTGAATTTGCCATGGCTAATTTCCCTAAGACAGGTGACGAGATGCAGTAATGGTCATCCCTAAGCAAGGAGGTGCAATTGCATCCTACACTTGCTATGATGTGAGAAGCTATTGCAAGGGTGCAAATTTGGTTGCAATTGAAATTGGCCCACGAGTGGGGACTATTGATGAAATTGCAATGTTTTCTCAAAATTATAGAAGTGGAAGTAGGGACTACCTATGAAATTGCAAATGAATTTCATTGGGGGAGATTTTAATCCGCTTTTGTTCTAAGCAGTTCCAATTAGGTTGATTATAATGATTTTTTATCTATGGTGATTTTTCCCCCTTTTTCATCAAGACTCATGCTTCTTTTATCCCCCTGTGGATCTATCATGCTTCGTTTATAGTAAAATATCCTTTTAATTATACACAATAAAGAATCCATTAATTATGTATGCCTTTTTATTGTATTTATTACTACAATGAATTCTCTGACTAAAAGGGGTGTGAAAACATCGTTGGTGAAATTTCAAGGAATGGAATGATAAGGGCTGTGCATAAATTCAATTTCTGTAAATAATTAATGTTATTATTATTAGTTAGTAACGTCATTAGTTTTAGTTAGTGGGTTAGTGGCTCCTACTTTGTAGCTTCAATATGTTCAAGAGTTGGTACTTAAGCCACTCTCCTGATCAATGTAAATCACTACTTTCAATCCTTTACATGGAAGCCTTTCCATATCCTAGGAACATTAAATTAATTACATAAGAATTTTCTATCTGCCTTGTACTGGGTTTGGTCATTATTATACTGATTGGGAGCCAATCAGTTTTACCTTTTGGGTTACCTATACATGAATGCAAATTTAATTATACGATTGGGAGCCAATCAGTTTTACCTTTTGGGTTACCTATACATGGATGCAAATTTAATTATACGATTGGGAGCCAATCAGTTTAACTATACATGATCCCAATTAAACCTCTCTACAAGATACAATGGCTTGAAGCCTTGAACAGAAGCAACCTCACTCACAAGTTGGAAGCTGGAATTTTGGTGAAGTCCCTTTGCCATTTCCACGAAAAAACAAACCAAACCAAACCAAATATAGAAAGCATTCACAATACCAAAAACCAAATATAGCAAGCATTCACAATACCAAAAACCAAATATACAAAGCATTCACCAAACCAAAAACCAAACCAAAAACCAAATATAAAAACCATTCACCAAACCAAACCAAAAACCAAATATAAAAAGCATTCACCAAACCAAAAACCAAATATAAAAACCAAAAACAATAAGCATGCACCGAACCAAATAAAAAACGGTTGTCCATCATCCTGAGAAAAAAAAACATAACTGTTGTGCATCATCTTGAAAACTAAAACGCAAAATCAGGTTGTTCTTGGGCTCGTTGACTGGGTTTCCTTGTGCTCTTCTCTTTCCTTTTTCCTCTTTTCATGGGTTTTCTTGTACTCTTCCACTGCAGCTTCAACTTGAGGTGCAACTCTTCTTGCTTCCGTGAGCACCATATGCCTTATGTAGTTCATGGGATCTCGAACAAGGTACAAAGCGATCTGCATCCTCCTCACTTGAGTGCATGGCTATCAACATCAACAAACATGGTGCTTACCGCATGATTCAAAAATAACAATCAATTGTGGTTTTCTAATATGATAATTAGAATTGTCTTTACCCAAATATAAGAGGAGTCCCAGCTTGCGCCATACATCCACATGCATACCCAGACTCCACTGTCAGACCTACATAAAATAAAAGCATTGCGTGATAAGAACCAAGTTGATAAGTCGTCGTTTAATATCACAAAAAAATGGGCATACTTACCGATGAAGTTGTTCTTGATCCTTTGAAGGAGTTGGGTACGAAAACTCCGCAATCCTTGGTGGTGACAATCCCGGACCTTGTTCACGATAGAGAATCTTCCACAAGGCTTGCATAAAGCTCATCTGTACAAATTAAGAAACGTTTGTACTTAGAAAGAGTTATTTACATTTTTTTTTGCGTTATAACGGCACAATGTCACAAATTTACCATTGTTTGAACAGATTGTAGTCGAAAGGAATTGCGGTCTTCATTTGGTTGTGGATCCAAGATATGGACTTCTTCCTTGTCCAACTTAATGACAGCCAAGTACCAATGGGCATTATCTCTCATCGGAACACACACCTACATATGCGGAAATTGTCAACACGTATTAAAAAAATAAACTGCAAACGATGTAATACTTATTAAGACGAACAGTTTACCTTGTTCACCATATTGGTTCGACTAAGGAATTTTGATTCGTATAGGTCTAATGCCATCTTGGATGTTATTCCACATGAAATCACTAGTTCCTGCCCATGTCGTAGTTGCACAATTGAAATTTTGTCAACACAATATGATTCACGTTAAAAAAAGATGTGTTGTAATTTTTTTGGTGAGAGGAAATTGTCGTTAAGTATAATCGGACCACAACCTGTAGTTCAGCAGGCAGATAGCACACTCCTTTTCCGTCCTTGGAATTTGTCCACAACTCTTCTAGAGTCAAGTGGCAGGCCATCGCTGTTATAACCTAATATAACATGGACAAAAAACACTTCATGATACTATCGAGTTGTTATAAAATAATTCTACGTAGAAAGCATTGATAGTGGACAAACAAAACAAAATTTTGGAGTTCCGTTGATTACTTCAGCATCTACGAACGAGCGAGGGCTTAAGGACCACAATGACTTCCTCGTACAAGAGTTGTTAGAGGTTTTGACCAATACTTCGTCAGGTGGCAGATGGGCTAAAAATATATAGTGAGCAAGCTGGATTTGCTCATCATCGTATTCCATAGAGGTAGGTAGCTTAAACTTCAAAACAACCTGGAATAGGGGCCACAAATAAACACGAGTTGAAATGCATTCGTTATGACGGAATAACGGCAAAGAACACTTCAATGGCAAACATGACACCTTTATTACCTTGTCAACAGAAGGTAGAAAAATAATTTTTTCCATTTGGCTTCTTTGGTGTGACCTCAGAGTCAGATTCATCGTCTGAAATAAAAACGATGACTGAAGCAGGAGTGGGTGGACTGCTTACACCTTTGGGTATCCTTGGTTTCTTTGTTGGAGTCACAAATTCGGCTGTCTCCTACAATGACAGTGAACCTGCGATTAATAAATTAACTAGAATGAATTTCAATGGTAAAAAGAGCTATTATACATACCACAAGCTTGGACGAAGAGCGAGTAATTCTCCTATTTTCCATGTTGTGCCTCTAATCTAAGCTTTACTCCGTACTCAAAATCGCGGCAAAGAAGGATATGGAACCACTGCTCTACCGATGAAGGTTAATTATATATACAAGGTTAGGATAAATTGTGGCGTCATATTTTTCCCGCGGAAAAATAGCTAGGGTTTAGTCTAACGTACATTAACTTGGGATAAACATGGGTAGTTATTAAACCTAAAGTTAAAAAGATACTTTTTTCGATTGAATAAAGAATTGAGTGCTATTAGTAAATATTCGCTCATATTAATATTTGATCCTTCCCCATAGGGGTGGCTATTTGGACCGGGACCGGATGAAAAATCGGAAACCGGACCGTATAACCCGGACCGAGACCGGACCGGGACCGGATAGTAAACAATCCAATCCAATCTTTGGGCTTAGATTTGAGGTAAAAAACCGGATAAAGACCGGATAAAAGAGCTCAACACCCAAAACTTAAGGGTAATTTGTATAAACGGTCACAAACCTTTGCACTTAGTACAAAACTTAACCAACTCCTCACCCTTTTAGGCCTTAGGCCACTCAAATTCCCACAATCTCAATATAAAATCAAGACCGAATTGGGACCGGACCGGGTCAAGACCGGACCGGATCAAGACCGGACTGTATCCAATCCAATCTTCGGTCCTTATATTTTCAAAAAAACCGGACTGGACCGGATCAATTTGGGTCAATTTAACCGGACCGGACCGTATAGCCACCCCTACTTCCCCATACACGTAGTACACACCTAGAGTCAGCTGGCGTTTGGCTTTACTAAGAAAGGTTTTTCATTTTAAATATTTTCGTTATTTGTGGAAATGGTAAAGAAATCACTAAGATAAAGAATAGAAAGTTCAACTCGTTCCTACCAAAATATAAGATATCACAAATCGTGTTATTAATGGGGATAATTATTAAGTGGCCCATTGAATCATTAATTCGGCCATCATTCCCAGTAGGGTTTTGTAATCTACGTCCTTGGTTCCCCAAAATTTCCAGCCGTGACAATGACGTCGGAGGCAGACTCACCATTGACGTCGGCGGGAGTCCTAGTATTGACGTCGGAGGGAGTCCAAGAAAACGCTGGTGCTGGAACCAGTCACACCACCCAGGAAGATAATGTCGCCGATCTCATATTTCTACAGCCTGAAGATATTAAGAAAATGAAGTTCGATGATACAGAAGAAGCCTATGATTTCTACATGGACTACGGGTTAGTCAAAGGCTTCGACATCAGAAAATCAGACATTGGTCGTGATAAGAACAAAGTTATGATATGGCGTGACTATGTATGCTCTGGCGAGGGAAAGAGGCGCATGAAGAGCACAAAACGAAAGAGAGAAGCAAGAGGGGAGACCAGATTTAACTGCAGAGCCAAGATGCGTGTTAAACAACACAATGTCGATGGGAAGTGGTATGTGCACCAGTTTGATGATGTACACACACGTGAAACGATCCCCAGAGAATATAGACACTACATGAAAGGGAAACGTCGTATGAGTGATGCAGTCAAAGCAGCGATAAATTTTAGAAGAGCTGCAGGTATGAAAACTTCTCAAATTGTGAATCTGGCCGTATTAGAAGCAGGAGGCTACGACAATTTGGGGTACACGAGGAAGGATGCATATAATTATGTGGACAAAGAGAGGAAAGAACAAATCAGTGAAGGTGATGCCGCAACAGCCCTAGCCTACCTGCAAGCTAAATGCAGCGCGGACGAGCATTTCGTTATTGAACTAAAGAAGGATGACGACGACCGGCTTATTAACATTTTCTGGGCCGATAGTATTTCTGTTGCTGATTATACATGCTTTGGAGAATTACTGTCATTCGATGCTACTTACAAAAGGAACATTTACCAGATGCCTCTCGTGATTTTTTCAGGTACTTTTCCTTCACACATAGAATTATCCCGAGCATGCTAAAATAACCCTAGAAGTTTGCATAATCTAACTTTGTTTGAACTTTTTTAGGTGTCAACCACCATTCGCAAACTTGCGTATTTGCATGTGCTTTCTTGGCTAACGAGAGAGAGGACAATTATATTTGGGTGTTGGGAGCTTTGAAGAGAAGGCTAGGCGGTGTAGATCCCAAGACTGTTATTACAGATGGGGATAGAGCAATGCGTAATGCTATTCAGAAAGTATTTCCCGATGCAACACATCGTCTATGTTCCTGGCATATAGACAAGTCTATAACCAGAAATGTGAAGAATCATCCTACTTTTTTGCCCCGATGGAAGCATTTTGTGTCAGCTGACTGGGAACCGCCAGAATTCGAAGAAAAGTGGAAATCAGTGGTTGAAAAATGCTCCCTCCAGCACAACAATTGGGTCTCCAATTTATTTGACCAAAGACATTAATGGGGGTATGCATATTTGCGTTCGAAGTTCTTCGCAGGCTTGAGTACAACATCAAGATGTGAAGGACTGAACTCTCAACTTGCCAATTATATCGAGAAGGATAAAAATCTCCTTGAGTTCTTTATTCACTTTGATCGTTGGACTAGGGATATGAGGGAGAATGAGCGTCATGCTGATTTTGAATCCATTCATCAAGAACGAACCATCACAAGCAATGTCTTAGTCTCACTTCAGAAGAGTGGAGCGGCGGTTTTCACAAAGAACGCATTCTTCTTATTCATAGACGAGGTTGAAAAGTCGGCATGTTGCATAAGGTTGGAGACAGAGCGATCGGAAATTGAGCATGTGTACAAGGTCAAGGTGTCTGGCAGCGATAAGGTTTTTCAAGTCACGTACGCAGTTGAACCCTTTGCAATGGAATGTAGTTGTAATCACTACAATTATATGGGAATACCATGTCGTCATATGATTTTTGTACTGAAAGAAGAGAGCATACTGGAACTTCCTGAAGGCCTAGTACGTTAAAGATGGTCAAAGAAGCCGAAGACACTAGAGAGCTTGGAGGAACCGGGCAGACTAGATGAATCGCAACTTTTCGCATTGAGGTTTGCCATGACTATCACTTTTAATTTTTTTTTTAATATTGATTCGAAGCTAGGTGAACATTAATTTTACTCACTTTGTATAAAATCTTGTGTCAATCAGGTATGGTACTATTCAACAACACAGCTTACAACTAATGTTAAAAGGGGCAAAATCTAGTGAGTGCTTCAAGATTGCTCGTGAGGGAATTCAATCATTATGTGAAAAGTTGGACATGGTGGACACTGGCAACGTGGACATACCCGGCATTAATAGACCGAAGGCGAATGAAATTTTGTTGGATCCATTACAAGTCAAAGCTAAAGGTTCGGGGGCTAAAAAATCTAAAAGGAAGAAAGGAGAACCACGACAGTGTAGCAATTGCGGTGAATGGCGCCACTATAGGACCCGATGCCCACATCCTGTTGGCTATGTGAAGCCAACCTCAAACGGTGATGCCCCGAATGATGGTGTTTCGGAAGAAGGTGGCGGTGGCGATGACACCGATGTTGATCCTCCCACCACTCAAGATCAGTCGGAAACAGTACAGAAGAGAAGGCAAAAGCATTGCAGTAAGTGTGGTTCTACCAATCATAATGCAAGAACGTGTACTGGGTCTGGGCCATCCGATGATGAAAATGACGATGATGAAAATGACGATGACGACGATTATGAGCAACCTAGGGTAAGAATAAGATATAATTGTTCGTGTCTACACAACGCAGTTGCATCCAATATTTTTGTACGTCTAAAATCGTCGTTATCGATTTTGCAGAAGAGGCCTGTTACAAGAAGTAGCAAACTAAGGATTGTTGAAAACTTGAAGTGAAGATGGACGTCCTTATCCTATTCTGATTAGGACCAATGGACTATGTGAAGACTGCCAGTATCAGCTTGAAGCGGCGTCGTTTGATTTATAAGAAGACTGTTGCCGTCTGCGGTGTCGTTTTACTTGTGTGTCGTTTTACTTATGTGTCTCTTTTGTTTATAAGAAGACTACTGCCTTCTACGGTGTCATTTTATTTAGTTCGGATGGATTTGATTGAATTCGATATGGAGGTTGCTCCCTAAATAAATCATGTGCAACATTTCAGTTGAATTATTTTTCTCACTCGTTTTTTTTTATTGAATTATTAGATCGGATTTTTTACTTGTTTTTAAAATTACTTAATTTTGGCTACTAAAATTATGAAATGTAATTTGGGCGTGAAATGACAAGAGCATGTGCCGACAGAGGACTTTTGAAAATGGTGGCAGTAATCAAGAAATAAACTACAGTATTTTTATTGAGTGAAAGATCCCTCACCGATATATTATTAAGATCTCAAACACTAAAAGTACAAATCTTGAAAAAGAAAACAATGTACTTTCCCTCCTCCAACTTTTATACTATACATATGGCAACTTTCCCCTCTTGTATATATTTTGGGAGCATGATCAACAAGTACGCGTCAATGTAGCCCAGAAGAACCATCATATGACGTAGGGTTCCACAACACCTATTATGGAATCGTAACAACATATGAAAGACCCTGCATGGAGAGAAAAGGAGAAACAATACAACGAAGGATTTAGTTTAACAGTCATGATCTAACAATGACATAATGAAAGGAACTGAGATCTAA
This sequence comes from Linum tenue, assembly GCA_946122785.1. Lineage (NCBI taxonomy): Eukaryota > Viridiplantae > Streptophyta > Magnoliopsida > Malpighiales > Linaceae > Linum > Linum tenue. The sequence goes on along the minus strand of CAMGYJ010000006.1, from coordinate 63,769,588 downwards.
AATAATACGCAGTCTCATCATTACCACTGCACCCGAAAATAAAGCATGGACAGGAGGACGAAGAGGCTGATGGGGTTGATTTTTGGGGTTGAGAAGATGGGAGAAAGGGGTCTTTTCAGGGATTGAGAGGAGGAACGGACAACAGCAGGAGATGAGTACCTCTTGGGTTTCGGAGCATGGTCTCTCCCTCTCTGATTAAAGAATTTATAAATGAGCTCATAAATTTACTTTGCCTTTCCAGCCCTTCCCATTTACTGAAAATCACACTCCCTACCGCTGCCTCGGCCTTGGTAACGTCAGCACTGGTTAGGGGCAAATGCGACTTTCCGAAAACGGCGATATCTGATTGGGTGACACGCCGCGGTTAGGATTGAAGCTCTTTCACCATCGGATTAAACGAAAATTTAGGAATTGACGGCGGGAGATGAGGATGTGCTTTTAGACTGGCTTTGTAGATTAACTAACTTTTTCGTTTACAAAAATTAATCTACAGACTTGGTACATGTAATTGTAACCCTAAACCCGAACCAATCAATACCATATACTCTACAACAATAACACCTTAGAGCATCTCCATCCCATTGCTAAACCAACCTTTAGCAATTGGCAAAGTCTAGGTGGCAACTCAATTGGCAATTGCAAGGGATGGAGAGGCAATTGCTTATTAGAAATTACAAACAAAACTTAGGGATGTAGGTGGTTTGCAATTCTTTTAACTGAAATTGCTAAATATGATGATGTGGCTGTAGGGACCACGTTTAGAAATTGCTAGGGATGGAGATGGTCTTAGACCATCTCCATCCACTTTCATATGTAATTGCTAAAACTTAGTTGGCATGTGTTTGGCAATTGCTAATTCAATTGCAAGGATGTGAAGCCAATTGCTAACTTTGCAATCTTGCTAAATAAGCAACTCCACTTGCAATGCCACATAAGATTTTATTTACCTTTTCTGTTTTATCTTTATAGTTTAGAAAGTTAGTTTTTTATAATGGAAGAATTGTTTATACATACATATGTGTGTGGCCCCCACAATAGAAATGGCTAAAACCTTGCAAGGATGTGGATGACTTGAAAGAACTATTGCTTAATTGGTTGATATGGCAGTGGGACCCATATATGAAATTGCTAAGTAATTGCAAGGATGGAGATGGTCTTACCCGAACCAATCCATCCCATTGCTTATTTAGTGGAATCCTAGGTAGCACCATTATTTAGCAAGATTGCAATGCCACCTAGGATATTTTTTATAAACTAGCAAGATTGCTAAATTAGGAATTCTTCTTGCAATGCCAAACCCTAATACACCGAACCAATCAATAACATATACTCTACAACAATAACACCTTATAGGCTTATACCCTAACCAATCAATACCATATATACTCTAAACCATCAACACCTTGCTTATTTAGACCATCTCCAATGGTGCAATTCTTGAGAATTGCAAGCTGATGGTGCAAGGGAGTGAAAGTGGGATGGTGAGTTGCATTGATGTGGGATCAATTACAAAAGTTGCAAATTTGCATCTGATGAATGTTTTCATGCAGTTGCAAATTTTCATGCAGCACACACATATATACAATTCCAATCATAATACTTTACATAATTCGAATAACACAACGACAAAAAACAACTTGAGAGAAAACTCAAATTAATATAACACACTCACCAATTAATATTGAATTGCATTGAAAATTAAGTAGGACCCACGGTCACAATTGATGTATAGTTAAAGTTGCTGAAGTGGCAATTGGGACCATATATTTGCTCGTTGTTGGAAACTTGAACTGAAACTGGAAGTCCTCCTATGCCGAGTCGTTTGGTATATAAGAAGACTGTTGGCTCTTCCGGTGTCGTTTAATTTATGCACTCATTAATGGTCAGTTGAAAGCAATTTTTAAGCACTCTAAATAAATCATGTGCAACATTTCAGTTGAATAATCTTGAGAACTAGTTTTTTTTATTCAATTATTACATCGTATTTTTTGCACTAATTTTGAGCACTCATTAAATGGGTAGAGCATGTGGCGACAGAGGAGCAGAGTTCGAAATCCGGCAAAAAATCTGGTTGGCCCAATCGTAACGACTTCTAAAAATGGAGTCAGTAGTCAACAAATAAAGTACAGTATTTTTATTGGGAATGTAGGATCCCCTGCAGATTTTAGAAGATCTCAAACGCTAATAGTACAAAGTACAGTATTTTTATTGGGAGTGTAGGATCCCCTGCAGATTTAGTAGATCTCAAACGCTTAATAGTACAAAGTACAGTATTTCTATTGGGAGTGGAGGATCCCTCGCAGATTTAGAAGATCTCAAAAACTTTTGGAAGCCGCCATGGAAGCGAAGAGAGAAGCAGACGAAAAAATAACAAAACAGTATACAAATATAAACAAATGTTACATATAGTCCAACAAAAACAAAAAGCTGTACTTTCCCTCCCTATTTTATCCTATTATACATATGGCAACTTTCCTATCTTGTATACATTTTGGGAGCATGATCAACAAGTACGCGTCAATATCGCGCAGAAGAATCACCACATGTAGTAGGGTTCCACAACACCTATTATGGAATCGCAACAACATGTGATGATTCTTCCGGCGATATTCAGACGACGACTTATTGTCATTGCTCCCCTCCCTGCCTCTAACAAAGACCCTGCATGGAGAGAAAAGTAGAAACAATACAACGAAGGATTTAGTTTAACAGTCATGATCTAACAATGACATAATGAAAGGAAACGAGATCTAAAATAATACGCAGTCTCATCATTACCACTGCACCCGAAAATAAAGCATGGGATAGGAGGACGAAGAGGCGGATGGGGTTGATTTTCGGAGTTTCATATTGAGAAGATGGAAGAAAGGGTTCTTTTCAGGGATTGAGAGGAGGAGGAACGAACAGCAGCAGGAGATGAGTGCCACTCGGGTTTCGGAGCACGGTCTCTCCTTCACTGATTAACGAATTTATAGATTGACTCGTAATTACTTTTACTTTCCCTCCCTTCACATTTACTGAAAATTACACTCCCTACCACTGCCTAGGCCTTGGTAACGCCAGCATTGGTTATGGGCAAAAGCGAGTTTCCGAATTCGGCAATATCTGATTGGGTGACACACACGCGACAAGGATCGAAGGTATTTCACCATCGAATTAAGGGAAAAGTTTAGGAATTGACGGTGGAAAATGGGGATGTACTTTTATAAATAGTCTGAATTTGTAGATTAACTAACTTTTTCGTTTACCAACATTACTCTATTGATCTGGTTTATGTTATTCTAACTTGAATCATAACCCTAAACCCTAAACCAAACCCTAATACACGAACCAATCAATACCATATACTCTACAACAATAACAACACCTTATAGGCTTATACCGTAACCAATCAATAACATATATACTTTAAACCATCAACACCTTGCTCCTCCCTTATACCATAACCTTCAAGACCTTATACTGTATACCAACAACACCTTCTTCTATCTCCATCCCCAACTTTCAATTTATAATAAGTGTTTAATTTGAAATATAAAATGGAACCCACCTTGGCAATTGCTAGCATAATTTAGGGATGTAGATGAATAGAAATTGTTAAGTGATGAATTGCTAAAATTGATGATGTGGCGGTAGGGACCTCGTTTAGAAATTGTTGTTCAAATTTAGGGATGAAGATGATCAATACACTAACCCAATACCATATACTCTAAACCATCACAACCTTATACAATATCGTATTTTAGGGATGGAGATGATCAATACACTAACCCAATACCATGTACTCTAAACCATCAACACCTTATACAATATCGTATACCTATACGCTGATAAATTAAAATTATAACTTGCTTTTCAAAACATAAATTAAAAATTGATACTCACTAAGTATCGAACCAAAAACCTCTACTTTATTGACTAAGCAAATAACAGACAATTAACCAATTAAGCTACATCACATTGATGACCATCTTGCATAATTTTGCTTTCTTATTAAGTGAAGGGTTAAAATGAACGATAAATATATCACAGGGGATTGTTTCAACTTTGGCGGGGACTGAGAGAGTGGAAAAGGGGTAATTATTCTACCAAAAAAGAAAAGAAAAGGGGGAATTAATGAAGAGTTAAATTGGACGGATTGTCTTTACCACGCCACTACAAAATCATTCGGACCAAAAACACGCAGGTTCAAATCAAACAATAAATGAAGAAAGATGAACTTAATAACTCTAACTAATTTTCATTCCATATGCGGCGAATCGCTAATGGCCGGGATCACCAACAAGGATAACCAACAAGGCAAAATAGATAATAGGAACCTACCTTGCACACACCAAATCATTTTATCTCGTACTGATAAATGTGTCATGCTACAATAATTATGTCTAAGTTTTTTTAGTAATAAGGCATGATCAGCATTTATAAGCAGATATAAAGAAAATATAAAATCGAGAAAAAATAAGACAACACCTACCCTCACCCTTTAACCAATCGATACCATATGCTCTAAACCATCAACACCTTATAACCTACCCATATACCATATACTCTATACCATCAACAACCTAATACCCTAAGCCGTCAGTACCCATTTCCTTTAACATCAACACCTTATACAACAATCGTATACCTATACGCTGATAAAATTTTACATTTTGAAAATACTTGGCCAACTAAAGTACATAGGTACTTCAAAAGTGAAATTCTAACTTTCGTTTCAAAACATAAATTAAAAAAATATCCTCACTCAGTATCCAACCACAAGCCTCTAATTAGTCTCCAAGAGGTTTGTTATGTACGAGTGCATTGCATAAAGAGGGGAAATCGGTGAGAGAGTGGAATAGGATCTCAATTAATGAAGAGTTAAATTGGGCGGATTGTAGTTTACCTCGTACCCCTAAATGTGTAAAGAGACACGCTAGCATTTACCAAATCCCAAAAAAGATGGAACACAGAATTATGTTTAAATTGCGTGAACTCAATGCATGATCAGGATTTTAGAAGCAGAAGCAGATGAAAATAAGTAAAACAAAGAATCGCCACTGAGATAGACAATTATCAAAGGCCCAACCTAATGACAATCCGGAACTCAGTATCCATTATCAACAAACTAGGTGTCATGGGTCATGTACAAGCCCACTTTTGAATGTTATTGAAAAGCCTGCAAAAATCAATGATCAGACCCAGTCCAACTAGAATTAGTCCTAAACGCACCGTTAATACATAAACACAAATTAAGGAGACCTCTCCATCTGATTTGAATCAAATTAGGTCTTCTTCATCTCCTTCCTCAATCCTCTGGGCGAGACGAACACTGCATATCAGGAAACCTTAATTTCACCGAGTGATAGAAGTTTCGAGAAAATGACAATAACGCTAAGACAAGATGACAAAGCACTAGCGACATGAACCCTAGGGTTAGCAAACCTCTTTCAAGGGTTCTTTTGCAAACGAAAAGTTTGATGAACAAAATAATAGACATGGTCGCCGTAATCGTGTTAGAAAGAGATAGGCGAGTAAATTCCGCACGGAAATAAAATGGTGATGAACAAAACGTCGATTTGTGGATAAAAGGATTTGGGGTTCAAAACGATGATTATGTGAGGATTTCATACTGGATGGGGATCTTCTCTTCGAATGTGGATACATAGATTTGGCGTATGAAACATGATGATGTTGGGGATTTGAGATTGGATAGGGAGCTAAATCGAATGTGGATCAAATAATAAAAGGATTTGGGTTTCAAAACGATGATTTTGTTGGAGATTTCAGATTTGATAGGCAGCTTATGATCGAACTTCGAACTTAGAGGGGACCCTCCAAGGCGAATGAGGGATCGTAGAAGGGAGACTGGAAATTGGTTAGGGCGGCGGGTCGTATCCATAGGGTTTAACCTCTTAATCGATATCATTAAACTGGGTACAGTTAGGTTGAAGTCCAATGAATAAAGCATAAACGCTTCGTGATGCTTTTGGTAATTTTCCTTGCCCCCGGTTACCCGTACCCCGGATTTTGCCCTGGGCACCGTAGAACTGCCCATATATATATATATATAATATTATATAGTTTAGGCTAGCGTACACTCGGGCGTACGTTAGACTATCGTACGCCCGTTTGAGTTTTGCTATTTAGATCATGAATTAACCGGAGTTTTGGGCATGATACTATACCCTAACCACTAATGGATAAACCCCAGTCCCTAGTTTTCTAACCCAAATCATGAGATTCGTTTAATCTTGAAATGAAAATCAACAATAGTTTCGACGAATGAAAACCGTTGATTTTCATTTCAACATTAAATGAATATTATGCTTTGGGTTAGTGAATTGCGGACTGGGGTTCACCCATTAGGGGTTAGGGTATAATATCATGCCCCAAACTCCGGTTAATTCATTGTTTAAATAGCAAAACTCAACGGGCGTACGGTAGACTAGGGTACGTCCGGGCGTACGCTAACCTTTGCCATATATATATATATATATATATATATTTAGGATCTCTAGATGCGATAGTTATACAAATCTAATAGGTGTTGGATTTATATACCATTTTCCACACTAAACTTTGTTATCTAAATGACACATATGATATTCTTTTCTCGAAATCATGAAATTTTAAGAAAATTCAATTTTCACAATAAGTGGTTGTATGTTTGAGTCATTGAGTGCTTTATTTAATATAAAAGTGTAAAAATGTTAGAATATTTTAGATTTATGACAAGTATAATTGGCTTAAACCGTTGTTGTCAGCCCTTAATAATCCCAATTGTTTTAAGATATATATTAGTTATTAATCAATTGGTATTTAATAATTTATGTGTTCTTAATTATTATTATTATTATCATTTCAAATGATCATTGACCATAAAGTTTGAACCCATTAGATGATGAGTTATCCTTTCATATTAGCATTAGGCTAATCCTTGAAGTTTCTAATTACTATTTTAATACATAATTGTCTTAGTTTCATTTGGATTTAATAGAGAAAAAATATAATAATATAGGTATGAATAAATATTTTAAGCATTTTATGGTTACAATAAGAGTGCAAATTGTTTTAACATGAAACATATATAGACACTAGTGAGTTAGGATAATTCGATCAACCAAAAATACATATAAACTAATTATTACCAATCTCACAAGTAGCAAGTAGTGCAAAGATTAAGTTTGATTCTTTAATAAATTATTAAGAATGTCCCAAATCATTTTCATATATGAATGAAGTGATTATCACGAACTAATAACAAATAAGATGTATTCATCCGACCAACGGGTCGGGTAAAAGTTAGTAATAATACAAAGAATAAAAAAGCACAGAGGCATTCTCATAGCTTCGGAAGGCCACAACGAAACCCTATTCACTGTGTTGAGCGTCTTAGAGCGACTCCGAGGAGGCGGCATATGGCGTTGTGTTCAATTGTCATGGATTCGGTCGGATCGGAAGAGCTGATTGTGCTTGGTGCTCTTTGATTGGTTTGATTGCAAGAGAGGTTTCGGTGTTTTCTGAATATGATTCAAGTGCTGCAGATCATATGGGTTGATCCTTTCTATGTTTTGTTCTTCCCTTGTTGTATTTCTTTAACACAGATTGATCAATTGTGTACTTTAAGTTGTCTGTCCTTGTCTTTTTTGGACTTCTTTGTTGGCTTGTCTTGTAATCTATCTTTTTTTTTTGTTTTTTGGTAGAATGTAATCTATCTTTCAAAGAGCAATACAAGAGTAAATCCTTTGTAAAAATTAAAAAAAAAACCCAAACGCGCCCAGTCAATACGTTCTTCCCCTCTCTGCCCGCCCCTAGTCCCCTACTCCGCTCCCCTCTATCCTCTTACATTCGTGGGAGCCGACGAAATCCTCTATTTCACTTCCCTTTTATTTTTCTGGTCTTCTTCAATCGGTAGAAAGCAAGACGGAGTAAACGCAGACGAATTTACCCTCGTTGTTGATTCTTTGGTGAGGTTAGGGTAAAGCCAAACAATGTCCTCGGACTCGGCGGTAGCGTCGCCGGCGCGCAAGAAGCCGCGGCGGAGGTGGTGGGATAGTGGAATTGTTTCTGGTTCCAGAAAGAAGGTGACCGTCGCTCTGATGAGTCGAAAAAACAAGACGGCGGCCTCCTATGACAACAACGACACTATCCGCACCGCCACCGTTACCGTCGTCGCCCCCGACTGCTATTTTCGCGGTAAATTCTCGACTATGGGTCTCGCAGTCGTGGATTCGAAATTATATGCTTTTGGTGGTCGTCAGATAAATACCTCTCCTTCTGGCAATGACGATTCTGATGATGATGGCTTCACGTACTGGAAATATCCGCGAGATGTATTCGTCTGCGATCTTGGAACGGACCCCGACATCCAACAACAACCACTCAAGTTTCAGCAATACCCAGCTCTGCTGAAGGGACCCAAGGTCGAGCCGATCCACGTTCCTTACAATGACAAGATTTTCATCTTGTCGAGGGTTTATGACCCCATGTCGTTCAACGACCTCTCTGCTCCTTGTGAGGTTTTGGACCTCAAGGATATGTCCACGCAAATCGTTGATCTGCCATGGGAGATGTGGGATCCCAATTTGATCCAATGGTACAATGGGCTTCCAGATTACCTGGGTCATGTAGTTGTAGGGAGGGAATTGATTGTTTATATGCACACTTTTGTTGGCTCCTCTGTGTTTGCTCTTGACATGGAAGAGCTAAAGTGGCGTCGCATCATGACTGAGCATGCTGATCATGATGACATCTCACCTATGAGGCCCAACCTGACGCTGATGATGTACCCATGGGATCGGCTTCCTGAGGCGCACTGTTCGAATCTTGTTCACAATGGTCGGTTGTTTATGGTGAGCATGCCGGATCATCGCCCCTTCGAAGTCATCCGTGTTAAGTACATGTCGAATCCTTGGGCGAGTTATGATCATCTGCTGCTGCAGCAGGAGCAACACAAGATTAGGGATATGCGTTATCTTTCAGATTATGCTCTTGGTCTTGTACCGGATGATTGTAAATTTGGGGACGCGAGGGTGGTTCCTTTTGGAGATGGTGATGTCTACTGTCTTTTTCTCTGGTGGGGACTTACTACGTATGAACTGAGGAGCCAGTTCAAGGTTTGCAAGTTTAGATTGATTGGCGAAGATGGTGGTTGTGAAATCTTAGGCACGGTGGAGGATTTCAGTGCTTTTTCACATGATTTTGGTTCCTCTCGTGTCACGGCCTTTACTCGCACCAGCTATATAGAGATGGGTGTTTATTGAAGGAGCTGGATTGCTCAGCCATGTGAAATCGTTGCATCGGATTCTCTCTATAGTGGTAAGTTTTGTTGTTCCAAGTACCAGTTTCTATCCTTTCTTCCTTCCTAGTATTTGACACTCTGGATGTTTCCATGTGGATACTATGGTTGTTTAACTTTCCCAGACTTGGCTTGTCCTCGAGTGTTTAAGAGTGAGGATTCTCCAATTACCTTCCCGTCATCCTTCATTGATGGAACTAATGTCACGGCCTGTGTGCGTTTTTGTGTGGTTTCTCGTGGGACTGGGAAAAGGAGAAGAAACAAACTGTCACCCTGGCGACCTGTGCATAAATATGCTTGTGTTTTGAATTCTCAACCGTCTTTTGTGCTGTTTTTCCTTTTAGGGGTCATTTGGATGCAGGTTTTTAATTTGTGGGATTTTGGCTCAAATCACTGATTAAAAAACCCAGGTTTTTAATTTGTGGAATTTGGTGTGGAATTTAGGCAAATCACACGTTTGGGAACATATGTGGCATTTATAAAATGAGAATGCAAGATTACATCATTAACCTTCCCTATTTATTTGTACAAGGGCCCAAATTTGGCCGTTCACTGCTGCTATTTCTTCTTTCTCGATCACAACTAGGGTTTCTTCTCACCATTGTCGATTCTTTCCTTCACTGCGCTCTGGAGGACAGCAGCTGCCGCCGTTCGTCGGTCACAGGTTCATCGTCGGTAGGGCGCCGTTCTACATTCGTCATCTCCAAAGCCAACATGCAAATGAAATGGTAAATGAAATGGAATCAAACAACAACAAATTAATTCAAAGAAGAGAAAGGGTAAATGAAATGGTTTATTTGTTTAATCAGATTATTTGGCTCATTGTAGGTTTGGATGAATTAATGGGTATGGTCAGCAAGACAACAACCTGCGCACAAATATATGAACATGCTTTCTTTGCCCATCCCAGCCAAATAGAACTGATCGTAATTGAAAGCCCATTTATAAATTTGGGTGTATTCCGTTACTTTCCCATCCCAACATGGCTCCGACGAGGGTATGGGTTCTACACAGGTAACCCACAAACCAGCAGTACAAATTGATGGGAGAAGAAGCGGACAGCACGCAAAAACCCAAGCAGAACCCACAAACCCAAGCCGACAGCAGGCAAGAACAGAACCCTAAATATCCAGATTGTAACCCGAAGAAGAGCAACTAACCTGAAACGAGTTGAGCTAGCAGACCCACCGCCTCTGCTACTTGATCGTCGGACTACTGCTTCGTTGCCGCCGATGTGGTCACTTCAACTGCCACAAGCTCATTGAGCTTCCTGTCTTCTGTTGAGAGTGACGACAGGCAAATGGGTTGATGGATAGGTTAATAGAATGAGGAGGGTAAAGTTGGATTAGCACAAAAAGAGCATGGGCATTTACGGAACAAAATGACCAAATATTGTGGGATTTCAAAATAGCTGATGGCCATCAGCTATTTCACAATCCTACAATTGTGGGTTTCTGAAATCCCTAATGTTTAAAATCTCTCATCGTATTAAGGCTTTCCAAATGAGTGATTTTGATTAAAATCCTGCACTATGTGGGATTGTGCCCAAATCCCACACCCAAAACCTGCATCCAAATGACCCCTTAGTGCCTTTGCAAGGTGCTGAGCTCATCTCTTCTTTTGACTAGTTGGGAGATTTTGGCACGCTTGTCTGAGGGCAATGTGATTGTGGGGGGCTCCAAAATTTCCAGGGCTACTTGTGGAGGATTGGCCATGCCGCTTGCAGCTGATTTCCAATTTCGGTGGCTGAACATGGGGCTTCTTTGCTTTTTGTGTCATCGTCTTAATATCTAGTGTGAATCTGTCAAGTTAAATTAGATGTTTGCCATGCTCTGAACAGCTTTCATCTGCAGTTTGGACTGCTGGACTCATCTCACCGCAATTGACATTACCTCCTTTTGTCAAAAACTTGTATGGATTGGTGTGGTTACTTTATGCTGTTTAGAACCATGGATCGCTCTAATATGTTGTTGCAGGGGAGCACCAGACGCCTCCCCGTGTCCGTTGGTAGAGATTTACATCTCTCAACTTGGTAGTATGCATAGTTTCAGTATCTTGAAAATTGTATTTTCATAAAAGCTCTCATTTCGTTAGTATTTAGTCCTCTTGGTCGAGTCCCTAAGGTGTTTTTCATTAGGTACTTGCTGAAGTTCGTCCTGTATTGCACACTAACCGTCCAGTCGTCATTAGAGTGAACATGATGACAGCATCAGTTTATTAGATCTGCATAATCGTTACAAACCATTGCCACTGCATTTTTTTTTGTTGTTGTCATAATTGCAACTGCAGTTATTGCCCTTGCTCTCTCTGTTTCTTAAGCTTCTCATGTAGTCTAGTGGATGAATGAATTGATAAAAATTATAGTCGGTTATATACGGTACGAGTACATATACTTATAAAATATGTATGAGTATTTTAATAGTGTGTCAGTAGTTATAAAATATATAAAATAAATTATTTTAAAATGGCGAAAGGAATTAAGCTTGATATGAGAGATTCTCACCTCTAATCTGCTTGCTTATATAAATAAAGGGGAAGATATTACGCCAACAAGAAAATAATAGATATAGACAGATTTGGTAAACTTACAATTTTTTAATCTATCTTACTGACATAGAAATGCTTCATATAACTATAGGAGACAAAGAAATTAAGTTTGATCTATATCCTTAATTTCTAAATTAGCTTCTTCGTGTGAGATATAATATCAGTAAAGACCATATAGAAGAAAATAATATTTTTCAACATAAAATCATTAATGCTTCATACAACTATAAGAGACAAAGAAATTAAGTTTGATATATATCCTTAGAAATTTATTCTTCGCGCCCGGGGTTACGCCCTGGTTAATTTCTAAGTTAGCTTCTTCGTGTGAGATATATTATCGGTAAAGACCATATAGAAGAAAATAATATTTTTCAAAATAAAATCATTAACATTCATAGATGAGATTATCATCGTCTCAAATCAAAGTCTATCCATCATAAACACCACTACCATTATCACTCCACCTCATCAGACTCTATATCCACATAAGTCTCAACATTCTCATCAAAATCAACACTTAAATAACTTTCCTTAGCTTGTGACCCTATAGGACTAGAGATCTCAACATAGGTAGAATGTGAGCTTCCACTAGGTCCTGCAGGTAGGGGTGGAAGTTTGGGTTGCGGGTTGTGGATAATCCGCAAACCGCACCAACCCGCACCTATTGTGGGTAACCATACCCACAAGTTGTGGGTAGTGAGTTGGGTGCGGGTAGTAAAATAACGATTTTTGTGGTTAGTGGTTATCCACTATCCACCGCGGCTAACCCACAAAATCCACAATAACCACACTAATTATATTTATTTAGTGAATTAACTTTATAATATAATAGTATGTGAAAAGTGTGAGGATAAAAATTAAAGTAGTCACCAAATAAAAAAGATACACCTTTCGATAGAGTGGAGAATAATCAATACATTAAAAGTGAACACCTTTTGTAACTTTTATCAGTATGTTTTTGCTTTTGTGTGAAAAAATACAATATCATATTTAATTGTCATATTTCACCCCTAGTCGGGGATATGAAATCACAACTCTCTGACACAAAAGTTGAATACCAAACTCAAAAAGAAAAAATCTTCACGTTGAGTAAGATCGATGTACAAAATTGTATCTCCACGAACAACACAAGTGTATATCACTATAGTCTAGTTACGAACAACAAATACGTTAGTGGCAACTAGATATACTTGCAAAGATGGATTTTTGCAGGTAACCACACCCAACCCGCACAAATCCACAGTGGGTAGTGGTTACCCACTAACCACTGCGGTGCGGGTTGTGGGTAGCATAATTGTAAATTTGTGGGTGTGGGTACCCGCAAAATGTGGGGCGGGTATCCACACTCACCCCAATTTCTAATACGACCCTGGGGGTGTATTTTTATCAAAGTCACGCAGCAAACAATCAATCCGAAGATTGATTGAACTCGAATCAAGAACAACGCGTTCTTAATACGAAAATTGGATAAAACAGAACCAACGGACAATTCCACACCTGGGGAAAGCGCGTATGATATAAAAGGGTAGTTGCTCGACCACGATTGAAGGGACTATTCAATCGATACAAAGCTCAGCAAGTTTGGAATCCACCAAACCCAAAACAAGTTCGCCAACTTGCAAAACCAAACGGTTGCTTTTCTATTCAATCAACTCTCAATTTTACAACGAAATAGAACGGTATTTAAAGGAAAATAACACCTAATACAATCCTATTAGAACTAGAAAATAATTAAGGTAAAACTCTACACTAAAAAGGACACAAAATTCGGGTTTAAACTCCTTTTCTTCAAGCGCAAGTAAGCTGCCAGAAAACAGTCCAAAAGCAGCTTTCGTACTAACTTTGCGCCTGTTGTTCGAGGCCTTTCAGAACTCCAATCTTTCATCTGATTCCTTCCCTTGGTAGATAAACCTACCTAGTTTCATGTTGTGGAAGTAGGGGTGGCTATTTGGACCGGGACCGGATGAAAAACCGGAAACCGGACCGTATAACCCGGACCGAGACCGGACCGGGACCGGATAGTAAACAATCCAATCCAATTTTTGGGCTTAGATTTGAGGTAAAAAACCGGATAAAGACCGGATAAGAGAGCTCAACATCCAAAACTTAAGGGTAATTTGCATAAACGGTCACAAACCTTTGCACTTAGTACAAAACTTAACCAACTCCTCACCCTTTTAGGCCTTAGGCCACTCAAATTCCCACAATCTCAATATAAAACCAAGACCGAATTGGGACCGGACCGGGTCAAGACCGGACCGGATCAAGACGGACTGTATCCAATCCAATCTTCGGTCCTTATATTTTCAAAAAAACCGGACTGGACCGGATCAATTCGGGCCAATTTAACCGGACCGGACCGTATAGCCACCCCTATGTGGAAGCCTTTGGACTTGAATCAGATCCATACCCCTCGAATGAAGCTCCAAAGCAAGCTTCACAAAACAATTTGCTGCCTTAATCATTTTCTGGCAGTTTTCCAGTTTTGAGGTAGCAACTTTGAGGCCTTGGAAAACAACCTTAATCACATCTTCTGGATCCACAAAGCATACCATTAGAAACATGACAATTTTGTCTGTAAAACAAGCCCTTGAAATGGAATTTTCACCAAGCCAATTGAAAGAACCATGCCTCCAAAGTATGTACCCTGAGCACGGATTTTGACTTAGCGAAATTCTGCCTTTCTTCTTCCCAACTTCGATAGCTTCTTTGTCAAGTAATTGTGACGTGAATGGTTGGAAATTTGGGATCATATCAATTTCCACCCCAACCTGCAGGTGCACTTGCACTTCGAGCTTGAAAAGATGCAAATACTGGATAACATAAACAACAACTTGTTAGAATAAGATTTGATTAAGATAACTAACATAAACTAAAATCGAAGAATAAAGAGAAAGATTAAGTTCTTACCATTCTGAAATACAACTTCATCACCATCATCTTCTCCATCAACCACCAATCACCAACTCGGAGTCAGAAGATCTTATTCAATCTTCACAGCAAGACTCAAAAGCAACAACGGAAATAGGAACAACGAGAATATCCCTAGCCATCTTAGAAATAATAGGATATTTCATCCCACTTCGTGACCACCATCCCAAGATGTCAAACTTGTACTCATCTTCTTATTAACCCACCACTGCTCGTGTAACCTCCTCATCCTCCTCCTCCTCAAGGTACTTATCAAACTCATATTTGGAACTTTTTCTAGTTCCTTTCCGAATGGCCTCTCTTTTCACTTTCTCGAAATCTTCTCAAATCTTCCCTTTCTTCTTCCCATCCCCACTTCCACTAGGTTCTTGCTCATCTTCTTGAAAATCTCCATCTAAATCTCCAACTCCAATTTTGTCTTTGGTTGTGAAGGACGTTCTTGATGAGTCGGTGAGGAAACTTGGAGACCATGGGGATATTTTTGGTGAGCATAGAGAGAGGATTCGGTGCGAGCCTCAAGACTGGTCCCAAGCCACCCCCGACGAAGCTTGAAGACAACATCATCTCATGGAAGCAAGAAGGCAAGGTTATCAAACCGGTTTATGCCGGTGCGCCGGTTTCACAAGTGAAATGGTTCAACTGTGGTATAAGCGGTATACATACCAGTTTATGCCGGTTTAAGAAAATATGTATAAAAAATAATAAAACACTCATAAAAAATATAAACCCTAATATATATCCCCAATCCGCCACCGCCCAGCACTAGGCTCGCAGATGCACCACCCATCAACCCTTCCTCCTTTACCTTTTTACATAGAACACCATGCCCAACCAAACCCTCCCAATTTCCATCTATATTTGGCTACCCTCAATAGAGATTATCTACAAACAGATTGCAGAGGGAGGAAGATGCAGTGGCGTCGACGGAGGAAGATGACCTGGAATTGGGAGCTTCGTCAGAGATTTTGGCAGTGGCGAATCAAGGCATCGCCAGAGGAAGACGCGCCGGGAGGAAGAGGTGCTTGAGTAGGACCTTGTGGTGAGGCGAAGAAGACTAGGGATCGAGGATGGGAGCTTGCCTACAAAATCCCTAAGTGCAGCCTAATCCATTTCGACAGAACGATGACGTATTGCTTATGAGACCAACATTTTCTATCCCGGTTGAACCACCGGCATTTTGGGTTTTGAACGGTTTTGACCAGAGTGTTATGCTAGTGGTATTCCAACCTGTTTCATCACCGACACCGGTTGAACCTGGTTCAACTGGTCGGCATACCAGTGGCATGACAACCATGCAAGAAGGACAAATCCCCGGCCACGGACAAGCAAATTCTCGATCGGGGATCACGGACGTCAACCGGGGATCTAGTCTAGAAGACCCCCCCGGCCATGAGCGTTGAGTTCCCCCACCGGCGATCCGAAGATGGCTGATTTGGGATTAGGACCTAACGAGTTCAAGTTACCTTTTTGGTTTAGGATTTCGTTCCTTTTCTTTGTGTTTGGTTATTTTATTTGCCCAACACTATATGAAGGGGTTTTAAACACGAGTTTTAGTTAGTTTTTCAACTCTATTGATTTACTCATGTTCTTTGAGTTTTAGACTTGAGAATTTTCTGCTTTGTATCAATCAAGTTTTCCCCTTGATTGTGGACATACTTTTGTCCTTTTATATTGTCAGAGCCTTCTCCCATTTTGTGTTGAGATTGCACTTTCAATTCCATCATATCACAAGAAAAACCCTAAAAATATTTTTTTCTTGCTCATTCTTGAAACTACGTGACGTTGATAGCTACGGGTACCGGTTCTGTGCTCGTATCAGGTGGTATCAGAGTCACAGTTCAATACAATGGCTATAGTAGGAACAAAGTTTCTATCGAGTTTGATATTTGGGGATTATGGTTTATATGAACAGAATTAGAGATCGAGATTGGGATTTGGAAAAGAAGAAGATAAAGATAGAGAATTATCTAGGCCTTAGAAGAATTGAGAGGATAGAGAGATTACGATTTGGAAGACTTTTCTTATTCTTCTTCTCATTGACTTGAATGAATAACCCAAATACATATTTATGGGAAAATAGCTAGAAACCTTAATAATAAACCTAATTCTTTTAAAATACTACTAACCATAAGAATAATCCCAATAATGATAATAATAATAATAATAATGATAATAATAGAAACGAAAGGTTTCTATCATCCCATCCCCTTGAGACCAACATTGCCCACAAGGTTGACTAACTTGACCCATTTCTTCCAACCTTCCTGCCCAATTCGATCGTTGCTTCTACAATTTTTGGGCTCCCTTTTCTTCCAATTATGATCCATCTCCAACCTAAGGCTCCTTGCTTTGATTATCTTATTATGATCCAAAAATATAAATTTCATTCCCATGGATCCAATCATTGCTTTTGCTCAACCTCATCCTTGATTGGACATTGTTCTAATCCAATAAGCCCATCTTCTAATTCTTTAAACTCATATCAACATGGCCCAATTAGAGACCCAAGTAGCCTATCTCTCCAATGAAACCTATTGTACCGTTCGATCGACCCGGAGCACCGCCCTTGCTCAACCCATTTTGTTCCCAGCTCTAGGCTGACGAGTTTCTTCTCATGACCCATCTTGTGGTCCGTAATTGGCCGGATTTTCTCAACAATTGGGTTTGGCCTAACACCATCCAAAAATCCCTTTTGAGAAAGCCCATTTTAGGCCCAATAATTGGTCCAAGAGAAACCCATGCCTCCCTCTTCAGCAGCCCACCCAATTGATCGGATCGACTTACATCATTTTTCTGATTTGGCTTGCTAACCCTCAGTTCCTCCTACCCAAAACCTGGCCCTTTCCATCGGTGAGTTCGGACTGCCACATCCAAGTAGTGATGGCAATTTCAACTCGCCCTGGGGGTATTACCCTACCCGAGGCGCGATGGGGTGGGTATTACTCGACCCGCAGTAGCGTGGGGCGGAGCATGGGAAATGAGGTATTACTTCCGACCCGCCCTGCCTTGCCTCATTCTAGACTCATTTTATCTCAATTTCTTTAAGCATCTATACATATTTCTCCTAATTTGCCTTTTCTTCAACTAGTTAGAGTCGATCTTTCAACTTGTTAGACTCAATTACCCATTCTATTATCACAAATTTTCATTCTTAAAGTGTTTTTTCCCTTTGTTTTATGGTAAAAAGTAATTTACCTGTATTTTTTTCGAATAACATGTAAGAGTAGGTCGACCCACCCCGCCCCGTACCCGTGCGGGTTTTACCCTCCCCGCCCCATAGTAGCGTGGGACGGGGCATGGGAATTGAGGTACCCGCCCCGCCCTGCACCATTGCCATCACTACATCCAAGACCAACGAGGATTGACGTTGTATTGGCCATCCCAGAGAACACGAGGGTTCACGTGCGGGAGAGAGGAGGCCACCGTCTTCCTCCTTCGTAGATGGCAGCTCTCCTTTCGCTTCTGTGTCTTGAAACGATCCCTCCGACAGTGACCAGCCCATCCGACAGAGGAAAGGTAAGCCCATTTACCCGCCACTCGCCTCCAACTCCAACTCCAACTCCTACTTCGTCTTTTCGATGACTAACGCCGCCACTGGATCTGTAGTCCTTGGCATGCCCAAAACGGTCGTGCAAATCCCTTGATCTGTCTTCCTTTTAGGCATCAAGTAGTTCCGCAGGCGGCAAGGAGGATTTTAGCCAGCTTCTCCTCCTTGGTGATTCCTTCCGGAACCGTCACCTTCGCCTCCGCGCCGGAACCCTCGTTGACCGGAATCTCCTCATCCGCCTCATCATCGCTGTGGAAATGGCATCATTCGGTCGTGCCTTGGGTCCCGTTCTCGTCCGAACGACTGCAAGGGCGCCCGTCGAGCCGCCAACCGCCATCGTCTTCTCTGCTCAAATGGCTTCTAGTGTCACTCCAACTGGTCCAACAGTTCCTTAACCGTGAGTCGTGATGTACTCATCAAGGCTCTGATACAAAATGATAGGAACAAAGTTCCTATCGGGTTTGATATTTGGGGATTAGGGTTTATACGAACAGAAATTGGGGATTGAGATTGAGATTTGAGAAAGAAGAAGAAAAAGCTAGAGAATCAGCCTAGGGCTTAGAGGGATTGAGAACGAGAATTGAGAGGATAGAGAGATTAGGATTTGGAAGACTTTTCTTATTATTCTTCTTATTGATCTGAATGAATAACTCAAATATATATTTATAGGAAAATATCTAGAAAACCTAATAATAAACCTAATTTTAATAACCATAAGAATAATCCTAATAATGGTAATAATAATAATAGAAACGAAAGGTCTCTATCAGGCGAGATTGCAGGTGAGGTGACCTATTTCTTCTTGTCTGAGGTCCAAAGACCCCATTGCAGAACGCAGGGAAGAGGAATAATCACTATCTGAAGAGGAAACCTTAATCAAAGAACAAGTCATGAGAGAACAGAGTCTTGCAGAAGCTATGCAATTGCTTATCGCGCATATGGGAACCTTGCTTGAGACCCAACATGATATCACCAAAGGTAAGTTGGTTGAGACTAATAAGTGCCTAGATACCCTAATCACCAGGTTAGAGATGCAACCAATGGCTAAACCACTAGAGAATCCAGTGGTTGTAGCGGCTTAGACTAGAGTTGAGAACTGAGAGGGTCCAAGAGCTTATCGAGTTTGCCTTTTCCTGAGACCCTAGATTGGCAGATGCAGAGGCATCGTTGTCAGGTAATCACTCAGTACAGACCTCTGTTTAATGACTTTGAGGATGATTACCATAATCATGGTGGAAGACCACTAGAACCAGGAGACTATATATGGCGGTGATCCGATTTGAGGGATTAAACTCTCAATCCCGTCATTTCAAGGATCCAGTAGTGCTTCGGCTTACCTCGAATGGGAGAGAAAGATGATTTCATTCTTTCAATGAAATCCTTACCTAGAGCATCAGAAAGTTCCGGTAGCTACCTATGAGTTTATAGATTATGTAGCAGTTTGGCGGGAACAAGGTCAGCTTTGATGAAGAAGAAATCTGCAGCATGTTGTCTCTACTTGGGAAGAACTCAGAAGTATGATGCGTGATCGGTTTGTGCCACCGTTCTATCATAGAGAGCTTCATGATTCCCTCCAAGGAATTTGAAAAGGAGCATGATCGGTTGATGAATATTTCAAGGAGCTGAATCTGCTCTTGATGAGAGCAGATATGAGGGAGGAAAAGTAAGCAACGATTTCTTCGTTTCCTACATGGGCTCAATAGAAAGATCATGCAAGAAATCAAGCTTCGTCAATTCGTGGAGTTGGAGAAAGTGGTTCATTTGGCTATGAAGGTAGAGAGGCAGCTGAAGGTGAGCTCGGGAAGAAATTACCCACCTTCGCCCAAACCTGTTACATAGAGCACTCCTTAGGCTAATATGAATTACCTAGGCAAGAAGGTGACAAGCCAACTGCTAGGAACACGACCCCCTCGTCGTCCATACAAGAAATTAATGATCCACTAAAAGAATCTAATGCCTCAAGTGCTTGGGACGAGATCGCAAGGCAAACTAGTGCCCAATCAAGAAGGCTCTAGTCTTATGATATGGAGAATAATTTTCCGAGAAGGAGTATAAAGAGAATCCCATGGGGAAGAGAATCGACTCTGATTCTGATGATGATGTTGATGAGCACATTCACGGCTGAAAAACCTCCATAAGGTAACTTGATGAGTACATAACGGTTGGAAAACCTCCATCAGGTAAACTTCTTGGAGTAAATCGTAGAGCTTTATCTATTGAAGCTAATACAAAGACAAAGCAGAGGGATAATATTTTCCACTCTCGTTGCTTGGATGACGAGAAAGTGTTATCGGTGGTTATCGATGGTGGTAGTTACACCAATGTAGTTAGTCTGAATGCAATAAAGAAGTTGGGATTGAGCACCATCAATCATCCTCAACCCTACAATCTATATTGGTTGAACAACTATGGAGCTATCAATGTCAACAAGAAGGCTAAGGTTTGTTTCCAGATTGGTGAGTATGCGGATGAAATTTGGTGTGATGTTGCTCTAATGCAAGCTGCTCGTATCTTATTGGAACGCCCATAACAATATGATCGAGAGGTTATTCATTATGGGAGATCTATTCCTATTCTATGTTTTTTATTATTGTATTTTGGTTATTGTATTTTCCCGGGAATATATAAAGGGGTTGTAAACACGATTCTTAGTTAGTTTTTGAACCCTATTGATTTATTCCTATTCTTTGAGCTTTAAGCTTGAGAATTTTCTGCTTATCTGACAGGAACAAGGTCTATCGGATTTGATATTTGGGGATTAGGATTTATACAAACAGAATTAGGGATTGAGATTAGGAGAGGAAGAACAGAATAAAGAATCGGCCGAAGCCTTGGATTAGGGAAGAAGAGAAATTAGGAGATAGGGAGAGCTTAGGGTTTGGGAAGATAATTCTTTTATTGATTTCTCTTTACCCGAACAAAAGACCCAAATTACATATTTATAGCTAAAGATCGGAAAACCTAATAGACTATCCTAATATGACTCAAACACTTAATAATAAAAACACTCATAATAATAATAGTAATTATAGAAATCGTAGGTTTCTATCATCCCCTCCCCCGTGAGACCAACCTTGCCCTCAAGGTTGACTGACTCTACCCACATCTTCACATCTCCTGCACATTTGCTTCTCCGTTTCTTGCGCTTCCTTTTCTTCCAATCATGCTCCAACTCTTGACTTGGGCTTCTTCTTCGACCTTCACTTCTGTGAGCCCATTATTTGCTTCCTTGACAAATTGGAACTTCAACATCTCTGCTCTTGTTGGCCTCACAATCCAACAACTCAAGGAACCCAACGATTCGTTCTTTCAAGAATCTACCCTTAAGCATAAACCTGTCAAGCTCCTCGAAATCCAAGCTGGTGCTTTGATCTGGTCCATCTTGACCAAGAGGCCGAAAATCCTCTTGACTAGAGATGGCCTTCTTTGGGTTTGATCCACCAACTTGCCTACCTGTTTTTATAATTGCTCCTGGGCCATGCTTCATTGAGATTCCATCACTTAAGCCAGTGAGTTCATCTTCCTTTTATTTGAAGCCCACTCCGTACACAAGTGCCCAATTGAGACATCTCATGTGTGATCCAAGAATTGGCCCTGACATAAGTTTTTGTTCGGCCCATTTCCTTTTCAACTTTAGCCCATCCTCAGGTCTTCTCTTGACCTGCTTCGTCCTCCACCGCAGTCTGCATGCTCCCATCGGGTTCAGCCCGCCAAGGTCGGCCCGTGATGACCCAAATTCTGCCCCGTCAGCCCCAACGGCCCAAGAATCTGCGCGGCCCATCAAACTCGACAGCTGCTGTGTTCGACCCAAGGGTGGCGACCAAGGGTTTGCGAGAGGAGGAACCCAGTCGCCACTAGTCTCCTTCTCTGTCTTCTTCTTCCTCGTCGCGCCGCTTGCCTTCGTCGACAATCCTATCTTATCCAACGGTGTGCAAGGAGACGCACCGCCTCAGCGGCCAACAGCTCATCTGACAGCGACGAGGCGATCCCGCCCTGCCATTGCCTTCAACTCCAACTTCCAGTTCGCCGTCGCTTCGAGGAGAACCGCACCGCCCGCCTCTGTCGCACCACTTTCCGGATCTGCCTCCCTTGTCTTTGCCGCCATCACTCCTACTCGTGAAATCAGCGAGGAACCGTCTAGCTACCAGAACGGCGACGCACGCGCTCCCTGCCCCATCTCCGAATCCGACGAGATTTCAATCCCGCAGCGCAGCTCGAGCATGACCTTTCTCTTCAACTCGTTCTTCTGCAAATCCTTTTTCTTCTTCTGCGGCCTCACGCCCCAGGACTTCGCCATCTTCAGGTTGAACCCGAATCTTCTAACCGACTGGATCTCGGAGGTCATGTTGGCTAGTGAGAGCGGTGCGCCATTTGCTGTGACTGCCGTACCACTCACCGACTCTACCGACTTCTCTTTCCCGAAATCCTCTGTAATGGCCGACGACCCATGGTCGTCTTCTTTCTCCTCTTAGACTGGTAGCAAAGGCGCGGTGCTATTTGAAGCCTCGGTAGCAGACTGATGATTCGTGTCTCAACGGAGGTCGTCATCTCCTACACTACGGTAGGCGATCGGATCGTTGACGACGATGGGGAAGCAGAGAGACGGCGTGACACATCGGCCACCCAATCTTCCTCGCCTGATCTCTTCTTTTTATTCCTAAATTTCCAATTCACCCTATAGCTCGCCATCATTCTATGCTCCTTATTTCCAGTATGCACCTTCCACAATGACTAGCAGTCTCGTGAGTCTCCTTCGACTTGTTTTTGCTGTTCGCTGCCTTGGGTGGTGATTTCGGTGTGATTTGCAGCATCTCCACCTGTGTTTGAACGGATACGTAGCCTCCTTGTCTGTGTGGTGGTGGCAGCGAGAGCCTCCAATATCATTGGATCTGTGGTGCGGGTCTCTTTGACCAGAAGAGAAACAGTTGGCGCCCTTCTCTCCTCGTGTCACGAGGTGTCTCCCCGATGTCCGTTGTCGCACCACTTAGTTGTGACTTGCTTATCGTCATCTCCAGCTGCTGTAGTTCAGTGATGGTGTTGGAAACGGTCATGATTGGAGGCAAAACCTCCGTAGGACCCGATTTCTCCTCGATGACGACTTCTTGGCTTTTCTTCACTGTGCCGTCTTCGTCGTCGTCCTCAGCTTCCTCTTACGGCTCCTCACCCTCAATGGCGCTGCCGCCCTCTTCCTTGCCTATCAGCGCCCGCAGCACCTCGTGCTCCACTGACGACATTGTCATTGCCGCCTCTTCGCATCGCCCCATTGCAGCTGCGTCATGGTCCGCAATTGCGAAAGCAGCAAGAGTCGCAGCATCGTCCGTAGTCGTCCAGCCGCGCTCTCGCGCCTCCCGCTTGAGCTCGACAAGAGTGTGCTCGAGCTGTTGTCTCACACGACTCCATTCCAGATCAAAGAGCCTCGATGAGCTCATGTTGGCTCTGATACCAAATGATAGAAACAAGGTTCTATCGGATTTGATATTTGGGGAGATTTATACTAACAGAATTAGGGATTGAGATTGAGATTAGGAGAGGACGAACAAAATAAGGAATTGTTCAAAGCCTTGGATTAGGGAAGAAGAGAAATTAGGAGATAGGGAGAGCTTAGGGTTTGGGAAGATAATTCTTTTACTGATTTCTCCTTACCCGAACAAAAGACCCAAATTACATATTTATAGCTAAAGACCGGAAAACCTAATAGACTATCCTAATATGACTCAAACCTAATAGACTATCCCAACAAAACCCTTAAAATCCTTTTTTTTGCTAGTTCTTGAAGCTGCTTGACGTTGACAACTACAGGTACCGGTTTCGTGCTCATATCTGGGTTGTTCTTCCAATCGGTAACCTTGGTGTTCACTTCTCCTAGAAGCTCTAGGGTAGCACCATATGGAGATGGTTGGTACTCTCACATTTTCGGAAGCCACAGGGGTCCATGTTTCAAAGCTACAAACAAACTAAAACACAAAAGACGAAGATCAAATAAATACAAACCATCTTTTGAGGTGAAGAGTGGTGCAACTTACACTAATTACAAACACAAAGTAACTACATAAGAACACAATGACAAATAGCACACTCATACAAACACAAGGGTGATCAATATAGGGAAGATGTTGTTTAGGGTTGAATCCCTTTAGACCAGCTTTAGTGACACTTTATTAAGGTTCCAGAATTCCACTTGGTCCAATTTATCCAAAAAACGGACAAGAAGTCCAAACTTGCGAGGGACCACAGAGGGAGGAGAGGCAAAAGCGCCCCATGTGCTGCGCCCCTGCTTTTTTCCCGTTGGAAATATAAAAAAAAACAAATTTACTTTTAAGCACCTACACTCTCCCCCAATGGCTCTTTCAGCCCCAAAAGATAGTTTTTGCCAAATTTCTCTATAAATACTACCAATTCATTCACTTCTACTTCATCACTTCCATTTTTTTCTCCCAATTCTCTCCAATTGTGATACTCATCTTCTTCTCATAGAAAAAAAATCTCTTCCTCCCAAATGCCTGGTTATGTCTCAAAGCAATCGCCCACCAAATTGGAAGGAGGACGAAGATAGAGTTTTGTGCAAAGCGTGGATTGAAATTCGGAGGATGGTTCTGTCGGCAATTATCAACCTGGGCCTGAGTTGTGGAGGCAAATTGGGGTAGTATTGGCCGAGAATACCACAGGAATTTCACGTCCTGATGGGGGCCTGCAAAATCGATGGAAGACCATAATCAAGTTTTGTGGTGCATGGAATGCAGCATCGAAGAGAGCAAGTGCGACACCAATGAGTGGAGAAAACCTCAACGATGTGGTGAGTCAAGTTAAATTAAGGATTATTATGCAATTAATTTTTTATTTGATTGCTTGTTCATATCAGTTAAAAATACTTTGTTAAAATTGTATAGGTTGAATGAGCTAAAAATATATATACAAGGCAAATATCAGAAAGCCTTTCCATTTGCAGCATTGTTGGGAGATTTGTCAACATTGTCCAAAGTTTCTTCAGCAATTTACTATTCCCGTGCTACCCATTCCACCAATGGATGGATCTTCATCAGGCTTCTCATCCGGCAAGAGTGATAGCCCCGACGTTCAAGCTACTCCTTTTGTGATCAACCCGTCCCGAAGGCCGTGATAAGCAGAAGAAGAAGAAGAAGAAGAAGAAGAAGAAGAAGAAGAAGAAGAAGAAGAAGAAGAAGAAGAAGAAGAAGAAGAGAGGAACTCCATAGTCTTCCTCTGAAAGTTGGGAGAAGAATATGGCCAATATGGTGGATAATTCGAACACACACAGGAGGCTAGCATTCGCTCGAGAGGAACGGGGAATTCAAAGAGAAGCAAGGGAGAAAAACACGCATGATATTATGGTAATGAATAAGGATATTTTTCAAATGAGTCATCGATCTCGTGCTTGGTAACAGAGTAAAAAAGATAACATTGTGGCTTCTTACCAAAATGATCTCGATATGTAATCTTTCTCGATATGTAATCTTTATGTAGTTTTGTGGTATGTTTGATGTACGCTTTTCGTTGTAATTTTCATGTAGTAGATTTATGTTTAATGTATGATTTTCATTGTAATTTTCATGTAGTAGATTTATGTTTGATGTACGCTTTTATTCAATTACTAATGCACGTACCTTCTTTTTCGTCTTATTAAGAGGAGATACATCAAGATAACAAGGAAATACATTAAGATAACATAGAAAATACATTAGGATAACATAGGAATACATTAGGAATACATCAAGCAAACGTAGAAAATACATCAGAAAAACATAGGACATAGATCAAGAAAACATAGAAAATACATTAGGAAATACATCAAGATAACATAGAAAATGCATTAGGAGAACACTTTCTTTATTTCAACACACGTCGACTACTCTCCTCCATGTATGGTTCACAAATGTTCTATCAAATCGTTCCGCGATGCGTGATGTCCATGTCGATCACGAATCCTGTTATGCCTAGCCATGCACTCCATGAGAGTAGTAATGTTATGTTTAGGTGGCTCCCATGTGACATTTGGATTACTCTCATTCTCATACTCAATGTTCGCCTCTTCCCCATCTCCATAGTCAAACCGTTGGTCTTCCACTATCATATTATGCATAATAATACAAGTTAACATGATATTACTAAGTGTTTGCACATCCCAAAGACGACTAGGGTCCCTAACAATGGCCCATCTTTGTTGAAGTATGCCAAAGGCCCTCTCAACATCCTTCCGCTAAGCCTCTTGACACCTTGCAAACAACTTCTTTTTCTGGTTACTTGGATTGTTGATAATCTTCACAAATGTAGCCCACTCAGTATAAATTCCTTCAGCCAGGTAATAACATTGATCGTACTTTTTACCATTTACCTCATAACTGGCCTTGGGAACCAATCCTTGAACTACATGATCGAATAATGGGGACACTCCCAGAGTGTTGATGTCGTTGTTTGATCCGGGCGTTCCAAAGAAGGCATGCCAAATCCATGTGTCGTATGATGCCACAGCTTCGAGGACAATGGTTGGTTTCTTCTTGTGCCCAGTGAATTGGCCTGCCCACCCAGTTGGACAGTTCTTCCACTCCCAGTGCATGCAGTCGACAGAACCAATCATGCCCGGAAATCCACGTTGTGCAACATGATGAAGGAGGCGACGAGTATCATCTACAGTTGGTGCACGCAAGTATTGAGCATCATACATGTTTGTGATAGTAGAGCAGAATTTCCTCAGACACAACAATATGGTGCTCTCAGCCATTCGACAGGACTCATCCAAAGAGTCTGTCGAGCATCGATAGGCAAGCATGCGGAATAGAGCAGTAAGCTTCTGATGTGGGGAGAATGAGTCACGACCTACAACATCTGTCCCTTGCTTGAAGTATTCATCATATTGAACAACATCGTTCATGACTTGGTTGAATAAGGCAGGGGGCATCCGATATCTCCTTGTGAAGGCCTTAGCATCGTAGGTTGGATTTGGGGTGAAGTAGTCTTGCATCAAGCGCCTCTGACCGTCTTCCTGGTTACGTCTCATTGTTTTTCATGTTGATGAACTGCCACGAGATCCACTTGCTTGATGTTGGTGAGGATGGTTTGCATACATCATGAATATCTCCATGCGATCACACTCAATTTGATACTCATACTCCCATTGCCTATTATCAGCTTCTCTTTGCCTCTCATCAGCTTCTATTTCCATCTCATAAGCTTCTCTATTAGGGGAATCCATTAAGTCGAAATAGTTTTGGGTGGCTAGAGAAGAATGGAGAATTAATGGTTTTTTCTCCAGGAAAGAAGGTTCAATGGTGAATGAGTTCCAAGACTAAGTTTGTTGATTCATTTATAGAAATCCAAAACGATTCCATCTGCACCAATGATTAAAGTTGAATGAACAGTTGATGACAATTCATTATGATTAAATTTGTATAAACAGTTGATGTCACAATTCAGTATGATTAAAGCTGAATGCATACTTGATGGCACCATTCATTATGATTAAAGTTGATGAATAGTTGATAGCACAACTCATCCTGACAAGCATGTGATGAATCAATGGCTATCTGAACCAATAATGTTGTTTTCGTCATTGATTACGTCATATATACAAAAAAATTTTGTCAGAATTCAAAATAAATTCATCGAAATGTTCGTCTTAATTAATTATTAGTACCTATATAAAAATAATGAATACATTTTGTAATTAGAATGATAAAATGTACACAAAAACTGGATTATGAGTTAAAGCGCAAATCTGGAAATTTGGACTTTTAGAACTCACTACTAATGTCAAAACACCTTTTGAGGAGTTAGAATTTGAATTATAGCCCCAAAATTTGGACATTTGGAATTTGCCACTAAAGATGGTCTTAGGAATAGGTTGAGATTGGTTTAATATAAGTTAATGAAGATTTCCCTATTTCCTACTCATCTGATTTTGTTATTGTGAATTGCATTTGTGGAGTTATGTGCGTGTTTGGAAACTCTTGAATTGATAAAAAATTGGGGTTTGGAAGTAGTACGAACGAGATTCAGTATATACTTTTTTTTCCTTAAATCTGTAACACGATGGTCACAGAACTATCAACTTTATAACTCGAATGTAAAAGAAAAAAGTTTACCTTGAGACTAATGGGAAAGAACAAAAATCATTTTGTAGAAAAATGTTTAGGCATTAATAAAGATTTTTGGACATAATACTGTAATATCAATAAGTACGGGTGGGTTGATTTGGATAAGTTGGTTAGTGTGAATGTTGATGTGAAATTTTGTATTCATATATTAAATGATGGGGTAAATTGCAAGTTTGGTCACTGAAATAACTATGAAAGTTAATGTTTGCCACTAAAATTAATTTATTACATCAGTAGTCACTTATATTAGTTTAACAGTTCACTAAAAGTTAATGTTTGCCACTAAATAAGTATGTGGAGAAGCATAGAAGCTTATACATAGAAGTGCATTAAGGCATAAACTGTTTGAAATCGTCTAGGAGATAGCAAATTGAGGTAGATGGGGAAGATGTTCACGATAGGTTACATAAAGATAGAGTAGTTAGTTTTGACAATGGTTTCCAGGGAAGCTGATCATCACTTGTCAAAGGCCGAGGTGTTCCACAGCGTTGCCACCCTTATCTGTATGGGAGCTGAAGAATTTGTGGAGTTCATATCTGGCCACGCAATGTACAATTCTCCTGCAAGCACCTTTGCACAATTTTTGGCAATCAGGGCTTTGATTTTTTCTTTCTCCAGCATGCGATATTTGCCAGTTGACATACAGATGATCAACAGAGCTGCCTCATCATCAAGTATGACATCTACTTTGCCTGTACCGTCAGTGAACTTTGCTTGAATTTCATAGTAGAGTCTTGCGATTAGAAAAAATGGGTGTTAGTTATGTTGAAAAAGTATTATGAGGGAAAGTAAAGGTCTGTATAGGTGTTTCGGAACTCACTTTGGCTTTTCCTGGGTGGACCTGCAGATGCTCCTTCGGTACCAGACTTGTGGGATAGTAAACTTGCAACGATAACGGATCTGTAACAAAATTTTGTTTATCAAGTAGGAATGGGAAATAGACCTAGTTTTTGTTTTATTTGATCTATGGAGGGCCTTAAGTTATGAATGTACCTTTTGAGAAGTTGATTGAGAACCAAGTTTTGCTCTGATCTCACCCAGAGTTTTCTTTCGAAGTCGTTCAGAGCGCAGGTAGCCAAACTTTTCCTTGGTGGTTGCATTGGTCACTAGTTTGCGGCTTGCAAGGAATCTGCATTGGGATAGAAATAAGTTTGTTAGCAATGTTTTTTTGCATTTTTGAATGATGACATATAAAAATATCAATCAAATATCTGTACATGTTCATGATTTCCTTGGAGGCATCTTTGTATGATTTTATGATGAGGTGACTGGCTGCTGTTGATACAAACTGATATTGATACTTTTGGTCGGCAGCAGGAGGTAACCTCATGACATTGGTTATTGTAGTGATTAGAGGAAGGTGTGACTCAGCTGTTGGTGCTTTCTTTAGGTAGTTGATGATGTCCCAACCGATGTAATGAACAATAGCCTTTGCACCACTGATTTCAGGGATATATAAGTTAACTTGCATATGATTAGATAGGTCATAACTGTAATAAAATTTCTCAACATACCTCACATCTTGTATGATCATGATGAATTCCTTAAGGGTGTCTCTAACGGTTTCTCGAACTGTGACTCGTCGGACACAACCTGTATTGTCTGTAATATTGGCATCTGTCAATGCATTCACATCATCGATCTGTGTCTAAAAGTAAAGCAGGAAATGTTACCTCCACGGCAGTCATAGGTGTCTTTTTGCATTGGCACCATTGAAAAGAAGGCTCCAGGGTATAAGTCTATTGGATCTTCTGGATTGTTTTCATTTTCTTCAATGTGGGAGATAAGCTGATTAGCCTTCATGATCAGTTGTAACTCTCTTGGAACTACTCTGCCCTTTCTTTTTGCTGGGACAACTACAATGTCATCAAGCCGATACAGGCGGCCTAATTGAATTTTGGCACTCTATCATTTGTTTCTACAAGATTAAACATTCATTTATGACATAGTGTCAAATCTTGTGTCATGGTAACTAACTATTTAAAAAATTACATGTATCTCGAGCGAAACACAACGCATAGGGTGTTATTGTTTAATAATGTAAACATGTATAATTTATGAAAGGTCTTTGTTATCTCTCATCTATCTAGAAGTTAAAAAAGTTGTACCCACTTTTTTATCCAGCCAAAGCATGTGCAGTGTCCTTTTTTCCCCCAGAAGTATGCCTCTCGAAACTCAAACCATGTGTTTATAAGGCGAGCGACGACACTGCGGTGGTTGACTCCCAAACGTATCCCTCGAAAAGTAACGGACGATTCGAGGGTTTATGAAATTGCGATAAAGACCACAAGAAATAAACAACATAAATTGCAAATTCTGCAGATGCATCCAGATGTGTCAAAGGAACACCGATTCAAATGGAATGTGTTTACCTCGGGTGTTGGTGGGGACCATGCAATCGTCTCGTGTGGTCTTCCGTTTTTGGTGCGAAGCGTCCATGGTGGTAGGGTCGATGTGTGTTGTAGAATTTAATTTATGAGCATTCTTTTTCGACTGTAAACTCTGTGAGTGGAGGTAGAAGGAGAAGGCGATTTACCTTCGTTTAGGGTTTGTCTGTTGGTTCGAGGAGTGATCTCCAGTGGTGGATCTGATCTAATTTTGGAAATAGAATCTCTCATCGTAGGGCAGCGTAGGGTTTAAGATGGTCGGTGGATGCTCTGAAATTGGGCCAAATTTTTTATGTGGGCCGGCATTTTTATTTGGCAGGGGAGGGCTATTCTCATTTGCGGCCTAAAATTGTTGGTAAGCAAAACATACAGGATTTTGTTGTTTGGTCACGAACAATTTATCTAGATGTTGTTTTCAAAGCTTCGATCAAAGAATCCTTATAAAAAATGATATTGTTTAACTTTGGAAGAACATGAAGAACTTTCCCAGAATTCAATGCTAACAGTACCTCCTGCTAGTATTTTTAATAGATAAAATTCACAGGGAGAAAAGTGGCTTCTTCATGTGTCCAAAAAGAGCTGTTTGTGTTCCACATGACTCCTGCATTGTTGTAAAATGTGATTAATAAGTATCCCATAGGCCAAATTCAGAACTTATTTCTGTGTAGAACATGAAATGTATCTAAACAAATTTTAATGCGTACCTTCATAATCTTGGATGGGGAACTTACTTTGTTGTGATATCTGTGAATGCTTCTGAGAACACAATGTTTATTGTGTGATTTCCTGGAACATCCTCCTCATTTGTTATCAGAAACCTCAGGCCTGCTGCAGATCTGACTCTGGATACGGCCACATACAGTTGGCCATGATTAAATACTGGATTTGGTAGATAAATTCCAACTTTGTCTAGGATTTGCCCCTGGCTTTTGTTTATGGTCATTCCATAACATATCTCTTCAGGATAAATGGCAATTTTATTTCCTCAATGTTGAGCACAATTCGTGATATTGCCACAGGTTTTCCATCAAAGGATCCTCCCATGATATTTCCTGTGATGGTATTCTCACCTAATGACGTTATCATCAATCTTGTTCCATTGCATAATCCACTTGGGGGGCTTAGATTTCCGAGCAACATTATTGGAGTGTTAACTTTCAGTCTTATCTCGTGTGGCACACCATTGAATGATAAAGTGTTTAGAAACTCAGTGGGGTAAGTTTCACTAAACGATTCAGGAACCTTCGTATCCAGGTGCATGGAATCTGAACTGTAGTAGCAATGACTTGATCCTGGCAACTGCTGCAGCATGTAATCATTGATTTCAGTCACAATGGCATTTGTTGGAGTCACAATCGCTCTACCTCCGAGGTACCTCGTGTCTTTATAGCATTCTACAAATGAGTCGTATATTTCTTCTGTTATTGATTGAAGTGGGTTTGTCCCAGGAATCACCAGAAACAATTCTAGTATTTCAATCCAGTCTGGAGGAGTGTTCGAATTAAAGGACTTTGTAGGCAACATTCCATCTCCAAGAGCGAGAACCCATTCTCCAAATTTAAGCCCACATCCTCCTATCACATTGTTTTCTTGTGAATCATTGAGTCTCATATTCTTCGAAAGTCTCAGCATCTGAAAAGAATTCCACAATGGAGATCTTATGATTGATCCATCAATTGTCTGTTCTCTTCCTGAATCTGTAATGACGGGTAAAGTTTGTCTGAAACCTCCACTTAAAATAATTGTTTTGCCCCCAAATAGCTTATGTCCTATTCCTGATAGAGGAACGTTCATTCAATCACAAAATGTCCTGCTAATTGCCTCAAATGCTTGTTGATGTGTCATCGGCGCTTCATCCCAAACAATTAATGAAGCCTCGCGTATTAGTTCAGCCAAATGTGTTCCTTTTTTTATAGAACACGTGGATGTGTTGTCCAAGTGGAGTGGGATCTTGAATCTGGAATGAGCAGTTGTACCATTTGGAAGTAGTGTTGCTGCAATTCCAGAGGAAGCAACAACAATCACTATTTCCGACAAACTCTTGAGCTTTGTGATTATTGCATTGTACAGGAATGTCTTGCCTGTTCCTCCGTGTCCATATAAGAAAAATGACCTCCCAAGATTGTTGTTGACTGAGAGCATTACAGCTGAGAAAGCTTCAAATTGATTTGCATTGAGAGAGCAACGCATTTCTTTGGCAGCCTGTTGTTCCTTAGCAGTGTCGAAGTTTAAATGTTGGTTTATCAGGGGATTCGATCCATGATAGACCATTGATTGCACATGTTTTTACCCCTATTCTTGAGCCGTTGGAGATGTTGATTCTCGTGTTTTAAGCCGATTTCACGCTAGGTTGTGCGTTTATGTCATATTTCAGGGTTTAGCGTTGGAATCGAGGCGAAGAAACGAGTTTCGGGTCGAAAGGAGCACGTTTGGGTTGAAGTGTGCTGGAGGAGACAAATACCCGGCCATGGGCAGAAATACCTGGCCAGGTATTAATCAAAGCAGGCCGGGGAAAACCTGTTTTGGGCGTTTGAGAAGCAAAAGGGGGCCCGGGCATTAATCAAAAATCCCCGGTCGGGTATTCTTGACCCTGACCGGGGATTAACCCCCTGTCTTCGACTGTGCGTTTCAACAATCCCCGGTCGCCACCTAAAGTACCCGACCGGGGATCGCGAACGCAGGCTGTTAAAAGCCTGTTTTGTGCGTTTCTGAAAGGGAGAGCTGGGTTTTGGATCCCAAACACCCAAGGGACGAACCAGAGAGAGAGAGAGAGAGAGAGAGGGCGATTTGAGGGCATTCTTGGAGTGGAATTGGAGGATTTCTTCGCCTTGGAAGCTCGAGGAACAAGCCCGGACTTGAAGACTGATCATCTGAAGATTCTTACTGTAGTCTCTCTCTTCTCTATGGAGTAACTTCCCTTCACTTACGTTTTGAGGAACCCTAGCTATGTTTGTTTGATTGGATGATTGTATGAGTACTCTTACTTGATAATCTTGAGTTCATATTCAATCTATGCACGTTTTCATGATTCAATTCTGGTTTAGTCGAGATTATTGATTCTGCTTTGATCCTATGAGAGCGAATACCTGATTAGGTCAGAAGAGCACCATAGATTGATAGTAGTGGATCGATTGCTTTAGTCGAGGGTTGATTCACTGCTTTGTATCGATTGAGAACCTCTTTTGATAGAGGAATTCTAGTTCAGAACGCCTTGATCGGTTGTTCTAGAGAAGGATACGTCCCTCTAGGCAATTGACTCAAGAGGGCCTTGATCCTTTAGTCGAGATTCAAGGTCTAGTCAAGGATTCTCCGCATTGTGAATGAGAGTGAAACAAGTTAGAAATCATCAATCATTAATCTGGCTAGTGGCTAGGGGGAATCATACCTAAGTGAGTTCCCAACCTATAATTAGATTAACTTTAACTATAATTTGTTAGAGTAGTTTTAGTTCTTCCATCTTAATCTGGTTTGCTAGATAATGAATTGAAGTTGAGTAATAGTAACTCTAGAGACCCGTGGATTCGATATTTATTACTTGAGCCACTACACTGCAGTCCCTTTCATTGGTTCCACTTGGCCATTGTTAGGAGTTGTGTCATAGCGAGTCAAGTTTTTGGCGCCGTTGTCGAGGACTTTCTAGATTATTAGGAAAGGCAGAAGTTTGTTATTTTAGCGTTTTTCTTTTCTTTTCCACACTTGCTTTTCACTTGGGTGTTTTTGTTTTTGTTGGTGCAGATCTGAATCATGGATCCTCATGGCTTCTCCAACCATTGGGGGTATCCACCACCATCCGAGTGGTATTACCCCGAGACTCCCTGAAGCAATCAAGGAGGAGAAGACTATGGATTCGGGTTCCAGTACCAACCCCCTTATTACGGAGAACAATCAGACCCCTGGGCATATCAAGAACAACCTCATTACCAAGAAGACTTTCTCCCACAACCAGAAGGGCCATCGGAGCTGGAGTTACCCATGGCGGCCTTCACGGGCCATTCTGCAGAGCCATGCTACACTCCACAGCCAGATCCAAACTATGAATTGAGGCTTCTCATGGAGCAGTTTGCTCGAGACAGTGAGAGATCATGGTCCAGGATGGATCTTTGTACCCAGGCCTATCGTGAAACAGAGGAGATCCTCCTGAGCATTAAGAAGAGCGTCGATGATCTTGAGCGATCTTATGCACAACCTGCTCCAGATCACCCTTCTGCTACCATACTAGAAGAGGAAGAGGACGAAGAAGGCTACAAGGAAATTGTGGAGCACACTGAAGTTGTCTCAGAGAGCTCCCGTGATGATCATGATCAGGAATGTCTTGTCGTAGCCGACCACACTTTCCCACATCCCAAACTGAGCTTTGAAGAGGCGGGCATGAGTGAGGAGATGAAAGATGATCTCATCAAATAAATTGTTTGGCGACTTGCCCTCCAATATGTGCTGGAGGATGACGAAAGTGAAGCAGATAGAGTTCTTGATCATTTCCCAGGGGCGATACCACATGAAGAGGAAAGGGAGGTTGAAGAAGCAATTGGCGTCCAGGCTGAGGATGGAGTTAAGGTGGAAGAGGCTTGCACCGGCCATGAGTTACATGTGATATCTCCACCAAACTTCGAGGAATTGCTTAGCAAGGAGCCATTTGCAGTGTCTCGTTGCCAGACCAAGGCCACATTGACATCGGTCCCTCTTGGTGGACGTGATGGTGGCCAATCGATGTTGTCATATCTAGTTTGGGGAAATGGGACGAGAGAAGAGAAGAAGAGGTCACGAGGGTGGAGATGTCATCCGCATCAAGTGCATGGGCCTTCATCACCTATCATACCACATGCTCGTGACTTGAGACTCCACCTCATCGACGAGAACCTCAACTACAAAGAGGTTTTGGGGTGGACCGAAACTTAGGAGCCTTCATCTGGCTCACGACATGAAAGAAGCGCTCGTTGGGAGGCAACCCTACCAGTCAGTTTGCATTTCTTTCTCTTTTTCTCCTCGGTTGAGTCGGTTTTGTTCTTTGGTTTTAGAGTCAATAACTCAACCTTTGTGAGATTTTGTGTGGTGTTTGTGTTCCGACTACTCTCTCCTCCTGGAATGCACCACCTGCCCCATCCACCATCATTCACCCTTGATCTGGTAACTTCGTTCTACCCTCCTTATCTTTCCTCCATTGAGGACAATGTCGTGCTTAAGTGTGGGGGGATGTTCAATTATGCATGCGGGTGAATGTTTGGCTGTTTGTGTGCTTGGAGCCTAGTCCACTGTCCAAAATTTTAAATTTGAGGGCTCCAAGCACGTGTTTCCTTGCAAATTGCCTGAGTATGCTTTGAATTGACAGTCTCTATAGTAATGTGCAACCTAGGGAGGTAATGTAGCACTATGGAGGATGTTGAAGTATAAGATTTTTCCTATCTAGCTCTCTGCTGTGCCAGTTGATTTTGTGAATTAGTGGAGCTAAGACCGTTGAATTCATGTGGTAATGGTGACTCTGTTTGGATTGTGTTATGGACTCGTGTATCGAACAGGGTGCTCATGTGGAAAATGAAAAGCAGTTGGTCCTCCATGTCGAAATCATTGAAATCTTAAACATGGGGTAAGCCCAACGTGTGTGGCACCGTTCATTGCACAAAATCGGGTTTTGGAAGAGATTTTCGTGATCCTTAGTGGGGTACTCCTACAAGGTGAAGCTAAGCTATCTCTAGTACAAGTAAAACTTCCACCCGTTGAACGGTCTGCCTACTTGAGGATGTGTTTTTAAGGGCACGGATAGAGCTTCCGACCCCCCTTAATTTCATTGACCCTCCACACGAGTTGAGGAAAAGGAGTTAAAAGAAGTACTCTGGCGAGCGCCAGATGTACAGAAGTTGCTCTTGCTCGACTAATAAGGATCGACCGTGCAAAATACTACAGTTGGAACCCCCGCCAAGTGAATGAAAAGAAAAGAAAAAAGAAAAATGAAAGTGAAAAAGGGGTTCCAACGGTGAAATGAAGTGAAAGAGCACCCTGGTACAACGAGTCCTTGGTTGTGAATGGTGTGAGTCCCTTTATCCATGAACTAAATGTCTTACTTCTACTTCTTCTCATGATCCTGGCTTGAGTCTAGTACTCGCATTGAGAGAGATAGGGAACGTCTTAGAAGACCAGTTGACCTCGTAAGCTTCTTTATGATCTAGGAAATCCTCTACCGACGATCGGGGTTGTTTGTTGCTATAGAGGTCTGGAGAGTTGCATTGGTTTGAGTTAGGTTTGCTTGGGGACAAGCAAACGGTTAAGTGTGGGGGAGTTTGATATACCATTAATTGCACATGTTTTTATCCCTATTCTTGAGCCGTTTGAGATGTTGATTCTCGTGTTTTAAGCCGATTTCACGCTAGGTTGAGCGTTTATGTCATATTTCACGGCTTAGCATTGGCATCGAGGCGAAGAAACGAGTTTCGGGTCGAAAGGAGCACATTTGGGTTGAAGTGTGCTGGAGGAGCAAAATACCCGTCCATGGGCAGAAATATCCGGCCGGGTATTAATCGGAGCAGGCCGGGGAAAACCTGTTTTGGGCGTTTGAGAAGCAGAAGGGGCCCTAGGCATTAATCATAAATCCCTGGTCGGGTATTCTTGACCCTGACCGGGGATTAACCCCCTATCTCCGACAGTGCGTTTCAACAATCCTCGGTCGCCACCTAAAATACCCGACCGAGTATTCTGATCGGGGATCGCGAACGCAGGCTGTTAAAAGCATGTTTTGTGCGTTTCTGAAAGGGAGAGCAGGGTTTTGGATCCCAAACACCCAAGGGACGAACCAAAGAGAGAGAGGGCGATTTGAGGGCATTCTTGGAGTGGAATTGGAGGATTTCTTCGCCTTGGAAGCTCGAGGAACAAGCCCGGACTTGAAGACTGATCATCTGAAGATTCTTACTGCAGCCTCTCTCTTCTCTATGGAGTAACTTCCCTTCACTTAGGTTTTGAGGAACCCTAGCTATGTTTGTTTGATTGGATGATTGTATGAGTACTCTTACTTGATAATCTTGAGTTCATATTCAATCTATGCACGTTTTCATGATTCAATTCTGCTTTAGTCGAGATCATTGATTCTGCTTTGATCCTATGAGAGAGAATACCTGATTAGGTAAGAAGAGCACCATAGATTGTTAGTAGTGGATCGATTTCTTTTGTCGAGGGTTGATTCACTGCTTTGTATCGATTGAGAACCTCTTTCGATAGAGGGATTCTAGTTCAGAATGCCTTGATCAGTTGTTCTAGAGAAGGATACGTCCCTCTAGGCAATCGACTCAAGAGGGCTTTGATCCTTTAGTCGAGATTCAAGGTCTAGTCAAGGATTCTCCGCATTGTGAATGAAAGTGAAACAAGTTAGAAATCATCAATTATTAATCTGGCTAGTGGCTAGGGGGAATCATACCTAAGTGAGTTCCCAACCTGTAATTAGATTAACTTTAACTATAGTTTGTTAGAGTAGTTTTAGTTCTTCCATCTTAATCTAATTTGCTAGATAATGAACTGAAGCTGAGTAATAGTAACTCTAGAGACCCGTGGATTTAATATTTATTACTTGAGCCACTATACTGCAGTCCCTTTCATTGGTTCCACTTGGCCATTGTTAGGGGTTGTGTCATAGCAAGTCAATCCATCATCATGTTCAGAATCTGTTGGTTTAGGTAGGTGGAATTGTTCTAGGGAGGAACTATAAGATCCCAATAAGGTTTCTAGTTGATGAAGCACTGAATTTCGCAGTCTCTCCTCTGTGCCTCTATGGGCTGATATGTGGTTGAATTAAGCTGCTTTTGAAGATAATACACATGATCTTCACCCATAAGTTTCCAAGATGACTCGAACAAAGCAGTTGGATTA
The DNA here is from genome assembly GCA_946122785.1 of Linum tenue. Taxonomy (NCBI): domain Eukaryota; kingdom Viridiplantae; phylum Streptophyta; class Magnoliopsida; order Malpighiales; family Linaceae; genus Linum; species Linum tenue. Next base: position 63,730,939 of record CAMGYJ010000006.1, on the reverse strand, counting down.
GGTATCTCACAAAACATGAGCATTGAAATGAAGGTGCTCCTTATCAGATTTGGCATGCTTGAAGTCGATATTTCCTGGAGAACCTTTTTCCATTATGAAGAATCACATAAGAGACCTAATTTTTCACACGCTTTTTCATAAGTACTTCAAAATTTTCCTCGAACAGTCCTTAAGTCGCTAAAGCTTGTTGATCCTTGTACCTTTGTCAATAATAGTCTAAGGAAAAAGACATCACTGCTCCCTGGGGGAACATAAGCAATTCTTCCAATGACAAATCCTCTTTTCCTCAAGGTCCACTCATTGTATTCTTCATTCCATGTGTATGAACCTGGGATCTGAGCATATGTTAACTTTCTAGCATCAGGGTCTTGTCTATTAAGCTGAAACCAAGATGTGAGATGCGTCTTGCCAGCTTTGGGATTTTTTAGAATGTTCTTGACATTTGACTGCCTCATACAAGGAACATTCTGTTGTCCTAGCAAGTGTACAGCAAGACGGACAATGTTTGGTTCCCTATGATGAATAGGATATTCATTGATACTCCACACAGCTTCATAAGAGGATAAGGATCGACAATCGATGAATTCTTGTATCTCATCTTTTGATTTCTTTGAATTTGTAGAGGGAACTTGTTTTGAAGTTGCTGAGTCTTCAGCAATGATGAGGGATCTACCTGGTCCTTTAGTGATAAGTATTTCACCAATCCTCCTTTATGACATATCTCGACATTAATGTGAGGTTGAGCTCTAACCAACAAGTTCCTGTTGTATGGAACGACGTATCTATTATCCAACATAGTTTTTCCTTTTTTTTCACTTGAACTCCATAATCTCTACGTTGATACACTACATTTCCAACCTTATGGTCTAAGCTGCACCAACTAACACAAAGTAATGGCAGAACTAATATGGTTCTATTAGCATATACCAACACACACCTGATATAAATGACTGTTGGGAAGAAATATATATGGTTCTTTATTAGCACAATATGTATAACATAAAAGCAAGTAAAAAAAGCACTTGAACCTTAGCCGTTAAATTGATAGCTATAAGAGGGACTTACTTGCTATTGTCTTGCTGAAGTATGATTCTCGTTTGATTTCATCAATGAGCATGCTGAGTTTCATATGAAAGACCCGACAAATGACCATTGGCTTCAACTCGCTGTTCAAACCCACCATATCTGCAAAAGCCTCAACGATTTCTTCCCAAAGTGCATTACACGTGAATGTAATGAAAAAATCAGGATTTCCATAGTGCTGACAGGTTGCCATGGCATGATGATAAAGTTGTTGCATATATCTAGGTCCTCCGGTGTATGAAGAAGGTATAATAATACGACCAAGTTTTTCACCGTCCATATCTCCTCTAGCAAATGCATCTTCCAAACCTTGATACACTTCAAACCTAAGGTCATTTTGATGGGTTCTGAGGAATGCCAATCGATTGAGTTCAATTGTCGAAAATGCATCAACACAGTAGTGCTGCAGCGCTTTTCCACTTTTGACCAATGTATGTCCCTCATTTGACCGATAATGAAGCCTAAAAGCATAGTATTCCCTTTGTGTAACAAACTTCCTACGCATTGATGGAGGACAAAAGGAAATGTTATATGAAACTTGGGGGTGAAACCCGTCCTCTCCATAAGGAAATAATAATGGAAAGTGCAGTGCCTCGAATTTTGGATTCAAATTCGTTATACGCTTCAATTCTCCATTTTGATAATCTACAATGATATCTCGGTCTTCCCTATCGGGAACAAAATCTCCATGTATCAAGGCTGCAACATCACTGCTTGTTGGAAGATCATATTGTCGATTTCTACTTTTTATTCCAAATATTCGAAGGCGTAGATTTGGTGTTGAAGACAATTGCAGATTCTGCCAGATGCGCCTAAATGTCTTCACCAATTCATTAGTTTCATCAAGCATTCTGAGTAAAGATGTTAGCAACGCAGGCAACAACACTTCTTCTCGAGTTGTAAAGTTTGCTAATCTATTGTCGATCTCACTATCTAGTTCAAAGATATATAGCTGAGCAAACTTTGGTCGTTCTCCTTCAACTGGCAGCAAGGAACCAATTCTATGATAGTTCTCTTTTCAGATCACCATTGAATAATGTCCTCGACTTGTTAGAGAGCGAGGATCCAGTTTTGCTCCAAAAGATGTGAAACATAACGACCCATTATAAGGCCTTATATTTTCTCTAAAATGTTTTGATAATGCTCCACCATTGATGTCAAGGAATTGGGCAAGGAGTGGAGATGGCTGCTTCAACAATGGGAGCTTGACTCTTCCTTTTTGACAACACAGAGTATACACTGGAGTAGTTATCTTTCTATGACGACCTAATCACTCATAATGCCAGAAAAATGCCCCACAAAACCGACAAACACATTCTGGTTTTCCCACATTCAGTATATCATTATGCAATGGCCTTCTTGCAGTGCTAACCTTTTTGTTGGCAAGGCCAGGTTGCCTCTCCAGGGGAAGACTTGGAGGATTTTGTCTTGAGGTTTGACCTTCCATGTGTGTTTTGTAAGGGTCCTGAGGAGCTGAAGTCCTGCCAATATATCCTGAGAGCTCTGTATCTTCAGCCGAGAGCATAAAAGGAAGTTGGTGTGATTTCTTATTAATTCTCGTGTTGTCCCTGAGAATTGGTGGAAAATCAGATGGTGTAACATCAGTGATTCCAGAACTTAGAGAATCATCATTCCACTTTCGTTTCAACACCTTGTTAGTTGTTGGCTTCTTTCTTGGGGTCATGCTGCATTAATGGAGCAAAACAAAAAAACATTATTAAAGTTTTCCTTGGAAGGAAACTTCAATGTACAATAATGGTGGAGAATGGATGTCATGCAAGGCTGCACAATGAACAAAAGACTGACAGACTAATGAATGACACACAGACGAATCTAAGAATGAATGAATGAACCCCAAAATGACTCACATGACTGATGAGTCTATGAGTTCTGCAACATGGAACAGGAATATTCCAAGCTTAATTGGTTCTCTGCAGAAGCTCTGTTGTATTGATGGGAGTCAGGAGAGAAAACTGTAAGAAGCAAAGGTTTGAGCAGGAGAAGCACTTTTTCAGAATTAATGGATGCTCTAAACCTTTGCTCTTATTAAAATCCTTTTTTTGTGTCCCCATGTCATCATTATGAATTTGTTTGGTACACAACATTAAATGAAAATTGATGGCTGTCAGTTATACTCAATTGGTGACATAAGGACATGCTTATGAAAGTAACGATGGCTTGTTAGTCTCATAGAGATATATTTGTATCTATGATTATTAGTGATTAAAAGAGTATTAATTGGTCATTTTCATTGTTAGTACTCGATTTATCAGGTCGTGCATTTAATAAAAGATCCGAGGACAACTTGTATAATGGAACATGTGGTAAGAACATTAGACTCATATATTGCACAAACAAATTCCATTGTGGATCCTCTATTAATGAACCCAAGCATTGTACACATCTAATCTAAAACTGATATTTAAAACTAAAGGAAAAAGAACATAAGACAACAGAGATAGCTTAACTGATACTTAACCGATATCCAGATTCATACATCATTACATTCTGGCACTACTTGTAACCATTACCAGAAGACACTAACAGATGTGTTACATAAACATACTTCCCAAACCAGAAGCCAAATAGTTACAACTTGAACACTAATAAGCTGCAAGGGAGCTGCTCAGAATATTCACAAAACAACAGTCTATTTCAGTTCACTGATACATCAAAGATCACCAAGAAGATTGGGAAGACAAATGGCCATTAAAGAAGTTCCCCAAAAGTTCCATGAAGAAGCCATCTAAATACAACACCTTGAGAACTTCCAATCTCCCAAGTATCCCCAAAAGAGGCTGCGATACCTTCAAAAACCAACTTCCAAGTACCAGCAAACAACTCCCCTGAGCTCCAAACGTCATCCTACAAAGTAATACAGGCATATAAAATTTGGATAATGAGAAACCAAAACCTGAAAGATGGGATTCCATGATAGAACACTATTATTCTCCTTGCTTCACCTTTGCCAACGGCGACACCAACCTAGATCATTTAAAAGAAATCAGATAAACTAAAACAGAAAAGCTCACAATCAAGCATAGTTGTAGAATAATAAAGTAACCGAAACCACTTACAGATTTGCCGACGGCGATGAAGAGGGTGTCGATGTAGATGATGTCTTGCTAATCTTACTCTGAGGAGTTCCAAACTCTTCCCTGATTGCACCCGATGACGATGATATCTTACTAACCTTACTTTGAGGAGTCCCAAACTCCTTCCCAACATCGCCTGATGAACGCAAAGACGGTTGCTCACACGAACTCATGAAATCAACAACACTGCCTTGTGGCAAAGATGGTTTAATCTTAGGAATCTTCACATCACCAACAACCCTCACACGAGCAGGCTCTGGTAGGCTTGTAGGATTTGCAAGAAATGCATTTTGAGCTTCTGAAACAGCTGATCCAGAAGGCTGTTTGGGCACCTTCCCAACATTGCTAGGGACAGAAGAAGTTCTGCTGGAAATGGGCTGTGGCAAAGACTGAGGTCCCAACGGCATAGCACCAGCACCTTCTCTAACGACCAACGGACTTTGATACTGACTGGAAAATGACACAAAATCTGTCAGCAGCTTCTCAGACAATGAAAAAAAACAGGAAAAAAAATCCAGAAATCACCTGAGAGGCTGCTGACTCACTTCTACTGTCACTCTAAGAATTGGCCAAGTGTAACCACTTCCTAAAGCGTAGTATAGCGGGTTTGGGTTTTAATATCAACCCGGGTCTTAGATTTGATGACTACTCAGTGAATTCTTGTTATCTAGCAATGAAACTTTAATGCAAGTCTAAACTAACAAACAGACAAAGCAAGTAAACTGTTGTATTCAGGTTAAGAGAGGTCACCCGGATATGGTTCCCCCTAGACTGCAGTTAAGCCGGAGTGTAATTACCAAGTTCAGTTTCTATGATAGTTATATTGCGGAAGGTTCTTAATCAGTCTGAAGTCTCGACTAAAGGTCTTCAGACCCTCCCAATCTGAGTCTCTAGCGGGCGACTAACCTCCACCGGAGTAAACAGATTGAGGCCCTAACAACAAAACCTCCACTACCGAAGTAAATTCGGTACAGAATAGTGAGTTGGCTCCTCGACTAAAGTCACCAACTCCCTACCTTCAATCAAAGATGCTCTATCAACCTACGCAGATATTCTCATTCTAGGTTAAAGCAGAAACAACAGGAATTTGATCAGGATTCATGCCATTCAATCATTCAACTCTCAATTGAACATAATCAAATCATAGAATCAGTACTTGGGTTCATACAATCAAACCTAACATACAAATCTAGGGTTCTCCATACGCAGATGAATGGGAGAACTACTCCATGGAGAAAGAAGCAAAAGCAGAATCAGACGCGGAATTCATACTGTGAAGGATGGATTCCTGCTCCTGGACGTTGATCGGCACTTCTCCAAGCTCAAGCTGGCCTCCAATGGTGATGAAGATCAAGCTAGGGCACTTGGAGACTCTTGTTCGTCGCTTTCTCTCTCTAGGAATCGATCTCTCTCTCAAAAACTCGAATCCCCTTCTAGCCCGTGTTTTCAGCTCGAGTTTGCCAAACTCAAATCAGCTCTCGGCAGTAAAAGCACGGCCACAGAGCACGGCCATGTTCTGTTTTAGGTGTGCCAGTGTTTTGGCTCCAGCTTGACGAAATGACTTCCGAATGCCCCGAAACTCGTGCTTAGCCTTTCCTTTGACGCCTGGGACCTGAAATATGACAAAATAGCACAACGCGGCGTAAAATAGGCCAAAAATACACGACTATGCCCCTCAAACGGATAAGAACTAGGGGCGCAAATATGTGCAATTACATCGTTATCAAACTCCCCCACACTTAACCGTTTGCTTGTCCCCAAGCAAACCTAACTCAAACCAGTGCAACTCTCCAGACCTCTATAGCAACAAACAACCCAAATCGTAGGTAGAGGACTTCCTAGATCATTTAGCAACTTACGAGGTCAACCGACGCACAAGTCACCTCATAGCTCCTTCGGCGAGAGCACTAGTATCGAGTCGGCATCATGGCAAATAGTGAACAGAGGACAAATGAATTGTGGATGAAGAGATTCTCAAAAACAAAGGATCATGGACTCACATTTTTCAAGGTGCTCTATTTTCTTCTTGAAGATGGTTGGAACCCCTTTTCTTTCTGTTTTGCTTGTTTTTTGTTATTTTTTTTCTTCTTTTTTTTCAAGGGTCCCAACCTGCTCTTACCGGCCATGCCAGGAGCAGATGTCTCGAGCCTCGTGCGGGGGAAAGACATGTAAGGGGGCTGGAGGTAGTAGGTGGAAATTGGGAACGAATTCCCGTCTCCCCTTACACACTTTCGCCCTATTCGCACGGGAGATGTTATTTTGAAGCACATTTTCGAGCACCTGTTAAACTCAAAACATGAAACAAGAGTCCATGACAGGTAGAGAGTCCACAACACCACACAATTCAAGGGTCCTAAGATCACTAATTCACTCAATCAACCAACACAATATGAAGAAGAAATGAGACTTCTTAAATGCATCAACATCCTCCATAGTGCTACACTACCTCCCTAGGTTGCATATTACTATAAAGACTGTCAATTCAAAGCATACTGAGCAAGAAATTGCACGGAAACACGTACTTGGAGCCCTCAAATTTAAAAATTTGGACCGTGGACTAGGCTCCAAGCACACAAACAGATCTAATGCAGTCAAAAGATAACCATCCCCCCACACTTAAGATCGACATTGCCCTCAATGGAGAAGAGGGAAGGGAAAGGGGAACGATGTTACCGGTATGCACGGACTGCAGGAGACTGAAAGCGGACCAGTCGAGTGAAGCGGACTGGAGAGGGGACCAGTCAAGACAAGCACAGCTAAAGGAAACCAAAGAGCTCAAACACAATATGTTTGGTCCAATGGTCAGCCCAATAATACATCATCCAAAACCAAAAGAAAACAAACCAAAACCAAACCGGTTTACAATTCGACTCAAAACACAAGAAAGAAAGTCAAACCGTGGTGGGGTTGCCTCCCCACAAGCGCTTCTTTACCGTCTTTTAGCTGAACGCCCATGGTGGATACTCAGGGAGGTGCAGGAACAGGTGCCTCCAAGAGCGGATCCACGTCGCTCTTGAGGTACAGCTTCAGGTTGTGGCCATGCACCCGACGGATGCGACCACCATCATCGGTCAGCTCGACCTGGCCATCTGGCAAGATGCAGGCGAGTGAGTACCCGGATGGCCAGGGTGGTCGTGGTGCAGGGGGTGGGACCAGCTCGTAGTGGTCTCCACCCTTCTTCCGTGCAGGCTTGGCAACCTGCTGCTTCGGCCGCCACTCCTCCTTGATCTTTTTGTTCGGAGGCGAGGCTGGATGGAGTGGCGGCGAAGGAATGATAGGAGGGTCCTGCAAAACGAGAGGTGCAGAAGGATACACGACAGGCTCGTGTACTGGATCAGAAATAGCATGCACAGGTGTGACAGCAATCATAGCACAGTGATCAAATTCAGTCACAGAAAAAGTAGCCTGTTCATTCCCAGCACGCAGGATCAGTTTACCATCATGCACATCAATAAGTGCCTTGGCGATGGCAAGAAATGGTCTACCCAGAATCAAAGGCACATCCACATCCTCATTTACATCCAGAATAACAAAATCAACAGGATATGTGAATGCACCTACATTATTAAACAGATCCTCTATGACACCCCTAGGATGCACAATGGAACGGTTAGCGAGCTGAATGCTCATCCTAGTAGGGCTAAGTTCACCTAAGTCTAGCTTCGTAAACAACTTATATGGCATGACGTTTATGCTAGCGCCTAGGTCCGCCAAGGACTTGCCTACATGCATGCTGCCAATAACAAGAGGGATTATAAAACTCCCTAGGTCTTTTCGCTTCTCGGGCAGCTTGTTCTGCAGGATAGCAGAACACTCCTCGCTCAGCATCACTGTCGAAAGATCCCCAAGTTTCTTCTTGTTGGTGAGGAGGTCCTTCATGAACTTGGGCATCTTCGACAGTGCCTCCACAAACGGTATGCTGATGTTGAGCTGCTTCAACATTGCCATAAAATTGGCAAACTCAGTCTCCAACTTGTCTTTGTGTAGGCGAGTGGGGAAGGGAATCTGGGGTACATGCTCCTTAACCACTGGTTGTGGCTTGGGAGCAGGGGCTTCCTTCTCCACCCGCACTTCTGCATCGTCGGCTGGAAGTGCTGAAGTAGGTAGTGGTTCCTCCTGTCTGGCCGGGACAGGATCAACAGATATGGTCTTACCTCTCCTGGTAAAAATGGCATCCAGCTGCTGGAGCTGGTGAGGATCCTGAGGATTCGGGATAGTGGTGGCAGGCAGAGTCCCCGGTGCCCTGGTAGTGTTTTGGCGGGCCAAGATACCCACCTGGTTCTGCAGATCTTGCAAGATGGCACCCTGGTTCCTCTGTCCTGCCTCTAGTGACGTGATAGCTGACTGAGTGCTAGTCATGAATGAAGCTAGAATATTTTCCAGCTTTGTCATCCGGTCATCTGGGGCTGGAGCTGCTGCTGGGTCGGCAAACTGGCGCTAGGGCTGCTGGGATGGTTGCCCCTGCCTAGGCTAGTAGGGCTGCTGCTGTGGGGCTGGCCCCTATCAAGCCTAGAAGGGCTGCCTCTGCTGAAAATCACCTGCTGGTGCTGGGAAACCAGGTGGTTTAGTGGTGTTGGTGCTCCAGGCGAAGTTGGGATGCTGGCGCCACCCCTCATTATATGTGTTGCTGTACGGGTCGAGGCGCCGAGCATTGGCGATGAAGTCAACTGCTCTTGGGGAGTGGTGGACTCCCTCATAGCCTGGCAGTCCTCCACTAGGTGATTCGAACTCTCACACCACTGACATTGAGCAACAGGAGGTGTAGCCAAACCTCTGCCCGGAATAAGACTGTTGGGCTGCTTCAATGTCTGCACTAGCTCAGCTACCTGCTGCTCGAGCCCGGATCTGGTCTCCATGGCGTGCACACCACGGTCTCGGGAATGTCTGCCTCTGCTGCTCTGCCCCCAAGAATGATCTCTGGCAGCCAAGGTATTAATCATCTGATTCAGCTCGGGTGGAGTCTTAGTAAGAATATCCCCTCCTGGGCATAAAGACTCAATCACCCTCTAGCTATCTGGAGAGAGAGCACTGTAGAAGTTCCCCACTGTGAATGCATCACTAAAGCCATGATGGGGACACTGCCAGAAATATCCCATGTACCGCTCCCATGCATCACGAAGTGACTCATCTGGCTCTTGGCGGAAGTGAGTGATCTCCCGTTGGATCTCTGTAGTCTTCGATGCCGGATAGTACCTGTGCATGAATTTGTCAGCCAGATCGTCCCAAGAGGCGATGGACAATGGGGGCTGGGTCTCCAACCACCTCTTAGCATTCCCCGCCAGAGAATGGGGGAAGAGATGAAGGCGGATTGCATCATCAGGGACACCATTCAGCTTGAACCCGTTCGTCAGCTGCAGAAAACGGGAAAGATGTACCCTGGCCTCCTCATCCTTCAAGCCATGGAACTGGATAGAGGATGTAATGAGCTGAATCCAGCATGGCTTGATTTCGAAGTTGTTTGCTGGAATAGGTGGGTAGAGGATGACCGGGCGGATGTCAGCAATCCGAGGAGTGTAGTAGTACTCCAAGGTGGGACCCGGCGGTGGTGGATGATGAACCCCATGATCCTGGGGTATGGGGTTGTTCCCCAGGACCTGATTCATCGGGGAGCCTGCTGAGGATTCCCCTGGTGTTGATTGTAATCTCCGTCCATCCTGTACTCTTCCCCAGAATCGCTGCTTAGGTGGCCTTCTATGCGCTCTTCCGTAGCCAGTCTAGCTCGCTGTTGTCTCCTGAGTTGGCGACAGGTGCGGTCAATCTCTGGATTCAACGGCAGTAAACCTCCCGACTGGCTACGGGTCATGCACTACCTGCACACACTCAAGCAAACAAACACGTTGATAGACCGATAATTATACATGTTTTCACCCCTATTCTGAAGCCGTTTGTGATGAGTAATCTCGTGTTTTAAGCCGATTTCACGCTAGGTTGTGTGTTTATGTCATATTTCAGGTCCCGGCGTTGGAATCGAGGCGAAGGAACGAGTTCCGGGTCGAAAGGAGCGAAGTTGGGAAAAAGGAGGCTGCTGGACCAGAATACCCGGCCAAAGGAAGAAATACCCGACCGGGTATATTCTGGCCTTGACCGGGTATTTTTCCCTTCGGGAACCCGTGAGAAGCAGAAGGGGGCCCGGACGATGGCCTTAAATCCCCGGTCGGGGATTATGAGAGTAGACCGGGGATTTTTCCCCTTAGCGGAACGGCGCGTTTTATGAATACCCGGTCGAACCCAAAAATACCCGACCGGGTATTTCGACCGGGTATCGCGAGGGCAGCTGATAAAAGAGAAAGAAGGCCAATTTTCAGGGAGTTCCGAGTTTTTTGAGAGAGAAATCGATTTCTAGAGAGAGAAAGCGACAAACAAGAGTTCTCAAGCGCCATAGATCGATCTTCAACACCATTGGAGCCCGTCTTGAGCTTGGAGAAGTGCGATTAAACGTCCAGGAGCAGAAATCCAACTTCACAGTATGATTTCCGCGTCTGAATCTGCTTTTGCTTCTTTCTCTATGGAGTAGTTTCCCCATTCATCTGGGTATGGGGAACCCTAGATTTGTATGCTAGGTCTGATTGTATGAACCCAAGTACAGAGTTTGTGAATTGATTATATTCGATTGAGGTTTGAATGATTGAATGACTTGAATCCTGATCAAATTCCTGTTATTTCTGCTTTAACCTAGAATGAGAATATCTGCCTAGGTTGATAGAGTACCCTTAATCGAAGGTGGCGAATTGGTGACTTTAGTCGAGAAGCCAATTCGCTATTCTGTACCGAAGTCAGTTCGGTAGTGGAGGTTTGGTTCATTAGGGCCTCAATCTGTTTACTCTGGTGGAGGTTAGTTGCCCGCTAGAGACTCAGATTGAGAGGGTGTGGAGACCTTTAGTCGAGACTTGAGGCTAATTGAGAACCTTCCGCAGTATAACTTTCATGAAAACTGAACTTGGTAGATTGCAATCCGACTTAACTGCAGTCTAGGGAGAACCATATCCGGGTGACCTCTCTTGACTTGACAACAACCGTTTACTTGCTTTGTGTTTTGTTTGCTTGAGTTGCACTAAAAGTTCACCGCTAAATAACAAGAATTCACCGAGTAGTCATCACATCTAGGACCCGGGTTGACAATAAAACCCAAACCCGCTATACTACGCTTTAGGAAGTGGTTGCACTTGGCCATTTTCTAGAGTGACAGTAGGAGTGAGTCAAGTTCTTGGCGCCGTTGCCGGGGACGGCTAGGTTGTTGAAGAAAAGTGATTTCTGTTACTTTAGCATTTTCATTTTCGCATTGAGTTTTTGTTCCTTCCCACTTGTGCCTTCACGGGTTTGCATTGCTTGATTGTGTGCAGATAGTGCATGACCCGTAGCCAGTCGGGAGGTTTACTGCCGTTGAATCCTGAGATTGAGCGCACCTGCAAACAACTTCGGAGACAACAGCGAGCTAGACTTGCTACGGTGGAGCGCCGAGACGGCCAATTGAGCAGCGACACCGAGGACGAGTACGAGATGGACGGCGATCAGAACCCGCCTCCTCAGAACCAGATCCTGGGGAACGACCCAAATCCCCAGGGAGCTGGGAACCATCATCATCCGCCACCACCGGATCCCACCTTGGAGTACTACTATACTCCACGGATTGCTGACATCCGCCCGGTCATCCTCTATCCGCCCATTCCTGCAAACAACTTCGAGATCAAGCCATGCTGGATTCAACTCATCACATCCTCTATCCAGTTCCATGGCTTGAAGGATGAGGAAGCCCGGGTACACCTTTCCCGTTTTCTGCAGCTGACGAACGGGTTCAAGCTGAACGGTGTCCCGGATGACGCAATCCGCCTTCACCTCTTCCCCCATTCTCTGGCGGGGAATGCTAAGAGTTGGTTGGAGACCCAACCCCCATTGTCCATCACCTCTTGGGACGATCTGGCTGACAAGTTCGTGCACCGGTATTATCCGGCATCGAAGACCACGGAGATTCAGCGGGAGATCACTCACTTCCGCCAAGAGCCAGATGAGTCACTTCGTGATGCATGGGAGCGGTACATGGGATACTTCTGGCAGTGTCCCCATCATGGCTTCAGCGATGCTTTCACAGTAGGGAACTTCTACAGTGCCCTCACCCCAGACAGCCAGAGGGTGATCGAGTCTCTATGCCTAGGAGGGGATATCCTTACTAAGACTCCACCCGAGCTGAACCAGATGATCAGTACCTTGGCTGCCCGAGACCACTCCTGGGGGCAGAGCAACAGAGGCAGGAACTCCCGGGACCGGGGTGTGCATGCTATGGAGGCCAGGTCCGGGTTAGAGCAGCAGGTGGCTGAGTTGGTGCAGACATTGAAGCAGCCTAACAGTCTCCTTCCGGGCCGAGGTGTAGCTACGCCTCCAGTAGCTCAGTGTCAGTGGTGTGAGAGCCCGAATCACCTGGTGGAGGATTGTCAGTCTATGAGGGAGTCTTCTTCTCCCCAAGAGCAGGTGGACTTCATAGCAAATGCTCGGCGCCTGGATCCTTACAGCAGTACCTATAACGAGGGATGGCGCCAGCATCCCAACTTTGCCTGGGGCAGCAACACCAACAAGCCACCTGGGTTTCCAGCACCAGCAGGTGGTTTTCAGCAGAGGCAGCCCTTCCAGGCTAGGCAGGGGTCACCACCACAGCAGCAGCCCTTCCAGCCTAGGCAGGGGCAGCCATTCCAGCAGCCCCAGCACCAGTTTGCTCAGCCTCCAGCAGCCGCAGCTCCAGATAATCAGATGGCTGATCTGAAGAATATTTTGGCGACATTCATGACCACCAGCCAGGCGAATTTCACTAGGGTGGACCAGAGCATAGCCTCGTTGGAGGCAGGACAGAGGAACCAGGGTGCTATTCTGCAAGATCTACAGCACCAAGTCGGTGCCCTAGCGCGCCAGCTTACTGCTCGGGCCCCGGGGACTCTACCTGCCACCACCATCCCCAATCCACGGGACCCGCACGAGCAGCTGGATGCCATTTTCACCAGGAGCGGCAGGCCTACATCAGCTGATCCTGCCCCGACCAGGCAGGAGGCACCACTACCTGCTTCAGCACTTCCAGCCGGTGATGCAGAAGTGCGGGTGGAGAAGGAAGCTCCTGCTCCCAAGCCACAACCAGTGGTGAAGGAGCACGTACCCCAGCTTCCCTTTCCCACTCGCCTTCACAAAGACAAGCTGGAGACTGAGTTTGCCAAGTTTATGGCAATGTTGAAGCAGCTCAACATCAGCATACCATTTGTGGAGGCACTGTCGAAGATGCCCAAGTACGCGAAGTTCATGAAAGATCTCTGCACCAACAAGAAGAAACTTGGGGATCTCTCGACAGTGCTGCTGAGCGAGGAGTGTTCTGCTGTCCTGCAGAACAAGCTGCCCGAAAAGCGCAAGGATCCAGGGAGTTTTACTATCCCTCTTACTATTGGCAGCATGCATGTAGGAAAGTCCTTGGCGGACCTAGGCGCTAGCATTAATGTCATGCCATACAAATTGTTCAAAAAGCTAGACCTAGGTGAACTTAGCCCTACTAGGATGAGCATTCAATTAGCTGACCGATCCGTTGTGCATCCTAGGGGTATCATAGAGGATCTGCTTGTTAAAGTGGGTGCATTCACATATCCTGTTGATTTTGTTATTCTAGATATAAATGATGATGTGGATGTGCCTTTGATTTTAGGGAGACCATTTCTTGCCACCGCCAAGGCACTTATTGATGTGCATGATGGTAAACTGATCCTGCGTGCTGGGAATGAACAAGCTACTTTTTCTGTGACTGAGTTTGATCACTGTGCTATGATTGCTGTCACACCTGTGCATGCTATTTCTGACCCTGTACACGAGCCTGTCGTGTATCCGTCTGCATCTCCCATTTTGCAGGACCCTCCTATCGTTCCTTCGCCGCCACTCCATCCAGCCTCGCCTCCGAACAAAAAGCTCAAGGAGGAGTGGCGGCCGAAGCAGCAAGTGCCTAGGCCTACTCGGAAGAAAGGTGGAGACCACTATGAGCTGGTCCCACCTCCTGCATCACGATCACCCTGGCCATCCGAGTACTCACTCGCTTGCATCCTGCCGGATGGCCAGGTCGAGCTGACCAATGCCGGTGGTTGCACCCGTCGGGTGCATGGCCACCACCTGAAGCTGTACCTCAAGAGCGACGTGGATCCGCTCTTGGAGGCACCTGTTCCTGCACCTCCCTGAGTATCCACCATGGGCGTCCAGCTAAAAGACGGTAAAGAAGCGCTTGTGGGGAGGCAACCTCACCATGGTTTTCATTTATTTGTTTTGTTTCGAGTCGGATTGCGATTTGGTTCGGTTTTGGTTTGTTTTCCTTTGTTTTGGACGATGTATTATTGGGCTGACCATTGGACCTAACATATCGTGTTTGAGCTCTTTGGTTTCCTTTAGTTGTGCCTGTGTTCCCGACTGGTCCTCTCTCCAGTCCACTTCATCCTGACTGGTCCATTTCCAGTCTTCTGCAGTCTGTGCATACCGGTAACATCGTTCCCCTTTCCTTCCCTCGTCTCCATTGAGGGCAATGTCGATCTTAAGTGTGGGGGGGTGTTTATCTTTAGACTGCATCAGATATGTTTGTGTGCTTGGAGCCTAGTCCACTGTCCAAATTTTTATATTTGAGGGCTCCAAGTACGTGTTCCTTGCAATTGCCTGCTCAGTATGCTTTGAATTGACAGTCTCTGTAGTGATTTGCAACCTAGGGAGGTAGTGTAGCACTATGGAGGATGTTGATGCATTTAAGACGTCTCATTTCTTCTTCATATTGTGTTGGTTGATTGAGTGAATTAGTGATCTTAGGAGCCTTGAATTGTGTGGTGTTGTGGACTCTCTGCCTGTCATGGACTCTTGTATCATGTTTTGAAAATAACAGGTGCTCGAAAATGTGCTTTAAAATGACGTCTCCCGTGCGAATAGGGCGAAAGTGTGTAAGGGGAGACGGGAATCCGTTCCCAATTTCCACCTACTACCTCCAGCCCCCTTACATGTCTTTCCCCCGCACGAGGCTCGAGACACCCGCTCCTGGCATGGCCGGTAAGAGCCGGGATCCCGCAAAACCTTTGCTAGGTGGGAGCTCCCGTTTTCTGCAGAAACAGGTTGGAACCCGTGAAAAACAAAAGAGAAAAACAGAAAAACAAGCAAAAAGAGGAAAGAAAAGGGTTCCAACCATGTTCACAAAGAAAATCGAGCACCTTGAGTTAATGTGAGTCCATGATCTTTTGTTTGTGAGAGTCTCTTTATCCACGATTCATTTGTCCTCTGTTCACTATTTGCCATGAGACCGACTCGAGACTAGTGCTCTCGCCGAAGAAGCTATGTGATGACTTGTGCGTCGGTTGACCTCGTAAGCTGCTAAATGATCTAGGAAGTCCGCTACCTACGATCGAGGTTGTTTGTTGCTATAGAGGTCTGGAGAGCTGCATTGGTTTGAGTTAGGTTTGCTTGGGGACAAGCAAACGGTTAAGTGTGGGGGAGTTTGATAGACCGATAATTATACATGTTTTCACCCCTATTCTGAAGCCGTTTGTGATGAGGAATCTCGTGTTTTAAGCCGATTTCACGCTAGGTTGTGTGTTTATGTCATATTTCAGGTCCCGGCGTTGGAATCGAGGCGAAGGAACGAGTTCCGGCTCGAAAGGAGCGAAGTTGGGAAAAAGGAGGCTGCTGGACCAGAATACCCGGCCAAAGGAAGAAATACCCGACCGGGTATATTCTGGCCTTGACCGGGTATTTTTCCCTTCGGGCACGCGTGAGAAGCAGAAGGGGGCCCGGGCGATGGCCTTAAATCCCCGGTCGGGGAGTATGAGGATAGACCGGGGATTTTTCCCCTTAGCGAAACGGCGCGTTTTATGAATACCCGGTCGAACCCAAAAATACCCGACCGGGTATTTCGACCGGGTATCGCGAGGGCAGCTGATAAAAGAGAAAGAAGGCCAATTTTCAGGGAGTTCCGAGTTTTTGAGAGAGAAATCGATTTCTAGAGAGAGAAAGCAACGAATCAGAGTTCTCAAGCGCCATAGATCGATCTTCAACACCATTGGAGCCCGTCTTGAGCTTGGAGAAGTGCGATTAAACGTCCAGGAGCAGAAATCCAACTTCACAGTATGATTTCCGCGTCTGAATCTGCTTTTGCTTCTTTCTCTATGGAGTAGTTTCCCCATTCATCTGGGTATGGGGAACCCTAGATTTGTATGCTAGGTCTGATTGTATGAACCCAAGTACAGAGTTTGTGAATTGATTATATTCGATTGAGGTTTGAATGATTGAATGACTTGAATCCTGATCAAATTCCTGTTATTTCTGCTTTAACCTAGAATGAGAATATCTGCCTAGGTTGATAGAGTACCCTTAATCGAAGGTGGCGAATTGGTGACTTTAGTCGAGAAGCCAATTCGCTATTCTGTACCGAAGTCAGTTCGGTAGTGGAGGTTTGGTTCATTAGGGCCTCAATCTGTTTACTCCGGTGAAGGTTAGTCGCCCGCTAGAGACTCAGATTGAGAGGGTCTGGAGACCTTTAGTCGAGACTTCAGGCTAATTGAGAACCTTCCGCAGTATAACTTTCATGAAAACTGAACTTGGTAGATTGCAATCCGACTTAACTGCAGTCTAGGGAGAACCATATCCGGGTGACCTCTCTTGACTTGACAACAACCGTTTACTTGCTTTGTGTTTTGTTTGCTTGAGTTGCACTAAAAGTTCACCGCTAAATAACAAGAATTCACCGAGTAGTCATCACATCTAGGACCCGGGTTGACAATAAAACCCAAACCCGCTATACTACGCTTTAGGAAGTGGTTGCACTTGACCATTTTCTAGAGTGACAGTAGGAGTGAGTCACCCGTGAAGGCACAAGTGGGACAAAGCAAACAAAGCGAAAAGAAAAGCTAAATTAACAGAAATCACTTTTCTTCAACAACCTAGCTGTTCCCCGGCAACGGCGCCAAAAACTTGACTCACTTCTACTGTCACTCTAAGAATTGGCCAAGTGTAACCACTTCCTAAAGCGTAGTATAGCGGGTTTGGGTTTTAATATCAACCCGGGTCCTAGATTTGATGACTACTCAGTGAATTCTTGTTATCTAGCAATGAAACTTTAATGCAAGTCTAAACTAACAAACAAACAAAGCAAGTAAACTGTTGTATTCAGGTTAAGAGAGGTCACCCGGATATGGTTCCCCCTAGACTGCAGTTAAGCCGGAGTGTAATTACCAAGTTCAGTTTCTATGATAGTTATACTGCGGAAGGTTCTTAATCAGTCTGAAGTCTCGACTAAAGGTCTTCAGACCCTCCCAATCTGAGTCTCTAGCGGGCGACTAACCTCCACCGGAGTAAACAGATTGAGGCCCTAACAACAAAACCTCCACTACCGAAGTAAATTCGGTACAGAATAGTGAGTTGGCTCCTCGACTAAAGTCACCAACTCCCTACCTTCAATCAAAGATGCTCTATCAACCTAGGCAGATATTCTCATTCTAGGTTAAAGCAGAAACAACAGGAATTTGATCAGGATTCATGCCATTCAATCATTCAACCCTCAATTGAACATAATCAAATCATAGAATCAGTACTTGGGTTCATACAATCAAACCTAACATACAAATCTAGGGTTCTCCATACGCAGATGAATGGGAGAACTACTCCATGGAGAAAGAAGCAAAAGCAGAATCAGACGCGGAATTCATACTGTGAAGGATGGATTCCTGCTCCTAGACGTTGATCGGCACTTCTCCAAGCTCAAGCTGGCCTCCAATGGTGTTGAAGATCAAGCTAGGGCACTTGGAGACTCTTGTTCGTCGCTTTCTCTCTCTAGGAATCGATCTCTCTCTCAAAAACTCGAATCCCCTTCTTTTTTGGCTGGAATCTGCTTAAAAGGGCATCAGTGGCCAAAGCACGGTCGAGGGCACGGCCGTGTAATGCCTCACCCCGCCCGTGCTTTGGCTAGGGTTAATTACACGGCCATTGTGTTGGGAGAAACACGACCGTGTTTGATGATGGACACGGCCGTGCTTTGGTGGACACGGGCCTGCTTCCAGCCCGTGTTTTCAGCTCGAGTTTGCCAAACTCAAATCAGCTCTCGGCAGTAAAAGCACGGCCACAGAGCACGGCCGTGTTCTATTTTAGGTGTGCCCATGTTTTGGCTCCAGCTTGACGAAATGACTTCCGAATGCCCCGAAACTCGTGCTTAGCCTTTCCTTTGACGCCTGGGACCTGAAATATGACAAAATAGCACAACCCGGCGTAAAATAGGCCAAAAAATACACGACTATGCCCCTCAAACGGATAAGAACTAGGGGCGCAAATATGTGCAATTACATCGTTATCAGCTGCCCTGCTGCCTGCCCAATATGAAAAGTTGGATTGCAGTTCTCAAATAAGAGTGGTCCAGAAACCTTTGCTTTGCCCTTGGACAAACTGACAAATGACAAGAAAACAATAAGTTTTAAACTCTTAACCCATACATCCACAAGAGGCAATCATCAGGAGACCACAAAATCACATAAGCAAAATTTTAAACCTGGCCGGAGTAGGATACAGAACTGCTCACAGGCAATGATTCCGTTGGTCCAGTCAACATAAGCACTCCACATTGTTCAGGCATACCCTTCAAAGCAAGCCTACCCTGGGTTCCACCAGTAATTATTTGCACTGGAGCAACAACAGCGGGCAACAAACCCTTATTATCCTGAGGAAGTACTCGGAATACCCTGAACTCTCCAGTGGACAGTCCATTAGAACTCATCATAGGAAGCTTGACTTCAAATCTCACAAACTGGCCAATGAAATTACTCAGCTCGGGTGGTAGCTGCCCAGTTCTATGAGGATATCTCTGAGCAAGTAGGTGGGCAGATGTGAACACCAAATTATTACCAGTTGGCCCAAAAATTATAAAAGGTGCATATCCCGTTGAGTCACGCAAGACTAACTAAATCTTGTACCTAAAGAATACAGGGAACACATTCAGACACTTTTATTTCAAAGCAAAGCAGACAGCCAAACAACTAAATAAGGCAACAGGGTAACCCTAAAACAAACACATAACATAATGTTTGCAGAAAGAAACATAGTGTATACCCAATAGTAACTTGCTGGTAAGAGATTTCCCAATGATCTGGACACCAATAGTTTTCATTCCTCCATGTAGAACACTTCTTTCTACACATGTTACAGGAAGTATAGTACCATGGACTCCGAGACTCAACAGATCGGATAATTCCACCACAAAGGTGCTTCTCATCCTATTAAAAAGAACACACATTGGTTAAAACCAAGGCCAGAAAAATCTAAAAATAGTATGAGGTAACAAAGATGGGCACAGAGCGAAACATGCATACCACTGAAGCACCAGAACGGTACAAATCATGGAGCTCAAGTATGGTCCTCGTGCGACGCTCTGCATCCGCAAGAGCATCCTCAGGCGTAGCAAACAGAATGGCCAGACCTGCGACAGGATTTCTTGCTCCAGCAAAGTTGTAACAGCAAACATAAGCAAAATTAGAAATAGAATAAAGCTTGACAAAACTACACATGAGTAATCAACAACTCACAAAGCAGTCAGGCTATAGGCCTCGGGAATGGATGGCTAACAACTATGTGTGTGGCAGTAGAGCTTGAACACGTGTATTCACCTTCTGGAAAACAGGAAAAAATTGAGGAAACATCAAAATCTCTCCCACAGGCTGAACAATAAAAAGGCCAAAAAAGTACAAACATACCAATCAAACGACCAATCATGAAGCTCCCAACTGTGATAATGACGGGCTCGATGGAATCTGCCTGAATCAAAGCAACACTGTCCAAGATCGTGGTTAATTCATTCCAGAGTGTGATCGAAACTCTTTTCCCCCTACAAAAACAACAAACATCAAGTTAAAAAACAAAGTGTGACCGAGAGGAAACCTCCAGAAAAACAAAATTTTGAAAGAGAAAGACATACTTAGCGTTTTCAAGGACTAGAACTTGTTTCGGAGTGGATCCGTGGCTGATAAGCTGATGATCTACCCCACTGATAGAATGGAGGTGCCCAACAACATCTAATGCAAAGTTCCAAAAGGAAACAAACATTAAGAACAAAACAGACAAGTACAACAAATTGAAAGGAGTAAAAGCAAACGGGCACAACACCTGAGAGGAAGCGATTATCACCAGCACGCTTTGGCAGTTCACTGTATGGCACAACCTCAAAGGATTCAATGGGAAAATCAGCAGCAGGAAGAACACACGCCTGAAAACTGGTGGTCCTCGATAATTCCATTAGAAGATCCAAAGAGCATGCACGGTAAAGATTCCTTGCTGCACCAAGACCAAAAGGCCTGATTATGTAGATAGTTCCAACACGCAGAATACCTTCAAAAGCAGTTCCAAGAGAAACATCTGCAAGGCTCTGAATGAGCATGCCCTGCATGCAACCAACAGAGTAAAGGCATAATGAGTTACAACGAGAACAAAATTGGTAAAAAATACCAAAAAGACGGAAAAGGGGCCAATCCTATAGTACCGTTTGATCCACCCAAAGACAACAGTGATTGAACACTATGGATCCATCAGGATTCTTCGAAAACCACATATGAAGCAGACACAGATGGAGAATGACATCTCTGCTGGGACCCTTGAAATTGCACAGCAAAACCACATTTTTAGTTCCAGCTACAGAGCAAAAAACCCGACGAACAACCGATGCAAAGCAAAAGAATCCCTCAAACAGCAGGCGGAGCAGGAGAGAGGCAATTAGAGCAGAAAAGTGAAAGCGAAAGAAAACCCAAGAGCTGAGAGAAAACCGTTTAAGTACTAAGCTGGAAAAACAGAATAGAGAGAGCTTCTCTAAGTAAAGAGCAAGCTAAACAGTAATCGCCGACCAAACGCATCCTATCCCTGCAATTGATGTGAAACACAGTCGATAACCACGCGCAGCTCAGCATTTTTCCAGTCGCAAAGCCCCCCCCCCTAATTTGAAAGGAAAAACTAAATAAAAGTTAGTCCCTGCGGAGACATGACTTCGATCAATCAACTGAGCAGGCCCTCTCAAGGATCTCATCATGACCGAAGAACTCAGCTCTCAAGAGGCACAACAACCCATGACAAAACTGAACCCACCCTACATATCTCCACCAATAAAACCGTCAATCGCTTGCAAATACCCTGACATAGCTGGCAAGGAAGATAGACCGGCCGCCTGAAATCCATCTAATCACGCAACTGTGAAGGCTCTAGTCACAGAGAGTGCTCTAGCGACCAACGCAGCCGAGAACCCCAAACGATTCAACAGACAAACACAACCAACAACCAGTCCCACCCCAACCGAGCCGCCAAACTCCCGTCAGAATCCAAAGAGGCCTCACCACACTCCAGCCCACACAGAGAAAGCTTTCGGGTTATAACAGTAGATCCTAGTCACGTTGAGCAGTAAAAGCAGTCTGTGTGTGCAGTGTTCGGTTCTGCGGTGGCTTTTCTTCTTTCAATGTTTTATCTCTATTAACTTATTATTATTATGCGGTCAAAATTGTAAACAAATTAATTTTATTATTTTATTATTGTTTATTTGCCATGTCACTTATTTAACGGTCAGCTGTGAAGGT
This sequence comes from Linum tenue, assembly GCA_946122785.1. NCBI lineage: Eukaryota > Viridiplantae > Streptophyta > Magnoliopsida > Malpighiales > Linaceae > Linum > Linum tenue. The sequence continues at coordinate 63,709,185 of CAMGYJ010000006.1, read as the reverse complement.
TGACTGCCACGTCAGAAAATTTAACGGAGACTAACGACTAGTGACCTAACTTAAACTGTTAAACTAATTTAAGTGACGACGAATAGAATAAATTAATTTTAGTGACAAACGTAAACTTTTATAGTAATTTTAGTGACCAAACTTGCAATTTTTTTTTGTCAAAAGATAATATATATTACTCCAATCAAAAAGATAGTTACATCCTGGAAAGCAGCCAGGCTCTGAAATCAAACAAGCGATTCCCATTCGGGTACAAAGAGAGGGCTTTTCTAGCTACCGAATGAGCTACCCTATTGTTATCCCGACCTACAAACCGCACACTAAACCCCGGATGGGCAGCAAAATATTGACAAATTTCTTCCAGGACTGTCCCCAAGTGATTGTCACGCGAATCGGCTCGATTAATCTTGTCAATAATGACCTTCGCATCCCCCTCGAACCGAACATCGGACAAACCCCACTCTAAACACCAAGTAATAGCCTCACGCAGCACTAGGACCTCCACCGCCATTGGGTCATCCATTCGCGCAAATTGGACACCTTTAGCCCGAATGACCGTCCTACCCGGACCACAAAGGACCATCCCACCAGCCGAGTGAGACCCCCTCCTAGTTGCCCCATCCCACATGCAAACCAACCGAGAGTCATCCACGCGGGTCTGGACCACTTGGAAAGACATCCTTGGTTGCTGGTCAACCGGCAGACCCACCCACTCCTCATATTGCTGGTGAAATTGGCGCATTAAAGCCGGAATCCCAAATTGTTTGCCCTCAAAGACAACCCAGTTTCGCGATCGCCAGATCCTCCAGAGGATGGCCACCACCGCCATAAACAGCGACGGATCCTGGACAAGGGAAAGCATCCGCTTTAGAAACAGAGGAAACGTGTGCCTAGGCAAAGCCTCCCCTAAATAATCCAACCCCGAGTAGTCCCAGAGGGCCCGTGCCACCGGGCAGTAGAGAAACAAGTGCTCCAACGTCTCGGTCCCCTCCCAGCAAACCGGGCACCGGGCCATCACAGGGACCTCCTTTTCAATGATGCTCTAAAACACAACACCAATCTGCGACCAAGTGTAATCGCAGACCGGGAATGCAGTAAAGTGACAAGTGATATTATCAACTCGGGGTCTAGATCTACTGTTTACTCAGTGATTATCTATTATCTAGCCAACTAAAGTAAGTGATTGTTGTTTTAAAAGCAAAAGCAGAAAGAAAGCAGGAATTAGTACGGTTTTCTCAAGCAGGTAAGAGTCACTCGGGAATGAGTCCCCCTAGCTCTTTAGTTAGGTTTCAATTGTATTTCCCTGGGTTGATTTACTGTTGATTAGACTGCGGAAGATCCGACAGTAGCTTGGAATCTCTTAAGCTGACCAAGCCCTCTCAGTCTGACTACCCGGCAGACGACTAGTCTTCACCGGGATAGAAAGCTGAAGCAATAAGAACAGAACTCCACTACTGGAATTGGATTCCAGTACAAAGCAGTAAACTGGCTAACTCTCGTATAGCCAATCTCCTACTACCGAATGATGAGACTCTAGCAACATAATCAGATTCTATCTATCTCAGATTGCAGCAGGAATCAGGAAAAGTTGATCAGACTTCAATTGACTCAATAAACATGCATCATTCGATTAAAATCAAACAGTAATATCATCCCAAGTCATTACAATCAATCCCTAACACATAGAACTAGGGTTCTTCATCCCCAAGTGAGAGAGGGGTTCTACTCCATAGAGAGAGAGAGGAAAACAAGGTACAAAGCAGTCATACTCATTACAATGGGAAGAATCTGCTCTGGGATGATGAATTCCACTCCTATGACGATCTCCAAGCTTGATTTGATGAAACCCAGCTCCAAGATAGCTTCTAGGATGTGTTCTTCGTACTTTCTCTCTCTAGGGCTCTGTTTTTGCTCAAAAAGTCTGATCCTTTCACTTGTGGCTCGAGATTGGCTGAAAAACCAAGATTTGCCCGTGTGAGTCAAAACGCGGCGTATCAATTAGTTCGATCTTCAGGCTTCCCACACGGCCAGGGTCGCACGGCCGTGTGGGATTTCCATCGTGCCCGTGTTTGCTCTCGAAGAAAATCACACGGTCACACATGTGAGTTGCACGACCGTGTGATGTCCAGGAATGCCCGTGCGGCTTCCTTAGCACCTCGCCACGCGTCCGATCTTCGTCCAATCGACCCCAAACTTGCTCCCACGCCTCCATTCACGTACTAGGACCTGAAATATGACAAACAAGCACAACCTAGCGTGAAATCGGCCTAAAACACGAGAATCAACACCTCAAACGGCGTAAGAATAGGGGTAAAAACATGTGTAGTTAACGGTCTATCAAACTCCCCCACACTTAACCGTTTGCTTGTCCCCAAGCAAACCAAGTCAGACACAAGGTAAGCTTACATATTTCAATCAACCAACATTGGGGACAAGTCATAAAGGCACAGAACACGTGAATCGTACTGGTTTCCAAACATCAATACCTGACCAACTTCAATAGCAACCTGGACAACCACCACAAAGGACATTCGAGTGCAGCAAATCGAGTAAAGGAAGAGTCTCCCTTCTGTTCACCAACCAACATAGACTTGACTCAACCACTTACTCAAAACAGTCAACTCATGCATCCAACTCAAGACATCAGAATAGAGACCGAGCAATCTAGGTCCTCACCGTGGTACAAGAGTATATAGAATATGAAAAATGAATCACTCACTCTCGACCAGTGGGGTCAGGACAATTTGATGCGAAAAATGCGCATGTTATTTCTCTCAATCCCTAACATCTCTTCACCATGATGGCAGCTTCTAAATGCTAGAGTTCACATATGGGGTGTCACCACTAACTAATCAGGAGGTCTTAGACACAGGTTCAAATGACTGGCTAGGGTCTTGGACATGGGGAAAAGGCCTTTTAGGTGGTGGAAGTTGTCATAGCACAAGGTTCCACATTTCCAAACCCACACAATCACAGTCAAACAAACCGGTATTTCCTTTCTGCTATTCTGCATTACTCAATATCTCAAGAGCACAAGAGCGAAGGAGGTATAAATGTCAGCATTTCCAAGCCAGACTGCTAAGAAACACTACTTACTGGGCATTATTCAGATTTTTGGTAGTGGCTCTCTTTGCTTTCAATTTTTCTTTGGTTTTTTCTTTCTTTTTCTTTTCATTTCTTAAGAGAGCCACCACTTCTGCACATATTTCAAACACATGCCCAGCCCAACTTTTAAGCACTACCTCCAACACTCACATCAAATTTAGCAGAAACAGCAGAGAATATGTAAAAAACCACTTTGTGGAACCTTCTAAAAGATGCAAAAGGGTGATTTTTTTTCATTTCAGACCAAAAGAAAGGATAACACACAGCTCAAAAGGGTTGAATAGGGGATATGACACATCAGGACAGTCAAATTTGGTCGTGGGCTAATCCTATGCCCCCATCATCTTAGCTAGTAACAACGTGAATGCTACACATCATGGAAGAGGGATCTATCGCACAAGAAAGAAACGAGCATGCTCAAATCTCACATGGCTACCTATATGCTCTATCTCAAATTCTGATACCCTGAACTAGATGCATAAACGACTGTCAAGAGCAAGTAATCAATCCAAGTCACAGTTGGTAAGCAAACAGCTGAAAAACTGAATCCCTACACAATTCTACTACATGTCTCAGTCCTCATCATAGGTTGTCCTAGTCACAATCAAGCTGTCATGCATCAATCCGAAAACCATTCAATTCACCAATCAAAACAAAGTGCCAATATGATCAAACAGCAGTACTTGGAGCCCTCAAATCGTAAGATTCGGACAGCGGACTAGGCTCTAAGCACCCAAATATATATTCCAACCGATACAAAGCACCCCCCCCCCCCACACTTAAGCACGACATTGCCCTCAATGGAGTAGAGGGAGAGATAAGGGGAACGATGTTACCGGATTGAAACTGCTGGGGGACTGGAAGTGGACCAGTCAGCGAGAAACAAACGGAAAGATGGACAGTTCTGCAAGAATCGAACACCAAGAACACACTAGCACACGTTGTGTTAGGGATAAGTGTTAGCCCAGATGGCTACAGCAAAAACAATCCACAAAAGAAAAAAAAATAAAAACAAAAACAAACGACACTAAGTTCAAGATCCTCACACATGGAGCAAACACACAAAAGTCTAATACGGAAAACAAAACACACTGAGATGGGCAACGAGTACAGCCTACTCGTCGCCAAGATCACCAAAGTCGATGTCGTCCATGAAGGCGTCATCACCATCAGCACCATCATCAACATCCGCTGGGGGAGGTGGAAGTGGAGAGTCCTCCCAGGGAGTCCTCCAAACGGGCTGCTCGCCCGGTAGCAGTCGAAGTAAATGCTGCTGGACCTCCTGCATGCGCCGTGAACGGCGCCTCTCTCGCTCGATGTGTGCGAGAGTCACTCCCTGCTGGGTCTGGATCTGGTCCAATCTCTCATCGTAAACAGCCATCCTCTGGTGGTACCCGGCATGGTGAGCCGCGTACTGCTGCTGGAACTGCATCTGATGGTCGAGGATCTGCTGGTTCTGGAGACGCAGCTGCTCGAACTGGGAGGTGAAGTCATCCTGCCCCGGGAAAGCGGAGCTGCTACCTCCGTAATGGAAGTGAGTCTGTGGTGGATCAACAGCAGCGTCCACATCCTCGGGCTCCATATGATCAGCAGCCTCATCCTCCTGGCCCTCTGGCTGGACCTCTGGCTGGTCCTCCTGCTGGTCCTCCGCGGGGATCTGAGGTTCCGGAAACCCCTCGATCCATAGAATGTCGCGGTTCTCTCACAGCAGGTGCATGTGCTTGATCGTCGACCTGCCAAAAATGATGGTGTCCCCCTGCTGTGTGCACCCCTGCAGGGAAAGGCCGAAGTAGGTGGCCAGGCGGGTGATGAGAGGGGTGCAGTGGAGACTCTTCAGTTCCGAAGCAGTCTTCTCGAAGGTCCTGGCCACCAGCGAACCCAAGTGGAGGGGATGGTCGTCCTGGCGAATCGACTGGATGAGGTACAGGGCCCTCTTAGTGATGGCGCTGGCACTGTCTGAAGCTGGAGTATAAGACTTCGCCAGCAGGTGGTGGAGAAGGCGGTTGTCGAGCTGCAGTGTAGTGGCCTTCGTCCTCCCGGCCGAGAAGGGACGTGTCTGGCCTGGCCGAGCCAGGCGGGTGTACAGCCTCCTGAAGTCCACCTCCGGCGGGTCGTTGACCTCGGTGACGTAGTCCGCACCGTCGTCGAGGTCGAGGTTGAGAGCCTCGGCCAGCTCATGGTAGCTCATGGACCGTGGGGCACCACCTAGCCTGAATTTGACGGCTGCACCGTCTCTCCAATCGTCCGTGGGTGTGTGCTTGAAGGTCATGTAGAACTCAAGCACGGGCTCATAGTAAACCTTCTCGCAGATGGAGAGCAGACGGCGCCATGGGTGGTTGGTGACGGCAGCGGAGATTTGCTCGTAGCAGTGCAATGTCTGAAACTCCCGTTTGGACCAGCAATGGTGCTGCCCAAACGGGCATTTCAGGACCTGCTTGAAGCGATCCCGGGCGGGCCCCCTCTTCAAATCCCGGATGAACGGGTGCTTGAGGTCAGGTTTCGACATTGTCCTGCAAAAGAACAACCCAAAGTGGAACCAAAAGAGCCAAAGAAAGGGTCAATTACACCCCCACACTTAAGAACTGAAAACAGCCGAGCCATGGTTTCATCCATAGTTCGGGGGTCAAAAACTCGATAAATCAAGCATAATCTGAGTGGGGGTGCACATTCACGATAAAGTAGGCAACTTAAGGTTGACATCCATAGCAAACACACCCTCAAAGCACATCAATAAGGGTCACAACCGGTGCCCACAACATAGCATGAAAAACAGGCATTTCATCAAACACCTTGTGTGCACTATTAAGGTAAGCATGAAATTGGCACAATTCTTGCACACAAGGGCTCAAACAATCAAGAGGGACTTTGCCCAACACAATTCAAACACACTCCATGTATTCCCTTCAATCAATTGCACAAAAATCACAAGATTCAATGAGGTTCTCTAAACATGCACCCTAACACCCAATTCTCCACAATTAACATAGTTAAGGGCAAAATCAAACCTGGAGACTCAAGTAGAGGTGTAGGGGATGATGAGGGGAAGGCGATTGAAGCGACGAAACGCCGAAAAAGTGCCCGGAAGTGCTCGTCGGAGCCTCGCCGGAGTCTCGCCGGAAATCGCCTCCGGCGACAAAAACGTCGGCCAAATCTGCTCAAAATGGAGGGATAGGCCGCTTTTGGTGTAGGAAGGGTGGGTTTGTTGTTGGTTTGGTGGGAAAATGACAAAAAATGGCCGAAAAAAATCGAAATGGGGGGTTTTGTCGCGGTTTTCCGGCGAGGATTTTTCAAAATTATGACCACTCGGCCGTGCTGGCCGAATATATAGGCCGTGGCTCGGCCACACGGGCAGGTTCGCACGGCCGTGCGAGGTGCAAGTTTGCCCGTGTTGGCCGACTCGGCCAGGCCGAGGAAACCCACACGGCCGTGCGAATTGCACTGTTGACCGTGTGGAATTTGTCGAGGGCTCACACGGCCGATGGAAAAATTTCACACGGCCGTGCGAGAATATGGCCTGGCCGTGTGAGTTGCTGGAGCCCCGAATTCAACCTGTTTGCACCCAAAAACGAAATTCGATTCTGGAACAACATCTCAAGACTCAAAAACACAAAAAAAAAAACAAAAGGAAAAATGTAAGAAAATGCAAACCTCGGTGGGGTTGCCTCCCCACAAGCGCTTCTTTACCATCTTTTAGCTGGACGCAGTCGGTGGATGCTCAGTGAGGTGAAGGAGCAGGTGCCTTCAAGAGCGGATCCACCTCTCTCTTGAGGTACAGTTTCAAATGATGGCCATGCACACGCCGAATGTGGCCACCAGCATTTGCCAACTCAACTTGGCCATCCGGCAGGATGCAAGCGAGTGAATACTCGGATGGCCAAGGTGGGGGCGGGACCAGCTCGTAGTGGTCTCCGGCTTTCTTTCAGGCAGGCTTAGCTGCCTGCAGTTTCGGCCGCCACTCCTCCCTGATCTATTCTTTCGATGACGGAGTGGACGGGAGTGGCGGCGAAGGTATGGGAGGCGGATCCTGCAAAATAGGAAGCACATAAGGATACACGACAGACTCGTGCTCCTGGTGAGATACCGCATGCAGAGGTGACGAAGCAGGAAGAGTATTAGAAATTGAAAACGGTATTCGCTCCTCACCATCCCTCAAAACTAAGGTCCCATCATGCACATCTATGAGGGCCTTGGCGGTGGCCAGGAAAAGCCTTCCCAGTATCAATGGCACATCCACATCCTCATTTATGTCCAAAATCACAAAATCAACAGGATAATTGAATTTGCCAACCTTAACCAGAAGGTCTTCCACTATGCCCCTAGGATGCACTACAGATCGGTCAGCTAATTGAAGGCTCATCCTAGTAGCACGGGGTTCACCTAGGCCTAGTTTCTTAAACATTTTATATGGCATAACATTTATACTAGCACCAAGGACCTCTCTACATGCAAATTATCGATAGAGCACGGGATAGAAAACCAACCTGGGTCCTTCTGCTTCTGCGGAAGCTTGTTCTGTAGAATGGCCGAGCACTCTTCGCTGAGCTCCACAGTGGCCAGCTCGCTTAGCTTCTGCTTCTTTGAGAGAAGATCCTTCAGGAACTTCGCATACTTAGGCATTTGAGAAAGTGCCTCCAGGAATGGTACTTGGACATTCAGCTTCCTAAGCATGGCCATGAAGTTCCCGAATTCTGCATCTAGCCTGTCTTTGTGCAACCGAGTAGGGAAGGGGAGTTGAGGGATATACTCCTTCACTACTGGTTGCGGTTTAGGTGCAGGCACCTCAACCTCCTTCTCTGTTTCTTCTTCAGCTGCTGGAGATGCCGAGGCAGGGGCCTCTCTCTCTTGTGCCCGAGCAGGTGGATCAACAGTCATCTTGCCACTCCTGGTCATGATGGCATTGCAGTGCTCATTCGGGTTCTGAGGGTGAGGGATGGTCTGACCGGGCAAAGTACCAGGAGCCCTTTGTGCCACTGCTTGAGCCACACTCCCTAGCTGGGTTTGGATATCCTGCAAGACAGCCTGTGTGTTCCTCTGGCCAGCTTCAAGAGCCAGGAATTTACCCGATGCCTTTTCCATGAACTGCTCGATAGTGTTAAATTTTTTAGCACTAGAACTGGCGAGAGAACCCACCAATTCCCGCAGTTCAGCCATCTGATCATTCTGCACTGGGGCGGCAGGGGCTGCACCTGGCTGCTGGAAAGGTCGCGGCTGTGATGGAGCAGCATGTCTATCAATAATTGAATCACGTGGGCTGGTAGAGAGACTGTTGCTGCTGCTGGAATTGCCCCTGTCTGGGCTGATATGGTGGCCTCTGGAAGCCCAGAGGTCCCTGGTGGACTGGTGGTCTGGGATTTGCCCCACCCCAGGAGAAGTTGGGATGCTGGCGCCACCCCTCATTGTAGGTGTTATTGTAGGGGTCATTGCGCCTGACATTATTGATGAAGTTCACCTGCTCCTGGGGTGTGGTCGATTCCTTCATCGCCTGGCAGTCTTCCACTGTATGATGGGTGCTCTTGCACCACTGGCAGAGCATCGCCTGCTGCTGTCCAGTCCCTGGAATCATCCCGGAATGATCGATAGCTGAAACCAGCTTCGACATCACCTGCACCAAATCAGAGGAATGGTTTCCCACAGAATGTACACCTCGGCTTGGTGCTCTCCTCGACCTCCTCGCAGTGCCCCAATCATACCCGTTCTCTGCCATCTCCTCAAAGAGTTGATTCAGCTGTGGCAAGGTTTTAGTCAGCATGTTCCCGCCACAAACTGAGTCAATCAGCTGCTTATCTTCTGATGGTCTCATCTTGAAAGCATCGTTGAAACCATGATTGGGACACCTCAGGAAGAGACTGTTGTATCTCTCCCAAGCATCCCTGATGGTCTCATCTTCATCCTGAGTGAAGTGGGTGATCTGCTTCTGCAAGTCCGCCGTCTTGGACGGAGGATGGTAGCGGGTAAGGAACTTGTCCGCCAGGTTGGCGAACATGGTGATGGAGCCCGGAGGTCGAGTGTCTAGCCACTCCTTGGCCTGCCCCTCCAGGGTGAACGGGAAGTACCTCAACTGGATGGCATCTGCGGGGACCCCATTGATCTTGATTCCATCAATGAGCTCATGGAATCGCCTGAGATGTGATCGGGGGCACTCCCCCTCTTTGCCTCGGAACATCACTGAACCGCGCAGCATGGTGATTACTGAGGTGCTCACCTCGAAATTATTGGCTGGGACATGAGGGTGTTGAATGGGTGACCTCATGTCTGCAGCCCTGGCGGTCCAGTAATGACCCATGGTCTGCTCCCCAGGATTGACCACATCATGGTCCTGTGGATCGGCCATCTCCTCTTCTTCAGTGATCTGTAGCTGTGCTAGCGCCTCCTCCCCATCCAGTCGCGCCTTTAGAGCCCGCTTGAAGTTTCTACAGGTTCGTTCAAGCTCCTGGTCTAGTGGTAGTAGATCTCCCGACTGGCTACGGGTCATGCACTACCTGCACACAATCAGCAGAAGCAACCTGTGAAGGCACACAGGTGGAAGAGATAAAATGCAGTAAATAAAAAGCTAGAGTAACAAATTCTCACGTTTCCCCAATAACCTAGAGGGGTCCCCGGCAACGGCACCAAAAACTTGATGCTCTAAAACACAACACCAATCTGCGACCAAGTGTAATCGCAGACCGGGAATGCAGTAAAGTGACAAGTGATATTATCAACCCGGGGTCTAGATCTACTGCTTACTCAGTGATTATCTATTATCTAGCCAACTAAAGTAAGTGATTGTTGTTTTAAAAGCAAAAGCAGAAAGAAAGCAGGAATTGGTACGGTTTTCTCAAGCAGGTAAGAGTCACTCGGGAATGAGTCCCCCTAGCTCCTTAGTTAGGTTTCAATTGTATTTCCCTGGGTTGATTTATTGTTGATTAGACCGCGGAAGATCCGACAGTAGCAAGGAATCTCTTAAGCTGACCAAGCCCTCTCAGTCTGACTACCTGGCAGACGACTAGTCTTCACCGGGATAGAAAGCTGAAGCAATAAGAACAAAACTCCACTACTGGAATTGGATTCCAGTACAAAGCAGTAAACTGGCTAACTCTCGTATAGCCAATCTCCTACTACCGAATGATGAGACTCTAGCAACCTAATCAGATTCTATCTATCTCAGATTGCAGCAGGAATCAAGAAAAGTTGATCAGACTTCAATTGACTCAATAAACATGCATCATTCGATTAAAATCAAACAGTAATATCATCCCAAGTCATTACAATCAATCCCTAACACATAGAACTTGGGTTCTTCATCCCCAAGTGAGAGAGGGGTTCTACTCCATAGAGAGAGAGAGGAAAACAAGGTACAAAGCAGTCATACTCATTACAATGGGAAGAATCTGCTCTGGGCTGATGATTTCCACTCCTATGACGATCTCCAAGCTTGATTTGATGAAACCCAGCTCCAAGATAGCTTCTAGGATGTGTTCTTCGTACTTTCTCTCTCTAGGGCACTGTTTTTGCTCAAAAAGTCTGATCCTTTCACTTGTGGCTCGAGATTGGCTGAAAAACCAAGATTTGCCCGTGTGAGTCAAAACGCGGCGTATCAATTAGTTCGATCTTCAGGCTTCCCACACGGCCAGGATCGCACGGCCGTGTGGGATTTCCATCCTGCCCGTGTTTGCTCTCGAAGAAAATCACACAGCCACAAATGTGAGTTGCACGTCCGATCTTCGTCCAATTGACCCCAAACTCGCTCCCACGCCTCCATTCACGTACTAGGACCTGAAATATGACAAACAAGCACAACCTAGCGTGAAATCGGCCTAAAACACGAGAATCAACACCTCAAACGGTGTAAGAACAGGGATAAAAACATGTGTAATTAACGATCTATCAGTTGGAAGGGCCCGATTCAAAATTTGCCAGACAAAGACTTTAAGCTTTGGAGGGATCTTAGCTTCCCACAACCGGATCCAGCTTTTCCTGTCCATCCAGCTCACCACTTCCTGCCACCCACCACTCCTCATGTCAAGCTCAACTGCCAGATGGTAAGCCGTCTTAACCGAGAACACCCCATCGGCAGTGTTATGCCAGATAAGTTTATCATCCATATTCCGCCTCGGAAGTGGGATAGCCTTAATGGCCCCACAGACAGAAGGGTCAAACCATTGACTAAGCTTATTGTCATCCCAACGCCCTTCCCCTTGACAAATAACCTCCGCCACCACGGGATCACCCCCATTTGGCAGGATGCGGGGATTATAACAAGGGGCATCCAGCTGAAGTCCAGGAATCCATTTAGAATGAACAAGGGAGGCCGAGAGGCCATTGCCTATCTGCCATCTTAACCCTGCGTCCAAAAGCCGACGCCCAAACAGGATACTCTGCCAACCCCAAGAAGGCCTAGACCGGGCAGTAGCAGTCAAAAAAGATCCTTGAGGAAAGTACTTCCCTTTATAAACCTGGGCCAGGAGGGAGTTCGGCTCCTGGAGGATACGCCAGCCAATCTTAGCTAAAAGAGCCTGGTTAAAATGTTCAAACCTGCGAAAACCTAAACCCCCGTCATGCTTGCTTCGGCAAAGGTTCCGCCAGGACACCCACCGAATCTTGGGGTGACCATCCTCAACTCCCCACCAGAAACGGGCCACATGTTTATCCAACAAACGACAAAGGGAGAGGGGCAACCTGAAACATGACATAACATACAGAGGCAAGGCCAAAGCAACTGATTTAATCAACGTCTCCTTGGCCGCCCAGAATAAAGTTTTCCGTTTCCACCCCTGCAGACGCGCCAGTAATTTCTCCTCCAGATATCTGAATGTCGCCATTTTGGATCGGGCAAACAACGTGGGTAACCCCAAGTATTTATCATGAACCCCCACTGCACCGACCCCAAGAATCGTAGCCAAAAACTCCTGATCAGCCAAGGCAACATTTTTGCTAAAGCAGACTGCCGACTTTTCCAGGTTAACCCGCTGCCCACTCAGCTCCTCATATTCATTGAGCACCACAATTAAGTTCTCACACTCCTGAAGGGAACCTCGCAAGAATAAATAGGAATCATCCGCAAAGAACAGATGTGAGATCCTAGGAGCACGCGGCGCCACCTTCACCCCCTCTAACTTATTTTCCGAGATCGCCTTCCGAAGAAGGGCCGCAAACCCCTCTGTACAAAGCACAAACAGGAGAGGCGACAACGGATCTCCCTGCCTGAGTCCCCGAGAGGAGCGAAAAAAAACCCGAAGGCGTACCATTCATAAGAACCTAGAAAGTAGCAGATCTAAGACATTCATGAACCCATCCTTGCCAGACAGAATTAAAGCCCATCTTATCCAAAACTGCCAGAAGGAAGGGCCATTCGACTCTATCATAGGCCTTTTCCATGTCAACCTTTAGAGCCATGTACCCCTTGTTCCCCTGCTTTTTTATTTTGAGATAATGCATTAATTCATGCCCAAGAAGGACGTTATCAATAATCTGCCGGTCCTTTATAAACGCATTTTTCCCCTCAGAAACAATTTGAGGGAGCAATCCCGCTAGCCGCTCCGCCATAATCTTGGTTATAACTTTATAAACGAATTGACAGAGACTGATCGGACGCAGCTGGCGGACATTTTCCACAGAATCCACTTTAGGGATCAACGTAAGCCAAGTATGGTTAAAACTCCGTAGCATTCGACTAGTCGAAAAGAAAGAGCTAACCGCCTCAATTACCGAGGCCCCACAACATCCCAGAATGCTTTGAAGAATTTACCGGTGAAGCCATCAGACCCCGGAGCCTGCTTCGATCCCATCGAAAAAACCGTTCGCCGGACCTCCTCCGACAAAACCACCGCCGTTAACAGCTCATTCATCTGCGGAGTAACCGTTTGGGAAATGGGGAGGCTCGCCACCCTATCAGCCATATTTAGCACCTGGGATTCCGAGGTAAAAAGAGACGGGTAAAAGCTGGTAGCAATCCTAGCTTTCCCGCTCTCCTCCGTAATCCATTCACCCTCATCATCCCTGAGCCCAGCGACAAAATTCCTTTTCCGACGAGCACGCGTAACTGTGTGGAAATACGCTGAGTTTTGGTCTCCCCTCTTTAGCCATCTGACCCTTGACTTCTGCTGCCAGTATAACTCCTCCGCATCCCATTGACGAGATTGCTCCAATTCCAGGGATCGTACCGCATCCCAATCCACCGGATGGATGGACTTGACTCGGTCAATCTCAGCCTGGAGGGTCTTAATATTTCGCAAGGAGTTAGTGGTGCCCGCCCTACTCCAATCATACAGCAGGTGTCGGAGTTTCTTTAGGCGCTCCCAAAGACGAAACATGGGGGTACGTTGCAACTCCTCTTGCCAGACATACTAGACCATAGCCCTAACCTCCGGGTTTTCCGCCCACCGAGCATCAAACCGGAAAAGAGGTCGACTACTTCGAGTGTAAGGTTTATCGGCGAGAAGGAGGGCACGATGATCGGACCCCTGATCCGTAAAATGTTTGACCAATGTCTCCGGAAACATATCCATCCATGCTTGGGAGCAAAGGGCCCTATCCAACCGCTCACGAATGCACGCCTCCCCCATTCTCTTATTGGTCCAGGTAAACTGATCCCCTTGGTATCCTGGGTCATGGAGTCCCAACTCATGGACAAAATCCCGCAGGCTGTTGGCTTGAGCCGCATTCCAAGCCCGACCCCCATCTTTCTCCCCTTCATGGAGGGTGACGTTGAAATCACCAATGATCACGAATGGTTGGTGAATACTCCCACACACTTCCCGCAAATGAGCCAACTAGCTATCACGAACAGCAACATTACAACTAATATAAACAAAAAACACCAAATACGAAAAATCACCTTCATTAATTTGCGAACAAATATAAAAATTGGAAGAACAAAACACCAAAGTGTTAACCCCGGGGGCCCAAGCTACAACTAACCCACCCGATGCATCGACTGCATCCACAAAAAAACAATGAGAATTCTCAAAACCTAACCCCCGCATACGACGGGCAACTACACGCCGGCTCGACCGTGTTTCTAAGAAAAACACCAAATCCGGCTTATTAGAATGAACAAGCCCTAAAGCAGAATGGAAGGTGAGGGATGGCCCAATTCCTCTAACATTCCAGGCCAGAAGCCTCATTTATCCACTGGGGTCCACTCAAGGCTGGCTTCCTCCACCTTTTCCTGGGCATCCACAGATTCCACAAATTGTCTCTTCGGAGTCGGAGGGTCCCCCACATCCCCCTCCACCTCCTCAATCTCTCGCTTCCGATTCTCCATGATTGGATCCTCCAGATTAGACCCATACTCATTCAGACCCAAGCTTGCCGCCTTCCACGAGGGAGTCTCCACTTGGCCAATGCTAAGCCCAGCCTCAAATGCTTCCACCACTTGATGAACGTGGCCTTTCATAACATGAGCGGTCTTCCTGGAGGCACCAGTGGGTGACCTGCGTTTGATTTCAAAAGAATGGGCTTCCTCCAGCGATTGATCCTCATCAGAGTCATCTACCTGCTGGTGTGTCACCTCTTTGGGGTTCTCAAAGCTATCCCCAGCCTCCTTATCCTCCAGATCACGTACTGCATCCGCTGGAGTATCCTCTTCAATCTGAGCAGACACCGTCTGTGGGGAGCTAGCTCCCCCTTTTCTCAACCGCAGACGACCCCGAGATGCCATGACCCCTTTCTTAGCCACAGTCTTAAGGGTAGCCTTCTTCAAAATAGGCTCAGGGATCATGTTCTCCTCCTCTTTTGACTCATCCTGCAGAATCAGCCTGTGCCTTCAGGATTGCTCAAGAACTATCTCCACCGGATCAGTCTCCATCTGTGGGGGGGGGGGGGCCTGCTTCATGCGCCTACTAGGCTGCTGGTGGCCTTTAGCTGCCTGGGTAGCAGGATTGGTAATCCTTCTGGGTGACCGCTTCTTCTGGGCTTGCCTCACCCCGCCCCCAACCTTCACTCGTGGAGATTTCTTAACGCTAAACCTTTTTGGGCTAGTATGGTTTCCAGCCCTCTGGCTGACTGGATCTCGCAGCCTAGGCTGAGTCTTCGTGCTATCTTGCCTTGCTGGGTCTGTGGATCGACTATGGAGCACCTCTTGAGCCTGAATATTCGTAGAGGGCACCCGCGGCCCCTCCTCCACTCTCCCCTTTGTATCCCTTGCATTCCCATCATTTTGCCGGTGGACATTCCTGTTGATCCACACTGACTTACTTGTATCCCGAAACCTTGAACTGTCCTCCTCCTCCATGTATATCTTCCGCCCAAGCTTCCTGGTTGACATGTGAGGCCCAAAGCGTTCTTTCCCTAGAGGGGGGGGGGGTCAAAAACACAGTCACGCTTGGAGTGGCCCACGCGCCCACAATGGAAACAGACGGTTGGAAGGAACTCATATTTGAGATTGACCCAGAACTCGCCAAGCTCCTCGCTTACTTCCATGATTTGGGATCGCAGTGGCTTTGCAAAATTAATGAGCACGTGCACTTTGACAAAGAGCTCCTCCGTCTCCTTGGACGCGAAGACATCGGCCTCCAAGACCTGATCAATCTTCCCCGCTGCCATTTTCTGGCCAAACTGCTTCGTGCAGCAGTCATCCTTCACATTCCAGAGTTGGACCCAGAAAGGGGCAAAGGCTAACTCATCGAATATGTTCCTGGAAATGGATGGTGTCCAGGACTGGAGATGGAAGATCCTGTCTTTGACAATCCAGGGCGTCCGTTTCAGAACCCACACCCTTGTTTCGTCACTTGGCAGCACCAGTTCAAATAAGCCAAATTTTGTGAGTGTAACCCTAAGGTTTCCTTTCACACGCCATGCTTCAACAAGACCCTCTTTCAGCTCCGCAGTAGAGAATTTGGCCTCCGAAAAGAGCCTTCCTAGAAGGGTCTGTCACCAACGAGGCTCAAGAGTCGAAAGAGGCTGCTCGAGGTCGAAGGAGGCATTTCGTAGCAAGGACGCGACGAGGGCGTCGCGAGCATAGGTGGGGGAGGATGTCACATGTGGCAGATGACACGGCGTCAACAAGGTGACAACATGGCGGCTGCACATGTGGCGTGCATGGAAGTCTAGTAGCATAGAGATGCTCCTAGGATTCTCCACCTAAATGAGAGCTTAATGGTGCACTTATGAGTCACATAATGGGTGACATGTATAGGGTGCATTATGGGGGAAACTTAATAGGGTGTAGTAATGGGGAGGGACCATTATGAGGGGCATTGATGCCTTGTATGAGGAGAGGCCTATATAAGGAGCCATCTCCCTCACTTGTAACTCATCCATCATTTTTGTGAGCAATACAACTATCAAGTTTCTCCCATCTTCTTGTGTCTTGTTCTTGTGAGTTGAGTGAGTTTGAGAGCTTGTGAGAAGGCTGCCTAGCATCTCTAACGGAATTGAGAGCTAGGGTCGCACGACCAAGAGTAAGGCCGTGACAGTTGGTATCAGAGCCTGGTTCTGAAAGAAGAACCGGTGTCCTCACTCCCCAAGAAGGAAGATAAGAAAGAGCGAGAGCCTCACCAAAGATGGCTGGATCACAAGTCCATGACGATGCGGAGAAGCACCGTGGTAGGGATACCGTGAAGAATCCCAAGCCAAAGGGTGACAAGTCCAGCACTCGTGATCCTATGACGTCTATAGATAGGCGTGTCTCTAGAGTGGAAGTGAAGTTGGCGGAAGACATCACTGCCATCGAGGATTTGGGAGCAAACTTCGCCCAACTCGAAATCGATATTCAAGGTATGAATGCTCATTTGTCGAGCTTGGAGATTGGTCATGATGGCATACGAGAAGAGCTTGTGGCCCTCATCAACAACACCATCAACGCATCCTTGAACAACGCCATTGAAGTCGTGAAAGAGCATGTCCAGGCTGAGCTGGTCGACGTGAAGGAGGAGATTGCAGACCTCAAGAGTGAGGTCACTCTCGTGAAGAGAGCCATGGCTAACGGACCTGCCATCGCACAACCTACCTCAACCATGGAGATTCCAAGACCAAAAAGCTTTCAAGGGTCGAGGAATGAAAGGGAGTTAGAGAACTTCCTATGGAGCTTGGAGCAATACTTCGAAGCTTCGGGTATTCGGGATGAGAATACCAAGGTAAAAACTGCACCCCTTTACTTGAGTGATGTTGCCATGCTGTGGTGGAGAAGGACCCAAGGCGATATCAATAAAGGGACGTGCGTGATGGAGTCATGGGATGACTTCAAGAGGGAGATCAAGAGGCAATTCTACCCAGAGAATGTTGAGTTTGAAGCCCGGTCGAGACTAAGGAGGCTTGCTCACGAAGGAGAGATTCGAGGGTATGTGAAAGAGTTTTCTGAATTGTTGCTCGAGATCCCCGACTACACCGACAAGGAGGCTATGTTCACCTTCCTTGACGGCCTCCAACCATGGGCGAAGTTGGAGCTACAACGGCGAGGCGTGCAAAGTCTTGTCGAGGCAATGGCGATTGCCGAGTCCCTAGTCGAGTACCACGAGCCGGAGGAACGTGTGGAGTTCGGAGGCCATGGAGGTGGACGCGACTATGACAGAGACACACGAAGGCATGGTAGACTGGACCAAGGAAGTAGTCATAAGGTTGAGAAACCCCTTACTTGCTTTCTTTGTGATGGTCCGCATCGTGTGAGGGATTGCCCAAGGAAGCACAAGTTGTCGGCAATGAAAGCCGTACTAGCAGAGTGCTCGAGCTCGGAAGAGGAAGCAGAGGAGACTCCAAGAGTGGAGCCCCATGTCGCGAAGATGGGTTGCATGAAGAGATTGAGCGCCATCAAGCGGGCGGAAGAGCCTCCCCATCCCGAGCAACACGGCCAATGCTTCGTAGAGGCGAAGCTCAACCAAAGGAAAACAAAAGCCTTGGTTGATACTGGGGCAAGCTGCAACCTTCTCGACGTAGGTGAAGCGCAGAGGCTAGGCATCACGTACGAGAAGAAGCAAAGAGGGTGGATGAAAGCTACCAACTCAAGGGCCACAAGAACTCATGGAGTAGCGCGCCAGGTGCCACTCAAGCTTGGAGGATGGACCGGGGTGGCGGACTTTGAGGTTGTGTCGTTGGATGATTATCAGGTCATCATCGGCATGGAGTTCATGGTGCGGGAGAAAGCTTTCCCGATTCCCTACGCCAATAGATTCTGCATCAATGGCGGAGCAAGGTTGGTTCCCATGAAAAGAGAGCAACTTGCGTCAAACAAGGGTTGTTTGGCAAGGCAAGAAAAGCAAGAAGTGGCAACAATGGCGGAGGCAGCGGCTCACTCGAAGACTCGTTGGAGAAGAACGAGAAGGAGGAGTGCACAACGTCGTGGAGCCATGAGAGACGAGGAGGGGTCATCTTCGACTTGCCATGAGAAGCAAGGAAAGGCCACCATGATCGAGAAGGCGGGACACTCGGAGACGCGACGGAGAAGACCGCGGAGGAGTGCGCAACATCATGGGAGCACAAGGCTCGAGAGCGAGCCAGGGCCATCCTTGGTTTGGAGGAAGGTGCAACGAGACCTTGCAAGCAATGAAGCTAAGGCAAGGGAGGCGTCTGCCAAAGAGCCACAACGAGGGCGTCGTGGATTGAGTGGAGGAGAATGTCACCAACGAGGCTCAAGAGTCGAAAGAGGCTGCTCGAGGTCGAAGGAGGCATTTCGTAGCAAGGACGCGACGAGGGCGTCGCGAGCATAGGTGGGGGAGGATGTCACATGTGGCAGATGATACGGCGTCAACAAGGTGACAACATGGCGGCTGCACATGTGGCGTGCATGGAAGTCTAGTAGCATAGAGATGCTCCTAGGATTCTCCACCTAAATGAGAGCTTAATGGTGCACTTATGAGTCACATAATGGGTGACATGTATAGGGTGCATTATGGGGGAAACTTAATAGGGTGTAGTAATGGGGAGAGACCATTATGAGGGGCATTGATGCCTTGTATGAGGAGAGGCCTATATAAGGAGTCATCTCCCTCACTTGTAACTCATCCATCATTTTTGTGAGCAATACAACTATCAAGTTTCTCCCATCTTCTTGTGTCTTGTTCTTGTGAGTTGAGTGAGTTTGAGAGCTTGTGAGAAGGCTGCCTAGCATCTCTAACGGAATTGAGAGCTAGGGCCGCACGACCAAGAGTAAGGCCGTGACAGGTCCTAGAGGTTCGAAACCTCACCGATTGAACCTCCTCCAGTGAGAACTCCACCACTTGATCCTCAGCAATTCGCGACGCCATATTCACCTGACAATCATAGACAAGTAAATCATTAGTTGCATCACAATTGGGTATTTTCCCCAATGGGCTCGACATCAGCAAGCCCAAAGGCTTAATGGACTTGGGAATTAAACCAATGGACAAGGGTTTAAGTGAACCAGTTGGATCAAGCCCTAAGGCCTCTGCTGGCCCAACCGTCCCCAAGGGAGTGGCCAAACCCACCGGCCCGGCCCAAAATCTTCTATGGAGCCCGAAGGCTGGTTTCGGCCCAACAAGCCCCAAGGGGGCAGGCAAACCTCCTAGGCCCAATCCCCCATCACCGTTCGCCAGGGGTAGCACATATACAGTGGGCCAAACACGCCCGAGGGCTGGCTTCCCCTCCACAGCAGAGGCGAAAACCCTCGGTTCCCTCTCGTCCTCCGCCGCCGGGGGCGGCACCGCCAGGCTTCCCTGCATCAAACACACAGACCTCACCGGCGGGGATAGGCTGCTCCCGAGGTCAGGGACTCCACACATCACACCACAGACATAAGAAGAGCAATTCTTACCTAAATCGAACTCGGAAGCAAGCCCCGATTTTATGGACTTCGACACCAGGTCAGTTTCTGGGAAAAGCGTCCAATTCCGATTGTTTGTTGATGGGCGATTTGGTTTCTGTCTGTGGGTTTTATAGGGAGGAAATTCTAAAGTTCCCAGGTGGAATCGTGATTCCAAAGGGCGGTTAGGAGTACGAATTGGATTGGGACTCAGAAACCTTATCCGCGTGGCAATTCGATTTCCGCGGAGATTCGTCTCGAAAATCCCGCTTACCAGCAGAGGGGACCTAGGATACGATACGATCGTAATCCCCCGCGTTTTTCGCCTCCACGAAAGCTGGGTCCAGGGCTCGACGGCCGCCGGCCCAGCAAGTTTCACATCTGCGGCGGTGGACGATTCTTGGAATGGCGACTTCGTCTTCACCGACATCGCATCGGGGGTAGCTCTTCCCTCAGGCAAATGAACCATCTAAGAGCACCCCAAGTAAGAATTCAAGGGATCAATCCCTACCCCGACTGCCAACATCTGACCTAGGTCTGCAATCAAAGCATGTTGTTCAACCCAACTTCCTGGGTTCGGTGACATTTTACCCGCGAACGGGACTCGAGCAGGTTCCTCCCCTTCCAACTCCAACGAGTGGGGGAGCCAGAACCGCCATTGCTTCTTCGGTTGAGCTCGCCTCCGCTTAAGAGGGCTTTCATCCAGTCCTTCAACTTCAATCGACAGTCGCGGACGTTTCTTTTGGTGGCGGCGCCGACAACTGCGCTATTCCACCCTTCCCAAGATCTTTTCCGGCGACTGGAGCTCGATAGGGCTGGCTTCGTTTCTAATCTTGGGTGGGGGTTTGAACAATCCCCAATTTTGCTTCAGGCACCATCCCGTTTCCCTTTGATTTCTCCAGCTTGCGGCGAAAATTGCAGCGGCGACCCATGTGAGCCATTTCCCGAGCAGCGAGCACCAACAGAGGACAGAGGCGAGAGCGCCTCTCATTATTATTATTTTTTTTTTACTTTCACTGCAGGGATGTCCAATTCGGCCAAACAGTTGAACTGTCGACCAAACTTGCAATTTACCCTTAAATGATGTGGATGTTTTTTTAGATGCTAAGCCCTTAGAGGATGCCCCGACCTTTATTCAGTAGTAAACAAGGTGTCTGTACCCCAACAGTTTCATGATTCATTATACAACCAATAAGCAACTACACTGTCTATAATATCAGTGAGTATAAATAAGCATTTATTTGTCCCATCAAATATTTGAATAGCAAGTTCAACCGAGGGTTCCTAGAACAAAGCACATGGAAATATAAACAAAATAAAGTGATGCATAATACTGCAAACTCCCAAGTCCCAAGTATAGAACTAGAAACCAAGCTGAAGAGCAATGAGATTGCCTTTAAGTATGTCACTAATGCATCTCTTTGACTCTTCCTGTCTCTTTATCTAAGTAGATTTTTATCCGAGGCTTCTTTGTCTCCGGGTCCTGCAGATGTCATATATCCTATCTGTTAATGCCAATGAATTTCCAATAGTGAGGAAAATCTACATTCTACACTCAATGTTTATTAGCTAGTAACACAAATAATTGACAGCTAGAGGCTAAACTCCTCACTACAGAAATAGAGGTCACAATAGCAATAAAACAAGAGAACCTAAGCCTAGTCTTCTTTTCATTCATTCTAGTGTCTACTTACCTCTCTCCCTTCGTTCAACTATCCAGTGTTGACATGCTAAACAAAATATCCTCTGCATAAACCACATGTGCTATTATTGCACAATATACAGTAAAAGAGACCACTAAATCTATTATTGGATACCCAATTATAATCATTTTTTTTCTTTAGGAACAAAAAATACCAAGAATAATGAGGAGAGGATTTGATATTACCTCCTTATTACCCCGCTACCATATTCTTTTTTTTTATAAGGGTGATATAGGTTTTATTTTGTTGTTATTAAGGTACTACTTAAGGGATTCGAACCTGTGACCTCCAGGTTCTAGGCTAGTGGTATTTCCACTAGACCTACCATATTCACTTCCCTATAAACATGAGTGATCTGGACTTGCCAGTCTCTGTGTAACCATCTTTGAACCTCAACGACGCTCAAATAGTGGAGATGCTCGGAGTGGCTCTGACGAGTTGGACAAAATTTTGGATGAAAATGGACAAAATTGAACGAGTTGGATTTTTGTAACTCTTCTAAAAGAAATCCAAAGGTAGGTGACCAGTTTGATAATGAGAAGAATGCTCCACAAGTCTCTCCATTGTTGTTACGTCTGTTGTTAGTGACCAGTAGTGGATCGTTGTTGTCCTCCTTTATTTGCTCTTGTTGTTACTTGATTTCCGCTGCACATTTACCTTCCATTGTATTATAAAAGCTGAATATCAATAATAGAAATCTCACGCTGTGAGTTCCTTAATGGTATCAGAGCCCAAAATACTCTAATGACTCAAACCTATTTTCTTTCTTCTTCTTCTTCTTTCATCTCCGGATTCTTCTTCCTTCTGCAAAATGGCTACTGAATCATCCTCTGTTTCATCCACCTATGTCGCTGTTGGTTCCAATTCCCTGCCGATGTCTTCCTTATCTCTCCCGCCCAATCCACAGTTGTCCATAAAGCTCACAAGAGTTACTGAGAGAGAATGGAGGGAGGGAGACTAGATTCGCTGCTTTTGAAGATTCGACCTTGCGAGAGGGAGAAGTGAAACGGGGACTACGGAGGGAATCAGGGGAATGGTGATGAGAATGCGAATTGAGAAAAGAAAACAGAGAAGGAAAGAGGGAGAGATCGTACGGTAAGTTCAGGTGAAGCTCGAATTTTCCCTCGCGTCGGTGGCCGCTGGATTTTCTACCTATCATGGTTGCAATGTCGAAAGCAAAGCCCACCCGTAGAATCTGGTTGAACCGGTACTGATTACAAAATCGTGTGGAATAATTCTAATATGATTTGCATGATTGATTTTAGAACTTCACACAAAATTATGTTGGTTTCGTGAAAAAAAAAATTATAAGAAAAAAATAAATTTTGCTCTATTTCTTGAATTGAAAGTTGAATGTTGGTGTTAATTGTTGGATTCAAGCATGAATGTTTAGACTATAGATGTTTATATTATTTGTTGGATTCAATTATAAATTTTTAAAATATAAGGATCTTTTATTTTGCTTGGAATGTTATATTTTATTTAAATATGAATGTAGATTTTAGAGAGATTTTCTTCAAATATGTTATATAAATGCCTAAAGTAATAAAGTATTGATGATTTCTCACTCCCCTACGTGTTTTGCTAAAATCGAAATGAACTAGCATAAACCAGTAGTATCACAAGCTGAATCATAACACTTTCCAAACCAACTAACTGAAAGCAAGTGACTCGCTATG
Source organism: Linum tenue (assembly GCA_946122785.1). NCBI lineage: Eukaryota > Viridiplantae > Streptophyta > Magnoliopsida > Malpighiales > Linaceae > Linum > Linum tenue. The sequence continues at coordinate 63,686,023 of CAMGYJ010000006.1, read as the reverse complement.
ACACAACTCCTAACAATGGCCAAGTGTAACCAATGAAAGGGACTGCAGTATAGTGGCTCAAGTAATAAATATCGAATCCACGGGTCTCTAGAGTTACTATTACTCAGCTTCAGTTCATTATCTAGCAAACCAGATTAAGATAGAAGAACTAAAACTACTCTAGCAAACTACAGTTAAGGTTAATTTAATTACAGGTTGGGAACTCACTTAGGTATGATTCCCCCTAGCCACTAGCCAGATTAATGATTGATGATCTCTTACCTGCTTCACTTTCATTCACAATGCGGAGAATCCTTAACTAGACCTTGAGTCTCGACTAAAGGAACAAGGCCCTCTTGAGTCAATTGCCTAGAGGGACGTATCCTTCTCTAGAACAACTGATCAAGGCATTCTGAACTAGATTCCCTCTATCGAATGAGGTTCTCAATCGATACAAAGCATTGAATCAACCCTCGACTAAAGCAATCGATCCAATACTATCAATCTATGGTGCTCTATTGACCTAATCAGGTATTCGCTCTCATAGGATCAAAGCAGAATCAATAATCTCGACTAAAGCAGAATTGAATCATGAAAACATGCATAGATTGAATATGAACTCAAGATTACCAAGTCAGAGTACTCATACAATAATCCAATCCAACAAACATGGCTAGGGTTCCTCAAAACCTAAGTGAAGGGAAGTTACTCCATAGAGAAGAGAGAGACTGCAGTAAGAATCTTCAGATGATCAGTCTTCAAGTCCGGGCTTGTTCCTCAAGCTTCCAAGGCGAAGAAATCCTCCAATTCCACTCTTAGAATGCCCTCAAATCGCCCTCTCTTTCTTTGGTTCGTCCCTTGGGTGTTTGGGATCCAAAACCCAGCTCTCCTCTCCTTTGGCTCGAATTTGGGTTAAAAAACCCGATTCTGGGCAAAACACGGTCATGCCTAAATATGGGCACGGCCGTGTTTTGATTTAGGCGCGCCCGTGTTTTTACTGCCGAACCTATTCCCCTATATTCAATGCTTCGTTTCTCCCTCGTCCGGACTCCGAATCAGTCGCCGTTTGATCCCAGACGCTCGTAGTCTCGTCCTCTTTCTTTTCATGACAAGATTGCATGATTCTTTGTCCATAAAGTGGGGTAGAAATCCATTCTTCTTCAGGTCATGCCCGAGTTTCTTCTCCCTAATCGCCAATTGATCTCTGATTGACTTGAAACTTGCGCCTATGCTTCACTTTATGTGCTAGGACCTGAAATATGACAAAGGAACACGACCTAGCGTAAAATAGGCCAAAGAAGCAATAATTCAAGCTTAAACGATCAAGAAACAAAGGGGAAAACATGTGCAAATATCGAGTCATCAAATCCCCCCACACTTAACCGTTTGCTTGTCCCCAAGCAAACCTAACTCAAACCAATGCAACTCTCCAGAGCTCTATAGCAACATACAACCCCGATCGTCGGTAGAGGATTTCCTAGATCATATAGCAGCTTACGAGGTCAACTGGTCTTCTAAGACGTTCCCTATCTCTCTCAATGCGAGTACTAGACTCAAGCCAGGATCATGAGAAGAAGTAGAAGTAAGACATTTAGTTCATGGATAAAGGGACTCACACCATTCACAACCAAGGACTCGTTGTACCGGGGTGCTCTTTCACTTCATTTCACCGTTGGAACCCCTTTTTCACTTTCATTTTACTTACTTTTTTTTCCTTTTTATTCACTTAGCGGGGGTTCCAACTGCAGTCTTTTGCACGGTCGACCCTTATTAGTCGAGCAAGAGCAATTTCTGTACATCTGGCGCTCGCCAGAGTACTTCTTTTAACTCCTTTTCCTCAACTCGTGTGGAGGGTCAATGAAATTAAGGGGGGTCGGAAGCTCTATCCGTGCCCTTAAAAACACATCCTCGAGTAGGCAAACCGTTCAACGGGTGAAAATTTTACTTGTACTAGAGACAACTTAGCTTCACCTTGTAGGAGTACCCCACTAAGGATCACTAAAATCTCTTCCAAAACCCAATTTTGTGCAATGAACGGTGACACACACGTTGGGCTTACCCCATGTTTAAGATTTCAATGATTTCGACATGGAGGACCAACTGCTTTCAATTTTCTATATGAGCACCTTGTTCGATACACGAGTCCAAAACACAATCCACATAGAGTCACCATTACCACATGAATTCAACGGTCCTAGCTCCACTAATTCACAAAATCAACTGGCACAGCAAAGAGCTAGATAGGAAAAATCTTATACTTCAACATCCTCCATAGTGCTACACTACCTCCCTAGGTTGCACATTACTATAGAGTCTGTCAATTCAAAGCATACTGAGTAGGCAATTTGCAAGGAAACACGTACTTGGAGCCCTCAAATTTAAAAATTTGGACAGTGGACTAGGCTCCAAGCACACAAACAGCCAAACATTCACCCGCATACATAATCGAACACCCCCCCCCCCCACACTTAAGCACGACATTATCCTCAATGGAGGAAAGATAAGGAGGGTAGAACGAAGTTACCAGATCAAGGGTGAATGATGATGGACGGGGCAGGCGGTGCATTCCAGGAGGAGAGAGTAGTCAGAACACAAACACCACACAAAATCTCACAAAGGTTGAGCTATTGACTCTAAAACCAAATAACAAAACTGACTCAACCGAGGAGAAATAGAGAAAGAAATGCAAACCGACTGGTTGGGTTGCCTCCCAACAAGCGCTTCTTTCACGTCGTGAGCCGGACGATGGCTCCTAAGTTTCGGTCCATGCTAGAACCTCCTTGAAGTTGAGGTTCTCATCTATGAGGTGGAGTCTCAAGTCACAAGCAGGTGATGTGGCAGGTGATGAAGGCTCGTGCACTTGATGCAGATGAAGTCTCCACCCTCGAGACCTCTTCTTCTCTTCTCTCGTCTCATTGCCCCAGACCAGATAAGACAGCATCGATTGGCCACCACCGCGTCCACCAAGGGGAACCCGATGTCGATGTGGCCTTGGTCTGGCAAAGAGACACTGCAAATGGGTCCTTGCCAAGCAGCTCCTCGAAGTTTGGTGGGGATATTACCTGCAACTCATGGCCGGTGCAAGCCTCTTCCACCTTAACTCCGTCATCAGCCTGGACGCCAATTGCTCCTTCAACCTCCCTTACTTCATGTGGTATCACCCCTGGGAAATGATCAAGAACTCCTTCTGCTTCACATTTGTCATCCTCCACAACTTCTTTCTGCACCCTTTCTCTCTCTTCTTCTTCTAGCACGGATTGGAGAGCAAGTTGCCAAGCAATTTCTTTCATGAGATCTTCTTGCATCTCCTCACTCATGCCCACCTCTTCAAAGCTCAGTGTGGGATGTGGGAAAGGGTGGTCGGCTACGACAGGACATTCCTGATCATGATCATCACGGGAGCTCTCCGTGACAACTTCTGTGTGCTCCACAATGTCCTTGTAGCCTTCTTCTTCCTCGTCCTCTTCTAGTATGGTAGCAGACGGGTGATCTTGAGCAAATTGTGAGCAAACTTGCTCCACCCACTCTGTTTGCTTCGCTGAGCGTTGAACAGCCTCCTCCATATCATGGAGAAATGAGGGATCGGAAGAGGAAAGGGCTTGGATTTGAAGATCCATCTTGCGATTGCGTCTCTCGGAGTCCCGAACGAACTGCTCCAAGAGAAGCCTCAGTTCATAGTTTGGATCTGGCTTTGGAGTGTAGCATGGCTCTGCAGAATGGCCCGTGAAGGCCGCCATGGGTAACTCCAGCGCTGATGGCCCTTCTGGTTGTGGGAGAAAGTCTTCTTGGTAATGAGATTGTTCTTGATATGCCCAGGGGTCAGATTGTTCTCCGTAGTAAGGGGGTTGGTACTGGAACCCGAATCCATAGTCTTCTCCTCCTTGATTGCTCCAGGGGGTCTCGGGGTAATACCACTCGGATGGTGGTGGATACCCCCAATGATTGGAGAAGCCATGAGGATCCATGATTCAGATCTGCACCAACAAAAACAAAAAACACCCAAGTGAAAAGCAAGGGTGGAAAAGAAAAGAAAAATGCTAAAGTAACAAACTTCTGCCTTTCCTAATAATCTAGAAAGTCCCCGGCAACGGCGCCAAAAACTTGACTCGCTATGACACAACTCCTAACAATGGCCAAGTGTAACCAATGAAAGGGACTGCAGTATAGTGGCTCAAGTAATAAATATCGAATCCACGGGTCTCTAGAGTTACTATTACTCAGCTTCAGTTCATTATCTAGCAAACCAGATTAAGATAGAAGAACTAAAACTACTCTAGCAAACTACAGTTAAGGTTAATTTAATTACAGGTTGGGAACTCACTTAGGTATGATTCCCCCTAGCCACTAGCCAGATTAATGATTGATGATCTCTTACCTGCTTCACTTTCATTCACAATGCGGAGAATCCTTAACTAGACCTTGAGTCTCGACTAAAGGAACAAGGCCCTCTTGAGTCAATTGCCTAGAGGGACGTATCCTTCTCTAGAACAACTGATCAAGGCGTTCTGAACTAGATTCCCTCTATCGAATGAGGTTCTCAATCGATACAAAGCATTGAATCAACCCTCGACTAAAGCAATCGATCCAATACTATCAATCTATGGTGCTCTATTGACCTAATCAGGTATTCGCTCTCATAGGATCAAAGCATAATCAATAATCTCGACTAAAGCAGAATTGAATCATGAAAACATGCATAGATTGAATATGAACTCAAGATTACCAAGTCAGAGTACTCATACAATAATCCGATCCAACAAACATGGCTAGGGTTCCTCAAAACCTAAGTGAAGGGAAGTTACTCCATAGAGAAGAGAGAGACTGCAGTAAGAATCTTCAGATGATCAGTCTTCAAGTCCGGGCTTGTTCCTCAAGCTTCCAAGGCGAAGAAATCCTCCAATTCCACTCTTAGAATGCCCTCAAATCGCCCTCTCTTTCTTTGGTTCGTCCCTTGGGTGTTTGGGATCCAAAACCCAGCTCTCCTCTCCTTTGGCTCGAATTTGGGTTAAAAAACCCGATTCTGGGCAAAACACGATCGCGGGCACGGCCGTGCTTTGCTTTTGACCGCCCGTGTTTTGCCCCGTGTTAAAAACACGCTCGGGCGCGTCGGTCAAAACACGGTCATGCCTAAATATGGGCACGGCCGTGTTTTGATTTAGGCGCGCCCGTGTTTTTACTGCCGAACCTATTCCCCTATATTCAATGCTTCGTTTCTCCCTCGTCCGGACTCCGAATCAGTCGCCGTTTGATCCCAGACGCTCGTAGTCTCGTCCTCTTTCTTTTCATGACAAGATTGCATGATTCGTTGTCCATAAAGTGGGGTAGAAATCCATTCTTCTTCAGGTCATGCCCGAGTTTCTTCTCCATAATCGCCAATTGATCTCTGATTGACTTGAAACTTGCGCCTATGCTTCACTTTATGTGCTAGGACCTGAAATATGACAAAGGAACACGACCTAGCGTAAAATAGGCCAAAGAAGCAATAATGCAAGCTTAAACGATCAAGAAACAAAGGGGAAAACATGTGCAAATATCGAGTCATCAGCAAGTTAAATGTAAACTGACATCTTTATTCGTTGATTGAGATCGATCTTTATACACAAGACTCTCAACAAAAACCCTTAGACTCGGTTTTTTCAAACGACTATCAATCTCTCAATCCCTAGGAAGTAGCTTCATGATTAACCAATCTGAAACTAACCCTGTAACGGCTAACTGATCACTACTAACATAAAACAAATGATGAGGAATATACTGCAAAAGACCAAACAACGCAGTTTTAACTTAAACGAACACTAAGAAACTTTAAACCAGCTTTTCCTTCTCCAAAGCGGATTCGGATTCAGATTCAGCAGTGCTTCATTGAGCAGAATCTTCAACAGCTTCCCCTGAACTTAAGCATCTTCGATCAGCTTCAGTTCATCAATCTTTAGTCTTCAATTCATCGCTATCAACCAGACCAAGCCTGCTGCGCAGCAATTGAAAGGTTTCTAACTTTAGTTGCTTCGCCATTATATCTGCTATTTGTTCTCCAGTCCCACAATGTTCCAACTCAATCATTCCATTACTGGCCAGCTCCCTTAAGAAGGGAAACTGTACATCTATGTGATTGCTTCTTCCGTGCATAACAGGATTCTTAGAAAGCTTAATAGTTGAACTATTGTCGCACATGATCTTGGTTGTTCCTTCTACACATTCCAGCCATCCCATCTTAGTTATGATTCTCTTAAGCCACACACACTGGGCTGCACAGAAGGATGCAGCTACAAACTCTGCCTCGGTTGTTTAAAGGGTGACAACAGGCTGCTTCTTCGAGCTCCATGAGATTGCACCTCTTGCAAGGAAGAAGGTGTAGCCACTGGTTTGTCATCTAAATCACTAGCGTAGTCACTGTCTGTGTATCCAAGCAACCAATCCCCTCCTTCTTGTTTTCTGTACAGAATTCCAAACTTCAGTGTGCCTTTTAGATACCTTAGCACCCTTTTTGCTGCCAGCGTATATTGCCTTATAGGTTTATTCATGTACCTGCTCAACATACAAACTACATACATAATGTCTGGTCTTGTGGCTGTTGCATATAACAAGCTTCCAATAAGTTGTTTATATTCAGTTGCATTAGTCACAATTCCATCTTCAGCTTTCGAGAGTTTGGTTCCCGGAGCCATAGGATTATGAACATAGTTGCAGTTCGTAAGATGGAATCTTTCTAGCAGTTCACTGACATACTTTTTTTGAGAAAATCAATATGCCTGAATCAGATTGAGTTACCTCTACTCCCAAGAAGAATTTCATCCTTCCCAGATATGTCATTTCAAACTCTTCTTCCATGGATTCTTTAAATTCCTTAAACAACTCAGAACTGGTGCTGGCATAGATTAGATCATCAACATATACATTGACCATTAGCACCTCCCCTTTCCTTTTCTTCACAAACAAAGTGTGTTCAAACTCACATCTTTCAAAACCAGTGTTGACAAACTGAGTTTCAACTCCACTGAACCATGCTCGAGGGGCCTGTTTTAGGCCATACAGGACCTTCTGCAACTTGTACACCTTACCCTCTTCTCCAGGAATCTCAAAACCTTGTGGATGTTCAATATAGACCTCTTCTGTGAGTTCTCCCTGCAAGAAAGCACTCTTGACATCTAACTGATAAATAGTCAAACTAAACTATGCAGCAAGAGCTAAAAAGGTTCTGATGGTGTACCATCTTGCTACTGGTGCAAATACTTTATCATAATCCACTACATGTCCTTGAGCATAGCCCTTTGCCACCAGTCTGGCTTTAAATTTGTCTATGGTCCCATCTTCCTTCAACTTAGTTCTGTACACTCATTTTACACCAATTCGAGTTACTCCTGCTGGCCTGTCAACTAGAGTCCATGTGAGATTCCTTTTGATAGCATCAATCTCCTGCTCCATAGCTTTCTTCCACCTTTCTTCAACTACAGCCTCTTAAAATGTGGTTGGATCCCCACTAACAGCAGCTAGAGCCCACCAGTCAGTCTCAGCAAACGTTAGATTAGGCATTCCTTGACAGTCAAAGCCATTAAAATGCCTTGGAAACTTGCGAGTTCTGGGTCCTAGTTCACTGCTTATTGGAAGCCCCAAAACATCAGTCATGTTCTCTTCCTCTTCTTCTTCTTATTCTGTTGCAGCTGGTGTGTTGGTTCTGATACTTCAGAATTTGTGGGAGTTGGAGTGGTTTCAGTTCCTCCTTTAGTGGTGTTTTCTGTTTCCTCTTCAGTATCACCAGTCTCCTCTCCAGTATCACCTTGTACATCATCATCATCTCCTTCTTCTTCTTCTTATTCTGAATCGTGCCAAGCTTCTTCTCCTCCTTCCCACACCAGCTTGGTCAAGACAGGTTTTGTCTCAGATCCCCAAATCCACCCTTCCTTTTCATTAAAGATCACATCTCGGCTAATGATGATCTTCTTTGTTTCAGGATTGAAAAGCTTGTAGGCTTTGGATTCCTTAGACAATCCCAGAAAGTTACACTTGACACTTTTGTCATCCAGTTTCTTCCTCAAACTGCCATGCACATGAGCATAGGCTACACAGCCAAAAACCTTGTAGTGGTTTACTGAGGGGGGTTTTCCATTCCACCTTTCTTGTGGTATCTTGCCATCATTGGCTACAGTTGGACTCCTATTAAGAATATGAGTAGCCCAATCTACAGCCTCAGGTCAGAAGGTTGATGGAACCTTGGTGTCCTCCAGTGAACATCGAACCATGTTCATGACAGTTCTGTTCTTCCTTTCATCAACTCCATTTTGCTGAGGGGTGAGAGCAGCTGTCAACTGCCTTCTGATGCCTGCTTCTTCACATATATCTCGAAAATCATGTAGCAGAAACTCTCCTCCCTTATCCGTTCTAAGACATGCAATGGTTCTCCCAATAACATTCTCTAATTGTGCTTTAAATCGTTTGAAACAAGCTAAGGCTTCTGATTTTGCAGATATAAAGTAAATCCACAACTTTCTGCTAAAATCATCAGTAAGGGTCATGATATACATTTTTCCTCCATTGGATGCAGGAGTAATGGGGCCATATAAGTTAGCATGTAGAAGTTGAAGTGGTCTTATGGCTCTCCAGGTTCCTTTCTTTGGAAACTTGGCTCTACATTGCTTGCTAATCATACAGGTTCCACAAACTCCAAGTTCACCAGTTAGCTTTGGAAGCCCTTGCACCAATCTTTTTGTTGTAACCTTAGCAGATTAGCCTTGCTGAGGTGACCAAATCGTCTGTGCCACAGCCCACAGGTGCAGTGTGTCATGATGTTCAACATCAGTCTGAAAACAGTGATTGCCATCTTCAGTATGATGTTTGGCTTTCAGAACACACATCCTGTTGGATTTCATGGATGTCTGTAACAGCAGACCATGCTTCTCATGGTAGATCCTGCAACTTCCATTCTTAATTGTGAATGCAAGATTCTTCTCCTGCATCTGTCCCATACTTAGGAGATTTGAATTTAAACTGGGCACATAGAAAACATTCTGGAAAAAAAAAACAGAGGGACTTATCAACTGTCATTTTGACAGATCATTTCCCTTGAACATCCAATTTGCTTCCATTGCCTAGTTTGACATCGCTTTTGAAGATAGTGTCGAGTTTAATAAACCAGCTCTTGTCTCCACACATATGATTGCTACAACCATTGTCAAGAAACCACCATTCACCATTCTTCTTCATGGTTTCCCCATTGGAAACCTTTTCTTCTAAGTAAGCCATCAAAAGAACATCATTTTTTATGTCAGATCTTGAGTAATGAGCTTGCCACTCAGGGCATTCTCGGATGAAATGTCCCATCCTATGACATTTGAAGCACTCAATATGATCCCTATTCCAGATTCTTCCTCGTCCTCTTCCTCTCATGCCTTGATATCCAGTTTTTCCTCCTCTTTCTGCACCACCACCAAACACTTGCAGGGCTTGCTCTTCACCATACGAAGATTTTGTAAACTTCTGCTCATGAACAAGCAGAGAGCTTTGCAGGTCATCCACAAACATTTCAGTAATGTCCTTGGATTCTTCAATTGAACATACGATGTAATTGAATTTTTCAGTCAAGGTTCTGAGTACCTTCTCAACAATCTTGGAATCGTTCATGTCCTCGCGCAGTTTCTCATCGAGTTTGCGATGACCATTACCCTGCTGAAATAGCTGGTCACTGTTTCTCCATCCTTCATTTGGAGCAGCTCGAAGTTTCCTTCTAAACACTCTCGTTTCCTTGATAACGAATCTTTATAGAATCCCACAACTGCTTGGAGGTTGCCTTCTAAGTGATTGTCTTAAGAATGCTCTTGTCGATAGAACTAAAGAGGAAGTTCTTAGCATTCAGATCCTTGAAACGTGTTGCCTCTAGTGTCTTTATCTATGCTTCAGTTAGCTCATACCCTTCATCAGCTTCTTTGAACCCAGACTCTACCACGATCCACAGTTCCTTGGATCTTAGCAGATTCTCCATCAGCATGCTCCGGTGATCATAATCCCCATCGAATTTGGGAATTCCTACTTGAGCAAAGCTATTGCCACCACTCATCTTTCTGCTCTCTTTTGATTTCGCTCACCAATAATTGAAATCCTCACCTTCACTCGTGTTTCCCACAACCCAGAGCCTTTAACAATTTCACACAGCTCACACTCTCGATTTATCACTCTCTGGTTAGAGCCTGCAATTACTCTGATACCACTACGAAAGCAAGTTAAATGCAAACTGACATCTTTATTCGTTGATTGAGATCGATCTTTATACCCAAGACTCTCAACAGAAACCCTTAGACTCGGGTTTGTCAAACGGCTATCAATCTCTCAATCCCTGGGAAGTAGCTTCATGATTAACCAATCTGAAACTAACCCTGTAACGGCTAACTGACCACTACTAACATAAAACAAATAATGAGGACTAAACTGCAAAAGACCAAACGACGCATTTTTAACTGAAACGAACACTAAGACACTTTAAACCAGCTTTTCCTTCTCCAGAGCGGATTCGGATTCAGCGGTGCATCATTGAGAAGAATCTTCAACACTAACGGTATAACCGGTTTGACAATCTTTCTACGAATACAATTTTTTGTTTTTTTTTTACATCAATATCTCTCAAAAACAAATATAAAATGGAACACTTTAAGCGAATCCCACATCGACAAAACATGGGAGGGATTCATGGTTCATAAGTCAGAAATCGATCTTAACTGATAAGACGCGTTTTGGGATGAAATTGTTATAAGAACTGAATCGGATTAACGACTGGGCCAGTAGAACTGTCAAACCAGTTATGGTAGTGGTATGATCTATTGCTTGGACGGTTATTGATGGACCAAACGGTTTTTCACGGTTCAACATAAAACCAGATGAACCACCACAGTTTAAGTGGTCCATTGGTTCACTATTTTAAACGTGCTCGTTGTGGACCATTGCAAGAATGAATGACTTTATGGAAAGTCACCTTAATATGCACACCATACAAAAACCATGAGAACCTAGACCCAAAGCGGATTTTCGGGAAAAGGTTCAGAATGTTACATAAAAATTTATAAAAAAATATATAAACAAGGAAAAACATAATACCAATTTTTTTTATCAATTCTCTTTTTAATTTTTATATGTTTAATTTGATAATTTTGGCTGCTTCTCCTCCTGGAATTGCGTCTAACAATACCTTTTACGCTTGTCGCCTAAAGAAATTGCATCGCTTATTAGTCACTCACCTGCATAATTCGAGGTCACAGATGTGTTCTATTTTTCTCTCTTCAGATGGTGATGGTATTCTATTTTCTCCTCTTCATGTGGCGGTGAGGTAAAAACTTAAAAGAATTATTTTTAAAAATTTTAACAGTCGCATCATCTATCTAACTGTTAAAGACCGTAGTTGACTGTCACCTTAAATAAACTTAACAAAGTTGAACAATTTGTGCCCATCTTAAAAACATAGTTTAAATTGAGAGACTACATAGAAAGAAGTTCTTTTATAACAAAATGAACAAAAAAATTGATAAGGAGAAACATCCAATTTAACCATGTATTATCCTAAATTTTTTGAAAATAATGTATTCATTTTGTGATTTGCAATGGACGTGTGTGCACAAATCACAAATGTAAGAGTTAAGACCATCCTTGACTATGATATTGTGTTTTTGTGTTTGTGGTTCTTATTCACTAATTTACATCCTAAAAGAAACTAAGCTGAAAAAACAAAGTAGCATAAAAAACCAAAATCTAGCCTTTAATCATCGCAACCACTGCTTACGATTTGACAAGCTGAATGAAACTAAAGTTCTGTATTATTATTGGCTTGATTGAGATGTTTGTGATTTATTAATTTGAAAACTGGTTAGGGTTTTATGAAATTCAAATATGTAAAAATATAGCGATTTGTCAGATCTAGATATAGATTCTCTGATCTGGAGTTTTAAATCTGATATTGGATCTAGGCTAGCAAAACTCTGCATATGTGTGTTGTAAGTTTGATAATATGCGAGATATGTTTGTTTGGTTAAGTTCTGATGTTTAGTTGTGATTTGCATATCTGTGTTTGAAAGATAGATGGCGTTAATTTTACTAATATGAAATTTTCTATTGGATCTGCGTGGGATCTATGTTGGATTTTCGGGTGCTACTGCTCTAATACACATACGACAGCAGTAGTGTATCTATCTATGTTCTTCAAAAATAAAGGATCTTAAACATGGTGAAAATTAAACTGGACAATATATATAGCTAAGATAAGCCGAAATCAAACTACATGAAGATGGCATGAGCAAATCATAAAAGTGGAAGCAAGTTGTTAAGTAGTTCATCGTATGAATTAAAAGGAGCTTGGCATAATGGAAAATAGTTGAATGAATCTATAGATGTTATTATCCAAAGTAGAGACAAAAGTAGGACAAATCACCAACCTATGAATCGAAGAGCACACTCCCACGCTTCTGATTGATTACTCTCGTTGGGGTTAGAGGAACTTGGATCTCTACATCCTTATTCCTTGCACTCAATTTTTCTAAAAAAACAACAAGGGTATTTATCGCTTTCTTTTCTTCTCTCCTCCGCGTCTTTCCTTTCCCCCTCCAAAAAGTCGTCCCCAAACTTGAGAGCCCAAAGAGCTCTTTAATAGTAAAAGAAAGCACCACGTGTCATGCTGTGATTGATGATGAGCATGACATGATTCTCTCTGATTGGTTGATCCTCAAGGCTGCATCTGAAGCCTCCACCTGCAAAGTGGGTTGTTGAGTGGCTATGTTGGAGAGCTCTTGGTCGGTCCTGGGCCGAGCCTGATTTGGGCCAGGATGGATTAGGACCACATTAGTTTGCAGACTTGAGCTTCTGGGTTTGTGGACCGGCCTATTTCATTGTTGATCTGGTGGGCTAAAATAGTATGGTGGGCCAGACTCTAATTATGGGGTTGACTTGGTGATGACTTGATATATACACATGTTTTTATCCACCATTCTTATGCCGTTTGAGCCTCATTTCTCGTATCTTAGGCCAATTCCACGCTAGGTTGTTCTCGTTTGTGTTATTTCAAATCCTAGTACGTGATTGGAGGTTTGGGAGCGAGTTTCGGGTCGATTGGACGAAAGTTGGACGTCTGGCGAGAAGCTAAGGAATCCACACGGGCAGACCTACCAGCCACACGGTCGTGTGGTATGGCCGTCTGGAATCCAATTACGCGGCCAAGCCATACTAGCCGTGTATTGGACCCCTTGTGGTCGTGTGGAAATTCCAGGGAGCTCACATGATGATAGACCGTCATTTACACATGTTTTTACCCTCGTTCTTACACCGTTTGAGGTGTTGATTCTCGTGTTTTAGGCCGATTTCACGCTAGGTTGTGCTTGTTTGTGATATTTCAGGTCCTAGTACGTGAATGAAGGCTTAGGAGCGAGTCTGGGGTCGATTGGACGAAGAACGGACGAATGGCGAGATTTCAAGGAAGTTGCACGGGCAGACCAGGGAGTCGCACGGCCGTGCACGTGAGCAAGATGGCCGTGCGCTTTATGCCGAGTCCACGCACGGGCAACCCCTGAAGATCGCATGGCCGTGCACCCTGGCCGTGCGAGAAACCTGAGGTCGAACTAATTGATACGCCGCGTTTTGGAGCCGCACGGCCAAGTGGGTGATCTGCACGGCCGTGCACCCTGGCCGTGCGAGTCGGGAAATCCTGGTTTTAGAGCCTATTCCGAGCCAAAAGTGGCAGATTCGAGTTTTGGAGAGACAGAGCGATTCCTAGAGAGAGAAAGCGACGAACAAGAGTCTCCAAGTGCCCTAGATCGATCTTCAACACCATTGGAGCTTGGTTTGAGCTTGGAGAAGTGCCGATTCAACGTCCAGGAGCAGAAATCCATCTTCACAGTATGATTTCCGCGTCTGATTCTGCTTTTGCTTCTTTCTCCATGGAGTAGTTCTCCCATTCATCTGGGTGTGGGAAACCCTAGTTCTGTATGTTGGGATTGATTGTATGAACCCAATTACTGTTTCTATGAATTGATTATATTCGATTGAGGTTTGAATGATTGAATGGCATGAATCCTGATCAAATTCCTGTTGTTTCTGCTTTAACCTAGAATGAGAATATCTGCCTAGGTTAATAGAGTATCCTTAATTGAAGGTAGTGAATTGGTGACTTTAGTCGAGGAGCCAATTCACTATTCTGTACCGAATTCAATTCGGTAGTGGAGGTTTTGTTCATAGGGCCTCAATCTGTTTACTCCGGTGGAGGTTAGTCGCCCGCTAGAGATTCAGATTGAGAGGGTCTGAAGACCTTTAGTCGAGACTTCAGGCTGATTGAGAACCTTCCGCAGTATAACTGTCATAGAAATTGAACTTGGTAATTACAATCCGGCTTAACTGCAGACTAGGGGGAACCATATCCGGGTGACCTCTCTTAACCTGAAAACAACCGTTTAGTTGCTTTGCTTGCTTGTTAGTTTAGACCTTCACTAAAGTTTCATCGCTAGATAATACGAATTCACTGAGTAGTCATCACATCTAGGACCCGGGTTGACATTGAAACCCAAACCCGCTATACTTCGCTTTAGGAAGTGGTTACACTTGGCCATTTTCTAGAGTGACAGTAGGAGTGAGTCAATTTTTCGGCGCCGTTGCCGGGGACGGCTAGGTTGTTGAAGAAAAGTGATTTCTGTTACTCTAGCATTTTCATTTTCGCATTGAGTGTTTCTTCTTTCCCACTTGTGCCTTCACGGGTTTGCATTGCTTGATTGTGTGCAGATAGTGCATGACCCGTAGCCAGTCGGGAGGTTTACTGCCGTTGGATCCAGAGATTGAACGCACCTGCAACCAACTTCGGCGACAACAGCGAACTAGACTGGCTACGGTGGAGTACAGAGACGGCCAATTGAGCAGCGAATCCGAGGACGAGCGCGAGATGGAGGGCTAAGACATCCCACAACCGGGGAATGCCCGATAGGCTCCCCCGGTGAATCAGCATCCACCACCACCGCCGGGTCCCACCTTGGAGTACTACTACACTCCACGGATTGCTGACATCCGCCCGGTCATCCTCTATCCACCCATCCCAGCAAACAACCTCGAGATCAAGCCATGCTGGATTCAACTCATCACATCATCTATCCAGTTCCATGGTTTGAAGGATGAGGAAGCCCGTGCACACCTTTCCCGTTTTCTGCAGCTGACGAACGGGTTCAAGCTGAATGGTGTTCCGGATGATGCAATCCGCCTTCACCTCTTCCCCCATTCTCTGGCGGGGAATGCTAAGAGGTGGTTGGAGACCCAGCCTCCTCTGTCCATCACGTCTTGGGACGATCTGGCGGATAAGTTCGTGCACAGATATTATCCGGCATCGAAGACTACTGAGATTCAGCGGGAGATCACTCACTTCCGCCAAGAGCCAGATGAGTCCCTTCGTGATGCATGGGAGCGGTACATGGGATACTTCTGGCAGTGTCCCCATCATGGCTTCAGCGATGCTTTCACAGTGGGGAACTTCTACAGTGCCCTCACCCCAGACAGCCAGAGGGTGATCGAGTCTCTATGCCCAGGAGGGGATATTCTCACTAAGACTCCGCCCGAGCTGAACCAGATGATCAGTACCTTGGCTGCCCGCGATCATTCCTGGGGGCAGAGCAGCAGAGGCAGGCATTCCCGGGACCGTGGTGTGCATGCCATGGAGGCCAGATCCGGGTTAGAGCAACAGGTGGCTGAGTTGGTGCAGACATTGAAGCAGCCCAATAGTCTCCTACCGGGCCGCGGTGTAGCTCCGCCTCCAGTCGCTCAGTGTCAGTGGTGTGAGAGCCCAAACCACCTGGTGGAAGATTGTCAGTCTATGAGGGAGTCCTCTACTCCCCAAGAGCAGGTGGACTTCATCGCCAATGCTCGGCGCCTGGACCCATACAGCAGTACCTACAATGAGGGATGGCGCCAGCATCCCAACTTTGCCTGGAGCAGCAACACCAACAAACCACCTGGTTTCCCAGCACCAGCAGGCGGTTTTCAGCAGAGGCAGCCCTTCCAGGCTAGGCAGGGGCCACCACCACAGCAGCAGCCTTACCAGCCTAGGCAAGAGCAGCCATTCCAGCAGCCTCAGCGTCAGTATGCCGAGCCAGCAGCAACGCCAGCTCCCGATAATCAGATGACTGAGTTGAAGAACATTTTGGCAGCATTCATGACCACCAGCCAGGCAAGTTTCACGAGGATGGATCAGACCATAGCTTCACTGGAGGCAGGCCAGAGAAACCAAGGTGCCATTCTGCAGGATCTCCAGCACCAGATAGGGAGCTTAGCTCGCCAGAACACTACCAGGGCACCGAGGACTCTGCCTGCCACCACCATCCCCAATCCACGGGACCCGCATGAGGCCTCACACGCCATCACCACCAGGAGTGGCAAGACTACATCTGCTGCTCCTGCCCAGCCCAGGCGAGACGACCCACTACCTGCTTCAACACCTCCAGCTGATACTGCAGAGGTGGGGGACGGCAGCACAACACCTGCTCCAAAGCCGCAACCTGTGGTTAAGGAGCATACACCCCAGCTGCCCTTCCCCACTCGACTTCATAAAGACAAGCTGGAGACAGAGTTTGCCAAGTTCATGGCAATGTTGAAGCAGGTCAACATCAGCATGCCGTTCGTGGAGGCACTGTCAAAGATGCCCAAGTATGCCAAGTTCATGAAAGACCTCCTCACCAACAAGAAGAAACTTGGGGATCTTTCGACAGTGATGCTAAGCGAGGAGTGTTCTGCTATCCTGCAGAACAAGCTGCCAGAGAAGCGCAAAGACCCAGGGAGTTTCACTATCCCTCTTGTTATTGGCAGCATGCATGTAGGAAAGTCCTTGGCGGACCTAGGCGCTAGCATTAACGTCATGCCCTATAAATTGTTTAAGAAGCTAGACCTAGGTGAACCTAGAGCTACTAGGATGAGCATTCAGTTAGCTGATTGTTCTATCGTGCATCCTAGGGGTATCATTGAGGACTTGCTTGTTAATGTTGGTGCATTCACATATCCTGTTGATTTTGTTATTTTGGATATAAATGAGGATGTGGATGTGCCTTTGATTTTGGGTAGACCATTTCTCGCCACCGCCAAGGCGCTTATTGATGTGCATAGTGGTAAATTGATCTTGCGTGCTGGTGATGAACAGGCTACTTTTTCTGTGTCTGATAATGGGAAACATTCTCATTTGCATGATGACATAGACTACTGTGATGTGCTTACCGATTTTGAGACCGCACTCGCCATCACGAGTGCGGGTACTGATGATGCTCTTGAGCGTTGTATTTTTCTAGGTGAGCAGGCATTGCAGGAGCCGCAGCTGGCGGAGCAGTTGGCCGCATTGGAGAGTGGCCCCTTCTTGGAGGGCGACAGGCTGTTTAAACCAATCTCATCCTCCACCCGCATCACCACCTCCTTGGAGGAACCACCAGAGCTGGAGCTTAAGCCCCTCCCTCCTCATTTGGAGTATGCATTTCTCCGGGAGGGGAATAAGCTGCCAGTCATCATCAGCTCGACCCTCACACCCGAGCAGAAGACCAGACTGGTGACCTTGCTGAACCAGTACGAGCGAGCTTTGGCATGGAAGATCACAGATATCCGGGGAATCAGCCCCTCCTTTTGCTCACACCGGATACTGCTGGAGGATGAGATGCGGCCAGTGAGGCAGCCGCAGAGGAGATTGACGCCGAACCTGGAGACTGTGGTTCGGGCAGAGATCGTGAAGCTGATGGACGCGGGGATCATCTTCGCCATTTCTGACAGCGAGTGGGTCAGTCCCACCCAGGTGGTGCCCAAAAAGGGTGGGATGACCGTGGTGCCTAACGAGAAGAACGAGCTCATCCCGATGCGCACGGTGACTGGGTACCGTGTCTGCATCGACTATCGGCGTCTCAACGACGCTACTCGGAAGGACCATTTCCCGCTGCCGTTCATTGATCAGATGTTGGAGAGATTGGCGGGGCACGAGTTCTACTGCTTCCTGGATGGGATGTCCGGGTACTTTCAGATCCCTATTGCACCGGAGGACCAGGCGAAGACCACTTTCACTTGCCCCTTCGGCACATTTGCTTACCGGAGGATTCCATTCGGGCTATGCAACGCCCCAGCCACTTTTCAGCGATGCATGCTCGCCATCTTTGACCGTCTGGTCGGCGTGATCATGGAGGTGTTTATGGACGATTTCTCGGTTTATGGAGACTCCTTCTCTCACTGTCTCCATAACCTGGAACTTGTTCTTAAACGGTGTGAAGAAACGAACCTGGCACTGAGTTGGGAGAAGTGTCACTTCATGGTTCGTGAAGGCATAGTTCTTGGGCATAAGATCTCCAAGATGGGGATTGAGGTGGACAGAGCAAAGATCGAGACTATCAGCAAGCTGCCTCCTCCTACATCTGTAAAGGGGATCCGGAGTTTTCTTGGCCATGCAGGTTTCTACAGGCGGTTCATCAAGGATTTCTCGAAGATCGCCCTGCCCCTGACCAAGCTTCTAGAGAAGGATGCCCCCTTCATGTTCACTGATGCTTGCACAGCGGCGTTCACCACCTTGAAGGAGAAGCTCACCCAGGCTCCTATCATGGTTGTTCCTGACTGGTCCCTACCATTTGAGCTGATGTGCAACGCCAGTGACTTTGCTGTTGGAGCTGTTTTGGGGCAGAGGCGCGATCAACACTTCCGACCTATCTACTACGCCTCGAAGACTCTGAATGATGCCCAGGAGAACTACACCACCACAGAGAAGGAGCTGCTTGCAGTGGTGTTTGCCTTCGATAAGTTTCGCCCCTATCTGGTCTTGTCCCATGTGACCGTGTACACAAATCACTCCGCGATTAGATACCTGATGAGCAAGGCCGATGCCAAGCCTCGGCTCATACGATGGATCTTACTGCTGCAGGAGTTTGATATTGAGATCCGGGACAAGAAGGGAGCAGAAAATGTTGCAGCTGATCACCTCTCCCGGTTGGACGCACCTCCTGCGGACAACCTCGTGGAGGAGATTGATGACTCCTTCCCAGATGAGAGGTTGATGATGATGTGCTTGGTGGAGAGTGTCACCCCCTGGTACTCTGATTTTGCGAATTATTTGGTGGGCCAGCAGCTGCCCAAGGGGATGGCAACTCACGCCAAGAGGAAGTTTTTCTCCGATCTGAAGTACTACTTCTGGGATGACCCGCATCTTTTTCGGATCGGAGCCGACGGGATCATCCGTCGTTGTGTTATGGAGAGTGAGATGGAGGGCATTCTATCTCACTGTCATGAGGGACCTACTGGCGGTCATCACGGAGGAAACCGCACGGCGAGGAAGGTGCTCCAGTCGGGCTTTTACTGGCCCACGCTCTTCAAGGATGCAGACGCCTTCGCACGCAGGTGCGACCGATGCCAGAGGTCAGGTAACATCTCTGCCCGTGATGAGATGCCCCAGAATGT
Source organism: Linum tenue (assembly GCA_946122785.1). Classification (NCBI taxonomy): domain Eukaryota; kingdom Viridiplantae; phylum Streptophyta; class Magnoliopsida; order Malpighiales; family Linaceae; genus Linum; species Linum tenue. Next base: position 63,666,640 of record CAMGYJ010000006.1, on the reverse strand, counting down.
GTTTATAACCTGTGAGATTTTTTATGTCTGGGGTATCGACTTCATGGGCCCCTTCCCTCCATCTTTTGGTAACACCTATATTCTGGTTGCTGTTGACTACGTCTCTAGGTGGGCTAAGGCGCAAGCTTTGCCCACCAATGATGCTAGACGTGTTTGTGGTTTTTTGAAGCAGCTATTCTCCCGGTTCGGGACACCTAGAGCCATCATAAGCGATAGAGGCACCCATTTCCAGGGCCAATTTGATAAACTATTGTCTCGCTATGGTGTGACTCACAAGGTGTCCGTGGCTTATCATCCCCAGACCAGTGGCCAGGCCGAGCTGACAAACCGGGAGCTCAAGCGGATCCTGGAGAAAACGGTGGATCAGTCCCGCAAAGATTGGTCCACCAAGCTCGATGATGCTCTATGGGCGTATCGCACTGCCTACAAGACGCCCATTGGTACTTCACCGTACCGGCTTGTCTATGGAAAGGCTTGCCATTTGCCCGTGGAGCTAGAGCACAAGGCCTTCTGGGCCCTTAAGCTGCTCAACTTGGATGTTCGTGTTGCAGGTATCGAGCGAAAAATGCAGATGTTGGAGCTGGAAGAGTGGCGTTACCACGCCTATGATAACACCAAGCTGTACAAGGAGCGCACTAAGCGCCTACACGATGCACGGTTGAGGGGTCCGAAAGAGTTTCAGGTTGGTGATCGAGTTCTCCTTTACAACTCTCGCCTGAAGCTCTTTCCCAGAAAACTCCGCTCCCGGTGGTCTGGACCGTTCACGGTCACACAGGTCTTCCCGTATGGCACAATCGAAATTGCCAACCCGCAAACTGAGCCGTTTAAAGTGAATGGCCATCGTCTCAAGCTTTACCTGGGAGACGAGGTCGAACGTGCGGAGTTGGTAGTGGAGCTCGCGGACCCTTAGTTCCGCCATGGGCGTCCAACTAAAAGACGGTAAAGAAGCGCTTGTGGGGAGGCAACCCCACCGAGGTTTGCATTTTCTTACTCTTTTTCCTTTGATTTTGTGTGTTTTTGAGTCTTGAGACGTTGATCCAGAGTCAAGTGTCGGTTTTGAGTGAAAACAGGTTGATTTTGGGGCTCCAGCATGTCGCACGGCCAGGACCTCACCTTGCACGGCCGTGCAGATATCTCCCCTTGGCCGTGCGAGCTCTCGGTAAAAAGCGCACGGCCAAAAGTGCACCTTGCACGGCCGTGCGCTCAGCCTGGCCTGGCCGTGCGTCTGGCACGGGCATCACATTACCTCGCACGGCCGTGCGTGTCTCCCCCCTTGGCCGTGCGAGCTCTCGGTAAGGATGGCACGGTCAAATGTGCCAGGTGCACGGCCGTGCGCATCTCCTCGGCCAGGCCGTGTCGGCCTGCACGGGCAAAAACCAACCGTGCACGGCCGTGCACTCCTGCCCGTGCAGCCGAGGCACGGTCTATTTAAATGGTCTGCACGGCCATTCTGGTCAGAAAACCAAATCCACTCGCCGGAATCCTCTGCCCTCGCCGGAAAACCGCGACAAAACCACCCTTTTTCGATTTTTTCGGCCACTTTGGGTCATTTTTTCACCAAACCAACAACAAACCCACTCTTTCTACTCCCAAAGCGGCCTATCCCTCGAGTTCGAGCGAGTTTGGGCGACATTTTTGTCGCCGGAGGTGATTTCCGGCGAGACTCCGGCGAGGCTCCGACGAGCATTTCCGGCCATTTTTTCGGCGTTTCGTCGATTCCATTGTCTTCCCCTCATCATCCCCTACACCTCTACTTGAGTCTCCAGGTTTGATTTTGCCCCTAACTATGTTAATTTTGGAGAATTGAGTGTGTAGGGTGTATGTTCGAGAACCTTATTGAATCTTTTGATTTTTGTGAAATTGATTGAGGGGAATGCATGGGATGTGACTGAATTGTGTTGGGAAAAGGCCCCTTTGCTTGTTTGAGTCCTTCTGTGCAAGAATTTGGCCAATTTCATGTTTAACTTAGTAGTGCACACAAGGTGTTCGATGAAATGCCTGTTTTCCATGCCATGTTGTGGCCACCGGTTGGGGCCCTCAATGATGTCGTTTGAGGATGTATATGCTATGGATGTGAACCTTGAGTTGCCTATTTTCTTGTGAATGTGCACCCCCACCCGGATTATGCTTGATTTATCGAGTTTTTGACCCCCGAATTATGGATGAAACCATGGTTAGGCTGTTTTCTGTTCTTAAGTGTGGGGGTGTGCTTGACCGTTTCTTTGGCTCTTTTGGTTCCACTTTGGGTTGTTGTTTTGCAGGGCAACGGCGAAACCTAATCTCCAGCATCCGTTCATCCGGGATCTCAGGAGGGGCCCCACCGCAGAGCGCTTCAGGGAGGTCGCGGAAACCCCGTTTGGGTCCCACCACTGCTGGTCCAAACGGGAGTTTCGGCGATTGCACTGCTACGAGCAGCTCTCCGCCGCGGTCGCCAACACCGCATGGCGCCGTCTGCTCCAGCTCTGAGAGAAGGTCTACTACGAGCCGGTGTGGGAGTTCTACACGACCTTCAAGCACAACTCCACGACCAACTGGCAGGACGGTACAACCGTCCAATTCAGGCTGGGCGGTGTCCCCCGGTCCTTGAGCTACCACGAGCTGGCCGAGGCTCTCGACCTCGACGACAGTCAGGACTACGTCACCGAGGTAAACGAGCCACCGGAGGTGGACTTCGGGAGGCTGTACACCAGCCTGGCTCGGCCAGGCCAGACGCGTCCCTTCCGGTCCGGGAGGACGAAGGCATCTACCCTGCAGATCGACAACCGACTTCTCCACCACCTGCTGGCGAAGTCTTACACTCCTGCAGCTGAAAGCGCCGGCGCCATCACGAAGAGGACCCTGTACTTCCTCCATTCGATCCGCCAGCGCAACCATCCTCTCCACCTGGGTTCGGTGGTGGCCAAGACCTTCGAGAAGACTGCTACAGAGCTGAAGAGCCTCCACTGCGGCCCCCTCATCACCCGCCTGGTCACCTTCTTTGGCCTTTCACTGCAGGGGTGCACCGAGGAGGGGGACACCCTCATCTTTGGCAGCAAGACGATCGGGAAGATGCTGCTGTTGCGGGAGAGGAACGGTGTTCAGTGGGTCGATGGATTTCCGGAGCCTCCGATCCCCGCGGAGCCCGTACCAGAGGCCCAGCCAGAGGGCCAGGAGAAGGATGCTGCTGATGAGGTGGATCCCGAGGAGGTGGATGCTGCTGCTGATGCTGCTGATGATCCACCACAGACTGACTTCCATTACGGGGGTAGCAGCTCTGCTTTCCAGGGCCAGGATTACTTCGCCCAGCAGTTTGAGCAGCTGAGGATCCAGAACCAGCTAATCCTCGACCAGCAGATGCAGTTCCATCAACAGTACGCGGCAGATCAGGCCGAGTACCGGAACAGGATGGATGCTTATGACGTGCGGCTGAACACGATCCAGACTCAGCAGGACGTGACTCTCGCCCACATCGAGCGGGAGAAGCGCCGTTCACGGCGCATGCAGGAGGTTCAGCACCACCTGCTTCAGCTGATTCCGGGCGATCCACCTGTCTGGAGGACTCCCTGGGATGACTCCCCTCCACATGACGGTGCTGCTGGCGCTGCTGATGATGACGCGTTCATGAACGACATCGACCTCGACGATCTTGGCGACGAGTAGGCTGTACTCGTTGCCCGTCTCAGTGTGTTTTCTTTTTCATTTTAGACTTTTGTGTGTTTGCTCCATGTGTGCGGAGCTTGAACTTAGTGTCGTTTGTTTTTGTTTTTGGTTTTTCCTTTGTGGTTTGATGTAGCCGTCTGGGCTAACACTTATCCCTAACGCACAGTGTGCTAGCATGTTTCTGGTGTTCGATTTGTGCAGCATTGTCCGCTCTCCCGTTCGTTTCTCGCTGACTGGTCCACTTCCAGTCCCCCAGCAGTGTTCTTACCCGGTAACATCGTTCCCCTTATCTTTCCCTCTACTCCATTGAGGGCAATGTCGTGCTTAAGTGTGGGGGGGTGCTTTGTATCGGTTGGAATATTTATGATGGTGCTTGGAGCCTAGTCCGCTGTCCGAATCTTACGATTTGAGAGCTCCAAGTACTGCTGTTTGATCATATTGGCACTGTGTTTTGATGGATGAATTGACTGGTTTTCGGATTAGTGCATGACAACTTGTTTGCGACCAGGACAACCTATGATGAGGACTGAGACGTGCAGTAGAACGATGTAGGGGTTCAGTTTTTCAACTGTTTGCTTGCCAACTGTGACTTGATCTGACTTGATCTGATTACTTGTCCTTGACAGTCGTTTATGCATCTAGTTCAGGGTGTCAGAATGTGAGATAGAGCATATAGGTGGCCATGTGAGATTTGAGCTTGCTCGTTTCTTTCTTGTGCGATAGATCCCTCTTCCATGATGTGTAGCATTCACGTTGTCACTAGCTAAGATGATGGGGGCATAGGATTAGCCCACGCCCAAATCTGACTGCCCTGATGTGTCATATCCCCTAGTCAGCCCCTTTGAGCCGTGTGTTATCCTTTCTTTTGGTCTATAATGGAAAAAAATCACCCTTGTTGCATCTTTTAGAAGGTTCCACAGAGTGGTTTTTTTTACATATTCTCTGCTGTTTCTGCTAAAGTCTATGTGAGTGTTGGAGGTAGTGCTTAAAAGTTGGGCAGGTGTTTGAAATTTATGCAGAAGTGGTGGCTCTCTTAGGAAATGAAAAGAAAAATGAAAGTGAAACAAAGAAAAAAATTGAAAGCAAAAGAGAGCCACTACCAAAAATCTGAATAATGCCGAGTAAGTAGTGTTTCTTAGCAGTCTGGCTTGGAAACGCTGATGTTTATGCCTCCTTCGCTCTTGTGCTCTTAAGATATTGAGTAATCCAGAATAGCAGAAAGAAAATACCGGTTTGTTTGACTGTGATTGTGTGTTTGGAAAATGTGGAACCTTTTGCTATGAATACTTCCACCACCTAAAAGGCTTTTTCCCCATGTCCAAGACCCTAGCCAGTCATTTGAACCTGTGTCTAAGACCTCCTGATTAGTTAGTGGTGACACCCCATATGTGAACTCTAGCATTTAGAGGCTGCCATCATGGTGAAGAGACGATAGGTATTGAGAGAAATAGCATGCGCATCTTTCGCATCAAATTGTCCTGACCCCACTGGTCGAGAGTGAGTGATTCATTTTCATTTTCTATATGCTCTTGTACCCCGGTGAGGACCTAGATTGCTCGGTCTCTATTCTGATGTCTTGAGTTGGATGCATGAGTTGACTGTTTTGAGTAAGTGGTTGAATCAAGTCTAGGTTGGCCAGTGAACAGAAGGGAGACTTTTCCTTTACTCGATTTGCTGCACTCGAATGTCCTTTGTGGTGGTTGTCCAGGTTGTTATTGAGGTTGTGCATGTATTGATGTTTGAAAACCAGTGCGATTCACGTGTTCTGTGCCTTTATGACTTGTCCCCAATGTTGGTTGATTGAAATATGTAAGCTTACCTAGTGTCTGACTTGGTTTGCTTGGGGACAAGCAAACGGTTAAGTGTGGGGGAGTTTGATAGACCGTCATTTACACATGTTTTTACCCTCGTTCTTACACCGTTTGAGGTGTTGATTCTCGTGTTTTAGGCCGATTTCACGCTAGGTTGTGCTTGTTTGTGATATTTCAGGTCCTAGTACGTGAATGAAGGCTTAGGAGCGAGTCTGGGGTCGATTGAACGAAGAACGGACGAATGGCGAGATTTCAAGGAAGCTGCACGGGCAGACCAGGGAGTCGCACGGCCGTGCACGTGAGCAAGATGGCCGTGCGCTTTATGCCGAGACCACGCACGGGCAACCCTTGAAGATCGCATGGCCGTGCACCCTGGCCGTGCGAGAAGCCTGAGGTCGAACTAATTGATACGCCGCGTTTTGGAGCCGCACGGCCAAGTGGGTGATCTGCACGGCCGTGCACCCTGGCCGTGCGAGTCGGGAAATCCTGGTTTTAGAGCCTATTCCGAGCCAAAAGTGGCAGATTCGAGTTTTGGAGAGACAGAGCGATTCCTAGAGAGAGAAAGCGACGAACAAGAGTCTCCAAGTGCCCTAGATCGATCTTCAACAACATTGGAGCTTGGTTTGAGCTTGGAGAAGTGCCGATTCAACGTCCAGGAGCAGAAATCCATCTTCACAGTATGATTTCCGCGTCTGATTCTGCTTTTGCTTCTTTCTCCATGGAGTAGTTCTCCCATTCATCTGGGTGTGGGAAACCCTAGTTCTGTATGTTGGGATTGATTGTATGAACCCAAGTACTGTTTCTATGAATTGATTATATTCGATTGAGGTTTGAATGATTGAATGGCATGAATCCTGATCAAATTCCTGTTGTTTCTGCTTTAACCTAGAATGAGAATATCTGCCTAGGTTAATAGAGTATCCTTAATTGAAGGTAGTGAATTGGTGACTTTAGTCGAGGAGCCAATTCACTATTCTGTACCGAATTCAATTCGGTAGTGGAGGTTTTGTTCATAGGGCCTCAATCTGTTTACTCCGGTGGAGGTTAGTCGCCCGCTAGAGATTCAGATTGAGAGGGTCTGAAGACCTTTAGTCGAGACTTCAGGCTGATTGAGAACCTTCCGCAGTATAACTGTCATAGAAATGGAACTTGGTAATTACAATCCGGCTTAACTGCAGACTAGGGGGAACCATATCCGAGTGACCTCTCTTAACCTGAAAACAACCGTTTAGTTGCTTTGCTTGCTTGTTAGTTTAGACCTTCACTAAAGTTTCATCGCTAGATAATACGAATTCACTGAGTAGATAATACAAAATGTGGTGTCTACAGGATGGTGAGGTCGGTCGTTATCAACCCCAATCAGTGTTTATTGCTCGAATTACAGAAGCATTCAACAATGAAGGCACGAAATTTATCGTTCCCATAGTGGGGTGTTAACAAGATGGAAGAAGATTAACCTTTATTGTACGATGTGGAATGGAGTGTTGAAGAGAGCAAATGCATCACCAATGAGCATATCCAATCAAAGTGACGTGGTAAGTAAATTTTTTATGTGAAATCTGAATTTCTGTGATAAATTTTTTATTTAATCAAGTTAATATTTCTTTACATTTTTTGAACTACTTCTCTAGCCAGGGCCGTCCCATGAAATTCGGAGGCCCTGTCCGAAAATTTAAAATGTGGTCCCAAAATTTTTTATCACAAATTTATTTTTAAAAAATTTTATTAAATAATAATAAAAATTACATAAGTTCAGAAAATGATTACAAAAGTTATTAGTATTTAGACGTTGTATGATTTTGGGAAGTTGAGAAATTCTGCGGAAAAAGAAACAGTGAGTCGTTAAATACTCTAACTTTTAGTTTAAATTCATCAAACAACTCCCAACTCAGTGGTTGAATCTCCTTTTATTTAAAAGAAGGTTTGTGGTTCGATTCCCGTCCCTGCCGGTGGCCGCCCTTGTAAATGTGATTTTTGTGTGGGCCTTGCCAGCTCTAGTGGGTGCAGCTCTGCCCCACTTATGATTTATGATGCCCAATTTTGCTCTGGCTCTGGGCCCAGCCCAAGTGGGTGCAGCTCCGCCCCATTATGATTTACGAGGCCCAATTTCGCTTTGGCTTTAGGCTTATGGATTATGAGACGAGGCCCCAAGAATTTGAGGCCCTATGTTGTGGGTCAGACCAGCACAGGGTCTGGGTCGGGCCTGTCTCTAGCTTGTTCATGCTCATGCTCTTTTCAGAGCCCAAACCAAAACAGATTTTGAGTTCACTGAGTGTTGGGAAATACTTGAAAAGTGTCTGAAATACATGGAGCAATTTCATACCCCCGTAGGAGACATTCCACCAATGGATGGTTCTTCATCATCCATACATTCCGGAGTTCAAGCAAGTGCTCATCTTTATGTGATTCGTCGTCTCGAAGGTCGAGATAAGCAAAAGAAGAACAAAAGAGGAGGTGCGGATGGAAATCCTACAATGGAGGCTTTCCAAAAGACTATGTAGGATATGGCTGCAAGCAATGCAAGACATGATGCAATTGCTGAGTTGAGGGAGGCATGCGAAAAGGCGAGGGAGGAACGCGAGAAGGTGAACGAAGCAAGGGAAAAGATTATGCACGAGGAGAAGATAATGAATATGGACTTATCTCTAATGAGCGCTCAAAATAGAGCATGGTACCCAAGGCAAAATGATGACATTATGGCCTCCTACCAAGAGTATCCAACTTCAAGCCTAGGAGACGACTCATATAGCCCCATTCCATGACACTTGACGGTATTTGGGTTTATTTATTCTTTATGGTTCAGTTTTTATTTTAAGCATGGTTTATTGTTGAATGTTTATTTTTAAGTACTTTGAATCAATGGTTTGATGTATGCTTCATTTTAGTGTGTATTTTGAAATTATTAATCGAACTACTTTATTTATTAGAGCATTGAACAAGGTACTCAAAAGACAAGAATATACAATTATCAAAATACTCAATGGATAAAAACTAAATTTGAAACACAACATAAAGGGACATTAAAGCACATTAATTAAACTTCAAACACAACATATTCCTACTCCCCTCCTCCTTCTTTTGCCCACAGATGCTCAACCAAATCATGTCTCGATGAGTGATGTCCTTTACGATCATGAATTCTGCCATGACTTGCCATGTAAGACAATAGTGTCGGCATATCATGATTCAGTGGATCTGTGAAATCTGAATTAGTATTATATTGACCCATCATAGCCAGTGCCTCTTTCCCATTGTTCCATTGGTCTTCCACTGTCATGTTGTACAGAATAATACATGTTACCATAATTTCTCCCATTGTCTGCACATCCCACACACGACTTGATCCTCTGACAATGGCCCATCTTTCTTGCAGTTTGCCAAAGGCTCTCTCAATATCTTTGCGGTATGCCTCTTGGCATTTTGCAAACAACCTCTTTTTCTGGTTATTGGGGGCAGTAATAGTCTTCACAAATGTAGCTCATTCAGGATAAATCGCGTTAGCTACGTAATAACATTAATTGTAAGTATGACCATTAACAGTATACTTAACTTTTGGGAGATGTCCATTGGCTGCTCTATCGAGTCACTTTCTCTCTCTAGGTATACGCTTTTTCTCTCTAAAACTAGGAACCCTTCACTTTTGCCCTTCTTTTCCCTTAAGAAGCTGTTTGTCGCGATCCCCGGCCTGAATACCCGGTCGGGTATTTCAGGTGGAGGCCGGGGATTCTCAAAACGCACCGTGTGGGGCAGGGGGTTAATCCCCGGTCTAGGTCAAGAATACCTGACCGGGGATTTAAGCTTCACGACCGGGCCCCCCTCTGCTTCTCAGACGCCCAAAAGTCCTTTTCCCCGGTCTGCTCCGATTAATACCCGGCCGGGTATTTTTGCTCATAGCCGGGTATTTTGCCCTTCCAGCACACTTCAACTCAAACGTGCTTCTTTCGACCCGAACCTCATTTCTTCGGCTCGATGTCAACACCAAGCCCTGAAATATGACATAAACGCACAACCTAGCATGAAATCGGCTTAAAACACGAGAATCAACATCTCAAACGGCTCAAGAATAGGGGTAAAAACATGTACAATCAATGGTCTATCAGGAACCTGAGCGTGAAGAAGGGCAAGACCGTTATTCACAATGTGACGATGCTTGGGTTCAGCACACCGATTTTGTTCAAGGGTATAAGGACAAGAAGAGCGATGAGCAATACCATTATCTCATAAATACGTGGATAACGCTTGATACTCACCACCCCAATCCGTATGGAAAGTTTTGATGGGTGTACCAAAATACTTTCAACCAATTGGCGAAATTTTTTAAAAACATTGAGCAATTGAGACTTGTAACGAATGAAGTAGATCCATGGAAACTTGCTATAATGATCATAGAAAAGAATATAGTAGGATTGGCCATCATAAGAAAGAGTAGGAGCAAGGCCCCAAACATCACTACAAACCAGTTCAAGAGGAGCAGAAGCACAAAATGTTGATGAAGAAAAGGACAGTTTGTGAATCTTACTAACTGCACAACTATGACATAAGGAAGGGGAAGTGGGAAGAAATTTTATTTTATGATGATTAAGAGTCTGCTTGACTGCATGTTCGTTGGCGTGACCGAGACGTTGATGCCAAACATGCAAGGCAGCCACGCAAGCAAGCGGAGACAGCCGACGAGAAATTTGAAGAGGAAGTGCATAAAGGACATTGACTGCATAACCGCGGTAGAGCTCATTCCCCGTGAGTCGGTCCTTGATGACAAAAAGAGTGTCAAAAGATTCGATGGAGATCGGATTAGTACGAGTAAGAGAGCTAATGGAAAGAAGATTGAAAGGAGTATTACGAACACACATAATGTTATCCAAGGAAATAGAAAAATTGGATAAAGAAGTTTTAGAAGCACCAGAATGGGAAATAGGAAGAGAGTTACCATTGCCAAACGTGACCTGATCAGTTTCATTATATTCAAAATGATGGGCAAGATTGTCTAAATCAGACGTCAAGTGATGATTTGTACCATAATCCAATAACCATTGCTGTGGGTTGAAAGCTTGGGCCGAGGAAGAGGCAAAATGGGTATGTGGGCTTGGGAAGGGGGAGTGAGAGCCATAATGGTAGGCCGACCCAGCATAGGAGGCAGATTGGGCCGAGAGAGTGGAGGGGAGGAAGGGACTTGGGCAATTAGGTTTAATATGTCCTCTCTCGCCGCAGTTGTGACAAACAACCATCACACCAGTGGACCGAGGCCCAAGAACGCCATTAGTGGGATTGGACCTGTTAGAAGACACAAAATGATTAGTCATAAAACGGCCGCCGCGGGAGGAGCCCCAACCACGGCCTCGGCCGCCTCGTCTATGAGAGCCACCAGTGTTGGAGAAGAAGGCGGTCGACGCAGAAGATTCAGTGTGCGAGGAATATCGTTGAATCTGAAGCTCTTCACTAAGCAGGAGAGAGTGGAGGTCTTCGAAGCTTATGGGCTCCATACCCGCCTCGATGTGCCTCACAATGGGCGATAATCTTTCCCCAATCCATCAAGGATCCAGCCGGTAAGATGATCGTTGGAAATCTGAGAACCTAGAGCTGCCAATTGATCGACGGTGGCCTTAGAGTCCTGAAGATAATCATGAATAGTGGCGGTGCCCCAACGAAGATGTTGCAGAGATTTGGTGAGATGCCGAATTTGATATTTCGATCCGGAGGTGTAGATCCGGGCTAACGCCGACCACGCTTCATAAGCCGTGGCCTTGTTGATAACATTTGGCAGCACCGCTTAAGAGAGGGAGAGATTGATCCAGGTAAGGGCATATTGATCGCCGTCATACCCTTGCCAGTAAGCGGGGTTGGGGCTGTCATCGACGAGCTGTGGGGGAGCAGGAAGAGAGCCATCAACGTGACCCATCAATGGATGACAGCGGAGGAGAGGAGTAATCTGAGCATGCCACAGAAGGTAGTTTGTCGGTGTGACCTTGACAGACAGCTGTGGATTGGCCGGAAGAGACAAGGAAGACATTGGTAGGGAATTGGAACCAGCAGCGCCAGAGGTGGATGAAACAGAGGATGATTCAGTAGCCATTTTGCAGAAGAAAGAAGAATCAGGAGATGAAAGAAGAAGAAGAAAGAAAATAGGTTTGACTCGTTAGAGAATTTTGGGCTCTGATACCATAAAGGATCTCACAGCGTGAGGTTTCTATTATTGATGTTCAGATTTTATAATACAATGGAAGGTAATTGTGGAGCAGAAATCAAGTAACAGTAAGAGCAAATAAAGGAGGACAGCAACGATCCACTACTGGTCACTAACAACAGGTGTAACAACAATGGAGAGACTTGTGGAGCATTCTTCTCATTGTCAAAATGGTCACCTACCTTTGGATTTCTTTCAGAAGAGTTACAAAAATCCAACTCGTTCAATTTTGTCCATTTTCATCCAAAATTTTGTCAAACTCGTCACAGCCACTCAGAGCATCTCTATTTGAGTGTTGTTGAGGTTCAAAGATGGTTACACAGAGACTGGCAACTCCAGATCACTCATGTTTATAGGGAAGTGAATATGGTAGCGGGGTAATCAAGGAGGTAATATAAAATCCTCTCCTCATTATTCTTGGTATTTTTTGTTCCTAAAGAAAACGAAATGATTATAATTGGGTATCCAATAATAGATTTAGTGGTCTCTTTTACGGTATCTTGTGCAATAATAGCACAAGTGGTTTCTGTAGGGGATATTTGTTTAGCATGTTAACACTGGATAGTTGAACGAAGGGAGAGAGGTAAGTAGACACTAGAATGAATGAAAAGAAGAATAGGCTTAGGTTCTCTTGTTTTATTGCTACTGTGACATCTATTTCTGTAGTGACGAGTTTAACTACTCTATCTTTATGTAACCTATCGTGAACAACTTCCCCATCTACCAGAATTTGCTATCTCCTAGACAATTTCAAACTGTTTAGGCCTTGATGCACTTCTATGTATAAGCTGCTATGCTTCTCCACCAACTTATTTAGTGATCCCCTAGGATATTTTGCGGTTTTAGGAAGCCAAGCACTGTGTAATCCATCAGTGGATGATATATCACAAATTTTGTAACTTTTGTGGGATCAGTATGAATTCCCAATGTACGTACTATGTCAACATGAACGACTATCAATCATCGTAGCATAGAACCTCAATAGCATCGAGCATGGAAGATCAAAATACAATAACTTAATTGTTCCACCCATCCCGGCGCAGAGCGCGGGCAATGAAAAAATTAGTAAAATTATTATAATGACCAAACCACAATCTTCTTCAACCCCAATCCAATATTCTCCCATCCTCGTCGACGTACCTTTGCCCCTCACGAGAGTGAATTAATTAAAAAACAGAGTGTTAAGGTAGATCCCTCCTGCTTGCTTCTGACATAGAATCTCAATCATCGACTCATGATTCTGATTCAGCATCTGGTTCTGAATTTGATTTTGATTCTGACTTTGATTTCGGTTTGTTGCGGTGGCAACGGAGATCTTGAAATCTGTCCAACGGTTGGGCTCTAACCTTGGCGGTTTTCTGGACGAGGAGGTGGATCGCGGCAGCGTCTGCGCCTCTGGTGTCGCGAATCTCGTTGATGAGGCGCTGGTCATTGAGCCTTTGACCGTTGTAGAAGATCTCATGCTCGTTGACTTGGGAAGCCTTTTCCCTCTTGGAAGATGTGGTGTTTTAGAGATATAACGTTTCGGTACCGGTCGACGAGGAACTCGATTTCCTGGCCACAGGTGGTGCGGACAGTAATGAGGTTGAGGTCGGAGAGCTTAAGGACCAAGTGGAGAACGTTGTCGCTGGTGATTCTGTAGTCTTCGGCCAGATCGGCACTCCGGGAGAGCACTCTTCTTCTGGGCACTAGTTTCTGCTTGCAACGGTTGCGAGGGATTAATTGTTTTAAATAAAGTAGCTTTATATTTTTATTTTATTTTTGAAGGGTTAGGGCTTAATGAGGTGGAAATTTAATATTATTAAATTTTATTTTTAATTAGTTTTTTAATTGCCACATCACTTATTTAACGGTCAACTATGAGTGTTGACCGCCACATAGGATAAAGATAACGGAGACTAACAACCAGTGATTAAATTTGAACTGTTAAACTAATTTAAGTGACTACTGATGTAATAAATTAATTTTACTGGCAAACATTAACTTTTATAGTAACTTCAGTGAACAAACTTACAATTTACCCCATCATTTAATATATGAATACAAAGTTTCACATCAACATCCAAACTAACCAACTTATCCAAATCAACCCACCCGTACTTATTGATATTACAGTATTATGTCCAAAAATCTTTACTAATGCCTAACCATTTTTCTACAAAATGATTTTTGTTCTTGCCCATTAGTTTCAAGGTAAACTTTTTTCTTTTACATTTGAGTTATAAAGTTGATAGTTCTGTGACCATCGTGTTACAGATTTAAGGAAAAAAAAGTATACACTGAATCTCGTTCGTACTACTTCCAAACCCCAATATTTTTTTTTATCAATTCAAGAGTTTCCAAACACGCACCTAACTCCACAAATGCAATTTACAATAACAAAATCAGATGAGTAGAAAATAGGAAAATCTTCATTAACTTATATTAAATCAATCTCAACCTATTCCTAAGACCATCTTTAGTGGCAAATTCCAAAAGTCCAAATTTTGGGGTTATAATTCAAATTCTAACTCCTCAAAAGGTGTTTTGACATTAGTAGTGAGTTCCAAAAGTCCAAATTTCCAGATTTGCGCTTTAACTCATAATCCAGTTTTGTGTACATTTTATCATTCTAATTACAAAAGGTATTCATTATTTTTATATAGGTACTAATAATTAATTAAGACAAACATTTCGATGAAGTTTTTTGAACTCCGACAATTTTTTTTTTGTATATATGACGTAAGCAATGACGAAAACAACATTATTGGTTCAGATAGTCATTGATTCATCACATGATTGTCAGAATGAGTTGTGCTATCAACTATTCAATCAACTTTAATCATAATGAATGGTGCCATCAACTATGCATTCAGCTTTAATCATACTGAATTGTGACATCAACTGTTTATACAGCTTTAATCATAATGAATTTTCATCAACTGTTCATTCAACTTTAAACATTGGTGCAGATGGAATCATTTTGGATTTCTATAAATGAATCAACAAAGTTAGTCTTGGAACTCATTCACCATTCAACCTTCTTTCCTAGAAAAAAACCCCTTAATTCTCCATTCTCCTCTAGCCACCCAAAACTATTTCGACTTAATGGATTCCCCTAATAGAGAAGATTATGAGATTGAAATAGAAGCTGATGAGAGGCAAAGAGAAGCTGATAATAGGAAATGGTAGTATGAGTGTCAAATTGAGCGTGATCGCATGGAGATATTCATTATTTATGCAAACCATCCTCACCAACATCAAGCAAGTGGATCTCGTGGCAGTTCATCAACATGAAAAACAGTGAGACATAACAAGGAAGACGGTCAGAGGCGCTTGATGCAAGACTACTTCACCTCAAATCCAACCTACAATGCCTGCCTTCACAAGGAGATATCGGATGCCCCCTGCCTTATTCAACCGAGTCATGAACGATGTTGTTAAATATGATGACTACTTAAAGCAAGGGACAGATGATGCAGGTCGTGACTCATTCTCCCCACATCAGAAGCTTACTGCTGTGTTTCGCATGCTTTCCTATGGATGCTCGGTAGACTCTTTGGATGACTCCTGTAGAATGGCTGAGAGCACCATATTGTTGTGTCTGAGGAAATTCTGCTTGGCTATCACAAACATTTACAGTGCTCAATACTTGCGTGCACCAACTGTAGATGATACTCGTCGCCTCCTTCATCATGCTGCACAACGTGAATGTTCGGGCATGATTGGTTATATCGACTGCATGCACTGGGAGTGGAAGAACTATCCAACTGGGTGGGCAGGCCAATTCACTGTGCACAAGAAGAAACCAAACCATTGTCCTCGAAGCTGTGGCATCATACGACACATGGATTTGGCATGCCTTCTTTGGAACGCCCGGATCGAACAACGACATCAACACTCTGGGAGTGTCCCCATTATTCGATCATGTAGTTCAAGGATTGGTTCCCAAGGTCATTTATGAGGTAAATGGTAAAATGTACGATCAATGTTATTACATGGCTGACAAAATTTATCATGAGTGGGCTACATTTCTGAAGACTATCAGCAATCCAAGTAACCAGAAAAAGAAGTTGTTTGCAAGGTGTCAAGAGGATTACCGGAAGGATGTTGAGAGGGCCTTTGGCATACTTCAATAAAGATGGGCCATTGTCAGGGGCCCTAGCCGTCTTTGGGATGTGAAAACACTTGGCAATATCATGTTAACTTGTATTATTATGCATAATATGATAGTGGAAGACCAACGGTTCGAGTATGGGGATGGGGAAGAGGTGAACATTGAGTATGCGAATGAGAGTAATCCAAATGTCACATGGGAGCCACCTGAACATAAAATTCCTACTCTCATGGAGTACATGGCTAGGCATAACATGATTCGTGATCGACATGGACATCACGCATTGAGGAACGATTTGATAGAAATTTGTGGACCATACATGGAGGACAGTAGTCGACAAGTGTGTTGAAATAAAGAAAGTGTTCTCCTAATGCATTTTCTATGTTATCTTGATGTATTTCCTATGTTTTCCTAATGTATTTTCTATATTTTCTTGATCTATTTCCTATGTTTTTCTAATGTATTTTCTATGTTGGCTTGATGTATTCCTATGTTATCCTAATGTATTTTCTATGTTATCTTAATGTATTTCCTTGTTATCTTGATGTATCTCCTCTTAATAAGACGGAAAAAAGGTACGTGCATTAGCAATTGAAGAAAAGCGTACATCAAACATAAATCTACTACATGAAAATTACAACGAAAAGCATACATTAAACATAAATCTACTACATGAAAATTACAACGAAAAGCGTACATCAAACATACCACAAAACTACATAAAGATTACATATCGAGATCATTTTGGTAAGAAGCTACAATGTTATCTTTTTTACTCTGATACCAAGCACGAGATTGAGGACTCATTTGAGAAAGATCCTTATTCATTACCATCATATCATGTGTGTTCTTCTCCCTTGCTTCTCTTTGAATTCCACGTTCCTCTCGAGCGAGTGCTAGCCTCGTGTGTGTGTTCGAATTATCCACCATATTGGCCATATTCTTCTCCCAACTTTCAGAGGAAGAATATGGAGTTCCTCTGTTCTTCTTCTTTTGCTTATCACGGCCTTCGGGACGGTTGATCACAAAAGGAGTAGCTTGAACGTCGGGGCTATCACTGTCGCCGGATGAGAAGCCTGATGAAAATCCATCCATTGGTGGAATGGGTAGCACGGGAGTAGTAAATTTCTGAAGAAACTTTGGAAAATGTTGACAAATCTCCCAACAATGCTGCAAATGGAAAGGCTTTCCGATATTTGCCTTGTAATATTTTTAGCTCGTTCAACCTAACCAATTTTAACAAAGTATTTTTAACTAATATGAACAAGCAAATCAAGTAAAAAATTAATTGCATAATAATCCTTAATTTAAATTGACTCACCACATCGTTGAGGTTTTCTCCACTCATTGGTGTCGCACTTGCTCTCTTCGATGCTGCATTCCGTGCACCACAAAACATGATTATGGTCTTCCATCGATTTTGCAGGCCCCCGTCAGGACGTGAAATTTCGGTGGTATTCTCGGCAAATACTACCCCAATTCGCCTCCACAACTCAGGCCCAGTTTGATAATTGCCGACAGAACCATCCTCCGAAATTTCAATCCATGCTTTGCACAAAACTCTATCTTCTTCCTCCTTCCAATTTGGTGGGCGATTGCTTTGAGACATAACCAGGCGTTGGGAGGAAGAGATTTTTTTTCTATGAGAAGAAGATGAGTACCACAATTGGAGAGAATTGGGAGAAAAAAATGGAAGAGATGAAGTAGAAGTGAATGAATTGGTAGTAGTTATAGAGAAATTTGGCAAAAACAACTAGCTGTTGGAGATGAAAGAGCCGTTGGAGGAGAGTATAGGCGCTGAAAAGTAAATTTGTTTTATTTATTTATTTTTCCAACGGGCAAAAAGTAGGGGCGCAACACATGGGGCGCTTCTGCCTCTCCTCACTCTGTGGGCCCGCGCAAGTTTGGACTTTTTGTCCGTTTCTGGGCCAAATTTGGCCCCAATTTTTGGATAAATTGGACCAAATGAAATTCTTGAACCTTACTAAAGTGTCACTAAAGCTAGTCTAAAGGGATTCGACCCTAAACAACATCTTCCCTCTATTGATCACCCTAGCAGTTAGTCTTTTTTTCTTTTCTTTTCATGTTAGTTTAGTTTAATTCACGTTCAAATCTTCCATCTTGTTGATTAAATAGTAGCTTGAAGCCAATAGAAGTAGTAGACTTGAAGGCCCCGTGGAATATGACCTTAGTCGTTAGTCACCACTCTACTACTTCACCAATGTAGGGTGTACTTGTCATAAATTAGAGTAATTAATATTGTTGACAAGCCTAGTTTTATAACATGAGTTGAGCTTCAATGCTATCAAGTTTTTGGCGCCATTGTCGAGAAGTATTTAGGTGATTGTGAAAGGTTTAGAGCTATTAGTTTAGCCTTGTGTTTGTATGAGTGTGGTATTTGTCATTGTGTTCTTGTGTAGTTACTTTGTGTTTCTCATTAGTGTAAGTTGCACCACTCTTCACCTCAAAGCATGGTTTGTATTTATTTGATCTTCGTCTTTTATGTTTTAGTGTGTTTGTAGATTTGAAACATGGAACCCTATGGCTTCCAAAAATATGAGAGTATCAACCATCTCCATATGGTGCTACCCTAGAGCTTATAGGAGAATTGAACACCAAGGTTACCGATTGGAAGAACAACCCAGATACGAGCACGAAACCGGTACCTGTAGTTATCAACGTCAAGCAGCTTTAAGAACGAGCAAGAAAAAGGATTTTTAAGGGTTTTGTTGGGATAGAATGGAATTGAAAGTGCAATCTCAACACAATATGAAAAAAGGCTCTAACAATAGAAAAGGATAGAAGCTCGTCTATAATCAAGGGGGAAACTTGATTGATAATTACGGTTTCTATAATTACTATTATTATTATGAGTGTTTTTATTATTAAGTGTTTGAGTCATATTAAGATAGTCTATTAGGTTTTCCGGTCTTTAGCTATAAATATGTAATTTGGGTCTTTTGTTCGGATAAGGAGAAATCTATAAAAGAATTATCTTCCCAAACCCTAAGCTCTCTCTATCTCCTAATTTCTCTTCTTCCCTAATCCAAGGCTTCAACCGATTCTTTATTCTGTTCTTCCTCTCCTAATCTCAATCCATAATTCTGTTCGTATAAATCCTAATCCCCAAATATCAAATCCGAAAGAGCCTTGTTTCTATAAGATAAGCAGAAAATTCTCAAGCCTAAAGCTCAAAGAATAGGAATAAATCAATAGGGTTCAAAAACTAACTAAAAATCGTGTTTACAACCCCTTTATATATTCCCGGGAAAATACAATAACCAAATACATAGAAAAGGAACGAAATTCTAAACTGAAAAGGTAACTTGAACTCGTCAGCGTCCCGATCCCCGTAAACCATCTTCAGATCACTGGTCGGGGAACTCAACCTTCATGACTGGGGGTTCTTTTGGACTAGATCTCCCATAATGAATAACCTCTCGATCATATTGTCATGGACGTTCCAATAAGATATGAGCAGCTTGCATTGGAGCAACATCACACCAAATTTCATTCGCATACTCATCAATCTGGAAACAAAAACCTTGGCCTTCTTGTTGACATTGATAGCTCCATAGTTGTTCAACCAATACAGATTGTAGGGTTGAGGATGTTTGATGGTGCTCAATCCCAACTTCTTGATTGCATTCAGATTAACTACATCGGTGTAACTACCACCATCGATAACCACCGATAACACTTTCTCGTCAACCAAGCAACGAGAGTGGAAAATATTATCCCTCTGCTTTGTCTTTGTATAAGCTTCAATAGATAAAGCTATACGATTTACTCCAAGAAGTTTACTTGATGGAGGTTTTCCAACCGTTATATGCTCATCAAGTTACCTTATGGAGGTTTTTCAGCCGTGAATGTGCTCATCAACATCATCATCAGAATCAGAGTCGATTCTCTTCCCCATGGGCTTCTCTTTATACTCCTTCTCGGAAAAGTATTCTCCATCTCGTAAGACTAGAGCCTTCTTGGGCACTAGTTTGCCTTGCGATCTCGTCCCAAGCACTTGAGGCATTAGATTCTTTTAGTGGATCATTAATTTCTTGTATGGACGATGGGGGGTCGTGTTCCTAGCAGCTGGCTTGTCACCTTCTTGCCTAGGTAATTCATATTAGCCTAAGGAATGCTCTCTGTAACATGTTTGGGCGAAGGTGGGTACCTTCTTCCCGACCTCACCTTCAACTGCCTCTCTACCTTCATAGCCAAATGCACCACATTCTCCAACTCCACGAATTGACGAGGCTCGATTTCTTGCTTGATCTTTCTATTGAGCCCATGTAGGAAACGAAGAAATCGTTGCTTACTTTTCCTCCCTCACATCTGCTCTCATCAAGAGCAGATCCTGCTCCTTGGAATATTCATCAACCGATCATGCTCTTTTTAAAATTCCTTGGAGGGAATCATGAAGCTCTCTATGATATAACGGAGGCACAAAACGATCACGCATCAAACTTCTGAATTCTTCCCAAGTAGAGACAACATGCTGCAGATTTCTTCTTCATCAAAGCTGACCTTGTTCCCACCGAACTGCTACATAATCTATAAACTCATAGGTAGCTACCAGAACTTTCTGATGCTCTAGGTAAAGATTTCATTGAAAGAATGAAATCATCTTCCTCTCCCATTCGAGGTAAGCCGAAGCACTACTGGATCCTTGAAATGACGGGATTGAGAGTTTAATCCCTCGAATCGGATCACCGCCATATATAGCCTCCTCGTTCTAGTGGTCTTCCACCATGATTATGGTAATCATCCTCAAAGTCATTAAACAGAGGTATGTACTGAGTGACTACCTGACAACGATGCCCCATTTTTTGACGCCTCTACATCTGCCAATCTAGGATCTCAGGAAAAGGTAAACTCGATATGCTCTTGTACCCTCTCAGTTCTCAACTCCAGTTTAAGTTGCTACAACCACTAGATTCTCTAGTGGTTTAGCCATTGGTTGCATCTCCAACCTGGTGATTAGGATATCTAGGCACTTATTAGTCTCAACCAACTGACCTTTGGTGACGTCATGCTGGGTCTCAAGCAAGGCTCCCATATGCGCGATAAGCATTGCATAGCTTCTGCAAGACTCTGTTCTCTCATGGCTTGTTCTTCGATTAAGGTTTCTTCTTCAGATAGCGATTCTTCCTCTTCTCTGTGTTCTACAATGGGGTCTTTGGACCTCGTACGAGAAGAAATAGGTCACCTCACCTGCGATCTCGCCTGATAGAAACCTTTCGTTTCTATTATTATAGTTACCATTATTAGGATTATTCTTATGGTTAGTAAAATTAGGTTTATTATTAGGTTTTCTATATATTTTCCTATAAATATGTATTTGAGTTATTCATTCAGATCAATAAGAAGAATAATAAGAAAAATCTTCCTAATCCCCAAATATCAAACCTGATAGGAACTTTGTTCCTATCATTTTGTATCAGAGCCTTGATGAGTACATCACGACTCACCGTTAAGGAACTGTTGGACCAGTTGGAGCGACACTAGAAGCCATCTGACTAGAGAAGACGACGGCGGTTGGCGGCTCGACGGGCGCTCTTGCAGCCGTTCGAACGAGTACGGGACCCAAGACACGACCAAATGATGCCATTTCTGCAGCGATGACGAGGCGGATGAGGAGATTCCGGTCAACGAGGGTTCCGGCGCGGAGGCGAGGTGACGGTTCTGGAAGGAATCACCAAGGAGGAGAATCTGGCTCAAATCCTCCTTGCCGCCGGCGGAACTACTTGATGCCTAAAAGGAAGACGGATCAAGGGATTCGCGCGGCCGTTCTGGGCATGCCAAGGACTACATATCCAGTGGGGGCGTTAGTCACCGAAATGACAAAGTAGGAGTTGGAGTCGGAGGCGAGTGGCGTGTAAATGGGCTTACCTTACCTCCATCGGATGGGCTGGTCACTATTGGAGGGATCGTTTCCAGACACAGAAGCGAAAGGAGAGCCGCCATCGATGAAGGAGGAAGACGGTGGTCTCATCTCTCCCGCACGCGAACCCTCGTATTCTCCGGGATGGCCAATACAGCGTCAATCCTCGTTGGTCTTGGATGTAGTGATGGCAATGGGGCAGGGCGGGACGGGTACCTCAATTCCCTTGCCCCGCCCCACGCTACTACTGGGCGGGGTGGGTCGACCCACTCTTACATGTTATTCGAAAAAAATACAGGTAAATTTTACTTTTTACGATAAAACGAAGGAAAAAACACTTTAAGAATGAAAATAGTGATAATAGAATGGGTAATTTAGTCTAACAAGTTGAAAGATCGACTCTAACTAGTTGAAGAAAAGGCAAAATAGGAGAAATATGTATAGATGCTTAAAGAAATTGAGATAAAATGAGTCTAGAATGAGGCAGGGCGGGTCGGGTCGAAAGTAGATAACCATGCTTCACCCCACGCTACTGCGGGTCGAGTAATACCCGCCCCATCGTGCGTCAGGTAGGGTAATACTCGCAGGTTGAGTTGAAATTGCCATCACTACTTGGATGTGGTAGTCCGAACTCACTGATGGAAAGGGCCAGGTTTTGGACCCGAGGAACTGAGGGTTAGCAAGCCAAATTAGAAAAATGATGTAAGTCGATCCGATCAATTGGGTGGGCTGATGAAGAGGGAGGCATGGGTTTCTCTTGGACCAATTATTGGACCTAAAATGGGCTTTCTCAAAAGGGATTTTTGGATGGTGTTAGGCCAAACCCAATTGTTGAGAAAAGCCGGCCAATTACGGACCACAAGATGGCTCATGAGAAGAAACTCGTCAGCCTAGAGCTGGGAACAAAATGGGTTGAGCAAGGGCGGTGCTCCGGGTCGATAGAATGGTACAATAGGTTTCATTGGAGAGATAGGCTACTTGGGTCTCGAATTAGGCCACGTTGATATGAGTTCAAAGAATTAGAAGACATGCTTATTGGATTAGAACAATGTCCAATCAAGGATGAGGTTGAACAAAAGGAAGGAATGATTGGATCCATGGGAATGAAATTTATATTTTTGGCTCATAATAAGATAATCAGAGCAAGGAGTCTTAGGTCGGAGATGGAGCATAATTGGAAGAAAAGGGAGCCCAAAAATTGTAGAAGCAACGATCGAATTGGGCAGGAAGGTTGGAAGAAATGGGTCAAGTCAGTCAATCTTGTGGGCAATGTTGGTCTCAAGGGGATGATAGAAACCTTATGTTTCTATTATTATTATTATTATTATTATTATTATTATTATTATTATTATTATTGTTGTTGTTGTTGTTGTTGTTACCATTATTAGGATTATTCTTATGGTTAGTAGTCTTTTAAAAGAATTAGGTTTATTATTAGGGTTCTAGCTATTTTCCCATAAATATGTATTTGGGTTAGTCATTCAAATCAATGAGAAGAAGAATAAGAAAAGTCTTCCAAATCGTAATCTCTCTATCCTCTCAATTCTTCTAAGGCCTAGATAATTCTCTATCTTTATCTTCTTCTTTTCCAAATCCCAATCTCGGTCTCTAATTCTGTTTGTATAAATCATAATCCTCAAATATCAAACTCGATAGAAACTTTGTTCCTATTATAACCACTGTATTGAACTGTGACTCTGATACCACCTGATACGAGCACAGAACCGGTACCAGTAGCTATCAACGTCACGTAGTTTCAAGAATGAGCAAGAAATATTATTTTTAGTGTTTTTGTTGTGATATGATGGAATTGAAAGTGAAATCTCAACACAAAATGGGAGAAGGCTCTAACAATATAAAAGGACAAAAGTATTTCCACAATTAAGGGGAAAACTTGATTGATACAAAGCAAAAAATTCTCAAGTCTAAAACTCAAAGAACATGAGTAAATCAATAGAGTTCAAAAACTAATTAAAACTCGTGTTTACAACCCCTTCATATAGTGTTGGGCAAATAAAATAACCAAACACACAGAAAAGGAACGAAATCCTAAACCGAAAAGGTAACTTGAACTCGTTAGGTCCCGATCCAAAATCAGCCATCTTTGGATCGCCGGTGGGGGAACTCAACGCTCATGGCCGGGGGGTCTTCTGGACTAGATCCCCGGTTGACGTCCGTGATCCCCGATCGGGGATTTGCTTGCCCGTGGCCGGGGATTTGTCCTTCTTTGCATGGTTGTCATGCCAGTGGTATGCCGACCGGTTGAACCAGGTTCAACCGGTGCCGGTGATGAAATCGGCTGGAATACTACCAGCATAACACTCTGATCAAAACCGCTCAAAACCCAAAATGCCGGTGGTTCAACCGTGATAGAAAATGTCGGGCTCATAAGCAATACGTCGTCGTTCTGTCGAAATGGATTAGGCTGCACTTAGGGAATTTGTAGGAAAGCTCCCATCCTCGATCCCTAGTCTTCTTCGCCTCACCACAAGGTCCTACTCGAGCACCTCTTCCTCCCGACACGTCTTCCTCTGGCGATGCCTTGATTCGCCACTGCCAAAATCTCTGACGAAGCTCCCAATTCCAGGTCATCTTCCTCCGGCGACGCCACTGCATCTTCCTCCCTCTGCAATCTGTTTGTAGATAATCTCTGTTGAGGGTAGCCAAAAATAGATGGAAATTGGGAGGGTTTGGTTGGGCATGGCGTTCTATGTAAAAAGGTAAAGGAGGAAGGGTTGATGGGTGGTGCATCTGCGAGCCTAGTGCTGGGCGATGGCGGATAGGAGATATATATTAGGGTTTATATTTTTTATGAATGTTTTATTATTTTTTATACATATTTTTTAAACCGGCATAAACTGGTATGTATACTGGTTATACCACGGTTGAACCATTTCACTTGTGAAACCGGCGCACCGGCATAAACCGGTTTTATAACCTTGCCTTCTTGCTTCCATGAGATGATGTTGTCTTCAAGCTTCGTCGGGGGTGGCTTGGGACTAGTCTTGTGGCTCGCACTGAATCCTCTCTCTATGCTCACCAAAAATATCCCCATGGTCACCAAGTTTCCTCACTGACTTATCAAGAACGTCCTTCACAACCTAAGAAAAAATTGGAGTTGGAGATTTGGATGGAGATTTTCAAGAAGATGAGCAAGAACCTAGTGGAAGTGGGGATGGGAAGAAGAAAGGGAGGATTTGAGATGATTTCGAGAAAGTGAAAAGGGAGGCCATTCGGAAAGGAGCTAGAAAAAGTTCCAAATATGAGTTTGATAAGTACCTTGAGGAGGAGGATGAGGAGGTTACACGAGCAGTGGTGAGTTAATAAGAAGATGAGTACAAGTGTGACATCTTGAGATGGTGGTCACGAAGTGTGATGAAATATCCTATTATTTCTAAGATGGCTAGGGATATTCTCGTTGTTCCTGTTTCCGTTGTTGCTTTTGAGTCTTGCTGTGAAGATTGAATAAGATCTTCTGACTCCGAGTTGGTGGTTGGTGGTTGATGGAGAAGATTGAATAAGATCTTCTGCTACCCACAACCTGCACCGCAGTGGTTAGTGGGTAACCACTACCCACTGTGGGTTTGTGCGGGTTAGGTGTGGTGATTTGCAAAAATCCATCTTTGCAAGCATAGAGTTCTAGTCGCCACTAACGTATTTGTTGTTCGTAACTAGACTATAGTGATATACACTTGTGTTGTTCGCGGAGATACAATTTTGTACATCGATCTTACTCAACGTGAAGATTTTGTCTTTTTGAGTTTGGTATTCAACTTTTGTGTCAGAGAGTTGTGATTTCATATTTCCCCGACTAGCGGTGAAATATGACAATTAAATATGATCTTGTATTTTTTTCACACAAAAGCAAAAACATACTGATAAAAGTTACAAAAGGTGTTCACTTTTAATAAATTGATTATTCTCCACTCTATCGAAAGGTGTGTCTTTTTTATTTGGTGGCTACTTTAATTTTTATCCTCACACTTTTCACATATTATTATTTTATAAAGTTAATTCACTAAATAAAATTAATTAGTGTGGTTATTGTGGATTTTGTGGGTTAACCGCGGTGGGTTGTGGATAACCACTAACCACAAAAATCGTTATTTTACTACCCACACCCAACCCACTACCCACAACTTGTGGGTATGGTTACCCACAATAGGTGCAGGTTAGTGCGATTTGCGGATTATCCACAACCCGCAGCCCAAACTTCCACCCCTACCTGCAGGACCTTGTGGAAGCTCACATTCTACCTATGTTGAGATCTCTAGTCATATAGGGTCACAAGCTAGGGAAGGTTATTTAAGTGTTGATTTTGATGAGAACGTTGAGACTTATGTGGATGTAGAGTATGATGAGGTGGAGTGATAATGGTAGTGGTGTTTATGATGAATAGACTTTGATTTGAGGCGATGATAATCTCATGTATGAATGTTAATGATTTTATGTTGAAAAATATTATTTTCTTCTATATGGTCTTTACCGATATTATATCTCACACGAAGAAGCTAACTTAGAAATTAAGGATATAGATCAAACTTAATTTCTTTGTCTCCTATAGTTGTATGAAGCATTAATGATTTTATGTTGAAAAATATTATTTTCTTCTATATGGTATTTACCGATATTATATATCACACGAAGAAGCTAACTTAGAAATTAAGGATATAGATCAAACTTAATTTCTTTGTCTCCTATAGTTGTATGAAGCATTAATGATTTTATGTTGAAAAATATTATTTTCTTCTATATGGTCTTTACCGATATTATATCTCACACGAAGAAGCTAACTTAGAAATATAGGATATAGATCAAACTTAATTTCTTTGTCTCCTATAGTTGTATGAAGCATTTCTATGTGAGTAAGATACATTAAAAAAATTTAAGTTTACCAAATCTGTCTATATCTATTATTTTCTTGTTGGCTTAATATCTTCCCCTTTATTTATATAAGCAAGCAGATTAGAGGTGAGAATCTCTCATATCAAGCTTAATTCCTTTCGCCATTTTAAAATAATTTATTTTATATATTTTATAACTACTGACATACTATTAAAATACTCATACATATTTTATCAGTACATGTACCCGTACCGTATATAACCGACTATAATTTTTATCAATTCATTCATCCACTAGATATGATATATATAATAATCGGTTTTCTCATTATTACTTGTAATTAGGGTTGTTAATAATCCGAGCCGAGTCGAACTTTACCATAGCTCGAGCTTAGCTCGTTTATGAAAATGAAAGATCGAGCTCGGCTCGCCAAATAAGCTCGCCGAGCCCAAAATCGAGTTCAACACATAAAATTTTCATTATAGCTCTGAGCACAAAATTACATTCAAACCTGTAGCAAAGTCTAGAAAAACAAAACACGAGTTAATGCACAATGTAGCCCCTGAACTATCACTTTTTCCTATTCAAGCACTCTAACAATTTATTTTCCTATCTAGGTTCCTTAAATATTTTATTTTTCCTAATCCAGCCCTGCCGTTACTTTTCTAACCGTTTGACGTTAATAGAAATAGAAAAAGATGAAATTGTCCTTAATAAATTTAAAGAGAAAATAATTAAAAAAAACAAAGCCCCACGTTTTACAACCCGGCCCCCACTGCTATATACTCATTTCCTATCATAAGTTGACGATATTATGTTTATTCTCAATTATGGTTATTTATTCTCAATTTTTAATTAATCATGGTTATGCTTTTTTTTTTTTTTTTTGATGAATCGGGTTGTTCTCATTCCATCAAAAAGGGTACTAGTAACATCCTTACTAGTTAGGAATAATAGAGTTAAGCACCTATACAAGTGAATCCAAGACTTGACTACCAAAAATCACAGAAATCTCCTCTCTAACAATCTTACACAAAACAGTTCTATCCCTGCATACTCCTGTGTAAACTCTGCTACATCTCTCTCGCCAAATCAGACTAACAAGACTCTGCCACAATGCTCTCCCTGCTTGAGCTTCAACAGACTTAGAACCAAACCTCTGCTTCACCCAACTGATCTCGCTGCTCAATGAGGACGAGCTAGCAGATCTACTCCCATACAGTTCAATCTTCAGGCTCCTGGATAACACACACTCAGCAAATAAATGATCAAGTGATTCTAATTGACAATTACAAAAGACACAGCCCAAATTCCCCGAGTAACCCCATTTAATCATCTTCTCCTTAGTTGAGATTGCTTGATTGAGAATAAGCCAAGCAATGAATCTGTTTCTAGGGATTGAAGTCCCCTGCCACAGAATCCTGTACCAATCAACCTCTTGTCTTCTAGGTCTCAGAGTGCTCCAGACTCGCTTTATAGAGTACCTTTCCATCCTTTCCTGGTCCCAAAAAACCTGCTGGCCCTGCTGGTGAAAGTGCCCCTGCACCTTGTACCTCACTTTCAATATTCTCTTCCAATTCCAGGATCCTGAAGCCCCACCATACTCCCACAATCCCTAACCTTTCAGTTTATATAAACTAATCCAAGCCACCCATAGAGATCCATGTTGCATTAGAAGGAGCCAGATATGTCTTGTGATACAAGCAATATTCCAGGTAGTAAGGTCTCTCAGACCTAAACCCCCCTCCTTCTTTGGGTAAGTCAGATTCTGCCACCCTATTGTTGCTCTGATCCTTCCATTCTGACCCACACCCCATAGAAAGTTGCTACAAATATGCTCTACCTCTTTAAGTACTGCTTTAGGAAGAAGAAAAACAGCCATCCAGTATTGATGGAGACTTTAAAGAACTGAACTAACCAATTCAACTCTGCCAGCATATGAGAGAAATTTAGTTTTCCAACTGCTAATCCGAGCTACAATCTTGTCAATGAGGGGTCTACATGCAGAAACTATGAGTTTCCCAGATGACAAAGGGACTCCCAGATATCTCACTGGGAATCTTCCCAGAGCAAAACCATATCTTTCAGCCCTAACCTTCTGTTCAGAGCCAGAAATACCCCCAAAAAACAGTTCACATTTGCTTGGATTAACTTTCAAACCAGAGAGCATCCTAAACCGAGTTAAGATCTCATTCAGTCTCTGAAATCCATAATTAGACCCATCCGAAAAAACTAGCAAGTCATCAGCAAAACAAAGGTGGGTCAAGCCAACCTTTTTGCACATTGGATGGAAAGGGAAGTGCCCCTTCTTAGCTTCTCTATCAATCAGACAAGTGAAAATTTCCATGGCTATAACAAAAAGATAAGGTGATAATGGACACCCCTGCCTCAGCCCTTTACTTGCTGGGAAATACCCAACTAACCCCCTATTTAGTCCCACACTAAGCATAGGGGTACCAACACACATTTGAATCCATCCAATGAACTGATCAGAAAATCCCATATGCTTTAAAACTTTAAAGATAAAATTCCAATCCACTGAATCAAACGCCTTCATTAAATCTATTTTCAGAGCACATCGAGGAGAGACATTCTTCCGAGCATACTTATGAACCAGTTCATGGGCCAATAAAATATTATCCCCTATTGATCTGCCTTGTATAAAAGCAGTCTGATTTAGACTAATTAAATGGGGGAGTTGAGTTCTAAGCTTATTAGCCACTATTTTTGCAACAATTTTATAGATTGTATTGCAACACGATATTGGCCTAAAGAAACGCATTTCATCAGGGTTCTGGATCTTAGGAATCAAGGCTAAGATGGTTGCATTTACTTCTCTAGGCATTCTACTTTCAAGGAAACAGGACTGAACAACAAAAGTTACCTCAGCTCCTATAACCGGCCAAGCATATTGAAAGAAAGCAGCTGAATATCCATCTGGTCCCGGGCTCTTGTCACCATTCATTCCAAACACCACTTCTTTGATCTCTTCTGAGGTTACAGGTGCACAAAGATCTACCTCTTCTGGAACTCTCCTCCTGACTAACTCAGCGTAGAACTCATCAGACTCCTCCTTTACCTCATCATCCTTCTGCCCCAACAACTTTTTATAGAACCTCTCCGCAATTTCCCCCATCTTATTTAGATCAGTAACCTTATTTCCCTCCTCATCTTTCAGCATTGAGATGGTGTTTCTTCTCTGTCTTGTTTTCAGGGACCTATGGAAGTATGGGGAGTTAGAATCTCCCTTTTTAAGCCATATCTCTCGAGACTTAAGCCTTAAAAATGATTCCTCAGCCTGAAGTAACATATGAAACTCCCTAGATATAACAGCTTCTTTTTCAAAAATTTCCCTGGTAGGATTAAGCAGGGCAGTACCCTGAATTTCCTCAAGTTCCAGTTCCTTCTTCTTCACCCTATCCCTTACCTCAGAAAACTCTTCCCTATTCAGCTGCCTCAATAATTTCTTCAGAATTCTAAGCTTTTTATACACTCTGATCATGGGAGTACCAGACACCCTAGATTCCCAGGCCTCCTTCAGTAAATGATCAAATCTAGGGTGAGTGATCCAGAACCTGAAAAACTTGAATGGCTTTGGCAATGACTTCTGCACTACTTCAGTCTCTACCAAACTTGGGCAGTGATCAGATATCCCAGACCTTTGGAAATGAACAGTACTACCTGATAATTTGTCTAACCACTCAAAGTTAACTAACACCCTGTCCAACTTCTTTGCAATAGGACGAGCATCCTGCTTATTAAGCCAGGTAAGCCAAGGCCCTGTGGCTTGGTGATCTTCCAGTTCCAGTTCCAGTTCCAAGATCCAACTGTCAAACTCCTTCATATTAGTAGTCATATTCGTGTCAGTGGAAGTTTCTGAAGGATTTCTGATGACATTGAAGTCGCCAGAGATCATCCATGGCATCCCCACGACTTGAATTCTTCTCAAATCCTCAAACAACAACCGTCTATCTCTTTCCTCATTAGATGCATAAACAAAAGTGGCAAAGTAAGGTATAGCAGAGTTTACCAGAACATGTATGAACTGATCAGAATTGTGCAAGACCCTCAGTGGGATCTCCTTCTTCCAAGTCAACCAAATCTTTCCTAAATTATCAGAATTGTAAATGATCTTACTCTCCCAATCCTTAAACCTCTTACTAAAAAACTTGGACTCCTCTTTCTTCCTTATTCTCAGCTCTAATATTGCTACTATACTGATATCATACTTATTTATTTTCCTATATATATCTAAGTATTTACTATCCGCTACAAACCCCCTAGTGTTCCAGGTAAGTAGTTTCATGATTTACGTTTCTTCCCCTTTCCACCTTTACCCCCTTTCCTCACCACCTGAAACTCAGCCTGAGGTTCATCAATCCATATCTGTTTTCCCTTCCTCACCCCAGCTTGCTGCCCTTCTTGAGATAATATGCCAGAGATCCCTTCTGAGCCATTTGCGTCTCTGAGCCTCCATCTTGAAGGGGAGACTCAATCTGCCTTGTTACTTGGACAGGGGGCCCTGAACTCCCCTCACTCGGCGACCCTCTAACAACAGCTGCAAAGCTCAATGAGGGACTCACTATAGATGAATTTGGAGAGCCCTTATCAACCAAAACTTGCGGAGAGTCCATAACCTGTGCCTGAGTCTCTGCATTTCCAACATCTGACCCAACAACCAACTGAATTACAGCGTCTGCTCCTGTTATCTCCTCATCAGCCAATGCATCACAGAATATCCCATCAACCACCCCATCCTTTGCCTCTTTGCCAGCTGCCATCAAACCCATCAGTGGTTTCCAAACCCTCTCAGGCCCCAAAGCTTCACCTCCACAACAGTGACCAAACACCCCACACTTAGCACATACTTTAGGCAAGTTACTATACTCAATTCCCACCTCAAAACATGGATCATCATCCGGGTAGAACTTGACACTAGAAGGGAACTCAAGATCTGCTTTCAACTCAATACAGGCACGAGAGAAACCTAATTGGCCACCCACTCTGGTCTTCTGATCCATCCAAAGCGGCTTCCCCAAAGTACTAGTCACCCACTCCAGACCTTCCTGCGCCACATACTCCAACGGCAAACCCCAGATTTTCACCCAGATGGGAAGAGTCTCCACCCGAGGGATAATAGGCTGGATACCGGAATGCCACTTCCTGAAGAAGATGGGGTTCCCCCGATGGTGCCAAGGACCCGAGCGGAAAACCCAGTCACAGGATGCCGCCGATGGGAATTGAAAAACAATGAGCTTAGTACCAAATCGGGAAACCCTCACCAAACCGTCTCTCCCCCACAACATGTTCGCCCATGTCTGAAGAGCTGGAATCTCCGGTCGACTTCCCACAAACTGACCAATCAACGAGTTCTTCCACTTCTCCGCACCCTTCTCTTCGACCTCCTTCGGGATTCTGAATCCATCCTTCACCTTCTCTGGTGGATGATAATGGAGTCTATTCTCAGGGGATACCTCGAATAGCTGAGCCCAAGTGACACCCTCACCAGTCGGCGACGAGGCCGCCATCAAGGTTCGAAAAACGAAAACCCTAGATCGCCGGAGAAAGAGAGAGAAAAGAAGAGAGAGAAATTCCCTTTTATGGTTATGCTTTTTCCCGTTGATGATGGTTATGCTTTTTTACACTATGTATCAACTAGTGTAAAAGCATAACCAGATCGGACAAACTTCCCCCTAACATGGTACACAAGCGTTATCCTCATAATCTCTATCCAAGAAACCTGCAATTGTTAATATTAAATTATTAATTTGATCAAGCCTTATATAACAATAATAATAAACTATTCACATGGAGACAACTCACAGAGAAAACAAAAGACCAAGGTGTACAGAGAGCAACATAAAGATTGGAAGGCATGATTCATGGGTAACGGAAGAAACAAATAAAAACAGGACGAACCAGAGAGAGTAGCTAGGGAAGACCACCACGTTCCGAAGTCCAATGTCGGAGATGAAAATTCAACCGGCGCCGTCAATGGAAATTCAGCCAAGAAGACGAAGCGCTGAGCGCAGGGATCGAGAGTTCTCTATTTGCGTAGGAAAAGAGTAACGGCGGGGTTGTGTTAGGTTAAACGTGGGGTTTTTTTTATCTTTGGTATTTTTTTTCTCTTCAAAATTTATTAGGGCAATTTTGTCCTTTTGATTTGTATTAACGTCATATTGACAGAAAAATTGACGGCTGAGCTGGATTAGGAAAAATAAAATACTTAAGGAACCTAGATAGGAAAATAAATTGTTAGAGGGCTTGAATAGGAAAAAGTGATAGTTCAGGGGCTACATTGTGCATTAACTCAACAAAACACAATATGTATCCCAATTTCAATATATAAAGCCCATAAATTCCAATTCTTTCTTTTGCCAAACCGTTAAATGAGCTTGTTCGCGAGCAATCGAGATGAACATGGTATGGCTCGAGTTCTGCTCGTTTAGTTAACGAGCTTGTTAGCGAGCCAGCTCGATTAAGATGATTTGAGTCTCGAACAAATTTTTCTCAAATCTGACGCCGAGCCGTTCATGAGAGGATAGGTGATTAAAAGCCCTACTTGTAATAGGTAACACACAGTGAGAAGCCGATGGCATGTATTAATCCATGGGACCATGCCCCAACCCCCAACATTAACATGACAGTGACTGGCAACAAAGTGAAGCAATTGATTTTTGGGTTGGGGATTCTTTTGAGTTGGGAGGGGAAGCGGTCGGAAAGTATTATTAAAGAGCTATAGTATAGACGTTGAAACGATGAGGATAGCGGAGCGGATGAGAATGGTCGTTTGGATGAGGAATTGTAACATATCAATTTGACACAATTGTTTCGTTTTGAGACAATTGTATCAAATTGCCTCGTTTGTCAGCAAGTTCTTATCGGGTTCGGGTTCGGTTTTAGTGATTTTCGGATTTTCAGGTTTTTTCGGGTTTTGGTTTGGGTAACCGAACCCGACCCGAACTGACACCCCTACAAGTAGCCCTGGAAATTTTGGAGCCCCCCACAATCACATTGCGGCAATAACTGCAGTTGCAATTTTGGAGCGCCCCACAATGTCATTGCCCTCAGACAAGCGTGCCAAAATCTCCCAACTAGTCAAAAGAAGAGATGAGCTCAGCACCTTGCAAAGGCACTAAAAGGAAAAACAGCACAAAAGACGGTTGAGAATTCAAAACACAAGCATATTTATGCACAGGTCACCAGGGTGGCAGTTTGTTTCTTCTCCTTTTGCCCAGTCCCACAAGAAACCACACAAAAACGCACACAGGCCGTGACATTAGTTCCATCAATGGAGGATGACGGGAAGGTAATAGGAGAATCCTCACTCTTAAACACTCGAGGACAAGCCAAGTCTGGGAAAGTTAAACAACCATAGTATCCACATGGAAACATCCAGAGTGTCAAATACTAGGAAGGAAGAAAGGATAGAAACTGGTACTTGGAACAACAAAACTTACCACTATAGAGAGAATCCGATGCAACGATTTCACATGGCTGAGCAATCCAGCTCCTTCAATAAACACCCATCTCTGCCCATCCACAAAATTATAGGAATCTCGTGTTAATGAGTAGTCGAACAATGAATGAAACCAGAACTCATACAAGGGAAAGAAATTAAGGACCTATATAGCTGGTGTGAGTAAAGGCCGTGACACGAGAGGAATCAAAATCATGTGAAAAAGCACTGAAATCCTCCACCGTGTCAAAGATTTCACAACCACCATCTTCGCCAACCAATCTAAACTTGCAAACCTTGAACTGGCTCCTCAGTTCGTACGTAGTAAGTCCCCACCAGAGAAAAAGACAGTAGACATCACCATCTCCAAAAGGAACCACCCTTGCGTCCCCAAATTTACAATCAGCCGGTACAAGACGAAGAGCATAATCAGAAAGATGACGCATATCCCTAGTCTTGTGTTGCTCCTGCTGCAGCAGCAGATGATCATAACTCGCCCAAGGATTCGACACGTACTTAACACGGATGACTTGGAAGGGGCGATGATCCGGCATGCTCACCATAAACAACCGACCATTGTGAACAAGATTCGAACAGTGCGCCTCAGGAAGCCGATCCCATGGGTACATCATCAGCGTCAGGTTGGGCCTCATAGGTGAGATGTCATCATGATCAGCATGCTCAGTCATGATGCGACGCCACTTTAGCTCTTCCATGTCAAGAGCAAACACAGAGGAGCCAACAAAAGTGTGCATATAAACAATCAATTCCCTCCCTACAACTACATGACCCAGGTAATCTGGAAGCCCATCGTACCGTAGGATCAAATTGGGATCCCACATATCCAATGGCAGATCAACGATTTGCGTGGACATATCCTTGAGGTCCAAAACCTCACAAGGAGCATAGAGGTCGCTGGACGACAAGGGGTCATAAAGCCTCGACAAGATGAAAATCTTGTCATTGTAAGGAACGTGGATCGGCTCGACCTTGGGTCCCTTCAGCAGAGCTGGGTATTGCTGAAACTTGAGTGGTTGTTGTTGGATGTCGGGGTCCGTTCCAAGATCGCAGACGAATACATCTAGCGGATATTTCCAGTACAAGAAGCCATCATCATCACGATCGTCATAGCCAGAAGGAGAGAAATTTATCTCACGACCACCAAAAGCATATAATTTCGAATCCACGACTGCGAGACCCATAGTCGAGAATTTCCCGCGAAAATCGCAGTTGGGGGCGACGACGGTAACGGTGGCGGTGCGGATTCCCGGGTTGGTGTCGTTGTTGTCATTGGAGGCCGCCGTCTTGTTGTTTCGACCCATCAGAGCGACGGTCACCTTCTTTTTGGAACCAGAAACGATTCCACTATCCCACCACCTCCGCCGCGGCTTCTTGCGCGCCGGCGATGCTACCGCCGAGTCCGAGGACATTGTTTGGCTTTACCCTAACCTCACCAAAGAATCAACAACGAGGGTAAATTCGTTTGCGTTTACTCCGTCTTGCTTTCTACCGATTGAAGGCGACCAGAAAAATAAAAGGGAAGTGAAATAGACGATCTCGTCGGCTCCCACGAATGAAAGAGGATAGAGGGGAGCGGAGTAGGGGAGGGCAGAGAGGGGAAGAACTTATTGACTGGGCGCGTTAGGGTTTCGTTGCGGCCTTCCGAAGCTATGAGAATGCCTCTGTGCCTTTTTATTCTTTGTATTATTATTATTTTTTTCAAAATACTTTGAGGATTGTGATGATAATAGTTATTTTTGAGAAATACACAAAATAGTCAATTCCGTCTAATTTTTTGACGAGGTCATCTAACAAATTGTCTAGACTAACAAAAATACTGATTTGGCGTTATTTTTTAATGAGAATCCACGTAGATTAAAGAAAAAAATTTAAAATAAATAAAAATAAATTCTTAAAAAAATGCTCATTTGACCATCCGTCCTTTTCTTCATCTTTTTTACCTCTCTTTCCAAAACGACCCAAGTCTTATCTCTTTCCTCATCCTACATCCACTCCATTGTTGTCGACCAAGCTCTGAAACTCCCCATGCATTCCTCCTATGTCCACGACAACATACTTACACGAAGGCATCGTCAACCCGGATCGAAGCGAGCTTTCGTCCCTTCCAACAATCGAAGCAGATTTCTCAGTGTTTCTCTTTCAGGGTATGGTAAGAAAGTAAGCTCTCCTCTTGTCTCTCCACCACTGCTCTCAAAGATGCTATGTAAGCTTCATAGCCTCCATACTGCTGTGGTGGTGGTTGGTGGATGGCCAGCTCCATAGCCATACTGCTCATGTTATCCTCTCTAAGTTTATTGTTGGTTGATGACACTTTATTTATAGTGTTTGTCACTCCCATTTTGGTACATTTTCCCTTCTATCAATACAACTTTGGTTATTTCAATGGTCTTTTTTGTCTAAATCATAATTATTTGATCAATGAGCTTTTAATAGACCTGAGATGTATTCTTGCACTATTTGATGCCTTCTTGGTATATTTATGATGGTTTTGAAGGTACAAAGCAACCTAAAGGACGACGGGATCAAGAATTGAAGAAATCTAGTGGACCAAATGAGCTAGAAAGAGAAGATTAAGAAGATTTCACGAGAAAGAAGAGGCCCAATGACAGGGGAAGTCAACTACAAGTTGCTACATTATCACAAGAGGAACCCATAGGAAGAAGACTCGGCTCATTTGGACAAGATAATGAGAGACGACCAAGCACTGATTTCATCTCATGCCTGTGTTTATCTATGAGATTTTTTATGTCTATTGCTTTGTATGAATGCTTCTTGTATTCGATGCTTGTGATGGTCATTGATGTTTCTATAGTATGAATGCTCTTGTATCATTGATGCTTATGATTCTATTGTATGTTACTCTATGCATTGTGCATAGTATTGCCTAGGTTGTCAAGAAATTACCATATAGGTGATAGACCGATAATTATACATGTTTCCACCCCTATTCTAAAGCTGTTTGTGATGAGGAATCTCGTGTTTTTAAGCCGATTTCACGCTAGGTTGTGTGTTTATGTCATATTTCAGGTCCCGGCGTTGGAATCGAGGCGGAGAAACGAGTTCTGGGTCGAAAGGAGCAAAGTTGGGACGAATAGGCTGAAGGAGGAAAATACCCGGTCAGGTGGCCAAATACCCGACCGGGTATTCACCACTTTTGGGCGCCCGAGAAGCAGAGAGGGGCCCGGGCACAGCAGCAAAATCCCCGGTCGGGGATTATGGCGATTGACCGGGGATTCTTCCCTTAAGCGAAACGGTGCGCTGCAGAGATACCCGGTCGAAACCCAAAATACCCGACCGGGTATTTCGACCGGGTATCGCGACCAGGCAGCTGATTTAAGGAAGAAGAAGGCCAACATTGAAGGGGTCCGAGTTTTTGAGAGAGAAATCGATTCCTAGAGAGAGAAAGCGACGAACCAGAGTTCCCAAGCGCCATAGATCGATCTTCAACACCATTGGAGCCCGGTTTGAGCTTGGAGAAGTGCGATTAAACGTCCAGGAGCAGGAATCCAACTTCACAGTATGATTTCCGCGTCTGAATCTGCTTTTGCTTCTTTCTCTATGGAGTAGTTTCCCCATTCATCTGGGTATGGAGAACCCTAGATTTGTATGCTAGGTATGATTGTATGAACCCAAGTACAGAGTTTGTGAATTGATTATATTCGATTGAGGTTTGAATGATTGAATGACTTGAATCCTGATCAAATTCCTGTTGTTTCTGCTTTAACCTAGAATGAGAATATCTGCCTAGGTTGATAGAGTACCCTTAATCGAAGGTGGCGAATTGGTGACTTTAGTCGAGGAGCCAATTCGCTATTCTGTACCGAAGTCAATTCGATAGTGGAGGTTTGGTTCATTAGGGCCTCAATCTGTTTACTCCGGTGGAGGTTAGTCGCCCGCTAGAGACTCAGATTGGGAGGGTCTGGAGACCTTTAGTCGAGACTTCAGGCTAATTGAGAACCTTCCGCAGTATAACTTTCATGAAAACTGAACTTGGTAAATTGCAATCTGACTTAACTGCAGTCTAGGGGGAACCATACCCGGGTGACCTCTCTTGACTTGACAACAAACCGTTTACTTGCTTGTGTGTTCTGTTTGCTTGAGTTGCACTAAAAGTTCACCGCTAAATAACAAGAATTCACCGAGTAGTCATCACATCTAGGACCCGGGTTGACATTAAAACCCGACCCGCTATACTACGCTTTAGGAAGTGGTTATACTTGGCCATTTTCTAGGGTGACAGTAGGAGTGAGTCAAGTTTTTGGCGCCGTTGCCGGGGACGGCTAGGTTGTTGAAGAAAAGTGATTTCTGTTACTTTAGCATTTTCATTTTCGCATTGAGTTTTTGTTTTTTCCCACTTGTGCCTTCACGGGTTTGCATTGCTTGATTGTGTGCAGATAGTGCATGACCCGTAGCCAGTCGGGAGGTTTACTGCCGTTGAATCCTGAGATTGAGCGCACCTGCAAACAACTTCGGAGACAACAGCAAGCTAGACTGGCTACGGTGGAGCGCCGAGACGACCAATTGACCAGCGACTCCGAGCACGAGATGGAAGGCAATCAGAACCCGCCTCCTCAGAACCAGATCCTGGGGAACGACCCAAACCCCCAGGGAGCTGGCCATCATCATCCACTACCACCGGGTCCCACCTTGGAGTACTACTATACTCCACGGATTGCTGACATCCGCCCGGTCATCCTCTATCCGCCCATTCCTGCAAACAACTTCGAGATCAAGCCATGCTGGATTCAGCTCATCACATCATCTATCTAGTTCCATGGTTTGAAGGATGAGGAAGCCCGGGCACACCTTTCCCGTTTTCTGCAGCTGACGAACGGGTTCAAGCTGAATGGTGTTCCGGATGATGCAATCCGCCTTCACCTTTTCCCCCATTCTCTGGCGGGGAATGCTAAGAGGTGGTTGGAGACCCAGCCCCCACTGTCCATCACTTCTTGGGACGATCTGGCGGATAAGTTCGTGCACAGATATTATCCGGCATCGAAGACTACTGAGATTCAGCGGGAGATCACTCACTTCCGCCAAGAGCCAGATGAGTCCCTTCGCGATGCATGGGAGCGGTACATGGGATACTTCTGGCAGTGTCCCCATCATGGCTTCAGCGATGCTTTCACAGTGGGGAACTTCTACAGTGCCCTCACCCCAGACAGCCAGAGGGTGATCGAGTCTCTATGCCCAGGAGGGGATATCCTTACTAAGACTCCACCCGAGCTGAACCAGATGATCAGTACTTTGGCTGCCCGCGATCATTCCTGGGGGCAGAACAACAGAGGTAGGAATTCCCGGGACCGAGGTGTGCATGCTATGGAGGCCAGATCCGGGTTAGAGCAGCAGGTGGCTGAGTTGGTGCAGACATTGAAGCAGCCTAACAGTCTCCTTCCGGGCCGAGGTGTAGCTACGCCTCCAGTAGCTCAGTGTCGATGGTGTGAGAGCCCAAATCACCTGGTGGAGGATTGTCAATCTATGAGGGAGTCCTCCACTCCCCAAGAGCAGGTGGCCTTCATCGCCAATGCTCGGCGCCTCGACCCATACAGCAACACCTACAATGAAGGATGGCGCCAGCATCCCAACTTCGCCTGGAGCAGCAACACCAACAAACCACCTGGTTTCCCAGCACCAGCAGGTGGTTTTCAGCAGAGGCAGCCCTTCCAGGATAGGCAGGGGCCACCACCACAGCAGCAGCCCTACCAGCCTAGGCAAGAGCAGCCATTCCAACAGCCTCAGCGTCAGTATGCCGAGCCAGCAGCAGCGCCAGCTCCCGATAATCAGATGACCGAGCTGAAGAACATTTTGGCAGCATTCATGACCACCAGCCAGGCAAGTATCACGAGGATGGATCAGACCATAGCTTCACTGGAGGCAGGCCAGAGAACCTTGGAGGCAGGACAGAGGAACCAGGGTGCCATTCTGCAAGATTTGCAGAACCAGGTTGGCGCCATAGCTCGCCAGATTACTACTCGGGCCCTGGGGACTCTACCTGCCACCACCATCCCTAATCCACGGGACCCGCATGAGACCGCACATGCCATTTTCACCCTAAGTGGCAGGCCTACATCAGCTAATCCTGCCCCGACCAGGCAGGAGGAACCACTACCTGCTTCAGCACTTCCAGCCGGTGATGCAGAAGTGCGGGTGGAGAAGGAAGCCCCTGCTCCCAAGCCACAACCAGTGGTTAAGGAGCATGTGCCCCAGCTTCCCTTCCCCACTCGCCTACACAAAGACAAGCTGGAGACTGAGTTTGCCAAGTTTATGGCAATGTTGAAGCAGCTCAACATCAGCGTACCATTTGTGGAGGCACTGTCGAAGATGCCCAAGTACGCAAAGTTCATGAAAGATCTCTGCACCAACAAGAAGAAACTTGGGGATCTCTCGACAGTGCTGCTGAGCGAGGAATGTTCTGCCATCCTGCAGAACAAGCTGCCCGAAAAGCGCAAGGATCCAGGGAGTTTTACTATCCCTCTTACTATTGGCAGCATGCATGTAGGAAAGTCCTTGACGGACCTAGGCGCTAGCATTAATGTCATGCCCTATAAACTGTTCAAAAAGCTAGACCTAGGTGAACTTAGCCCTACTAGGATGAGCATTCAGCTAGCTGACCGTTCCGTTGTGCATCCTAGGGGTATCGTAGAAGATCTGCTTGTTAATGTGGGTGCATTCACATATCCTGTTGATTTTGTTATTCTGGATATAAATGATGATGTGGATGTGCCTTTGATTTTGGGTAGACCATTTCTTGCCACCGCCAAGGCATTGATTGATGTGCATGATGGTAAACTGATTCTGCGTGCTGGAACTGAACAGGCTATTTTTCCTGTGACTGAGTTTGATCATTGTGCTATGATTTCTGTATCGCCTGTGCATGCTATTTCTGATCAGGTACACGAGCCTGTCGTGTACCCTTCTGCACCTCTCATTTTGCAGGACCCGCCTATCATTCCTTCGCCGCCACTCCATCCAGTCTCGCCTCCGAACAAAAAGCTCAAGGAGGAGTGGCGACCGAAGCCGCAGGTGGCTAAGCCGGCACGGAAGAAGAGTGGAGACCACTATGAGCTGGTCCCACCCCCTGCACCACGACCACCCTGGCCATCCGAGTACTCACTCGCCTGCATCTTGCCGGATGGCCAGGTCGAGCTGACCAATGCTGGTGGTTGCAACCGTCGGGTGCACGGTCACCACCTGAAGCTGTACCTCAAGAGCGATGTGGATCCGCTCTTGGAGGCACCTGTTCCTGCACCTCCCTGAGTATCCACCATGGGCGTCCAACTGAAAGACGGTAAAGAAGCGCTTGTGGGGAGGCAACCCCGCCATGGTTTTCATTTATTTGTTTTGTTTCGAGTCGGATTGCAATTTGGTTTGTTTGCTTTTGTTTTGGATGATGTCTTATTGGGCTGACATCGGACCTAACATATTCTGGTTGAGCTCTTCTGTTCCCCTTGAGCTGTGCTGTGTTCCCGACTGGTCCATTTCCAGTCTCCTGCAGTCCGTGCATACCGGTAACATCGTTCCCCTTACCTTCCCTCTTCTCCATTGAGGGCAATGTCGATCTTAAGTGTGGGGGGGATGTTTATCTTTTGACTGCATTAGATCTGTTTGTGTGTGCTTGGAGCCTAGTCCACTGT
Source organism: Linum tenue (assembly GCA_946122785.1). Lineage (NCBI taxonomy): Eukaryota > Viridiplantae > Streptophyta > Magnoliopsida > Malpighiales > Linaceae > Linum > Linum tenue. The sequence continues at coordinate 63,625,073 of CAMGYJ010000006.1, read as the reverse complement.
CCAAATTTTTAAATTTGAGGGCTCCAAGTACGTGTTCCTTGCAATTTCCTACTCAGTATGCTTTGAATTGACAGTCTCTGTAGTGATTTGCAACCTAGGGAGGTAGTGTAGCACTATGGAGGATGTTGATGCATTTAAGAAGTCTCATTTCTTCTTCATATTGTGTTGGTTGATTGAGTGAATTAGTGATCTTAGGACCCTTGAATTGTGTGGTGTTGTGGACTCTCTGCCTGTCATGGACTCTTGTATCATGTTCTGAATGTAACAGGTGCTCGAAATGTGCTTTAAAATAACGTCTCCCGTGCGAATAGGGCGGAAGTGTGTAAGGGGAGACGGGAATCCGTTCCCAATTTCCACCTACTACCTCCAGCCCCCTTACATGTCTTTCCCCCGCACGAGGCTCGAGACACCCGCTCCTGGCATGGTCGGTAAGAGCCGGGCTCCCGCAAAACCTTTGCTAGGTGGGAGCCCCCGTTTTCTGCAGAAACAGGTTGGAACCGAAAAAAAAGAGAGAGAAAAACAGAAAAACAAGCGAAAAGAATAAAGAAAAGGGTTCCAACCATGTTCACAAAGAAAATCGAGCACCTTGAGTTAATGTGAGTCCATGATCTTTTGTTTGTGAGAGTCTCTTCATCCACGATTCATTTGTCCTCTGTTCACTATTTGCCATGATGCCGATTCGAGACTAGCGTTCTCGCCGAAGAGGCTATGAGATGACTTGTGCGTCGGTTGACCTCGTAAGCTGCTAAATGATCTAGGACGTCCGCTACCTACGATCGAGGTTGTTTGTTGCTATAGAGGTCTGGAGAGCTGCATTGGTTTGAGTTAGGTTTGCTTGGGGACAAGCAAGCGGTTAAGTGTGGGGGAGTTTGATAGACCGATAATTATACATGTTTCCACCCCTATTCTGAAGCTGTTTGTGATGAGGAATCTCGTGTTTTTAAGCCGATTTCACGCTAGGTTGTGTGTTTATGTCATATTTCAGGTCCCGGCGTTGGAATCGAGGCGGAGAAACGAGTTCTGGGTCGAAAGGAGCAAAGTTGGGACGAATAGGCTGAAGGAGGAAAATACCCGGTCAGGTGGCCAAATACCCGACCGGGTATTCACCACTTTTGGGCGCCCGAGAAGCAGAGAGGGGCCCGGGCACTAGCAGCAAAATCCCCGGTCGGGGATTATGGCGATTGACCGGGGATTCTTCCCTTAAGCGAAACGGTGCGCTGCAGAGATACCCGGTCGAAACCCAAAATACCCGACCGGGTATTTCGACCGGGTATCGCGACCAGGCAGCTGATTTAAGGAAGAAGAAGGCCAACATTGAAGGGGTCCGAGTTTTTGAGAGAGAAATCGATTCCTAGAGAGAGAAAGCGACGAACCAGAGTTCCCAAGCGCCATAGATCGATCTTCAACACCATTGGAGCCCGTTTGAGCTTGGAGAAGTGCGATTAACGTCCAGGAGCAGGAATCCAACTTCACAGTATGATTTCCGCGTCTGAATCTGCTTTTGCTTCTTTCTCTATGGAGTAGTTTCCCCATTCATCTGGGTATGGAGAACCCTAGATTTGTATGCTAGGTCTGATTGTATGAACCCAAGTACAGAGTTTGTGAATTGATTATATTCGATTGAGGTTTGAATGATTGAATGACTTGAATCCTGATCAATTCCTGTTGTTTCTGCTTTAACCTAGAATGAGAATATCTGCCTAGGTTGATAGAGTACCCTTAATCGAAGGTGGCGAATTGGTGACTTTAGTCGAGGAGCCAATTCGCTATTCTGTACCGAAGTCAATTCGGTAGTGGAGGTTTGGTTCATTAGGGCCTCAATCTGTTTACTCCGGTGGAGGTTAGTCGCCCGCTAGAGACTCAGATTGGGAGGGTCTGGAGACCTTTAGTCGAGACTTCAGGCTAATTGAGAACCTTCCGCAGTATAACTTTCATGAAAACTGAACTTGGTAAATTGCAATCTGACTTAACTGCAGTCTAGGGGGAACCATATCCGGGTGACCTCTCTTGACTTGACAACAAAACCGTTTACTTGCTTGTGTTCTGTTTGCTTGAGTTGCACTAAAAGTTCACCGCTAAATAACAAGAATTCACCGAGTAGTCATCACATCTAGGACCCGGGTTGACATTAAAACCCGACCCGCTATACTACGCTTTAGGAAGTGGTTATACTTGGCCATTTTCTAGGGTGACAGTAGGAGTGAGTCAATAGGGATACCCCATTGATGCTACCCGAGTATGGGAGTCTTGAAAAACCATTTACGGTTCGAGTAGTATCAATTAATGTTTTATTGTTAGATCACCAATGCTATAAACTATAGTTATGGTTGTAGAAGCCGACAATTAACTATATGTTATCCTAACTTCCTTGTGCTTCATTAAATAGGTAATGACATGAAGGGAAAACACGCATTAGTTATTGCAAGAGGCGTATGCGCAGGTAGAGAGTGGCCTTTGAGGAAGTGATAGGGTGTTGATATGGATGAACCATCGGTGCATGATATGAATGAGCCCTAGTATGCATGAATAGTTCTCGAGTTCACTGCCTCTTACAGCAATGTACCTTTACTTTTAAGCATTGATAAATAAAAACCCCTTAAAAAATTTTACTCTTCTTGATTTGCTTGTTTAACTAATGAAAACCCCTAATGTCTTTATGTTACTTGTGTATGTCATGATGGTTGGTTTGAGTAGTTGTGCATTGGAAGACCTCGAGGAATACAACCCTAGGACATCCTAGGATTTATTAATTGTATTGCACGATCAATTTTTTGGCGCTATTGCCGGGGATTTTTGATAATTTATAAAAGCATCTAACCATTTTAGGTTTAGCGTTGAGTCTATTTTGTTTTGTAGGTTTTTTTGCATGAGTCCAAAAAGTACTATAAGAAAAACTAAAAACCTAAAGATCCTGGAAGAGATACTTTGAGAAGGGGGGTCATCGAGTTCACCCATCCTGAAGACGAAGGTAGGAGCATCTTGCTCAGGAGAAGAAGAGCCCTCAAGCTGCACCAATTTTAAGCAACCATTGGAGGAGGATGACATCATAGACGAAGACAACTTCAATTCGGAGAAAGAAGGAGCATCTTCAACTTCATATACACCAACAATGACTGGAGAAGAAGGACAAAGACAAGTGGTCGTTACACCACTCTTTATGAGTACTCAAGGCCAAGAGAATCCAAAATCTTCTCAAACATTATTGTGCCACCCACAACTATAGAGATCAGAACTCAACTCATTCAGATGGTGCACAAGCAGGGAAGTTTGGAGGCAGGAACAATGATGATCCAATGCAACACTTGAAGACATTAGATCTTCAATTCCATACTAGGAGATTATGCTACCAAATATGGAATTTGACTAGGAATTTTCTCATTCTCTTTTGAAGGAGAAGCAAAGCAGTGGCTCAACTACCATCCACCCAAAACCTTTACCACGTGGAAGACCCTTTCACAAGAATTCATCGAGGATTACTTTCCACCATAGAAGCAAAAAAATCTTAAAGACGGGATAACTCGATGTCAACAGAAGAAAGGAGAGGCTTTGTATGATGTTAGGAGCAGATTCTAGGAGTATGTCAAAGCATGCCCCGGTCGTGGATTAACACTGGGGTAGATTACAAAGTTGATCCGTTGTAAAACAAAGCCAAATTTTCCTGGCCCTAAGGCTAAGATCGTATTCCTTAAGGTCTCTCTCAGAACCCTTACTTTGGAATCGAGGTATGGATCTATTGAATGAGAGATTGATTTAGGAGGTTGAGGTGCCTCCAATTTGCAGAACGTAAGAGTTGAAAGGTAAGCGGTGCAAAAAATTAAATCTACACTACTAGACGAGTGAGATATCATAGAAGGAAGGCGTTGCATAAGCAAGTTCCCCCCTAGGCCTCCTAACCATGTGTCCCTCAATGATCAGTGCCATACGAGCTGTTGATTACTTATTTTGCTAGATCCCACCTTGTGTCAATTCATTTACTCAAACTAATGGGCTACAAGGTATTCGAGTCGGATTCATTGAGCGTGGCTTTTAGGCTGGCTAGCTGGAAGGAGGAGGAGGAGTTTGCTAGCTGGAGTAGCACAACAGGGCGTTGGCAGAAGACCAACAGAGGCACCATCACTAGTAGTGGGCACCAATGGCAGCTGCCACAACTCCCTCTCTAGCTCCTCATGCTAGTCTAGGATTGCGTTTCATTGCGTAAGGGGTTTGTGAAGTTGTTGCCGGTTGAGATTGAGCAGAAGAGGCGGGAAGGGAAGTGTTTCAACTACAACGAGAGGTTCACCTTTGGCCATCAATGTGCAAAGCAGGATCTGATGTTGATTGAGGGTTGGGAGGATGAGGCTGAGGAGAACAAGCCGAGATGGGAATATGAAACCTAATCTTGAGGGCAAGATTGGTCTTAAGGGGGGGGGATGTTAAAAACATTGTGGGTTTGGGGGGTTTAATTTTGGGTATTTGGTTAATGAGGGATTTTTGCCCTATTTGTTCTTTTTGGGATTTTAAGCATTATTGACTATTCAGGTTAAGATTTATTCTTTGGGCAGCAAAGGGTAACTATTTTGGGTTTATATTCTGTAAACCGTGGATTATTTCATTAAGTAGTTATTATCAGAAAATATCTAAACCTAGATCTCTCTCTCTCTCTGTCTGTCTCTTATCTCTCCCTTCCCATGTTCGACCCTACTCCTTCCTCTTTCTCAAGAGCTGCGGCTCATAGCTCCTCCCACCCTCTGCTTCTTTTCTTCTTCCATCTTCCAACTCTTATCCCAAATCAATTCCCAATTATGATTATCTATCTTATTCTGAAGCCCTAGATATCCACGGTTCTAACATTGATCCTAAGTCCGCCTATGTCTTTTTTACATGCAATGTATGTGATCAAACAAGGGATAGCAAAACTCTCTAGATCTTTCTGCTTCTGCGAAATGGCGGAGTACTCCTCACTAAGCATGACCGTGGAAAGGTCACTCAGCTTCTTCTTCTTCTTCTTCTTCTTGGTGATGATGTCTTTCCGGAACTTTGCATACTTGGGAATTTGGCTCATGGCTTCTAGAAAGGGAACATTGATGTGCAGTTGCTTGAGCATACCCATGAATTTATTGAATTTCGCCTCGAGGCGGTCCTTATGTACCCGGGTAGGAAAAAAGGAGTTGAGGTTTGTATTCAGCCAATGCTGGCTTTAGTTTTGGTGCTTGAAATTCTCTTCCTTTTCCTGCTCCGGCTCCTTTATCGATTGTGGTGGAGGCATATCCACCGTGCCATGTTGTTTAGGAGGTACAACTTAGGTCACCTTGCCACTTCGCAGCGAGATCGCGTGCAGTGATGCCATTAGGTCTTGCTTATCTGGTAGTTTCCCTAGGGAACTAGCAGTAAGGGCCTTAGAGAGGTTATCCATTTTGGTCTCCAGACTCTAGATAGATGCCCACTGCCCTCGCAACCTTGCCTCAAGAGAAGAAAACCTCTCTCCAGCTGTATTCATGAACTTGTCAATATCCCAAACTAATGAACACTAGTTCTAGCGAACGTAGACATCAATTCTTCAAGTTTGGTTAGCCTCTCTTCATTGGGGTCAAGCTGGGCAGGGCTTTGCTGAGGACAGGGAAAGGGTTATGCTGTTGAACTATGTTGCTAGGCTTGGGGGGCTCTACTAGAAAATGGAGGTGCTTTGAATTCAAGTGGCGTAGGATTTGTAGGTGCAGGCCAAGCAAAATTGGGATGATTTCACCAACCTTCATTATAGTTGTTGCCAGACTGGTTTCCTCATCAAGCATTTGCAATGAAGTCCACTTGCTCCTGCAAGGTGGTGCCTCTATCATGGCTTGGAAGGCCTCTAGAACATGGTTGGGTGGTACGACACCAATCACAAGACAATGATGGGAGGTTGACCGAATCACAACTGCAGATTCCTTCTTAGTCAATCTTCTAAGAATGGTCTATACTGTAGACTCTAAGGAAGTATGTGAATCCACCTGTAAAAACTCCCCTACCCATTTCCTTTGGAGCCCGTTTAGAGAATCCCCAATCATATCCTCAGACAACCATCTCCTCAAATAGCTAAGTCGTTTGAAGCGGGGTCTTGTTCAACATCCCGCCTTGGCATAAGGAGTCGATAAGCAGTGATCTTCCTAGAAGAGCGCATTGCAGAAGTTGCCCACCTTGAAGGATTAATCAAAGTCATTATGTGGGAACTTCATGAACAGGCCAGAATACCTCTCCCACGGATATCAGAGATTCTCATCCTCCTCCTGGGCAAACTTAGTAATTTGCCTCTGTAACTCAACAGTCTTGGTTGGAGGGTAGTATCGAGTCATGAAATTTTTCCTCAGGTTAGGCAGTAGGTGATGGAGAGTGGAGAAACGTTTAGTCACTGTTTTGCTCTACCCGCTAGTGAGAATGGTAATATACACAGTTGAAGGGTATCTTGTTGTACCCCATTTGTCTTAATCCTGTCCATGAGCTCCAAGAACTGGTTGTTGTGATCTCGTGGTTCTTTGTTCAAGATCCCGGTGAAATGGATGCGACCCTGGATCATTGAGATCAAACCGGTCTTGATCTCAAAATCATTTACAGCGATCGGCGAATGTAGGATGCTAGGCTGAATCTAATTAACCTTGGGCTGGGGAAGTACCCCATGGTCTTTTCAACTCTGCCCTGGTGCGGCGGTTGCACACCATTGCCCGCGTCTTCAGCCATTATGTTGGGTTCTTATTTACACGAGATGTTGCTAGACTCATTTTGGAAGAGAGCTCGTCTGACCTCTCTCTCTTTTTTCAAGTTCCGGAGAGTGTTTTGATGTTGTTATCAAGTAGCAGTAAGTCACCCGATTGACTACGTATCATACACTAAAACCTACCACAAGCTAAGCAGAAACAAACCATGAAAATAAAAGGTTGAATAAAATTAAAACACATAAAATAAAGCTAAAGTAATATATGCTCACTTTTCCTAATAATCTAGTTGTCCCCGACGTAAAAAACTTGACTCGCTCGCTTTTACTAACACTCTAATCAGTGGCCAAGTGAATTCACCTATTAGGGAGAAGTATGGTGGAATTAAGTTCTAATTGTCAACCAAGGCCCTAGATGTACTATTACTCGTAAACTATCTAGTATCTAGTAAACATGTTTTAATGTCGATTACTAAAAATAAAATAACAAATCAGGAAACTTGATTCGAATTTAGGTGCAAAAGATCACTACGATATGTTTCCCCCTAGTCTTTAGTTAAGTCGATGTGGTTTACTCCCAAGTTGATTCACTTGATACTTTAACTACGAAAAGTCTGAAATTAGTTTAGAATCTCAATTAAAGCAAACTAAACCTTCTTGAATAGACTATCCGGAGGGATATTATCCTCAGCCAGAATAGAATACCAAAGCAATACAACAAAGATTTCCTCTACTAGATTGAGATGCAATACAGAGCAGTGAATCGACGCACTGTTTGTGCCATCGATTCACCACTACCAATTGAAGGCACTCTATCAACCTAATCAGATGTTCTCTCACTAAAAGAAAACTTGTTTTTAGAAGCACAGTTTATTTGCCTCTAAATGTTAGTTATTTGTCTTTATATGTCTATTGAGACAGATACATTATTTGCATCGGACGACTATGTCTCTAATCCATTTTAGGGTCAAATATAGTGACAAATAATGGGCTAGTTTGGCCCCTCTGTGGCTTTTGCAGAAGCAACTTATGGCTTAAGCTTTTAGAGAAGTGCTTTAAAAAAAAGCAGTTTAGTGTTTGGCTGAAAACTATTAGAACATGTAACATGACAGTTTAGTTGTTTAAAACTATTAGCCTTGCATCATTGATAGCGAGGCTTAGAAAGGATTATTTCCGTATCACCCTATGTGCAAAAAGCTTGGAATCACGCATTTATGCTTTGCTGACGACTTGCTAGTGTTCACTGATGGCTCCAATTATGGCTTTCAAAGATTGAAAGACATTCTAGCGCTTTATAGAAAACTTTATGGCTTGCAAGCTAATGCTAGCAAATGTGAATTGTTTTTTGGAGGATGTTTGGTTTGGAACATAAGGTAAGAGCTGGCAGATATGGTTACGCTCTTGGAAAGTTCCCAGTTCATTATCTAGGTGTTCCCCTGGCATCTGGTAAGCTCACTGTCTTGGCATGTAAACCCTTCATATATAAGATAGTGGCTCGCAAATAAAGATGTAAAGCAAGATTTCTCTCCTATGTTGGTCGTGTTGAATTAGTGAGCTCAGTACTGTATAGTCTGCACCAATATTGGATGGTTGTTTTATTCTTCCTATGAATGTGATTCGAGAAGTGGAAAGTATCTGTAGTAACTTCTTGTGGGGACTGGGCCATGGAGGGAAACTGAGAGCAACAATTGGATGGAAGCATCTCACTTATCCATAACAAGAAGGATGCCTTGGTATGAGGGATTTAGAGACATGGAATGTGGCTTGTATTACTAAAATTTTTTGGCTTTTGTTAATTCAACATGGCTCGCTATGGGTAGCATGGATAAGTCATTACAAGCTAAAAGGCCAAGACTTCTGGCTATATTCTGGTTCATCTTGATCTTGGAATTGGAAACGAATTTTGAAGACAAGGCAGAAGATTTGTATTCACTTTCAACAACAAGGACATGAGATTTACTGGAATTCATAGAAAATGGAGGTATTCTCCATTAGGAAGATCTGGGAGGTACTTAGACCTAAAAGGCAGAAAGTGCAATGGTCAAAGGTTTTATGGAAGGGCAACTCTATACCCAAAAATAGATTTTTAGCATGATTAATCATCAGGAAAGCTATGAACACAAAAGAGAAGATGTTGAAATGGGGTTTTTCTGGTGGTGCAGGGTGTGTATTTTGTAACTGTCCCCTAGAGACGATTGACCACTTATTCTCTGTATGTCCTATGTAGAGGAGATTGTTTGTGAACATGTTCAGCAGGTATTCTGAGGTTGCACAGCAACATAACTCATTGGAGGAGGAAGTCGATTGGCTTCAGCAGAGTTTTGGGAATGCAACAGTTCATGCACAGGTTGGAAGAGCAATATGGCATAGCTTAGTAAGTCACTGTGGCGAGAAAGGTGTAGAAGAGTGTTCAGTGGAAGCTGCAGAGATAGTGATGTATTGTGCATGGTCATTAGAGATGAGGTCCAGGGGATTTTTGGAACTGAAAATATAGAGACCTTTTAGTAGTTTGGTAGATAATACAGGTTCATAAGATTCAGTCTTTCCCTAACTAGCAAGGGTGGTGCTAGTGCTACTTTTTTTTATGAAATGAAACAAACCCGATTCATAAAAAAAACAATTAGAATTGCTTTTCAATATAAGAGTCGTTTAAAATTACTAAAAAAGAATTTCTATTATAAAATATGAATAAAAATTCTAAAAATAAAATGTAATCAATATGGATCTTGTTAGATTTCTTTTCTATCAAATAATTATATTTTTTAATTTATTTTATTTCAAAAATGATAAAAATGAAAGAGAAATTATATTTATGACATAAAATTAAAATATGATAAGGATAATCTTATACTTTAAAAGAACTTTTCATAGAAATTCCAAATTGGAACTTCTGCTTTTATGTTATAGAAAAACACTTTTCAGCTTTTCAAAAACCGAGCTTTTAGAGGTGTTTGGCCTTACTTCAGCTTTTGAAACAAGAAAACACTTCTAAAAGTTGGGTCATACATGGGCAATAAGACCATCTACAATGGAGTGCTAAAAATTAGGGCCAAAGTGCCAAATTTGGCACTCAATAAAGTTTTTTTCTCCAATGGAGTAGAGTCAAATGCTAAAGTGCTATATTTGTGATTTTTTTTCTCCAATGGAGTGCTGGTACCACTAACTATCAATTTATCACATGTTTGTCATAATGAGTTGTGTCATCAACTGTTCATCCAACTTTAAACATAGTGTCTTGTTCCATCAATTGTTCATCCAACTTTAGTTAGAGTGAGTTGTGTCATCAACTGTTCATCCAACTTTAAATTATAACTGAGTAGTTCCATCAACTATGCATCCAACTTTAATCACATTGTTGCTGAAGGGATCTTTTTGTGCTCCTATAAAAGAGGCCTTCACTTGCTCATTCACCATTCAACCTTCTTCGCATTATCTCAACTTCCCACTTCTTTCTACACAACAACTCATTATGTATCATGAGTTCTCCTGGTATAAAAGCTGATGACATGGAATGGGAAGAGGAGTGTCGACGACATCATCAACATCAACAAGTGATGATAATGTATGGAGGTATGATGCTCCACCAAGAGGTATCATCCTCTCGCCATCGTTCATTCTCACGAACACTAGTGTTTCGTGATAAAGAAGAAGCACACATTCGCTTGATGCAAGATTATTTCAACCCAAGTCCAACACATGATGCTAGGTTGTTTAGAAGGAGATATCGGATGCCCCCTTCCTTGTTCAATAGAATACTGAATGATGTTGTTCAGCACAACTCCTACTTCAATTGGAGCTATGATGCTGTAGGCCATTCCTCATTCTCACCACGTTAAAAGCTTACTAGTTCTTTGCGGATGCTTGCCTATGGATGCTTGGCTGACTTCCTAGACGAGTATTGTCGAATGGCCCAGACCACCACCCTAGAGTGCCTGAGGAAATTCTGCTTGTCCATCATCAACATCTACAGCCATGAGTACTTACGAGCGCCAAACGAGGAAGATCTTCGTCACCTTCTTCAACACAGTAATTGGCGTGGCTTCCCGAGTATGGTCGACTCTATTGACTGCATGCACTGGGAGTGGAAAAATTTCCCAGCTGGTGGGCGGGCCAATATACTGGATACAAGGGTAAACCAACCATTGTCCTTGAAACTGTAGCGTCATACGACACATGGATTTGGCATGCCTTCTTCGGAAATCCAGGATCACACAACGACATAAGCACTCTTAGAGTATCCCCACTTTGAACCTGATTCTGCAAGTGTCTTTGATCGATCTTCATCACCATTGGAGCTCGGCTTGAGCTTGGAGAAGAGTTGATTGAGTGCCAGAAGAAGATTCTCATCCTTCACAGTATGGTTTCCGCATCTGAGCTAGATTTCCTGTCTATCATTAATGGAGTAACTTTCCTATTCACCTGGGTATGAAGAACCCTAGATTTATATGTTAGGTCTGATTGTATGGACCCAAGTACAGATTCAGTGATATGATTATATTATTGAGGTTTGACTTGTTGAATGGCATGAATCCTGATCAAATTCCTGCTGTTTCTGCTTTAACCTAGAAAGAGAATATCTGCCTAGGTTGATAGAGCACCCTTGATTGAAGGTAGTGAATTGACGACTTTAGTCGAGGAGTCAATTCACTATTCTGTACCGAATTTACTTCGGTAGTGGAGGTTTCGTTCGTTAGGGCCTCAATCTGTTTACTCCGGTGGAGGTTAGTCGCCCGCTAGGGACTCAGATTGAGAGGGTCTGGAGACCTTTAGTCGAGACTGCAGACTGCTTAAGAACCTCCCGCAGTATAACTATCATTGAAATTGAACTTGGTAAATTACAATGTGGCTTAACTGCAGTCTAGGGAGAACTATATCCGGGTGACCTCTCTCGACTTGAAAACAACCTTTTTACTGCTTTGCTTGTTTGGATCTTCACAAAAGTTTCACTGCTAAATAATAAGAACTCACGGAGTAGTCATCAGACTTAGGACCCGGGTTGACATTAAAACCCAAACCCGCTATACTACGCTTTAGGAGGTGGTTACACTTGGCCATTTTCTAGAGTGACGGTAGGAGCGAGTCAAGTTATTGGCGCCGTTGCCGGGGACAGCTAGGTTTTTGAAGAAACGTGGTTTCTGTTAATTTAGCTTTTCTTTTTAGCATTGTTTGCTTTGTCACACTTGTGCCTTCACGGGTTTGCTGCTTGACTGTGTGCAGGTAGTGCATGACCCGTAGCCAGCCAGGAGGTTTACTACCGTTGGATCCGGAGCTTGAACGCACCTGTAGCCAACTTAGGAGACAACAGCGAGCTAGACTGGCTACGGAGGACTGGAGGAGCGGATAGACGACCACTTGAGCAGCGATTCTGAGGACGAGTACGAGATGGAAGGCGAACATAACCCGCCCCAGGGGATACCTCTCTAGGTTTCCCCGGTGAATCCGATCCTGGGGAAAAACTCAATACCCCAGGCAGATGGAGTTCATCATCAACCACCGCCGCCGGTTCCCACCTTGGAGTATTACTACACTCCACGGGTCGCTGATATCCGCCCTGTCATCCTCTATCCGCCCATCCCAGCAAACAACTTCGAGATCAATCCATGCTGGATTCAACTCATTACATCCTCTATCAAGTTTCATGGCTTAAAGGATGAGGAGGCAAGGGTGCATCTTTCCCGTTTCCTGCAGCTGACGAACGGGTTCAAGATGAACGGTGTACCTGATGATGCGATCCGCTTTCACCTCTTCCCCCATTCTCTGGCGGGGCATGCGAAGAGGTGGCTAGAGACCCAGCCCCCATTGTCCATCACTTCTTGGGACGATCTGGCCGACAAGTTCGTGCACAGGTACTGTCCAGCATCGAAGACCACAGAGATCCAGCGGGAGATCACCCACTTTCGCCAAGAGCCAGATGAGTCACTTCGTGATGCATGGGAGCAGTACTCGGGGTTTTTCTGGCAGTGCCCCCATCATGGGTTCAGCTATGCATTCACCGTGGGGAACTTCTACAGTGCTCTCTCTCCGGAAATCCAGAGGGTGATTGAGTCTATATGCCCAGGAGGGGATATTCTCACTAAGACTCCACCTGAACTAAACCAGATGATCAGTACCTTGGCTGCCAGAGATCATTCCTGGGGGCAAAGCACTAGAGGCAGGAATTCCCGGGATCGTGGTGTGCACGCCATGGAGGCCAGGTCCGAGCTAGAGCGGGAGGTGGCCGAGTTGGTGCAGACATTGAAGCAGCCCAACAGTCTTATTCCGGGCAGAGGTCTGGCCGGATCTCCAGTAGCTCAATGTCAGTGGTGTGAGAGCTCGAACCACCATCTGGTGGAAGACTGCCAGGCTATGCGGGAGTCATCTACACCCCAGGAGCAGTTGGACTTCATCGCCAATGCTCGGCGCCTCGATCCTTACAGTGGCACCTATAATGAAGGTTGGCACCAGCATCCCAACTTTTCCTAGAATACCGGCAACACCACTAAACCCCCTAGTTTCCCAGCACCAGCTGGTGGTTTTCAGTAGAGGCAGCCTTTCCAGGCCAGACAGGGGGCTCATTCCACAGCAGCAGGCTTACCCGCCCAGACAAGGGAAACTATTCCAACAACCGCAGCTCCAATATGTCGAGCCAGCAGCAGCTCCAGCTCCAGATAATCAGATGACAGAGCTGAAGAACATTTTGGCGGCATTCATGACTACCAGCCAGGCGAATTTTACCAGGATAGACCAAAGCATCGCATCGCTGGAGGCGGGTCAGAGGAACCAAGGTGCCATACTACAGGACCTCCAGCATCAGCTTGGAGGAATAGGTCGTCAGAATAATACCCGGGCACCGGGAACTCTACCTGCCACCACAATCCCCAATCCACGGGAGCCGCACCAGCAGCTGAATGGCATCACCACCAGGAGTGGTAAGACGACAGCAGCTGCCCCCCCCCCCCCCAGGCTAGGGAGGAAGAGCCACTACCTGCTTCAGCACTTCCAGCTGACGATGCAGAAATGGGGATGGAGAAGGAAGCACAAGTTTCCCAAACCACAACCAGTGGTTAAGGAGCATGTACCCCAGCTTCCCTTTCCCACTCGACTACACAAAGATAAGCTGGAGACTGAGTTTGCCAATTTCATGGCAATGTTGAAGCAGCTCAACATCAACATACCTTTCATGGAGGCACTGTCAAAGATGCCCAAGTACGCCAAGTTCATGAAGGATCTCCTCAGCAACAAGAAGAAACTTGGGGATCTTTCGACAGTGATGCTGAGCGAGGAGTGTTCTGCTATCCTGCAGAACAAGCTGCTCGAGAAGCGTAAAGACCCAGGGAGTTTTACCATCCCTCTTGTTATTGGCAGCATGCATGTAGGGAAGTCCTTGACGGACCTAGGCACTAGCATAAATGTCATGCCCTACAAATTGTTTAAAAAGCTAGACCTAGGTGAACCTAGAGCTACTAGGATGAGCATTCAGTTAGCTGATCGTTCCATTGTGCATCCTAGGGGTATCATAGAGGATCTGCTTGTTAATGTAGGTGCATTCACATACCCTGTTGACTTTGTTATTCTGGATATAAATGAGGATGTGGATGTGCCTTTGATTTTGGGTAGACCATTTCTCGCCACCGCCAAGGCACTTATTGATGTGCATAGTGGTAAACTGATCTTGCGTGCTGGGAATGAACAGGCTACTTTTTCTGTATCTGAATTAGATCACTGTGATATGCCTGTTGTCACACCTATGCATGCTATTTCTGACCCGGTGCACGAGTCTGTCGTGTATCCTTCTGTGCCTCTCATTTTGCAGGATCCTCCTCTCACTCCTTTCGCCGCCACTCCCTCCAACCTCACCTCCAAATAAAAAGATCAAGGAGGAGTGGCGGCCGAAGCCGCAGGTGGCTAAGCCTGCTCGGAAGAAAGGTGGCGACCACTATGAGCTGGTCCCACCACCTGCACCACGACCACCCTGGCCATCCGAGTACTCACTCGCTTGCATCCTGCCAGATGGCCAGGTCGAGCTGACAAATGCTGGTGGTTGCACCCGTCGAGTGCATGGCCACCATCTGAAGCTGTATCTCAAGGGCGATGTGGATCCTCTCTTGAAGGCACCTGTTCCTACACCCCTCTGAGTATCCACCATGGGCGTCCAGCTAAAAGACGGTAAAGAAGCGCTTGTGGGGAGGCAACCCCACCATGGTTTGTTTTCTTTTTGATGATGTACTATTGGGCTGACAACTGGACCTAACGTATTGTGTTTGAGTTCTTATGTTCCCTTTAGCTGTGCCTTTGCATGGACTAGTCCCATTTCCAGTCCTCTTCACTCAGACTGGTCCCCTTACAGTCTCATGCAGTCCGTGCACACCGGTAACATCGTTCCCCTTTTTCTTCCCTCTTCTCCATTGAGGGCAATGTCGATCTTAAGTGTGGGGGGGATGTTTCTCTTTTGACTGCATTAGATCTGTTTGTGTGCTTGGAACCTAGTCCACTGTCAAAATTTCGATTTGAGGGCTCCAAGTACGTGTTTCCTTGCAAATTGCCTGCTCAGTATGCTTTGAATTGACAGTCTCTATAGTAATGTGCAACCTAGGGAGGTAGTGTAGCACTATGGAGGATGTTGAAGTATAAGATTTTTCCTATCTAGCTCTCTGATGTGCCAGTTGATTTTGTGAATTAGTGGAGCTAAGACCGTTGAATTCATGTGGTAATGGTGACTCTGTTTGGATTGTGTTATGGACTCGTGTATCGAACAGGGTGCTCATGTGGGAAATGAAAAGCAGTTGGTCCTCCATGTCAAAATCATTGAAATCTTAAACATGGGGTAAGCTCAACGTGTGGCTCCGTTCATTGCACAAAATCGGGTTTTGGAAGAGATTTTAGTGATCCTTAGTGGGGTACTCCTACAAGGTGAAGCTAAGTTGTCGCTAGTACAAGTAAAACTTCCACCCGTTGAACGGTTTGCCTACTCGAGGATGTGTTTATAAGGGCACGGATAGAGCTTCCGACCCCCCTTAATTTCATTGACCCTCCACACGAGTTGAGGAAAAGGAGTTAAAAGAAGTACTCTGGCGAGCGCCAGATGTACAGAAATTGCTATTTCTCGACTAATAAGGGTCAACGTGCAAAAGACTGCAGTTGGAACCCCCGCCAAGTGAATGAAAAGAAAAAAAAGTAAAATGAAAGTGAAAAAGGGGTTCCAACGGTGAAATGAAGTGAAAGAGCACCCCGGTACAACGAGTCCTTGGTTGTGAATAGTGTGAGTCCCTTTATCCATGAACTGACTGTCTTACTTCTACTTCTTCTCATGATCCTGGCTTGAGTCTAGTACTTGCATTGAGAGAGATAGGGACGTGTTAGAAGACCAGTTGACCTCGTAAGCTGCTTTATGATCTAGGAAATCCTCTACCGACGATCGGGGTTGTTTGTTGCTATAGAGGTATGGAGAGTTGCATTGGTTTGAGTTAGGTTTGTTTGGGGACAAGCAAACGGTTAATTGTGGGGGAATTTGATAGACCATTGATTGTACATGTTTTTACCCCTATTCTTGAGCCGTTTGAGATGTTGGTTCTCATGTTTTAAGCCGATTTCATGCTAGGTTGTGCGTTTATGTCATATTTCAGGGCTTGGCGTTGACATCGAGCCGAAGAAATGAGTTTCGGGTCGAAAGGAGCACGTTTGAGTTGAAGTGTGCTGGAAGGGCAAAATACCCGGCCATGAGCAAAAATACCCGGCCGGGTATTAATCAGAGCAGACCGGGGAAAAGGACTTTTGGGCGTCTGAGAAGTAGAGGGGGGCCCGGTCGTGAAGCTTAAATCCCCAGTCGGGTATTATTGACCTTGACCGGAGATTAACCCCCTGCCCCACACGGTGCGTTTTGAGAATCCCCGACCTCCACCTGAAATACCCGACCGGGTATTCAGGCCAGGGATCGCGACAAACAGCTTCTTAAGGGAAAATAAGGGCAAAAGTGAAGGGTTCCGAGTTTTAGAGAGAAAAAGCGTATACCTAGAGAGAGAAAGTGATGAACCTGATTCTGCAAGTGTCTCCCACAGTATAACTATCATTGAAATTGAACTTGGTAAATTACAATCTGGCATAACTGCAGTCTAGGGGGAACCATATTCGGGTGACCTCTCTCGACTTGAAAACAACCTTTTTACTGCTTTGCTTGTTTGGATCTTCACTATAGTTTCACTGCTAAATAATAAGAACTCACGGAGTAGTCATCACACTTAGGACCCGGGTTGACATTAAAACCCAAACACGCTACACTACGCTTTAGGAGGTGGTTACACTTGGCCATTTTCTAGAGTGACGGTAGGAGCGAGTCAGTTCCACAAAAATATTGGCCTCTCGCCTTTGACACTGCATGCTATCTCATCAATCGCCCTCCCACGCCTTTGCTCGATCATGATTCTCCATTTCACTTCCTCTTCAAACGTCTTCCTGATATCTCCAATCTTCGTGTTTTTTGCTGTATCTGCTATTCTTGGCTTCGTCCTCTTACGTCAAATAAACTTGAACCTCGCTCTCTTCCGTGTGTTTTTCTTGGCTATAGTAAACTCCATAAGGGTTATCGTTGCCTGAACATTGCTACTGGTCGCATCTATATCAATCGGCATGTTTTATTTTATGAATCCAGATTTCCATTTGCTGAATTAATTTCCCACCCTACACCCTATGTTCCCCTAGGTCTCCCAGCCCAATACTTCTTCCCTCACCACCCCCATTCCCACGCCCCGCCCCTGCCATTCGGCCCACCTCCATTCCATTAACCCAGCCCACTATCATTAGTCAGCCTACTTCCCAAGACCCTTTACCAGGCCCATCCCCACCCTAAGCTTCCCCTGATCTGCCAACCTCCCCTTCCCCACGCCTCACATCCTCAGTTGTTCCGCTGCGTTCCAATCCACCCAAGCCCCTGTTACAATATCACCGCCGCCGCCCTCCTCCTGCAGCGACCGCCCCATCCTCCACCTCACCCTCTCCGTTCCCTCTTCTTCTCGTCCCACCCCACTACCTCCTTCACGACCTCTTCCATCCCGCCCTAGATTTATCACATCCCCTCGTCCTCTCCAAATTGTCAACCCCACCCCAGCTCACATCACCCTATGGTAACCCGGATTAAAACCGGCCACCTCAAACCAAAAGCCCTTCACTCCCAGCTCCCCACTGTTGATACGCCTCGCACACTGGCTCAGGCCCTCCGCCTTCCCCATTGGCGCGCCGCTATGGCCGAGGAAGTCTCCGCACAAATCCGAAATCACACCTGGGACTTAGTTCCTGTGCCGCCTGATTGTAACATCCTCTCCAATAAATGGGTGTATCGCACGAAGGTCCATCCTGATGGCAGTCTCGACCGTCACCGTGCTCGGCTGGTTGCTCGTGGGTTCGAGCAAATTCCGGGGTTGGACTTCGATCAGACATACAGTTCGGTTCTTAAACCGGCCACTCTCCATCTCATTCTCGGCCTTGCGGTAACACAGGGATGACCTCTTCACCAAATTGATATAGCTAATGCTTATCTTCATGGACAGCTGCAGGAAACTGTGTATATGCAGCAGCCACCCGGTTTTGTCGACCTCGACGGGCCTGATTACGTTTTTCGCCTTCGCAAATCGATTAACTGTTTGCGCCAGGCGCCATGAACTTGTGTCTTTCAGCAGCGCTCGAACGGTTTGGCTTCTCAACTTCACGAACTGATCCGTCTCTTTTCATCTACAAGTCCTCCTCAGTGCGTATCTATATGTTGGTCTATGGCGATGACATCATCATCAACGGGAATGACAACTCCACTATTCAGCGGCTAATGGTGTTTCTTCGAGACAACTTTGCGCTACATGAGATGGACCCTCTGTCATATTTCCTGGGCATTGAAGTTCATCGGACTTCCTCCGGCATAGTCCTCATGCAACGCAAGTTTATACTCGAATTGCTCGACCGTGCCACTATGTCTGCTGCCAATACTATATCAACCCCCTGACCCTTGACATCATTCAGCAGGCTGCGCAGGACAACTCCCCCCTGTTCGCTGATCCGTCCCTCTATCGAAGTCTGGTTGGTGGTCTCCAGTATCTTAGTTTCATTCGGCCGGATATCTCCTTCGCCGTCAATCATGTCTCCCAGTATCAACATGCTCCTACTGACACACACTGGGCTGTCGTAAAGAGAATTCTTCGATATCTCAGGGGCACCATTAATCGCGGTATGGAATTCTCTCGGTCTTCGTCTCTTCATATCCATGGTTACTCCGATGCTTCTTGGGCGAGTTGTCCCAAGGATCGAAAGTCAATTACCGGGTTTGTTGTCTTCTGCAGGTCGAACCTGGTGTCCTGGTCCACTCGGAAACAAAAGGCGGTCGCTCACTCGTCCACTGAATGCCAGTAACCTGGCCACTCTAGCCTTCGAGGTTCTTTGGCTTCGCACCTTACTTCACGAGCTCGGCCAGTCCATTCCTTCTCCTCCGGTCCTATGGTGTGATAATCTTGGCGCTACGTTCCTCGCTCACAATCCAGTCTTTCACAGTCATTCTAAACATATGAAGATTGAGTTCCACTTTGTCCGTGATCAAGTAAGCAAGGATCAGCTGTGTGTTCATTATCTTCCCGCGACTGACCAACTTGCCGATGTGCTCACAAAACCTCTGCCTCGTGTGTCCTTCACCCGTTTTTGCTCCAAGTTTCGCCTCACCGAGCTTCAACTTGCGGGGGCGTGATAATGAGAAGAATGCTCCACAAGTCTCTCCATTGTTGTTACGTCTGTTGTTAGTGACCAGTAGTGGACCGTTGCTATCCTCCTTTATTTGCTATTGATGTTACTTGATTTCCGCTGCACAGTTACCTTCCATTGTATTATAAAAGCTGAACATCAATAATAGAAACCTCACGCTGTGAGTTCCTTTACATTTATATTAATTATCCTCTCTTTTTTTTAAGGAAATTTGTGCTAATTATCCTGGAGGGTATCCTCTCCCACGAAATCACAATCAAATTTGTTGTCACGTGGTAAATGCACCTTGGTAATCAAGAAACTGAAGATTGACACGGCCAACTATATATACCTCCGCTACAAGCCTTGGCGTTTAACAAATAACAATGGTAACAACACCATCACATGTGCAGAGCTCAGACCCTCCATCAAAATAGTAAGAGGACACGAGCCATAAACCTGGAGGATGGCACCTTGGATCTTTTTTGGCCACGAAAAGCAATCTGCAAAGCTGCTCCATGGCTGCTGTTGTGCAGTCGGGCTAACTATGGCAATGCGACAGTTTGATAAATATTCAGTCGAAGGTTAGAGGACACAGACTTTCTACTTCCCAGTGATGATAAAAGCTCAAAAGTATATTGTTTCATTAAACAGTGGAATCTATTGCCTTGTTTGTTACATCATGACATGGACCAGAAAAGTACGAAAAGATGACACTTTGCTACACCCACCACAACAAAAATTACAAAGAATCGCCAGCCGAGGTAATCAAAAACCCGAAAAGCCAGCGCTGGAACTGTAAATAAGAGTTTCCTATGGAATCACAAAAGTATAGGTTCAGGCAGCTCAGAGAATCTACTTTCTTGTTGACTTGATAAAGAAAGCAGCTTTGACCACATATGTAACACTTACAAGTTACAACCTCAATTTGTAACCCTGCTCAAGGTCTCATCTAGTGCAAGAATGCTGTAGCTATTCTAACCAAAGGCAAGGTCTGCTTCCCATGAAAAAGATTACCGCAATGCTTGGGTCTAGGGAACCACTCTAGCTTCTGCTTTGTTTCTGTATAGTTCATTGATTCATTTGATACTCTACCTTCAACATCATTTCTGATCCCTTTGCTCGTTTTTCCATGAATTTTTCGCCGCCTCAGCTGATGAACCAGTAGAACTATCACCACTACTTTCGCCCTTTGGTTTCGAGAAGAACGGATCCCATTCATGCCATCCAGCCTCCCGTTGGCCATCTTCCAGCAAGGCGTACTTCCAGCTATTCTCCTCCACAAAATTGTCGTACTCAGTTCGGCCTTGGATGATGTTCTTTCTCAACCTTGTCACCTTGTCAATCACAGCTTGGACAGCAACATCAAACGCGTCTTTGAGGGTCTCCAACTTCGACCGAGGATCTGCATATATGAGTTGGGGGATGAGGTTTATAACATTCTCCCTCATGATCTGAACCTGCTCGGGAGGAATCTGACTAAGCAGTTCCTCGATGCTACCATTCCTTTTCCGGATATCGTCCTCCGGAATGAACACAGAATACGTACTGAAGTTCTTCGGAAGATGCCATGTGTATTGAGTGTATGCTGACCCGGGATGGAAGAAGACAGGAATGCAACCTGCCAACATGGAATCGAAAGCTGATCTTCTTGTGTATGAATCTCCCTGAGGTTGCAGACAGAAAAGGGAGCTTTGAAACATCTGCATTATGCTGCTGGGAGAGTGACACTTGCTCTCCCCAAAATCACACTCTAACAGCTTACACACCTTAGAACCCCTACACTGATCTATAATCTGGCCTCTGATAGACTTGGGGTTGCCAGGACGTGGCGCCCCAGCAAAGGAGAAGAGATACTTCCTCTCCAACTTCCTCATCCGGTCTTGCCAAACAAACACATCAGCATCCTTAGCAGGATGGAAATAGGTCGGATATGGAATCCCAAAATCATTTGCATTCCAAGGGCTGGACTCAACAACAAGCATTGACATATTCTTTGCAGCAGGCAAGAACAAAAGCTTATTCCCCCAATCACCTTCTTCATCAGAGAGCCTCCTGAAATCCCAGGTAATCCTCCCACCCACCAGGAAATGATCCCGACCTTGCATGATCTTCCACTCAGGCCTTTTCATAAGCCAATCAACCAGATCAAGAGAAGCAGCATCCCTCCTCGAAATGTTATATCCCCAAAGGTACTTTGCGATATCGAAACCAGCATAGAAGGGCACAAAAATCGCAGCAGCGAGAGAAGAATCATTGGTCAAGCAGTCATATTGCTTCATCCTGTTACTAAAGATCACATCCACGGCAAATTGATTGGTGGCGTACCAGCCTGTGTTGGAGAACACACCTTCCACATTCTCCAATGGAGGGCCCATGCCAGCATTGGTAGTGAACTTGCACATATTGGTCCACAGACTCAGGCTCCTGCACTCCTTCAACATGTCGTCATTAAACCGAGAAGGCAAATCATGGACATAGATATACCTCCCACCGCACCGATCGGTCTTGTTCTCTACGGTTCTCAGAGCTCTCATGAAGGGGAAAGTCTTGGGCTGCTGCTGCTGCTGTGCAGTGACACGAGGGGTAACAACTTCTTCTTTGGCGGCGGCGATTTTGGGTAGCGGGGCCTCTTCAACTACGCGGACGGGGACCGGGATTCTGGGATCGACGACCACCGGCGGATTGGACTGTAATCTGAGCGACGATTCATCACCGCCACCGGTACGGCCTCCCAACACAACGAAATGGAAGTAGAGCAAGAGAATCCAGAAGAAAGCAGAGAGGGATGCCAACATACATAGACGGTTCTGCTGGTTCCTGCCATTGCCTCTCTCCATTTGCTCGAAAGGGATAGCAATTGCAGGGCGGCGTCTGGTTAAAAACTTCAAATCGCCCATAAATTCATAAATACAAAAAAGATCCCAACCCTGATTAACAAAACCCACCTCCCAGAATGAGAGAATCACCCCGAGGAAATGAAGGAAGAACCAATTTCAGCTCTAGCTCGGAGTGAGTGGTGTACAGGAACCCAGAATCGAAGGAAGTAAATTCTACAGAGGGAATCGAGTCAATGGAAGAATCAAAAGGCGGGAGGGAAATCTGATAGAACAATCCGGCTGGGAGCAGGAGAGAACCCACAAAGAGAAATGCGTGTTCGAGTAAGAAAATCAAAGAAGCCTGCACAGGGGGAAAGGAATTAAAGGAGCTGCTGAGAAGAACTCACAAGAGTTAATGAGAGAGAATGGAGGGAGGGAGACTAGATTCGCTGCTTTTGAAGATCCGAGCTTTGCGAGAGGGAGAAGTGAAACGGGGACTGCGCAGGGAATCAGGGGAATGGTGATGAGAATGCGAATTGAGAAAAGAGAACAGAGAAGGAAAGAGGGAGAGATCGTACGGTAAGTTAGGGTGAAGGCTCGAATTTTCCCTCGCGTCGGTGCCTCGGTGGCCGCTGGATTTTGTACCGATCATTGGTTGTCATGTCAAAAGCAAAGCCCACCCGTAGAATTGGGTTCAACCGGTACTGATCACAAATTCGTGTGGAATAATTCCAATATGATTTGCATGATTGATTTTCGACTTTTACACAAAATTATGTTGGTTTTGTGAAAAAAATTATTAAGGAAAAAATAAATTCTGCTATGTTTCTTGAATTGAAAGTTGATGTTAATGGTTGGATTCAAACATTAATATTTAGACTATAGATGTTTATATTTTTTGTTGGATTCAATTATAAATTTTTGCATGTTGGTGTTATAGAATTTAATTAAAATAGAGGATCTTTTATTTTGTTTGGAATGTTATATTTTATTTAAATATGAATGTAGATTTTAGAGAGATTTTTTTCAAATATGTTATATATATGCCTAAAGTAATAAAGTGTTGATGATTTATCACTCCCCTACATGTTTTGCTAGAATCAGAATGAACTAGCAAAAACCAGTTGTATCACATGCCGAATCATAACACTTTCCAAACCAACTAACGGTATAACCGGTTTGACAATCTTGCTACGAATACAATTTTTCTTACATCAATACCTCTCAAAAACAAATATAAAATGTAACACTTTAAGCGAATCCCACATCGACAAAGCATGAGAGAGATTCATGGTTCATAAGTAAGAAACCGATCTTAATTGACAAGACGCGTTTTGAGATGAAATTGTTATAAGAACTGAATCGGATTAACGGTTGGGCTCGTAGAACTGTCAAACCAGTTATGGTAGTGGTCCGATCTATTTCTTGAACGGTTAGTGATGGACCAAACGATTTTTCACTGTTCAAAATAAAACCAGATGAACCACCACAGTTTAAGTGGTCCATTACTTCACTATTTTAAACGTGCTCAGTTGTGGATCATTGCAAGAATGAATGACCTTATTGAAAGTCATCTTAATATGCACACCAAACAAAAATCGTGAGAACGTAGACTCAAAATACATTTTTGTGAAAAGATTCGGAATGTTACATAAAAATTTATAAAAAAAAACATATATAAACAAGAAAAAACTGAATACCAATTTTTTTGGATCAATTCTCTCTTTAATTTTTAGGGTAAATAAAATATATTAGCCACAACTATTAAATATCGGAAAATTGTAGCCACAACTATCGAAATACAAATTATTATCCAAACGTTAACTCTCTATTAGAAATTTCGTTAGTAAATGTTGACTAAGCTTTACGATGCTGAGCTGGCTCCCACGTGGCAGTCATCATATCATATTTTAAATTTAATTTTAAAAATAAATTATTAAATAATTAAGAAAATGAAAGAAAAAATTTAAAATTTAAAACTCTTCTTCTTCCTCCGCCTAGATCCACTCTTTCTCCCCTGCACCAGCTCGCCGTAGGCCGCTCTTCCTCCCTACCCCATTGATGACTACGAGACTTGGCCTGGCAATACGACCCCGATATGATGCACCTCAAGTTGGGGGAGAACTCGAATGTCGTCATCTCATCACCGGAACTCGCCAGAGCATTCCTGAAGACGCACGACCTCAACTTCACCATCACTCCCCACCATCGAAGATCTTCAGATCTCCTTCCAATCCACATAATCTCATCTCGTATCTCTCTACCTCAAGCCTCCCACTAATCTTCCTCAATCCTTCCCGAGCTTCAAAATCGCTAAGTCGAACTCACATGACCTAGCTTCAAAATTGTCACAAAATCGATGATCCTCCTTCCCCAATCTCGAATTCATTCGATCCACCTCTGATGTCTGTAATCAACACTCTCTATTTCTGATGCTCTTTCTTAAAGAGAACAGAAAGCTGAGCTCGGTGGCGCCGCACCGCCTCCGAAATCCGAGACCCGACGTCACCCTCGAACGGGAACCCAACTTCCCCAGCTGTCGTAGGCCTGATTGGGGTTCGAGAGCGGGATTGAGGTGGAGGGAAAAGGGAAGAAGCATGATTGAGGATTTGAGATTGGAGGAGGAGGGAAGAAGCGGGATTGAGGCCAGATTAGGGTTCGTGAGTCGGATTGAGGCAGAGGAAAGAAGCGGGATTGAGGCCAGATTGGGGTTCGTGAGCGGGATTGAGGCAGAGGGAAGAAGGGGGATTGAGGATTTGGGGTTGGAGGAGGAAGGAAGAAGCAGGATTGAGGCGGAGGGATTCGATCGGGAGGAGGGAAGAAGCGGCGGCGAGGTGGAGGAGAAGGGAAGAAGGTCGGGAGGTGATGTGCCGGGGAAGGGGGCTTTGACCCTTCATTTTTATTTTATATTTTTTATGTTTAAAAATTATAAATAAAAATAAATATGAATTGGAAGGTGATGTGGCTGCTGACGTGGTCTTTTTCTTCACTTAATTTATTTAACGGTCAACTTTCGAAGTTGACTGCCACGTCAGACAAAGTTAACAGAGACTAACAGAGAGTGACCAAACTTGAACTATTGAACTAATTTGAGTGACTACAGATGGAATAAATTAATTTTAGTGGCAAACGTGAACTTATTAAGTAATTATAGTGACCAAACTTATAATTTACCCGTTTAATTCGATAATCATGCATGCTTCTCCTCCTGGGATTGCGTTGCCACCTCTAGGGAGGGTCATGTGGCATGTGGGGGCCACAGGTTTCTCACCCCGTCTGGGATCCTTTTTCCTTTCTCGATCAAATGGTGACATGTGTATGCGTAACATTTATCGTCCGTAGGCCATAGGCCATAGCACACAAATGTAAAAATTATTTTAGACAAGTAATTTTCCTTCATTTTTTTTATTGTTGATTGCTAAATTCGGTATTTAGTCGTTTAACAATACCTTTCATGTTTGTTGCCTAAAGAAATTGCATCGCTTATCAGTCACTTATCTCCATAATTCGAGATCGCAGATGTGTTATATATTTCTCTTTTCAGATGGTGGTGGAATTTTATTTTCTCCTCTTCATGTGATGGTAAGGTAAAAACTTAAAAGAATTAATTTTAAAAATTTTAACAGTAGCATCATCTATCTAACTATCAAAGATCATAGTTGACTATCACTTTAAATAAACTTAACAAAATTTAACAATTTGTCCTCATCTTAAAAACAGAGTTTAAATTGAGTGACTACGTAGCAAAGAAGTTCTTTTATAACAAAATAATAATAAAAAATGATAAGGAGAACATCCAATTTAGCCATGTATTACCCTAAAAAAATTTAAAATAATGTATTCATTTTGTGATTTGTAATAGACGTGTGTGCACAAATCACAAATGTAACAGTTAAGACCATCCATGACTACGATGCCTAAACGGACAGCGGGAAAACAGTTGACTTGTTCGAAGACCTAATCAAGATTTAAGGTGTTAGATTATATCATGGGTTCATCATTGAGACAAAACCAAAAAAAGTGGATTGTTGCGAGGAGACATAAACCAGATTGAGGAGGTGGTGGTTCCGCATGAACTCAACATCATTCGACAAAAATTGTCAAATCTAAAGATTTGTGCTCTGAACTTGGACTAAGAAAGACTAAGTCAAACTCCAAATTTCCTAATTACTAATAGGCTTAATACTCCATTTTGGCCCGAAGTTTGGCGATAGTGACGATTTTGGCCCAAACTTTTCAATAAGACAGTTATGACCAACTTTTCAAAATATTGGACAAATTTGGCTTGCTATTTGAATTGACCGTCAAAACTGACTGTTAACTATTTTTTCCGTCAGTGAGTCAGCATGCTCCGCTGACTAGGCTTATCCATGTCACATTTTTTCTTAAATTAAAGAAAATTTGAATTCAAATAAAAAATAAAAATAAAAAGATAGAAGGGAGGGGTCACGAGGACCACTGTCTCCTCCCCTTCCCCATCGTTCACGCCTCCGTCCATTCCCGACCTAGCAAGTCCGACGATTCTTCCGCCGGCCACCTGCCGTCCGTACTGCCTCCGCCAATACTTGTCTTCCTCTCCTCCGCCGCCTCTTCGATTTGGATCTGGAACCCTAGCCGCCTCTTCTTCGTCCCTCTCCTCCGCTGCCTCTTCTTCAACCTATCATCGCCATCCCTCCGACGCTCTCAAAACCACTTCTTCCCCTCCATCGACCTTTCCAGACCTTCCTCCCAAAACTAACTCGAAGCTCACCGTTGAGCACGCCGCGTGGGAGCGAGTCACCGGCCGCCTGCCGTCCGTACGACGGCACGGAAGAGAGAGAGAGCACCCAGTTCTATCCGGGATCGGCATCTGCTTTTGATTTACTTCTTTTCCTTTCTCAAGCACACCATGCCCCAGCAGCTCCTTTAATCTTACCATGCCTAGCGAACAACAATCTAGAATTATGGGAGAGGAGATTGGGAGTGTGTTCCTCTGCCTTGTCTGAGTAGCTTCCCAATTGGCAAGCAAGAGCCGACATGGAGATGGAGCAGATCACCAAATCTGAATTTCCTATGCAGATGGGAAGTGGCAACTGACATGCAATCTTGGGCGCCTCCTTGATTGAGACCCTGAGAATCGCTTCCTCTAATCGATTCTGTAAGCTTGTGGGGCCTGAAGAACGAACCGTCGGTTGCCGCAGCAAGGAAGTGAAGAGCGGAGCGCCACCGTCGATAGCTGCTTTTGTTTGATTGGTCAAAGTTTTTTTTTTTTAGTTTTCAGAATTTTTTAATATAAATTAATTATTACGTGGAAGCCACCTCAACATTAGAAGGTGAGTCACTAACAGAAAAAATCATTGACCGTTAGTTTTACCGGTCAAAATAAATTTTGTGCCAAATTTGTCCAATAATTTGAAAAGTTGGCCATAACTGTCTTATTGCCAAAATCGTCACTACCGCCAAAATTCGGGTCAAAATGGGGTATTAAGCCTTACTAATAACTCAAGCTACCATTCATACTAATATTTTTAGTTGAGGGTGTTTGTATTTTTAAGGTAATGTCTATTTTTTATTCAAATATTTTTCAGATTCTTTTATATTATCCAAATTTATTAAAATGCTATTAATTAGTCAAATCTTTCGTAATGCATCAAAATATTAGTCATTTTTACGTTATCGTTAATAATTTTGAAACTCTTTCCTTAGTTAAAATACTAAAATTTTGAAATGTTGACCTTCATGTGTCTCTTCCAAGTCAGTATCATGTTGCCAAGTCAATTTTACTAACAAAATTGCTAATTGAAAGTTACCATTTGACTAATTTTTAATATTTCGATAGGTTTGGCTAGTAAAAAGGAATCCGAAAAAGATTTGGCTAATAATTAATCATTACCCTATTTTTAATATTAAAAAGTCGTAAAGTTATAATTCAGAATGTGGGAGGCTGGGAGCACCTCCAAATAAAATGGTCCTCCATTAGAGATTTTCCACAAATATTCAAAAATCCGGTTATGATATCATATTAACAGATGCAAATGTAGTAATGTACATGTGTGTAAATTTTTCGGGTGGGAATGTGTGCATGCGGATCGATACAAGAGGCTTTTGCAAAGGCTTCGGTAATGGCAATTTAATTTATGAAGTGACTCGCGTGACTTGTTCAATTCTTGACCATTTGAGGGGTTATTGCCCAACTCGTAGTAGCAAGAATGGGGCATGAAGACTTTTTCCAATCTGCCACATCTCGTTATCAACCCGTTCTTTCATGACTTACATGAATAATTTGCATCAATATCTGATTCTACGAGACTCTACAACTCGGTTGACGATTGACGAGATTTGACGATTTAATCACACGAGGATTCGCAGCCACAATATATGGATTTTTTGTAGGGTGTGGGTTTGAGGGTGAACCAGAAGCAACAGATCCCCCTAATGAAATCATCTGACACCTGGAAAAAAATGCTGGTGGAAGTTCATTGGTGTTCTTATTGGCTCAATGAAACTCTCCAAAAGATACCAAAGATTACAAATGCAATTCTGATACACAGTCATAAACATGTTTCGCAGTGAGGCAAGGTTATTTGGATGGATGTTCTTTGCTTCTGTATCGCCATTAAGGGGAAAAGATTCATGGACCTGAAATCAGATCTCCACACCTTCACGTGTGTCAAAAATTTACCCCAACAATTTTCACCGACTGTAGACGATTCGGTAATCTGAATATTGGATTTAGGGCAAAGAGTCTGGTGATACACCCTCACTGACTGTAGAGCCCAACTGTGGACCGCCCTTCCGGTACGATAAGAGAAACTCGATAGGGTACCCCCTCAGTTTATGTGGCTCAATCCCAAGATCAAGGAATGTTAAAGCTGCAAACCGACCCAGTGACAGGGGAAATTGTAAGATAATAGATTCAGTTCTAAACCAGAAATCGCTGAAATCATTTCACTGAACTAACCATTTTCTGAGACGAGAGTATCTGTTGAAACTGCATTTATCTTATCCAGGTTGAAGACACTCGGGGTAGGTAAAGGAAAAGGAACCTTGTTAAGTAGGAATTCTCTTGGCATAGCAGCTGCCTGCAAGCATTCAACGGCCATTACTGCTCTATCATATTGTCATGGAATTTACTAGCTCAACTAACAAACAGTTCCATTATTCTTTATATCCAACAATACTACCTTGGCAACAGGCAGCGGAATTTTGACATAGCGAGGCCATTCACGGATTGTCTCGAACATGACCTCTGCCTGTAGAGCACAAAATAGCATTTGAACAACTATCACCTATTGATAATCGCTGCAACAAAAAAGATAGAAGACAAATTACCAATTCGTGCATGGTAAAGATTTCTGGTCCACCAAGCTCATAGACTTTTCCCATACTGGTTCCGTCATCTTTCAAAGCTGCGATAACTGCACCCGCAACATCAACAACATATACAGGTTGGAACCTGCAATAAACATATGGTTAGGAGATCATACATACATTCGTACATATTAAATAGTCTAATAACTAATAACTACACTCTAGATACTTTTTTATGTAGTACATACTTGGTCGATCCATCTCCAAAGAGAGGAACAAATGAGTACTTCTTCGCAAAGTGAGCCCAGGTGTTCAACATACGATCTTCTGTACCAATCATGGTAGCTGGCCTCAAAACTGTGGCCTACAGCATATACTTGTACATCAGAAATGCACAATAATGGCAACCAAGTAAGCATCTAAACTGAAAGAAATACATAAAGTTATGTAAAAGAAAGGAAACGACAGCAAGAATTCCGTGGGAAAGGAACCAACTTGCATCCCTAGGATAATTCATAAAGGAACAATTACACAATTGATTTCACATGTCTCACAACAATGTTCAAGCACTAACAGACAGCAGCTAAGATATACTGAAATATCCATCCTAGCCTTTTCATTTCTCCACTGCCTTATCTCATCTATAAGAATTTTCACCAAGTAGAGTTACTTATAAAGCAAAACACCAATTCTGCCGCAAGATAACAGACATGACTCTTACTTTATTATCAAAAATTCCGGAGCAAGATTTTCAACAACCGATATCCATATCTTTCGGGAACATGATGCATACACATAACAAAGATGAATATCAAGTTTCATGAGACGTTTGCATAAATTAGTAACAACGCTTTACTAGTTGTACGAAGTGCACAATCCCTTGCAAAATAAAATCCCATACTTTCACAAGGCAATAAAATAGACCACTATAGATTCTTACCTCGGGTATTTCTCTTAGAACAGACTGCTCTGCAGCTGCCTTAGCTTTCAGATATCTCGATGGAGATGATGGTGAAGCTCCCAGACAAGAAACCTGAATAAATCTCATGATACCTCCATGCTCTTTTGCAATCTGTGCAAGTCACCAATTAGACCCATTACTTTGGGGAGAGATCTCAAATCATTTTGGTGCTTAAAAGAAGATAACACAAGAAAAGGTGACTCCAAAGTCTAAGAACAAAACTCTTTGATGCTAAGGCATCCTAACCAGTCATTTATGAGTTACGGATCAGAACAAAGATAGCCATTTCCTCTTCAAATACTTACTGGTAAAGATCTGTTCATATTTATGACTATAACAATGAAAAGGAAAAAGAGTTAGGCCCACATTGTACTCAACTGATTCAACACTGCAAACTTTCTAATTGCTAATACAGAAATGTCACAACTTTTGTTTGAATGACAATTAGTCATACTGGATGGACTTGATCTCTACATATTTTCTCACTGGTTTGCCCTACATAAGATTGCAAACATGACCCAGTTGAAAATAACATCTCCATAAACAATGTCAGTGGTCTGGAGCTTCTGAAAGCTTACGCAGATTACGAGGTGAAGAAAGAATTACCAGAAGGTTACCAAATTCAACAGATTATAACAATTCAAGTTATAGGCATGTAGGAACCTACCATAGCAAATTTTTCAGCCATTCCATGGTTAACTTCCTCAAAGCTGTAGTTCCTCGTTTCATAGTCCCTTCCTGTCAACAGGGCAAAGTAACTTATTAAACTTAATTAAAGCACTCCTGGATTTGGACAAGCCTTACAGGCAACAGGTGAAAAGCATTACCCATAAGATTGATAACAACATTAGCCTTTGCCATCACAGCCTTAACAGAATCTTCATCTCTTGGGTTGAATTGCATTGGTACAACCTGAACATGCAAATACACGAAATGGTGACATCATAAGAGGCATTGAATGAAAGAAACTATTAAAAGCAAACAGATGGAGTGCTTCCACTTGAGGTTGACTAGCAAAAGCACATTACCTGACCCAAATCTCCCATCAACTTAAGGTGACGATGGGCATCCTCACCGCCACGAAATGGAACTAAAACCTGCGATCCCATTTTAGCTGCAACGGTAAGAAAATGACAGTAAGTCCTAACATTAAGAAATTGGGAACGGCCGAACAGGGGAGCAATGGTAAACGCAAGATGATAGGATAAAGAGAAAGGGAGAGTGGAGAGTGGAGGGGGGAAAACGCTGAAAGCAAAGCGCGATACAAGAAACATCAGTGGAACTTCCATGTGGCAATGTGTGAAAATTGGCAGTAAGAAACGACTCACCAAGTTGCTGCACAACATAACGACCCAGAAAACCCGTAGCTCCAAAGACTACAGCAACGATTCCACTGCAGCAAAACACAAAAGCCAAAACATTTCATGGCTACTAGATTCCGCCGCGGCCAACTGACGCTACATTACCAATTCACATAACACACTAACTAATCCTTGGGGGAAAATCGAGGGGGGGATCAAATTCTTACCTGACTGACGATCTCCCGCCGGTTCCCTTACGGACGAGGTGACCCACGCCCTTCGGGGTTATAGTTGAGACGTAGCGCGGATGTTCAGCTCCATAATCTGCCAGAAAATAAAAGCCCATTGGGAAAGGATTTCAGATGAAGCAAATTCGAAGGGATTGGGGCAGAGAACCATGAGTAAATTGGAAGAAATGGAGCATTACAGTGATCGGAGAGAGGGTAGACCGATTTGAGAGATGAGATGGAAGCAGCGGGCTTCAGGTAACGGTGCCCTAATCGCCTCGAAACCGCCTGCATCGTTCTGGCTTCAACGGAGAGACAGAGATTCTTTTTTTGGTAGAAGGAGATTGATCGAAAGGATCTGCAGAGAAAGAGCGAGGTGAGTGAAGAGGAGAAAGAAACTCAGAGCAGAGGAAGGACATCTGGGTTTGGGATGGGCCGATTTTATGGGTTGATATATATTGCAGGCCCATGAAATTACCCGATAATTGCATCTCACATTCTCACTTAGATTGCGCAATTACCATGGGCCCACCATCCATGATCCTAGGGTTTGTTTGCTTCATAAATTTGGAAAATAAAGATTTTTGATAAAATTTAAATTTTGTAAGACCATGGATATACGAAAGTTTTGGGTTAATTATGGACTTGTAAAATATCATTTTTGTTTCATTGATTTCATGATGGATTTGGTTAACTGGAATTGTGTGCAAGAAGTGAAAACGACTTACATTACCCTCATTGGTATGAGATGAGAAAGATAAAAGGAGAGATAGTTTGGTTATAAATAATGGACTTTAAAGTCCATGATCAAGTTTAGGTGGAATTTTCAAGTCCATTGCACCCACGGATTTGGACCAATAGACCATCCATTATGGTTGGGTGGGAAATTTGTGTGGGTTGATGGGGAAATTTGGGTTTTTTGGATTTGAGAGTGGGAAACCCCACAATGGGTCGAGAGGGAAAAGTGAGAGAAGTGTTTTTTATGAATCTTATTTAGTGTTGATTTTGTCACTTTAGTTAAATAATTTGATTGTTCTTTTTATATAGGTAGTAATAATTAATTAAGATGAACATTGTGATATAATTTTTATTTAATTTGAACATAAATTTTTTTGACATTAATGAAATATGGTCGTCTCGTTTATGGTTGTTGAAAAATATAAACATTGTAAAATATGTCCGTTGGAATTCAATTATGATCGTTAGATCGCATTGAAAACAATCTACAGTTTAAAAAACCCAAAACTAAAACGAAAAAAAAAAGCTAAAAGTAAAAAGCAACTCTGGTATGCGGACCTCGCCAGTCCAAACCCCCTCTTCCTTCCCCCTCCTTTTGTCTTGTTGTGAGGGAAAACCCTCCCAAACCCACCCAAAAAATCTTTATTTCCCCCCTTTTTCAACCCCCATTGTGAGTGTACGTGGGCATCGGCCCGGCCCGCCCACGGGCTAGCATGGCACGATTAGAGCACGACACGAGCACGGACACGAAATAAATGGGCCGGCCCGGCACGAGCACAAATAATTTATGGGCCGTGCCGGGCCTAAACTTCATGGGCACGAGCACCACACGGTATATAAGTGGGCCGTGTTGGGCCTAATATTTTTTAGATTTCATTGAGTATAAGAACGGACATGGCACAAAATAATATTTATTTGATAGAAAATAGATATAGAAAGAATTATAGGTTCAAATATTACAAAATACAAGTAGAAAAATAATTATTTGTTGTTGTTAGAAGTGTCATAAAGATATAAACGTAATTACTACCATAAGTAAAAATGGACGAAGAATTAAACAAAGCCAAATCACGCCCGCTATACTTCCAATTTCCCCCTCCCCCTTATTTGTTACTTTTCTCAAACATTCTCGGTTAATACTATCTTTCTTCATCTAATTTTCACCTTCTTTTTCATTCTCGCTTTTATTTTTTTCATTTTCAGTAGGCACGAATACGAGCACGGCACAAGCACGAATAGGCACAACACGATTTCAACCGTGCTCGGGTCTGGGCCGGGCCTAGCAAAGTTAACAAATGGGTTTCATGGAACGGCACGAAAAGTGATGGGCCGTGCCAAGCACGGCACGAAATAAATGGGCCTGAAGCGTGCCCGTGTCGTGCTGGCCCAAGTACGGCCCAACGCACATGTACAATTGCGAGCCCCCATTTGCAAAAGGCCCTTCTTTTGCTTCTTCCGACCTCCCATGATAGGTGGTCTTAAAGTCCATAGGCCCCACGGATTTGTTACCATCAAATACATGAAGCAAACAATAGATTTTGGACAAAGTCCATGTTGGATCCAAATCCATCAAGCAAACATCTTAACCATGGTCCTCGAGTCTTTTTCAAAGATAACCGGCTTTTATCCAATTAATTGGTCGGATGAATTCAATCTTATTTGTCATTACTCATTATTATGACAATCGATTGGCCTCATTCATACTATAAAATTATTTGATACATTTTCAATAATTTATTAATTTGTGAGTTGACGTTGTTGGTGCAAGGTTATATTAAATCGCATCTAAAATATGAGTAATAATATATAACATTACACTAAAATAACAGTTCGTGTTTGGATCCAACATATAGTGAAAATTCAAACACATTGATATAACATCAATATTTCAAGGCCTAATACCCGAAAAGGGCCTATAGTTTAGCCTTTCTGTCACTTGTACCCCTAAGTTTGTCTCGTGTCAGTTATGTCCCGATGTTTAGAGACTCTACGTCAATTATGTCCTCACTCGTTTTGTTGACTGTTAAACTTGACGGTCAACTAAACGCCAGTCAAACCTTATTTGACTTTTATGCCACATGGCAGCCACGTCATACACACGTGACATTTGTTATTATTTTTAATTATCATATCAAATAAATCTCTGCCGAAGCCCACTCCCCGTGCGAGCTCCGCCGCCTTCTTCTCAACCAGTTGCAACCAGTCGCTGAGTCGAGGAGGAAGAAGAAGTTAGAGAATGAAATTATATTAAAAGATTAGAAAACGAAAGGCTTGACTGGCTTCATCAGCCGCCGTTGCTGAGTGTCGGCTGCTGGTTCTCCTTCGCCTTGTTCGGTTGAGGGAAGAGGATTTCACGGTGGCCCCGATTGGGTGTCGTTTGAATCGAACCTGGCGATGGAGAAAACCGTGGAGGATTCAACGGGGCCATTCGAGCAGATCCGAGTCAGTGTGGAGATAGAGGAGAGCGACACCTTGATCGTATGAAGCTCGCCGGTATTTGAACTCGGGGAAGAAGATGACTGGAAAACCCAACCAATCACTCACTATCGCCGCATGCGTCCAGCAGTCCACTACATTGATGGCTCGCCAGATCTGTTCAATGTTGAATTGCTAGTTGCTCACCGGCGTCCAAGGCTACATCTAGGAATGGCAATGGGGCAGGTCCGGGGCGGGTTTCTTGGTACCCAGACCCGCCCGGTGGCAGGTCGGGTCCAGGTCGGGTAATTGATCACGGGTCGCGGGTCGGGGCAGGTCGACCCAATGGGTATGCAATTTATATGAAAAACATTACAAATATTCGTTATTTTTATTATAAGACTAAGAAAACAAACAATATTATGACAATTGTAGTTGAATTATTGGAGAAATTGAAGTTTTTTACTAATTTACAACTTTATTATAGCTAAAATATGATGCAATAAAAGGAAAAATCTAAGTAATTTGACTAAGATTACATGTAATTTAGACAAGAACGGGTCGAGAATGGGGTGGGTCAGGGCAGGTCGGGTCGATGAGACTACCCATGCCCGCCCCGCCCCGCCTACGGGGCGGGTCGGACCCGCCCCAAAACAGGTCAAACAGATCGGGTAAAACGGGTCAGGTCAAAATTGCCATCCCTTACATCGCGCCTCTCTCGCCTTTCGCCTACGACGTCGAGCGTCTCAATTCGCTCACGCTTCCGTCACCGTTGCTAGCAGCTCTGTCGCCAACGTGCATCGCACCTAGTCGCCTTAAGCCTGCACCAGATTTCCAATCGCCACCGCGAATCCCAGTCGGCATTGGCTTCTTCGAGACAAGAGAAGGAAAGAAGAACGAGTTTAGAGATTTTTGGATCTCGAAAATGGTTTGGAGTCAATAAACACCTTCTCCTCTGCCTCCAACCCCCTTACAGATCTGCAATTTCCACCACTCACGATTCCGCCCTATACCGCCTCTTCTTTCCGTTTGAAACTTGATGTCTTCCCCTATGTCGCACACAACTGTCACTGTTACGAAGTGGGTATTGAAAATCGCCTGGGTCCTCCCCGCCGCATCAGCTCTGCCGTGGGTGAGGTGAGGCTCCCGTCGAGGCTCTTTCCGTGCAAGGAGCAAGACTCACCATAACAATAATCATGGCGATCACCAACAGAGGCAGCAACACTTAGGGATTTCGGGTTGGGATAGGGGTTGGTAGCATTATTGGTATCAGAGGGATGAACGACGACGGCAGTTCCGAAGTAGGCAGAGAGATGGGGACATGGCGTCGCTGCAAATATGACCCTTCATTATCTTTTTGTTTTTCTTTTGTTTTATTCTTTTCTTTATCACATCAGATGCCACGTGGTGGGTCAAAACTTCGTTGTTGATTATTAACAGTCAATATTAACGGATTGTAAACATAGGGACATAACTGACACGAGACAAACTTAGGGGTACAAGTGACAGAAACGCTAAACTATAGGCCCTTTTCTGGTATTAGACCATATTTCAAATATTTAACTTAGAATTCCAAAGATATGGTTAGGTGAAGGATAAAACCGAAAAAGATGCACATTTCGCAAATCAAAGAGAAAAACGATGTCGTGTGACTTCCAAACCGGTAACCTTATTGTGGGTTAGTTGACTTGCGAATTAATCGGATTACTCAACAGTAGTTTATTATCAACATTGGTTGAGTTGTGGAGGGTTCGATTCCCTTATTTGGCATTTGAATACTTTTTTTGCTAATTAAGTAATTACTAGCTTTATTTTTTTCTTTTTGCTAATTAAGTAATTACTAACTTTGAGGCCGCCTGATGGGCGGGTTAATTTGTGAGTTGACGTTGTTGGTGCAAGGTTGGAAGAGCACACATGCTCACATATCTTTTTTTTTTTATAAAAGTTATTATGTAAATATTGATATATGGATGACCAATGACCTACCACATTAGATGCTCATTTGGGAGTTACATGTAACCTCTATTTCTACATCATTATCTCTCATTCATAAGCATTGATATAAGGATGTAATGGTTACCAAAGTGTGCCTATAAATATAGCACACCATTGTATCAAAAGTGAAAAATGAATAAGAAGAACTCTTCTTCTCTCTTCTCTTGTGTCTTTCCCTCTCTAATCTTCTCTTGTATTTGTTTCATAACATGTTATCAGCACGAAGCTCTGCCAAAATCATCATTGTTAAGATCACAATATCTAAGATATTGAGTAAGATCACAATATGATCAAGGTATGTAAATCTTATATCCTTTCTTATCTTATTGTCTTATTTGTCTTGACATTATCTCATTCCAATATAACAAGATGGGTGCTACTCTTTTCTCGTATCCATTGATATTTTATCACGTCGATCTATTTGGATTAACAAGAAAAAGGCTAAATTGCAAGTTTGGTCACTTGAATTACTAGTAAAATTCACGTTTGCCACTAAAATTAATTTATTCCATCCGTAGTCACTTAAATTAGGTTAACAGTTCAAATTTGGCCACTGACCATTAGTCTCCGTTAACTTTTGCTGATGTGGCGGTCAACTCTCACCGTTGACCGTTAAGTGAGTGACGTGGCAATTAAAAAATAAAAAATAATCTATTAACAATTTCCACGTCACTATAAAAATAAGTTAAAATAAATAAGAAATAATTAGCATCCTCCGCTCCTTCCCTAACCTCCGGCCAGCTCCACACATACGCACATCTCATATTTTCCCAAACACCATCAGATTATTCCTCCACTACGCCGCCGCCCACGCTTCACCATCACCAGTACCATCCACAACTCCCTCACCCTTCTCCGCTGCCATAACTTGGGCCGTCCCATTAAAGACTTTTTAACCCTTCCATTTCCTATCCTCCGACCAAATCTAGCAGTCGTCGCCAACCACGGAACCAAACCCCTGCCGCCATGACCCAATACGAACGTCGTCGTCGACCCGTGCGACCCAAACCCAATGCCCAACGACCCTATTTCGACTCCTCTGCTTGAGTCCCATGTTCTGTGGGCTGGCAGGGTGTGCGTATTCTATACGCTCTTGAAGATTGGTTTAGCTAGATCTAGGCGAACCCAATTGTCTCTGGTATAATTTCAATCGAGGGTTTATTTTTCTTTTTCTTGATTTTGATGTTCTTAGTTTGGGGCATAATTCAATGGGTTTCGGTTTAATTAGCTTAGAGTTGGATGGTGTGGAGCAGAGTGGTGGCGACGGGAGCGAAGTTGATATTGCTGGAGCTGGTAATTTGGGGTTCTCAATGCGGATTGAATCTATTCAAGGCAACCCAGGTTTGTTGGGGATTTCATTTTTCATTCTCTTCATATTGGAAGGTGAGAAAGCTGGGAGCTCGTTTTTGGATCAGGGCGTTTGGTTCTGCGGTGGGCAACGATGACTGAGTTTCGTCGGAGGATCGAAAATGGAAGCATTCATCAATTTGTTCACCGCCGCGGTGTCGATTCCCTTTCTTCGCGGCGGTATCTCTTCTCCTCGATTAAGACCTTCGATTCCGTCATCGGCACACTTATGGTATGCGTTCTCCGGCGTATCTGGACCATCGAATTTAGGGTTGTCTGGGAGATGCGCATTATGCAAACGATGGGCAGGGGGAGATCGGAATCCGACAGAAACGTCGAGCTTATCGAGAGAGTATGAGAAGAGAGACTCTGTGTATGCTTCGTCTCCGAGAAAATCGGACGTCGGGAGATTTTTGGGGTCTTTTGTATATGTATGTGCGTAGATGTGGAGCTGGCCGGAGGTTAGCGAAGGAGTGGAGGATTTTTTTTTTTTGTGAAAACAGGGCGTAAAGGTCGCCCAAACCTTTATTGCATGCTAACTAGCCGGGGGTTTCAATCCCCATCCGGTCAAAAAACAGCCAGTACAACATAGAAGTGGAAATTGTTAATAGAATAAATTGTATTTTTTATTTTTTTTAATTGCCACGTCACTGACTTAATAGTCAACGGTGAGAGTTGACCGTCACATCAGCAAAAGTTAACGAAGACTAACGGTCAGTGACCAAATTTGAACTGTTAACCTAATTTAAGTGACTACGGATGAAATAAATTAATTTTAGTGGCAAACATGAATTTTACTAGTAATTCAAGTGACCAAACTTGCAATTTAGCCACAAGAAAAGTAATATAAAGTGATGAGTTAATTTCTCAGTTCTCAGTGTTATCCTATTCTTATCCATCATACATCGATATGTGGAAAATGCAAGTTCCAAGAACCCATATATTCCCCAGAAGTGGAAATTGAAGAATCCAAGGGCAAAGAAAGAAGTGGACATGGTAACCAGAATATTGGTTTTGTATGTTACCATTGTAATGGAAAAGTGCGTTTGTCTCGTACCCGTTGCACACAAAAGACTTTATTCTACCAAGAATTAAAGAGAAGAGCAAATTCAAATATGCTTATGCAATATCAATATTATGGAATATATTTTTGTAATATAAGTTGGTATATTCTCCATTAAAGATGAAAATGATATCACTTGAGAAATTTTCATTTCCAGAAGTGAATGAAATAATTTATCTCCAAAGTGAATGGAGTTATAAACATAATTATATATATGTTAAATGTATTGTTTGGATATTTTCACCAGAAGTGAGAAAAGAGAAGAAAAAGGAGAATTATAAATAAGTATGACACAACAATTATATTATCAAAGTTATGATAACATAATGTATCTGTTGTACATTATAATGTATAATGAAACGCATATATAAATTTAAAATCACCTAGTTAGTGATGGTGTTGTCCCAAATAATTCTT
This sequence comes from Linum tenue, assembly GCA_946122785.1. Lineage (NCBI taxonomy): Eukaryota > Viridiplantae > Streptophyta > Magnoliopsida > Malpighiales > Linaceae > Linum > Linum tenue. Next base: position 63,585,146 of record CAMGYJ010000006.1, on the reverse strand, counting down.
ATTTAATTTTTACAATTGTAGTATTATGATTCTTATTTCTTTTATGTTTTATTGTGACGTTATTTTTCATGCATAATTTAATTTGATAACATTTATCGAGAACAATTAACTTGATAAGTTCATCATTTTTTTCTTAAGTTTGAAATACTCATTTATTATTTTAGTATGTTTTTTGTAAAGTATGATTGTTAGAAAAATTACATATAAACTATATGGTAGAGTACATAAATGAGAAAAAGCTTCCGAAGAGCTTATCTTTGGTTACTTGAAGTAACTAAATTGTACTCGTGATAACAATTTGTGATGATATTCACCATGAATATGTGTTTACTAAGAATGCATCAAATCATAAGTCCCTGGGAGGGCAAAATATGATAAAGCTCTAAAAGGGCTAATGTTTTATGTGATATTAGTACTATCAGTACGCATAAAAGTGTAAACCAGAAGTTTACAAGATTTGATAACTTGATAATTTGGTTGGTCTGGTTAGACCATCTCGGATCTTAATGTGGAAAAAATTCTTTGAGAATTCATGAGAACATCATATGAAAAGTTAAAGAACTCTTCAACTAAAGAGTTATTATATCATGCTTGTTCTCAAGGAGAATAGAACAATTGATCATTGCTTGACTAAGAGTTGGCAAATCTCTTGAGATTTTATGGACGTGTATGCCAAACCATACATCAGTCATTTGGATCATTTGTGAATTTTATAAGTGACTACATCAAATGGATAATCACATGTATTTTATCTAATCGCAACCCGATGTTTGCGAGATTGATTGCCTCACTATGGATACATTTTGATGGTTATCCAATCAAACATCACTTTGTTTAAGAGAACAAGCTGAGCCTTCTGGTCTCTTGTCGAGGACATGCTAGCTGGCAAGTGATAGTATTGGTTCACATCTAACCAACAAGTTATCATAAGTTCCCCCCCTTTTACAAATGATTTTGGTCAAAAACCTAACATTTCTCATATGAGAATATCAGGGTGTGCCGCATACATCCCAATTTCTCCACCACAGTATCTTAAGTTGATTCTCGTTGGAAATTGAGAATTTATGTTGGGTATGAATCCCAAATGGGAAATTTGTTTGCGAAATTATTGTTTTGATGAATCACTTTTCAAACATTAAGGGGGAGAGAAAAAAAACAGCTAGACAAAGAGATGAGTTGGAATGAGTTATTATTATTTAGTTTTGATCCTCAAAGTAAGAAACCTGAACCTGAAGTTCATAAGATAAATTATCATTACCAACTATCAAATGCCTTTACTGACCATACAAAGTGACCAGTCACATATACTTGCTGTGAATGCTCCAACTAAATTTGATATCATTGTTGGATACTCTAATATAAAAAGCGTGATAGACCAATCGGTTCCAATGATAAGCATCCTCGAGAAAGAAAAGGAGTTGTAATTAGAATGGTCAACTCGAGGACATGAACACTCAAGAAGAGTAACCAAGAATAAAGTAAGATTTTAGTTCCAGAAGAACACATGTGTATGAAATTTGTGAAAGTGAAGAGATCTCAAAAACATGTTGGACTACAATACTGGAACCGTAATGAAGTCATTGTCGATGAAATTTGTTTATTGTACTTCAGTACTGAATATGATATGTACAAGTGAGGATCAAGAGTACAACTCTATTGATGCATGCAAATGATGATATTATTGGCCAATATAGAAAGAAATTATGAAACTTGCTCAAGGAGCATAAAGTTTAAGGACCAAAAGTCCTTTCACCTAAAAAAGGGCAAAACTAGCGGGATACAAACAAATTTTTGTGCTATTGGAAAATATGAAAGTGTGAGAGATATCGCATAATGTTTTGCAATGGGTTTCTCGAAGAGACCTATCATTGTTTAAGAGGAGTTATACTCCCCTGTGGTGGATGCAACTACTTTTTCAAATCAATGTTTGAAAATTGTTGTGATAGCCTATTTGTTTGAATTCCCTGAAGATGTTATATATATTTGAAACTCCCAGAAGGATTAGTTACTCCTAGAAGGATTAATTTACCTGAAGTAAACAAGTAAAGTTCTCGAGAACATATATCGATAGACTAAGAAAATCCCTTGTGTGGGTTGAGAAAATATAGACGAATGTGAAATACTCGTCTAAGTGAACACCTACAACAGTAGGGTGAATGGACCTTAAAAGGTTAAATCCGGATAGAGTCATTAGAGCATTTGCATTGTGCATATATAGTTGTGTTGTATGTATGTGCTTCAAGGATTTTAAATTCTTGATTTATGAGTTGTGATTTACTTTAAAGTATGAGTTGTGTTTTATGAGTGTGCTTTGTCTAGTTCATATGTTTCTATGATGTGTGTTTTGTTAATATCCTTCGTGATATGAAAGAATTGCTTGCTTCAATTTGTTTTAGTCAAGTTTTTTTTACGATCTCATATTATGTTGATGATATGACTATTATTGGATCTCCTGAAGAGCTTCCTAAAGCAGTTGATTGCTTGGAGACATAAGTTAAATTGAAGGATTTAAGATCCTTTTTATGGGCAAGGAAGATAATGTTGAAAAAGTGGGAACATAATTTTGCATGAACAAATTGTGTTCATCAAATAACATTATGATCCTAAGATCACTAGAAGTGACCAAAAATCCATTTAGAAATCAAGAAAGAAGTGAAACATTAGGTCTTGAAGTACCATATGTTGATGCATTAGAGCACCAATGCACCTTGCTAGCCAAGCACCATATAAACTATCATTTTGGTGTTGATAATATTGGCAAGATACAATGTTTCCCTCATTATAACGTTGAAAAATACTTTGTCACCTCCGGGAATAATATATGCGATTATTCTATTATGGTATTATCAAAGAGAGATTTGGTAAACTATATATCCAAATCCTATATATCATTTGATCCTCATATTGGTTGATCGGAGACGAGATCTCTTACATATGGTGATATAAATGTTTCATAAAGAAACAAAACAACCTATAATGGACAAGTCCTGAATGTCTTTTGTTACACTTTGTGATCCACCTTATCTCAAGTACTTGTGGTTGTGAACTATTTTCAAATGTAATGATCCTGACGATCATGTATGAAGAAAATCTAAAGATCATGCATCAAATTGACAATCTAGAAGATTGTTCACTAACTCACTCCCGACAACAATCTTGCTAAAAGTTGTTCGTGAAATTTGAGTTCAACGACTTAATAATCTGAAGTGATGTGGTCATGAGGGAGAGCATATAAGCACTGCACTCTTTTTCCCTTAACCATGGTTTTTCCTCGTAAGGTTTTTAACGAGGCAGTATGAGATAGCGTAATGCAATCTAGTGGTCATCCAAGGGGGAGTATTATGTAAATATTGATATATGGATGACCAATGATCTACCACATTAGATGCTCACTTGGGAGTTACATGTAACCTCTATTTCTACATCATTATCTCTCATTCATATGCATTGATATAAGGATGTAATGGTTACCAAAGTGTGCCTATAAATATAGCACACCATTGTATCAAAAGTGAAGAATGAATAAGAAGAACTCTTCCCCTCTCTTCTCTTGTGTCTTTCCCTCTCTAATCTTCTCTTGTAGTTGTTTATATTTTCCATTAGTTTCATAACAAGGGTGATATAGTTTCCATTTTTTTTATTAAGGTACTAATTAATAGATTGAACCCGGGACCTCCAGGTTCTAGGCTAGTGGTATTACCACTAAGCCAAGTCTTTGTTCATCATGTTCACGAGATTTTTCCAGAAATAGTATTGTTTTTTTTCCCCCAAAAAATAGCACTCAACCCCGAAAAATTCCAAAAATAGCACCATTTCCCAAAAATCGTCACCCGAACAAGAGGTTTAGATGAAAACCGCCACCCGGGGGCGCGGTTTTCAATGAAAACCGCAGGGTTAGGGGCGGTTTTATGACCGCCTGGGTCGGACCGGTTCGGTCCATAACCGCTGCCCCACCCGGCAGTTTTGGTTTTTTTTTTTTTAAAAAATCCTAACCTAGGTGGAAACTTCAAACGAACGTATCTTTGTGTTCGGGTATCCGATCGTCGCGATTTTTTTTTTATTCCGCATAACTTTTCGAGATCTTGCAAGCCGAAAACTGTCGTAGCTCCACCTAATTAAACCTTTTAGGTCCCCCCAATTAAACCTAGGGCTAGATAGGCCCAACGACCTTAGGCGGTTTGATCCCGCCTTCATCCCGAAAAAGGGCCACCATGCCGGAATTCGTTAGGTCGCCCATGGAGGAGAATCGGTTGATCAGTGGCGGCGCAGTCATGGCGGAAACCCTAGATTAGATACTGGGAATTGGGGAACGAGGGAATTGAACGGAGAAAGAAAAGGTGGGTAGGGACTAGGGAGAGAAGCCTCGCGAGTCAGTGGTGGTGGAGCGGAGCGTGTCGGTTCGAGTTTAGACAGCGAGGAAGATAGGCTTTACGGCCGTCCAATCAGTCGAAGAAGGGCCAGGACGAGACGAATTCGTCGTTGGCGGCCGCATCCCGAGTCTTCTCGACCTTGTATTCTTGCAATGGACGTCGGTGCGGCGCGTCTTTTTGGCAAGGCCGTGGATGGCCTCGGCGGCGGAGGTTCCCCGGCTGAGCTCGACGTAGAGTTGCCCCAAGCCTCAACGAGCGTCGTCGTTGGGAGAGGGAGGGAGTTAGGGGTGCCACCGTGCCGAAATTCGTTAGGTCGCCTATGGAGGAGAATCGATTGATCAGCTGCGGCGGGATCGTGGCGGAAACCCTAGATTAGATACTGGGAATTGGGGAACAAGGGAATTGAACGGAGAAAGAAAAGGTGGGTAGGGACTAGGGTTTAGTTGACTGTCACGTAAGATAATTTTAACGGACTTGGTCGACCGATGACAACGGTGAAATGATTCGTAAAGTTAGTGGTGAATAAGAAAGAAAAATAATTCGGATGGTAAACATGAAAGATTTGTATAATCTGAGTAACCAAACGTGTAATTTAGCCATATATTTTAAGATGATCCTCCCACATCTATTTTTATCAAATATTCCTTTTCAATTTATAATTAGCTTCTTTGAAATCACTTGTTTAGTTTTGATCACCCTCTCTTTTTTCAAGTTATATAAAATATTCATTTTCAATTTAAATCATGGTTCAAAAAGGCACGCTTAACATTACGATTAGGCATACCTAGGCACAAGGCAATAGAAAAATGCCTCGCCTAGGGTTTCGCGCCCTAGTTAGATACTCGAACACGTCAATTGAGTAAGACAACATCTAAGTCTCTCCTAAACATAATTAGATGGAGCTAGGAGGTCAATATTAAAGGAGGAAATGATCAAGTTAATTTCTTTGAAAATTTATCATATTTCCATTTATAAATGGTCAAATCTTGACTGCTATATTTTACGGTTTGATTTAATTTAATATTTGGAATCGTGATAATACTTTTATTTTAAATTATTAAATCGGTAAGTATAGGAGACTGTGTAAGACATTACTCTTTTATAAATGATTCATGTAGATATAGAATTTTTGGCAGTTTTATTTAAAATCTAAGCAAGTCTTATATAAAAGTAATTTCAAATCGTATAATTTTTGGCAGTTTTATTTAAAATTTAAGCGAGTCTTATATAAAAACAATTTCAACGATTTAAATGTGATTTGTATATGTGTCTAAATGTATATTGAAATTTTTTTAGCGTCCCATAATTAAACCTTGGGCCATATAGGCCCAACGGACGTAGGCGGTTTGATCCCGCCTTCGTCCTGAAAAAACATCGTTTGCTATTCCGAACGAGTCTTTTTTTTATTTCGTCAAAATTTGGACGGTCATAACTTTATGCTTCAAAATCCGAACGTCATAATTTTTTTTTTTTTTTCATTTCGCATAACTTTTTTAGAACTACAACTTTTATCAGCACAAGGTCTAGCTCAAGAAGACATGACGATACAATGATTCACACAAATTCCAAAGACTCCAGAAGTTGGCCAAAGCTTTAACATACGTGAAATAAGCAGAAACAGTTGAACAGAACAAGGAGAGCAACACTTAAAAGTTTTTCTATTTCTTTTCCAGGACAAAACTTCTTACAAGTTCTAACACTGACAAAAGCTAGTAAAGGGGAACTATACTGCTGTTCCGACTTCGCCACTTCACTACACTTTTCCAGATTTCCTAAGTAACCACTGCACTGAACTTACCACTACAAATTAATTTCTTATTACTACACATTGTTCTTTCGACAAAAGTGGAACCCCAACCCCCCAACTAAAGCTCTTATTCCCTCTTATACACAGACTACTCTGCCTGAATTCTGGGAGATTTTCCCCAACTGGTGCTTCAGCTGCGGGGCAAAGGGTTCCTCGGTTCACTTCACCCTTTCTCAGACTAACCTTTGTTCTGTTTTTCTCCATCAGAAATTTGCTGCGGCATATCCACTCCACCCCTATCTCATCAGATGTGGCCGGGAAACTTCAGCTTGGAACAACGGACACTTGCTTGCTCCGCTTTGGCATATTGTCTCATTGAGTTCAGAAGTCAGGTATGCCACTTGACCTTGACGAGTATTCTGTTACCAGCTTCAGGAACATGGAGGATTTATCCTCTAACAGCCGCATCGGAGCATCAAATTCAGCCACACGGCCTGCAAAATCCAGAGTCCCAGGAGGATTCTATGAGCATTTGAAACTTGTGTAGATAGCAAAAAGTAGGTAACATGGTTCATACATTACATACCGTCGCTTAGTACCAAAACAAGATCACTGTCAATCACTGTTGGGATACGGTGTGCAATGGTGCAGACAGTGCAGTTCTTGAACTCTGTCCGGATGATCTTTTGGATGAGATTGTCCGTGGCTGTATCAACTGATGCTGTTGCTTCGTCCAGTACCAGTATTCTAGCCTGTTTGAGCAAAGCACGCCCTAGTGCAACAAGTTGCCTCTGTCCCACGCTCCAGTTATCTCCACTTTCTAGCACTACAAAATCCCGCAGAAACCATTATTTCACTGAATTGGTTACAGATAGCTCTCTTAGACAGTATCAAGGAGTTAGCTACAAAAATGAAATCATTATTCATTCTCCAATTCGTAGAGGCTTATATATACCTGGCGCATCAAGCTTTTCATCTTTCTCACGGATTACATCGCCGAGTTGAGACTTATCAAGAGCCTGAGCAAGACAAATTAAATTAAATTATGTGATCAAATGTGTTAATATCAGCTAACTACTCATCCAAGTATCTGGAGAAAAGGATAAAATATATGGAAATAAGTAGGCAGATCATGTGTTTCCGATTACACAGTTGCCAAAAGGAGCTGAATAAGTAAGTTGGGGGTCTGAACCTGCCATATTTCCTGATCAGTATGCTCTTGGAGAGGGTCGAGATTTCCCCTAATGGTTCCTTCAAACAAGGTTGGATCCTGAGGAATGATACTGAGACAGCTGCGGAGATCATGAAGGCCAATTTTTGCAATATCAATGTTGTCTATAATAATTCTCCCGCCAGCTGGTTCAATTAACCGGAACAAGGCCTGGATCAATGTAGACTTCCCACTCCCTGTTCTCCCAACAATCCCAATCTTCTTCCCACCAGGAAAGCTGCAGGATACCCCATGAAGCACCATAGGAAGATTCTCACCATAACGGACCTTCAAAAAATTGTGTCAACAGCAATATAGTCAAAATTACGCTTTAAAACTTAAATGCTTACGCTTTTACACTTCTGAGTCACCAAAACGCCTCTACGTAGAATCGCGCTTTTCAATTACAATTGTAGTCAATATCTACGCTTTACGCTTACGTTTTTACGCTTCTAGATCACCAAAAGGCTTCTACATAAAATCGCGATTTTGACTGCATTGGTGAGCAAAACACTTGGCCGAGAATTTTGACTGCTAACTTTAGATCTTTCAGGAAAGTAAAGTGAACATGAACGGCAAACAAAGAGGCTTGCTGGAATAAAAATGAGTCCACCGAAAGTTCATACCTTCAAGTCAATCATGTCAATTGCTCCAGTCTCTGGCCATGTGGATGGTGGGCGAGACTGCTCAATAACTGCTGGTGCCTCACTTTGAATTTGGCTGTACTGATATATTCTCTCTATGGAAATGATTTTGTTTTCAACCTTGCAAAAGCTAAGTACCCATCGTGATAAACGAGCATTAAGATTAAGGCCATATGTCACAGCAAGGCCTGCCATACCTGTTGTTCATATAATAATCGTTAGCCAAAAAATATCAGTAGATACTCTATTTGTTGCTAAATTTATTCATTTTTCCTCAATCTTAGCTCTTAAAGCTAAAACTTGAGTAACAATACATTGTTATTAAAGGATAGAACATTAACTAGCTGTACCCAACTTACGTACTTGGATCGATACTTCCTTGGGGAAAGCTGACGAGTAAAAGCATGCAAAAAGCAAACACGAAGGTGGAAAGTAGTTCCATGCGCAGGCAGAGCCACTCAATGGCAGCCAGACTGCAAAAGAAAGGACGAGTGAAACAGTCAAGCAGATAAAGATTCCTTTTCATGAACCTCTTCTCTTGGCCAAAGCCTCTAATTGTGGCTGCTCCAGCAATTGACTCGCCAAAAAGATGGAAGATAGGAGACTTCTGGATGCTGACAATGCGAACCAGTTCCCTTGATGAAGCCATATAGTATTTCTGCATGTAAACATACACATATTAAGCATAACTCCCTCAGCACCATTTCAATACAATAGTCAGCTGCTTTTCCTATCTTTGCATCGTCAACAAAGGCTCATAATTACCCAATAATATCATAATGGAAGTACATATATATAAGATGTCCTAGACCCCCCTTCCTCTTCCATTGTCAGCCTCATTACCGCATAAATGTAAAAGTTGCAGTCATCATATGGTTTACTAGAGTAAATTCATTGTACACATTCAGAAGAACATATGGTAAAGACTCAAATGCATTTTTTCCAGAGCATCTATTTCAGTAAATGCTTTGCAAAAGAACTTTAGCTTATCCTTTTGTGAAGTGAGTGTTATAACTGACCTGCATCCATAAGCAAGCTACAGCCATTGGAATGACAAGAAGCAAAATTTGCCAGGTGACTTGTGTCATTACAGCAACAATTCCAATAAGCTGAATTGTTGTAGACGCAAACCCACCAAGCCTAAAAGGTATATCCAGATCCACAACACTTTGGTCAATGGATACCTGAAAGATCAGATAAGCAAAAGTAACACACATAGTCACTCTGATGAAGTATGGATAACAGCAAGGTTAAGACAATTTACTTCTCATTGATAGGAGACAACTTACACGATTCAAGATCCGTCCTGCTGGAGTAGAGTCGAAGAAAGACATAGGTGCTCGAAACACACATCTAAGCATCATCAGAAACAACTTCTGTGCAGCAGCTAGACCAAATGTAGCAACCAGAACAGCTCTTGCAAGTATAAACACTGAGCTACCAAAAGCAAGGCCCATATAAACACCAAGTAGGACCATGGGACTCACTTTGGGGTTTCCTCCTTCCATCTGGGGATTCGCCCAAGCCATCCACCAATTACTAGCTATTTGAAGAAACTGAAATAGTGCCTGTGACAGAATTATGAGGGGGACTAACATTCCCTTATATGCAGCAGCCATATATGACAAATAAACCTTCATGCTTACTCTTCCCCTAACCCTTTCCTCCTCCTGGACAAGCTGCTTTTTCCTAGAACGTTTTGCTTTCTTTTTCTCTTTGATTGCTTTCTTATCCGAAGAAGATGCAGTTTCTTGCACTTCTTTTGCAAGATTGTCAACATTACTTACTGATGCTTCACAAATTTTATGATGAATTGTGGGACCATCCAAAGCCACACCCTCATCAGAATCCTCTGATGAATGAGTAGGAATATCCATAGATCCAATTGCTTCCTGGTGAGCACAGACCAAACTTCTGAAATCTGTTCCTGCTCGTAGAAGCTCTTCATACTTGCCTGCTTGTGTTATTTGACCTTCCTTGAGAACCTGCAAGGATAATACTGACAAAAATCATATATTGTTTACACATTAATGAGGCTAAGAAAAAACATGTAAACCAAGTCCCTGTTCTGGGGTCCTGCCCACGACATAAGCCTCCATCCTTCCAAATAAAAGGTGAAAATTTCTGCCATAGAAGCAGAAAAGGTGATACAAGTTCATATCGAGCAGACATGACATTCTTACACAAGGAAACCACTACCTCAACAATACAGGCTCCCATGGGTTTGTCAGGTATTCATGGGCGGGCAGGGTATCCTCAGAAATGTGCACCGAGGTCTAGGTATAAATAAAAAATAAACAAATAACCATATAATTGGGTAGCTAGTATACCCTCTGAACTATCTGTAGTTAAACCAATAGTAGCTCAACTCCTAGTGATATATATTTCAAAAGATAATCTTTCTTGCTGGAAATTTGCTAGAAGGGTTGCTGGACTAAAAACATGCAATGGAAAGAAACAGTAAGCTAATAGATAGCAATTGAAATCAAACAAGATGGATATATACTAACAAGACTGAAAAGCTAGAGAGCCCTCATAGGATATGTTGCAGGTGAAACAGCCCATGGTTATATTATATGGAAGTGAAAAACCTTAAATATCATTGAAGCATGCGGGCAGAAATGAGTTGGATGAAACATCAACATATAATGATTTCGTACCAGTATTAAATCTGCAGCTGGCAAGAACTCAACTTGATGAGTGACATAAATCACAGTTTTAGCTGCTAATGCTGTTAATATGTATTCCTGCAATTCCAGAACATTGTTTGAACAAAATTTATTCAATTGAATATCATTATTAAGGAAATGCAGCAGAAATCAAACCTTGAACAATTCCGAACCAGTGTGTGCATCAACAGCGCTGAATGGATCATCCAGCAAATAAACATCTGCATCTTGATAAAGTGCCCTTGCAAGCTGAACTCTTTGCTTCTGGCCACCACTCAAATTTATACCTCGGTCACCGATTATGGTTTGATCACCATGTGAGAAAAGCTCCAAATCCTTTTTGAGTGAACAAGCATGAATAACTGATTTGTACTTCGCTTTATCCATTGGACTGCCGAATAGGATATTTTCTTCAATATTTCCCGATTGTATCCAAGCAGACTGAGGGACATAAGCAGCAGTGCCACAAACTCGCACCTGGTTAAAGCAGCATTGAGTGCAAGGAGTCGATAAGCTTCCATTTGAAATATGCAGAACACAGGCAAAAAGTGAAACAGTAGAATTTGATATTGTAAATTCAGAAAACAAGGCCAACTAAATTGACCTACTTCACCAGAAATTTTCGGGATCTCGCCAAGAATGCATGAGAGGAAGCTTGACTTGCCAGAGCCAACTTTGCCACAAACAGCTACACGCATTCCAATTTGAACTTTCATCTCTATCCCGGATAAGGTGGGCCTTGGAACAGAAGGGGTCCAGCAAAACTCGCCATCTTTAATTTCGATGGCAAAGGCAGCTGTACCTCGTGGTAGCACAATGGTTGCATCTTCCTGTAACTCTTCCTCCTGCAGGAATGTAGAAAGTCGATCAAGGGATACTTTTGTTTGGGCCATCATAGAAACCAAGTCCGGGAAGTTCCTGAGTGGCTCTTGGAGAATTCTGAAAGTGGCTAGTGAAGAAAGAACGCCTCCAGCTGTGAGCTGACCACCCAACATTATGGAAGTACCAAACGTAACAACAGCAACAAATATAGGAGAGCTCCAAAAGAAGAATGTTATGAATGATTGTGAATAAAGGGCTTTCTGTAGCCACTTGAATTCCACACTCCGCATGTCCTCCAGTTCTCGTCGATACCTATCCTCCCAAGCCTGCAGCTTCAGGATCCTCATGTTCCTCAGGCACTCAGAGGTCTTCCTCATCCTTTCGTCCTTTGCAGCCATGAGTTTGTCTTGATAATTTTCTTGCATCCTAGCCAGAGGGATGGTAACCACAATAGAGAAGATGGTGGCGAGCAAAGTCGCAACTGCAGCAATTCCAACATTCTTATACAAAATGGCCAGAGCAAGAATTATCTGCAAGGGAAGCATCCATATGTCATGGAGATACCAAGAGTAATCCCCTACTCTCTGGACATCAACTGCCATGTAGTTCACAATTTCTCCACTGGTATGGCTTTGCTTGGATGTGCTTGATAGCTTGAGTCCTTTACGATACACCATGGCAGTCAAAGCCGATCTCACATGCATACCCAATATGTCAACCCCAAGATACCATTGGCGGGTTGTAAACGTCTCAGCAAGCTTGGCCGAGAAAAATATTCCTGCTAGAATGTACCCCTCATGGCGGAAAGTCTCCTTCCCCCCCAGATACTCCACAAAGTAACTAATCAAGTATGGGCCAACATATGAAACTACAGTATTCAACATGGCAAAGATAGCATTCCGAAATGCTTCTCTCCAGAATGACTTGAGAATTGCCCAAGCTAAAGAAGGTTGCTTAGAAGGATTCTCAGCTTTCATTTTCTCCCAATTCGAATTCAGAAGCTTATAATTGGCTTTGGCTCGATCTTGTGGTGCAAGAAGAGGAATATCCTTCAGTTCTAGAGGTCTCTTTGCACCGGTGGAAAGAAGTGGGTTCAACCAAGAAAGAGTGAGCACGCTAAAGAACCCAGCATCACTGTAGGGAGTTATTCTGAGACATGCAGAGTCTTCTTCCAGAAGCAGTGGTTCTTGAAGGTCAGAGTTCCTCATTACTAGTATGCCAGTAGCGCCTCTGATAGCAATAAAGCACAGAAAAGCCAGAGCAGGGGTTGCAGCGAAATTCACCAGAACTGGAGCACTCAAATGTCCATAGCCTTCTGCCAGAAGGCTCCTCCCATCAACATACAAAGTAAACAAGCACATCAGGAACGAGAACAGCCACCACAACCTGAGCAAGAGCGGGAACTTCTCGCATGCCGTAAACTTACAATGAAGAGTCCAAAAGCTCAAGACAAGCCATGCTAAGCCTTGAGAAGCAGGTAAGCAAAGCACAGTCCACTCCTGAACTTCTCCACTAACGGCCTCTCTAACCAAAACAATACCATCGTATCCCAGCGCCAGAAACTGCAGAAACAAGACGTAGAAGCAACAGAACAAAGAGAACTTGAAGATAGTTCCCACAACAACATCACGGGTCTCTCCATCCCCAACACCAGTCCGTCGAACTGGGCTGGAGCCAGCAACCGATGGGGCATCATCTTTCAGCAGCCTGATCCTGCCAACACAGACGAAAAGCTGCCTGGCGGAGATGATCAACAGGAACACCAGAAACAGTGTCAAATTGACGCAAATTGAGGCGAGTTCCAACTCGGGAAGGCCGTGGATTGCCCTGAATGCAGTTTGGAATGATAGCCTATTGTGACTATCAACCCAATAGGTGGAACCCATTATAGAAATAGAAAACGCAAGTTGGTGGTGGGGAGTTATGGTGACGACGGTGGAAGAGAGAGTGAGAATGCGGCGGTATTGATGAGTAGAATGGTGGGTTTACCTCCGAGGAAGGAAATATCACTGAGCAGGGAGAGGAAAGAGAGTAGAGATCAAATCGAGCTAAGAAGGCATTTCAGTTTTTCACCATCTGGGGCATTGAATGGGAAGGGGATATAGCTCATTTAGGAGATAGAATCATTGCGCAAAGAAACAAATACGGTTGTCACGCAAGACGAAGAACAAACACCAAAAGGCGGATGCAGAGCGCGGGCGAGAGATAGAGAGAGATGCAGGAAGAGGCGGTGGTAGAGGAGAAAGGGAAACAAAAACGACCGTTTCGACGAACACACAGACACACTCCCTCTGTATCTCTCTCTGCCCGTTCGTGTCTTCTTCTCCAACGAGCACAAGGAGACAAAGCAGAAGAGAAAGGGAAAAGGGCACGTCGCAGAAATCTGCACAATCTGGCTGCAATAACCCAGACGAGAAAACAACCAAAAAGACCCGACCTTGAAATTCGTTTCCCTTTTTTGGGGTTCCTAGGCCGAAGAACACCAAAAGCCCACTCCACGCCAGAAAAATGGTAGTGAATTATGCCCACCGGACGAAGATACCCCCTTCCTTTCTTAAAACTCTTGAGGTTTCTTCAAATCAAATCACCCTCTCCATGCTCGACGAGTCAAACAGAAAGCAACGGGGATCATATCCCCAACCAATCAAAATTCCAGAAGAAACCCAATGATGCTTTACAACAAACACCTAGAGCGCACGAACTTCATTTCCTCCCTTCTCTAGTTTCTTTTTTCCTGAGACAATAAAAAAAAAAACAGAGGAAGGGAAAGAAACCCAACGGGGCGATCTCTCGCTGTGTAATCACTGAGATTCCCCTCTCAGGCTCTCACTCATCAATCGTGGAAGAGAAACCAAGATGGGGATCTCGCAAAATTAGTAAGAAAGCAGCAATGCAGAGAGTTTTAGAGTAGAAGAAGGAAGAAACTCAGAAAGGCAAAAGAAACGAAAATTAGGAAGTGGGTCGGTCGGTCCATCAATGGGTGGGCATTGCCGTGTTGGAGCTGTGTGGGTGTGAGTCAGTGAGGCTGCGGAGGTGGCACCCACCACCTTTTTTCCGCCCTCTTCTCCTTCAACTCCTCGGTTTTTCGTTTCTGTTTTTCAGCTATTGGCTTTTTGCGTCTTTGGTGGGTAAAGAGTCACTAATTTCTAATAAAGGCACTGTACTCTGTTTTCTGAGGTTTCTGGCCATGGTCCTGAAATTTGCATTTTGATAATACGCGGGGTGAAATGGATGGATGGCAGGCAGCCGAAGAGAAGCAGAGTACAGTGCTTTGGCTGTAGGATACTGACAAAAACGAAAACCCCCCACAAACTGAGAAATTTCTGTACTTTTTATTTGGTACTGAGAATCTGCGAGAAAGAAGGAGATGGGCAAAGCACAAGTTTAGGAGTTCATCTCTTTCACCATGATAGAGTGTGTACTACTTTCTCTTAGGCCTGGCAACCGGTCGGTTTCGGTTTAACCGAAAATGAATTTTCGGTTTTCGGTCAAACCGAGACCTGACCAGTTATCACCGGCCACCGACCGACCCTGGCGCCTCGGTTATCCGTAAACCGACCGGGCGGTTAAGGTGCGGTTAAACCGGCAGCACCGAAAAAGGGAGGGTCGGTTCGGTCTGCTGTCCTGACCGACCGAAGATCGCCAAAAAACCGACCGCCAAGACCGAAAACCGACATTTAACCGGTCAAAACCGACCGGACAGCAAGGGAAAAAACCTAAAATGGCCTAAAATTAAAATCTCAAACCTACATTTCAATTCCTTTTGCACCGAAAATACATCTAAATTAGCAACTTAATGTCTCATATTCATTAATTCAACAACATAAACTCCACAAATCACAATAAGTCCTCTAGATAACAACAAATCAACAACACATCATAAACAATCTATCATCACTTATCACCGGCCTTAGAAGAACCAACATCTGCATAACCCTGTGCGTTCAATACGGAAATCAAGTCATGACCATAATCGTCATATCCATCTTTCTCATACTCTTCCTCCGGTGCATCTTCTTCACCCTCCTGCTCATTCTCCACTGGAATGTTGAGGCTTGCATCTGTATTGCCAACATTGCCAGTATTCGTTGCACTTTCCATTCTAGTTTGGAAAGTGACATTAACTGAGTAAGAAAAAAAAAAGGAAAACAAAGTGTTAGTACTTTCCAAAGTGTTAGTACATTGAATTAGGTGAAAAGAAGACAAAAAACTGAACAATAAGAGAGTTTGAGAAACTCACTACTTTCCAAAGTCAAATTCTCTTCATCATCTTCCTTGTCGTCAATCTCCCTGGATCCGGGATACCTTATCCAATCCTCGGCACAAATCAATGCCTCCACCATTAGGTCGCTCAAAGAGGACCTGAATGGACTGAGAATCCGCTCGCCACAACTGAATGTAGCCTCTGAGGCAACAGAAGAGATAGGAACAGCTAGGACATCCTTAGCCATCTCAGCAACAATCGGATAGATTCCAGAGTGTCGAGACCACCAATCCAAAATGTCAAACTTTGCATCATCACTCTCTTCATTGATACCATCGGTTTGACATTTCAAATAGATGTCAAGCTCAACAGAGCTACCTCCTGTTTCCAGCAGAAGTGCTTCCCTTTTTCTCTTTCTAAGCCTCTCCTCCAATATCTTAATCCGATCACCAGCACCATCAACAGAACCCTCATCAACAATGTTATCATCAGTGGTAGACTGAGATGCTAACTCTGATCCATACTTCCTCTTATAAATCTCAAACATCTGCCGCATCTCCCTTTTAATCCTAGTCTGAATTTCCCCTCCTTTGAGACTTCCATAAATCATTACCAACACTTCAGACACAAGATCAAGTTTACTTCTAGGATCAAGCACACATGCTATATAGATTAAATGATTCACCCGAGGATTCTCCTCATTCATGACAGGTGTGTCAAACCAATACTTTCGTACCTTTTCTTCAACCTTTTCTGCCATCCTTTTGAGCTCTTCACGCGGATCATTCTTCAATTCTTGAATGATGTCATAAATTGGAACAAGTATCTTGAAGAAAAGATGGGTAGTCACATATTTAGTTCCTGTACAAATGAGAATAGAATACAGGAAATTAGGCTTAAACAAACCAAAATTGTCAAATGTTCAAATTAAAATAAACAAATTGTCAAATTTCACTTACCTGAGACTAGGAGGGTAAAGTCATTAAAGACCTTCACATATTTCATCAACTTTCTAATCAGACTCCAATCATGTTCAGTTGGAATACCACCTCTTGCGTCAATATAATCCCTGAAGGAATGGTCATGTATACTTGTATACAAAGTGGTAAACACTCCACCAAACCTTTCTGCTGCTTCTAACATGATATAGGTGGAGTTCCACCTGGTCGGTACATCCAAACACACCAATTTGGTAGAATCCAACTCCAGAAATTGCATAGCCGTCTTGAACCTTGCCAACCTAGCTGGCGATGACCTCACCCACTTCACACAGTCCCGAATTCTATCCACAGCTCCTCTGATTACTTTCAATCCATCCTGCACTACCATATTAATGATGTGTGCGACACATCGAAACTGCAGATACTTCCCATCCATCAAATCACACCCCCACGCCTTTAATTTCCTTCTCATGCAATCACTCACAATATCATTTGTAGATGCATTGTCCATGGTCATGCAGAACAAATTCTTCACCTTCCATTCTTCAAGAATTTCTGCAAGCTTCTCTGCAATATCATTTCCTGTATGACTTGTGATGGGAACAAAGGAGATCACCTTCTTCTGCAACTTCCAATCACCTCCAACAAAGTGAGCAGTCACACACATGTAATTTTTGTTGTTGTCAGAAGTCCACGTATCTGTGGTGATTGAAACTCTGCCTTTGCTCTTTGATTCAAAAAACTCTATCAAATTCATCTTTTTCTCCAAGAATATATGAAAGCAATCATCTCTTATACCTCTCCTCCCAGGTATCTTAAACAGTGGCTGAACCGTATGCATAAACTGCTTAAACCCGTCTCTTTCCACAAAGCGAAAAGACAACTCATCCATTATAATCATCATGGCTAATGCATATCTTGCTTTTGCTTGATCAAATTTCCATAAAGCACTTACTTGACTACCATCTGCGTCCTGCAAGTTCAGAACAGCCTGATCCTTGGATGCTGCAACCTTAGCCAAACATGTCCTCCGATGGTTATTCATTGCAGAAGTGTCGTTCCTGGATGGATGTGCTTTGATCTTAGTGTGACAACGCTTGCACTCTCCAAACGGATACTCATCCACCGCCACCTTCGTAAAGTCCTTCCAACAATCAGCTGTACCTGCTGTCTCCAACCATTTCTCTAGATTGAAGGGATCTAAAGAAGCTTTATTTGGAGCCGGATTAATCGTTTCTGCTGAAGGAGCCTCAGCAGCAGGTGTACTTCCACTACCGACATGGGCGGGAGTCGATGCAATTGATGCCGACGCTGACGGTTCACCAGACTGAACAGGCCGACTTCCTGTACGTCCACCACGACCCCGATTCTGAGTAGGAGGGGCTGAGGCACCCGCACCACCACGACCTCGAGAAGCCGGAGGTCTCCCACCACGAGAAGTAGTCTCAGCGGATGGTGCACCTCGTCCGCCACGTCCACCACGTGGAGCCGGAGGTCTCGCCCTACATCAACAGTTACACAAATTTAAAATTGAAAACTAAATTCACAAATTCTAACAATCTAACAACTAACAATCATCATCAATCATCATCATTCATCAATCGATATTGACAGCAATCAACTAAGAAAGCAGTAACACTGGAGGCAAAATTGTAAGTTGTAATTCCTCTTCCACTCTTTTGGCAACTTAATTTCTTAGGAGTTCCAAATCATTCATTTTCCTCAACTCAACAACCATTCAACCTCTACTCTCTACCCATTTCTTGTCAAAGCATATTCTGTAAATCAACAAGACCAACTGCTCAAACAAAACCCCTTGCAGCATCATGTAACCCAATTCGACAATGCAGCAGCCAGCAAGTAAATCCACTGAAGCAATAATCATCATCATTATATGTTCAAAATCATCACCAAACACCAATCCACCAAAAATCATTCAACAATCGACATAAATCCACCAAAACCACCATTCCAATCCACCAAAATCATTCGACAATCGACAATTCGACATAAATCCACCAAAATCATCACCAATCCACCAAAAACATTCGACATACATAATTTGCAGGCCCTTTTTAGATGGGGAAAGGGCGCGAGCTGCTTCAAAATTGGCGAGGTCGCGAGGAGCTGCTGCTTCCTTCTGGAGGGCGGCGGGGCGACGTCGAGGTGGAGGCGGCGGTCGTGAGTCAGAGAACTGGAGAAGGAGGGCGGCGGGGCGACGAGAAGGAGGGAGGCGGGGCGACGTCGAGGTGGAGGCGGCGGGGGGTCGGAGGGCTGGGACTGTCGACGGAATGAGGGGGTCGCCGGTCGTGAGGGAGAAGGAGTAGCGGCTAAGCGACTCGGAGGCTGGGACTGGGAGGGTTAGGTCGAAGAGGATGGAGGCTGCGAAGTCGATCTGCGAAGGCCGAAGACGAAGAGGGCCTAGGGTTGGGTCGTTTTTTACGCTTAGCCAAAACGACGTCGTATCGTCGGTCGGTTAGCGTCGGTTAGCCGGTTAACCGGCTTCGGTTACTCGGCTAACCGCCTAACCCTGTTACATTTCCGACAACCGACCGCTGAACATAAATTTCGTTTTCCGGTTAGCCGCTAATCGGCGGTTAACGGTTAAACCGGCCGGTTAACCGCTAAGCGAATTGACAGCCCTACTTTCTCTTTCTATCGAGACCTAATCTGAAATTATAGATGCGTTAATGACAAAAATAATGGTAATTTTGAACTGATCCGTTTTATCCGACCTATTTGGTTTGTTTTGGGCGGGTCTGATCCGTCCTGTAGGCGTGGCGGGGCGTGCATGGGTACTCTCATCGACCCGACCTACCATGACCCGCCCCATTCTCGACATGTTCTTGTCTAAATTATATGTATGTTTAGTCAAACTACTTAGGATTTTCCTTTTATTACATCATATTTTAGCTATAATAAAGTTGTAAATTAGTCAAAACCTCAATTTATCCAATAATTTAACTACATTTATCATAATATTGTTTGTTTCCTTGGTCTTGTAATAAAAAGAACGTTTATTTCTAATGTTTTTCATATAAATTGCATACCCATTGGGTCGACCTGCCCCGACCCGCGGCCCGTGATAAATTACCCGACCTGGAGCCGACCTGCCACGGGGCGGGTCTGGGTACCAAGAAACCCGCCCCGGACCTGCCCCATTGCCATTCGTAAATTAGAGGCAGTAGTGGACCCATAATTTTACATAGGGGTGTCCTCATTTAAAAAATAAATTTAATAAAAATAAATAATAATCATAATAAATACATAATTATTAAATAAGAAAATATCTAAAAAGTTCCGGATGTGTTTTTATATTCCGAAATAATTGTAGAATACACTTGGTGTCTATAATGCTCAAAAATATTGTCTATGTATGTTTTACTAGACAATCGTTCACGAAATGATCGCATATTCGATTTTTAGACTTGTTCTTGATGTAACCCAAAGCTCAAAATACTCTTTCAACACTTGTCCTACAACCATAAAATCAATGCAAATTAATGGTAGTTTGAAATAAGTTTAATTGTTAGATTTTGAAAATAATTAGAGATCGAAAATGATATTTTACTATTACACAGTGTTTAAAATTGAACAACAAATGAGTTGTAACCTAATAGAAATTATCTTACTATTAATAATATTGTTCTATGTTTGAGTTACCCAAATTACCACTTATATTCACATACGCAAACTAAAAAATGATAGTAGGATAATCATTTTTTCAAATTCAGGGGTGTCTTCCACTATCAATTATATTTTTTTGTCCTTACGTAAAATACCATCGGGGGTTGGAAAATCGTTTTTCCAATATTTAGGTGTGTCTCGGGACACCCTCAAACACCCCTGGGTCATCCCCTGATTAGAGGAGTGGTTAAGATTCAATAAAAAAAATCCATATATGTATTTTCCCCAACAATTTGAGGTATTGCAATTAGTTAGTTTATGATATAATATCAAAACTAATTTGATCTTGATCCTGAGATTACGCATTCAAGTCCTCGCGACCTCAATCTTAACAATCGTCTTTTTTTTATAAAAGGATGCAGAGCATCCTAACCTTCATTCATAACCAAACGGGGCTCAGAAGTCCCTTGGGCATCATACATAATCCAACACATCAAACCAGTGTCAGTCATAGGAAAGGAATGGAAACCTAAAGGTAATACATGGCCTCGATTCGCAAGGAAATCCACACACTTGTTACCCTCTATGTAAATATGGGAGAAAACTCCTTCCCAATCCCGCCTAGCCAAAGCTTGAAGGCGATCTATAACAGCACAGTGTTGGTGGTCTGGGTTCGCGTTGCTGCTAATGAGGTGAATGCCACATCTCGAGTCCAGTTCCACCCTGACGCGTCTGTGTCCCAGCTCCCACGCCAATTGAAGCCCTTCCACAGCGCCTCTCAACTCCGCTCGGATAATCGAGCAGATTCCCAAGTTAACAGTGAACGCTGCAGTGCAATGTCCAAGATGATCTCGGATCAAGCCCCCAGCAGCTACAGAGCCTGTCTCGTGGTGAACTGAGCCATCAAAGTTGAGAGTTACCCATTCAGGAGGAGGCTACTTCCAAGAGATCAACTCCTTCGTTCTAATGGGCGTACACGGATGGTGGATAGTCCGGTCCTTATCCATGACTTGCCTCATGACAGTTATCCATGCCAGGACGCGGTGTAGAAAAACTTCAATAGCGATGACCTTATTTGCTAAAACACGATTATTTCTGGTCCGCCAAAGGGACCAGTAGGTAAGGCCAAAGGAAAGGCCAGTGTGCTCCTCCGCTAAGTATTTCGCAATCCATTCCTGTAACTCGAGCCTGAAAAAGGTTTGGTAATCAGAAGGTTGTAGCAACCGCATCCAAATTAACTGCGCAAAATGACAGTCTCCGGTGAAGATCGGCATAAGGTGCAGGCCGGATGGACCGTCAGGTGTCTCATTTTGCGCTCCGCGTTGGTGAGTAGTCTCTCTCGAGTAGCAAGCCACACGAAGTGTTGGACTCGGGCAGGTCCTCTCCATCTCCAAATAATGCACCAGTCAAATTCCCGGTTCAGCTGCTGCGCATTGGAGGCGAGGTCGTAGGCAGACCGCACGCGAAACCTACCGTCTGACTCCGGCCCCCAAGTCGCCACATCTGCTCCTGAATCTTCAGTAGGGGGTTGTATCCCTTTGTACCTGCAAGACAAGGCTCTCGGCAAAATAATGACGAAGAAGGGTAGAGTCCCACTCACCCTTACTTGTAACGAAACTCGCCACCGATGAGGAAGGATCAATCGGCGGCGTAGTCTCCAGGAGGTGATCCGCCAATTTCTCTCCGCTATCTACCCATCTATCCATCCATCCATCCAGAAAGACGTCGTCTACCCGTCCTTGATGCTCATGGAAATCCCCGCCCCCATGATAGGCCACGCCTTACGGATGCCCCACCAGAAGGTGGAAGGCCAAGTTGAAGTTTTAGTCACAAGTTGTCCTCCTGTTGTTTTGAAGTATTTCGCCTGTAGGACTTGCACCCATAACTCCTCCGGATTCTTTGTAAAAAGCCAAGCAAGTTTGGTTAGGTAAGCAAGGTTCAAATCATGATCTTTCCTCGGACCCAAACCACCCTCCTTCTTCGGGCAGCAGACAGCCTCCCAATGCACCAAGTGTAACTTCGTCCTGGGCAAAATGACAGTCTCCGGTGAAGATCGGCATAAGGTGCAGGCCGGATGGTCCGTCAGGTGTCTCATTTTGCGCTCCGCGTTGGTGAGTAGTCTCTCTCAAGTAGCAAGCCACACGAAGTGTTGGACTCGGGCAGGTCCTCTCCATCTCCAAATAATGCACCAGTCAAATTCTCGGTTCAGCAGCTGCGCATTGGAGGCAAGGTCGTAGGCAGACCACACGCAAAACCTACCGTCTGACTCCGGCCCCCAAGTCGCCACATCTGCTCCTGAATCATCAGTAGGGGGCTGTATCCCTTGTACCAGCAAGACAAGGCTCTCGGGCAAATAATGACGAAGAAGTGTAGAGTCCCACTCACCCTTACTTGTAACGAAACTCACCACCGAAGAGGAAGGATCAATCGGTGGCGCAGTCTCCAGGAGGTGATCCGCCAATTTCTCTCCGCTATCTACCCACCTATCCATCCAGAAAGACGTCGTCTACCCGTCCTTGATTCTCATGGACATCCCCGCCGCCATGATAGGCCACGCCTTACGGATGCCCCGCCAGAAGGTGGAACGCCGAGTTGAAGTTTTAGTCACAAGTTGTCCTCCTGTTGTTTTGAAGTATTTCGTCGGTAGGACTTGCACCCATAACTCCTCCAGATTCTTTTTAAAAAGCCAAGCAAGTTTGGTTAGGTAAGCAAGGTTCAAATCATGATCTTTCCTCAGACCCAAACCACCCTCCTTCTTCGGGCAGCAGACAGCCTCCCAATGCACCAAGTGTAGCTTCCTCCTTTCCTCCGAAGCCCCCCAAATGAACCGTCGTATCCGTTTGTCTATCTCATCACAAATGGAGATGGGGAGCAGGGTAGTCGCGTACGTTGGGAGAGTAATAAGAACCGAAATGGCTAGCGTCACCCGACCTCCAAATGACAGATTTTTCGCTTTCCACCCTGCCAATTTATTATCCATCCGGGTGAGAATATACCTGTATGTCTCCTTTGTGACTCGACCATGAAAGACCGGGACACCGAGGTAGCGCCCCAAGTCTTGCGTTGCTGGTATCCCCATCCGCCGAAACACCTCTGAGCTCACAGTATGCAGCGTGTTCTTGGAGAACAGCATCACAGAATTCTCTTTGCTGACCAACTGTCCCAAAGCCTGGCAAAACCGATCCAGGCACTCCATAATCGCCGCAACCTGTTGTTCATTTGCTTCTGCAAAGAGAATGAGGTCATCAGCAAAGAACAAATGAGAGAGAGGAGGGGCACCTGGGGCAATCACGAAAGGTTTCCATCTCTTTGAGTCCACTGCAGCCTGAATGGTATAGCTAAGCCTTTCCATACATAGAGTGAAAAGTTATGGAGACAGCGAGCATCCTTGTCTCAAACCCCTGGTTGGCTGAAACTCCTCCGTACACGTGTCATTCCATAGGACTTGCATGGACAAGGTGGAGATGCAACCCATGATCACCTCAATCAGCTTGCTTGGAAAACCCGCCAATGACAATGTCTCCTGCACAAACTGCCAGCTAATCATGTCATATGCTTTGGCGAGATCGATCTTTACCACCATCGCCCTCCGCTTGCCCTTCCTGAGGTTCGTGGAATGGACAACCTCCTGCAGAATAATAATGTTTCCCGAGATCTGCCTCCCTGGCACAAAACTGGTATGGGTGGGATGGACCAAAGCGCGCATCCAAGGTTTGATCCTGTGAACAATGCATTTGGTGAGCGTTTTATAAATCACATTACACAAACCTATGGGGCGGAACTATTGAATGGTATCCGGACTCTCTTTCTTCGGTATCAACACCAACAGAGTCTCGTTCACTCCTGGAATGAGGTGAGGGTTAGAGAACAAGTCAGCCATAAAGGTCGACACCGATGCAGCCACCACTTGCCAGCATCTCTGGTAAAAAACTGGTGGATAACCATCTTTACCCGGGGCTTTGAACCTGCCCATGCTCTTGACTGCTGCCCAGACTTCCTCCCTCGTAACGTCTCGCTCGAGAGCAGCTCTCGTACCAGGTTCTAGCGGGGGGGGAAGCCGTCGGGAGAGAAGGCGCCATAACAGGTTCAGCTGAATACAGCAGGACAAAGAAATCTCGTGCCATTCTACATAGCTCTTCCTCCTCAAAAATCCAGTCGCCGTCAGCATTCTTAAGGCCTCGGATCCTGTTGAAACATCATCTTTTGAGCGTGGATAAGTGATAGTACCGGGTATTTCGATCTCCTTCCGCAACCCATTGGGCTCTAGACTTTTGGAACCAGAGCATGTGTTCTTGCCAGAGGGTGGTCTCCAGTTCTTTCCTCGTGGTCGCCTCACGCTCAAGTGAACCTGGAGTTCCTCCCCTTTCGTTCTCCTCTTCCAAAGCTCGGAGACGCCGAGCAAGCTTCTCTTGCGACGCAGGATGTGACCAAAAGTAGTCTTGTTCCGGTGCGTAGCTCGCTTGTCAAAACTTGTGAGGACTGGCAAAAGTCTCTCCCTCGTGACCAGGCCTCTAAGAGGACCCTGCCAAAATTCTCATGGGCCAGCCAAGCTGCTAGGAAACAGAAAGGTTGTGATCCTGGTCATCGCATGTTATCGGAGTCGCCCATTATGAGGATTGGCCTGTGATCGGAGCCTACCCTCTCGAGATGACGCTAATCGTCCCGGGGAAATGAGACATCCATTGCTGGTTGCAAAGATCCCTATCAAGGCGTTGCTGAAGACGCCCCAACGCCACGTTAATCTAGGCCCCGAAAAATTTATATCAATCAACCCGCTATCATCTACACTCCTTCTGAACGGTCTGGCACACGCATCATTGTACGGGGCACCTCCACATCGGTCAAGCGGTCCCATAATGGAGTTGAAATCACCGACAAGGGCCCAAGGTAACTTTGTCCGTGTGGAGAGACGCCGAATCTCGTCCCAAAGGTGTTGCCGAAGAGCGGAATTGGGGCTGCCATAAACAGCAGATACAACAGTCGTACCTCCCCCATCTCGTTTCACACACACAAGGTGGATCATCTGCTCCCACTCCGTGATTTCCGTCACTTGCAGTAGTTGCCTATGCAATAACACCCAGATACCTCATGAAAAACCAGTAGCATCCATTATTAAATTGCCATCGTAACCCGTACGTCGGATTACATTTCTCACTGTCTCCCCACTAATTCGTGGTTCACAATGATAACAAGGTCCGGCCTCGTCGAGGCACAAAAATCTCTCAAGTAAACTAAGAACTCTTCACTCTCTGTCCCTTGGCAGTTCCAGGCGAGTATGTTTAACATAGAAAAAGGACAAAAGTAGAAGAAGCACTAGAGAATACAAGGAAGAAAACTTCCCTAGAGCAAGGTCGGGGCCTAGTTATGTCGAGGTAACATTGGCAGGAGGTTTCCCGCCATGTTTCACTTGCACAAGAGCTGGTGAATTGTTGTTCCTGGTCTTCCCTTCAACTACAGGGGCAGGCTGCAAAGACTGCACCTGTCCGGTGTGTGTACCATCCTCGCGTTTGTTCTTGTTCGTATGGGGATTTTGTTTGGGTTTGCCACTTGATGAGTTTGCTCCCTTGCCCCCCGCAGCAACAGTTCTCAGAGTCGTCTCCACCCTGGGTCCCATTCCTTGTTTTAATTGTTTAATGGGCACCTCGACAGAACCTTGATTTATTCTAGTAGAGTCCTGCACAAGGAGACCTTTATTTTTGTCCACCACCAGTTGAGGAGTAGTAGTCTGCGGCTCCACCTGGGGACGGGCGGAAGCTGTGTTCTCGGGAAGCGGGTCAACCTTTTCTTGTCTTGTGGAGAGAGCCTCATAGAGGCAGTCACATCAACCGTGGCGCGTACTGACTCTGGTATCGCTTTCTCTGCAGCCTCATCCATGGGTATCGTGTCCTCTACTTCGAGCGTCGTAAAGCGAGAGCCTGCATGTTCCCCCATCTGCTTCCCAGGGGGTTCGAGTTAACAAGTCCACTTCCCTGGTTAGACTTTGCTCATGTCTTATGCTGCTTGGGTTTCACCATCATCCATTCCCCATAATCCTTCGTTGGGGGGGGGGGCTGCGGTTGGGGAAGGAGGTGTCTGTTCTTCGGGTGTCTCCATGGGCTGCTTGCGTAGCGTTGGGCACGAGGTCTATGAGTGCCCGTACACTCCACATTCGGTACAGATGTTATGCATCCCTTCATATTCTATGTAGTAAGTCTTACCTTCAATCTTAAACTGGCCCAATACAGGTTTCGTGAGATCAACCTCCACACATGCTCGACCAAACTTCGTTCGGGCTCCCGAAACCATTTCTATGTCCACCGAATCGGCCTGCCGATACGTGACGCAATTCTTTCTACCGCTTCCCGGTTGATAAACTCCACTGGCAGGTCGGGGAATCGTGCCCAGACACGGGTAGTGGCAACCTCAGCCAACTTGGCATCGAAGCCCTTTTGCCAAGCTCTCACCGTGATGTAGTGATTTCCAATCAACCACGGACCACCCAATGCTGCTTGCTCATAATCCATCTGGTGCGTAAACCGAACCACGTAGAAACCATACGACAGACTAGAGATTTGCAGGGTCCCATCCTTAGCCCATAGGGTTTCCAGTCGTTTCGAGATGACAGGGAAAGGGAACGTGCGTCCCAAGACTTTCACAATAAGTGCAGAACGCCATTGCCGGCGGTATTGTTGTTTCTCCATGGCTGTGAACAGTATCGTCGGGCAACGAGGGTTGTCATCTTTAGGGATTTCATCATTGATATCATCTTCTCTCATGGCCACGACTACGTCCTCCGAGTCGGACTCAGCCACGTACCACTCCTCATCCTGAATCACGGTCAAAAAGAGCTTATTCGCTCCCGATCCCCAGGTTGTCGGCGGTGGGGTGTCATTCGGATTCCTAGGGTTCCTTGTCGTCTCACCAGTGGGGTAGCTTCCTTGCGCCTGTTCTTGGTCCTTGGCCATTGGCTGCGCCTCAAAAAGGGGATTCGCATACATATGTTTAGCTTTTTTCTTTGGGTGTTGAGTCTCTCGTTCTCCTTTGCTGTTCGGGGATGACGTTGCAGAAGGCGGTCGTCGTAGCTCAGCACTTGAATCCGCTGGCTGTGAGACCGTGGAAGTGACGTCCGACGCCAGTCCGGTCATGCCCGCGCCAGCGGGAACTAAGGTTTGCGTACTTCTCTCGCTCGGTCCTTTTCCGAAAAAACTATTTTTTATTTTTTGAAGAAGACGACCAACCATCTAACTCGATCCTTAACAATCGTCTTTAATCTATGGTATGAGAGCTATATGCAAACTTCAAACTTATGAATTTGTTTACAATTGAGCGGGAATGTAAGGAAGTAGTTAAAAGTTAAAACATATACATAGACCTTTTACAATAACTCGAATTCTTGAAATCAGTTGATTCCTTCCATCGTTGTAAATCAATTGCAGAGCGAGTTCAACGAGAGTGTGCTTTTTTTTTTTTTTTTGACGAAACGATCACTTGCATTAACAAGAAAACCAAGTTACATATGACCTAGCTCCAAGCGGAGCCAAGTATGAAAATCAAACATATTACAACCCGTAGGAAACAAAGAAAGGGCTTTCTGAGCCACCAGATGGGCTACCCAATTGTTCTCCCTACCCACAAACATGATCCGGAACCCTGGTAATGCCGACAGGAGATGGCGAATTTCCTCAAATATGGCCCCCCCGGAAGCATTAGCAATACCCCCTGCATTGACCTTATCAATAACCACTTTCGCATCCCCTTCCAGCAAGACCGTCTCCAATCCAAAGCGCTGGCACCACCTGATGGCATCCCGAAGCGTAGATAACTCCGCCAACATTGGACTCTGGAGACCGCTATACGTCACCCCATGCACTACCAGCACCATACCCGCCGCGTCCTGCAGAACCATTCCACCAGCTGCATGGGACCCTCCACGGACTGCACCATCAAAGGAACAGATCACACCTAAAGAACTCCCCTGACCAGCCGGTACACCCACATTCTGCGGCATAACCATTTTATGAAAGAAAATTAGTAAAATTTTATAAAATAAATGAAAGCAAAAGTCCACATAACCATTTTGGATACATGTCGTCGCACACATGCACATTGCACAAGAGCTCGACCAGCCATATAATATTTCATAATCACTAATAATATCACACATTCCTTAGTAGTAGTTTATTCATGGGCATTATTTGGTGATTATTGTAACATTAAAAGGTAATTATTCCTCAGAATCAGAATGTGATTTGTGTGTGCTTTTCTGTGGGACAGATGGGGGCAAGTGGCCCAGATCAGATCTCAACTCAGTTCATTATAATTGTTTTTGGCTGGGGGTGACGATTCAAGGCCAACTTGTTTTTAATATCTGGTGATGCCTTTCCAGATCCACTTCTTGTTAAATCTAATGCAATACTTTTTCATCTTTCTATATAGACTTTTGATAAAATGAGTCATACTAAACTCCAAGTGTCACTAGCTAAAGTTACGATGAGGTTTCCGATCGACTGTTTCAGTGTACAAATTGAAGTTTTATCAATGATGTTACGTTCAATTGTTTGTCTGCGACTACCTAGTTCAACAAAGCTTTATAAAGTCTCTTGAAAAATAAACTCATATTGTGATATTGCAAATTTCATAGGTAAAAAGTGTGAATAATGACAACATTGAAGAAGTACGAGCGTAAAAACAAGATATGGTATTGCAGTTATTAACATGGTACCAAAACAAACTAATCTGCCACCTATCAAACTGATACAAAGAAGGAAGGAATTTTGAGCTGCACCGTTCAATTTTGAACTCTGTAAAAGGTGGTCTACATAAACAAGTATCAATCTTCGCCTTGACAGAACGAGTTTGGGTACTCTCCTCGATCTGGCCGACTATTTCCATTCTCCACCAATTTTTTTGCCTAAACTACATGTAAGTTTACTCCAATTACTTAGGATTTTGCTTTTATGAACTCATATTTTAGCTATAATGAAATTGTAAATATGCGAGAATCTCAATTGGTTGAATAATTTATTAACATTTATCATATTATATAGTTTTTTTTTAGTTTAATGAAAAAACAAATATTTATAATGGTTTCCAATTAAATTACATACTTATATAGGTTGATCTGTCAAAAGTTTTGACCCAACCCGCACTGAGTAATAAATTATCCAACCTAAATCTGATCTGTCAAGATGCGAGTATGGATATCAAGATATCTGCCTGAATCTGTCCCATTGTCATTTCTAATAACCTCGATGATAAGGACAATTTCAATGTCAATGGAGAAAATGATCAAATAGATTGAAATAGAAAATTACCTCATGTGAGTATAGGAACTTGCTAAAACTAGGAAAAACTCAAATTTTATCTCTTTTGACACAATTACAGTATGATTCAATATTCATAGCTTTGTAAATTATATCATTTAACGAAGGGTTAATAGCATTTTGTACCCCTTTATTTTGGCAAATTAACAAACGTACCCCTCTATTAATTTTTTGCACAAACATACCCCTCTAATATTAAATCGTAACAAGTTTACCCTTCCATCTAATTATATGTTAAGTGATCGTTAAATGGGGTAGAAAATGACCCAATTGCCCCTCACTTACTCTTAATTTAAGTTTTAATTAATTTATTATTTATGTCCATGATCAATTAATTAGAAAAAATAAAAACCATAAACAAATTTAGAAGCACTTGAGAGTGAAAGACTATCCGTCTCCCTAAAGCCCTTCCTGGAACCTGCTCCCACGACTCCTCGCCGGCGGCAGCTGGGGTAGAGAAAATCAAGGTGGCCGTCTTGCGAAGAAGATTCTCGCTCCCACGCAAGATTGTCAACCCGTGGGTTGACCCGGACCCGGTCGAGCTAGTGGGTCAATGGTTAATGGGTCAACCGTTTTAGCCCGGTTTGACCCGGAAATATGGAAAGAGTCATTATATTGTACTTATCATCATAAATTATATCAAAAATTATCCAACATATGAGTTATAACATATAATAGTACACCAAAATAACATATCGTACTTAGATCCAACATATATTGAAAATTCACACACACTTATATAACATAAATATTCAAATGTTCAACTTAGGATTCCAAAGATTGAGTTAGGCGAAAAGAAAAATCGGAAAATAGGCGCTAAGGCGCATTTCGCAAAACTAAAGGAAAAAAGACACAATTTGATCTCCAACCTGGTACCTTGTAGTGGTCGGCCCGGCGGGTGCGTGCGGCCCGTTTTTCTCACCGGGTCAGGGTCAAATTGGGTCGACCCGCGGGTTGACAACCTTGCTCCCACGACATCGAATTGGGCGGCAAAAGGCAACTTCGTCGGAGGCTCGTCGTTGTCTAGGGCCTCCGTAGTTCGTGCCACCGCCATCATGTATGATCTGAACGAGAAGTCGGAGAGTCGTTCATGTTTGGCGGCGACAGTGATTCCAAACTCGGAAACTTCATGTTCGGGTTTGCTATGAAAATTCCGGAATCATTGTTTGCCGATAATCGTAATGCGAATTTGTTTGGGATGTCGATTAATAGTTTCGCCAGCAATTCGGCTATGGTGAGGCCCAGCAAGGGCGAGGAAGTGGGGGAGGATGAGGTTCTGAGAAAAGAGATAAATTTTCTGGATATGCTGATTCACCAGGGTTGATTATGTTGATCTTTTTTTCTGAATACACGGGAGGCGCAGTCAAAGCAGGAAAGGGAACTACAGAGGAATTACAGGTTGATTATGGCCACCTTGATTCTCTACTCCAGCTGCCGCCGACGAGGAGTTGCGGGAGTAGGCGCCGCCGACGAGGAGCAGATTCCAGGAAGGCTTCAGGGGGACGGATGGTCACTCTCGGGTGATTCTGAATTTGTCTAGGGTTTTAGTTTCTTCTAATTAATTGATAATGGACATAAATTATAAAATAAAACTGAAATTAAGAGTAAATGAGGGGCAATTGGGTAATTTCTTAACTCATTTAACGGTCACTTAACGGATAATTAGATAGAAGGGTAAATTTGTTACGATTTAATATTAGAGGGGTATGTTTATGCAAAAATTTAGTAGAGGGGTACGTTTGTTAATTTGCCAAAGTAGAAGGGTACAGAATGATATTAACCCTTTAACGAAACAAAATAATACTAGTGCCCAAAAGTACTCTAACAATTATATACAGGATTCAGGCTTTGATTGTTGAGACTGGAAATGGATTTACATATATTAGATACATGCATGTTTTCTCAAATATCAAAAAATTTACTCCGATGCAACAGGCTGAAGGGGAGATCCATATGGACTATTCCTCATTCTCAGTCTGGTTCGTGGATTTGGAGGAAGCTACTTAGTTCTAGAAGCTGGTTCCAACACAGATTAGACACTGATACAGAAGGTAGAGTGCTCTGGGAAGGGAGTCCGATGCCAAGATTTGTGGTGCAAAAGATCTGGGCCTCTATCAGACCAAAAAGAGCTCGTGTGGATTGGTGGAAGTTGATCTGGAATAAGCATGTGATTCCAAGAAACAGGGTGGTGGCTTGGTTAATTATACTGAATAGAATCACTACGAGAGACAAGCTTAAGCATTGGGGGAAACTTTCTGACTCTTTGTGTGTGTTATGTCAAGCAGAGGAAGAAACTCGCGTTCATTTGTTTTGCTCTTGTACTTATGCGTTGGATTTCTTTGCAGCAGTCTTTGATATGCATAGGTGGCCGAATGATTGGGATGGCCTCATGAGTTGGTTGTGTCGTAGATGCAATAGGGAAGGCAGCAAAGGGCTGATTTGGAGCGCAATCTGGTGCTGGTGTGTGAGTGTTATTTGGAAAGAGCGATGTGCTAGGATGTACAGGAGAGAGCAAAATTCGGTGGAGGAGATTAAGAGAAGATGGGTTGCTGATTTCAATCTATTTGTTATGAGTAGACCTGATTTTCGATTAGAAATTTTGAAAATCCCCCACTTGAGTAGCCTGCTATATGCAGTATAGGAAGTTTTTGTGAGAGTTTCCTGTTTTTGAGTTGTAAACAGACTTGTAGAGCGCGTGTGGCTCTTTGTTTTTGAGGGTCCTGTTGTTTGCAGGCTGAGCTGAATAAAAGTTTCGATAATTACCGGAAAAAAAAAAAAGAAGAATATGCAACTCCACAAACTGAAAAAGAGCAGAAACAATATAGGCACACCTTAACAAGAACGACGGAGTCTTAATAGGCATCGAATCAGCACTTTCTGCACGCCAATCAAGTTAAAGCATACAACTATAGCCATCTTCATCATATATGCTAATGTAGCACATTATGGCTATCACAAATATGAAAAATGATGACAGTTCCATTGCCAGTGCTCCCCACCCAATAATGCCAGCATGCTTTAAGATTGCCGGTATGGCAATACTTCCAACAGTAGATGCTCCAGTGAAAAACTTGCTGGCATTCATCCAGCTGTTCATTGTTCATCATTAGCCACAGAAACAGGTTGGTTAATCCCATGTTCAATATGCAGCTCGAATTGGCACATCTCAGACCGTGGGATCTCTTGAAAGCAGGGGATATGGAGCATTACCTGCTATCAGATTCTTGAAAGACAGATTCCGAGCCAGCAAAGAACAACAAGGGCATTGGAAGAAGCACATACATCACAACTGCAAGAAGCCAAGAACGTACGAGGTTATAATAGAACGCTGGTTGTGTCGGCCCTTCAAAATTTGAAGGAAGATTATAACTATGAGCCGATGAAATCATCATCGATCCACGTAAACAGGTAGGGAACAACAAATGGGGAGTTGCACATATAGGCCATCAGCATATCGAACACTTGCAGTTTGATGAATGTGAACCAACGATGATGCCAAGTCAGCTTACTGACATCAAGTCCCTTCTAGAACAGCATTCGGTGCTACCTGACATCAAATTTGATGTGTTTTTTTTTTTCTAAATGCAGCAGATAAGGAATTCACAACATTACATAACTAATATAGCATGTGAGCATTCTTGAAAATCATGTACTCGTAGCATCCAGTAGGCAAAGACATTTGATGAATACTGCATTTCCTTCAGCGAAATGCATTTTCGTCCGTAACTATTCTACCATTCACTGTCCACTGACACACCGACTAGAGAAATAAGCAATCAAATTAAGATCATGGTGGATTGGTCGTGTTCGTCAACTGTGAGAGATGTTCAAACAATACTGGTCAATTATCACTCACCAGTAAGCATTGGCCACCAATTATTGTACAAAGCACAGGCCTGCCATGTCAAAAAATGATCACAAGAGAAGCTATGGTATGGCCACCTCAAAAGCATTTGGTTAAAGAATCCATTCTGCGAATTTCAGAGTGCTACTGACCAGGACTTGGAGCACAATTCCCCCCGAAACGAGAATAGCTAGCATAGCAAGGTGACCAGTTTGCAAGCAAGAACGCACGTAACCTGGTAAGTCTGCCATCGCCGGACTAGGGTAGCCTCAACTCAAATATCGGATCAAAGCAACTGATAAGAACACAGAACAAAATAAGTAGCAGCAATCACAGTAAACAATTTTGGGAGTCTGTTAACCACGATTGCTGCATATACACGAAGTAAAAGGGAAGAAAATGGAATAGAATTACTGAGATTCTGTGTAATTCGTCAATCTACGATTAACAACCAATTTTGTTGCGAAAGGAGCAAAGGAATAAGGAGAACGAAGCGTTTCTCACCGACCGCCGTCCGGTAGCCCAGAGCACTGCCGGTTGTCCGGCGTTAAGTTTTCGATCGGCTACAGATCCAAAATCAATAAGCTCCTGCTCCAAGATCGGCTACTCTACAGTCTCCACTATTTTCGCTTTTAGACCTTTTGGTCTTAAACGCTTCTTCCAGAAATCCCTCGCTCGCGCCAGGTTAGGGTTGTTGAGCTTAGCTAAACAACCTTCTTCTTCCTCCCCGGTTTTGCACTCTGGTTCCCTACTAGTTGTTTGGATGTTTTCCCAGTACACAACTTTCTAAAAAAGTTGCTCAAAATAAATGCATCCCTATTAAATTTTTCCAAAATACCTAAGTTTGAGCAAAATTGTTGGAATCCATAGTGATTTTACTTGGATTGCTGCAACTCCACTTGATTTTGCATAATCGCTATCAATCCCAACAAGTTTGTCACAAAATCGTTAGAGGTCTCATCATTTTCACCTAATATACGGTGAAACTTTTTAAGTTAGTAATATTGTGCTCAATTATTCGATTGACACGATTAATTTTATTTTGCACAACTCTTAAAATCTATACAACTGCAAAAGTCCAAGACGATTTTATCCTGATTTTTACGTCAACTTTCATATGGTATTAACTTTTGGCCTCTGTTATCCGTGATAGAAAATAATCTCGTTTCTCATTGCGACAATTTCATTATGCTTCAGTTAAATTTCCTCAACGACAAATGTACAGAATCCCAATGATAGTCTTCGTAGCCACATTCAATCCTTCACCTCTATCCTCATCCTTTCATGTTTCTAAAAATTGTGAACAACCCTAATTTCATATTTTTTAGGATTACAACTGGGATCAAATTATGAAAGATTGAGTGGTGAATTTAATGACATAACAATTTGGTGTCCGTACTATTTTCATGGTCAAAACGTTTTGCTGCTCCTCTTCAAACACACTAAAACCATGAATTTGTGAAGAAGATGGAGGCAGTCAATTCGAATTTTCAAACCTATTGAATGCCACCAAAAAAAATTCCCCTCAAAATGATACGCTGCAACGAAGATTTGAACCAGGATCGCACCTTTATTGCTTGCTTCACCAAACAATTCCAAACAAAAACGCTAACAACATTGGCCGCACTGTCACAGGTAAATTCAGCAGGCAGATACAAAAAGGAATAAAACAAGGAAAGAAAGAGGAAGCATTACATTATCCCAGCCGCCAGTTGTGTTTGTGATTTTGAAAGGACACCATTAACTAAATCCCTTCTAGCTTCAGCCGAACTCTTATGTTTTCTCTCCCTTTGCTAACAAATGAGAAAATCTGAAAGGAAGAGAACCAATAGAATACAAGGGCAACCTTCCTGTAAAAAAAGTCACTTTCTTTCTGGTAAAAAGGGTCATCATCACTTTGATATTTGATCATTTGGTTTCTGGTTTCTGGGTCCGGGGGCAAGCCGTGCATGGCTGACATGCTGAAGAGCTGTCCAACAGACTAATTCGTTGTGTTTGCTGCTTCTCTTCATTGCTTGGAATGTTAACGAGGGCATCCATTATGAGGATTTCCCAGTCTCGAGGGAGTAGATACGATAACCAGTTGTCATCTGCAACAAGAAAATGTTGAACCTGATCAGGCTACAAAATGAGGCTCCATCACCAGTCGGATATGTGGCAAGGTATGTTAAGAATGCGGCAAACGCTATTTATTTAGTCCTGTTAACAATTCCATGAGAGCGATTGATGAAAAGAGTAAGGGTTGAAGGACAAAGCAGATGATTGAACAACAAACCAACCTCCGCCACGAACAGCTTTCATCTGCACGACTCCGTTTCCATGTGGACCAGTGACAGGAAATGAACAAGAAACAGATTGCCTTCTGTGAGATACTGCAAGGGAAGCACTGTACCACGGCCCTTTGGCTATTGGTTCACCGAGAGCTTCTTTAATTTTCTCGTTGTTGTTTGCTCTCTCCATTGCCTTTCTGAACATTGTGCAGAGGTAAAATGGTCAAAGATATGATCTGTGTAAGCATCTACCAAATTTCACCATCAGCCCACCAACTACCATCAAGGCGACAGTGACTCTCTTCTTCATCCTATCAAAAGGAGTTATACTAAACCAGAATCCATAACTGCACCAGAATGGTGTCCGGCTAAAAGACTGTTTCGTACAACCAAGGAGCTTTGTGCATTGCAAAGTAGGCAAAACCTTTCTACCACTATATACAAGAAGGACTATAGACTAGCAGAAAATTTGCAATTATCCTAAACCACAGAGTATGAAAGCTTTGAGAAACGAGCAAATAACAGAAGTTCATCTTTTCACCTCATCCAAGTGTGCAACATATCTAACACCATCACACTGCTAAAGATACAACCCTACAGCCTCACAAACCAAGCAGAAGAACGAATCCACTAGATCACTTCACTAAACATTTTCACCCATTCACCAAAGAGCAGTTACCAAAGGAAGGAAATTTCCATGCAGAGGCACAACCAACTTTTGCATCAATTCTTTTCCTTACAAGTTACAGCACGAGAACCATTCTCCGTATCTATTTTCTTAACAAGCAATCAAATCACATCAGCAGTTCAATTAGTCGCATAACTACAAACATCATAAGCCCACAGTTATATGTCAGTCTAAACTCCAGAAAGTAACCACTCCTTCGCAAATCACACAGCCAATAGTTGTGAATCCGTAACGAAACATTTTTTATTTCTAGTACACCATTCCACTCAAAGCAAACTATATGAATGAAGGTAGTGATAAAATTCAATCATTCTTGTTCAACACATTCCTCTCGGCTCTTCAAATTAACACAAGCAAGTATCACAGAAAGAAACCATTCAAGAGGTTCCCCCCAGAGACGGTTGAATCCTAACATGGTCCAGACTAATCTAAATATTCACTACAGTTTTGGCACATCTCCTAGACATTCTTAGCAATGGAAACCCACAAGTAGTAAACTCTAATAGAATCAACTTAACAGCTAGAGCAATCAAGAGCACGCCATTACCTGGTGCAGCCATAATAGATAGAGAGATCGTCCAGAGCGCTCAAGGCAACACCACCCGTAACAGTAATCAATACAAAGGAGACTGCTTTACGTCCAAATGATGATGCTTCGCTCTTGCCTTCCTCTGCCGGCTTCGCAGCACTGCATTGGCAAAATCCCGCAGCAAGGTCACATAATGGCACTCCACCAGAATTCATATTTGAAATTAGCAATCAGCGGTGATATCAGTTATTAGTTAGGGATTAAGAAAGGGAAGGACACAGAATCAAGCAAAATTAGTTCACCTGGAAAGTTGCGATCTTTGGGAGCCCTTGAACACGGAAACAAACCTTCTGGCCAGCATAGCTCCCGCTCTCTAAGACCGTGTCGATCTCTAGAATTAGCGGTGAAAACTCTTGCTCTTGAAAGTTTATACACTCAGCTGTTGCAAGCATCCAAATCTAAAGCCCCAGATAGAAGTCGCAATTGCAGATCGTTGCAACCTCCCAAGTCCCAAGGGTTTAAGACGCCAGGAAAAGACGGGTTAAAATTGAACGTCTGCCCAGAAAGAATAATACGAGTCGAATAGAACCGGGCTAATTATCACAAACAGTAAAAAATGTTCACTTTGTAAAAAAAAAGTTACAGAATTTATATTTTGCATGTTTTTTTTTTAAGGATATATTTTGCATGTTTCGATATAACATGTTTAAGCGAATAACAAAACAATAATTTTGTTCAATCTCAGTCCTGAATTCTATTAATTTTGTCCAGACACCACGTCAAGTTACAAAAAATATTAATAAAAATAATTAAACCTATCGAATTAATCCCAAACGAGGGCAGACTCAACCCGAAGGGCAAAGGGAAAAGGGTCGCCCGATCTCTGCGCGTGGTTCGTTGTTAAGAATTTTTTCCCCAAAGAGTTATATTTATAATTTGCCCCCTCTACTTTGTATTTTTCTTAAACATGCCCCTCTACTTTGAATCACATCTAACCTACCCTTATAGTATTAAACGTTGTTCAAACCTACCCTCGATTTATTTTTCCGTTCCAGAACCTCCAAATCGGTCCAACCGAATTCGGTCAGTAAGATTTCATAAAAATGGAAGTCAAAATGACTTTGATGCCCCCTTATTTATGACCCTCCGTTGAATGAAAACCCTCCATTCAAAGCCCTTCCCCTTTAACGATTTCGACCATCCCAATTCTCCCGATGTATGATTTTCGCCGCCACCACCACTTTGCAGCCGTAGAATTGTCAACGCCTTCATCCTCATAGACTTGCTTCGATTCCCTCCCTAACTGCCGACCCTAACCTCTCCCACCCTTTGTTTCCCCTTCACGCCGCCGCCACCGCACCACCATCGTCAATCTTGAATCTCTACACCCCTACTTTGGATCTTACAGCAAACCCAACCCTAATTTCACCCATCCGACAGTCTTATTAAGACCGTCATCACTCTAACCTTGGTTACGTCTTGATAACTATGGTGCATCTCTGTAGATAGAGATCCAATATAATTAATTTTACGGATGGTGAAATCAAAATACAAACTAACTCACAAAAGAGCCTCCTATTTGTGGTCACTGCTGCATCGAAATGTGATTTTGTAGAGGCTGCAGAATGTGTTTTGG
Organism: Linum tenue; assembly: GCA_946122785.1. Lineage (NCBI taxonomy): Eukaryota > Viridiplantae > Streptophyta > Magnoliopsida > Malpighiales > Linaceae > Linum > Linum tenue. Next base: position 63,546,643 of record CAMGYJ010000006.1, on the reverse strand, counting down.
GAATGCGGGGGAGATTAAAAAAATTAAGGGGTAATAAAGTCATTTTGCCTTCCATTTTTATGAAATTCTATTGACCGAATTCGGTTATGGACCGGTTGGATCGGAGGGTTAGGTTTGAGGAGCGTTTAATATTAGAAAGGTATGTTTCATGTGATTCAAAGTAGAGGGTAATGTTTGAGAAAAATACAAAGTAGATGGGCATATTATACATATAACTCTTTCCCAAAATACACAAGTTTGGTGTAGTTCGCTACAGTGTTCAGTGATTTAAGATTCGGCTTATGTCGGACAATATCGATATAGGTGGATCGCTACAGCCTGTCGCGATCTGCTAGTGGATTGCTCCTGTTATGATCTACTACTAATATACGTCAAAACTTCATATGACCGTACCTTTACGCTCGATTATATGATTGATGCAATTTTTTTTATTTTGCAAAACTTTCCAAGAAGTAAATCTTTTATTAGAGGATAATCTTGAGAATGTGTGGTGCAAATTGGAAGAAAAAAAGTTACAAAAGCATACTCAAAAAAGCTACAATCAATGAATATGTCATTTCTAAAAAAATTCCTTAATAAAAATTATAGCACTTGAAAAGTTATGAAAGCCTTTTTTTTCCCATATGATGAAAGAGCATAAAATTACAATTGTCTAAAAATTTTGGCAAAATCACAAGGTAACAAATTACCTTAATCGCAGTCAAATGAAACACACCACTCCATAGAAACTTTCCAAATTTTCCCCGATTTTGCTTCACCACCACCCATCGTTGCCGCCGTTTATCCGTAGTCATCATCCAAGGAAACTTCTAAGCCATTAAAACCCCCCTCCTTTGTGCGCTGAACAAGGCGTGGATCGAGTGGTTAACAACAAAGATGAGTTATGAAATGAAACCCTAGAACCTTGGGTTTTCTCATTCAACATTTAGTTTAAATAGTCCAAGAGTGGCACTACATGACAAAGGTGGGCCACCTTGTTTTTGTAGAACAAAAGACAAAACATAACCAAAACTGGCTCGTTTGGAAGCTGGGATTTCAGATGATATATTTAGCCAATACATGTAATCAGAAGAATTCGTCGTTTTTTTGTCTTAAAATGAAACAGAATGCTTGTATTTGAACAGCAAATGGGCCCACCAGAATCATTCATTATGAATGATTGTCAATCTCAACTTTTAGAAGAGATTGTGTTTGAGGGATTGTTGTCTTACTTTTTGTTTCTTATTCTTTGAGGGACCACCAAAATCATTCAATCTCCAAACAATGTATTTTTCAAATTCATACATTGAAACAATACATCAATTTAGACAATCCTAACTTCCAAACATGCCCTTAAAGTCTAAACTCAACATTGACATTAAACAAAACTTTTTGTTGATGTTAATTTCCTCCAAACCTTGTCGATCCACTTTGATATTTGTGGTCGTCAGTTTGAGTCTTGACGATAACTTGTAATATCTCTTGATACCCCAGCAAGCGGGTGAGCACAGAATGTGCACACCAAACTTGGAGAGAGAATCCAGTCTTGACTTGAGAATGTTGATACACTTTGGCTAGCTAACTTCACTTCAATCTTCAATTGGTGAAACTATAGCATCTTGCTAGTTGGCTTCCCACACATCTTCTGAATGATTGTTGCATCTAGGGCTGAAAGTTTGGTATCGGTATTTGGGATATACCGAATACTGTACCGAATTTACCACTATTTGGTATTACCGAATACCGGCTTATTTTTTAGGGATTGTGTTTGAGATTCATTTTGGAGTGCTATTCGGTTTTTGGGATTACGGGATTGGGATTGGTATATACCAAAATACTGAAATACCGAGAAATACGGGATTGGGATTGGTATATACCGAAATACCGAGAAATACATAACTTTAAAAATTAATGAAATATATCACAAAACCTTTAGCCATTCCTCACTCTTTCACAACTTAGAAGCCCCCATCCAACTCAATTTTGACTTTTCACTTTAAGTAACTCTCGTTTCTCACCTAACTCTTGTTATTTTCATAACACCAAAAAGCAAACACTAGTATTAGTCGTCTCTCAGTCTCCAATTCGTCAAATTAAAGATTACCAATGACAAAATTTTGAGATGTCACATCTTCTCCATTCTTTTTATCCATATCCTAGTTCTAGGCAAACTCAAGACTCTTTGCTTAGTTTCTTTGTCCTAAATTAAACAATCAAATCTAATTTATATATTAAATTATTAAATACAAAGGTAATTAATTTCATATTCGATAATACCGATTGGGATACCGAAGTACCGATTGGGATAACAAAATATTTAGGGATTGACATACCAAAATTATTTAGGGATTGGGATTTACTTTAGGGTGTAATTTGGTATTCGAGATTTCAGTATTTGGTATTGGGATATCGATACTGTACCGATTTCCACCACTAGTTGCATCTATGGCTAGCTAGCTAGCTATGAAATTTTCTTCTTCAACCGGTGATACCAATGCATCTTTGGCTAGTTGGCATGCCTTCTTCTTCAACTCCTCAACCCCCAACTTCAGCATTGTAGCTTCAGTTTCTCCAAATTCATTCAGATATGCTGCTGTTTTTTCTTGGCTGACAAGCACTCCTTTCTTCTTCATCAACTACTCAACTCCCAACTTCAGCTACTTCGCTTCAATTTCTCCAAATAAGTAGGAAATGTTGCTGCTTCTTTTGCTAGCTGGCACTCCTACGATCTTCAAATAAAAGTTGCTGCAACATTGCTAGCTGGTTGACTTTTCTTTCTTCTCCTCCAGCTTTAGTTGTATCTTCAACATGGTCCGGATATGATGCTGCTGACTTTGCTAGATAGCATTCCATCTGAGAAATAAATTAAAATCAACAAATGGAGTGCAAAGTTGGCTACTTCCCCTGCTTCTGCTTCTATTTCCTTTATGAAACAATCACTTCTGCTGGAATTTTGCAGATCCTTTTTTTAGTTCTTTACTTGCTTCGAATCGGCAAGAAAGTTGACAACCTTGTCTATTGGAGATTGCCTCCAACCAACCCATATTGACATTCTTCTCATTCTCAACCACAGTCTTCTCAACATAAAATAACTCAATCACAATTTTCAGAACTTGCATTTCACTCATGGACAAAATGACATTCACACTAATCTGAACTCTTTCATGATTCTCAAAAACTTTCTTCGGCACCCTTCCTTTGCTCATTCAATCCATCAATTGCAACCATAGGTTCAAGAATCTCACCTTCAATCATAACATTCTTTTGACCCTTTTCAAATTCATACTTGAATCGAAGGTGTTGTTGAAGCCATTCCAAGGCTGGTTTCTGCCTTTTGTCTCCTTTCAGGAGCTTCAGGGACTTAGAGAAAACAGGGTACTTATCCTCATCCTCAATCTTCTCTTCTGGGAGCAAGGTAGGTGGAAACAGCACAACCAGAATCTGGATCTTGGGTCATGGGTTCGGAGATCCAGATCGTCAGCGGTCTGGGCGAGTCAGATGCGTAGACTAAAGCTCACTACGACAGAGCATTTGTGGTCGCCGAAGAGAAGGTGTGATCGGACTGAGTACGAGCGCCGGGAAGTCTAGGATGTTGTGCAAGTCGGATCTCGTTGCCGGTTGTCATCGTGTGCGACTGGATCTACCAGTTCTCGGCCAAAATCTTGTTTTGCTTCTGTTCTTCGGCTGTGCCCTGACGATCCTGCAGTGAAATGGGGTTTGGGGAGTGACAAATGGTTTTTGCGGATAGGGAGAGTGAGTTTTGGGGGTAAAATAACTCAGGTACCACTTAAGTATGAGAATTGGGGGAGCTATACCACTTAACTAAGAATAGGGCATCGCGTATCAATAAACTCTATTATATGTGCACTCGGTACCACTTAAGTTTACTATTAAGTGTATTCCGTTAGTTGACAGAATATTTTTGAAATATTTCATTTTAAACTGCTTGGCAAGATGGGAGCGATGGAAAAGCTCATAGCTTCATATGAGTTTAATCAAGTCCGAAGTTATGGCCTTTAAAGAGTAAGGGGACGTATCGGGATTCTAAACCACAAAGCGGGAGGTTTGACTGGCGCTTTATCGCCTGCTATCGCCCCATTTCCCCAGACGCAAGGTGTAAGTCGTTAGGTCTTCTCTTCCTGGGGCCCCTAATAGTTGGTCCTTCTGCTTTTCTTATTGTAATTCTCCATGTTGTATAATTTTCCATTTTAAATATCTTTGTAATTCTCTAATATTATATTGTAGATGTTCCATATTAGTTAAATTCACTAATTTTAATTCTCTTCCTATAGGCATTTTTTTCTAGATTTGTTACTCAATATTGTAGCTTTTATAGTATATTTATTACTTGTTTTCGTATCTTTTCGTTCTAATTTTTTTCAATTATTGGAATATGTTTAATTTTTTCTGATTGCGTTCCATTTATCATTTTTTGATTTTGATGTATTGATGATCGATTATGTTCTATTTTAAATATTTTTAATGTCACTTTTAATTGGATTAGTTGTTTAGATAGATCTTCTGATATTGATTCAAAATATTTATTCTTCTAATATATTTATAATTACTTCTTGATATTTTTTTATTATTTTTACAAAATTATTTATTTTATTGAAAAATTTCAGTAGTCATTCTGATAATATTATATTTAGAAAATTTTCTAATTTTTATATTAGGTTTGGATGTTTTTAAAAGTTTTGGGTACCAAAAAGTAATTAAAAGTTTGGGTTGGATGGAAAACTAGATTGATGTAAGTTTGGCGACTTTCAAGGTACCTGACGGCATATTCAAACTTAAGTGGTAGGTCTACCCCAATTCTCAAAGTTAAGTGATACCCGAGTTATTTTACCCTGAGTTTTGGATCTGCAAATTTTGGTGGAAGAAAAGAAATCTGGGAAGGATTTGTGGATTTTATTTTGGTTTTGGAGAAGATGGGAAAGGAAGATTTGAGAGAGTAAAAGATAGGGTTTGGGAAAAAGAAATTAGATCATTGTCGGCGCCTCATCAGGGTCAGGTTTGGGAAGACGGATTGAAGATTGCGGCAAAAGGTAGGAGGGATTTTGGAGATTTTGGGGAAAAGATGCAATGGAGGAGAAGAAATGTTTTTTAGGGTTTACATCTGAAAATTTCATATCTGGACAATCCTTATTTTTGTGGGTGAGAGGTTCATAGAGTTCTAATCAAACAGGCTCTGATACTGTAACAACAAAGATGAGTTGTGAAATGGAACCCTAGAACCTTAGTTCTCATTCAACATTTGGTTTAAGTAGTCTAAGAGTGGCACTACATGACAAAGGTGTGTTGCCTTGCTTTTGAAGAACAAAAGATAAAAACATAACTAGAACTAAAGTCTAAACTCAACATTGACATTAAAAGGGTTAAATTGCCACGTCACTTATTTAACGGTCAACTTTTAGAGTTGACCGCCAAGTAAGCAAAAGTTAACGGAGTTGGACGGAGAGTGACTAAACGTGAACAGTTTCAGTAAACTGAAGTACCACCAATGAATTTAAATATTTTGAGTGACCAAACTTGAACGTTTTTTGTAATCCGAGTGACCAACCATCCAGTTAACCCACATTAAAATAAACTTTTTGTTGGTGAGAATTTTCTTTAAATCTTGTCGATCCACTTTGAAATTCGTGGTCGCCGGTTTGAGTCTTGATGATTACTTGTAATATCGCTTGACAGTGGTAGTGGTGGGGGAGCAGCGTCGGGATCTGCATTAAGTAGATGCCGTACGTGATAGTCGGGAGCAACCTGTGCAAGCCAAGAATGGCTTGTTGCTGCCCGGAGCTTGCTGAACTTGTCGATAGCAACCCAGTAGGCCCTGCACGTCTGCTCCTCCACTCCTCCCGTTAATGCTATAGAAATTGTTCAGGTACACTAAATCTTGCAAAAAAGTAACATGTAAGATCTTGAAAAATCAGGCAAACATATGCAATCTTCCTAGCGACATAATTCAATGTCTCTCCTTAAGGAATCTTATTCCCCTCTAGTACCCAAGGTTACAGAATGATTCCTCCCAAGATAGAAAGGATGTACCTTTCCGGCGTAGCGGTATCTCAACCCCCGAAAACCATCAAACGCAGCAAAACAGCGAGAACCACACTTGACTCGATTTTCTCTTTTAGAAAAAATGTCGGAAAACCTAGCTTGGACTTTAGCAGAATTTCGGTATCGGGAATAACGCCTCAAAATCATAGGGGTGGGTGCTTATTTATAAATAATGAAGGGGTGCATACGAAGGGAGGCAACTCTTCATATGGGTGGTTATACCCCAGCCATTACATTGGTTGGTTCAAAATTTCTCAACCATTGCATTAGTTCAACCCATGGAAGTTGGACCGGTTTGGTTATTCCAACCGCCATATCGGTTCGGTTTGGTTTGATTCAATGCAGTTCGGTTTGGTCCAGTTGGTTACACAAATTAATTTAACCGATTACCCACATGTTACACCAAATCAATCGAATTAGAGGTCACGCCTTCCCACATCTTACCAACACGGTACTTCAAGAGATTCTCTTGGATATTTTCACTTTCATTTCTATTCACACGATTAAAAATCCCAACAGTAAGCTTGTACGCAAGTACACACTTAAATCTTTTTGTTAGAATACGTTCACGTATACCATGTTTTTTGCAACACAAGTCACATAAAGAAATCAAAGTAACAAAAGATTAAGGAGAAGAAATCAGGACTCATGCATAGAAAGGTTATCAAAACATGCATAAACATCGTCCGACCCAATATAATACACTATTTCTCCTTAATGAATTCAGTTTCCCTCTGTAGTATGAAACTATTCCTCCTAGTATAGATAAGACGTACATTTTTTGGCATACAGGTATTTGAAACCCCAGAAACCAACAAACAGGGAGAAGTCACATGACTCTGTTTTTCTTTCATAAGTTTTTTTTTGTGAGAAACAGAGCGTAGGGGGCCGTTCTAACCCTTAATCATTAATGATTCGAGGCGTTTGTACACCATATACTGTTTGATTTAATCGAATGAGGCATGTTTATTGAATTGTTTGAAGTCTGATCAGCTTTTCTCGATTTCTGCTACAACCTGAGATAGATAGAATCTGATTAGGTTGTTAGAGCCTCTTCATTCGATAGTAGGAGATTGGCTATACGAGAGTTTGCCAGTTTACGCTTTGTACTGGAATTCAATTCCAGTAGTGGAGTTCTGTGCTTATTGCTTCAGCTTTCTATCCCGGTGAAGACTAGTCGTCTTCCGAGTAGTTGGACTGAGAGGGCTTGGTCAGCTTAAGAGATTCCAAGCTACTGTCGGATCTTCCGCAGTCGAATCTACAGTAAATCAACCCAGAGTAATTACAATTGAACCTAACTAAGGAGCTAGGGGGACTCATTCCCGAGTGACTCTTTCCTGCTTTTGAAAACCGAATAATTTCCTTGCTTTCTTACTGCTTTTGCTTTAAACAACAATCACTCGAATTAGTTTGCTAGATAATAAATCATCACGGAGTAAGCAGTAGATCTAGCCCCCGGGTTGATAATAGAACTTGCCTGTTACTCCATTCCCGGACTGCGATTACACTTGGTCGCAGTTTGGTGTTGTGTTTTGGCGTGTCACATACCGAGCTTGGGAGGAAGATGAGAAACCCCTAATCGACAGGCGGTGGAAAGGGACGACGCGCCGCCCCAACTCCGTGATTCCTGCTCCAGCTTCGAGATTCTCATTGCCTGCCTCTGGAAGTGTTGAATCGTCGCCAACTAACCCGACCCCAAAGAGGAGATGCGCGCGCTAGGGGTTCAGCCGCCGCTGCCGATGGGTACTACGGCAACGCGTTCGCGTTTTCAGCGATAGTGGCGACCGTTTGAGACCTTTGCCGGAACTCGCTCGGGTTCGCCTTGGATCTCGTGAGGAAGGCAAAGAATGACGTCACGGAGGAGTACATGAGGTCGGTGGCGAATCCCTCTATTTGGATCCCTATTCCTCCCCGTCCTTCGCCGCCAGCAGGAGGCAGTAGTCAGGCCGCTTCCTCCTCCGACGTCACTTGCCTTCTCTCTTCCTGCTCTGTCGATTGAGATTTCTTTTCCTTTATTAATTAATTTTGGTTTTCAACCAAAGTTTAGGAACTCAACGTGGAGATAAACCAATTTCCTTAGCAATTGACAATTGAGCCATAAGCCCACTCGGTGATCTCGTTCCTTACAACCCTCCATCATAGTGGCAGGGTGCGTGAATGGCCCAGGCCCCCAACGACCATGAATCCCGTCGCCGAAGAGACAGGTGAACAATCTGACGAAGCTGCGGTCAGGGCAGGGAAGTGGGAGAAGCAGGTTGGTCGGAGAGGTGGGACCGGGAAGGGGATTTTGTGGAACTGGGCTTTGAAAAAGGCAGAGAAGGACGATGGAGATTGGAATGCGGCGGAGTTGTATTGGTAATTGCGGGTTTGGAGTCGGTTTATAGGTCGAGCCGGTTTAATTGCTGGGTTGGTAGAACTTGACATGACAAATTTTAGTGACGTGGCGTTTATGTTAGATTGACAGAGCACTTTCGTTTGCCACGTCAGTACTTAACAGACTTCATGAACAGAGTTGGACAGAGACTAACGGAGACTGTTAAACTAATCTTAGTGACAATTATTGAAATTAAATATTTTTAGTGCCCAAACGTGAACGTTTTTTGTAATCTCAGTAACCAAACTTGCAATTTACCCGCCTAAAAACTAAAACAAAAGATAAAATCTCCATCCGATCAGGCAGACGACGCAAGTTTTTCTTACCATCCGACGGTCTGTATCAGACCGCTGCATCAGCTACCAGCGTCGCAGTCGCAGAAACTAAAAACCCCCTCCAACCCCATCCGTTCTCTATTTTTTCCTGCGTTTTGGCGTCACTGAATGCAAACGGAAATAGCACGAATGGAAACACAAAACTGATTTGCAGAAACAAGAGAAGAGGGCAAAACCACCAGCTCGAAGCTTCTCCAACCTCGAGAAGCCGAACCCGTAGCTACAGCCAAGAGCTCACAGTGCGCCGCATTCTGTACTCAGCTTCTGGTGAGTTCTTCTTAGCCACAGCGTGTCTCTTCTCGCTTCCTCTCATCTTTAGGGTTTAGTTCCCGAGGGTTCGTCGCAATTAGGGTTTTGGAATTGGCATCGTTGAGTGTCTTCAATCGAATTAGCGCATTCCGCCAGGCTTTTGAATTGCTGCTTCTCTTGCACTGCTTGGCGCGAGCGAGGTGGCATTATTGGCTAATTAGGCTCTCTCTGAAAGGAGTTGTGGTGAGGAACGGGCGGCCTTATAGCTGTTCTCTCGACTCCCTCAACCTTCGGTTTTGCTGTAATGCCCAGTTTGTGAGTTTCGTAGGGTCAGAATCATTTGACTGTTTTTTTTTAGTAATGTATTGTTGTTCTCCAGAAATATTACTGTTTTTTTTTTTTTTTGCAGCTCACCATCGGTAAACTTTCTAGAGAATATTAGTGTTCTAGTTTAAGCTTATTTGTCTGGTTCCCTTGATTTGATATACTTTTTTTTTGGTTTCTGCTTTGAAGAGAAGACGTAAATCAAGTATGGGTGACAGTGAGACAGCAGTTGCCTCTGAGTCCTCTACAGTTACTGAATATGCCTCTGCTGGTTATAGCAATGCGATTCCGAACCTTAGTGCTTTCGCTTCTGAAACTGGTGAAGGAGGCTATGGAGCTCCTGCAGCTGCAGCAGAAACGGGTTACAGTATGCCAACTGGTGTGAGTGCAGCAGCTGATGGAAGTACGTATTGTGTGGATCCTAATTCATCTGCACCTGCTCCCCAGCCTTCTAGTTATTCATCTGCTAATGGAAATATAGGTGGTGAAGGGAAACCTCTAGCATCAGTTGAGAATGGCAGTTCTGCAGATGATATGGGTGCTGAAGCTACTAAGCAACAGTCACTGGATGGTTCTGGTATGAGTTCTATGGCATGCTGCCTCCTACATCTCTATGTTGCTAGATTCTTTCAACTTCTGGTTTGCGATTTGTGTAATTTCCTAACATCTTAACCAACTTGTTTGAAATATTGAGACTGGAAGAGTTCGTTCATTCTCTAAATGAAAGTTCTCTTTCATAAGCAAGAAGCAAGCTGTTCAATAAATGTAGGAGTTATCATCTTTGAGCTGTATAGGTTGAAACCTAGTTTGATATTTGCGGAGTAGAGGTTTTGATGTGTTTGGCAATTGATGGATATGCCAACGAAAGTCATACGTTGGTGGATGCACAATGAATGTGAGCAGCTTGGCCGTGTGAAAAGTATGTTTATGCCTACAATATTGGGTATGACATAGGTGGATATATTTGTTTTTCTGCTTGCATTTATGCAGTATAGGTCGTTCTCATTCTCTTGTTGTGCTTGTTTCGTTACGAAAATGAAAGCGAGCAGCTTGGCTGTGTGAGAAGTATGTTTATGCCTACAAGATCGGGTATGACATAGGTGGATATATTTGTTTTCTACTGGCATTTATGCAGTATAGGTTGTTCTTGTTCTCTTGTTGTGCTTGTTTTGGTACAAAAATATTTCTTTTAGGTGCCCGGACTCATTCTATTCGTTTTCTTTCTTCAACGGCTATTCTTTACCTAAGACCAGCTGCACTTTTCTAATTATTGGTTGTTAATTAGTTATATATTTGTTCTTCTCTTTGTAGTTCCTGCAACATCACCGGAAGAGGATCGGTTGTGGAACATTGTCAAGGCTAATTCCTTGGATTTTGATGCATGGACTGCATTGATAGATGAAACAGAGAAGGTTGCATGGGTATGTTTTTTCAGTTTTTCTCCCTGTAATTACTTGTTATTCTGTAGTATATTCAGAAGATATATGTTTTTGACTAAATTTGCTAAATAGTCAATACTCTGTTGTTGTATATGCTGTCTATGCTTCCACAATGTATGGAAAAATGGAGTTAACAAAAGAATGGATGGCAGAAGCTTGTTTTACAGAAGGCATGCACCTCCTCAAAAGTACTCCCTGCTTGTGGCAACACGTAAATAATAAGACTCAAAAGTTTGATGTTGTTCTCGCAGTTGTTTAAGCTGCTGTAGATGATTGAAATGTGCATTCTTCCAGAACGTAGATGCTATTTCTTTTGAGGGTTTGTCTTTACACGTTGTTTTGGTTGCATTGGTCACTGTTTCCTGTCACGCTGAACATGACGTGCTTGCTGGACTGTTTTCTGTCATATTTTGATTACTGGCCTTATTTTGAGCTGTTCTGCTTACCATTGTACTTTGTCTTTGCTCTTTCTGCAGGACAAGATACTAAAAATAAGAAGAGTGTATGATGCTTTTTTGGCTGAATTTCCATTGTGTTATGGTTATTGGAAAAAGTATGCTGATCATGAGGCACGGCTTGGTGACATGGACAAAGTATTGGAGGTGTACGAGAGGGCTGTTGTTGGGGTGACATATTCAGTGGATATTTGGTTGCATTATTGCACATTCGCCATAAGTACATATGGTGATCCAGAGACTATTAGAAGGTAATATGAGTGGGTTTTACTTGGTGATTGTCGTTTTAGGCTGATCCTGTGAGTGATTTCCTGTGTCATGAGGCTGTAGCATTTTCTTTTTTGACTGTTCTCTAACATGCTTTCAGTCTGCCTGCAACAGTGATCCTCATGTAATGGCGAGTGGTATGATGGGAATGAGAAAAAAAATGCATTTTTGATGTGCAAACCTTGATTATGGGTTTGTGCTATTGGTTTCTGTTTGAAAGTTTCTTAGGTCGTTCATTCTCCCTTCCCCTTTCCCATCCCTTGATACGTTTCCCCCCTTGTTGGAAGGCTTGCGCCGTAGGAAAAAGTAGTTTGTGACCCATGGCTTTCTTAAACATAGACACTATGAAGTGCATCAATATGCAAAATGCTGATGGGAAGATCTCGTCCAGTTAAAAGGACTAAGATGGCCTGATTCAGTGCTACGTTTCAGACATAGTTTGGGTTTTATCGGGAAGGTAAATGCAGCACTTAGAAGTGTCATGAGAGTGAATTGTTTCTTCTGCTTCAATGTTTGTGCAGTGTTCTCATTTATGAATGTATCTGAATTGGCTTTGTTTGACACTTGTGTGATCTTAATGATATTTCGGTTCCTGTTTTGCTGCATGGAACAGGCTTTTTGAACGAGGGTTAACATATGTTGGAACAGATTATTTGTCTTCTCCTCTCTGGGACAAATATATTGAATATGAGGAAATGCATTCGGAGTGGGCCCGGGTTGCTTCAATATACACCAGAATATTGGAGATCCCGAATAGAAGTCTGGACAATTATTTTAACAGGTAAGCTTCTGTAGCCGCTTACATGGTCAAAACTCATTTACTTGATATTCATTGTTTGCTACTTTAGAATTATTCTCTAGGTGGTAAAATTCTTTACTGGGACTTCACTTCTCCTTTATCTTGGTATAAGGTGGATTCGGGTTTTCTGATAGTGTTGACGATGTATGCTGGAAGAAGGATAATATGATACATGTCCCCCCTAGGAATGCAAGGGCATAATTGGTTTCTCTTACTTTCTGGCTTTGTAGATTTAAGGAATTGGTTGGAAGTCGACCTCTTTCGGAATTAAGATCTGCAGAGGAAACTCCGGTTCCTCCGTCTGGTCTTTCGGAGAATGGTGGCCAAGCAAGTGAAGGAGATGTTCATACTGTTGAGCCAGAAGACTCTGTTAAACCTGTAACTGCTGGATTAACAGAAGCTGAGTCGGAGAAGTACATCGCGCTTAGAGAAGAGATGTATAAGAAAGCTAAGGAGTTCGATTCTAAGATCTCTGACTTTGAAAATGCTATCAGGAGGCCCTACTTTCACGTGCGGCCTCTCAATGCTGCAGAGCTTGAAAATTGGCATAATTATTTGGATTTCATGGAAGGACAAGATGATCTGAACAAGGTATTGAAGTTTTGCTCCATCTGTGGTTATCATTTGATATGTAGTTTTTTGTTTTTTTAGCTGTTGTTCTTAATTGACTTACAGCTACGTAGTATCGGCTGCTTCTTATGCTTTATTGGCTAAACCATTGGATGAAGCAACTTTTTAAACGGGAAATTGAACTGAGGCTAAAGCCTGGGGCCTTCGTTTTGGTTTCTATAAGGCTAAGTACTTCAAACCCTCACATTTGTTGGTGGACATTCTAGGTTCATGTATGCGTTAAAATTATTATTTTTCTTAAAACACATATGTTATGAATGCAGGTATCTTCTTGTCTCCTTAACAATGTATCTCAGCATGGAGGGTCCCTCCTTTGGTACTTGAGGGGCCTTTCTCTTTCTTCTGTTCCCCGATGGAGTATTTCTTATGCATAACTCTTTTGTGCTTTGATCCTTTCTGTACCGTGTTTATGCATACAAGTTCCATGGTTTATGATGTTTGGATGTTTATGCTTCAGGTTGTCAAATTATATGAAAGATGCCTAATTGCCTGTGCAAATTATCCCGAGTATTGGACCCGCTATGTCTTGTGCATGGAAGCCTGTGGAAGTATGGATATTGCCGATAACGCTCTTGTTCGTGCTACTCAAGTATTTGTAAAGGTTATTATCCTCAATTATTGCTCAGACTCTTATGTTGGTAATCCTTCGAATGAAACTCTTAAAAGTAGACTTGAATACCTCATGCATGTAGCATTTCATGCTTAATTAGAAGTCAAAATTAGAAATGTAGAAGAGGGAACACTGACCAACCTTTTGAATATTAAATCCATAGATCCCTCAAAATCTGCGAAGTTTCGAAATGAGCTTGTTAACTGACAGATGTTGAGGAGCTTAGATGGTTTTCTCTTTTGGTTTCTTTAAAAGATTTGCACTAAAAAGAACTTGTTGGTTATTTGTACTACCACCTACCTTGTGACTGTCCGACTGTTTTCCATTTCTGTACTCAAAGAAGTTTGATTCTCATGCCTTATCATTGAACAGAGACAACCCGATATTCATCTATTTGCTGCCCGATTTAAAGAGCAGAATGCCGATATACCTGGCGCTCGGGCAGCATACGAACGAGTGCACACTGAGATTGCGCCTGGCCTTTTAGAAGCTATCATTAAGCATGCAAACATGGAACATCGGCTGGTAAGTTTGGATCAAGACAAATGTAACAAAGTGCAGTACCTTTATAAAGATGATACTAAACTGTTGTGGATTTTTGTTGTCCTTTTGCAGGGAAACCTTGAAACTTCATTCTCTTTATATGAACAGGCCATCAGCATTGAAAAAGGGAAAGAGCAGTCCCAGGTGCTGCCAATGTTGTATGCACAGTACTCACGATTTGTGTATTTGGTAAGTTGTACGTTTGTTTGGGTTACATGATCTTCTGTCCTTTTTACGGCATTATGGAAGTTCTTAAACCTGCCAGCCTTGCTTACCGCACACCTCAATCAGGCACTTAGCAGGAACTGAAATTTGTCAAGAGGATGCAGATCTGGATAAATGAAGTCATTATGAACACTGTAGGAATATAATGAAATATTTACCTGCTGGAATAGACTGTGCATATGATTTCTTATCTATGAATAGATAGATAGAGTCATAGAGATATTGAGATATGCTTACTTTAATAAAAAGGATAAAATAATGTTATTAATATGTTTGATTTAGCTAACAGAGATTGATAGTATAATTCCTTTCATGGTGCTGTTCTGTATGGATATTTATTTGGATATAATCTTCTTGTTAGGCTTCTGGAAATGCGGAGAAAGCAAGGGAAATTCTAGCTACAGCCCTGGATCATGTCCAATTTTCCAAACCCCTGCTTGAGGTTTGCTTTCCCAACACTCCTTTTGACTTCTATCTGCGCTTCAAGATTCACTTAAGTATCAGCTGGGTTGTATTATTTATGTAAAAGTTCCCCTTGGACAGAACTTGCGTCATGCTTTGCAGAATTAACTTATGGTTGCCATGTTGTTTAATATACAGGCGCTTATACATCTGGAGTCAATTATGTCCCTTCCAAAACGAATTGACTACTTAGATTCATTGGTGGATAAGTTAATTGCACCGAGTTCTGATAGTACTGCAAGTGCTGCGGAGAGGGAAGAGCTATCATGCATCTTCCTAGAGGTGATGTACTTACTTCCTTGTCTTAATTTTGTCAGCTGGCATAGGTTGAGTCTTGGGTCTGCATTGTGCTCATGTATGTCTCTTCAGTGCAGTTTGTGTAAAATATTCTGACAATTTCCATTGACAAACACCTTTGTGCTGTTCTCTTGGATTTCTCATATTGAAAATTTTCTCCCTACAGTTCTTAAGTGTATTTGGGGATGTACAATCAATCAAGAAAGCTGAAGACCGTCATGCTAAGCTCTTCTTGCCCCATAGGAGCAAATCGGTGTTAAAAAAACGTCTGGCCGAGGATTACTTATCCTCGGATAAGAGCAAAGTGGCAAAATCTTACACCGATTCTGCTTCACCTGCGCAATCTGTGATGGGTGGATACCCAAATGCACAGCAGACCCAGTGGCCAGCTGGTTATGGTGTACAACCTCAAGGTTGGCCTCCAGCTAACCAAGCACAGCCACAGGTTCAACAGTGGGGTCCAGGCTACACTCAACAAGTATGTTTCATCTGTTTGTTCTTGGTGATTTTATATCCCATACTTTTAACGGCTGGAATGATTCGAGCAATAATTTGATCTCAACGCAATAATGCCTGATTCTTCGCCTCCCTATGACGTTGCATCTGGTTATGCTGTCACGTAGCATGCATCAGACTAGCATTCCTTTAAGTTGGTTTGAATGCTGGCATTTGACATGCCATTATCAGTCTCCCGGAATGCTCTCTCAGAAGATTTAACCATTCTTTTTCATTTTTGTTTTCTTGTGTCAGCCTGCCTATGGTGCATATGGAGGGGCGACGTATGGAGGCAGCTACACGGCTCCACAGGTGCCCGCAGCTGTTGCACCCACTGCTGCATACGGTGCTTATCCTCCTACCTATCCTCCACAGGTAAAAACAGATAGAAGCTGACCTCATAATATTGTTGTTCTTTAGCTTTGCATCTAACATAATCTCTTGTAATTCTTGGTGGTGTCTCAGCAGCCGCCGCAAGCAGCAGCAGCCACTGCCTTTCCCCAGCAGAGCTATGCTCAACCGGCCGCGGCCGCGGCCGCGGTCGCAGCAGCAGCAGCAGCACCGGTTCAGCAGCCAGCTGCAGTTCCACAACCCTATTATGCGAGTTACTACTGAAAAGCTGTTGTCGTTGAATTTGATGTAACAGTGCATTCGGCTGGGGTGGAAGGGAGTTTTTGAACTGGGGACTGGGGGGGAGTGTAGCACAGATACAGAAATAGATGAGACCTAGGAGAGGCGAGAGATGACCAAATCTCATATATCTAGTTGCAGAGTAAGAGTTCGTAGTTGGTACAATGTCACATGTGTCTTGAATTTCTCTCTTTTGAAAAAAGCTCGGCCTCGTTTTGTTAATGTCACTGTGCTTTGTATTTTTTTTTATATAAAGATGCTACAAATTCGAACCTGAGACCTCCTAAACTTTACTGTGCTTTGTTCCTTGCCTTTGGTTCCGGGTTTATCTAAAAAAGAGTCAGATCAAATTTCCCCACAAGTAGGCAGTCAGTCAGCACTACCAAATTAGGATGGATTTAAATTGGGATGGATTCTCTTACGCAGGAGTTTTTTTTGATTGATTAAAGGCAAACGCTAAACAAACACAGCAGGAGTTAACCCACTATACAAACACAGCTAACGCTAACACCTTGGCACAAAACCTATCCAGAAAACACAAACAGAGAACAAGCCGAGATATGCACCAAAGAAAATCCCACAATCAGTTCTCATCTGCTGGTGTCTGCCTCACCAAACGGGGATGACTAACCCCTATGATATCATCCTGACAAATCCTCTTCAGATCGGTAGGAGTTCATCTAATTCATAAGTACCGAAGGGATAGACGAGACTGTGCTCCGAGAGCCAGTCCGCGGCTCTATGCCCTTCGCGATACGTATGAACCAAACGAACCACCCATTCTTGACCTAGAAGCCGATGAATATTACGCAGGAGTTAAGAGTGGTATTATTATATTTAATGGTATATGAACAATTTCTTTTCTTAATACTACACTTGATCTTAATATATGAACAATTTCTTTCCCTAAACAAAATGAGGTTGTTTTTATGAATTTAAGTAAATGAAATGAGATTTGTCGTATTGTGTTGTATTTTATTTAAATATAAATGATGATATTAGTTTTTGAATTAAAGTATAAATATTTAGATTTTGACGTATATTTTTTATTTAAATATGAGGATTCGTCATATTATATTTTTGTTTAAATATGAATGAAGATTGTATTGAGATTGCTTTGAAATGTGTTATATATATTTGAGATGTTATTAGTTTTTTTACTTTTCTATATATTTTGTTAAAATCGACATAAACTAGAGTTATATCGATTATATCACCTACCGAATCATGCCACTTACTAAATCGGTACAAACCATTTCTACAACATTCATATAGAACCGTACTATGGTTGGCTGTCGGTGGATTGAATTAGGTAGATGAATAGGGAGAGGAACTACACCTCATTTTGAGTTACATTGCGATTTTGACAAATGTCAAAGGGAATTGAAGTTAGGTATGGTTCCCTTTTTTGGGGCTGTGACCTCCGAAAGTCGAAAGGGGAACTAGATTTTGGTACAGAACCATATCTGTCAAGTGACGCGGCAGCCGCAGCAGTACTAATCCGACGTGGCGCAATACTGTCGGGTGAGTCAACTCCCCAGGATGATACTGTCTTTTGCTGACTCGACTGGCCGGATTCCACTTACGTTCGCATTACCGTTACGGCGTCAGCCAGCCGTCCGTCGCCGTGTGATCTGCTGCGGTCGCGCGTAGGGAGTACTCCCTGCGCAATTACCAAATCAGAACGGTGTAGTAGAATAACAAAGGAGCGGCTTTGGGATTTAGGGGGGAAAAAGGAAGCGAAGCGAAGCAAAGCTCCCTCTCTTTCTTTCTCGCTTCGCATCACTCTTTCTCAACTCTCTCTTTTTGGGACTTGGTGAAGACTGAAAAAGCGTCAGCTCTCTTTCTCTCTTCTCTCTGTGGGTTTGCCGCTTAGATCTGATCTCTCCTCTTTCCCCGTACCCCCGTCGGCCGTGTTCCTTCTCTCCGCCACCAACCGCCGCCGAGAATAAGCTTACTCTCCGGCTCCGTTCGTCTCGTCTGTCTGTCGTTTGTTCGTTATTTTTTTATTTCTCCCTTGTCCAAAACTCCTCGCGCGGCTACGTACATATAAATACGTAACGCAATAAACCCTAAAAATCTCGGAAGAGGGTTTTCTGGTTTGACGGGCGCCGCAACTCTACCTTATCTCTCCATTTCCTCCCGATCTGCCTAGCGACTTCATAGCGCGGGATTTTTTTGTTCGGATTCTTGCTTTTGTTGGTGGAGAGCAGAAGCAGCCACTCTTAGCTATCTATGGCCGCTCCGTATCCGGGACCCGTCTCTGCTATTCAGGTGATTTTGATTTCTCTCTGCATTTGATATATACGAATATAGATGGATTCGAGTTGAATGATCCTTGCGAGTGCTTGTTGGTTTGGTAATGGTGATTGGGATCTCATTCTGACTCTGTTGTGGCCATCTGTTTTCTCCCTTCTCAGGTGGGGTCGTACTTTGTTGGTCAGTACTACCAAGTGCTTCAGCAGAAGCCTGATCTTGTTTTTCAGTTCTACTCCGAAGCCAGCACCATGATCCGCGTTGAGGGAGATGACAGTGAAACTGCCTCGAATGTGCTGGTACTTCCCTCTTCCTCATTATCTCACGCTGCCCGGCTTCACGACAATATAGCACACTCTAATGGCGGTGACCCACTATCCCCAGTCAGGGATTGAAGCTGTTTGGTCACTTGTCTTTCTTTAGCTGCCCTGTAGTGTCAATTGATGATTTGTTTTCTTCGTTATCTAATATTAGTACTTGGTATATATTCTGAATCTCTTGGTGCTTATTGTATATGGCTGGTGTGTGGTATAGTTGCGGGGACCCTGTTCTTTTTGCTGCCAATATTAATATTTACAAAGTTCCTGTTTTGTTTTACTTTGCAGCATATCCATAATATTATCACGTCTTTGAATTTCACTGCTATTGAGATCAAGACCATCAATTCTATTGAATCATGGAATGGAGGTGTTATGGTGATGGTTTCTGGCTCTGTCAAAACCAAGGAATTCAGTGGCAGGAAGAAGTTTGTGCAGACCTTTTTCCTGGCTCCTCAGGAGAAGGGTTATTTTGTTCTCAATGATATTTTCCAGTTCATTGATAGTGAGATCATCTACCAGCACCATCCTGTTTCTACTGCATCGGAAAACATCTACCAACAGCACTCAGCTCCTAGCACCGCTGAACACATCTATCAGCAGCACTCAGCCCCTACTACAACCGATCACATCTACCACCAGCATCCTGATCCAGTGACTTCTGAGTCAATTTATCAGCAACACATATCAGAGGAACATTTTGATGCCCATCAAAATGCTTCTGCTAGTCTCCCTGAGCCTCCAGGTAATGTGTTATTATACCTCGAAGCAAGTTAGATGAATTTCTTTTTTCTGGATATAAAGAGAGTATGGAATTTGAAGTCTTCACAAGGTGTTCTTTTTCTGTTATATGCATCGATGGTTTGTTTGTTTTTCTATTGTGATGTATTTGAATAAAGTCACCAAGAGCGCAGTAGTGTGCCCAACCAAGTCTCTGTATCTTATCTTGGCTCTCCGTATCTAGTTTAACTTCCGTGTGAAAAGAAGTTTGTTCTGTTATTAATTCATCGTAGTCCCTGGCCCAGCAGTGTCTGACTACGCCTTGGAGGAAGAAGCTAGGGAGTATGTGAATTCAGTTCACATAGAAGACACTCCAGTTGACAAGTACAGCATTCCAGAACTTCAACATCAGCAAGACTTCCGGGATGATACTGTAGTGGAAGAAACAATAGAGGAGACACCTTCGTATCAGGGTGCTGTGGATGGTGTGCACGAACCTTCAGCATCTGTGGTGGATGATGAACCCGTGGGAGAACCAGAAAAGAAAACTTATGCGTCTATTGTACGCACCTCTTTCTGTTCTGTTCATCTTCCTTTTTGCTACTCTGCATTCCGTCTTATCCGTTTCTAGAGCATCTCTACACTGTCGTTGGTTGTATTTGTTCTTTTTTGATAATGTTGTTGTATTTGTTCTTCATAGCATATTATGTCGCAAACATATGACCATATTGCTTGTTTGCTGCATGACCTATAGGTTTAAAACATTCCTTATTACATTATTTGTTATCTGCTGCATGTATAATCTGCATCTTATAATATTTTGAATAAATCGCAGTTAAGAGTTGCCAAGGGGCCATTCTCATCAGTTGCTGCTCAGCAACCTGTTGTTAAGAAAGACACAGCTTCAGATTGGAATCATGTGTCAGCACCCAATGCCCAGCAGTCAGACGCAGGGTTGTCATTTGTGCCAGAGGCTACTAATGATAAACATGACGACGGTTTGGAACTTGATGAAGGTGAATTTCTTCGCTTGCTCAGTTTCCGTGATGGGTTCATGCTGACCTTGTTGACATTTGTAGCAAACTTATAAAGATTGTTGTGTGCTTGATATATTGTAGTTTTGAATCTCAGTTCATTTATGTGTACACTAAACAATTACTTTCTGAATTAACAAAATTGGTTCTTGATTTTCTTTGTTCAGGTGAACCTAGATCTGTTTATGTGCGCAACTTGCCATCCGATATTAGTGCCGCAGAAATTGAACAGGAGTTCAGAAACTTTGGTAGAATCAGGCCCGATGGCGTCTTTGTCAGGAACCGAAAAGTGAGTTTATTTTCTTAGTTTTTGGTACTAGATTGATACCATACTTTGTAAATGAACTGAGATTAGGTGTTTTACTCTGTGTAGGACGTAATTGGTGTTTGTTACGCTTTCGTCGAGTTTGAAGACCTTGCAAGTGTTCATAATGCAATAAAGGTTTGTATATGATCTAGATTGCACTTCGTCTATTGCATTTACTTTTTCTTCCTTCCATTATTCAGCATGTGCATTAATCCTGAATATTCTTTAATTGGTTGGTTTGCGACCATATTGACAATATCTGTATGATGTGATTGAAAGAAACCCTAATGTGACTTTCTTTTTGCAGTCATCTCCCATACAATTGGCTGGGAGACAAGTCTACATCGAGGAACGAAGACCAACTCCTGGGGGTATTGGTGCTCGCGGTGGAAGTACGTATTATTATTAGTTTTCTGTTTCTGTCCCATGTTGCTGAATGACTGCCTCTATGCCTACTACGATTAGATGATGGAAGCACCCATTAGATTATAGATGGATACTTCTCTTGTTTGTGTTATGAGTGGTTTATTTATTTCTATATCTGGAGAGACTATTAGAGTGCAAAAAGCCTGTGATAGCATGGCAGAAACTGACTCTCTGTGTCTCTGTCTCTTTTTTGGTTGATTGATTAGGAGGAGGAAGGGGAAGAGGCAGAGGTGGGTACCCCATAACGGATGCCCCAAGGGGCCGCTACGGTGGTGGCGGCCGTGGTTTGGGCAGAGCAGGTACCCAAGATGGCGAATACAACAACAACAGCAATAGATCAAGGAGCGATGGCTACTCTCAGCGCATGTCACGGTAGGCAGAAATTGCATGAGGCCGGGAAAGAGGAAGAGTGTCGGTCATATGGGATGGAATAGTTTGGCCTAGCTAGCAGTGCAATTTGGGATCTGAAGCTCTGGTTTTTAGTTGATTCGTTTCCTGATCAGTTCATATACACCGGTAGAAATCCATGTTATTTTGTGTCTGTTTTTTGGTGGCGGAGGCTGTGTTATGTGATCTTTTTGTAGGGGATTTGTTAGAAAATCCTTAATTCCCCTTATTAATTAGTGCTCTGAGTGTTGCTCTACTTTTGGTGCTGGCAGTGTTTAAGATACATGGAATGATCCCCTTTGAATACATTGTTTTTCATTGGGTAAATTGCAAATTTGGTCACTGGAAGTTTATGTTTGCTCGTAAAATTAATTTATTCACATGTAGTCCACGTTTGGTTACTCTCCATTAAATTTTATTGATGTGGCAATTAACTCTGAGAGTTGACTGCTAAATAAGTGACAAGGCAATTAAAAAAATAAAAATTATTTTTAAAAAAATTCCATCTCTTTATCACAATAAATAAAAAATTGCAATAAAATAAATAAATAAATAATTGTAATAAAAAATCCAAGATTGAAAAAACAAAATCCATTCCCCCGACCAGCTCGCCAGCGGCTCCAAGCTACTCCGGCCCTTGGTGCCTTCCAGCCATTGCCATACTCGCCCGTTTCGTTTCCTTAGCCACTCCTCTCCCTCGACTCTCCAATAGTCCCGTCCCTCCCCTGCTCACATTTCGCAATCCCAAGCTTTCTCAATTTCCCTCATTTGCCACCTTCTTCTTCCTATTATTCTCTGTTTCAGCCCTTTCTACCCTGCCTAACAGCTCTCACATACCCACAAGACGTTTTAACACTCAAAGCCCTAAAATCGGTCATCTCCCCTGCCTCCATCCCGCCTTGGTCGTGCCTCGCCTCCTGGGACTTCGCCGCGGCTGACCCATGTTCCCTCCCTCGCCTCACCCACTTCGTCTGCGACGTTGCCTGCTCCCCTGACTCCTCCCGAGTCTCCCAACTCACCCTCGACCCGGTAGGCTACTCTGGACAGCTCACTCCACTCGTCTCCCACCTCACCGCCCTCTTAACCCTCGACCTCGCCGACCACCTCTTTTCTGGACCGGTTCTTGCCAGTTGCCTCCATCAGTTCATTCGCCTCCCTCCAGTCCCTGACCCTGCGTTCCAACTCCTTCTCCGGCCCGATCCCGGCCGGACTGGCCAGCCTGAAGCAGGTCAAGTAGGTGAACTGTCGCCGAATCGGCTGGAAGGGGGGATTCCCAAGGGACTGGACTCGATGCTCAATTTGAGGTGTCCCGCCGCTGGCGAGGCTCCGGAGCCGGTCGGGGGATGGATTTTGTTTTTTCAATTTTTATTGCAATTTTTTATTTATTGTGATAATGAGGTGACATTATTAAAAAAAGTAATTTTTATTTTTTAAATTGCCACGTCATTTAGTTGACTGACACATCAGCAAAATTTAACAGAGACTAACGGAGAGTGACCAAACTTGAACTGTTGTACTAATCTAAGAGACGACAGATAAAATTTATTACTTTTAATGGCAAACGTAAACTTTTTAAGTAATTCCAGTGACCAAACTTGCAATTTACTCGTTTTTCATTGATGCTAATGCGAGTGGGAGATACTTTTTGCCTTGAATTGTTGATTAGGCACATGTTAGTATATTCAAAGTCCTAGCAGGCGGCTCAAGATACGGTGCATAACCCATATTAACTAAATCTGGACCTTTATTTAGTAAATCCAAATCTAAGGGGGAGAATTAAAAAATTATTATTTTTGTCTTGTTTTCTTAATCGACTCATATCTTCTTCGTTTTAACTTGGATTTCAATTTTTTTTTGCATAGATGGAACGAGAACGTTGTGCTCTACAAAATGAGATCCATTTTCAATATTTTTTTAGAATTTTTTTTTCCGGGCCTCTCGGTACCAACTGCGTACCATATGGTATCTTCTTCATTTTTAATTCGTTTTTTAAAATTTTTGCACAGAATGAACGAGTTCATCATGAGCTATTGGATCTACAAATTTCTGGGTGAACAAAATACAGGACCAAAAAATACCACACAATACCACCATGGTACGGGGTGGTATCTTGTGGTACATAATGTTAAAAGTCGTAAATGACAGTTAATATACTTCTACTATCATGTATTCAACCATCCTACAATTTTGGTTTGTTCATACCACCATGTTACGCTTTTCATAATATAGATATGCTCTTATTTCTCGATCAATACCATATGGTATAGACCGGTAAAAAATGGCTCAATTTTTTTTGCTAAAAATATATATCAAAGTGGATATTATTTTGAAGAGCACAATTAATCCGATTTAACTGTGAAAAAAGTAAATTTTGACTTAAAACGAGTGAGAATCATCCGTTAAAGATAATAGAGGAAAATTAAAGACTTTTCAGTAGAGAGAAGGGACGCTGATGTGTCGGATTCTGATTGAATTATGTATAATTATTGACCACAAAATTATTGACTGGATCCACTCCCCCAACAGACTATTTTGTAGAAACTTTCCTTTCACAACTATTTGGTTTGTCCGTTGAGAAGTGTGATAGACGATCACATGTGAAATGCATTATTGGTGATGATTAAACACACAAGGCATATGAATAAAAATTCTTTTAGATGTTAATGGTTCAAACTATAGTGTTTGCTTTCAAGATCTGAATAAATTGACTTCATCGAAAGTGCTTTTGATTTGTGTTTTATTATGGTTATGATTATTAAGATATAGGAGGCAACTAAATAAATTGTTTAACTGGAAAGTCAAATATATCCATTGACAACATAACATTTAGTCTAGTTTAAATTATTTGTTGTTTATTTCAACTTGAAGTTTGGATTTTCTTTGTACCATAAACCATTAATTTCGTGAGTGTACTTATCCACACAAAAGTTCTTCATGTATTTCATATATATTGTAAACTAAAATTCTACGGAAGCCTAAGATAACTAAAGCTGCTGATTCGCGCATGGTCCGTGTGCCAACTTTGCGTAGGAACATTTCTGGGAGGGTTCAGTTGGCTTGGCAGATTCTCCGTGGATTGAAGAATGCTCCAGAAGCTACAGGCTTCGACTTTGCACTGCCCAATCCGCCAGAACTTCGAGCACGTGACCCTGCAGTGCCCAATGAGCCAGAAGCTGCACAACGTGAACCTGCCGTCCGTCAACGCCGAATGCCCGCGAGGTTATTTGATTGCTTCGTGGGTGAGAAAGCTATAAACAAGGCGGTCAATGAAGAACAACATAGCAAGAGGAAGAAACATTGAATTGAATGAGCGATTTTTTTGTTCGAAAGTCTACCAGCCGGTCGGAGCAATGAAGAGCATTTATGATCTGTTTGTGGTGTTTTGTTACGGTGCTTTTGTGAGAAGAAGTAGCACTTTGGTGTTTGGCACGGTGTTTATGGTATTTCTTTCAGACATTTTTGTCCTTTGTGTTGTTTGGTTCACAGTACTTTGTGAGAAGAAGTAGCACTTTGGTTATGAATGGTTTTGCATAATTTACCAGTATTGACGTTTTTCATATAAAAAAAAATTCTACGGAAGCGACCTCTTCCATCAAAGCTCTTAAAAAACCCTTTCCCAAAGGCCTAAATTATTCACCCCATCTCCAAGCCCTAGCACAATCACATCAGCTCTACCACCTACTGTGGCTCCAAATCGGCCGAATCGGAAGGAAGGCCCTCCAACTCCTGCTTCTTCTGAGGGAAGACGATGAGAATCCCTCCACCGACGAAGCCTCTTATGATGTTGCAGAGCTGACAAAGCGTCTGACCGCTATGTGACTGTACACCAATTCTTCTGTCGACGAGATACTAGCCAAGTGTTAGCCATTTTTAAGCACAAGAAGTTACTGACTTCACCATCGCCATACTCTTCGTCTGTGATTTATGGCGAAATAATAAAATGTATGGTGTAGTTATGGTTTTTCGATTTTCAGGAGCTATGCACGGTCACCTTCCGCCTATTGTCCACGTTTTCTCTGGTTCACTTTTTGATCTAAACACTCGACAGAGTTGAAGTGAATTACAAATGCTAAATCATTAGTCTGTTCCTCTTTATCTCTCCGTCGCTCACCGCCCGCAAGGCGATGAGGGACATTGATGGTTAATTTATGATATGTGCATTATTGCGTGTCTCCATCCTCTAGACTATCAATAATTCCTCACATATTTAGTGTGAATTCAATTTTATGTTTAAGCACACTAAATTTATATTAAATAGTGGGGTTATGCTCTTTTTGAATTCAAATAATTTGTCTTTAGGTGGACATTAATAACTTATTATAAACATATATAGCATTGATAGAACAGTTAAGCAAAATACTCCCGAATTTCCTTTCTTAGGGGCACCAATGGCAATAAAAGTTCCTCACATCCCAATACATTTTCACTCATTTGGATGTTTTGCAATAGTTGTAAGGGAGTGTAATTGGAGGGAGGTGTAAATGAACTATTCTAATTTGGGTTAATACCCTAGTTTGGCCAGAAGTTTGGCGTAAGTGATCGTTCTGGCCACAATTTTCAAATAAGACATTTATGGCCTACTTTTGAAACTATTGGACAAATTTGGCCCAATTTTTTTTAGCGTTAATATTAACGATCAAACACTATTCTGTTAGTGACTCAGCAAAAAACCCCCTGATTGATATTGCTTCTTCCATCCTTAGGTTCACCAAGAGGTGTGAAACTTGTCCCATAACAAGTAAATACTCTTTCAAGCTTGTAGATGTCATTTACAAACCTATATGGGTTAGCCCCCATTCGGTTGCAAGCTATAATGGCAAGAGAGCAAAGAATTTTATGTCCTTGTATTTCTCACACGTGCAAAATCGCACCCGATTTTTGTTGTCGAAGTGCACCATGAGAGTGTTTGAACCAGTCATGTTGAAATTATTGGGAGGAGTCTGAACTATATAGATGCCCTTACGTCGATCAACCCCCATCACAGAATGTCCAACTGCCTTTTGTCCATTCTTCTTCATAAGATCTTCGTATGTCTTGGTGTACTGTGAATGACCATTTCTGATTTGTGTTGCTGTCTCCAACCTCATCTTATCGAACTTCTTCAATATTCACCAATAAGTATGTTGCACAAGAGAAGCTACAATAAGTGAACAAATACCTTTGAAAACACCATTGATGCTCTATGCCATGTTAGATGTCATGATAGACCATCGGTGCCCACCATTATGGTTATCACATGCTAAGCTCCAGCGGATTTGATTCTGGTCCATGAAATTATCGCATGCAATATTTCTATCAGCAACCATCTTCTTAAATTGCTCAACTTGACGATCGAACTTCTCCAAACGGTTTTCTTCGAATAACACAATAAATAACCACACGAGGTAAATATATTCATGAGAAAATTAAATGACAATAAATAATTCATAACAATAAATAATCATAATACTGAAGGCTTACTGACTCAAACCAGTTGATTATACATAATCCTGCTTTTAGTCTTCCTTTGCAAGTTGCTTGCATAGTGTCGCATGCACCACCTCTACCCCCAACCTCTTCCGATATCACCCATGCCTTCATAGAGTCCTTCATGTCTATATGAGAGTATGCATACATTATTTTGATCGGTCAAACCTTGAAAGTTTCTTATGAACCATGACCAGCTATCAGTATTCTCACTCTCTCCTATGGCAAATGCAATTGGAAAAATCTTCTTTCAACTATCAAATGAGCTTGCTATGAGTAGCACTCCTTTATACTTCCCAATAAGAAATGTTCCATCAACAACCATAACTTCTAGACAATTCTTGAATCCATCTATACAAGGTCCAAATGTCGAGAATACTCGCTAAAAGATCAGATGACCTGGATGTAATGAGGGAATCCTTACCCAATAAATCACTGATGTTGGCATTTTTCTCTTTACCACCCACACGAATGTTTGCAAATAATCGTAGGATTCTTCCCAATTTCCATGCAACTTCTCTAATGCTCTTTGTTTCCCATACCAAGCCATCTTGTAAGTAACTTCCATATGGAAACTTATTTTTCAACTCGGCCTGCACAATTAGAACACTCAGATTTGGTTGGGTACGTATCTAAAGCTTCACGAACTCAAATATAACGTCGACATCAAGATGGCGATGATGCGTTAGTTGAGTCGTACTGCTACAAGAATGCATCAACTTGGTCTTTCTCGCAATCCATTGCTTCAAATATCTCGATATCCAAACTGCACCATCCAAGCACAATTGTCATGCTTGTGCTTCAAGCATTTGAACTTCCAGATTGAAGGTGATGACTCCACCACTACATATTGAAAGTTGTGTTGTAGTGTGCGATATTTAATGGCCACTTGTGCTGTTGTGCAACTTGTTTGGAGTGAAATATCTGTCCCTTGTAGAATTCTCCTTTGAAACCAAGAACAATAGGCATTGGAATTACGCCATATGAATCAACATATGATAATTTATCGTCCTCTTCATAACCTTGCAAGTAATAGTATAGAGGATCGTTAGGATCCTCCTCCTCCTCATAATCATCATCTTCCTCCTCTCCGTCATCATAGTCATGATCAGATGTCAAACTCCATGTCTCATCTTCCAAATAACTAATCTCAGCACCCTAACAATAAGGGTTTTGTGCCATAAAATTGAAGAGCAAATTCAAGCTATCATCATCCACAATAGAAATATCATAATGAAATAGAACGCCATTATTTTGCCATTCTGAAGTTTTTAAGTGAAAACTATGATCATGTCGCTAGTTTGTATGTTTGTCATTACCTCGTATACTCAGAACTAGATTCTCACGAAAGTGGTGATATGTTACCCTGCAAGGAATTGTCTACGGAAAGCTTCTACCACCAACGAAATTGATGCCCAAATTGTTCTCTACTTCTTCCGATTTCCATCGAACGATTAGTTCAAATCGTCTAAAATCACTATATAAAAAGATATATTCACTAATTACTAACTAAACAAAATCATATTAACATTTTAAGAATCTAATTAAAACAAAATAAATGTGTCTCTTACTTATTAGCCATCTTTGCAGCAACCAGCAGCGCATCAACCAATAGCTCTTCATAACATATATTTTTTGTGGTGTGAATATTGGAACAGAAACCCTTATGGCCCTGAGAAAGTGAATCGTCTTGGGATTGTAAACAGGCGAATACGTGTGTGTTGGCTGCAATCCAGATTTTAATGGCAGCCCAACCAGATCCGAGCGAGAAGGAGTACAAAAATGAGCCCAACGTTTCCACGTGAGCTTGTTTTCGTTAAAGCCCAACTAGCGCGTAAACGCCTTAGGTGAGCTAAATTACCAATTTTTGGTCAACTCGTGCGGAAACGCTTGAGCTGACTTGGTTGAGACAATATCTTTGTCATTAGTTAAACCGCTATATTTGTGGCAATATCAATATTATTTACAATATTTGTGTGAATCACCCAAAGATAACTAAGGAAATGCGTATCGATTCATCGATTTTATTTTCCAGAGTGGGATATACCTTGCAATAGAGAAGGCTCCTCTACCCAATTCAATGGGACGAAAAAGATAAATCAAGGAAGCGTAACTGACGTCGTCAATTTTTGAGGTGATGGAACAAATCACTTATGCTTATATAAAATTCTATGATGGTAGTTCTTATTCTTACATTGACCAATTGTTTTTTCCCTGTGATGTTATGAGATTGTGTCTTATCCATGATTTTTTGTTGTTTATTGTGTCTATTCTCAACTGGTCATCTGGGATGCTATGCAGAGGACTCCTTAACATTCATCTTTGTAGAGGGAGCTCATTACTTCTCTTACCTATCGCATTAGTTTCATATCATTATTCTTCTTTGAACTTCAACCGAAATGCTCATTTAGTGCTAAAACAAGATCTTTCATCGCTAATCCGATTGCATACAGATTAGCGCATTCGATCTTTCATCTTTCATCGCTTATCAAATATATATGATCTCGATTGAGTATCATAAACCGTTTGCGTAATTTTTATTTTTGAATCGTAAATAAGACTTGGGTCTCACTTTCTCGTGTATTATAACCAACAAGGCTCAATGTAATTTTTCATGAATACAAGAGTTGCTAAGAAAATTCCCATCATACAACATTTTGTAAAAAAATTCCAAACCACAATACTTTGGAGTGGATAGTTGGATAGTCAGCAAAGAATACCACAAAAGCAGTCCCACTGGCCACTACGGTAAGTTAACAAGGAATGGTCGGCCCGACTTCGATTTTATTCGCCTTTATAAATTTATGAGAGCAATTAAGTGCTCTATCCAATATTGCTAATGTCCTTTTCTTTTATTTGTTGTGGCTTTTTGGGGCAACACGCAACTGGTCATCCGACATACTCGGTCGAAGGAAACTACACTTGCTGGTGGGACTATCTTGGAGATGTTGTTTTTTTATTTTTGTTTTTCCGCCGTCAGTGCCGTGTCTTTGCTCCTCGAAGCTTCTTCAGAGCTGCCCATGTAGTGGCTTATCAGGCTCTTTCATCGTAGTCCGGTTGCATACGGACTATCGTGCAATTTTTGAGCTAGTGTGTAATTGTGTCGAGTCTTTGTCCCATGCCCTTTGGGCTTGCCTTGGATAAAAAAAAAATGGTCGGCCCGACTTTGAGTGTAAC
Source organism: Linum tenue (assembly GCA_946122785.1). NCBI lineage: Eukaryota > Viridiplantae > Streptophyta > Magnoliopsida > Malpighiales > Linaceae > Linum > Linum tenue. The sequence continues at coordinate 63,516,383 of CAMGYJ010000006.1, read as the reverse complement.
CCAAAGTCATCAAAGATTACGTAAACTTCTGGTACTGGTCACAAGAAGTCTAGCAACGACCATCAATAGATTTGCGAAGAGCTACTAAAATAACTTTTCACAATACCATACTTCGAATGAAATTTCTCAAAATACACAACTTTGGGGGTGTTTCGCTGAACTTTTCAGTGATTTTGGGAAGCGGACGTGGATCACTCCCCCTTGTCGCTATCCATTAATAATAAATGCTAGAACTTCATACGACAGTAATTTTGCGCTCGGTTATCCAATTGATGTAAAAAATATATATAATATATATTTTGCATAAATTTTCAAGAACTACTACTTTTATTAGAGAATAATTTTCACAATGTATGTTGAAATTGAAAAAAAATCTAAATATATTCAAAATCGCTAACATAAAAAACACTTTTATGTTAAATAAAAACTTCAAACGACATAATTTTGCACTCGATTATCCAATTGAAGCAATTCTATTTAGATCTAAGCATGCACAAAAGCCCAAATATATTTAGTGTACCTTTTTTTTGTTGGCAAAGATATTCCGAATTGGAACAAAAGATACGAATATAGTCATAATAAATGAAATCCAAAACATAAAGCCGAATTATCGATAATAGTGCCTTTTTATGCAACGAGATGGGCTACCTAAATGACATTGATGTCATGAAGCTTGGTGAACAAAATCGCAATAAGAAGCCTCTACCAAGAAAGCTCTCTTAATGAGATGATAGATATTCTAGACTTCTTCTCATTAAAAGGAGAAAACAATAGAACGAAGTCCTGCAATACTAGCAAACAAGATAACACATCTATTGTGAGGAAAATAACACCTAAAGGCTTGAGGGAAACCTTATCTTCGTTTGGTTGCATCATTTTGGTTCTGTGGTATTTCGAATCAAAATGCTGCATTATTTTGCTATGTAATATTTGAGTTTGGGAAAAGTGAATGACGCCTCATGTGTGTTGTGTGGAACAGAGGAGGAAAATAGAACACATTTATTCTGCACATGTACGTTTTCACTACAGGTTTTCGAAGCCATATTTGGCTCAAGTTCTTGGCCTAGCGCGTAGGAAGTCTTGCTCTGGTAGATCTGCAGGAAAGTAAGGAAAGATGGAAGTAAAGGTTGTGTGCAGGGTGCTATCTGGTGCTGGTGTCTAAGTGTCATTTGGAAGGAACGTTGTATTCGTATATGTCAAGGTAGCAAGAAGGAGTCCAGGCTATTGATTCAGCAGCTGATTGAAGACTTCAATTATTATGCTATGGGAAACTTTGCTTTCCTTGCAGAATTTAGGATGATGCCTCAGTTTAGTCGTCTCTTATCATTTAGTTAGTCGACTTATGTTGTTCTGTTAGTAATTGTACACAGAATTGTGGAGCAGCTTTGCTTCTGGGTTTTCTGCAGGTCCTGGTTCCCAGGCGGTGATTAATGGAAATTGATAATGATTGGAAAAATATATATTTGGAATGTGGTAATGTGGTCAATTTAAAGAGCACAATTAATCCTAATTATAGGTGCATAAAAATTTAAATTCCAACTTAAAACGAGAGAGAAATCGTTCGTTAAAAATTTAAGGAAAGAAGGGTTAGAGGTCTTCCAGTAAGTGGCCAGGAGTGTTGATGTGCCGGCTGTTGGTTGAGGTATGCATGGTTACTGACCAAATTCGGTCCTCAAAAGCCTATATTGCATAATGAAGTTTTTGTTTCCGAACTTGGAAACAAAGTCCTTGTACACAATTGGATTGACCAACAAGTTACTGTAATAATAGAATTACAAATCGAGGTAAGATGTGGGAAGGTGCTGCCTTTACTCGGTTGATATGATCTAATAAGTTGGTATTAGGTTAAATTGGTTTGTATAACCAACCCAAACCAAATTGAGTTGAATCAGACCGATGTGACAATTGGTGTGAACCAACCGGTCCAACTACCATGGGTCGAACTGTTACAATGCTTGAGGCTCTTTGTAATGAATCATTGCAATGGTTGGGGTGTAACCACCCACCCGAAGAGTCATATCCCTTTGCACACCCCTTAATTCTATAAATAGCACCAACCTCCTCTATTTTCATATCTAAAAGATTTTTTCGACCAAAAGAAAGAAAATAGTTTTTCTTTATTTCATTTTCCTCTTTACAAACACATAAAAGAATGCTTAGTTCATACGGGTGGCACTACGCAGACCCAAACTGCCCTCATCCTTTGGCTGGCATAGTGTATCCCAGTCCACTAGATGTATCTTTCTTCCCCGATCGGAGCTCCCCCCAAATAAATCCTTGGATCTTCCTAACAATATACTCTCGAACAGAAGCCGTGAGCAGCGATGTCTGCATCGTATAAGATGGGAGAGAGGATAGGACCGACTGTGCTAGAGTAATCCTGATAGACCGTCATTTACACATGTTTTTACCCCCATTCTTACACCATTTGCGGTGTTGATTCTCGTGTTTTAGGCCGATTTCACGCTAGGTTGTGCTTGTTTGTGATATTTCAGGTCCTAGTACGTGAATGAAGGCTTAGGAGCGAGTCTGGGGTCGATTGGACAACGAACGGACGAATGGCGAGGTTTTTGGGAGCCGCACGGGCAGACCAGGGAGGCTGCACGGCTGTGCACGGGAGCGATATGACCGTGCACCTTGTGCCGAGGCCACGCACGGGCAGGCCCTGAAGATTGCACGGCCGTGCACCCTGGCCGTGCAAGAAGACTGAAGTCGACTTAATGGAAACGCTGCGTTTTGGAGTGCACGGCCAAGTGGGTGAGTTGCACGGCCGTGCACCCTGGCCGTGCGAGTCGGGAAAGCCTGGTTTTAGAGCCTATTCCGAGCCAAAAGGGGGAGAATCGTGTTTTCAGAGCAAAAACAGAGCCCTAGAGAGAGAAAGTGCGAAGAACACATCCTAGAAGCTGTCTTAGAGCTGGATTTCATCAATCGAGCTTGGAGATCGTCATAGGAGTGGAAATCATCGTCCCGGAGCAGATTATCCTCATCGTTATGAGTATGACTAATCCGATTCTTGTTTTCTCTTCTCTCTCTATGGAGTAGAACCCTTCTCTCACTTGGGTATGAAGAACCCTAGTTCCTTGTGTTAGGGATTTGATTGTAATGACTTGGGATGATATTAGTGTTTGATTTTAATCGAATGACGCATGTTTAATGAATTGATTTGAGTCTGATCAGCTTGTCTCAATTTCTGCTTCAACCTGAGATAGATAGAATCTGATTAGGTTGTTAGAGCCTCTTCATTCAATAGTAGGAGATTGGCTATACGAGAGTTAGCAAGTTTACTGCTTTGTACTGGTGTTCTTGGCGCCAGTAGTGGAGTTCTGTGTTCATAGCCTCAGCTTTCTATCCCGGTGAAGACTAGTCATCTGCCGGGTAGTTAGACTGAGAGGGCTTGGTCAGCTTAAGAGATTCCAAGCTACTGTCGGATCTTCCGCAGTCTAATCAATAGTAAATCAACCCAGGGAATTACAATTGAACCTAACTAAGGGGCTAGGGGGACTCAATCCCGAGTGACTCTTGCCCGCTTTAGAAACCGAACAATTTACCGCTTTCTTGTTGCTTTTACTTTTCACAACAATCACTCGAACTAGTTTGCTAGATAATAGAGAATCACGGAGTAAGCAGTAGATCTAGACCCCGGGTTGATAATTAAACTTGCCTGTTACTGCATTCCCGGACTGCGATTACACTTGGTCGCAGTTTGGTGTTGTGTTTTGGCGTCGGCTCGGCCAGGCCGTGTCGGCCTGCACGGGCAAAAACCAGACTTGCACGGCCGTGCGCGGCGATGTGATGCCCGTGCAAGACGCACGGTCTATATAAATGGCCGTGCACGGCCATTGTGGTCAGAAAACCAAAATCCCTTGCCGGAAACCTCTCCCCTCGCCGGAAAACTGCGCAATACCCACCCTTTTTCGATTTTTTCGGCCACTTTGGGTAATTTTTTCACCGAACCAACAACAAACCCACTCTTTCTACACCCAAAGCGGCCTATCCCTCGAGTTTGAGCGAGTTTGGGCGACGTTCTTGTCGCCGGAGGCGATTTTCGGCGAGAATCCGACGAGGCTCCGACGAGCATTTCCGGCCAGTTTTTCGGCGTTTCGTCGATTCCATTGTCTTCCCCTCATCATCCCCTACACCTCTACTTGAGTCTCCAGGTTTGATTTTGCCCCTAACTATGTTAATTTTGGAGAATTGAGTGTGTAGGGTGTATGTTAGAGAACCTTATTGAATCATGTGATTTGTGTGAAATTGATTGAGGGGAATGCGTGGGATGTGATTGAATTATGTTGGGCAAAGTCCCATGTGCTTGTTTGAGCCCTTGTGTGCAAGAATTTGGCCAATTTCATGCTTCACTTAATAGTGCACACAAGGTGTTCGATGAAATGCCTGTTTTCCATGCCATGTTGTGGCCACCGGTTGGGGCCCTTAATGATGTAGTTTGAGGGTGTATTTGCTATGGATGTGAACCTTGAGTTGCCTACTTTCTTGTGAATGTGCACCCCCACCCTGATTATGCTTGATTTATCGAGTTTTTGACCCCCGAACTATGGATGAAACCATGGTTCGGCTGCTTTCTGTTCTTAAGTGTGGGGGTGGGCTTGACCTTTTCTTTGGCTCTTTTGGTTCCACGTTGGGTTGTTGTTTTGCAGGGCAATGGCGAAACCTAATCTCCAGCACCCGTTCATCCGGGATCTCAGGAGGGACCCCACCGCAGAGCGCTTCAAGGCGGTCGCGGAAACCCCGTTTGGCGCCCACCATTGCTGGTCCAAACGGGAGTTTCGGCGATTGCACTGCTACGAGCAGCTCTCCGCCGTGGTCGCCAACACCGCATGGCGCCGTCTGCTCCAGATCTGCGAGACGGTCTACTACGAGCCGGTGTGGGAGTTCTACACGACTTTCAAGCACAATTCCACGACCAGATGCCATGACAGTACGGCCGTCCAATTCAGGCTGGGCGGTGTCCCCCGGTCCTTGAGCTACCACGAGCTGGCCGAGGCTCTCGACCTCGACCTTGACGACAGTGCGGACTACGTCACCGAGGTTACTGAGCCACCGGAGGTGGACTTCGGGAGGCTGTACACCAGCCTGGCTCGGCCAGGTCAGACGCGTCCTTTCAAGTCTGGGAGGACGAAGGCATCTACCCTGCAGATCGAGTACCGACTTCTCCACCACCTGCTGGCGAAGTCTTACACTCCTGCATCTGACAGCGCCGGCGCCATCACGAAGAGGCCCCTGTACTTCCTCCATTCGATCCGCCAGCGCCGCCATCCTCTCCACCTAGGTTCGGTGGTGGCCAAGACATTCGAGAAGACGGCCACAGAGCTGAAGAGCCTCCACTGCGCCCCAGCAGTGTTCTTACCCGGTAACATCGTTCCCCTTATCTTTCCCTCTACTCCATTGAGGGCAATGTCGTGCTTAAGTGTGGGGGGGTGCTTTGTATCGGTTGGAATGTTTATGATGGTGCTTGGAGCCTAGTCCGCTGTCCGAATCTTACGATTTGAGGGCTCCAAGTACTGTTGTTTGATCATATTGGCACTATGTTTTGATGGATGAATTGATTGGTTTTCGGATTAATGCATGACAACTTGTTTGCGACTAGGACAACTATGATGAGGACTGAGATGTGCAGTAGAACGATGTAGGGGTTCAGTTTTTCGACTGTTTGCTTGCCAACTGTGACTTGATCTGACTTGATCTGATTACTTGTTCTTGACAGTCGTTTATGCATCTAGTTCAGGGTATCAGAATGTGAGATAGAGCATATAGGTAGCCATGTGAGATTTGAGCCTGCTCGTTTCTTTCTTGTGCGATAGATCCCTCTTCCATGATGTGTAGCATTCACGTTGTCACTAGCTAAGATGATGGGGGCATAGGATTAGCCCACGCCCAAAACTGACTGTCCTGATGTGTCATATCCCCTAGTCAGCCCCTTTGAGCCGTGTGTTATCCTTTCTTTTGGTCTATAATGGAAAAAAATCACCCTTGTTGCATCTTTTAGAAGGTTCCACAGAGTGGTTTTTATATATTCTCTGTTGTTTCTGCTAAAGTCTATGTGAGTGTTGGAGGTAGTGCTTAAAAGTTGGGCAGGTGTTTGAAGTTTATGCAGAAGTGGTGGCTCTCTTAGGAAATGAAAAGAAAAATGAAAGTGAAACAAAGAAACAAATTGAAAGCAAAAGAGAGCCACTACCAAAAATCTGAATAATGCCCAGTAAGCAGTGTTTCTTAGCAGTCTGGCTTGGAAATGCTGATGTTTATGCCTCCTTCGCTCTTGTGCTCTTGAGATGTTGAGTAATGCAGAATAGCAGAAAGGAAATACCGGTTTGTTTGACTGTGATTGTGTGTTTGGAAAATGTGGAACCTTTTGCTATGAATACTTCCACCACCTAAAAGGCCTTTTCCCCATGTCCAAGACCCTAGCCAGTCATTTGAACCTGTGTCTAAGACCTCCTGATTAGTTAGTGGTGACACCCCATATGTGAACTCTAGCATTTAGAGGCTGCCATCATGGTGAAGAGATGATAGGTATTGAGAGTAATAGCATGCACATCTTTCGCATCAAATTGTCCTGACCCCACTGGTCAAGAGTGAGTGATTCATTTTCATTTTCTATATGCTCTTGTACCCCGGTGAGGACCTAGATTGCTCGGTCTCTATTCTGATGTCTTGAGTTGGATGCATGAGTTGACTGTTTTGAGTAAGTGGTTGAATCAAGTCTAGGTTGGCCAGTGAACAGAAGGAAGACTCTTCCTTTACTCGATTTGCTGCACTCGAATGTCCTTTGTGGTGGTTGTCCAGGTTGTTATTGAGGTTGTGCATGTATTGATGTTTGAAAACCAGTGCGATTCACGTGTTCTGTGCCTTTATGACTTGTCCCCAATGTTGGTTGATTGAAATAGGTAAGCTTACCTAGTGTCTGACTTGGTTTGCTTGGGGACAAGCAAACAGTTAAGTGTGGGGGAGTTTGATAGACCGTCATTTACACATGTTTTTACCCCCATTCTTACACCGTTTGCGGTGTTGATTCTCGTGTTTTAGGCCGATTTCACGCTAGGTTGTGCTTGTTTGTGATATTTCAGGTCCTAGTACGTGAATGAAGGCTTAGGAGCGAGTCTGGGGTCGATTGGACAACGAACGGACGAATGGCGAGGTTTTTGGGAGCCGCACGGGCAGACCAGGGAGGCTGCACGGCCGTGCACGGGAGCGATATGGCCGTGCACCTTGTGCCGAGGCCACGCACGGGCAAGCCCTGAAGATTGCACGGCCGTGCACCCTGGCCGTGCAAGATGACTGAAGTCGACTTAATGGAAACGCTGCGTTTTGGAGTGCACGGCCAAGTGGGTGAGTTGCACGGCCGTGCACCCTGGCCGTGCGAGTCGGGAAAGCCTGGTTTTAGAGCCTATTCCGAGCCAAAAGGGGGAGAATCGTGTTTTCAGAGCAAAAACAGAGCCCTAGAGAGAGAAAGTGCGAAGAACACATCCTAGAAGCTGTCTTAGAGCTGGATTTCATCAATCGAGCTTGGAGATCGTCATAGGAGTGGAAATCATCGTCCCGGAGCAGATTATCCTCATCGTTATGAGTATGACTAATCCGATTCTTGTTTTCTCTTCTCTCTCTATGGAGTAGAACCCTTCTCTCACTTGGGTATGAAGAACCCTAGTTTCTTGTGTTAGGGATTTGATTGTAATGACTTGGGATGATATTACTGTTTGATTTTAATCGAATGACGCATGTTTAATGAATTGATTTGAGTCTGATCAGCTTTTCTCAATTTCTGCTGCAACCTGAGATAGATAGAATTTGATTAGGTTGTTAGAGCCTCTTCATTCGATAGTAGGAGATTGGCTATACGAGAGTTAGCCAGTTTACTGCTTTGTACTGGTGTTCTTGGCGCCAGTAGTGGAGTTCTGTGTTCATAGCCTCAGCTTTCTATCCCGGTGAAGACTAGTCGTCTGCCGGGTAGTTAGACTGAGAGGGCTTGGTCAGCTTAAGAGATTCCAAGCTACTGTCGGATCTTCCGCAGTCTAATCAACAGTAAATCAACCCAGGGAATTGCAATTGAACCTAACTAAGGGGCTAGGGGGACTCAATCCCGAGTGACTCTTACCTGCTTTAGAAACCCGAACAATTTACTGCTTTCTTGTTGCTTTTACTTTTCACAACAATCACTCGTACTAGTTTGCTAGATAATAGAGAATCACGGAGTAAGCAGTAGATCTAGACCCCGGGTTGATAATTAAACTTGCCTGTTACTGCATTCCCGGACTGCGATTACACTTGGTCGCAGTTTGGTGTTGTGTTTTGGCGTGTCAAATCCTCCCTGCCAGAGACAAAGATTTAACTTTCCACCCTGCCAGCCTCTTGTCAATCCAATCAATGAGCTCTGTATAGGTCGCCTTGTGCTTCATAACAAGCTACTTACTATTGGGGAGCGTCGTCGAGGACACCTAGCTCAGGTTGATGATTGTCCGATATGCGGCAGTGGACCAGAGACGACAATGCATGTGATTCGGGATTGCCCTAATGCCTGGGCTGTTTGGTTGGAGGTCCTACGCGATGAGCCGGATTGTGAATTTTTTTATGGAGGATAGCATCAAATGGGCGCTACATTACCTGGCAGATCGGAGTGCAGTTGTGGATGCTTCCCTCTTCGCCGTTCTATGCTGGAAGCTTTGGAAGAATAGGAACACGTGGGTCTTTGACAATGTCCTGGCTCCGTCATCACTACTGGCTCGCCAAGCAGAAGAGATGAAGCAACAATGCCACCTTGCGTTCAATAAGGTGCACCAAGTCATGGGCTCCGGAGGTGAGAGGAGCTCGAGATTGGTCAGCTGGGAGAGACCGCCTCCGGGATGGATCGCTCTGAACACGGATGGATCAGTGATATTAGCTACGGGGAGTGCCACGACGGGAGGTGTACTTCGGGATAGCGAGGGTAGATTTATGCGGGCTTTCTCAGCTAATCTGGGTGGCCGATTTATCACACATGCCGAACTGGCCGGAATATATCACGGCCTTACTACCGCTTGGGATATGGGGATACAAAAAGTGCAGCTTCAGACCGACTCTAGGACGGCATTAGCAATTATCCAGACGGACAGAGTTAACCACCCGCATTGGATGCTGGCAGCTTTGATCCGACGGCTCATCGACCGTCAATGGGAGGTTAGAGCAGAACATGTCTTTCGTGAAAGCAATTACGTTGCTAATTTCATGGCCGTTGTGGGTCATTCGCTACCTACTGGGATACATGTATTGGATACCCCAGGTCCTAGCTTATGCTACTGGTTGTTGTTTGATTCTCTACTACATGGACAGCTCTGAAGAAGCTTCGAGGAGCAAAGACACGGCACTGACGGAAGAAAAACAAAAATAAAAAAACAACATCTCCAAGATAGTCCCACCAGCTAGTGTAGTTTCCTTCGACCGAGTATGTCGGATGACCAGTATCGTGTTGCCCCAAAAAGCCACAACAAATAAAAGAAAAGGACATTAGCAATATTGGATAGAGCATGCTTAATTGCTCTCATAAATTTATAAAAGCGAATAAAATCGAAGTCGGGCCGACCATTCCTTGTTAACTTACCGCAGTGGCCAGTGGGACTACTTTTGTGGTATTCTTTGCTGACTATCCAACTATCCACTCCAAAGTATTGTAGTTTGGAATTTTTTTACAAAATGTTGTATGATGGGAATTTTCTTAGCAACTCTTGTATTCATGAAAAATTACATTGAGCCTTGTTGGTTATAATACATGAGAAAGTGAGACCCAAGTCTTGTTTATGATTCAAAAATAAAAATTACGCAAACGGTTTATGATACTCAATCGAGATCATATATATTTGATAAGCAATGAAAGATGAAAGATCGAATGCGCTAATCTGTATGCAATCGGATTAGCGATGAAAGATCTTGTTTTAGCACTAAATGAGCATTTCGGTTGAAGTTCAAAGAAGAATAATGATACGAAACTAATGCGATAGGTAAGAGAAGTAATGAGCTCCCTCTACAAAGATGAATGTTAAGGAGTCCTCTACATAGCATCCCAGATGACCAGTTGAGAATAGACACAATAAACAACAAAAAATCATGGATAAGACACAATCTCATAACATCACAGGGAAAAAACAATTGGTCAATGTAAGAATAAGAACTACCATCATAGAATTTCATATAAGCATAAGTGATTTGTTCCATCACCTCAAAAATTGACGACGTCAGTTACGCTTCCTTGATTTATCTTTTTCGTCCCATTGAATTGGGTAGAGGAGCCTTCTCTATTGCAAGGTATATCCCACTCTGGAAAATAAAATCGATGAATCGATACGCATTTCCTTAGTTATCTTTGGGTGATTCACACAAATATTGTAAATAATATTGATATTGCCACAAATATAGCGGTTTAAAAACTAATGACAAAGATATTGTCTCAACCAAGTCAGCTCAAGCGTTTCCGCACGAGTTGACCAAAAATTGGTAATTTAGCTCACCTAAGGCGTTTACGCGCTAGTTGGGCTTTAACGAAAACAAGCTCACGTGGAAACGTTGGGCTCATTTTTGTACTCCTTCTCGCTCGGATCTGGTTGGGCTGCCATTAAAATCTGGATTGCAGCCAACACACACGTATTCGCCTGTTTACAATCCCAAGACGATTCACTTTCTCAGGGCCATAAGGGTTTCTGTTCCAATATTCACACCACAAAAAATATATGTTATGAAGAGCTATTGGTTGATGCGCTGCTGGTTGCTGCAAAGATGGCTAATAAGTAAGAGACACATTTATTTTGTTTTAATTAGATTCTTAAAATGTTAATATGATTTTGTTTAGTTAGTAATTAGTGAATATATCTTTTTATATAGTGATTTTAGACGATTTGAACTAATCGTTCGATGGAAATCGGAAGAAGTAGAGAACAATTTGGGCATCAATTTCGTTGGTGGTAGAAGCTTTCCGTAGACAATTCCTTGCAGGGTAACATATCACCACTTTCGTGAGAATCTAGTTCTGAGTATACGAGGTAATGACAAACATACAAACTAGCGACATGATCATAGTTTTCACTTAAAAACTTCAGAATGGCAAAATAATGGCGTTCTATTTCATTATGATATTTCTATTGTGGATGATGATAGCTTGAATTTGCTCTTCAATTTTATGGCACAAAACCCTTATTGTTAGGGTGCTGAGATTAGTTATTTGGAAGATGAGACATGGAGTTTGACATCTGATCATGACTATGATGACGGAGAGGAGGAAGATGATGATTATGAGGAGGAGGAGGATCCTAACGATCCTCTATACTATTACTTGCAAGGTTATGAAGAGGACGATAAATTATCATATGTTGATTCATATGGCGTAATTCCAATGCCTATTGTTCTTGGTTTCAAAGGAGAATTCTACAAGGGACAGATATTTCACTCCAAACAAGTTGCACAACAGCACAAGTGGCCATTAAATATCGCACACTACAACACAACTTTCAATATGTAGTGGTGGAGTCATCACCTTCAATCTGGAAGTTCAAATGCTTGAAGCACAAGCATGACAATTGTGCTTGGATGGTGCAGTTTGGATATCGAGATATTTGAAGCAATGGATTGCGAGAAAGACCAAGTTGATGCATTCTTGTAGCAGTACGACTCAACTAACGCATCATCGCCATCTTGATGTCGACGTTATATTTGAGTTCGTGAAGCTTTAGATACGTACCCAACCAAATCTGAGTGTTCTAATTGTGCAGGCCGAGTTGAAAAATAAGTTTCCATATGGAAGTTACTTACAAGATGGCTTGGTATGGGAAACAAAGAGCATTAGAGAAGTTGCATGGAAATTGGGAAGAATCCTACGATTATTTGCAAACATTCGTGTGGGTGGTAAAGAGAAAAATGCCAACATCAGTGATTTATTGGGTAAGGATTCCCTCATTACATCCAGGTCATCTGATCTTTTAGCGAGTATTCTCGACATTTGGACCTTGTATAGATGGATTCAAGAATTGTCTAGAAGTTATGGTTGTTGATGGAACATTTCTTATTGGGAAGTATAAAGGAGTGCTACTCATAGCAAGCTCATTTGATAGTTGAAAGAAGATTTTTCCAATTGCATTTGCCATAGGAGAGAGTGAGAATACTGATAGCTGGTCATGGTTCATAAGAAACTTTCAAGGTTTGACCGATCAAAATAATGTATGCATACTCTCATATAGACATGAAGGACTCTATGAAGGCATGGGTGATATCGGAAGAGGTTGGGGGTAGAGGTGGTGCATGCGACACTATGCAAGCAACTTGCAAAGGAAGACTAAAAGCAGGATTATGTATAATCAACTGGTTTGAGTCAGTAAGCCTTCAGTATTATGATTATTTATTGTTATGAATTATTTATTGTCATTTAATTTTCTCATGAATATATTTACCTCGTGTGGTTATTTATTGTGTTATTCGAAGAAAACCGTTTGGAGAAGTTCGATCGTCAAGTTGAGCAATTTAAGAAGATGGTTGCTGATAGAAATATTGCATGCGATAATTTCATGGACCAGAATCAAATCCGCTGGAGCTTAGCATGTGATAACCATAATGGTGGGCACCGATGGTCTATCATGACATCTAACATGGCATAGAGCATCAATGGTGTTTTCAAAGGTATTTGTTCACTTATTGTAGCTTCTCTTGTGCAACATACTTATTGGTGAATATTGAAGAAGTTCGATAAGATGAGGTTGGAGACAGCAACACAAATCAGAAATGGTCATTCACAGTACACCAAGACATACGAAGATCTTATGAAGAAGAATGGACAAAAGGCAGTTGGACATTCTGTGATGGGGGTTGATCGACGTAAGGGCATCTATATAGTTCAGACTCCTCCCAATAATTTCAACATGACTGGTTCAAACACTCTCATGGTGCACTTCGACAACAAAAATCGGGTGCGATTTTGCACGTGTGAGAAATACAAGGACATAAAATTCTTTGCTCTCTTGCCATTATAGCTTGCAACCGAATGGGGGCTAACCCATATAGGTTTGTAAATGACATCTACAAGCTTGAAAGAGTATTTACTTGTTATGGGACAAGTTTCACACCTCTTGGTGAACCTAAGGATGGAAGAAGCAATATCAATCAGGGGGTTTTTTGCTGAGTCACTAACAGAATAGTGTTTGATCGTTAATATTAACGCTAAAAAAAATTGGGCCAAATTTGTCCAATAGTTTCAAAAGTAGGCCATAAATGTCTTATTTGAAAATTGTGGCCAGAACGATCACTTACGCCAAACTTCTGGCCAAACTAGGGTATTAACCCAAATTAGAATAGTTCATTTACACCTCCCTCCAATTACACTCCCTTACAACTATTGCAAAACATCCAAATGAGTGAAAATGTATTGGGATGTGAGGAACTTTTATTGCCATTGGTGCCCCTAAGAAAGGAAATTCGGGAGTATTTTGCTTAACTGTTCTATCAATGCTATATATGTTTATAATAAGTTATTAATGTCCACCTAAAGACAAATTATTTGAATTCAAAAAGAGCATAACCCCACTATTTAATATAAATTTAGTGTGCTTAAACATAAAATTGAATTCACACTAAATATGTGAGGAATTATTGATAGTCTAGAGGATGGAGACACGCAATAATGCACATATCATAAATTAACCATCAATGTCCCTCATCGCCTTGCGGGCGGTGAGCGACGGAGAGATAAAGAGGAACAGACTAATGATTTAGCATTTGTAATTCACTTCAACTCTGTCGAGTGTTTAGATCAAAAAGTGAACCAGAGAAAACGTGGACAATAGGCGGAAGGTGACCGTGCATAGCTCCTGAAAATCGAAAAACCATAACTACACCATACATTTTATTATTTCGCCATAAATCACAGACGAAGAGTATGGCGATGGTGAAGTCAGTAACTTCTTGTGCTTAAAAATGGCTAACACTTGGCTAGTATCTCGTCGACAGAAGAATTGGTGTACAGTCACATAGCGGTCAGACGCTTTGTCAGCTCTGCAACATCATAAGAGGCTTCGTCGGTGGAGGGATTCTCATCGTCTTCCCTCAGAAGAAGCAGGAGTTGGAGGGCCTTCCTTCCGATTCGGCCGATTTGGAGCCACAGTAGGTGGTAGAGCTGATGTGATTGTGCTAGGGCTTGGAGATGGGGTGAATAATTTAGGCCTTTGGGAAAGGGTTTTTTAAGAGCTTTGATGGAAGAGGTCGCTTCCGTAGAATTTTTTTTTATATGAAAAACGTCAATACTGGTAAATTATGCAAAACCATTCATAACCAAAGTGCTACTTCTTCTCACAAAGTACTGTGAACCAAACAACACAAAGGACAAAAATGTCTGAAAGAAATACCATAAACACCGTGCCAAACACCAAAGTGCTACTTCTTCTCACAAAAGCACCGTAACAAAACACCACAAACAGATCATAAATGCTCTTCATTGCTCCGACCGGCTGGTAGACTTTCGAACAAAAAAATCGCTCATTCAATTCAATGTTTCTTCCTCTTGCTATGTTGTTCTTCATTGACCGCCTTGTTTATAGCTTTCTCACCCACGAAGCAATCAAATAACCTCGCGGGCATTCGGCGTTGACGGACGGCAGGTTCACGTTGTGCAGCTTCTGGCTCATTGGGCACTGCAGGGTCACGTGCTCGAAGTTCTGGCGGATTGGGCAGTGCAAAGTCGAAGCCTGTAGCTTCTGGAGCATTCTTCAATCCACGGAGAATCTGCCAAGCCAACTGAACCCTCCCAGAAATGTTCCTACGCAAAGTTGGCACACGGACCATGCGCGAATCAGCAGCTTTAGTTATCTTAGGCTTCCGTAGAATTTTAGTTTACAATATATATGAAATACATGAAGAACTTTTGTGTGGATAAGTACACTCACGAAATTAATGGTTTATGGTACAAAGAAAATCCAAACTTCAAGTTGAAATAAACAACAAATAATTTAAACTAGACTAAATGTTATGTTGTCAATGGATATATTTGACTTTCCAGTTAAACAATTTATTTAGTTGCCTCCTATATCTTAATAATCATAACCATAATAAAACACAAATCAAAAGCACTTTCGATGAAGTCAATTTATTCAGATCTTGAAAGCAAACACTATAGTTTGAACCATTAACATCTAAAAGAATTTTTATTCATATGCCTTGTGTGTTTAATCATCACCAATAATGCATTTCACATGTGATCGTCTATCACACTTCTCAACGGACAAACCAAATAGTTGTGAAAGGAAAGTTTCTACAAAATAGTCTGTTGGGGGAGTGGATCCAGTCAATAATTTTGTGGTCAATAATTATACATAATTCAATCAGAATCCGACACATCAGCGTCCCTTCTCTCTACTGAAAAGTCTTTAATTTTCCTCTATTATCTTTAACGGATGATTCTCACTCGTTTTAAGTCAAAATTTACTTTTTTCACAGTTAAATCGGATTAATTGTGCTCTTCAAAATAATATCCACTTTGATATATATTTTTAGCAAAAAAAATTGAGCCATTTTTTACCGGTCTATACCATATGGTATTGATCGAGAAATAAGAGCATATCTATATTATGAAAAGCGTAACATGGTGGTATGAACAAACCAAAATTGTAGGATGGTTGAATACATGATAGTAGAAGTATATTAACTGTCATTTACGACTTTTAACATTATGTACCACAAGATACCACCCCGTACCATGGTGGTATTGTGTGGTATTTTTTGGTCCTGTATTTTGTTCACCCAGAAATTTGTAGATCCAATAGCTCATGATGAACTCGTTCATTCTGTGCAAAAATTTTAAAAAACGAATTAAAAATGAAGAAGATACCATATGGTACGCAGTTGGTACCGAGAGGCCCGGAAAAAAAAATTCTAAAAAAATATTGAAAATGGATCTCATTTTGTAGAGCACAACGTTCTCGTTCCATCTATGCAAAAAAAAATTGAAATCCAAGTTAAAACGAAGAAGATATGAGTCGATTAAGAAAACAAGACAAAAATAATAATTTTTTAATTCTCCCCCTTAGATTTGGATTTACTAAATAAAGGTCCAGATTTAGTTAATATGGGTTATGCACCGTATCTTGAGCCGCCTGCTAGGACTTTGAATATACTAACATGTGCCTAATCAACAATTCAAGGCAAAAAGTATCTCCCACTCGCATTAGCATCAATGAAAAACGAGTAAATTGCAAGTTTGGTCACTGGAATTACTTAAAAAGTTTACGTTTGCCATTAAAAGTAATAAATTTTATCTGTCGTCTCTTAGATTAGTACAACAGTTCAAGTTTGGTCACTCTCCGTTAGTCTCTGTTAAATTTTGCTGATGTGTCAGTCAACTAAATGACGTGGCAATTTAAAAAATAAAAATTACTTTTTTTAATAATGTCACCTCATTATCACAATAAATAAAAAATTGCAATAAAAATTGAAAAAACAAAATCCATCCCCCGACCGGCTCCGGAGCCTCGCCAGCGGCGGGACACCTCAAATTGAGCATCGAGTCCAGTCCCTTGGGAATCCCCCCTTCCAGCCGATTCGGCGACAGTTCACCTACTTGACCTGCTTCAGGCTGGCCAGTCCGGCCGGGATCGGGCCGGAGAAGGAGTTGGAACGCAGGGTCAGGGACTGGAGGGAGGCGAATGAACCGATGGAGGCAACTGGCAAGAACCGGTCCAGAAAAGAGGTGGTCGGCGAGGTCGAGGGTTAAGAGGGCGGTGAGGTGGGAGACGAGTGGAGTGAGCTGTCCAGAGTAGCCTACCGGGTCGAGGGTGAGTTGGGAGACTCGGGAGGAGTCAGGGGAGCAGGCAACGTCGCAGACGAAGTGGGTGAGGCGAGGGAGGGAACATGGGTCAGCCGCGACGAAGTCCCAGGAGGCGAGGCACAACCAAGGCGGGATGGAGGCAGGGGAGATGGCCGATTTTAGGGCTTTGAGTGTTAAAACGTCTTGTGAGGATGTGAGAGCTGTTAGGCAGGGTAGAAAGGGCTAAAACAGAGAATAATAGGAAGAAGAAGGTGGCAAATGAGGGAAATTGAGAAAGCTTGGGATTGCGAAATGTGAGCAGGGGAGGGACGGGACTATTGGAGAGTCGAGGGAGAGGAGTGGTTAAGGAAACGAAACGGGCGAGTATGGCAATGGCTGGAAGGCACCAAGGGCCGGAGTAGCTTGGAGCCGCTGGCGAGCTGGTCGGGGGAATGGATTTTGTTTTTTCAATTTTGGATTTTTATTACAATTATTTATTTATTTTTTTATTGCAATTTTTTTTATTGTGATAAAGAGATGGAGTTTTTTTAAAAATAATTTTTATTTTTTTAATTGCCTTGTCACTTATTTAGCGGTCAATGCCACATTAGTAAAATTTAATGGAGAGTAACCAAACGTGGACTACATGTGAATAAATTAATTTTACGAGCAAACATAAACTTCCAGTGACCAAATTTGCAATTTACCCAATGAAAAACAATGTATTCAAAGGGGATCATTCCATGTATCTTAAACACTGCCAGCACCAAAAATAGAGCAACACTCAGAGCACTAATTAATAAGGGGAATTAAGGATTTTCTAACAAATCCCCTACAAAAAGATCACATAACACAGCCTCCGCCACCAAAAAACAGACACAAAATAACATGGATTTCTACCGGTGTATATGAACTGATCAGGAAACGAATCAACTAAAAACCAGAGCTTCAGATCCCAAATTGCACTGCTAGCTAGGCCAAACTATTCCATCCCATATGACCGACACTCTTCCTCTTTCCCGGCCTCATGCAATTTCTGCCTACCGTGACATGCGCTGAGAGTAGCCATCGCTCCTTGATCTATTGCTGTTGTTGTTGTATTCGCCATCTTGGGTACCTGCTCTGCCCAAACCACGGCCGCCACCACCGTAGCGGCCCCTTGGGGCATCCGTTATGGGGTACCCACCTCTGCCTCTTCCCCTTCCTCCTCCTAATCAATCAACCAAAAAAGAGACAGAGACACAGAGAGTCAGTTTCTGCCATGCTATCACAGGCTTTTTGCACTCTAATAGTCTCTCCAGATATAGAAATAAATAAACCACTCATAACACAAACAAGAGAAGTATCCATCTATAATCTAATGGGTGCTTCCATCATCTAATCGTAGTAGGCATAGAGGCAGTCATTCAGCAACATGGGACAGAAACAGAAAACTAATAATAATACGTACTTCCACCGCGAGCACCAATACCCCCAGGAGTTGGTCTTCGTTCCTCGATGTAGACTTGTCTCCCAGCCAATTGTATGGGAGATGACTGCAAAAAGAAAGTCACATTAGGGTTTCTTTCAATCACATCATACAGATATTGTCAATATGGTCGCAAACCAACCAATTAAAGAATATTCAGGATTAATGCACATGCTGAATAATGGAAGGAAGAAAAAGTAAATGCAATAGACGAAGTGCAATCTAGATCATATACAAACCTTTATTGCATTATGAACACTTGCAAGGTCTTCAAACTCGACGAAAGCGTAACAAACACCAATTACGTCCTACACAGAGTAAAACACCTAATCTCAGTTCATTTACAAAGTATGGTATCAATCTAGTACCAAAAACTAAGAAAATAAACTCACTTTTCGGTTCCTGACAAAGACGCCATCGGGCCTGATTCTACCAAAGTTTCTGAACTCCTGTTCAATTTCTGCGGCACTAATATCGGATGGCAAGTTGCGCACATAAACAGATCTAGGTTCACCTGAACAAAGAAAATCAAGAACCAATTTTGTTAATTCAGAAAGTAATTGTTTAGTGTACACATAAATGAACTGAGATTCAAAACTACAATATATCAAGCACACAACAATCTTTATAAGTTTGCTACAAATGTCAACAAGGTCAGCATGAACCCATCACGGAAACTGAGCAAGCGAAGAAATTCACCTTCATCAAGTTCCAAACCGTCGTCATGTTTATCATTAGTAGCCTCTGGCACAAATGACAACCCTGCGTCTGACTGCTGGGCATTGGGTGCTGACACATGATTCCAATCTGAAGCTGTGTCTTTCTTAACAACAGGTTGCTGAGCAGCAACTGATGAGAATGGCCCCTTGGCAACTCTTAACTGCGATTTATTCAAAATATTATAAGATGCAGATTATACATGCAGCAGATAACAAATAATGTAATAAGGAATGTTTTAAACCTATAGGTCATGCAGCAAACAAGCAATATGGTCATATGTTTGCGACATAATATGCTATGAAGAACAAATACAACAACATTATCAAAAAAGAACAAATACAACCAACGACAGTGTAGAGATGCTCTAGAAACGGATAAGACGGAATGCAGAGTAGCAAAAAGGAAGATGAACAGAACAGAAAGAGGTGCGTACAATAGACGCATAAGTTTTCTTTTCTGGTTCTCCCACGGGTTCATCATCCACCACAGATGCTGAAGGTTCGTGCACACCATCCACAGCACCCTGATACGAAGGTGTCTCCTCTATTGTTTCTTCCACTACAGTATCATCCCGGAAGTCTTGCTGATGTTGAAGTTCTGGAATGCTGTACTTGTCAACTGGAGTGTCTTCTATGTGAACTGAATTCACATACTCCCTAGCTTCTTCCTCCAAGGCGTAGTCAGACACTGCTGGGCCAGGGACTACGATGAATTAATAACAGAACAAACTTCTTTTCACAAGGAAGTTAAACTAGATACGGAGAGCCAAGATAAGATACAGAGACTAGGTTGGGCACACTACTGCCTCTTGGTGACTTTATTCAAATACATCACAATAGAAAAACAAACAAACCATCGATGCATATAACAGAAAAAGAACACCTTGTGAAGACTTCATATTCCATACTCTCTTTATATCCAGAAAAAAGAAATTCATCTAACTTGCTTCGAGGTATAATAACACATTACCTGGAGGCTCAGGGAGACTAGCAGAAGCATTTTGATGGGCATCAAAATGTTCCTCTGATATGTGTTGCTGATAAATTGACTCAGAAGTCACTGGATCAGGATGCTGGTGGTAGATGGGATCGGTTGTAGTAGGGGCTGAGTGCTGCTGATAGATGTGTTCAGCGGTGCTAGGAGCTGAGTGCTGTTGGTAGATGTTTTCCGATGCAGTAGAAACAGGATGGTGCTGGTAGATGATCTCACTATCAATGAACTGGAAAATATCATTGAGAACGAAATAACCCTTCTCCTGAGGAGCCAGGAAAAAGGTCTGCACAAACTTCTTCCTGCCACTGAATTCCTTGGTTTTGACAGAGCCAGAAACCATCACCATAACACCTCCATTCCATGATTCGATAGAATTGATGGTCTTGATCTCAATAGCGGTGAAATTCAAAGACGTGATAATATTATGGATATGCTGCAAAGTAAAGTAAAACAAAACAAAACAAAACAAGAACTTCGTAAATATTAATATTGGCAGCAAAAAGGAACAGGGTCCCCGCAACTATACCACACACCAGCCATATACAATAAGCACCAAGAGATTCAGAATATATACCAAGTACTAATATTAGATAACGAAGAAAACAAATCATCAATTGACACTACAGGGCAGCTAAAGAAAGACAAGTGACCAAACAGCTTCAATCCCTGACTGGGGATAGTGGGTCACCGCCATTAGAGTGTGCTATATTGTCGTGAAGCCGGGCAGCGTGAGATAATGAGGAAGAGGGAAGTACCAGCACATTCGAGGCAGTTTCACTGTCATCTCCCTCAACTCGGATCATGGTGCTGGCTTCGGAGTAGAACTGAAAAACAAGATCAGGCTTCTGCTGAAGCACTTGGTAGTACTGACCAACAAAGTACGACCCCACCTGAGAAGGGAGAAAACAGATGGCCACAACAGAGTCAGAATGAGATCCCAATCACCATTACCAAACCAGCAAGCACTCGCAATAACCATTCAACTCGAATCCATCTATATTCGTATATATCAAATGCAGAGAGAAATCAAAATCACCTGAATAGCAGAGACGGGTCCCGGATACGGAGCGGCCATAGCTAAGAGTGGCTGCTTCTGCTCTCCACCAACAAAAGCAAGAATCCGAACAAAAAAAATCCCGCGCTATGAAGTCGCTAGGCAGATCGGGAGGAAATGGAGAGATAAGGTAGAGTTGCGGCGCCCGTCAAACCAGAAAACCCTCTTCCGAGATTTTTAGGGTTTATTGCGTTACGTATTTATATATACGTAGCCGCGCGAGGAGTTTTGGACAAGGGAGAAATAAAAAAATAACGAACAAACGACAGACAGACGAGACGAACGGAGCCGGCGAGTAAGCTTATTCTCGGCGGCGGTTGGTGGCGGAGAGAAGGAACACGGCCGACGGGGGGTACGGGGAAAGAGGAGAGATCAGATCTAAGCGGCAAACCCACAGAGAGAAGAGAGAAGAGAGAAGAGAGAAGAGAGAAAGAGAGCTGACGCTTTTTCAGTCTTCACCAGGTCCCAAAAAGAGAGAGTTGAGAAAGAGTGATGCGAAGCGAGAAAGAAAGAGAGGGAGCTTTGCTTTGCTTCCTTTTTCCCCCCTAAAAATCCCAAAGCCGCTCCTTTGCTATTCTGCACCGTTCTGATTTGGTAATTGCGCAGGGAGTACTCCCTACGCGCGACCGCAGCAGATCACACGGCGACGGACGGCTGGCTGACGCCGTAACGGTAATGCGAACGTAAGTGGAATCCGGCCAGTTGAGTCAGCAAAGACAGTATCATCCTGGGGAGTTGACTCACCCGACAGTATTGCGCCACGTCGGATTAGTACTGCTGCGGCTGCCGCGTCACTTGACAGATATGGTTCTGTACCAAAATCTAGGTCCCCTTTCAACTTTCGGAGGTCACAGCCCCAAAAGGGGAACCCTACCTAACTTCAATTCCATTTGACATTTGTCAAAATAGCAATGTAACTCAAAATGAGGTGTAGTTCCTCTCCCTATTCATCTACCTAATTCAATCCACCGACAGCCAACCATAGTACGGTTCTATATGAATGTTGCAGAAATGGTTTGTACTATCACGTCAATTTAGTAAGTGGCATGATTCGATAGGTGATATAACTGATATAACTCTAGTTTATGTCGATTTTAACAAAATATATAAAAAAGTAAAAAACTAATAACATCTCAAATATATATATATAACACATTTCAAAGCAATCTCTATACAATCTCCATTCATATGTAAACAAAAATATAATATGACGAAATCTAAATATTTATACTTTAATTCAAAAACTAATATCATCATTTATATTTAAATAAAATACAACACAATACGACAAATCTCATTTTATTTACTTAAATTCATAAAAACAACCTCATTTTGTTTAGGGAAAGAAATTGTTCATATATTAAGATCAAGTGTAGTATTAAGAAAAGAAATTGTTCATATACCATTAAATATAATAATACCACTCTTAACTCCTGCGTAATATTCATCGGCTTCTAGGTCAAGAATGGGTGGTTCGTTTGGTTCATACGTATCGCGAAGGGCATAGAGCCGCGGACTGGCTCTCGGAGCACAGTCTCGTCTATCCCTTCGGTACTTATGAATTAGATGAACTCCTACCGATCTGAAGAGGATTTGTCAGGATGATATCATAGGGGTTAGTCATCCCCGTTTGGTGAGGCAGACACCAGCAGATGAGAACTGATTGTGGGATTTTCTTTGGTGCATATCTCGGCTTGTTCTCTGTTTGTGTTTTCTGGATAGGTTTTGTGCCAAGGTGTTAGCGTTAGCTGTGTTTGTATAGTGGGTTAACTCCTGCTGTGTTTGTTTAGCGTTTGCCTTTAATCAATCAAAAAAAAACTCCTGCGTAAGAGAATCCATCCCAATTTAAATCCATCCTAATTCGTAGTGCTGACTGACTGCCTACTTGTGGGGAAATTTGATCACTATTTTTTAGATAAACCCGGAACCAAAGGCAAGGAACAAAGCACAGTAAAGTTTAGGAGGTCTCAGGTTCGAATTTGTAGCATCTTTATATAAAAAAAAATACAAAGCACAGTGACATTAACAAAACGAGGCCGAGCTTTTTTCAGAAGAGAGAAATTCAATACACGTGACATTGTACCAACGTCCAACTACGAACTCTTACTCTGCAACTAGATATATGAGATTTGGTCATCTCTCGCCTCTCCTAGGTCTCATCTATTTCTGTATCTGTGCTACACACTCCCCCCAGTCCCCAGTTCGAAAACTCCCTTCCACCCCAGCCGAATGCACTGTTACATCAAATTCAATGACAACAGCCTTTCAGTAGTAAGTCCCATAATAGGGCTGTGGAACTGCAGCTGGCTGCTGAACCGGTGGTGCTGCTGCGGCCGCGGCCGGTTGAGCATAGCTCTGCTGGGGAAAGGCAGTGGCTGCTGCTGCTTGCGGCGGCTGCTGAGACACCACCAAGAATTACAAGAGATTATGTTAGATGCAAAGCTAAAGAACAACAATATTATGAGGAGGTCTGCTTCGATCTGTTTTTACCTGGGGAGGATAGGTAGGAGGATAAGCACCGTATGCAGCAGTGGGTGCAACAGCTGCGGGCACCTGTGGAGCCGAGTAGCTGCCTCCATACGTCGCCCCTCCATATGCACCATAGGCAGGCTGACACAAGAAAACAAAAATGAAAAAGAATGGTTAAATCTTCTGAGAGAGCATTCCGGGAGACTGATAATGGCATGTCAAATGCCAGCATTCAAACCAACTTAAAGGAATGCTAGTCTGATGCATGCTACGTGACAGCATAACCAGATGCAACGTCATAGGGAGGCGAAGAATCAGGCATTATTGCGTTGAGATCAAATTATTGCTCGAATCATTCCAGCCGTTAAAAGTATGGGATATAAAATCACCAAGAACAAACAGATGAAACATACTTGTTGAGTGTAGCCTGGACCCCACTGTTGAACCTGTGGCTGTGCTTGGTTAGCTGGAGGCCAACCTTGAGGTTGTACACCATAACCAGCTGGCCACTGGGTCTGCTGTGCATTTGGGTATCCACCCATCACAGATTGCGCAGGTGAAGCAGAATCGGTGTAAGATTTTGCCACTTTGCTCTTATCCGAGGATAAGTAATCCTCGGCCAGACGTTTTTTTAACACCGATTTGCTCCTATGGGGCAAGAAGAGCTTAGCATGACGGTCTTCAGCTTTCTTGATTGATTGTACATCCCCAAATACACTTAAGAACTGTAGGGAGAAAATTTTCAATATGAGAAATCCAAGAGAACAGCACAAAGGTGTTTGTCAATGGAAATTGTCAGAATATTTTACACAAACTGCACTGAAGAGACATACATGAGCACAATGCAGACCCAAGACTCAACCTATGCCAGCTGACAAAATTAAGACAAGGAAGTAAGTACATCACCTCTAGGAAGATGCATGATAGCTCTTCCCTCTCCGCAGCACTTGCAGTACTATCAGAACTCGGTGCAATTAACTTATCCACCAATGAATCTAAGTAGTCAATTCGTTTTGGAAGGGACATAATTGACTCCAGATGTATAAGCGCCTGTATATTAAACAACATGGCAACCATAAGTTAATTCTGCAAAGCATGACGCAAGTTCTGTCCAAGGGGAACTTTTACATAAATAATACAACCCAGCTGATACTTAAGTGAATCTTGAAGCGCAGATAGAAGTCAAAAGGAGTGTTGGGAAAGCAAACCTCAAGCAGGGGTTTGGAAAATTGGACATGATCCAGGGCTGTAGCTAGAATTTCCCTTGCTTTCTCCGCATTTCCAGAAGCCTAACAAGAAGATTATATCCAAATAAATATCCATACAGAACAGCACCATGAAAGGAATTATACTATCAATCTCTGTTAGCTAAATCAAACATATTAATAACATTATTTTATCCTTTTTATTAAAGTAAGCATATCTCAATATCTCTATGACTCTATCTATCTATTCATAGATAAGAAATCATATGCACAGTCTATTCCAGCAGGTAAATATTTCATTATATTCCTACAGTGTTCATAATGACTTCATTTATCCAGATCTGCATCCTCTTGACAAATTTCAGTTCCTGCTAAGTGCCTGATTGAGGTGTGCGGTAAGCAAGGCTGGCAGGTTTAAGAACTTCCATAATGCCGTAAAAAGGACAGAAGATCATGTAACCCAAACAAACGTACAACTTACCAAATACACAAATCGTGAGTACTGTGCATACAACATTGGCAGCACCTGGGACTGCTCTTTCCCTTTTTCAATGCTGATGGCCTGTTCATATAAAGAGAATGAAGTTTCAAGGTTTCCCTGCAAAAGGACAACAAAAATCCACAACAGTTTAGTATCATCTTTATAAAGGTACTGCACTTTGTTACATTTGTCTTGATCCAAACTTACCAGCCGATGTTCCATGTTTGCATGCTTAATGATAGCTTCTAAAAGGCCAGGCGCAATCTCAGTGTGCACTCGTTCGTATGCTGCCCGAGCGCCAGGTATATCGGCATTCTGCTCTTTAAATCGGGCAGCAAATAGATGAATATCGGGTTGTCTCTGTTCAATGATAAGGCATGAGAATCAAACTTCTTTGAGTACAGAAATGGAAAACAGTCGGACAGTCACAAGGTAGGTGGTAGTACAAATAACCAACAAGTTCTTTTTAGTGCAAATCTTTTAAAGAAACCAAAAGAGAAAACCATCTAAGCTCCTCAACATCTGTCAGTTAACAAGCTCATTTCGAAACTTCGCAGATTTTGAGGGATCTATGGATTTAATATTCAAAAGGTTGGTCAGTGTTCCCTCTTCTACATTTCTAATTTTGACTTCTAATTAAGCATGAAATGCTACATGCATGAGGTATTCAAGTCTACTTTTAAGAGTTTCATTCGAAGGATTACCAACATAAGAGTCTGAGCAATAATTGAGGATAATAACCTTTACAAATACTTGAGTAGCACGAACAAGAGCGTTATCGGCAATATCCATACTTCCACAGGCTTCCATGCACAAGACATAGCGGGTCCAATACTCGGGATAATTTGCACAGGCAATTAGGCATCTTTCATATAATTTGACAACCTGAAGCATAAACATCCAAACATCATAAACCATGGAACTTGTATGCATAAACACGGTACAGAAAGGATCAAAGCACAAAAGAGTTATGCATAAGAAATACTCCATCGGGGAACAGAAGAAAGAGAAAGGCCCCTCAAGTACCAAAGGAGGGACCCTCCATGCTGAGATACATTGTTAAGGAGACAAGAAGATACCTGCATTCATAACATATGTGTTTTAAGAAAAATAATAATTTTAACGCATACATGAACCTAGAATGTCCACCAACAAATGTGAGGGTTTGAAGTACTTAGCCTTATAGAAACCAAAACGAAGGCCCCAGGCTTTAGCCTCAGTTCAATTTCCCGTTTAAAAAGTTGCTTCATCCAATGGTTTAGCCAATAAAGCATAAGAAGCAGCCGATACTACGTAGCTGTAAGTCAATTAAGAACAACAGCTAAAAAAACAAAAAACTACATATCAAATGATAACCACAGATGGAGCAAAACTTCAATACCTTGTTCAGATCATCTTGTCCTTCCATGAAATCCAAATAATTATGCCAATTTTCAAGCTCTGCAGCATTGAGAGGCCGCACGTGAAAGTAGGGCCTCCTGATAGCATTTTCAAAGTCAGAGATCTTAGAATCGAACTCCTTAGCTTTCTTATACATCTCTTCTCTAAGCGCGATGTACTTCTCCGACTCAGCTTCTGTTAATCCAGCAGTTACAGGTTTAACAGAGTCTTCTGGCTCAACAGTATGAACATCTCCTTCACTTGCTTGGCCACCATTCTCCGAAAGACCAGACGGAGGAACCGGAGTTTCCTCTGCAGATCTTAATTCCGAAAGAGGTCGACTTCCAACCAATTCCTTAAATCTACAAAGCCAGAAAGTAAGAGAAACCAATTATGCCCTTGCATTCCTAGGGGGGACATGTATCATATTATCCTTCTTCCAGCATACATCGTCAACACTATCAGAAAACCCGAATCCACCTTATACCAAGATAAAGGAGAAGTGAAGTCCCAGTAAAGAATTTTACCACCTAGAGAATAATTCTAAAGTAGCAAACAATGAATATCAAGTAAATGAGTTTTGACCATGTAAGCGGCTACAGAAGCTTACCTGTTAAAATAATTGTCCAGACTTCTATTCGGGATCTCCAATATTCTGGTGTATATTGAAGCAACCCGGGCCCACTCCGAATGCATTTCCTCATATTCAATATATTTGTCCCAGAGAGGAGAAGACAAATAATCTGTTCCAACATATGTTAACCCTCGTTCAAAAAGCCTGTTCCATGCAGCAAAACAGGAACCGAAATATCATTAAGATCACACAAGTGTCAAACAAAGCCAATTCAGATACATTCATAAATGAGAACACTGCACAAACATTGAAGCAGAAGAAACAATTCACTCTCATGACACTTCTAAGTGCTGCATTTACCTTCCCGATAAAACCCAAACTATGTCTGAAACGTAGCACTGAATCAGGCCATCTTAGTCCTTTTAACTGGACGAGATCTTCCCATCAGCATTTTGCATATTGATGCACTTCATAGTGTCTATGTTTAAGAAAGCCATGGGTCACAAACTACTTTTTCCTACGGCGCAAGCCTTCCAACAAGGGGGGAAACGTATCAAGGGATGGGAAAGGGGAAGGGAGAATGAACGACCTAAGAAACTTTCAAACAGAAACCAATAGCACAAACCCATAATCAAGGTTTGCACATCAAAAATGCATTTTTTTTCTCATTCCCATCATACCACTCGCCATTACATGAGGATCACTGTTGCAGGCAGACTGAAAGCATGTTAGAGAACAGTCAAAAAAGAAAATGCTACAGCCTCATGACACAGGAAATCACTCACAGGATCAGCCTAAAACGACAATCACCAAGTAAAACCCACTCATATTACCTTCTAATAGTCTCTGGATCACCATATGTACTTATGGCGAATGTGCAATAATGCAACCAAATATCCACTGAATATGTCACCCCAACAACAGCCCTCTCGTACACCTCCAATACTTTGTCCATGTCACCAAGCCGTGCCTCATGATCAGCATACTTTTTCCAATAACCATAACACAATGGAAATTCAGCCAAAAAAGCATCATACACTCTTCTTATTTTTAGTATCTTGTCCTGCAGAAAGAGCAAAGACAAAGTACAATGGTAAGCAGAACAGCTCAAAATAAGGCCAGTAATCAAAATATGACAGAAAACAGTCCAGCAAGCACGTCATGTTCAGCGTGACAGGAAACAGTGACCAATGCAACCAAAACAACGTGTAAAGACAAACCCTCAAAAGAAATAGCATCTACGTTCTGGAAGAATGCACATTTCAATCATCTACAGCAGCTTAAACAACTGCGAGAACAACATCAAACTTTTGAGTCTTATTATTTACGTGTTGCCACAAGCAGGGAGTACTTTTGAGGAGGTGCATGCCTTCTGTAAAACAAGCTTCTGCCATCCATTCTTTGTTAACTCCATTTTTCCATACATTGTGGAAGCATAGACAGCATATACAACAACAGAGTATTGACTATTTAGCAAATTTAGTCAAAAACATATATCTTCTGAATATACTACAGAATAACAAGTAATTACAGGGAGAAAAACTGAAAAAACATACCCATGCAACCTTCTCTGTTTCATCTATCAATGCAGTCCATGCATCAAAATCCAAGGAATTAGCCTTGACAATGTTCCACAACCGATCCTCTTCCGGTGATGTTGCAGGAACTACAAAGAGAAGAACAAATATATAACTAATTAACAACCAATAATTAGAAAAGTGCAGCTGGTCTTAGGTAAAGAATAGCCGTTGAAGAAAGAAAACGAATAGAATGAGTCCGGGCACCTAAAAGAAATATTTTTGTACCAAAACAAGCACAACAAGAGAACAAGAACAACCTATACTGCATAAATGCCAGTAGAAAACAAATATATCCACCTATGTCATACCCGATCTTGTAGGCATAAACATACTTCTCACACAGCCAAGCTGCTCGCTTTCATTTTCGTAACGAAACAAGCACAACAAGAGAATGAGAACGACCTATACTGCATAAATGCAAGCAGAAAACAAATATATCCACCTATGTCATACCCAATATTGTAGGCATAAACATACTTTTCACACGGCCAAGCTGCTCACATTCATTGTGCATCCACCAACGTATGACTTTCGTTGGCATATCCATCAATTGCCAAACACATCAAAACCTCTACTCCGCAAATATCAAACTAGGTTTCAACCTATACAGCTCAAAGATGATAACTCCTACATTTATTGAACAGCTTGCTTCTTGCTTATGAAAGAGAACTTTCATTTAGAGAATGAACGAACTCTTCCAGTCTCAATATTTCAAACAAGTTGGTTAAGATGTTAGGAAATTACACAAATCGCAAACCAGAAGTTGAAAGAATCTAGCAACATAGAGATGTAGGAGGCAGCATGCCATAGAACTCATACCAGAACCATCCAGTGACTGTTGCTTAGTAGCTTCAGCACCCATATCATCTGCAGAACTGCCATTCTCAACTGATGCTAGAGGTTTCCCTTCACCACCTATATTTCCATTAGCAGATGAATAACTAGAAGGCTGGGGAGCAGGTGCAGATGAATTAGGATCCACACAATACGTACTTCCATCAGCTGCTGCACTCACACCAGTTGGCATACTGTAACCCGTTTCTGCTGCAGCTGCAGGAGCTCCATAGCCTCCTTCACCAGTTTCAGAAGCGAAAGCACTAAGGTTCGGAATCGCATTGCTATAACCAGCAGAGGCATATTCAGTAACTGTAGAGGACTCAGAGGCAACTGCTGTCTCACTGTCACCCATACTTGATTTACGTCTTCTCTTCAAAGCAGAAACCAAAAAAAAAGTATATCAAATCAAGGGAACCAGACAAATAAGCTTAAACTAGAACACTAATATTCTCTAGAAAGTTTACCGATGGTGAGCTGCAAAAAAAAAAAAAAACAGTAATATTTCTGGAGAACAACAATACATTACTAAAAAAAAACAGTCAAATGATTCTGACCCTACGAAACTCACAAACTGGGCATTACAGCAAAACCGAAGGTTGAGGGAGTCGAGAGAACAGCTATAAGGCCGCCCGTTCCTCACCACAACTCCTTTCAGAGAGAGCCTAATTAGCCAATAATGCCACCTCGCTCGCGCCAAGCAGTGCAAGAGAAGCAGCAATTCAAAAGCCTGGCGGAATGCGCTAATTCGATTGAAGACACTCAACGATGCCAATTCCAAAACCCTAATTGCGACGAACCCTCGGGAACTAAACCCTAAAGATGAGAGGAAGCGAGAAGAGACACGCTGTGGCTAAGAAGAACTCACCAGAAGCTGAGTACAGAATGCGGCGCACTGTGAGCTCTTGGCTGTAGCTACGGGTTCGGCTTCTCGAGGTTGGAGAAGCTTCGAGCTGGTGGTTTTGCCCTCTTCTCTTGTTTCTGCAAATCAGTTTTGTGTTTCCATTCGTGCTATTTCCGCGGTTTGCATTCAGTGACGCCAAAACGCAGGAAAAAATAGAGAACGGATGGGGTTGGAGGGGGTTTTTAGTTTCTGCGACTGCGATGCTGGTAGCTGATGCAGCGGTCTGATACAGACCGTCGGATGGTAAGAAAAACTTGCGTCGTCTGCCTGATCGGATGGAGATTTTATCTTTAGTTTTAGGGGTCGTTTGGAAAACATGATTTATGATATGGATTTATTGAATCTAGAGATTTTTTAAAAAATCTTGTTTTTCTGCCACAATTAGTATATCTAGATTTAAGTTTTGGGATTTTAAAATCTCTAAAAATAGAGATATCAAACTCCTCTAAAAATTAGAGATATTTAAATCAATAATTAATCGAAACAACTTTCCCAACATTATCCCTCTCTTCCTTTTATGATATCCAGCCCTTTCCTTTCTTTTTTTCACGCGTGCAGCCTTCCCTTCCTCTCTTCTATTTCAAACCAGAAAAATATTATGTCCACTCTCCTTCTCTGCCCAACGAGGGCCTTACCAGAAATCAAGTTTTACAAGCTGCAATGGTACTAGTGAAGGATGCTAGTCTTGCTGGTCTTTATTACCAACTTCCAACAGAAGATCAATTGAGCTTTCTCTTGCAACTCATCAACTGAAGAGAGCCACGTTATGAACGTACTGTGGTGTCTACTTTGGTTGCGGCAGCTGGTATAAATGGGCTGAAAGTAGTAGTTTTCGTGATATTTGCAACCTGCAGACTAGAAGACAGAATTCTAGCTTGTTGGATCATATTTTGAAACTTAATTTGGATCATATTTTGTTGCTGTGATTTTCGAACATAACAGCTTGATTCATTACCTACTGTTTATAGGAGATTTTCTTTTATTTCTTGTGCCTTGGCTGCATTTTCCCCCTCTATACATGTTTGATATTGTGTTTGCAGGTTGTATTCTGAATTTATGATATATGCAGCAACCAATGGTGAGTTGCTTAGCATGAGTGACGAACAGAGAAGGTTGTTAAGTGAGGATGTTATGTGTTGCACCATGTGTTAGTTAGAAACTGAAATTGGGTTTTACTTTGATTTTGCCGCCTTCTTTGTTGAGGGCAAGTGAGTCATTTAACTGAAATTTAGATATTATATTTTTACTAATCACAATTACCAAACACTGAACTTTTTAGAATCATATCCATACAATCTCAGGAGTTAAAATCTCAAGATTCATTAAAATCTCTAGATTCATACTCTCATTCTCCAAACGACCCCTTAGTTTTTAGGCGGGTAAATTGCAAGTTTGGTTACTGAGATTACAAAAAACGTTCACGTTTGGGCACTAAAAATATTTAATTTCAATAATTGTCACTAAGATTAGTTTAACAGTCTCCGTTAGTCTCTGTCCAACTCTGTTCATGAAGTCTGTTAAGTACTGACGTGGCAAACGAAAGTGCTCTGTCAATCTAACATAAACGCCACGTCACTAAAATTTGTCATGTCAAGTTCTACCAACCCAGCAATTAAACCGGCTCGACCTATAAACCGACTCCAAACCCGCAATTACCAATACAACTCCGCCGCATTCCAATCTCCATCGTCCTTCTCTGCCTCTTTCAAAGCCCAGTTCCACAAAATCCCCTTCCCGGTCCCACCTCTCCGACCAACCTGCTTCTCCCACTTCCCTGCCCTGACCGCAGCTTCGTCAGATTGTTCACCTGTCTCTTCGGCGACGGGATTCATGGTCGTTGGGGGCCTGGGCCATTCACGCACCCTGCCACTATGATGGAGGGTTGTAAGGAACGAGATCACCGAGTGGGCTTATGGCTCAATTGTCAATTGCTAAGGAAATTGGTTTATCTCCACGTTGAGTTCCTAAACTTTGGTTGAAAACCAAAATTAATTAATAAAGGAAAAGAAATCCCAATCGACAGAGCAGGAAGAGAGAAGGCAAGTGACGTCGGAGGAGGAAGCGGCCTGACTACTGCCTCCTGCTGGCGGCGAAGGACGGGGAGGAATAGGGATCCAAATAGAGGGATTCGCCACCGACCTCATGTACTCCTCCGTGACGTCATTCTTTTCCTTCCTCACGAGATCCAAGGCGAACCCGAGCGAGTTCCGGCAAAGGTCTCAAACGGTCGCCACTATCGCTGAAAACGCGAACGCGTTGCCGTAGTACCCATCGGCAGCGGCGGCTGAACCCCTAGCGCGCGCATCTCCTCTTTGGGGTCGGGTTAGTTGGCGACGATTCAACACTTCCAGAGGCAGGCAATGAGAATCTCGAAGCTGGAGCAGGAATCGCTGAGTTGGGGCGGCGCATCGTCCCTTTCCACCGCCTGTCGATTAGGGGTTTCTCATCTTCCTCCCAAGCTCGGTATGTGACACGCCAAAACACAACACCAAACTGCGACCAAGTGTAATCGCAGTCCGGGAATGGAGTAACAGGCAAGTTCTATTATCAACCCGGGGGCTAGATCTACTGCTTACTCCGTGATGATTTATTATCTAGCAAACTAATTCGAGTGATTGTTGTTTAAAGCAAAAGCAGTAAGAAAGCAAGGAAATTATTCGGTTTTCAAAAGCAGGAAAGAGTCACTCGGGAATGAGTCCCCCTAGCTCCTTAGTTAGGTTCAATTGTAATTACTCTGGGTTGATTTACTGTAGATTCGACTGCGGAAGATCCGACAGTAGCTTGGAATCTCTTAAGCTGACCAAGCCCTCTCAGTCCAACTACTCGGAAGACGACTAGTCTTCACCGGGATAGAAAGCTGAAGCAATAAGCACAGAACTCCACTACTGGAATTGAATTCCAGTACAAAGCAGTAAACTGGCAAACTCTCGTATAGCCAATCTCCTACTATCGAATGAAGAGGCTCTAACAACCTAATCAGATTCTATCTATCTCAGGTTGTAGCAGAAATCGAGAAAAGCTGATCAGACTTCAAACAATTCAATAAACATGCCTCATTCGATTAAATCAAACAGTATAATCATCCCAAGTCATTACAATCAAATCCCTAACACAGGAACTAGGGTTCTTCATACCCAAGTGAGAGAAGGGTTCTACTCCATAGAGAGAGAGAGAAAACAGTAATCGGAGTAGTCATACTCATAATGATGAGGAAAATCTGCTCCGGGATGATGATTTCCACTCCTATGACGATCTCCAAGCTCGATTTGACGAAACCCAGCTCCAAGATAGCTTCTAGGATGTGTTCTTCGTACTTTCTCTCTCTAGGGCTCTGTTTTTCTCTGAAAATCCGATTCCTCCACTTTTGGCTCGAAATTGGCTGAAAAACCAAGATTTCCCGACTCACACGGGCAGGCCACACGGCCGTGTGGCTCACCACTTCGCACGTGCGAGTCGAAACGCAGCGTACCATTAAGTCGATCTTCAGCCATCTCACACGGCCAGGGTTGCACGGCCGTGTGAATTTCCTGGGATGCCCGTGCTTGGCCTCGGCAAAATCACACGGCCACAATGCAACTTGCACGGCCGTGTGATACCCAGGGCTGCCCGTGCGGCTTCCTTAGAACCTCGCCATGCGTTCGATCTTCGTCCAATCGACCCCAAACTCGCTCGCAAGCCTCCATTCACGTACTAGGACCTGAAATATCACAAACAAGCACAACCTAGCGTGAAATCGGCCTAAAACACGAGAATCAACACCTCAAACGATGTAAGAACAGGGGTAAAAACATGTGTAAATAACGGTCTATCAAACTCCCCCACACTTAACCGTTTGCTTGTCCCCAAGCAAACCAAGTCAGACACCAGGTAAGCTTACATATTTCAATCAACCAACATTGGGGACAAGTCATAAAGGCACAGAACACGTGAATCGTACTGGTTTTCAAACATTAACACATGAACAACCTCAATAAACCTGGACAACCACCACAAAGGACATTCGAGTGCAGCAAAGAGTAAAGAAAGAGTCTCCCTTCTGTTCACCAACCAACCTAGACTTGACTCAACCACTCACTCAAAACAGTCAACTCATGCATCCAACTCAAGACATCAGAACAGAGACCGAGCAATCTAGGTCCTCACCGGGGTACAAGAGTATAAAGAATATGAAAATGAATCACTCACTCTCGACCAGTGGGGTCAGGACGATTTGATGCGAAAAATGCGCATGCTATTTCTCTCAATCCCTACATCTCTTCACCATGATGGCAGCCTCTAAATGCTAGAGTTCACATATGGGTGTCATCACTAACTAATCAGGAGGTCTTAGACACAGGTTCAAATGACTGGCTCGGGTCTTGGACATGGGGAAAAGGCATTTTAGGTGGTGGAAGTATTCATAGCACAAGGTTCCACATTTCCAAACCCACACAATCACAGTCAAACAAACCGGTATTTCCTTTCTGCTATTCTGCATTACTCAATATCTCAAGAGCACAAGAGCGAAGGAGGTATAAATGTCAGCATTTCCAAGCCAGACTGCTAAGAAACACTACTTAATGGGCATTATTCAGATTTTTGGTAGTGGCTCTCTTTTGCTTTCAATTTTTCTTTGTTTTTTTCTTTCATTTTCTTTTCATTTCTTAAGAGAGCCACCACTTCAGCGCATATTTCAAACATCTGCCCAACTTTTAAGCACTACCTCCAACACTCACATTCAATTTAGCAGAAACAACAGAGAATATGTAAAAATCACTCTGTGGAACCTTCTAAAAGGTGCAACAAGGGTGATTTTTTCATTATAGACCAAAAGAAAGGATAACACACGGCTCAAAGGGCTGACTAGGGGATATGACACATCAGGACAGTCAATTTTGATCGTGGGCTAATCCTATACCCCCATCATCTTAGCTAGTGATAACGTGAATGCTACACATCATGGAAGAGGGATCTATCGCACAAGAAAGAAACGAGCAAGCTCAAATCTCACATGGCTACCTATATGCTCTATCCCACATTCTGATACCCTGAGCTAGATGCATAAACGACTGTCAAAAACAAGTGATCAAATCAAGTCACAGTTGGTAAGCAAACAGTTGAAAAACTGAACCCCTACATAATTCTACTGCACGTCTCAGTCCTCATCATAGGTTGTCCTAGTCAAAATCAAGCGGTCATGCATCAATCCGAAAACCATTCAATTCATCAATCAAAACACAGTGCCAATATGATCAAACAGCAGTACTTGGAGCCCTCAAATCGTAAGATTCGGACAGCGGACTAGGCTCCAAGCACACAGATATATATTCCAACCGATACAAAGCACCCCCCCACACTTAAGCACGACATTGCCCTCAATGGAGTAGAGGGAGAGATAAGGGGAACGATGTTACAGGATTGAAACACTGTTGGGGGACTGGAAGTGGACCAGTCAGCGGGAAACAGACGGGAAGATGGACAGTTCTGCACGAATCGAACACCAAGAACACACTAGCACACTGTGCGTTAGGGATAAGTGTTAGCCCAGACGGCTACAACATAAACAAACCACAAAATAAAACCAAAAACAAAAACAAAACACACGAAGTTCAAGCTCCTCACACATGGAGCAAACACACAAAAGTCTAAAACGAAAAAATAAAACACACTGAGACGGGCAACGAGTACAGCCTACTCGTCGCCAAGATCATCCAAGTCGATGTCGATGTCGGCCATGAAGGCGTCATCACCAGCAGCGCCATCTGCACCATCATCACCGTCAGCTGGGCATGAGGAAGTGGAGAGTCCTCCCAGGGAGTCCTCCAGACGGGCTGCTCGCCCGGGAGCAGCTGGAGCAGGTGCTGCTGGACCTCCTGCATGCGCCGTGAACGGCGCTTCTCCCGCTCGATGTGTGCGAGAGTCACCCCCTGCTGGGTCTGGAGTATGTCCAGGCGCTCATCATAAGCAGCCATCCTATTCTGGTACTGGGCCTGGTGTTCCGCGTACTGCTGCTGGAACTGCATCTGCTGGTTCTAGATCCGCAGCTGCTCGAACTGGTAGGAGAAGTAATCCTGGCCCGGGAAAGCGGAGCTGCCACCAGCATCCACCTCCTCGGGCTCCACATCATCAGCAGCCTCCTCCTCCTGGCCCTCTGGCTGGACCTCTGGCTGGGTCTCCGCGGGGATCTGAGGTTCTGGAAACCCCTCGACCCATAGAACGCCGCGGTTCTCTCGCACAGGTGCATGTGACTGATCGTCTTCCTGCCGAAGACGAGGGTGTCCCCCTGCTGTGTGCACCCCTGCAGCGAAAGCCCGAAGTAGGTGGCCAGGCGGGTGATGAGAGGGGCGCAGTGGAGGCTCTTCAGTTTCTGGCCACCACCGATCCCAAGTGGAGAGGGTGGTCGTACTGCGCATCGAAGCGATGAAGTACATGGCCCTCTTGGTGATGGCGCTGGCACTATCGGACGCTCGGGTGTAAGACTTCGCCAGCAGGTGGTGGAGAAGGTGGTTGTCGAGCAGCAGGGTAGTGGCCTTCGTCCTCCCAGCCGAGAAGGGTTTCCTCTGGCCTGGCTTAGCCAGGCGGGTGTACAGCCTCATGAAGTCCACCTCCGGCGGGTCGTTGACCTCGGTGATGTAGTCCGCACCGTCATCCAGGTCGAGGTCGAGAGCCTCGGCCAGCTCATGGTAGCTCATCGACCGGGGGGCACCGCCTAGCCTGAATCTGACGGCTCTACCGTCTTTCCAATCGGTCGTCTGTGTGTGCCTGAAGGTCGTGTAGAACTCCAGGACGGGCTCGTAGTAGACCTTCTCGCAGATGGTGAGCAGACGGCGCCATGTGCGGTTGGCGAGGGCGACGGAGAGTTGCTCGTAGCAGTTCAATTTCCGAAACTCCCGTTTGGACCAGCAATGGTGCTGCCCAAACGGGCATGACAGGACCTCCTTGAAGCGATCCTCGTCGGGGCCCCTCCTCAGATCCCGGATGAACGGGTGCTTGAGGTCAGGTTTTGACATTGTCCTGCAAAAGAACAACCCAAAGTGGAACCAAAAGAGCCAAAGAAAAGGTCAATCACACCCCCACACTTAAGAACAGAAAACAGCCGAACCATGGTTTCATCCATAGTTCGGGGGTCAAAAACTCGATAAATCAAGCATAATCCGAGTGGGGGTGCACATTCACGAGAAAGTAGACAACTTAAGGTTCACATCCATAGCAAATACACCCTCAGACTACATCATTAAGTGCCCCAACCGGTGGCCACAACATGGCATGAAAAACAGGCATTTCATCGAACACCCTGTGTGCACTATTCAGGTAAACATGAAATTGGCAAAATTCTTGCACACAAGGGCTCAAACAATCAAGGGGGACATTGCCCAACACAATTCAAACACATTCCATGCAGTCCCCTCAATCAATTGCACAAAAAGCACAAGATTCAATAAGGTTCTCTAAACATACACCCTACACACCCAATTCTCCACAATTCACATAGTTAAGGGCAAAATCAAACCTGGATACTCAAGTAGAGGTGTAGGGGATGATGAGGGGAAGGCGATGGAAGCGACGAAACGCCGAAAAAGTGGCCGGAAGTGCTCGTCGGAGCCTCGCCGGAAATCGCCTCCGGCGACAAAAACGACTGCCAAATCTCCCCAAAATGGAGGGATAGGCCGCGTTTGATGTGGAAAGGATGGGTTTGTGGTTGGTTTGGTGAAAAAATGACAAAAAATGGCCGGAAAAATCAAAATAGGGCGAGTTGTCGCGGTTTCCGGCCAGATTCAGAGAATTCCGGCGAGGGTTGGGTGAGATTCTGGCCACTCGGCCGTGCTGACCGAATTTATAGGCCGTGCTTGGCCGCACGGGCAGGCGCGCACGGCCGTGCAAGCTGCATTTTTGCCCGTGTTGGCCGACACGGCCAGGCCGATGAATTCGACACGGCCGTGCGAATTGCACATTTGGCCGTGTGGAATTTGCCGAGAACTCGCACGGCCTGAGGAAAAAATCCACACGGCCGTGCGGGGATTGGTGTTGCCCGTGTCGGCCACACGGCCAGGCACGGCCGTGCAAATTTGCACTTTTGGCCGTGTGATTTTCGCCGAGAGCTTGCACGACCAGGGGATAAAATCCACACGGCCGTGCAAGTTTATGACCTGGCCGTGCGAAGTGCTGGAGCCCCGAATTCAACCTGGTTTCACTCAAAAACGACATTTGACTCTAGATCAACATCTCAAGACTCAAAAAACACAAAAAATCAAAGGAAAAAGAGTAAGAAAATGCAAACCTCGGTGGGGTTGCCTCCCCACAAGCGCTTCTTTACCGTCTTTTAGCTGGACGCCAGTATGGATGCTCAGGGAAGTGTAGGATCAGGTGCCTTCAAGAGCGGATCCACATCGCTCTTGAGGTACAACTTCAAATGGTGGCCATGCACGCGACGAATGTGGCCACCAGCATTCGCCAGCTCGACTTGGCCATCCGGCAAGATGCAAGCGAGTGAATACTCGGATGGCCAAGGTGGGGGCGGGACCAGCTCGTAGTGGTCTCCGGCTCTCTTTCGAGCAGGCTTAGCTGCCTGCAGTTTCGGCCGCCACTCCTCCTTGATCTGTACTTGTGGTGATGGAGTGGTCAGGAGTGGCGGCGAAGGTGTGGGAGGCGGGTCCTGCAAAATAGGCAACACAGAAGGATACACGACAGACTCGTGCTCCTGGTGAGATACAGCATGCAGAGGTGACGAAGCAGGTAAAGTATGAGCAATTGAAAACGTTATTTGCTCCTCGCCATCTCTCAAAACTAAAGTCCCATCATGCACATCTATGAGAGCCTTGGCGGTGGCCAGGAAAGGCCTTCCCAGTATCAGGGGCACTTCTGTGTCCTCATTGATGTCCAGGACAACAAAATCCACAGGATAATTGAATTTGCCAACCTTAACCAGAAGGTCTTCCACTATGCCCCTAGGATGCACTACGGATCGGTCAGCTAATTGGAGGGTCATCCTAGTAGCACGAAGTTCACCTAGGCCTAGTTTCTTGAACAATTTGTACGGCATAACATTTATACTAGCACCTAAATCCGCCAAGGGCCTCTCTATATGCAATTTGTCAATAGAGCACGGGATAGTAAAACTACCTGGGTCCTTCTTCTTCTGCGGAAGCTTGTTCTGCAGAATAGCCGAGCACTCCTCGCTGAGCTCCACAGTGGCCAGCTCACTCAGCTTCTGCTTCTTCGAAAGAAGCTCCTTCAGAAACTTCGCATACTTAGGCATTTGTGATAGTGCCTCCAGGAAGGGCACTTGGACATTCAGCTTCTTAAGCATGGCCATGAAGTTTTCGAACTCTGCCTCCAGCCTGTCTCTGTGCAACCGAGTAGGGAAGGGAAGTTTCGGGATATACTCCTTCACTACCGGTTGCAGATTAGGTGCAGGCACCTCAACCTCCTTCTCTGCCTCTTCTTCAACCGTTGGAGATGCTAAGACAAGGGTCTCTCTCTCTTGTTCCCGAGCAGGTGGATCAAGAGTCACCTTGCCACTCCTGGTCATGATGGCATTGCAGTGCTCATTCGGGGCTGGCGGATGAGGGATGGTCTGCCCGGGTAGAGTACCAGGAGCCCTTTGAGCCACTGCCTGAGCCACGCTCCCTAGCTGGGTCTGGATATCCTGCAAGACAGCATGTGTGTTCCTCTGACCAGCTTCAAGAGCCAAGAATTTACCCGAGGCCTTCTCCATGAACTGCTCAATAGTGTTGAATTTCTGAGCACTAGAACTGGCGAGAGAACCCACCAAGTCCCGCAGTTCAGCCAACTGATCATTCTGCACTGGGGCAGCAGGGGCTGCACCTGGCTGTTGGAAAGGTCGTGGCTGTGATTGAGCAGCATGCCCCGACATGGGCTGGTAGAGAGACTGTTGCTGCTGGAATTTCTCCTGTCTGGGCTGATATGGTGGCCTCTGGAAACCCGGTGGTCCCTGGGGGACTGGTGGTCTGGAATTTGCCCCACCCCAGGAGAAGTTAGGATGCTGGCGCCACCCCTCATTGTAAGTGTTACTGTAGGGGTCATTGCGCCTGACGTTATTGATGAAGTTCACCTGCTCCTGGGGTGTGGTTGATTCCTTCATCGCCTGGCAGTCCTCTACGGTGTGATGGGAGCTCTCACACCACTGGCAGTGCATCGCCTGCGGCTGCCCTGTACCTGCAATCAAACCAGAACGATCGATAGCTGAAACCAGCTTCGATACTACCTGCACCAAATCAGATGACTGGGTGCCTACAGCATGCACACCCCGTCCTGGTGCTCGTCTCGATCTCCTGGCGGTGCCCCAATCGTACCCGTTCTCCGCCATCTCCTCAAAGAGTTGATTAAGCTGTGGCGGGATTTTGGTCAGCATGTTCCCGCCACAAAATGAGTCAATCAGCTGCTTGTTCTCCAGGAAGAGGGCGTGATAGAAGGTGCCCACCTTGAAGGCATCATTGAAGCCATGATTTGGACACCTCAGAAAGAGACTGTTGTACCTCTCCCATGCATCCCTGATGGTCTCATCCTCATCCTGAGCAAAATGGGTAATTTGCTTCTGCAGGTCAGCTGTCTTGGATGGAGGATGGTAGCGGGTGAGGAACTTGTCCGCCAGGTTGGCGAACGTGGTGATAGAGCCCGGAGGTCGAGTGTCTAGCCACTCCTTGGCTTGCCCCTCCAGAGTGAATGGGAAGTACCTCAGCTGGATGGCGTCTACTGGTACCCCATTGATCTTGATTCCATCGATGAGCTCGTGGAATCGCCTAAGATGTGATCTGGGGCATTCTCCCTCCTTACCACGGAACACCACTGAACCGCGCAGCATGGTGATTACGGATGTGCTCACCTCAAAATTGTTGGCTGGGACATGAGGGTGTTGAATGGGTGACCTCATATCCGCAGCTCTAGCGGTCCAGTAGGATCCCATGGTCTGCTCCTCCGGATTGATCACATCATGGTTCTGTGGATCAACCATCCCTTCTTCTTCTTCGATCTGCAACTGTGATAGCGCCTCCTTCGCAGCCAGTCGCGCCTTTAGAGCCCGCTTGAAGTTCCTGCAGGTTCGTTCAAGTTCCTGGTCTAATGGCAGTAGATCTCCCGATTGGCTACGGGTCATGCACTACCTGCACACAATCAGCAGAAGCAACCCGTGAAGGCACACAGGTGGAAGAGAAAAATGCACTAAAGAAAAAGCTAGAGTAACAAATTCTCACGTTTCCCCAATAACCTAGAGGGGTCCCCGGCAACGGCGCCAAAAACTTGACACGCCAAAACACAACACCAAACTGCGACCAAGTGTAATCGCAGTCCGGGAATGCAGTAACAGGCAAGTTCTATTATCAACCCGGGGTCTAGATCTACTGCTTACTCCGTGATGATTTATTATCTAGCAAACTAATTCGAGTGATTGTTGTTTAAAGCAAAAGCAGTAAGAAAGCAAGGAAATTATTCGGTTTTCAAAAGCAGGAAAGAGTCACTCGGGAATGAGTCCCCCTAGCTCCTTAGTTAGGTTCAATTGTAATTACCCTGGGTTGATTTACTGTTGATTCGACTGCGGAAGATCCGACAGTAGCTTGGAATCTCTTAAGCTGACCAAGCCCTCTCAGTCCAACTACCCGGCAAATGACTAGTCTTCACCGGGATAGAAAGCTGAAGCAATAAGCATAGAACTCCACTACTGGAATTGAATTCCAGTACAAAGCAGTAAACTGGCTAACTCTCGTATAGCCAATCTCCTACTATCGAATGAAGAGGCTCTAACAACCTAATCAGATTCTATCTATCTCAGGTTGTAGCAGAAATCGAGAAAAGCTGATCAGACTTCAAACAATTCAATAAACATGCATCATTCGATTAAAATCAAACAGTATAATCATCCCAAGTCATTACAATCAAATCCCTAACACCAGGAACTAGGGTTCTTCATACGCAAGTGAGAGAAGGGTTCTACTCCATAGAGAGAGAGAAGAAAACAGTAATCGAATTAGTCATACTCATAATGATGAGGAAAATCTGCTCCGGGATGATGATTTCCACTCCTATGACGATCTCCAAGCTCGATTTGACGAAACCCAGCTCCAAGATAGCTTCTTGGATGTGTTCTTCGTACTTTCTATCTCTAGGGCTCTGTTTTTGCTCTGAAAATCCGATCCTCCACTTTTTGGCTCGAAATTGGCTGAAAAACCAAGATTTCCCGACTCACACGGGCCGGCCACACGACCGTGTGGCTCACCACTTCGCCCGTGCGAGTCGAAACGCAGCGTACCACTAAGTCGATCTTCAGCCATCTCACACGGCCAGGGTTGCACGGCCGTGTGAATTTCCTGGGATGCCCGTGCTTGGCCTCGGCAAAAATCACACGGCCACAAGTGCAACTTGCACGGCCGTGTGATACCTAGGGTTGCCCGTGCGGCTTCCTTAGAACCTCGCCATGCGTCCGATCTTCGTCCAATCGACCCCAAACTCGCTCCCAAGCCTCCATTCACGTACTAGGACCTGAAAACACAAGAATCAACACCTCAGACGGTGTAAGAACAGGGGTAGAAACATGTGTAAATAATGGTCTATCAGTATGATAGAAGCAGATGGTGAGATTGAGCTTGCGGGATAGAGGCGGTGGGTATGGCGAACAGTGGTGGGAGTCGGAGGCAGTGGTCTAGCTTCATCCCTCCCTCGTCGCCGATGAACTATTGAAGAAGGAAGAGGAAGAAAGTTGGGAAAAGAAAGACGACACATTAGGGATTTAATTTGAAGATTTGTTTTACATTTTAGGGATTTAATTTGAATGAGTCGGTTATTGAGTCGGGTTGAGTTAAATCGTTGTATTG
Source organism: Linum tenue (assembly GCA_946122785.1). Taxonomy (NCBI): domain Eukaryota; kingdom Viridiplantae; phylum Streptophyta; class Magnoliopsida; order Malpighiales; family Linaceae; genus Linum; species Linum tenue. The sequence goes on along the minus strand of CAMGYJ010000006.1, from coordinate 63,473,162 downwards.
TGTTGGGTTGGGTACTTGGGTTGGGTTGGGATGGACTGGGATCGATGACATGGCAGGTCTTAGTGATATGACAGGTCATATTAGGTTATGTGGCGGGTTAAAATTGGGTGAGCCAACATTTTTGCTAGCCACGTCAACAAATGACTAACGGTGTTAACAGAGTTAGACGGAGACTAACGGAAGGTGACCAAGCATGGACTGTCAAACTAATCTTAGTGACCATTATTGGAATTAAATATTTTTTGTAATCTCAGTGACCAAACTTGCAATTAACCCGTTTTTAGGCCTAATACCAAAAAAGGCTCATAGTTTAGAGTTTAGATCACTTGTACCCCTATTGCTTATTTCGAGCCACTTCTGTCACAAAGTTTAGAATCCGTTAATGAGCATCATTATTGTTTTACGGTCAACTATTGACCAATAATGTGTTAATAAAAGATTATTGGGATTTGCCGTGTTACTAATTACAGAATTATGAGGTTTTGTTTAAGGTAAGAAAAGGGTAAAGTAAAAAGTGGTATCGAATTTCATCGCTCTCAATTCTCTCCTTCTCTTCGCGTTCGAAAAGCTCCCCGAATTTAACTAACAAAGAACAAGATCGCCGTCGATCGTGCAGCGGAGCATGAAATTGGCGGATGGTCGTCTGGGCAGCGTCGCAAGCCTAAATTCACTGGAGGCGGACCGTCGAACAAAAACACCTTCGACGACTATTCCTCCTCTCATCGACACCCTTGCTCCATCCTTCGACATCGACAACGACGGTTGAGGGGTTGACGGCCATTTCTTCAAAAAGCAACAGTCAATTGGGTCTTGGTGTTGGTATTCCCCCAATTTCCCCTAGTCTTTGACGGTGTCCCTTCAATTCTCCCAATTTCTAGGGTTTCATTCTCACAAAAACTGGTAGGGAAACAGAGTGAATGGAGGAGATGGAAGGTGGTTGTGATACTTGAAGAGTATTCTGAAAAGGTTGTTGAAGGAGGGACCACAAATTGGGTTGTGAAGACGAATCTACCTTAATAGCCGAGCACAATTGGGTATGTACGTTGTTCGTAAAATTGTTATATCGTAATTTTGGATGCATTTGGTTGTGTGTTTATAGTATATCCAACTTGTGATTAAACAACTCTTATTTGTAGAGAATGTATGTTTGGATTAGAAAATTACGCAACTTTTTTTATCTAACCATCTATACTCAACTTGTTGGAACCGTACATGAAGGTAACGGGTAGTGTGCTTCATTGATTTGAAAAATGAAGGTTTTGGTAAAATTTTGGTTTTGTAAAACCATGGATATATGAAGGTTTTGGGTTCATTATGGACTTGTAAAATACCATTGTTTTGTTTCATTGATTTCATGATGGATTTGATAAATTAGATTTGTGGCATGAAGTGAAAATGACTTATCTTGCCCTCATTGATACGTGATGAGAGAAATAAAAGGAGGGTTAGTTTGGTCATAAATGATGGACTTTAAAGTCCATGATCAAGTCCCACCTAAATAGGTGGAATTTTCTAGTCCGTGGGCCCCACGAATTTGGATGCTTAAAGTCCATTGGCCCCACAGATTTCTTGCCATAAAATATATGAAGCAAACAATAGAGTTTGGACAAAGTCCATGATAGATCCAAATCCATCATCAAATCCATCACCAAAACCATCAAACAAACAACCCCTATCGACCTTACTTTCCATCATGGTGGATGGCCACATGGATTGTTCAAAAAGGTAGCTCGTAATATGTCAATGAGAAAAGTGAATAAGTTAGCATGGATAGGGACTACACATCATATTTTAAGCTCAAATTGATGGCTACTCAATCTTTGTAATATTAGAATGGTTATTATGTTGGTATAATCAGAATTATTATTTTGACAGCAAGTCGCTATCTTTTAAGTCATAATCAGTGCACATTAACACGTGAATAGTAGAGTTGCGTTGAAACTTGAACCATACATCAACTCACAAACCACTACAAACAAAACTCTCAAAACCAACTCACTTCAACCATACAAAGAGCACTGTCAAATCCACTACTATAAGAATATACGAAAACAAACAACAACCTAGTTCTACCTTCAGCTCACGAGATAACTTAGAATTTTCCTCCCTAAGATTAGTAAAATCATGACATAAGCGATGCTTTGCCTTCTTACTTTGATTAGCCTTGTCTCGGTAGCTCTCAATCCCATTTCAAGTGAATAATTTTTGTGCTTCATATCGTCGTTCTCTCCTGAAAGTGCTTGAACAATAGCCTCTTCCCTGACAACACAATACTGATCCACCCAAACAAAGTATCTGCAGTCCACCAATTTTTCCTTCCAAAATGGGCTACGATAAAATTCTCTCCCCATATTCTTCTCAGTTCCAGAGACAAGAACAATAGTTGGACACTTGTGAACGTACCTAGGGACATGGGAACTAGCACAACTCGATTTACTTATGATCTTCCCTTTTCCTTGCATTCATTCAGACAAACTTGGATTATTAAACCCTCCAATCTCATACCCAATCCAACATTGTCGGTCTACCCTTTGATATGTCGCTCTTGCATTCAATCCGCAAACTCGTCGTCGTCTTCGCTGCCTCCGATTCCGCCAAAGCGTGTCATTGTCGTCATTGTCACTTTCATCTGCTCCACCAAATTGTGTCGCCTTCGCCGCTATCTACTACTTCCCCAAAACAATGTTGTCGCCGTCGACGACATTGTGTTCTACTCCCCAAACCGCGACATCACTTGTCATTCTCACTTCCATCTCTCTTCATGCTCTGCTCAGTGCTCACTGTCACATGAGAAAGATAAGATAGAAGGAATATATGTGGTGGCGGGTGAAAATATTTAATTTTATAATTAAATTGAAAAAAATATTTTTCTGAGGTGTTAGTGATATGGCATACACGTTGTCACAAAGTCAATAAAATTTTGATCGCCTTTTGGTTGATTGTCAAGTCTAACAATCAGCGAAAAAAGAAGGACAAAAGTGACATAGAGGCTCTAAACGTTGGGACATAACTGTCGTGAGATAAACATAGGGGTAAAAGTGAGCTAAATCCTAAACTATGAGTCATTTTCTGGTATTAGGGCTTTTTTTACGGAAGATGGCATTGGAGATGCTCTGAGTAGAGCCAAATTGTAAGCGACACGAAATCTAGCCACGTGATCTTGGACTAAGGTTTGCTCGAAAGATAGAATGGCGTGGAACGAGCCTGCTTGTGGTGGTCTAGCTAAATTGTACCGGGGCCTATCATTTTATCAACCAAATAAGACTAGGCAACCACCAAATGGAATACGAGGTTTTTCATACAGTCACGAGAATGAAATGACGACGTAATTGTATTCAAGGTCTTTTTGCTGAAAACAAGAATTGATTCACAGATGAAGGAGATCGATAAGCAGCGATTGCAAGTTTGGTCACTTGAATTACTTAAAATTTTTACGTTTGCCACTAAAATTGATTTATTTCATCCATAGTCACTTAAATTAGTTCAACAATTCAAGTTATGTCACTCTCTGTTAACTTTAGCTGATGTGGCAGTCAACTCTAAAAGTTGACCATTAAATAAGTGACGTGTCAGCTAATAATTAAATTAAAATAAAAAATTTCTTTTGCAAATTCCACTCATTATCACAATAAATTAAAACAAATTAAGAGATAAATAAAACCTAAAAAATAAATTTCCCCATAAATTCCACTGTCACCGTCGCAGCGCTCCCCTGATCGATTGTCGGACCGGTCCGCGTCTCCCCGCTCTCGTGAGTCGTGACCCAATCCGAGGTATGAAATTCGGTGGACCTCCGAGACAGCTCTTCTTCCCCTTCCCCTGCCTCCTCCGAGTCCATCGCCACCAGCACCTTCTAGAAGCACGCTACATCGCACAACAGCACCAGCGGGCCTCCTGGCTCTACCCGAACTCCGACTCCGCCTCCTCCAGTAGGACATCCCTTCTTCCTCCGTCGCCGGTTTAATTCCGTCTCCCCCGCCGCTGCCGACCGGGCCTTGCCTAACGACTTGCACCTCGCCCACGTCTGGAATATCGAATTCCGTTTCTTCCCCCATGACTTCGCCTCCATACTTGCTTTGTCTGTCGTAAGGTTCAAACTAGGGATGAGATTAAATTAGACACGTCACTAAACAAAAAGTTTGCTAGTGAAGAAGAAAGGTTTGAAGTAATAGTGTTCGAGAGAGATTTGAGTGCTATTAGAGGGGAGTGGCAGTACAGAGGGTCGATTCAGATACAAAGCAATGCTCTGGCGGCACTCGAGGCGATCGATTTGGATGTCGCGATGAGGCTATGAGAGCTGGTTGAGTTACCGGGGATAGAATTAATGGCCTTGTCGATGGGATTTCTGGCACCTGGTTAGTTCCCTCTGTTCTGGGTTTTCTTACAATATCTCTCTGATTCTGTTTGGCCTTGAAAATTTACATCTTTGTGTGCTTATATGATGTTGTTGTTGTGTGCCGGTTTGATAAATAATATATGTAAGAATGGGTCAATGATCATAAACAAAAATGCGGAGTTATGTTGCAGGTGTGCAGAGATCGGAGATGGGGGCGGTGCTACGAGAGATAATTATTTTTTATTATTTTTTAATTGTCACGTCAGTCATTTAACGGTCAACTATAAGAATTGACCGCCACATTAGTCAAAATTAACGGAGACTAACGATCAGTGACCAAATTTGAACTGTTAATCTAATTTAAGTGACTACATATAAAATAAATTAATTATATTGACAAACATAAACTTGTTAAGTAATTCTAGTTTGTAACTTAGCTTTACTGAAATGGTCGGGTCGGGTAGCAAGCACAAATCTCATTGAAAAAAAGGCCTCTACGGACTACGGTCAAAATAGACCGACAAATGATCCATCCAGTCCGTTCCAGCAAGCAGCGGCTCCATGATTGCCAGACAGAAACGCGGCTTCTCATTTCTCACCGCCTTTCGTTCTCTGTTTCTCCTCCGAATGAGTAAAGAAAAAAATCGATGATGGTTCCATGAAGAATCCCCACAAATTTATGCAAAGAAAGAGGTAGCATGTGACGATGATGATGGCAGATTTATGCAAAGGACGACAAAATCAGAAGTTTGGCAGCTTCTGGTTAAAAAAATCCTCCTCCTCTGCCTCCTGCCAACAAACTTCATCAAGGATCTGAATATATTCCCCTTTTCTGTTTTGTTACCGCATCAGAAAATTGAGAAAAGGCAGGCTGCTAAACGCCACGCGGCCCAATTCGTCATCAGTTTTTAAATAATTCCTAATCCTTAATCACTGCCCACTTGATAAACCTTCCCAAATCTGTGTACTTTCTGCAGACGCGTATAAAACTAATCTAATCCGATCAATAATGATGTATGTTAATCATGTGTGTATGCCTAGCCCACCTGGGTTAATCATTCATGTCAAACCCAGAAAACAGGTTTAGGCCAAAAAGCAATCAGAAAGCAGAGCAAGATAATAGAAAGAAAGCAACCAAAGGGGAAAAGATTAGCTCGAAACAGTCCCAAATAGACCACCAAAGGCTTCTTCTTTTTCTTCCAGCCGCTTCCCCATCTCGGCCTTTATATCGAAGAGAAGACCCAGCTGGCTTTCCTTGGATTTTTCTATCTTTCACGCTCCTTGCCATCCCCACCAAATTTCTTAGCAGAGCCCTGAATTTCTTCCCTTCCGAGATGGGTTTCCCTTTCTCGAAACAACCCTTCACTTCCTTCTCCTTCTTCTACTACTGTATTTTGGCTGCTCTTTGTTTGGGGCTCTTCGTTTCGCCATCATCATCAGCAGATGTGACCAATTTGATCTTCAAGGGCTGCTCCGACCAGAAATTCCAGGACCCATCTGGGATCTCGGCTCAAAACCTCAAGGACCTCTTCCAATCCCTGGTGTCGCAGTCCGCACAGAAGCCCTACTCCACCGCCTCGTCCGGCGCCGGGGCTGCCGCCATCAACGGGCTCTACCAATGCAGGGGAGACCTCTCCACGGCCCAGTGCTACGACTGCGTCGGCCGGATTCCGGACAAGTTCGACAGGCTCTGCGGCGGCGGGGCGCCGTCGGTGGCGGCCAGGGTCCAGCTCGCCGGCTGCTACCTCAAGTACGAGGTGGCCGGGTTCAAGCAGACCCCGGAGACCCAGCTTCTGTTCAAGGTGTGCGGGTCGACGACGGCCGCCGGAGATGGGTTCCAGCAGAGGAGGGACGCCGCGCTGGATGCGATGGCGAACGGGCTGAAATCGGGAGGCGGGAACGGGGTTTTCGCGACGGGGAGTTATCAGTCGGTGTTCTACTTGGCGCAGTGCGAGGGGGATTTGTCCGGCGGGGGAGGAGGAGAGTGCGGGAACTGCGTGAAGAGCGCGGTGGAGGCGGTGAAGACGCAGTGCGGCGGGTCAATCGGCGGGCAGGCGTATCTGAACAAGTGCTACGTTAGCTACACTTACTACCCCAACGGTGTACCGATCATCGATAACACCTCAGGTGAGCTAAATAGAAAAAAGGTTAAGAGAAAGCAATGTGGTGAATTTTTTCTTCTTCTCCCTGAGCCGGTTATAGAAGAAATTGGGGGTTTTCTTGTTTTTTAGGTGGAGGAGGAGGGAAGCCGCACACGGCGAGGACGGCGGCGATAGTGGTGGGGGGAGTGGCGGCGGTGGGGTTTCTGGTGGCGTGCTTGTTGTGCGTGAAGTCGGCATTGAAGAGGAATCGTGGCGGCGGCGGTGGTGGTAAGCATGGACACGGCGGCGGCGGAGGAGGGTGGAACTGACAGTGTTGGAGAAATTTTCCTTTCACACTGCCCTTTTCTTCCCACATAAAATTGTTTAGTTAATTAATGATTAACCAAGCATATTTTTCTGATGTTTTGTTACATAGTTTGATGATGAAAAAGCCTACATCTGTTTATAGACCATGAATGAAATTTAATTTTAGATATGATAGTTACGGTTAGGGTTGGAAGTTTGGTACCGGTATTTGGGATATACCGAATACCGTACCGAATTTGTCTATATTTGGTATTACCGAATACACGTATTATTTTGTGGGATTGGGATTGGGATTGAATTTCAATTGTTATTCGGTATTAGGGATTACGGGATTGGGATCGGTATATACCGAAATACCGATCAATACCGAAATATAAGCTAGTGTGTATTTTATCCTCCCAACTAGACTCTCTCATTCAATACTACGCGACCCTCAACCACCAAAAGTGTCATTTAATTATACATAGATCATTACATCACTATTTCACACTAGTATTAGTCGTCTCTCAACCTCAAATTCGTCAAATTAAAAATTATCAATTACAAGAACTTAAGATGTTAGCTCTAGGCAACTCAAGACTATTTGCTTAGTCTCTTTGCTCTAAATTAAACAATAAAATCTCATTTATATATTTAATTATTAATTGCAAAGGTAATTAAAGATGTATTCGATAATACCGATTGGGATACCGAGGTACCGATTGGGATACCGAAATTATTTAGGGATTGGAATTGGGATTGATTTTAGGGTGTAATTCGGTATTCGGGATTTCGGTATTTGGTATTGGGATACCGATACCGTACCGATTTCCACCCCTAGTACCGGTGAAAAGGAGGAATGACATTATTGACATCCGTCTTCAACTTAATCATCCTCCTTCAACTCAATCACGATTTGTCTATGGCAGAGGTTATCCATGGATATCAAACCCTAGATCATCCTCCTTTAACTTTAATCACATTAGTTTTAAGTTCAATTCGGTACTAATTTGTCTATAACAGAAATTATTTATGGATATCAGAAACCCGCGAAGCGGCAAAGGTGAAAAAACCCTTTTATGAATGTCGACAAACTTGAGTTTACAAATTGAAAATGATAATAGACTTAACCAAACTCGTCTTATTGTCATCCCTATTTAGAAGTGAAATCGATGAAATGGTTGTCACAAATTACATGGATGAATTGGTTCCGTTCAACTTCATTTTCTCCCTTATTTTTATCAGAGTCAAACATGAGAATCAAAAGTTTGAAAATGAGGGAATTGCTTGTTTAAACGATTCATTAATAGGGAGAGGGAGCCACGTCCACATCTCGCTCGCTTGCATATTCCAAAATAGGAACAACAAATCAATCGTCCCACCATTTTTTGGGGCCACGACTCGACCGCTGCAGCACAAGGACCGTTCATAGACTGACACAGGAAGCAAGTTGGGAGCTGAAACGGTGAGCTCGGGAAAAATGTAAAACCATTAGCGTAGGAAAAAAAGAGTTACTTCCTGTGGTAGATAAGATAACATCAGCATCCATTCTCCTTAATGGCTAAGGCAAACAAATGGGCCATCACCATTTCGAAGCTTTCACCCACGAACCACTGAATCATTTTGCATAAAGCAACTACTCAGATTGCAGACAACGTTTTGAGTCAAAAGATCCCCTCTTTGCACTGAAACACAGGCCAAGTCATAAATAAATAAATTAAAAGCAGCCAAAGCATGTCTGTAGAATGGAAAGCATATCACTGATTTCTCTAGAGACTAAGCAAAGCACTTGGTGGTGTAACAATGAGCTGCAACTTGCAAGTGCTTGCTTCCTCCTCCTGATTGCGACGGGCACCATCAGACAACAATCTGATCAAAATACCGCCTTTATTAGGTAAAAAAGGGGGATCACCATTCACTATAATTGCAGCAAATGGATCAAAGCAAGTCCACTATGATTCCTAACAGAGAAAAGGATATACCCACAAACATGCAAAAGCAAAACCATCCTACCAAGCATCGCTAAAGAGTGTCTGAGTTTTGATTGGCTAGAACTTAGAATCAACAGGGTAGACAGAGCAGCTAGCAATTTATCCAAGCAGTGAAGCAAACCTCATACTGATCGGACCTAACTTAATTGGTGAATCGAACAGCATATCCAGTAAACACAATAAGACAGACGAGCCACCCTGTAATACTTGAACCGGTTGTTCTCATCAGCAAACAACAGCTATTCAAGAACTACTCAGAAGTCAAACCCCTTCATCTAGATTTCAGATTATCCTTCTAGTTTAAGAAGAACCTTGGAGAAGGAAAACACCATCCAAAGTCCATGATTACTGACCTCTTGCGTTAACATGCTAAAAGTGCAGAAAGGAAGCATCTTGGAAGGGTTGAACAGCAAATTGGAGAGCAGCAGAGAGACTCTTTCACAATCAAGATATGTTTTCTACTCAGACAAATCTCTACTAGCAACCTAGTACAAAGGCCTTCTCACCGACCTATGGACAATTGTACCCACTCTTGCAAGAAAGGAAACATATGCTCAGAAGCACTTCTTTTATACTCTGTCTAGACTGTCCAGTCTTCACTAAAGATATTCATTGATTGGTAGCAATATGATCAATACAACTTTACACGCGAAAACCCGGTGCAACTCAAATACTACGCATTGCAGATATTCACACCAACATTGATTCACAAGGATCTGAATATGCAATCACTAGCAGAGAGGAACAAGGCAATCATGTCACAAGCAGCTGTGCCCTGATAAAACCGGCTTGTTACACTAATGCAAAGTTCAAGGCCTCCATTCTAAAACTCTTTCCTAGGCTCGTACCAATGTCAAGTTCATAACTTAATTGGAGTGGTTTGTACAATCCTTCCTTAACCGAAACAGTATCCAGCTTCAGCTCAACTACTGGGGATAATGGACGTTCAAAGTTCAAACCAACAGAGATGCATAAGTATCTGAATACCCTATAGTCGGGAGGAAACAAACGACAATCATGATCATTTTCAAAACCATCAAATGACGGAGGATCAAGAAGAGCTTTAACTAGTACAACAGTGAGTTACTACAACACAAAGACTAACACAATAAATTATTCAGCTCAAAATTCCCAATTTTCCTACCATAACACGATGAACAGAGTCTCTAACCTGACCCAGACACTCAAATGAGAGGCGCCACTGCCGCAACCACTACTTCTGAGGCGCACCAATCGGTGGCGCTCCGAGTAAACTCTGCTGCTGGAGCTCGAGCTCGGTCAGCTGCTGGTCCCTATCCATCTCGATGATCAACGGCACCACCAAGATCAAGAAGGTGGTTCCGGCGATCCAAGCCGCCTTCCCGGTGCTGCGGAGGAGCCTCTTGGTGACGTAGGCGGTGTCGCAGGCGGCTCGCTTGCCCTTGGAGACGATTTCGGAGTTCGTTAGCTTCGCGAGGATGGTGTCGGAATCCTGCTGCTGACGCTTCGCAGGACGCCTCTCCGGGAGCGAAATGCCGCCTCTGGCTGCCTGAGAGGCCATGTAATCGGCGATTGTGAAATTTAGGCGGTGGGGCTAGGGATTTCGCGAAAGCTGAGTTCGAGGAGGAAGGGTTTTGGTCAAGCTGATCTATCAGTGATTTATTGGAAGCATGAGGGTTTTAGGTGGAATAGAATCTTCAGGAAAACGGCACCGTTTCGAAGTTGAGCCGTTTCGTTGGAGAAACAGGAGCTAGACTCTCGCTGCAGAGTAGTCAAAAATCACATTTGCTTCAGTCCCAGTTTTTAGGCTAGCTCAAGGTCTTTGATGGTAGCTTTTGAGTTCTTCGTATTCGTATCGAACGAGTTACGCTCGATTCATCACGAACTACAACATGGATGAACTGGACAAACCATCTCGGCGTTGATCGATTTGTTGCACATGACATTGCAAAGCCATAGATAGCCAAGCCCTATTATGGTGGTAGAAAGTTGATGGGGAAAAGGGAAGGAGAAGGCTGGTAAGAGAAGCAAAGTTCTTTGAGAGCTCTGAATCTGAAGGAAAGATAACGTACACGGCGAGGGAAGGTCCATTTTCATTTCCCTCTCTTATACCATTCTACACTTGTCATCCAAATCGTCTGACCGTCATGGATTACTTCCTCTCAGGCTCCTATATACATACTACATTTCCGTTCTGGTTTCCACAGGTCCTGAAACGCTACCAACTAAGCAGTAAGCAGAGCGGCTCCCTTAAGCTCCTGCAGAAGCCATGGAACCCTGGTGAAATCGTTGAGGCGCTGCGATTGCATCCATTTCTTGAGCACCACCACATTCATCCTCATCTTCCTCTGCTTCCCACAGAAAGCTCGCATATGCAGCATGAACATGGCTGCAAAAAAGAAAAGAAAAAAACATGGTCAGGAAACAATGGATCGCCGCAAGCAAACTTCAAACTGTAACACTTCAATGGCTCTCTCTCGGGAAGGGTTTCATGATAAAAGTCAATAATCTAATATGAGTAGGCTGTCAAACAAACTAGTTCAATTGGTTTTCCTGTACAAGTCTATTCAAAGATCGATTCTATAGTCCACGTCCAATGGTATATGAGACTATATGTACCTATCTTGAGGGGAAGCTTGAACTGAACGTTCAAAGTAGGCAGAGGCTCTGTCTTCATCACGGTGAAGCCCCCATATCAATTTTGCATACCGAGACAGAATCTCCCCATCGTTTGGATCGGCCAAGATTGCTCGCGAGTAGTACTCTTCTGCTGCCTTCATATCTTTCTTAGTCTGCAGCAGAATCATTAAGCAGCCATTATTTTCCTTTTCTGTATGTCTAAGCATTCAAGGCATGATTTAGCCGGCAACTCGAACTTTAAGTTTTACCTGATGCAAGAACTGAGCATAGTTCCTCAAGAACAAAGGGTTGCCAGGGTTGTCCTCCACCATTCTCTTGTAGTAATCCTCTGTCCCTCGCATGTCTCCACCATCTCCACCCGCCGGAGTATATCCTCCTCCACCGCCACCAATGCCACCACGGCCGCTGCCACCACCACCACCATCACCACCACCTCCGCCACCAGGGTAAGTGGGGAGCAGCTCAATGCCAAGGCCTCTCGCAATATGCATCTCATCCCTATAGTAACCAACTTCCATAACATTCACCTTCCCATCACTCAAACCCATCTTCCCCATCTGCTCACTCAATCCCAATCCAGCAGAAATCCCCTCGTCGTAGGGTTCCTCCTCATCTTCCACATCCTCGCTGTCTTCCTCCTCCTCCTCATCTTCCTCGTAATGGTACCTCGAGTTGTAAAACGAGAAGGAAGGAATCGTCTCCAACATGAAACACCTGGCGGGTTTCCCCACTGGGAACCGCGGGGGAAGAGGGCTGATGTGGGTTTCCACGTCTGCGTACTTGTTGCTGTTGCCGCCGGAATCATACGTCGCCAGCGCTTCCAAGTTCCCGTCGGACCGAGAGCGGCGGAACCCACCTAGGGAAGAAGGGTCGGGGGACATGCTGGGAGAGGAATGGTAGCTGGGGAACTTGGAAAAGCCGGGCTGATGCTTGAACAGGCCTGGACTGCAGCTGCTGCTCTCATGGTGGTTAATAACATTCGGACCGCCATCGTTGATTGACGAAACAAGGGACCCTAGAACTGGGGTTGAAGAGCTTCGCAGCAGCATTGTTTCGATTCAGCTTCTTTCTACAGATTTGTGACAACAATCGACAAAAATCAAAACTCAGATATGCAAAAGCAGTAACAGTAGAGAGCGGCATCAAATCCGCCATTGCAGATTTGTGAATCTCATAAAAATTGGAAACTGGGAGTTGAATGAAACGCCATGGGAGGACATACCTTGAACTCGGTCGAGAATGCGGTAGTTTGTGTGGCGGAGAAATGCCGGTGGGGATCTGGAAAGTAGAAAGTGAGAAATATCTTTTTTCTGCTCGTATTTATTTCTCGGGGCAGGGTGTGAGTAGAAAAATATTTGTGAAACGAACGGCGGACGGCTGTCATTGAAAGGAGAAGGGTTGTTGGCGCGACGGCCCCAGGAAGGGTCGTAGAGATGATGAACTTTTCCCCATGATCACGCACGTGATTTATTAAAGGTCAATTACATAAATACTACTTTGGGAATAGGGCCACAAATGAGCCGAGTCGAGTTTTACCCTGACTTGAGCTTGGTTCGTTAATAAATAAGCTCGAGTCGAGTTCGAACTAGCTTGTTTACTCAAATTTTGAATTTTATTTGGTACTTCAGTTGGTGTATCATGATACATATTATTTATTTTGTTAACTAATCTCATATTATACTTTGTTGGTATCATATATCATTTAGTTAATAAATTTTAGGGTATGCCTACTATGACATGCATGTCACCGTGACATGGACTTTTCGGTTGACCTATTTTTGAAGGCGGTCGACCGAATTGACTAATTTTGGCAGCACGAGAAAGCATTGCGGTCGACCACAACGACCACCTGGTCGACCGCACTTAGTTTAAGTTGTTATTTTTGGTCGACCAGAATAAAACCTCGGTCGGCCAATTCGTTGGAGTCAGAAACAACATGGTCGGCCACCTAAGGTATATAGGTCGACCATTTGATGGCAGTCATTAACAAAATGGTCGACCGGATAAGGAAAGAGGTCGACCAGATAGAAGATAAGTGTTCTATCAAAGTGTCCAATCATTTAACGTAAAATGAAGATCAAGTGTTGGTTTCGAGGTCGACCTAATCCGATACGAGGTCGACCGAATACAAGAAAGTCAACCTATGCCCCGTGTGTTTTTTGCTTATGTATGTCGATTTGTGTGGTTCTTTTGCTCGTATAAATTATGTTTCAAACCATCATAAATAGTCATAAATAATGATAACAATGACTCATCAATTCATAGCATAACAACTAAACAAACTAACAAGAAATACAATAAAACGGAAATCATAATTGTTCACACATAAAAATAAAACTAAAAAAACAACAGAATAACAATCAACAATCGTTTTGACCACTTAACAATAAAAACACACAATCTAAAATCTTCGTGCTGCTACTCATCTCCCCTCTCTCCCTCATCCACATTTTCTTCATTGGTGGTGCTAGCATGATGGTGGTCGGATGTGGTGGGATGCATGTATCTTCCGCTGAAATATCACCACTCATCTCGCATCTCATTCACGGTCACTTGCATTGTGCTCATCTGGGCGGTCATTTGCCCCATGTAGTCGTACATGCCAGTCATCTGGTTGGGCATCTGGCCCATATACTCGTACATGTCATCCATGCGCTCCCACACACGCTCTAAGGTGATCGGTGGAGTTGAACTATGTTCCTGCGGCATTGGCTCGTCTCTGGCTCCTTCATCACCATCATCATCCTCATCATCATCCTCATCATCATCATCATCATCATCATCACCATCATGGGCACCATGAGCATTGTTTATTCTGACATACTCACCATTACGCAGCTCAAAGACCATCTTTTTCAGAGACGAAACAGTATAGAACTCCTGCCTTGAGATTCTTAACCCCACCTCTTCACTTAAATTCACATTAAAATGCTCAAATAGCATAGTAAGGATCATCCCATAGGGAAGATTCCTGTTTGAACTCTCTGCAGCAGTAAGCATGTGGTTAAAGATCAAGTATGGCAAGTTCACCTTCTCGTTTAACAGTAGGTTGGTGAGGATCTCCATGTCGAAGTAGGTGACTGTCTCCCGATGTCCACCCATTGGCAGAATGTTGTAGGAAAGCATGTGGTGAAGAACTCTGGCTTGAACTGTCAGGTGGTTACTCGTTGGCCTACTGCGACCCTCAGCATCTTCCTCTTCATCAAGACCACATACCATCTGGATTTGCTTGGTTCTCGTGAAATGAGTTTCATTCCAAGCAGTGTAAGAATGGATTCTCTTCCCCTCATTTGGAGCCTCTAGTACTTGCGGCAACACATTCTTGCTTATGCGCATCACCACCCCATTCACATAGGTTTTGAATGCGTGAATGGATCCATTTGCATTGCGCTCGTAGACGATGTTGTTGTAGAAGTACTGTACCATTTTTGGGTAGTATGGTACATTCAGAGATATCACCTTCAGCCACTCTTGCTCAATGAAGGTTCCTAGAAACCCGTAATTCTCGAAATGAGAATACGCATCCGTCGTCAATGGCCTTCTAGGAGCCACCCTTCGGTTGTGCATTCTCTTCTCTTCATAGTTGTCACTTTGCTCCTTGGTCTGGAACAGATTGGGATTGAACTCTTCCCATTCCGAACTTGAGGCAACAGTTTTTTGTGACTTTCTTTTCTTTTTGTTGCCAAACATCCTGCGATCAAACAAACGAGAATACACGTTAGTCACATTTTCGAAATGAACAAAATGCGGTCGACCACTCCATAAAGTGGTCGACCTCAGTTAATTTAAAACGAGAATGGGTCGACTCAAACCCGTAACAATTGGAGTACAAAAAACAATAGGTCGACCTCAAATGAAGCATAGGTCGACCTCGGAAAATTTAAAATGAGTCTCTGAATGGACCAAATGCTTAAAATGTTGAGTGCGAAACAGATTAGGTCGACCTCAAAATTACAACAGGTCGACCTCAATTAGTTTAGCACAAAATAATTCGTAGTAGAATGGCAAAACTCGTTTTTTTGCAGTCATAGGTCGACCTTAGAAGCATCATAGGTCGACCTCAGCATATTTAAAACGAGACTGAATGGCCCAAATGCTTTAATTGTTGAGTGCGAAACAGACGCGGTCGACCTCAACATCACACCTGGCTGACCGCAGTTAGTATCGCACAAATAATTCTTAGGAGAATGTCAAAACTTGTATTTTTGCCTTCATAGGTCGACCTTAGAAGCATCATAGGTCGACCTCGGCAGTGGCGGATCCAGCGGGTGGCCACCCCGGGCCCCGGTCCAGCCCTCCCCTGGATTCGGAGTTAGTATAGTGTTTATGAATTTTTCGATTTTAGTTATTCGACCTAGTATTATTTTATAATAAGATTGGGTGTAACTAGAAAAATGATTCAAATTAACATATTCAAAACACTACTATAAATTTAGCCTAGAAATTCTAGCTCCAAAGACCATTTTTCTAAAAAAACAATGAAATCTAAAATTCTAAAATTATAAAACGTAAAAGACTATAAGAAATATGAGGTTTGTTCCTTTGAAAATTTACTAAAGCAGTTAGTGGATATAGGTATGGACACACAATGCACGATTGATTTGTCTAGTGTTGACGCTGCTCGTATCAACAACTACTACAAGGAGAACCTTTTCAACAATGAAACATATGAAAACTGATTTCGCAACAAAATGAACGATGAATTTCTAGCCGATTGCTAAAGTATTTTATTTAAAACAATGTAATCTATTGGTATGGATGTGGACTCCATTATTGATGCATTTGCTAAATTAAAATACCGTCGTGTACAATTTATATTGTAAAAAAAACTATAATATCTTTTTACGATTCTAATTTTTTTAATGAAATGCGGCCCAGTGCTCTTCTATGTTCTGGATCCGCCGCTGGACCTCGGCAAATTTAAAATGAGTCTTAAATGGCCCAAATGCTTTTAATGTTGGGTGCAAAACAGATCTGGTCGACCTCACAATTTCACAGGTCGACCAGAGTTAGTTTCGCACAAATAATTCGTAGGAGAATGGCAAAACTCGTATTTTGGCCTTCATAGGTCGACCTCGGCAAATTTAAAACTAGTCTGAAATGGCCCAAATGCTTTTAATGTTGAGTGCAAAACAAATCTGGTCGACCTCACAATTTCACAGGTCGAGCAGAGTTAGTTTCGCACAAATAATTCGTAGGAGAATGACAAAACTCGTATTTTGGCCTTCATAGGTCGACCTCAGAAGCATCATAGGTCGACCTCGGCAAATTTAAAATGAGTATGAAATAGCTCAAATGCATTTAATGTTGAGTGCAAAACAGATCTGGTCAACCTCACAATTTCAACAGGTCGACCAGAGTTAGTTTCACACAAATAATTCGTAGGAGAATGGCAAAACTCGTATTTTTGCCTTCATAGGTCGACCTCAAAAGCATCATAGGTCGACCTCGACTAATTTAAAACGAGTTTGAAATGGCCCAAATGCTTTTCAAGCTATAGATGTAAGTAAAAATCCAAAAAAATCGTAGCAAAACGTCATAGGTCGACCTCAGTCCAAAAAAGACAATAATGGATCGATTGAAAGTTAGTTGCGATCGACCACGAAGATGAAATGGTCGACCGAACCTGACGAACAGTAGGGAAAATCCCTCTTTTCAAGATATAGATCTAAATAAAAACTCAAAAGCTCGTAGCAAAACGTCACAGGTCGACCTCAATATCATCACAGGTCGACCTCAGTCCATAAAACAGAAGAACAAAACGATTGAAAGCCAGATGCGGTCGACCACGAAGATGAACAGGTCGACCGCATCTGACGAACAGAGGGAAAATCCCTCTTTTCGATCTTTAGATTAAATAAAAACTCAGAAACCCGTAGCAAAACATCACAGGTCGACCTCAATATCATCACAGGTCAACCTCAGTCCATAAAACAGAAGAACAAAACGATTGAAAGCCAGATGCGGTCGTCCACGAAGATGAATAGGTCGACCGCATCTGACGAACAGAAGGGAAAATCCCTCTTTTCCATCTTTAGGTCTAAATAAAAACTCAAAAACTCATAAAAAAACATCACAGGTTGACCTCAATATTATCACAGGTCGACCTCAGTCCATAAAACAGAAGAACAAAACGATTGAAAGCTAGATGCGGTCGACCACGAAGATGAACAGGTCGACCGCATCTGACGAACAGAAGGGAAAATCCCTCTTTTCCATCTTTAGATTTTTTTCAAAACAATCTAATCTACCAAAGAAGAAGAGAAAAATTGAATCAAATGAAAAGAAGATTGATATACCTTACCTTGTTCTTCTTCTAAGTGACGATGATGAAATGGAATGGAGGTTTCTTTGAGATTTTGGAAATAGTAGATTTTGGAAATTGGAGAAGAAGATGAAGAAGGGAAAGGAGAGGAAGAATGAGTGGATGTGGTGGGATAGGGTTCTGATTGTGGTGTAGAATGAGTGGGGGAGGGTTTCTTAAATAGAGGATTGGGGGATAGGTTTGGGTGGATGTTGGCAAACGAACCGGTCTGGTCGGCCAAATTAAATAAGCGGTCGACCGCGTTATTGGTCAGTTCGACCGTCTATGGTCAGGTCGACCGTTTGTTTTATGAGGTCGACCGTTTTATTTTGTTTGTTTATTTCAACCAACAATCAATTAACTCATAAATTATTAAGATAATTCGAAAAAATTACAATGCAATCACACTTATAAATAAATAAATAAACTCCTAAAAAACAATAGAAAAAATTTAAGATCCTTTTTTGGGACTTTGTTTCGGGCACTTAGGGCGAAAATGACCATATTTCCCACATTTCGAACACTTTCTTACGCTTTTGCCCGATGCAGTCGTGCTGACTTGAATGTCCCCTTGGTCTTCCCAATTTTTGGATCTTTCACACATCGAAGGGGTGCTGGAGGGTTTGCCGGTGTGGTGTTGTCCGTTCTCTCCCTCGCGAACTCAATTTCCCATTGAGTAAGGTCGTCCAACGTCTTAGAGACATGATTAAAAGCAGCTTCACTACCACACGCGATGTCACACAAACGCTTACACTTTAGAGCCAATCCTCCATGTCTTATCAGTCGACCAACTTTCTCTCCCACATCACCTCCAACTCCAGGATGACGATTTAGTGTCTTTGCATTTTGGGTCCATCGAAGCTTGAACCACGAGGAGGGTAGTGCGGTGTATCCCATATTTTTTTATTACTGTAAACATATGTCTGCATGGAAACCCCTTAGCTTCAAATAATGCACACTCGCAATTTTAGATCTTGATTGGACGTAGTAAATGTTAACCTCCTTATCCGATCTGGGTTCATGTAGTTCTTCAGAATGAATGTCTATGTCCCATCTGATTCATTTCTTCTCTCCGCTAATACATAAGAAGCTTCATTCTCTAGTTCAGACTTGAAGATAGCAAATGTACGATGTGTGTAGATACTTTCAGCTTGCATTTCCCAAGTGCGAAGGGCATGCTTGCAGACCAACCTCGTTTGCCTAGAAGTATAATCATCCTGCACCTCCGTGAAACGCATCCCCTCTAGTGCTTCCTCAATGCCCTGAACAAAACGTTGCAAGCTGTATTGAGTTCCCACATACCCATTTATCCAATGGTTACATGACTTACATCGCGAGGTTGATTGGAGTCCACCAAAATAAATATCCTTCAAGTATTCCTCTGCCCACAGTAATTTGTCAGCGTACAAATCCTGCAACCACTTATTTGCAGACAAACCATGCTCACTAATCAAATGCTCCCAACGCCTCTCAAACTCCTCAATCGATATACGTGCTTGCGCCAAGTAAGTGAATGCACTAACGAACTCCCTATTATGAACGACCGTTGTCGCATTTATCTCAATATGCCAAATACACAGACGGTGAGGCACTCCAACCAGAACAGTAGCAATTGCACCACCCATAGACTTGTCTCCGTCTGTGATCACTGAAGTCGGCATCTTAGAGTTCATACACTCCAGAAAAGTATTCAACAACCAAACGTAGTTGGGGATTGTCTCGTTATCCAACTTGGCAAAACCATATATGATGTTACGGTGGTGGTGATTTACACCAACCATCATAACAAATGGTCGATTGTACTTGTTGCGCTTGTAGCATGCATCGAACGCCAAGACATCCCCAAAAAAATGGTAATCTGCTCTAGATGTGGAGTCCGACCAGAAGAGATTGCCTAATTCACCTTCATCGTTGGTTGTGTACTTGAAGAAGCTGCCCGCATCAGAGGTATGTTTACTTTGCAAGTAACCCAATGTTCAGTTAGCATCTCCTATTAGATCGTCGTCAACTGTTCGGGATTTCTGAACAGCGTTATCCAAATCCTTTGGAGTGTACCCCAGATTCTCATATCCTCCAATTTATTCTTCATGAACTGAACAATGTTGCGTTGTTTTATTCCTGACTGTCGCATCCCTATCGCCAGAGCCTTGTCTCCTTCACTCACATTTCGATGAGACCGAAGGAGTTGAGTTTCTTCTTCATTGCAAGCAACGATGTGAGTGCTTCCTCTCAAACTTAGAAACAACCCACATTTTCTTATTCCGATCAAAGCGTACAGCATACGATGCCTTGTAATAATGTCTTGTCATCTTACGATGTTGTTGAGTCCAACCTTCTTTATCTATATGAATCTTCTCTCTAGTCCCCTCTCTCAAACATACCATTGTCCTCCCAATTGCTACTCCTCGACGACTCCTCCGAAGATCTCTACGTCGAACGCTAAATCCTTTCGCTTTAGCATAGGAATCGTAAAATTTCTCTGCATCTACTAATGTTTGGAACATGGAAGGAATTTGTTGTTCATATTCAGTAGCTTCTTCATCATCCATAAATTCTTCTTCAGCACACCCTCGGTTTCCTTATCATCCCCAACCACTTCATCATCCGTATCATATGTATCATCTGAATTATCCATAGATCCTCCTCGAGCATCCTTAGGTTCCTCATCGAAGTTAACCTCGTCAGCATATCTATCATCTGTATCATCTCTGTTATCCATCCTGCAACGATCGGAATACGAATTTAATGTCAAATACATACATAATTAGCTCTCGTCAGGTCGACCTGAATGAACTGTACGGCAATGCAGTCAAAATCGCGCTTTAAAACTTACAAACTTACGGTTTTACGCTTCTAGAACACTAAAACGCTTTCGTTTCCATATAAAATCCTATGTGTATAAAATCGGGACTGAAATGAGCTTTAAAGCTTAAAAGCTTACGCTTTTACGTTTCTAGTTCACTAAAGGAGTATTCTATTCACAAAAATACTTATATTTTATAAGTAAATCACAAAAAATATGATATATTTAAGATTAAAAGATACATATCAAGTACTTGGGTGCATTCTTAGTTTCAATAGAGTAATCTAATTCACCAACTAGGCCCTTCCCAAAATCACTAGCTTAGAGGGGAAGGTAGATTATGGTTAAGATATATGTTTATGAACTTATTGTTAAAATTAGGGGTGATAGTCGGTTCGGTTGCGGTTAAACCGAACCGATTTTTCGGTTAATCGGTTGCCGAAAAGTGCCCAAATGACCAACCGCAACCGCACCAATTATTCTGATCGGTTAACCGCAACCGCGTCCGTAGATAGTCGGTTCGGTTGAACGAGTAACCGAGAGACCGCAACGGCGAGTCTTAAACAAAAGGGAAGGGGGAATTAATATTTACTTGTACCAAATTTGCACCCCTCTCTCTTCCGTCTTCTCTGTTCCCCATCTCTCACTCTGCTACCTAAAATCCCCTCTCTTTTCTTCTTCTCAATCTTCTTTTTCTCTACAAATCAAATGAAAAACTTTCAATCTTTTATCTTTTGCTTCTTCTCTGCCTACTCGGAAGCTTCTTCATGGTGTCCACCGATCGAGTATGAGGAAGGCTGGGCGGGGATGCGGCGGAAACAGGCAAAGGAAGGAACAACCAAACGGCGAACGATGCAAAGAGAGGATGAGTAAGGCGGGAGGATGATCGACCAGAAGCCTACCCGGATTTAATCTCCGATTCTTTTGCCGTCATTGATTCAATCTTCCATCTGGGGATTTGGGGGTTAGGCTTCGTTACATGTATGGAGGGATTTGGGGATTTGGGGGTTAGGGTTCGTTGCATGTCTGGAGGGATTTGGATCTATTTGTATGCATAGAGGGTTTTGGATGAGAGTTGTGATTTTGGTGGTGGTGCGTGTCTGGTTGGGGCGTCGAGGTCGGGATTAGGGAGATTGGGACGACGAGGTCGGGCTTGGAAGGAGGAGGTGGGGCGGTGAAGTCTGGTTGAGGGTTGAGAAGCATCTGGATGGGGGCTGGGGGCAGAGCAAAGCTCTGGTGGTGGTAGCGAGCAAGGGCAGAGGGGCTATGCCTGTGGCGACGAGGTTCTCCGCGGTTATTTACGGTTGACCGAGTTATTGTCGGTTAATCACCGTCGGTGTCCGGTTATCAAATTCGCCTGGAATCCCCAACCGACACCGACACCGCCAGCAGTTTTCGGTTGTCGGTTTCGGTGAATAACCGCCGGTTTCGGTTCGGTGGTCGGTCAAACCGAATAACCGCCAACCGATTATCACCCCTAGTTAAAATGTTATGAGTTTCTCAACTTTAGACATGAATTATAGGTATTTATTAACTTATCTAAACTATGTGCACTCATATTTTACATAGTATATGTCGTACTTAACACATTTTCCGTTATTTTACAGTATGCGTAAAAAACTTACGTTTTTACGCTTTGATTCTACGGTTTACGATTTTACCCATTTTCCGCTTCTAGGCAGAATCGCGCTTTTGACTGCATTGCTGTACGGTCGACCTTATTACTAGATAACAAAGATGAGGTCGACCAGAATTTACTGTAAGGTCGACCTTATTACTAAATAACAAAGAAGAGGTCGACCAGAATTTAATGTAAGGTCGACCAGAATTACACAGATACGGTGGACCGGATGGTTGAGGTGGTTGAGCTAATTAGGGAAACATTTAACCACATACAACCATTAACAAGCACATATGAGACATACCTTAGCAACACGGTCGACCACTTATTGTTACGGTCTACCGTAATAAGAATAAACCGCCACCAACACACGATCACAATAAGAGCGATGAGACTACAACTTCACTCCGACAAATTGCATAAATCGAAGTACGAATAAAGTCTTAAGACTTCCATCTATTTATAGAGAATGTAGACGAATTCCTTATCCAATTGGTGAAGGATATATAAAATCATAATTCGACAAGGACAAGTACATAAAATCCTAATTGGACAAGGACAAGACTCATTACGGTCGACCGCGTTTCACGAATGGTCGACCCTGTTGGGTAAATGTGAAACAGGTCGACCTTAAGCGTGACGAGGTCGACCTGTGCTCTGCCTACGGGTTTGCCCGCTTTGAGTATGTGGTCGACCACTTGTTCTAGACGATTGAAATCGTAAATTCATTCACATCCATAGTTGTATAACAAATCTAATAAATGATAAACATTCAAAATAAAAAATGAAACAATCTCGCAAGTACAAATTCAACGTATTGTCCAAATAATGCAACATTGTAACTTAATGACTTCATTTCTTTGCTTTTTTGTTTGAACTCTGTCTCTCTTTGCTTCGTTCCATGCATTCATCTACTACATGCTTGAAAAGATTTTCTCGTGCACGGTTTTCGAAATGTGTAGCCAGATACCATATAATCTCCTTTCGAGCCGGTAATTTGTGTTCTTCTCATATCTGCATTATGGCATGTAAGACTTTGTTACAACTAAAAAAAGTATAAATTAAACAAGTTATTTGTTTGACGATATACTCACCACTCTATCCATATCTTTGGATCCATAGCGCATCCACTGCATGACGTGCACACCACACTCGGTACTATTCCTTTGCCCTTGAACCCGTAGCTCTTCAAAATTGAAATCTCCAAAATTTGGTACTGCTACATTGCTCATGCGCTCCGGTTTGAAAATATCATCCAACTTGGACAACTACACACAAATAACGAATATTTAAGCTTATAGCATAATACGTGACGCTTAGTAGTAAGAAAATAATAGGAAACACTTACCAATTTCTTGCATATTGCTGATTTACGCCTACGATTCGCCTCACTAGTTGAAGGTAGACTGTCAAGCAAAAATGCAGTTTTTTGCTGGACATTGACGAGATACAGAAACCAATGACGTGCTTCATCGTCAAGAACTAGCATAAATATCTAGCAACGAAACACTCACTATATGTTATAAAAATCGAATACAAACAAATGCACTTTCGAAATTTAATGATATAGGGACATTGAATAACCTTCAGGCATGCACTAACATTCGGCATATACACCACGCCATCATTCATCAACTTGTTACGAATTTGTCTGGTCTTCATGTTAGCGCGTACCATTTTCTGCACCATGTTTAAATTGAGATGAATTGACATGGTACAATATAAATAACTAGGTTATGACAAATAATTTGACATTACGGCTCTTACCGAAAACATATTTGGCAAATACCACACATTTGGCTCTTTCACCTCATGTTTTTCAGACATTGTTAGTGCCCTTGCACACAAATCCACTACCTACCATCCAACAATCAAACACAAAATCCTCGAAATCGTAACATAAATAGTGCACAATTCATACGAAATTTGTAGTAATATAGTACTTATTGATGAGCAAACCCAGCTATTCTTGCTAATGACCGAACTCAAATAATTTCATTGCACGTTTTCAGAAAAAAGTCAACAACGGTCAAACTGCAAAAATCAAAATAACAGAAATGTCAATTGTGATTTGCAACGTACAGGTCGACCTGTTCATAGTCACGGTCGACCTTATTGGATAAACGGTCGACCTCATGACCTAAACGGTCGACCACACATACTAAAAAACGTCTTACTTGTCCCAATTCGTGGAGTGGTGTAGGAGTCACTTTCATATCGAGGTCTCTTGTACGTAGGAGAGGAACCTTTGCTGCCATTCGTTGTTTCACTCTGTCAAACATATAAACAAAACAAATTATCACTAATGATAGTAATACTAATATCTTCAATCACATATGAATATACTTGGATACCTTTAAATTGTTCTCTTTCAATAAATCGTCTATGCTCTGGTAGCAATTTTCAGAGTCATCATGGTCTTCCTCCTCTTTACCAAAGTCAAATTTCTTTCCTGTACCATCTCTTTCGCCATTCTCCATTCGTTCTGCACTTATATCTTTGATAGCACATTCTAGCCTCTCAAACCCGTCATGCATCATCCCAGTCATATCTGTCAGTCGAACTGACAATTGCTCCACTCTATCATGAATGAACTTCTGAAAGTCATTGACTTGTGTTTGACACACCACCAGCTTCTCTTGTGTGGCTTTCAACAATTTCATGATTTCACCCAAATCTTGATGCAGTCTCTCATCATGCGTCATCGTCTAAACAATTTAAAGAAAAATTCAAATCATAATTCAACTTCAAATTTCTACAATTCACCAAAAAACAAAGACGTGGTCGACCTGACAAATTATTAGGTCGACCCGGAAGACAAATAGTGACTACCACAATCATTAAGGTCGACCTCTGTTCTTCCTAGGTCGACCTATCCAGCAGGAAAATAACAATTAACAACAAAAAGTAAGTTCAATATTAAACCGAAAAAAGGATAGGTCGACCAGATATCTGGCGAGGTCGACCTTTTGAAGCACAACATAGTCATACAAACAAAGCCAAAGTCGACATTCAGGTTGAATAACCAAAACAAACAGAAACGGTCGACCTTGAAACACATTCCGGTCGACCAATTGGGTTGATCTTCGTTACCTCGCAAGTACGAAAGTCCAAGTGTTGTGCCCTAAATTCAAATCCGAAGAATTGTCTCGTCAGGTCGACCTGGTTGATGTCAAGGTCGATCGAATGGTATTCTGCACGCAACAATATATCAAATTAGACGGTGGAAATCACGCATTAGAAAAGATGACGCCGAATGCTACATTAGGTCGACCTCACCTTCGACCTGGTCGACCACTTCCAACACGTACAACAGCAAACGCGAACGATCTTCTTCACAAAGGCTCTAAATCGGAAAAAAACCTAACAGACTTGGTGGCGTTGAAGCGGACTTATATTTGTATTTATCGAGATTTAGGACGTGAATGGGTCGACCCAATTAGTTTCCTTGTCCAATTGTGGAACCTTTCTGGTGTTGGAATCCGTATCCAATACGGATACGGTGTGAAGGCGGTCGACCGCTTTATAATGCGGTCGACCTGTTAGGTGCACAAGGGTCGACCTATGAGGTATTTGGGTCGACCTTTCATTCTATTAGACCACCAAAGAGGTCAACCATATTATGTAAGAGGTCGACCGCCTCTCGGAACCTCACATACATGAATTAGGCAATTCGGTCGACCGCTTTTTGGATTAGGTCGACCGAAAGTCCATGTCACCGTAGCAAAATCCTATATTTTAAAATAGAAAATAAGATATAATTTCTTTTTAAAATAATTTATGATATAGATTGTATACTCAACGTGTTAAACTTTATATATGGCGAGATATATAATTTAATAACCATATGAATTAAACTCATAAGATATAGATTGATTCGTCCATAAGTTGGTAATCGAGCTGGCTCTATAGCCACATGTTGAGACATATCATGAGCTCTAAACGAGCCAACTCACGAGTTTAGCTCAACAAGCGACCGAGTGGAGCTAGCTTCGCGAGCGGGAACACCTAGAGTGCCTGTCCCCGTGCTGCATGGGCGATCCCTTTTCGGTGCTGCATGCGGACGTCGGTTCGTCGTTCAAGGCTGTCAGCGGTGGGGCCAGACCGTCTTCCACTAAGGCTGGTCCGATCAAGAGATGGGTTAGGAAGGAAGGCCCACCCGTTTGTGCGCCCAAGAATAGTTTGGTTGCCATGCCACCCCACGCCTTCAGGCCCTCTCCAAGTTTCCCCAAGCCCATTTATGAGCCCAACTTTTCTAATCCCTGTCTCGACCCAGCCGTTTGTGAGAAGGTTACTGATAACGTCGTATTTGCACATGTTTGCACCCTCGTTTCTTAATCATTTTGGCTTGAGTTTTTGCTTTCTTGGACTATTTTATGCTAGTTTGTGTTCCTTTGTCACATTTCAGGTCCTATCATGTAAATTGAAGCAAAGGCGCAAGTTTCAAGTCAATCGGAGATCATTTTGCAATTCGGGAGAAGAAAAACGAGCATGACCTGAGGAATAATGGATTTCAACCTCATATTATGGAAAAATTATCATGGAAGTTTGTTATTAAAAGAAAGAGGACGAGACTACGAGCGTCTGGGTTCAAACGACGACTGATTCGGAGTCCGAACGAGGGAGAAACGAAGCCTTGAACAGCAGAGGAGGAAGAATTACGGGCAGGAGAATTACGACCGTAATTTGGCCTCCCATGCCCGTAATTTCACTGCCGAGAGGAGCTTTGGGTGAGCTGAAACATAACCAAAACGCGTGTTTTGGGCAAAATACGGGCATGGAAGAATTACGACCGTAATTCAGCCCGTAATTCGCCCAGAATCGGGTTTTTGAGGCAGATTTGAGCCAAAGGAAAGGGAGAGCTGGGTTTTGGTTCCCAAACACCCAAGGGACGAACCCTAGAGAGAGAGAGCGACTTGGGAACATTCTTGGAGCTATTTTGGAGGATTTCTTCGCCATTGGAGCTCGGGAATCAAGCTTGGAGATGGAGATTGAAGATCTAGATAAGATTTCTGCAATCTCTCTCTTCTCTATGGAGTAACTTCCCTTCACTTAGGTTTTGAGGAACCCTAGTTCCATGTGTTAGGATCTTTCTTGTATGAAGTTTTGAATGCTATATTGTTTGATTATAATCGATTGAGGCATGATTTATTGAGTCAATTGAATCTTGATCAAATTCTCTTGATTTCTGCTTTAACCTATGATAGATAGAATCTGATTAGGTTAAGAGAGCTTCCTTGATTGATAGTGGTGAATTGGTTGTGCGAGAGAATCAATTCACTGCTTTGTACTGGAATTCATTCCAGTAGTGGAGTTCTGGGTTTATAGCCTCAGCTTTCTATCCTGGTAAACACTAGTCGTCTGCCGGGTAGTTGGACTGAGAGGGCTTGGTCAGCTTAAGAGATTCCAAGCTAATTTAGGATCTTCCGCAGTTTAATCAATAGTAGATCAACCAAAGGTAATTGCAACTTGGACCTAATTGAGGAGCTAGGGGGAATCATACCTAAGTGAGTTCCCAACTTGTAATTAGTAGAGTAGTTAGTAGGGTAGTTTAGTTAATCAATCTTTAATCTAGTTTGCTAGATAATGAACTGAAGCTGAGTAATAGTAACTCTAAAGACCCGTGGATTCGATATTTATTACTTGTGCCACTATACTGCAGTCCCTTTCATTGGTTACACTTGGCCATTGTTAGGTGTTGTGTTTTAGCGTGTCAAGTTTTTGGCGCCGTTGCCGGGGACCGAACCCGGGTCACTCGCGTGATAGGCGGGAATACTTACCACTATACTACAACGACACCTAACAATGGCCAAGTGTAACCAATGAAAGGGACTGCAGTATAGTGGCACAAGTAATAAATATCGAATCCACGGGTCTCTAGAGTTACTATTACTCAGCTTCAGTTCATTATCTAGCAAACTAGATTAAGGATTGATTAACTAAACTACTCTACTAACTAAACTAAGTAAAACTACTAATTAAAATTTGGGAACTCACTTAGGTATGATTCCACCTAGCTCCTCAATTAGGTCCAAGTTGCAATTATCTTTGGTTGATCTAGTGTTGATTAAACTGCGGAAGATCCTAAATTAGCTTGGAATCTCTTAAGCTGACCAAACCCTCTTAGACAGAATACCCGGCAGACGACTAGCCTTCACCGGGATAGACTGCTAAGGCGATTCACACAGATCTCCACTACTGGAATGAATTCCAGTACAAAGCAGTAAATTGATTGACTCTCGCACAACCAACTCACCACTATCAATCAAGGAAGCTCTCTTAACCTAATCAGATTCTATCTATCTCAGGTTGCAGCAGAAATCGAGAAAAGCTGATCAGACTTCAAACAATTCAATAAACATGCATCATTCGATTAAAATCAAACAGTATAATCATCCCAAGTCATTACAATCAAATCCCTAACACCAGGAACTAGGGTTCTTCATACCCAAGTGAGAGAAGGGTTCTACTCCATAGAGAGAGAGAAGAAAACAGTAATCGGATTAGTCATACTCATAATGATGAGGAAAATCTGCTCCGGGATGATGATTTCCACTCCTATGACGATCTCCAAGCTTGATTTGATAAATCCAGCTCCAAGATAGCTTCTAGGATGTGTTCTTCGTACTTTCTCTCTCTAGGGCTCTGTTTTTGCTCTGAAAATCCGATTCTCTCACTTTTGGCTCGAAATTGGCTGAAAAATAAGAATTTCCCGACTCACACGGGCAGGCCACACGGCCGTGTGTAGGGGTGGAAATCGGTACGGTATCGGTATCCCAATACCATATACCGAAATCCCGAATACCGAATTATACCCTAAAGTCAATCCCAATCCCTAAATAATTTCGGTATCCCAATCCCAATCCCTAAATATTTCGGTATCTCAATCGGTACTTCGGTATCCCAATCGGTATTATCGAATACAAAATTAATTACCTTTGTAATTAATAATTAAATATATAAATTAAATTTTATTGTCTAATTTAGGGGGAAAATACTAAGCAAAGTGTCTTGAATTAGGATATTATTAAGGAGAATGGAGGAGAGGAGACATCTCAAGTTCTTGTCATTGGTAATCGTTAATTTGACGAATTGGAGGTTGGGAGACGACTATTAATAGTGTTAGAATGATCTATGTATAATTAAATGACACTCTTGGTGGTTTAGGTTCGTGTAGTAGTGAATGAGAGAGTCTAGATGAGAGGATACTTATATTTCGGTATTGATCGGTATTTCGGTATATACCGATCCCAATCCCGTAATCCCTAATACCGAATAACAATTGAAATTCAATCCCAATCCCAAAAAATAATACGTGTATTCGGTAATACCAAATATAGACAAATTCGGTACGGTATTCAGTATATCCCAAATACCGGTACCAAACTTCCAGCCCTAGCCGTGTGGCTCACCCAGTTGCCCGTGTGAGTAAAAAACGCAGCGTACCATTTAATTGCCTTTCAGCCATCCCACACGGCCAGGGTCGCACGGCCGTGTGGATTTCCTGGGATGCCCGTGTTTGGCCTCGGCAAAAATCACACGGCCACAAGTGCAACTTGCACGGCCGTGTGATGTCCCGGGCTGCCCGTGCGGCTTCCTTGACACCTCGCCACGCGCCCGATCTTCGTCCAATCGACCCCAAACTCGCTCCCAAGCCTCCAT
The DNA here is from genome assembly GCA_946122785.1 of Linum tenue. Classification (NCBI taxonomy): domain Eukaryota; kingdom Viridiplantae; phylum Streptophyta; class Magnoliopsida; order Malpighiales; family Linaceae; genus Linum; species Linum tenue. The sequence continues at coordinate 63,443,439 of CAMGYJ010000006.1, read as the reverse complement.
TCACGTACTAGGACCTGAAATATCACAAACAAGCACAACCTAGCGTGAAATCGGCCTAAAACACGAGAATCAACACCTCAAACGGTGTAAGAACAGGGGTAAAAACATGTGTAATTAACGGTCTATCAAACTCCCCCACACTTAACCGTTTGCTTGTCCCCAAGCAAACCAAGTCAGACACCAGGTAAGCTTACATATTTCAATCAACCAACATTGGGGACAAGTCAAAAAGGCACAGAACACGTGAATCATACTGGTTTTCAAACATCAACACATGAACAACCTCAATAACAACGTGGACAACCACCACAAAGGACATTCGAGTGCAGCAAATCGAGTAAAGGAAGAGTCTCCCTTCTGTTCACCAACCAACCTAGACTTGAATCAACCACACTCAAAACAGTCAACTCATGCATCCAACTCAAGACATCAGAACAGAGACCGAGCAATCTAGGTCCTCACCGGGGTACAAGAGTACAAAGAATATGAAAATGAATCACTCACTCTCGACCAGTGGGGTCAGGACGATTTGATGCGAAAAATGCGCATGCTATTTCTCTCAATCCCTATCATCTCTTCACCATGATGGCAGCCTCTAAATGCTAGAGTTCACATATGGAGTGTCACCACTAACTAATCCGGAGGTCTTAGACACATGTTCAAATGACTGGCTAGGGTCTTGGACATGGGGAAAAGGCCTTTTAGGTGGTGGAAGCATTCATAACACAAGGTTCCACATTTCCAACCCACACAATCACAGTCAAACAAACCGGTATTTCCTTTCTGCTATTCTGCAATACTCAATATCTCAAGAGCACAAGAGCGAAGGAGGTATAAACATCAGCACTTCCAAGCCAGACTGCTCAGAAACACTACTTACTAGGCATTATTCAGATTTTTGGTAGTGGCTCTCTTTTGCTTTCAATTTTTTCTTTGTTTTTCTTTCATTTTCTTTCCATTTCTTAAGAGAGCCACCACTTTTGCACATATTTCAAACACTTGCCCAACTTTTAAGCACTACCTCCAACAATCACATCAACTTTAGCAGAAACAGCAGAGAATATGTAAAAATCACTCTGTGGAACCTTCTAAAAGATGCAAAAGGGTGATTTTTTCATTAGAGACCAAAAGAAAGGGTAACACACGGCTCAACGGGGCTGACTAGGGGATATGACACATCAGGACAGTCAGTTTGGTCGTGGGCTAATCCTATGCCCCCATCATCTTAGCTAGTGACAACGTGAATGCTAAACATCATGGAAGAGGGATCTATCACACAAGAAAGAAACGAGCAGGCTCAAATCTCACATGGCTACCTATATGCTCTATCTCACATTCTAATTCCCTGAACTAGATGCATAAACGACTGTCAAGAACAAGTGATTAAATCAAGTCACAGTTGGTACGCAAACCGTTGAAAAACTGAACCCCTACATAGTTCTACTGCACATCTCAGTCCTAATCATAGGTTGTCCTAGTCACAATCAAGCTGTCATGCGTCAATCCGAAAACCATTCAATTCATCAATCAAAGCACAGTGCCAATATGATCAAACAGCAGTACTTGGAGCCCTCAAATCGTAAGATTCGGATAGCGGACTAGGCTCCAAGCACACAAATATATATTCCAACCGATACAAAGCACCCCCCCACACTTAAGCACGACATTGCCCTCAATGGAGTAGAGGGAGAGATAAGGGGAACGATGTTACCGGATTGAAATACTGCTGGGGGACTGGAAGTGGACCAGTCAGCGAGAGACAAACGGGAAGATGGACAGTTCTGCACGAATCGAACACCAAGAACACACTAGCACACTGTGCGTTAGGGATAAGTTTTAGCCCAGACGGCTACAACACAAACAAACCACAAAAGAAAAACAAAAACAAAAACAAACGACACGAAGTTCAGACTCCTCACACATGGAGCAAACACAGAAAAGTCTAAAACGAAAACAAAACACACTGAGATGGGCAACGAGTACAGCCTACTCGTCGCCAAGATTATCCAGATCGATGTTGTCCATGAAGGCGTCATCACAATCAGCACCATCATCACCATCCGCTGGGGGAGGTGGAAGTGGAGAGTCCGCCCAGGGAGTCCTCTAAACGGGCTGCTCGCCCGGGAGCAGCTGGAGCAGGTGCTGCTGGACCTCCTGCATGCGCCGTGAACGGCGCTTCTCCCGCTCGATGTGTGCGAGATTCACCCCCTGCTGGGTCTGGAGTATGTCCAGGCGCTCATCATAAGCAGCCATCCTGTTCTGGTACTCGGCCCGGTGTTCCGCGTACTGCTGCTGGAACTGCATCTGCTGGTCGAGGATCTGCTGGTTCTGGATCCGCAGCTGCTCGAACTGGTAGGAGAAGTAATCCTGGCCCGGGAAAGTGGAGCTGCCACTGCCGTACTCGAAGGCGGTGGGGCGGGGGGCAGCAGCAGCATCCACCTCCTCGGGCTCCCCATTATCAGCAGCCTCCTCCTCCTGGCCCTCTGGCTGGGTCTCCGCGAGGATCTGAGGTTCTGGAAACCCCTCGATCCATAGAACGCCGCGGTTCTCTCGCAGCAGGTGCATGTGATTGATCGTCTTCCTGCCAAAAACGAGGGTGTCCCCCTGCCGTGTGCACCCATGCAGTGAGAGCCCGAAGTAGGTGGCCAGGCGGGTGATGAGGGGGGCGCAGTGGAGGCTCTTCAGTTCCGTAGCAGTCTTCTCGAAGGTCCTGGCCACCACCGAACCCAAGTGGAGAGGATGGTCGTACTGGCGGATCGAAGCGATGAAGTACATGGCCCTCTTGGTGATGGCGCTGGCACTGTCTGACGCTGGGGTGTAAGACTTCGCCAGCAGGTGGTGGAGAAGGCGGTTGTCGAGCAGCAGGGTAGATGCCTTCGTCCTCCCAGCCGAGAAGGGGCGCGTCTGGCCTGGCCGAGCCAGGCGGGTGTACAGCCTCATGAAGTCCACCTCTGGCGGGTCGTTGACCTCGGTGATGTAGTCCGTATCGTCATCCAGGTCGAGGTCGAGAGCCTCGGCCAGCTCATGGACCGGGGGGCACCGCCTAGCCTGAATTTGACGGCTGTACCGTCCTTCCAATCGGTCGTGGGTGTGTGCCTGAAGGTCGTGTAGAACTCCAGCACGGGCTCGTAGTAGACCTTCTCGCAGATGGAGAGCAGACGGCGCCATGTGCGGTTGGCGACGGCGGCGGAGAGTTGCTCGTAGCAGTTCAATCACCGAAACTCCCGTTTGGACCAGCAATGGTGCTGCCCAAACGGGCATGCCAGGACCTGCTTGAAGCGATCCTCGTCGGGGCCCCTCCTCAGATCCCGGATGAACGGGTGCTTGAGGTCAGGTTTCGACATTGTCCTGCAAAAGAACAACCCAAAGTGGAACCAAAAGAGCCAAAGAAAAGGTCAATCACACCCCCCACACTTAAGAACAGAAAACAGCCTAACCATGGTTTCATCCATAGTTCGGGGGTCAAAAACTCGATAAATCAAGCATAATCTGAGTGGGGGTGCACATCCACGAGAAAACAGGCAACTTAAGGTTCACATCCATAGCAAATACACCCTCAAAGAATATCATTAAGGGCCCCAACCGGTGGCCACAACATGGCATGAAAAACAGGCATTTCATCGAACACCTTGTGTGCACTATTAAGTTAAGCATGAAATTGGCAAAATTCTTGCACACAAGGGCTCAAACAATCAAGGGGGACATTGCCCAACACAATTCAACACCTAACACAATGGTTGGCGCCGTTGCCGGGGACTTTCTAGATTATTAGGAAAGGCAGAAGTTTGTTACTTTAGCGTTTTTCTTTTGTTTTCCGCCCTTGCTTTTCACTTGGGTTTTTTTTGTTTTTGTTGGTGCAGATCTGAATCATGGATCCTAATGGCTTCTCCAACCATTGGGGGTATCCACCACCATCCGAGTGGTATTACCCCGAGACCCCCTGGAGCAATCAAGGAGGAGAAGACTATGGATTCGGGTTCCAGTACCAACCCCCTTACTACGGAGAACAACCGGACCCCTGGGCATATCAAGAACAACCTCATTGCCAAGAAGAATTTCTCCCACAACCAGAAGGGCCATCGGCGCTGGAGTTACCCATGGCGGCCTTCACGGGCCATTCTGCAGAGCCATGCTACACTCCACAGCCAGATCCAAACTGTGAATTGAGGCTTCTCATTGAGCAGTTTGCTCGAGACAGTGAGAGATCATGTGCCAGGATGGATCTTTGTACTCAGGCCTATCGTGAAACAGAGGAGATCCTCCTGAGCCTTAAGAAGAGCGTCGATGATCTTGAGCGATCTTGTGCACAACCTGCTCCAGATCACCCTTCTGCTACCATACTAGAGGAGGAGGAGGAAGTAGAAGGCTACAAGGACATTGTGGAGTAAACAGAAGTTATCACGGAGAGCTCCCGTGAAGATCATGATCAAGAATGTCCTGTCGTAGCCGACCACCCCTTCCCACATCCCACACTGAGCTTTAAAGAGGTGGGCATGAGTGAGGAGAGGCAAAAAGATCTCATGAAAGAAATTGCTTGGCAACTTGCTCTCCAATCCGTGCTAGAAGAAGAAGAGCAAGAAAGGGTGCAGAAAGAAGTTGTGGAGGATGACGAAAGTGAAGCAGAAGGAGTTCTTGATCATTTCCCAGGGGTGATACCACATGAAGAAGAAAGGGGGGTTGAAGAAGCAATTGGAGTCCAGGCTGAGGACGGAGTTGAGGTGGAAGAGGCCTGCACCGGCCATGAGTTACATTTGATATCTCCACCAAACTTCGAGGAACTACTTAGCAAGGACCCATTTGCAGTGTCTCTTTGCCATACCAAGGCCACATCGACATCGGTCCCTCTTGGTGGACGTGATGGTGGCCAATCGATGTTGTCATATCTGGTTTGGGGCAATGAGACGAGAGAAGAGAAGAAGAGGTCTCGAGGGTGGAGACTTCATCTGCATCAAGTGCATGAGCCTTCATCACCTGCCACACCACATGCTCGTGACTTGAGACTCCACCTCATCGACTAGAACCTCAACTTCAAAGAGATTCTGGGGTGGACCGAAACTTAGGAGCCATCATCCGGCTCACGACGTGAAAGAAGCGCTTGTTGGGAGGCAACCCAACCAGTCGGTTTGCATTTCTTTCTCTATTTCTCCTCGGTTTAGTCAGTTTTGTTTTTTGATTTTAGAGTCAATAACTCAACCTTTGTGAGATTTTGTGGGGTGTTTGTGTTCCGACTACGCTCTCCTCCTAGAATGCACCGCCTGCCCCATCCACCATCATTCACCCTTGATCTGGTAACTTCATTCTACCCTCCTTATCTTTCCTCCATTGAGGACAATGTCGTGCTTAAGTGTGGGGGGATGTTCGATTATGTATGCATGTGAATGTTTGGCTGTATGTGTGTGCTTGGAGCCTAGTCCGCTGTCCAAATCTCGAGATTTGATGGCTCCAAGTACTGTTGTTTGCTTGTTCGTATTGGCACTGTGGATTTGATTGGTGAATCGAATGGCTTTGGAATTAATGCATGACAACCTGATTATAACTAAGACAACCTATAATGATGACTGAGACGTACAGTAGAGTTGTGTAGGGGTTCAGTTTTTCAACTGTTTGCTTACCAACTGTGACTTGGATTGATCACTTTTTCTTGACAGTCGTTTATGCATCTAGTTCAGGGAATCAGAATGAGAGATAGAGCATATAGGTAGCCATGTGAGATTTGAGCCTGCTCGTTTCTTTCTTGTGCGATAGATCCCTCTTCCATGATTTGTAGCATTCACGTTGTCACTAGCTAAGATGATGGGGGCATAGGATTAGCCCACGACCAAACTGACTGTCCTGGTGTGTCATACCCCCTAGTCAGCCCCTTTGAGCCGTGTGTTATCCTTTCTTTCGGTCTATAATGAAAAATCACCCTTTTGCATCTTTTAGAAGGTTCCACAGAGTGCTTTTTACATGTTCTCTGCTGTTTCTGCAGAATTTAATGTGAGGGTTGGAGGTAGTGCTTAAAAATTGGGCATGTGTTTGAAAAATGTGCAGAGGTGGTGGTTCTCTTAAGAAATGAAAAAAATGAAAGAAAAACAAAGAAAAATTGAAAGCAAAAGAGAGCCACTACCAAAAATCTGAATAATGCCCATTAAGTAGTGTTTCTTAGCAGTCTGGCTTGGAAATACTAACAGTATTGTGACCTCCTTCGCTCTTATGCTCTAAAAGAATTTGAGTAATGCAGAATGGCAGAAAGAAAGTAAGTGGTTTGATTGATTGTGATTGTGTTGGGTTTGGAATTTTGGAACCTTGTGCTATGAATACTTCCACCACCTAAAAGGCCTTTTCCCCATGTCCAAGACCCTAGCCAGTCATCTGAACCTGTGTCTAAGACCTCTGGATTAGTTAGTGGTGACACCCCATATGCGAACTCTAACATTTAGAGGCTGCCTTCATGGTGAAGAGACGTTAGGGATTGAGAGAATAAGCATGCGCATTTTTCGCATAAAATTGTCCTGACCCCACTGGTCGAGAGTGAGCGATTCATTTTCTCATATTATCTATGATCTTTACCCCGGTGAGGACCTAGATTGCTCGGTCTCAATTCTGATATCTTGAGTTTTGTGCATGAGGTGACTGTCTTGAGTAAGTGGTTGAGTCAAGTCTATGTTCGTTGATAAACAGAAAGGAGACTCCTCTTTTACTCGATTTTGCTGCACTCGAATGTTGTCTGTGGTGGTTGTCCAGGTTGCGGTTGAAGCTGTTCATGTGTTGATGTCTAAAAGCAGTATGATTCCCGTGTTTTGTGCCGATATGATATGTCCCCAAGAGTTGCATGATTGAAATGTGTTGAGCTTTCCTTGTATCTAACTTGGTTTGCTTGGGGACAAGCAAACGATTAAGTGTGGGGGAATGTGATAACGTCGTATTTGCACATGTTTGCACCCTCGTTTCTTGATCATTTTGGCTTGAGTTTTTGCTTTCTTGGACTATTTTATGCTAGTTTGTGTTCCTTTGTCACATTTCAGGTCCTATCATATAAATTGAAGCAAAGGCGCAAGTTTCAAGTCAATCGGAGATCATTTTGCAATTCGGGAGAAGAAACACGAGCATGAACTGAGGAATAATGGATTTCTACCTCATATTATGGACAAATTATCATGGAAGTTTGTTATTAAAAGAAATAGGACGAGACTACGAGCGTCTGGGTTCAAACGGCGACTGATTCGGAGTCCGAACGAGGGAGAAACGAAGCTTTGAACAAGAGAGGAGGAAGAATTACGGGCAGGAGAATTACGATCGTAATTTCACTGCCGAGAGGAGCTTTGGGTGAGCTGAAACATAACCAAAACGCGTGTTTTGGGCAAAATACGGGCATGGAAGAATTACGACCTTAATTCAGCCCGTAATTCGCCCAGAATCGGGTTTTTGAGGCAGATTTGAGCCAAAGGAAAGGGAGAGCTGGGTTTTGGTTCCCAAACACCCAAGGGACGAACCCTAGAGAGAGAGCGACTTGGGAACATTCTTGGAGCTATTTTGGAGGATTTCTTCGCCATTGGAGCTCGGGAATCAAGCTTGGAGATGGAGATTGAAGATCTAGATCATATTTATGCAATCTCTCTCTTCTCTATGGAGTAACTTCCCTTCACTTAGGTTTTGAGGAACCCTAGTTCCATGTGTTAGGATCTTTCTTGTATGAAGTTTTGAATGCTATATTTTTTGATTATAATCTATTGAGGCATGATTTATTGAGTTAATTGAATCTTGATCAAATTCTCTTGATTTCTGCTTTAACCTATGATAGATAGAATCTGATTAGGTTAAGAGAGCTTCCTTGATTGATAGTGGTGAATTGGTTGTGCGAGAGTCAATCAATTCACTGCTTTGTACTGGAATTCATTCCATTAGTGGAGTTCTTTGTTTATAGCCTCAGCTTTCTATCCTGGTAAACACTAGTCGTCTGCCGGGTAGTTGGACTGAGAGGGCTTGGTCAGCTTAAGAGATTCCAAGCTAATTTAGGATCTTCCGCAGTTTAATCAATGGTAATGATTGGAATAGAGATGTTTATCCCTATGATTGTATTTCGCTTGTGGAAGCAAGTCTTGAGTTTGGGCATATGGTTGACTTGGAGCATAAAGATGGCCACGGAAAGGTTGAGGAAATCATTAGAAATCAGGCGATGGAGGTCCATAAAAAGAAGTTAAGAAGGCCCCGCTCCAAGTTGGAATTGGAAATTAGGAGGCTTGGTCCTCTTGGCTCTCCCCCGTCGGACCCTAGGATTCGAAGAATGCAAGGGAGCGTAGCTTTCTCACCATTTCTTTAATGGGTTCGTCAATCATTGTATGGAATGTTCGTGGATTGTGTGATCCTAAGAAGAGGGGCAGAATCAAGCGCCTTATTGGCTTCAAAAAGCCTATTGTAGTTGGTCTGGTGGAAACAAAATGGAGCCAATGTTCGAATAATCTTGTAACTAGCATTAGTGGAAGTAGAGAGTAAGGTTGGATTGCTAAAGATGCGAATGGTAGTTCGGGAGGAATTGTGATTTTCTGGGACAAGTCGGTGGTTCAGGTTTGCTCTAGTCGTGTGGGGGATTTCTTTGTGGGTATCAAGCTCAAACTTCATTCTGGATCGGCCCCGTGGTTCCTGGATGTGGTGTATGGCCCGCAAGAGAGGGTGGGAAAATTGGCTTTTCTAGAAGAGCTCAATGGTCTTTGTCAACAGATTCATGTTCCGGTTTGCATCGCTGGCGACTTTAATCTGGTTAGAAGCCAAGATGACTTTATTGGGCCAAGAAGATGTGCTGAAGTCATGTCTGAATTCAACAATTTTATCGACTCTCAGGCTCTTTTGGATCTTCCCTTGGGCGGAAGCCATTTCACTTGGAGCAAAGGGGGAAACAATAACGTCATGTCGCGGATTGACCGTGTTCTGGTTAGCACGGACTTTGACTCGTCTTTTCCGGATTGTACTCTTTTTGATCTTTAGAGGGTCGAGTCGGACCATAATCCGCTTTGGATCAAATGGGGCGATGATAAGAGGATTAAGAGACCTTGGCTCTTTGAGAATATGTGGTTAGAGGACGATAGATTTTTCTCCAGCCTGGATTCTTGGCTTCTTGACCCGATTGATGGGGCTGGGTGTATTTTCCTCCTGTCCAGGAGGCTCTAGCAGATTAAAAAAAGGATTAAGGTTTGGAATAAGGAGGTTTTTGGGAATGTTAATGAGAAGATTGAAGATCTCTTGGTGCGTATAAAGACTTGTGATTCGGTGGAGGAAATTGGTCAGCTTACAGATTCTGAGAGGGCCGAGAGGGACGTTCTTAAGATGGATCTTAAGAAAGCTCTCAATCTGCAGGAAATTAGTTGGAGGCAGAAATCCAATGAGCTGTGGCTAAAGGGTGGCGATCTTAACACTAAGTTTTTTCACAGAGTGGCGAACTATAGGCGCAAACTCAACCTTATTGAATGTATTAAAGTGAATGGCAGGCTGTTGGAGGGAAGAGAAGATCTGGCTATTGGTGTGGTGGGGTTCTACCATAATTTGTTTAAGGAGAGTCTAGAGTTTCGGCCCTTCCCCAAGAACTATGGCAGCAAGAAGTTGAGTGTTTCGGTGGCATCTAGTCTGATTCGACCCTTTTCGGAAGCTGAAGTGTGGGCTGCCTTGTCATCTTTTGATGGTAGCAAATCTCCCGGGCCTAATGGCTTTACCTATGGTTTTTTCAAGAAATGCTGGTTTCAATTGTGGTCGATGGTGATGCAGGCTTTTGAGGAGTTCCACAGGTCTGGTTCCCTTCCTAAAAGCATTGCACATTCCTTTATTTGTTTGGTTCCTAAGAAGGACACTGTTGAAGATGTAAGAGATCCGAGACCCATTAGTCTTATGGGTAGTTTCAATAAGCTGTTGAGCAAAGTATTGATGGAAAGAATGAGTTCTACTCTTACCTCTCTTGTCTCTGATCATCAACACGCCTCTGTCCGTGGGAGACAAATTTCGGAAGCAGGGTTGATTGCTAATGAACTGATCGCCAGCAGGCGCAAGAGCAAGAAACCTGGTCTGATGTTCAAGTTGGATTTGGAGAAGGCTTTCGACAATGTGAGCTGGGATTGTCTGTTTAAAATTCTCTCAAGTGTTGATTTTCCTCTTAAGTGTCAGCAGTGGATTAGGGGGGTTATGTGCTCTCCGCTTGTCTCCATTCTTATTAATGGTGAGTCCCATGGCTTCTTTTCTAGCTCTAAAGGCCTCTGGCAAGGTGATCCTCTCTCCCCGGGCCTTTTTGTCTTGATTATGGATGTACTATCCTTTATGCTAAATAAACTGCATGAGAGTGGAAAGCTTAAGGGGTTTTTCATCGATGAGATGCACTCTAGGGGTGAGGTTACTCATCTCCTTTTTGCAGATGACACTCTGGTTTTTTGTGATGCTTCTCCGGATCAGGTTCTGAGCTGTGACTGGCCTTAAGATTAATCTGGACAAATCGGTTATGTTCACGGTGGGTGACGTTCCTGAATCGAGTTTCTTTGCTGAGATTTTCGGCTGCAAGTGGAGTCAAGACACTTCTAGGTACCTTGGGTTCCCTTTGGGAGCGAAACAGAACTCTGTTTCTGTGTGGGACCCGATTGTGAGCAGTGTGCAGCGCCGTCTCGAAGGGTGGAAGGCCAAGATGCTATCGTTTGGTGGTCGCCTTACCCTGAACAATAGCTGCCTCAATAGCCAGGTGGTGTATTATAGCTCCCTTTTCTTTGCTCCTAAGTCAGTAATTAAGAAGATTCAGAAAGGTTTCATTTGGAGTGGGAACAACGAGAGGAGGAAATTTCATCTGGTTGTTGGGACTTGTGCAAGGATTCTAAGGATAATGGGGGCATTGGAGCTCTCGACATTGAATCTTTTAACCAGGCCATGCCATACAAGTGGCTTGGAAATATGATGAAGATCGAGGACGGTGGTGGCGCAACCTAATTGAGATCAAGTATTCTGATGGCTCTTCGACTTGGCACACTGGCAGGAACAAGGTGGGAAGAAATAGCTCGGTGTGGGCGAACATTTCGAAGATCTTTGACGTGTTTTGGAAGTATGTTTGTATTGACCCGGGTGGAGGAGCCTGGGTTTCATTCTGGCATGATTGTTGGATCCCTAAGACTATTCTCGCTGACTCCTTTCCGCGCATTGCTGCTGCTGCCCTCAGTCCTGACACTTGGATCTCAGACATTGTCTCCCGTTCAGGTGAGGATGTGAGGTGGGATTTAAATTTAAATTTGAGAGTTTCTCTTCGTGGGGGGGCTGAGAGGGAAAGGGTTCGGTTGATTGATTTCCTTAATTCAAATGCTCCTAGTCGTTTGGGTTTTGGCCCTTCTCGGATCGAGTGGTCGCCAAATCCAGACTCTGCTTCCTCTGTTCATTCCTTTTACAGGCAGTTGACGGCTTCTCGTTACCCGGGAGTCCATCACTTCCCAGCCAAGGCAGTTTGGAAGGCGGTTTTCCCTGTTAAGATTTGTAGCTTTATGTGGATTTGCTTCCATCAAAAAATTCTTACCATGGATAATCTTAAGAAAAGAGGCTAGGCACTAGCGAATCGATGTGAGCTCTGTCAGAAAGAAGAGGAATCGGCTAGCCACCTGTTCGTGGAATGTGCTTTCACTAAGGAGGTCTGGGGCGGCATCATCTCTTTTTGTCCAGGTATCTTCGGTCCTTCTGGCGACATCGTTTCCACCATTAGGAACTGGCCATCGGACATCCCAGATTGCATAGAGGAGTGGATTGCTTTCTGCAACCTTCACGCTGTCTGCTGGGCTGTTTGGCGCGAGAGGAATAACCGAATCTTCAATTAGTCGCAGACCACGCATGGAGTTTTATCGAGTAGGATCATCATAACCATTGTTGAGTGGGTCATTGCTAAAGGGAAAATAGCTAGGGATCTTGGTTCCGGCTGGCTGACTACTCATTTGACCCGCTGATCGTCTGTGTGTTGGTTGCTGCTCTTTTCTGGATCGTCGCCTGGGGTTGGTTCTTTTGGCTGGGCTGATCGGCCTCTCTTTTGAGTCTACTGTTTGTGGCTGTGTAACGGGTTGCTACGCTGCTTGATGGTGTATTTTCTTTGTTTTGTTGTTTTGGTTGCTTCTGTTTTATTTTTCGCTTTGCTCTTTCCAGACTTTTTGGCCCTTTCCCGTCACCCCTTGTGACTGCTGGCTTTTGTTTGCTTTCTCTGTACTTCCTTTCCATTCTTTTTAATCCAAGTTCACCATTATCAACAAAAAAACTTAGCTTATGTTCAACTCGTTTATTAACGAGCCGGGTTTCGAACGAGCTTTTCTCGAGTCGAACGTTGAGCCGCTCGCGAACAGCTCGAATCATTTGCAGTCGTATTTGGGAATGCTCATTAACTTTTCTTCTTCGGGGTAAAATAGCCATTACAATTAGTGGAATGGTACGGGGTGAAAATTTCATGACGAGAGGTGTTTGGTCAAATGACAAATTGTTTATAAGCCTTAGATAAAGTGTTAGTAAAATGGATTAATACCTTATTTTGGCCCGAACGATACCCAAATGGTCAATTTTGACCCGTGGTTTTATAAATTGATATCCTGGCCTCAACTATACACCATATAGACTAGTTTGGCCTTACGCGTGTTTTGACCGTCAATTTGAACGGTCAACAAGCCCTGTCATCATAGAAAATAAAAATAATTAATTACAAAAATATTTACACGTATAAAGTTATCAAATAAAAAAATGTGAAATAAAAATCTAATTAATCTTCTCCCTTTCCCCTTACTTGTGCTCCTCCTCCAGCGTCGTGGAACGGTCCCCACTTCGAGTTCGCCATCGCCGCCGGGTACGACACAGGAAAGCTAGCAGCGACAGATCGACGACACATTTGTCGGCAACCATCGCCTTGTCCTCTCCGGCCTCTTATCTTCCTTCCTCCTATCCTCTTTCGATTACTTGGGGTAATAGATGATAACCAATTTTGGTTTCTCTTATCCCTCTTCGTCCTATCGGGGAACAGGGGGGCAGAATTTCGTAGGTGTCTCAATCACCACAAACACCCATGGCTCCCGCCTCTCCACCGGCGAATCTGGTTTCTATGGCTGGCCTGCAAGATAGAGAGGGCCCAACCGGGGAAAGTGAAGGGTAGAAGCACAGAAAATTGGAATGAGAGAGGCTGTGATGGCAGTGTTGCATTCCTTCCTAATCCGGGTCGCACCACCTTTCACTCGTCGCCACCATCGCCTAGTTCTGCCACTATTGCCGACGGCCTGCCTAATCCAAGCTCTCCTTGCCTCAAGTTCCAACGGAGGAGAAGCAGGCCTAGAAGTTAACCGGTGGAGAAGCCACCCAGACCAAGCGGAGAAGCAGGGGTCATAGCTCAGCTGGGATCTAGGGAAGAAGCTATTGGGTCCAAGCTTTCCTTTTTCATTTCACATTTTTTTATTTGATAATTATATGTGTAAATACTTTTTAAATTAATTATATTTTTTATGATGACATGGCTCGTTGACCGTCCAAATTGACGGTCAAAACACGGGTCCGGCCAAACTAGTCTATATGGTGTATAGTTGAGGTCAAGATAGCAATTTCTCAAACCACTAGCCAAAGTTGATTATTTAGGTATAGTTCGGGCCAATTTAAGGTATTAACCCTATTAGAATAAAAAACTAGTCTCAATGAAAGTGGAATATGAATCTCCCCACATCTCCAAAAAGCTCTAAAGAGAAAATCCTCCCTTTCGACCGCCGATTTTGGAGCTTTCAATCTTCAAACTACCATCTCATTGAAAGCACTAATGGACTCTACGGATACAACCAAAAAGCTGCATTTCAAAAAATTAGACTCTGAGCAAGATCAGCTACTCCTACTCCTTCCTACTATTATTTAAATGCAAGGTTGTCGACCAGGGTTGGCTCGGACCCGCCCTAAAAAACAGGCCATAGTAACCCTTTTGACTGTCATCCCGGAACTAGTCAAAATCGGCGAAACCTAGGCGGTTAGCCCGTCAAAGCGGGTCAGCAGGTCGCTTCTCCTGAGGCGCCGTTTCTGGCTGTGCGGCGTCGTTTTATGCTAGGAGAAGGCGAGAAGCAAAGCAGGGGTATGGAAACGAAAACCCTACCTCTATCACTGTCTCGACCTCGTCCTTTCATTTCCCGCAACCCTGTCACCCGCTCCAGCAGCCGCTTGATCGCCATCGCCAGGACAGAGTGATCTTTCTTCATCGGAGACACGCTCTAGGTTGTCGGAGAGAGTATTCTCCATTCGACCTTCACAGCTCGGCCACCATCTCCCTCTACCTCCACCGCTCGGTCTCCCCCGCCTCGAGCTTGGTCGCCCCTGCCTGGACAGTCGACAGCTCGAGCTCGACCTTCCTTTGGCAACTCGGCCTTCTATCTCCAGTTGGCAGCTCAGCCTTCCAGCCTTCTCCTTGCCAATTGATGTTTCCTCCCTCTATCTGTCGTTCAAACTCGATTGATATTTGGTAAGGGTTTATTGGATTTGGGACTTGGTTCCAATGAATGGAAACAAACACGAATTGTGATGTTTTATATGTTTTAGATGAAATTGGTTGCAATTGTTTGATATTTTAGATGTTAGAAAGAAGTTGATGTTATGTGATGGATTTAAGTGTTGTCGAATTTTTAACTATGATGGATTTAAGTTGATGTTATGTGATGGACTTAACTGTGTTCAATTTTTACTATATTGAATTTAAGTTGATGTTATTGAACTGTGTTGGAGTTTAAGTAGTATTGTGTTTTTTCTACGTCGGATTTAGGATAAGTACAATATAATGACTCTTTCCATATTTTCGGGCTAAACCAGGCTAACCCGGGCTAAAACGGGTGACCCATTAACCCTTGACTCACTAGCTCAACCGGACCAACGGGCTAAACCGGGTGGACAACCTTGCTTAAATGCAATAGCTCATATTTATAAGAGGAAACCTCTCGTCATTAAAGAGTGTGATCTAGCCAGAGCATGGAAACCACTCCCATATCCTAATTTTGAAGAGCATTTACTCCAAGCACCAACAACAAATGAAACCATCATAAAACAAGTATAAGTACACACCCCATTTATTCACATAGAGCCTGTACAAGAGGTAGAAGTTATGAAATGGGATACTCATCCTCGAGCCTCAAAACATAACAAAAAAGATCGTGAAGAAGAAGAGGCAGAGACAGTTCAAATAGATTTAATATAATGAAGAGATGGGAAACCCTCACACCACCATTAACATTGCTTCTCAAAGAGGGTTTATAAAAGGAGAGGAAGGGGAAGAACAAACATTCACACTTACCCATATCAACCCAACAACAAAAAAACACTCTCACATCCATAAACCCAACTCATTTTGGAGAAAAGCCACCACTAGAAAAATAAAAAGCAACACAAACCTAAACGCAACCACTATAACCTTACCCACTTTGTACTCAACCTTCAGTCTCAACTTGTGAGAATTGGAGGAATTGGCATGGGCATGTTGTTAGGAAAATGGATGACTCATGCCACAATTGCCCCAATCAAAGATATAAGTGTCTCTCTGAACAAGTGGAAGAACTATGGGGAGATCCAAACGAAGGGGGAGGGGGGACATTTACATTTACATTTCCCCTTCAGAGCCTAGCAGAGATGCAATAATGTGGGATTCTAGGTCGTGGAGCCTCTAAAATACTTCCATTGCCTTGAAGAACTAGGACGAGAACGTGAAGCCTAAGAAGTGAATCTCTCCAAAATCACAATATGGGTACAACTTCACGATCTTCCTGGATGCTAAAGGATGAACTCACCATTTAAGCCATTGCAGCGTACGTATCTCCATAGTTTCACAAAATTGACCGAGCAAGTTTCAAATCCATGGGCGGAAATGTTTGGTCGGAATCTTGTTAAAAGTGGACCTGAATGAGCTCGTTCCCATCGAATTTGAGTACCCCAATGGGAACTAAGCGGTCTGGGTTAGCTTCAAGTATGAAAGGATATTAGGTTTATGTTATTTTTTACAAAATATGGCACCTTCTCCATAGCTGTGCAAGTTGAGAGGAAAATTGAAGAAGAGGGTTGCCCGCTGAGCCCGTTGAGATCTATTCGATGACTCTCAGAGCGGGCCATGATTCACCGGCAAGCACTTCACCACCGTCGTTCTTCCGCCAATCGTAGAAAGAGAGAAACATCCCCATGATTGCTATCCAGCCCCAACACGTTTCTCCATACAAACTCGAGGAACACACCTCAATGACTATTATGATTGTCGGAAACAACCTACAACCCATATGCACACCTGATTTCGAAGGAAGGATTATGGGAAGCCAACAATCAATCACTAACATATTCCCACTAGAGCACATAGGATATACTAGCTCCCTACTCACACCCCGGAGGCTAGAATATGACCTCGATGATGCAGCTGAGGTGGTCAGGCGGTCACTTTACCCAAACATGGGGCTGGTAAGGAGCAATGGCTCGGAGACTAAGCCGAGGACGAGTCAAGAATTCGCTTCCACAAGCCCAACAAAAACCCTCGAAACGCTGGGCCTAGAAGATGGCCTGAGAAACCCTCCTGACAACAAGTCTCTCTCCTTGTACAAGAGGCCCAACTTAACTACGCAACTGTTTGAGGCCAGATCTTTGGATCCCATCAGCCGACTAATATGCTCCATGATTTTTGAGTTTTTCTCCTGGTTCAGTGGTAGGTGAAAATAGAGGTTAAACTCAATACAAGAAGGAGATCAATGGAGGCGGGAATGTCGAGTGGTAACAACTCAGGAGCATAGGGCTAACACTCCCCATAGGCAGCAGTGGATCGCCTTGAGCCACCACAGCTAGAAATGACGTTCTTAAGCTGGAATTGTAGGAGATACAACCAATACCCTACAGAAAGCTATTGCGACATGTTGTACTCGTATCGTCAATTCGGCATGTCTATTTTTTTCGTGTGGGAACAAAGAATGATAAGCCTTTCACGGAGGAGAGGAGGAAGACGTTTTCACAAAATCAGAGTATGTAGAACTCACGATGGTTGTATCAGTCTAACTGTTTGGTGGAAGGCGAGAATCCATTTTCAATTGCTCGATTCCAATGATTACTATCTATACGAAAAAATTAGCTATCGTTTCGAATTTTTCTGTACTTTTGTCCATGCTCCTATCACCACTATAAGTCGAAGGAGATTCCGGGAGCACCTTAGAACTATTCAAAGTAATGTAGATAATAGGTGGCTAATCATAGGTGATAAGAATGTAGCCATGTTCGACCATGAAAAAGAATGGCGATGTCCTCTTTGTAATGAGAAAATGCAGTGGTGTAGCCAGAAATATTGTTAAGGTGGGTCAAAAATAAAAGGCAAAGTACACTTGTGTCTTGTATAATCTCAACTTTTAGGTTTTTACTAATAATATGTAGTATTTTATAAATACATAAAGCATGAAATGGAGACTATGGAAGGAGTTAATGGTGGTCACTTGCAACGATATGTGGTCGTGGAGTTTCTCTGGGGTCTGGATTTGGAACTTTTAATTAGAAGAGAAGGATAAGACATATTGGATTTTTTTGTTTGGTTTTTTAATTAATTATTTATTTTAAGTGAAATATGTCGTGTCATCTACATGTCACATGACCTTGAGTTGTCGCAGATGTGTGCATTGATTTTTCATAAGTATTACCGTATCATTAAAATAACTTACGATATCTCTGTCACCGTTAAAGTTTGTTACAGAATTGGTTAGATTTGTCATACCACCATCCACATTTATGACTACTTTGCTTGTTTTTTTAAAAGTGGCTATTATTGTCACAAAACAAAAAATGTGATTATGTATATGTATTTGGGAAGAAAAAAAAACTTATATTAATATTTTACAATGATACATGAAGTGTTTTCATAATCTGAAAAAATATCTAAAATACATTAATGATATAAGTTTCAAATAAATAATCCAAATGTTGACTTAAACTCACTAGCTAGCTTGTAGTGTAGCAGTGGAAGTGTGCCTTGATGTTTTTTTTTTTTTTTGTGGACTTGTCAATCTAAGGGAGTGCAGCCAACCTCCCTTGGTTGACTGTGGCTCCACCACTGAGAACGTGGAAGTGTTCAAGTAATTCCTGATCTAGAGTGCCCTCATTGACCTCGGCCACAAGGGACAACCCTTAATTTGGTCCAACAAACAACAAAGACAAAACATCATAATGGAGAAACTTGATCGCGCTCTATGCTATGTCCCCTGAGAAACAGAAGTTAAGGAGGAAACTATATTCCACGAGGACATGATCTAGCATGTGAGAATAAATGAGGAAATTGATTAAGGATTTATGCCTATTATGCATCCAACCACCTACCATTATAGTGCATCCAAATTCTTTCCAATGAGACCTAATATTCTCAATCAATAGCTAACATTCTTTTAAAATGCTATCTAACAAAGTGAATATCAAAGAATAATAAGCAGCACCTCGGTAATCAAGACCAAGAATCCAATGCAACTTTAAACCCTAGAGAATTAATTGCATCTAAAGGAATACAAGCATCAAACCATCTAGCCCATGCTCCTTCTACACACAATACAACTTCTTTAGATGCTAAGACACTCTTTATTCTTGATTGGTTACCCAGAGTTGATCGTGGAGCAACCAAAGTTTCAACTGAACTCCTAACCATATTTGCGGAAGTAGCTTGTTCTTTTGAACTACTACCATCATCTTGTGAAATAGAACTACTATCACGAGGTTCATTAAATGTGGATTTGATAGCTTTATTTTCTTTTTATTAGTTTCATACTCACATGCTTCAGCAAGTTTTACGAACCTTATGAGGCACCTTTGGGCATATAATATTATCCCGACTAATTTCAGCTAGTTGTTTTTTTTTTATTCTAGTGATTCATTCATCTTTATTAACTTTGGTACAATGTATGAAAGTGCATACCTCAACTTTTCCCTCAATGTCACACAAAGCATACTTTAAAATCTTCAAAAATGCTCTCAAACGAAAACGACGGAACCTCCGCGTCGGCGCCGGCCCTACTCCCCTCGGACCGCCCGCCTGACCCTCTTTTCTCTCCGGCGCAAGCCGCGTCGAATCATTCTCCGCTGATTGTGGCACAGGCCACAGGAACCTCTGAAATGGCAATTGACTCTTCTTCTTTGTCTGTGCAACAGGTGTTGACGAATGCTTTGGCGACGGAAGCGCAACCAGGACAGGCAACCGGGAAGATGCCAGGCCAGCCCTTTTCCTACGCTAATGCAGTCATGGGGCTGCCACAGAAAGCGATGGCTTTGAGCCAATCTGTTCAATGGACTCCGGTAGGAGAGCACGATCTAGTGCCTGGCGATCGGAATGGGGAGCCAGCGCTCACAATTTCGGCCGATTTCAAAGGAAAGTTATGTGCACCCTGGCAAAGAACGCTGGTTATCAGGTTACTTGGTTTAAGGATTGGCTTCGTTACTCTTTGCAACCGACTTAGAAGCTTATGGCGGCCGACGGGCACAATGGAAGTTAAGGATCTGGATCACGACTGCTTCCTTGTTAAGTTGGAAAATGAACAGGACTACTTCCGTGCTCTGACAGATGGACCTTGGGTAATTTACGATCACTACTTGGTCATTCAGCAATGGTCGCCCAAGTTCAAGGCCTCCGATCCTCTTCCTAAAACCATGATCGTCTGGGTCCAGCTCCCTGCTCTGAAAATCCATTTATATCATAAGGAGGTTCTGACTATGCTGGGGAACCTCATTGGGCGGACCATCAAGCTAGATTATCATACCCTAACTCAGCAGCGAGCGAAGTTTGCTCGGTTAGCAGTAGAAGTTGATATCTCGAAAGCCCTGGTTCCTAGAATCTGGCTTGACGATGAATGGCAGAAAGTTGAATATGAAAACCTCCCTGAGGTCTGCTTCGAATGCGGAAAAATTGGCCACAACGTGGGTACATGTCCCCAGATAGCAACGACTACGTCACCGTCTCAAGGGAATCTTGCCAGAGCTTTAGTGCCGGCCGGCCCGTCTCCTTCATCGGAAGACCCAAATCCGGGCTTCGGGCCATGGATGTTGGTAACGAGAAGATCGCGGCGGAATTCAGGGGATGTGCAAAGAAAAGGAAAGGGGGAACAGGATACAGGGACGCAGTTGACTATTTCCAAAAGTGGGAATCGTGGAGCAGCTGGCAAGGAAGCAAATCAAAGTTTGCCCATTTTGGCGACACCCAACGGTCCTTCGCTTCAACAGAATCAAGCCCAAGAAAGGAAGGTGAATAACGGGAAGAAAAGTGGCGAGGATGGGAAAAAAGGTAAAGGGAAGACAACTAATGATCCAACAGGAAAAGGGAAAGGGATTCTTGGGCCGAAGCCCAAATCAGGAGCTTGCTCCTCAAGTCCAAGGCAGCCCGTGCAGGAAGGGGCTTCGTCTTCGTTCAGCCCGCCGGTGTCATCAAGTGATCAGCCAGCTCCTCTGAACAGCCCAGATACGGCGAATGGGCTCACAGCCCATAAGCCAGCTTCCGGCCCACCCCAACCTCCAATCTTCCGGTCTGTAATGGGCCCCAATGGTACTTTGATGCAGATCGTCGAAAACCCTCCTTCTCCAAACGACAACGGCGACCCAACTCCCTCATTATCGGCAAGAACTAAACAGAGCAAGGGTAAGAAAACGCAAGGAAAAAGGTCGCCGGCCAAGCTGAACCCGATGAAACCTTTGCAAATCTGGTCGCCAGTGAAGGAAAGAAAGCCCAAATCAAAGTCGCGCATGGCTTCGTTGACTTTGCAGGAAATCAGTGCTTGGACGGAAGCGGCAAAGAAATCGTCAAACGGAGACGGGGAGAAAGAGCCGAATGGGCTGAATGGCCAGACGCAGGCGAACAGCTCGGGCGACGCAACTCCGACCTAGGCGATTCGACAATCCTCGCTCTCTGGTCTCGTCAATCCCCTTCTTGTGTATGACCCATCTCTATGTCGATGAACTATAAATTTAAAGTGTTTTCGTGGAACGTCGGCGGTGCAGGGAGTAGAGCGTTTTGCAGGGCTCTGAAATTGGCAATTCAGACATACCGGCCTGATTTCGTGGTACTCTTGGAACCACAGCTTAGCGGCAGTTCGGCTGATGTGATTTGTGACAGGTTGGGCTTCCCAAATTCTTTCCGGGTGGAAGCAGTGGGACGTAAGGGCGGCGTGTGGGTTTTCTGGGATGGTGGCGTGTTCTCGGTTCAACCTTTCTCTGCCTGCTCGCAGCAAATTTCTCTCAGAGTTTGTGCAGCCAATAGATCGCCTTGGATGCTGACGGCTGTTTATGCTTCTCCTCGGCAAAGGGAGCAACGATACCTGTGGGAGAGTCTGATCTCCCAAAGTAAGTTCATCGACATTCCTTGGCTGCTTACAGGAGACTTTAATGCCATTAGCAAGCCGGAGGAAAAATCGGGTCCCCCTGCAAGGAACACTCTGAGGAAGTGTCATTGGTTCACGGAGAGATTACACCTAGCAGAGCTCATTGACCTCGGCTTTTCGGGGCCAAAGTATACCTGGTCTAGAGGTGACCAGAGCTCTACCTTTAAAGCTAGCAGGCTGGACAGGAGCCTGGGCAATCTTCACTGGAACTTGGCGTTCCCCAACTCGTCCGTGGTGCATCTCCCGCGTCACCAGTCCGATCACAACCCGATTCTCACCAGCGTGGACCTTCAAACAACTCCGATCCAAACTACAAAGACCTTCAGGTTTGAAGCTGCTTGGTTGACAAATGAGAGCTTACCTAACGTAATTGCCGATAATTGGGACACTAATGCACCGCTTCAGAATGCCCTTCAATCGATGGCCGGTAAGCTTGCCGAGTGGAACACGGTGGTCTTTGGGGACATTAAGCAGAGAAAGCGGAGACTGCTGGCAAGAATTAAGGGCGTGGAGTCAAGACTTGCATATGGGTTCTTACCCGGTTTAGCCAAGCTGCATTCTAAGTTGACCCGCGAACTTGATAAAGTGTTAGAGTAGGAGGAGCTCGTTTGGTACCAGCGGTCGAGAGACAATTGGGTCAAATATGGAGAGAGGAACACAACGTATTTTCACCAGCAAGTCAACATCAGACGGCGTTTCAACAAGATCGAGGCGTTGCTGGATGATCATGATAATTGGGTGACGGATCCTCATTCTCTTGCTATCCTTGTTTTTGAATTTTTCACTAACATTTTTTTGCAGGATAGTTCTCCGTACGAGGATCGTCTACCCAAAAACTGCTTCCCTCGGTTGAATCATGCGGAAGCGGCTGCTTTGTTCAGACCTTTCGACATTCTGGACATTCATAAGGCAATCTTTGACATGAAGCCGTTTCAAGCTCCGGGCCCAGACGGATTTCATGCAGCGTTTTATCAGCAGTTCTGGCAGGTTGTAGGGAAGTCTCTCTCCGATATGGCTCTATCCTTTTTCATGACAGGTACTCTCCCGGAGGCGGTAACTGAGTCTACTCTTGTGCTCATCCCTAAAGTGGACGCGCCTGAAAGGGTTACTCAGCTCAGGCCCATTTCCCTCAACAATGTGTGTCTCAAGAGCATCACCAAGGCCATGACGTCGAGATTAAAGCCCTTCATGAGAAAATTGATTTCTCCTAGACAGAGCAGCTTCATTCCTGGTAGACAAACAACTGATAACATCATTGTTGTCCAAGAAATTCTACATTCTTTCAGGAAGAGAAGAGGGAAGAAAGGAGGCATGGTGTTCAAAATTGATCTTGAGAAAGCATATGATATGCTTAGGTGGGACTTCTTACGAGATACCTTGAAGGAAGTCGGGCTGCCAAGTAGCTGGATCAGCTGTATCATGTACTGCGTGGAGCATAACTCCATGCGAATCAGGTGGAATGGGGAGCTGTCTCCACCAATCACCCCGTCCCGTGGAGTTCGTCAGGGAGATCCTCTCTCACCCTATCTTTTTGTTTTGTGCATGGAAAGGTTATCTCATATGATTGACGAGGCGGTCAATAACGGACAGTGGAAGGCGGTGCGGCTGACCAGTTCCGGGCCGCCGCTAACTCATCTTTTTTTTGCAGATGATCTGCTGCTTTTTGCTGAAGCGGAGAGGAGGCAAATCCGAGTCATTAAGCAGTGCCTGGCGGACTTCTGTCACAGTTCGGGTCAACGGGTCAACTACAGCAAGTCCATCCTCTATGTCTCCCCGAATGTTGCCCGGCGGAAAGCTGAATACCTGAGCACGTGTGCGGGGATTCCTTTGAAGGCTGCATTGGGGAGATATCTCGGGATTCAGGCTATTCAGGAAAGGATCACTAAAGGGAGATATCAGTCCCTCATTCTGCGGATTCAGAAGAAGATGGCCCCGTGGAAGGCGAAACGCCTGTCCTTTGCTGCTCGGCTTACCGTTGCCCAATCGGTGACGGCTTCCTTACCCGTTTACACTATGCATACAGAATTGATTCCTAGTGGTGTTTGCAGGAGTATCGATAAGATCAGCAGAGACTTCATCTGGGGAGATGAGGAGAACCACTCAAAGTTCCATCTCATTGCCTGGGAGAGACTTTTGATGCCTAAAGCACAAGGGGGAGCGGGACTTAGATCAACTCGACAGGCCAACCTGGCTATGCTCGCCAAGTGCGGGTGGCGTCTTCTTCAGGAAAAAGAGAATGTTTGGCAGAAGCTCCTTCTTTCGAAGTATGGCGGCCAAAGATCCGGACTGGAGGTCTTGCAAAAAAAAACAGGGAAGTTCCTTCACCTGGAATAGCTTTGTGAAAGCTGCTGACCTCCTTAAGCAAGGATGTGCTTGGAATATTAGTAATGGGAAAAGAACTAAGTTTTGGAATGATTTATGGGTTTTGCAGGTGCCTCTTAAGGAGCTGGCGATTAGTGCATTGCCGGAGGGCGCGGAGGAAGCTAGAGTGGCGGATTTTGTTCGTGAGGACGGCAGCTGGCGCATGGAAATGTTCTCCGAGCTTCTCCCTCCGGAAGTCTGCAGCAAGATTACAAGTGTAGCTGTTGACAGCCTATCTCAGAAGGAAGATTCTCTTTTCTGGGCTCCGGCTGCCGACGGCAGATTCTCTACGAAATCGGCGTATGCTTTGCTCACTAAGCATGATCAGCAGGCTGATGGTGTGATTTGGAGGACGATTTGGCGACTACCTGTTCCGGAGCGGGTTCGAGGCTTTTGTTGGCTGGCAGTTCAGGGGAGGATTGCTACGAATGCCCTCCGTTTTCAGAGAAAAGTGGCAACGTCACCCTTTTGTACGCGTTGTACAGGCCACCCGGAGACGGTGTTACACATAGTGCGAGATTGTGCGCCGGCACTTTTCTTCTGGTCCAGGCTTGTTCCGCAGCAAAAGCAGCATGAGTTCTTCAATGCTGGCCATGATGCCTGGTTTCGCAGTAATCTGTTGAGCAAAGAGTCCACCAGCTCGGGTATTAGTTGGCCGGGATTCTTCAGCATGGCCATCTGGCTGTTATGGAAAAATCGAACAACCGCTGCTTTCAAAGGAGTAAGTGCGGCACTTTCAGCTCCATCTCTTATGCATTCCATCCTAACCAAGAGTAAGCTGTGGAATGATTCTTGGCATGCTCCGGAGCTCTTCATCAATCATAAGAAGCATCAAGCTGATCGAGTTGTGGCAGCTATTGGATGGAAGCCACCAATGGAGGGCTGGGTTTTGGTTAACACGGATGGTGCCTCGAATGGCAATCCAGGCCCGGCAGGTGCTGGGGGAATCATTCGAGACTCGTTAGGCAACTGGCTGGGTGGCTTCGTGGCCAATGTAGGTACGGCCTCGGCTGCTCTAGCGGAGCTTTGGGCTATTCTTTATGGCTTGGAGTTGGCCTGGAAACTCGGCTATCGAGTGGTGAAGCTTGAGTCAGATTCACAGCTGGCTATTCAGTTAATTCAGGAGAGACATGACCCCATTCACCCTTATGCAACCCTTCTGAGCCTTATTCGCAGGAAAATTGGTCAGGATTGGTTGATTAGTCTGGCTCATACGTACCGAGAAGGGAATAGAGTCGCGGACTGGCTCTCGAAGCACAGTCTCGTCTATCCCTACGGTATGCATGAGCTGGCTAATCCCCCATCAGGTGTTACTTCGATTTTGCAGGATGACATTAGAGGTGTTACTTTTGAGCGCCGGGTTGTGGCTAGCTCTTCTTCTTCCACCTAACCTCTCCCTGTAACTCTTCTTGTTCTTGGCTGCGGCCTCCTTGCTATGCAAAAAAAAAAAAAAACTTTTCCCTCAATGAAGGGTACAATGATCCCAAGTAGGATCTTACTTGGCTCGTAGATTTTTTGTCATTGCTCTTGTTAACTAGAAGCTTGTTCTTGGTCAACCGATTAGCTTCTTCGTTAATCAATGTCGTCAATAAATAAATTAAGTGGTCGTTTTCTTCTTGGATTAAAACATGAGGGCATTTTTTAGAACTTGTGATTTGAAAACCTAAGAATTTATTAGAGATTTGAGGCGTTATGAATTTGAAACAATTCTTTATTGTTAATTTGCTTTTATCACGGATTTAAGACTTTGGGATTTAGAACTTAAAAACTGAATTTAATTTACCCTTTAAACTTATTAGAAACAAGAGTCTCCCAATTTCTTATATGTTCCTTCTTTCCTCATTCAACCCCTACAAAAGGGCTTGTTCACGAGTCAATGAATGAGAAGGAAATCATATGTGGTGCAATTTTTGTGTGTTTTGTTTATTGTGCTCTTCTTGTTATCAATGAATAGGAAGGAAATCAATGTTGTCAAAATACTAGTTGTAATATGAACAATCTACTTATAAAATACAACATGCTTCACAACTATAAAGAGCTTATACAACCCGATGCATGATCGTCAAATATGATTTGGTAGCTTAATGATATTGGCACTTGAATTGACTTGGTATGAAACGAAATATGGATAAATAACACAAAGCAATCAAGACATGGAAAGGAAAATGATCTAGTTTTTGCTTTGTGATATGCTTAAATATAGAAATACTTAAACGATCAAAACTGAAATATATGTAGACATAAATATAGAGAATCTAAAAATAGAGCAGTATATATCTTTTTGTTAATTATTGGGCTATTATGGTGAGATTTGTCATCTTGTAATTTGCTTGAATGTTGATTAAGCTTGATGCATGTTACGGGATTTAGATCGACTTGTAATGTGCTAGGAGTTCATTGGTTTTGATTTCTTTTTTAAATTTATTTGGTCATCTTGTAGTTTGTTTGTAGTTATTTGATTTATTTTAAGAAAATCTTTACATAGTTAGAGAGATGAGATGATTATGAATGGTGATGATGGAATAATGTGATCAAGTTGTTTTTCTCACCTCTGGTTTGTAGTTTGGGGAGGGGATGAAGATGCTTTACTCTCCAATCTTCCGCGTGGGTTCTTCACTTGATTTGCATACAAGAATGATCTGGTCCTAGGTTGTGGTGGACATTTTATCTTTTATTGTTGTTGGATCTTTGACGGTAGTAGGGTTCTGTTTTGCTGTCTTTTTCTGGTTGTTTGGATATGAGAGAAGGATGTTTTGGTGCCAAACAAAATTGAGAGGATTTTTCTGAAAGTGTGTTTGGAAGCTTTGGTGCTTCTTAATTCTGTCCCCCAAATCACAAAGCCAAAATGTTGTTTTTTTTAAGACAAGTGGTTGTCTCTTGATTGGCTACTTGATGATGGCGTTGAAGTTTAATTAACTTTTGGGAATTGCCCCATTCGTTGTCTATACAGGTTGAAATTATCGGGTGAATCCGAGCTGATCATAAAGGGGGAACCAATTGGGTGCACACAGACCTAATCAAGTCGACCTACATTGATCAGGCTTTGACTTTGAGCGTTTTTTTCTTGTACAATTGTAATAACTTTTGTAATTTATTGCAATAATAAAGAGTGTATATAATTGTACTTGTAATGGTTATTTATATGAATCTTAACTAAAGTAGTTCTTTATTTATTATTATTCTCTTATCGTTCTAAAATCGAGGCCTAACTTTACCAACACCAAATGTCTAAGGGTATCAAATCTAGTTGAATGATTGATGATAAATACAAAAATCAATAATTTAATCAATCAATGCCATCCAAGTTTAGGAATTGCCTAACTTGTTTAACCAAACCAAAACCAAACACGACCACCCACCACCATCAACTTGACAAAAATAAATTTCATAGCAATCTTAAACCATACCGTCTTATTTGAATTTGGTATTGCTAATCTTGTCGTGCCGAGGCAAATAACCTCAATTGCTTCAATCCATATTTAGTTGGAAGGACGTTTAAAATATGCAATTTCCAATCTCAAACAAACTAATTTCTTAAGCAAAAAAATTTCATAGTTGAAGAGATTTCAATGTAGACAAAATGTGATGTCTACAATATTCATATGGAACATCAAATCCAAGATGAGCTCAGAGACAAATGGAACTAGGTCATATCAAATTACTTTATATTTTGGACTCACTTATATTCAAATATGTTCCAAGACCAAAATAATGGATGATATTGAGGATCACATTACATAATTGAAATAGATTAAGAGTACATTATTTAGGGTTTTTTGGTTATCTGCTCTAACAATTATGATTCTTTGGTTACTCCTTTGATCGCTTAGGTTCACGAATATACTGTTTCCAATGTTTTCTTTGTTGTTGCATAAACTAGCCTTAGTTTTGGATGCCTCATAGGTTTAATGCCCATTCTTTTTACAACTTTCAATTACATCAAGTTTCAACAATTAGAGATAGAGCACGAGTTCAATGATTTTCATCTCTCTACTGTTGGACAGAGAAAAGACAGATATATAATTTTGCTATATCACTTAGCAGTTTTCACTTAGATATTTCTCGGCATGTATTAAGGCGTTTATCATCAATTAATTAACTAAATTAATAAAGTTAACCCCCTCTCTCTACATCTAAAACCCTCTCCCTTCTATCTGACCACATCTCTTGAGTATCTCAAAGGGTGCCGACGACAACCCACCCATATGAACCGTTCTTTCTTTTCCCTCCTTTTTGCATGTCTCTTCTTGCTTTCTTTCTTTTTCTTCAGCTTTTCGATCCTTTGTTAGGCTTTTTTCCTCCCCCCTTCGTGGTTCTCATTTCCCTTTTGTGAATTCCAGTCGATCCCCTCTATGAGTTCATCTTTTGTCCTCTGTAATGATCTATCAGAGCGGGAGATGTTGTTTTCGATCTAAGTAGCAAAGAAGGTTGGATTTTTCAAAAGTTCAGCTTGTCTTCTCCTCCTTTGTCCCTTCGTTTATCTCCTGGGTTCACTTTGTTGTTTTTAGTGTTTCAGGGATGTTAGCCTTGTGGATTGGACTCGAATCTATGTTTTTGAAGACGATCTAGGGTTGGTGGTGCATCCCCTTGCGATTTGTGAGGATCCGTTGGTGGTGCACCCCTTTGCGACCGCTGCTGGTTCTCCATCTGGGTTTGGATGTCTTGCTTTTGTTGGTGGTGATGTTGGTGATCAACGTTCTATCACCCGTGGTCGAAGCATCCAACGGTAGTGGTGTTTTGTATTGGGGGCATTGTGCGGCTATGCTTTGGGGAGATTGACCCATATGTTTGAGCTATTTGTCTGGAGCCTTTGTTTTGGACTGTTGGGTTCTTTTTCTCTTTTTTAACTGTAATGTGTAATGTTTGATTTTTTCCATTGGGCTTGCCCATTTGTTATTTAATGAACTGGCGTTAAAAAAAAATAATTAACAAATACTACTATTACTTTTCTCTTATATTCTTTTTACGCAAGCGATAAAATAAATGTTATTGTCCTATTCTTTGTAATTTATTCTTACAATCATTGGGCGAGTGACCTTTCTTTTTTGGACGCATGTGATGTTTGAATTTTACGCCTTTTGCCGCGTAAATCTATATCATGTATTATGAACGAAACTTAACACATTAACCATAAACTATCATCCAAATTTTATAATAACAAAGTAATGTTTCAACAACAATTCAAATAACTGATCTTACAAATGTACAACAAGTTATTTGGCAAAGATAATCCATTTAAGTCATCCAAACAACCTTATGTGAGATCTATTCCTCTAAATGGGTTAATTTAGCTCAATTAACTCATTATAGTTGGGCCAAATTAATCCATCAAAATGATCATCCAAAGCAGCCCTTAATCTTCAGCTCTGGCGCTCGCCCCATCACTCTCCCCTCCTTTTTTTCCTCTTCCATTTGCTTCCGTCGTGTGAGCAAGACAATCACTCAGCTTGGGACTTGCGCTCCTTACTCTCACTCACACACACTCTCTCAGTCTCTCTCTGTTCCACTGTAAGTTCGTGTTCCCGTTTTCCAGATTTTGCAGCTTCATTTGCTTTGGTTCCTCCTCGCCGTGCCGACTGTTTGCATTTTTTCGCTTCTCTCCTTGATCAGTTTTAGGGTTTCTGTGTTGTTGATTCCCGACCCACATTGCTGTTTTCTCTTCTCTGCAAAAGGGAAAATTGGAGCTGAATCCAGAGGCCTCCACTTAAGTTATCTGCATGTGGTTTTTCATGGGTGGGGAATGGGATCTTTTTCTAATTTGAATTTACCTCTGGGTTGCAGACTTGCAGTAGTGTTGCATGGACAAGTTCTTTGCTTTTCATGTTTATCGAACTTGGGTCTCTGATTGTTTTTCAGTTGGTTCCCCTCCCAATTTTATCATCGAAGGTTCAACTTGGACT
The DNA here is from genome assembly GCA_946122785.1 of Linum tenue. Classification (NCBI taxonomy): domain Eukaryota; kingdom Viridiplantae; phylum Streptophyta; class Magnoliopsida; order Malpighiales; family Linaceae; genus Linum; species Linum tenue. Next base: position 63,413,843 of record CAMGYJ010000006.1, on the reverse strand, counting down.
GAGTGAACACCGAGGTTAAGTTTTCGTTTTCCTCTTTACTGGTGGTGCTAGGGAGGCAGTGAGGGATCTCACTTTGGACAATCAACCATGCCGCCGAATCCCAGAGTGGTTGAGGTCTTCCGGACAATGAGAGAGATCGGATTCAAGGATGAAGTAGTGAAGCCTGTACTGAAAAGGCTTCTGAAGCTGTACGATAAGAAGATCGAATTGATTGAAGAAGACAACTACCGGGTTCTTCTGGACGCTCTACTTGAGGATCAGGAGGTGCATGTTACCCTTGCTCTCACCCTGACATTTCTATTTTTCTCGCCTCTTTGTTGATTCTAATGTTGATGTGTGGTATTTGTTTGTTGACTCAGGGATCGGGAAACAAAAAACCCGTTGATGTATGTGGTCTACATTTTCTGTAAATTCTTACTCTGGTGCAGGTTCATTGTTTTGTATTCATTTACCAGAATTGACGTGTGCCTGTGTGGGTAATCTTGATATAGGAGGCAACCATTGATGAAGATATTCAGGATGAAGAACCTCCTCCGCAACCTCTAAAACGGCTACGTCCATTGCGCATAAGAGACCAAGAAGGAATGGTGTCCCCTTCATCAGGAAACCATAGCCCCCAAACCAATGGAACTTTGCTAGAGCAGTCAGACCTGGAGGATAGAGATCCAACTTCCACAAATTCCATGCAGACAAATATATCTCCTCAGCATCCTGATGCAAGTACAGGCAGCCAGCCTTTGTCTGCACAGAGAAGTTCATCTCAGCAACAAGTAACTGACAGAAATGCAAATAAAGGGAAAGAGCCTATGTCATCACAGGTTCCTGCTAGAGACAAGAGGCCCCTTGATTTAGGAGAGAAATCAATACGTATTGATTCTCCACGAAAGCGAAAAGTGCCTGATGCCAATGCCCTGATAGTACCTAAAGATGAGCCAGTCACCGAGGAGATGCCTCTCAACGAGCGTCCTCTTGCAGTAATAGGGCCCGGTAAATCATTCTACAATGTTGGAGTACAAACATTGTCATTGAAAATTCTTACATACTTTCCTAATGAGTTGAATTGCTTTCTTCATATTCTGCAGATTCTATCGATTATAATAATGCTGACCATGGAGACCAGACTAGCAAGCCCTCTTCTAACTTGGAAATCGCTTCATCCCCTTTAGGAGAGGTGAAGATATCCTTGAGCTGCCAACCTTTGCTTGAAAGGCCAGATTTTCACATGCCAACTCTGGACGAACTGCTGAAATCAGTGGAGGAGAAATATCTCCGACATAAATTACTTGATCCGAACTTTTCCCTCATGCAAATTATGAAAGATATGTGCCAGTGCTTTGTGGAATTGGCAACTGATTCATCTCACGAATCGCAGGAAAGGGGGGTAACCAATGAAACACATTCAGATGATATGTCGAGGAATTCTGGTGCTTCGAATGCACTTTGTCTTGTGGGTACTGATGTAAATAAAGGGGCGCCATCTGATTCATCTGTTGATCCAGAGCTTCAAGTTCCCAGCTTGGTCCATTCCCTGGATAACCATGTGATCCCCAACGGCGGCGATGTAAATGGCTTTGGAACAAGATTAGGAGACTCTGAATCTTGCAGCTTAGCAGTTGTTCCACGATTTCAGACTGGTTGTGATGAATTAAGGTCTCTTCATGACTTAAATGACATTACTAAGGGAGAAGAAGTAGTTGAGATTCCATGGGTTAATGAAGTCAACAATGAGTGCCCACCATCCTTCCACTACATACCGGGAAACCTTGTGTTTCAAAATGCTCGTGTCAAGTTCACTCTTTCTCAGATCACGGCAGATCATTGTTGTGCTTCTTGTGTTGGGAATTGCCTTTCTTCATCATCTCCTTGTGTTTGTGTTGCTGAAACTCTGTATGGGTATGCATACACACCAGATGGTCTTCTAAAGGAGGACTTTCTGAAAGAATGCATCTCCATGACTCGGGATCCTCAGCTACAATGCCTATCCTCCTGCACGGATTGCCCATTGGAGAGATCCAGAAATGAAGAAATGTTAGAGCCATGCAAAGGTCACCTGAACAGGAAATTTATAAAAGAGTGTTGGAGAAAGTGTGGCTGCCATAAGCAGTGTGGTAATCGAGTAGTACAACGAGGTATAAGACACAAGTTGCAGGTATGCTCAGGCCTTCTAATCCCATAGTCATTTGTTGTTATTTTTGACATGTTGCCTGAATGATTGATTCTGTACATCAGGTTTTCTTCACAACTGATGGAAAGGGGTGGGGGCTTAAGACCCTGGAGAAGCTGCCCAAAGGTGCATTCATTTGTGAATACATTGGAGAAATTCTGACCATCAAAGAAGGGCACGAGAGAACAATGCAAAACTCAACAATTACCAAGACTGAGAATCCGCCTTCAGTTCCGTTAGATGCTTATTGGAACTTGAAAGGGGCTCTAAAGGATGATGAGTATCTTTGTTTGGATGCTTCGGACTATGGTAATGTTGCCAGGTTTATAAACCACAGGTAGTTCTTTCTATCTCATGTGTATTTTTACTGCATTGTTAGGGCTCTTGATCTTTCCATGGTTTTTCTTTTTGGCCTCCTATTGTTTCTCCACAACCTACATGTTCGGATTTATTGTCGTTATCTGTGTAAAGTTAACCAAGCTGGCAAATATCGTTTTTGCAAGGTGCCTTGATGCCAATCTAATTGAGATCCCCGTCAAGATAGAAACTCCGGACCATCACTATTATCACGTATGCATTCCTTTGCTCCGAGTACTCTATTCCTGTAATGACACAACTTTTTGTAGTCGCACCTGAAAGCTGAGATGTCTCTTACTGATGCTATATTCACTTTGGTGCAGCTAGCCTTCTTCACAACAAGAGAGGTGGATGCCTCGGAAGAGTTGACTTGGGTGAGCAATTTCATTTTTAGTGACATGCTACCTGGTAGTTCTGCGTATATTAATTGGTTTTCTGAGCTGAGAAGCCTGGAGCTGTACAAATTCAAAAAAAATGATCCAACACGCTTTGTTCGCTTCATGTTCCTTTTATTTTTTGTGAATTGATGTTTGCTCCCTGTAGGATTATGGTATCGACTTTGATGGCAATGATCAACCATTCAAGAATTTTCAATGCAAGTGTGGCAGCAAGTTCTGCAGGAACATGCAGCGAACAAACAGTGAGTTCTCCTATTAAACTCTTAACAATCATAATTAGGCGATATGCTTGTCGAAATTGCCTTCCCGGTATTGTTTGTGAAAGTCCAAGTGGGTGGGAGGACAGTAGAACTGTTCCAACACGAAACAGAAACCGTTAACCACGTAACCGTCTTCCTCCCCACTTAGTAGGCAGGTCCAAACCCAGTCAACTAATTCTTGTATCTTCTACATTCTTATATGTATATATCTACTTTGTTGGTGCAGGATCTAGGCATCTGGCCAGCTGATCATGGGACGAGAAACGGTCATTTTGCAAGCCTTCTTCCTCGGGGCTGAGATGGTAACCTCTAGTTTTGCGCTAACCCTTGTAAGAAAGCCATCCGTTTCCCAGACTTCTGTACGAATTTAGGACGTTATTATATAGCCATTCAAATCTTGTTTGGTTATGCAATCTGTGCATTCGGCATTCCTCGGGCCTGTCCATTACGTGTTTTGTTACTCTGAACAGGGTCCTCTGAAGTAGATTCTTGTTAGAATTTTAAACGACTAGTTACTTGTGATAAAAATAATTAACCAATACATAAATATGATTAAGGAGAAAAGTAACAGCTTAACATAAAATTTTGAAACTGGAAGTGACCGAAGAAAGTTCAAACTGGAAATGAAAGAAAGCTGCAGAAGTTTGCGGGTGTGTTTGGCATTGAAAGGGATCAATGTGTAGAGTTAGTCGTATTCAGGACCTATTATGTTCTTGCCGCGGTCAGTAGCTGCTACTTGGCGCTGCTTCTTCATGTGCTGTGTCCTTGCTTTGCTCCACCAAGAAGTAGGCGATTTGGTGAGTTTCTTGAGGATCAGCCTCTGCTTGCTCCCCTCGTTGTACAGCGAGCCATCCTCGTTGGTCATCCACTTCAGTTCCGGCTTGTAAAGACGAGACTTCACTTCTTCCCTCTCGACGTCATAAGCCACGATCCTCGGTTTCTCATCCACCTTCTTTGCCGCCATCTTCAACGTGAACATACTCTGCAACTGCTTGTTCACCTTGATGTGCTCAGCCAACGTTTCTTTTCCCAGAAACCCCTCTAGAAACGCAAACTGCAGCCTTTCTGTCCATGTTGTCAGCATCGTACCCTTTTCTTCCGTCGCCTCCAATCTCTTGCTTGAGCTGCCTTCTTCGAAGAACTTCGCCACAAACGCCAGCCTGGTAGCTCTGGTGTTCTCTTGCTCTTTCCCCTCTTCATGGTCGATCGCTTTCATCAGAAGCAGCCGCTCGTTCAGTTTCTGGGCAATGTTGTGTATGGAAGGGTGAGACGAAGAAGAAGATGATGACGACGACTCTCCTTGTGATCCATTATCTTCCACAGCAGCAGACTTGGGAACGCTCATGTGAGAGTCGATCTCGACGATGAAAGCTAGTGCCTCGGCAGCTGCAAGGACTACGAATTCGTTGTCATGGCCCAGAAGACGGAAGAAGCAAGGAATTGCCTTTTGCCAGTGGGTTCGGCTGATCCCGTACTTGTTGCTGGACAGCATGAAGCACCAAGATGATATGGCGGCTGCAACTAGTTCTGGTGATTGCTCCTTCTTCTTCTTCTTCTTCTTCCCTGTGAACTCATGTTACACATTTAATCATGAAAAATCATAATATGAACGTGAAAAGTCTCGCCATGCGGCTAGGATAGGCTCAGATCCTACGCACTAGTTCTCAATTATGAAAAGAAAACATGATCAGTCAATATTGAATCGTCTATGCACAAATAACGGATAAAGAGGATCTCACATGTTAATTCGAATGTGAGTTGACGGAAATAAAACCAAAAATAAAATTGAAATGACATCCCAGGGATAGTTATGAAATACTACAACTCTAACCAAATAAAATATTTTCCACATTATAAACCCTAAATCACCAATAAAGACAATAACATCTAGAATTTCCATAGAATACTTGTCTAGTCCGTCTATCTCCTCAAACACTGTAATTTATCAAGTAGGCTTTTGGCAATTTCAAACTATTTACATTCTACATCTCTAAAATTGTTGAGTTTTATTTTTATTATAAAAAAATAGTTAAAGTACGTGTCAACCTATATAAATTAACAAATAATTGATTTCTTGTCTGAAAAAAAAAATTGATTTAGTGGTTTCAACCGTCTGGCAAGTTTAAGTATTCCAAAGCGAGTGGTAAAAATTACTCTCCAATAGGTGAATAATATTTTAATTAGGGCGGCAAATTAGTCTAGTCGAGTTAATTATTGATCTAGATTTGCTCAACTTGTTAATAAACCAGTCAAGCTCAATTTCGACTTGTTTATTAAAATCTAGGTTTGCTTTTTACTCGAACTCGACTCATTAATAAGCCCACAAACTCTACTCGAGGTGGACTCACCAATTAGCTCGCGAGGCCATAAATTGTGGAATATCAGCCACGAGAACGTAAAACTAAATAAAAAATTTTAAGGGCAAAACAAGTTATAAAAAAAAAAAAAAGGTTCTGCATTCGAGATTACGATTTACAGGTACCTTGTTCAGCAGCATCAGCAGAGTCGCGGAAAAAATAGTCCCAAATCATGGCCATCGATTCCAACCTATGCTCCGATAGGTATCCGCCGAAGAAAGTGACCACAGCCAAACACTCCACCACCTGAGCGGGCAGCTCGAACCTAAACCCGCCCGATAATTTCACAGCCCCAAACAGCTTAGGGACCGAATCCCGGTAGATCTCGTGAGCAGCCTCCACGTCGTCGCCGACGATCATCGCCACCAGCCCAATCGCACGCACCGCCGCCACCAGCTCCTCGGCCGACCGCCCCCTTTTGACGACGCGGAGGCACTGGTCCACCAGAGTCACCCGATTCGAATCGAGGAACCGATCCTCGGGAAATCTGGTCAGCTCTCGAACCAGGCCTTCCAGCGCCGCTTCCCGCATCCGCGCCCTGTGCTTCTCCGAATCGGACAGCTGGTCTAGGTATCCGGCCAGCGTGTTCGGCTGCGGTGCGGGATTTGTGTTGAAATCCGCGAGGGCGCCGCACGATTGGCAGCGGATTTCGTGGGGGTTGGTGTTGTTGTTGTTGTTGGGGGGAAGGGCGGAGACGTTGTAGCGGCGGGCCAAGGGGAAGAAGGAGTTGGGAGGATCGTCGGCGGTGGGTTTTTTCAGGGTGATGGAGTGGAGGATTAGGTGGTGGCTGCCCTGCCTCTCTTTCACGACGGTGGTGGTCATTGTCGAGAGAAGGCGGTTTCGTTCTCTGGCTCTCTCGTCGAATCCTAATTTTGTGTTGAAGCGCGCACAAGGAAGAAACTCGACGGAGGGCTTTTCATATCGGAAAATTTCTCCCCTTCTTATGGCTTTTCTTCCCTTCTTTTCTTGTCCGGGCAGGAGAGGGAGGCTTCCGACTGAATGCTGCAAGGATGAGTATTCCGTCCCGGCGTAGTTCCTCTTTGGATTTAAACTGCATTTGATAAAGTTGGTTTTTATGATTGGATTCGTATTCTCAATTTTCAACGGTATTACAACCAACAAAAAAATATATATGAATTTATGGTGGCTACTCACTTTTTTAAAAGTGTACATAATACATCAAATTTTGAACTTTAATTAGTACTCTCAATCTAATATGATGATATGACATAGAATCATAACAAATCAATCTATTACCCTAACCCCTTAACCTTCAATTTGGAATCCCTATGCAAAATCTCAAACTGTAAACCTAAACCCTAACCCTAAACCTCTAAATCCTAAATCCTTCAAATTAAAGTAAATTGTAAATGATTTTTTTTCCAATTCATGTGCTTCTTATTCATAATATCATAAACAACAATTGATACCGTTTTGACATGAATCGCATGCTCAGAATGATGATTATGAGGCGGGTGCACTGAATGCACCCAAAAAAGTGGGTGCGTCGAATACGCCACCATGAATTTATGCATATATGAATTTATGATTTATTTGGGATTTATGTACTTTTAAAACTTGTCCATGTATCTTGGGTTTGGATATAACTATATAAGAGCTGACAGTCATATGAAGAAGGCCATTACATGAATAAATTACGAATAATAATGCATGTTGTGGTAACTCTATGTTCTATCGTTAGATTAGACAAACTAAGAATTGATGATTTGAATATATCTTAAGGCTAATGTTTGTAACATCCACTTGTTTTTGTGTGATGCACTTATTTTTTTGTTTTTCCTATCGCCAATCGCTTCGTGTTGCAATGTTAAATCGTTCTGGATCCTGATAATTTTTTGTATTGGATATGTGAATGAAGAGCCCAACCAGAACAACGAGACTTCCATACCCTCCAATTAGGGCGGTTAATGAGCCGAGCCGAATCGAGTTTTACTTTGTTCAAACTAACGAGCTGAGTTTGAGCTAGACTCATTTATTAACGAGCTACGTCGAGCCGAGCTCGAGCCGACTCATTTATTAATACATTGGCTCATCATTAAGATTAGGACTTCGGCTCAAGCTCAATTCTACGGCAATTTATAAATTAAATATCACAATATTTATATGTCATATATGATACATGTGATTAACTGACCTCGTGTCATATGAAGTGAGATATACAATTTAATAAACCTATAAATCGTCAACAAGGCAACTCATAAGATATAGATCGATTTTCTCACAAGTCAACAATCGAGTTGGCTTGCTAGTCACAATGTTTAGATATCTCATGAGCTCAAAACGAGACAATTCACGAGTTTAGCTCAACAAGCTACCTAATCGAGCTACCTCACGAGCCGAAAAAGGCTTAACTCAAATTTTTTCCTAAATTGAACAAGATTTTCTCGAGTCAAACATCAAACTGCTTATATACAGTTTAGCCCATTAGCAGCCCTACCTTCAACATAGGAAGGCAACATCCACAACCAACACTTTAGATAGACGACAAAAGAAAAATAGGATGGACCGACACAACTCCGGGGATAGACTCAGCCAGTTGTACGTGAATGTGTTCCAAATTAGCTAAGAACTACAACTCCCTACCAAGTTTATATCCCTCGTAGTCGTAACAAATGAGAAAAGTGTTATCCGTGATCAATATTTTCGTCACCAACACAATATATAGTAAGTCGTAACAAATGAGACAAGTGTTGCCCGTGATCAACATTTTCGTCACCAACACAATATATAGAGGCAATAGTTAGAAGGGGTGTAGTCCCCCTCAACTCTAAAATTGTGCAAATTTACGTGTTAATTTGTAACAAATTTATAAAATAGAGTAGATGGTAAAACTTATCCCCTCGGAAATTCAAACCCTTAGAATTTTTAGCTTCGGAGGTACATGAAGATTCCATAGAAATTTTCAAAATCGGCTATCAAAAGGAAGCTGAGCTTAGGGATGGCAACAAAACCCGAACCCACGGGTACCCACCCGACCCAACTCGGTTAACGCGGGTAAAATCCGTGTTGATGGATTTTGGGCCGGGTTTGGGTTTAAACCCGTTCACTATTCACCGGGTTGGGTTTGGGTTTAGGTAAACCCGACCCATGGGAACCCGCCCACACCCATATAATTAATTTTCTCGGTATATTTAATATTCTAAACAACTAATCTTATTTATGTTTGTGGAGACATGTCTAATTTTTTCTTTCTAATTGTGTAGAATGAAGTTGATGTTATCGAGTGGAGAGTGAAGAAACTTAATTGAAAGGAAGAAGCTTTCAATTAATCATGTTATTTATGGATAATTTGTGATTTGCTTCAATTTTCTTGAGTTTTCTAGATTAGTGTTCAACAATTTGTATAGTTAATTTGTGATTTGCTTGTATTTTCTAGAATGGTGTTTTATATATAGATAATTTGTATTGAGATATTGATATTTGACTTTAATTTTGATAGGAACTTGCTTTTGTAAATTTTTTACGACAAAAATCCGTGGGTACCCATGAACCCGCGGATACCCAGTGGGTTGGGTTGGGTTTGAGTTTTTCAAACCCAGTGGGTTTTACCCCGGGTTTTTTTCACAGATAAACCCACTGGTTTGGGTTTGGTAAAACCCGACCCGACCCAACCCGACCCATTGCCATCCCTAGCTGAGCTGGTGGATACTCGAGAATCTTAAACAGACGGGTGGGAAAAAACGACATCGTTGATAGCTCTCCCTCTTTCAAACGGCGGCGTTTTCTCTCAAGCGTGAATCGGCAAAAACCCTAAAGTAGCTCCAAAAATATATAAACACCGGAATTGGTCTCTCCAATAGCAGAGAGGAACACAAAGGCGGAAGGGCAAGGAGTAGGAGGCGGCCGGAGAAGATGTCGAAGCGAGGTAAAAACAAGATGAAGATCAGAGCTCTTCCGTTCGTTCGTTACTTAATCTCTCCAATTCGCCATTGTTAGTTAAACTTCTTTTGTAATTTATACAGGGAGGGGTGGGAGCGCCGGAAACAAGTTCAGAATGTCCCTCGGTCTGCCGGTGGCGGCGACGGTGAACTGTGCCGACAACACCGGGGCGAAGAATCTCTACATAATCTCCGTGAAGGGAATCAAGGGTCGACTCAACCGATTGCCGTCTGCTTGCGTTGGGGATATGGTTATGGCCACGGTGAAGAAGGGGAAGCCGGAGCTGAGGAAGAAGGTGATGCCTGCCGTCATTGTCAGGCAGCGAAAGCCCTGGCGCAGAAAGGACGGTGTCTTCATGTACTTCGAAGGTTGGTTCCTTCCATTTTTGCTCGATTTCGAGCGTTTTCACTAAAAATGTCAGCAGCACTTCTCTTGTTGCTTCCTGATAATAGTTCAGTGGCCATGCCTGAGAATTAGTTACTGATAATATGAAGCACAAGATGATCAGAAAATTGCCAGTTTTGAACTGTATGATGGGTTGGCATATCAGCATTGTGTTACCTGTCTGCTGGCACATTCCTTTTGTTGTTTCTTGGATTGCTATCCCTCATTTCTGTACATTGGGGAGGCGTTCTTAAGCCACTGTTCGTTAGAAGTCTACTTGAAACTGGTTTATGGGGTTCCTTTGGTGACTGCTCAAGTTTCCTTAGAGACTATAATGTTGGAGATTGGATGTGTGCTTTATTTATATTGGAGTAATGAATTGAGTTTTGTATGTTTTAGATGGGTCTATTTGGCTTCAGTTGAGTTTATAGGATGAACTCAGTTATTATTCTCTCTGCGCATGCCGCATGTTCAATGGTTTCGCTTTTCCCCTTCTATCTCATACATTCAACACAGTGGCCCCTAAAATTGTACCTTTGCACCTTGCAGATAATGCTGGAGTGATTGTGAATCCCAAAGGAGAAATGAAGGGTAAGACAAGTACTAGCTTTCTGTTTGACCTTGCCTTTTGATTTAGTTATCTTAATATGCTACCACTTTCTATCTTTCTTTGGGTAGTCTTGATACTTCTTTCTGGCACTATGATATATTAGCATTGTCATAGAGAATGTGAATTTAAGCGGCTCATGATTCGTCCCTTTTGCTTTACTGCTTAGAAGATTTGTTTTTAGTTTCGGAATAGGTTATTGTATCAGATGAATGTGGATGAATCTAGTGTTGCTTTCTGAACTGCTGCATTTGATGATGAGTGTTGGTTGTACTATTCACCAGATTCTGAATGAGATACATTTATAGCCGCTACTTATTTATATTCACCATTTTACTGCTTAGAAGATTTGTTTTTAGTTTTCGGAATAGGTTATTGTATCAGATGAATGTGGATGAATCTAGTGTTGCCTTCTGAACAGCTGCATTTGATGATGAGTGTTGGTTGTACTATTCACCAGATTCTGAATGAGATACATTTATAGCCGCTACTTATTTATATTTTCCATTTTGATGATCTGCAGGGTCTGCTATTACTGGTCCTATCGGAAAGGAATGTGCTGATCTATGGCCAAGAATTGCTAGTGCAGCCAACGCCATTGTCTGAGTTGTATCGATATTCGGCCTTGAAAGATGTTGGTTTATGTGTGCTTTACCGGCAAACAGGAGAAGGAAGTTAAAAAATAGTACAATTCCATCATGTTATCACTCGTAGTTTAGTTGTGTTTACTGTTGGAATCAATTTTGCCCTTTTGTTAGTTTTTTTCAGTTGCCTTGTATCGTAGCAGACTGTTGCAATCAATTTTACCATATCTTTCTAGATGCACAATCACTGCTCAAGGCCATTGAATGCAATTAACTCAGAATCTCCAGAATGATGGCCAGCAGCATTTTAAGATATTAATGCACAACATGCAGTGGCAGCGCTAGACGGGCTGGGCTCTGTCATTGGACACAGGTATGTTTTGATGAAACGATAATAAATTCCTATCTGTGCAAATGAAAAGGATTGATAATAAATTCCTATCTGTGCATATGAAAAGGATTGAATTCATCAATATGACGTAAAAGTATTTTGTCACTGTACTAGAACTCACTTACTGTAATTTGATAGTCATAAATTTATTTATTACATTGTAAGTATAATCCCCATTTGAATTAATTTATATATTATATTCTTAAAAAAGGACACACCTCCGCCATTGACAATATGATTACTGATGTCTATGATTGTGTATGGATTATGGAATGGCAAAGAGCAATTTAATGAGTAGAGTAGAGCGACGAAGTTGCAGCAGATGCTGCACTCTGCTTCTGCAGGAAATTTCTGAACCAAAAGGCAGAGCGTTTAGGATATCTCTTCAAATTGTCGTGAAAGTCGACGAACGTGATTCCGAAACGCACTGTGTAGCCAAGCTCCCACTCGAAATTATCAAGTAATGACCACAAACTGTACCCTCTTATGTCAACTCCAGCCCTGCAGAAAGCAAAGCACCCTCATTACATAAATCAACAGCCATTTATTGCTCTCGCGGTGAATATAAAAAAGAAAGATGAATGAAATCGCTAACCTGACAGATTCTAGTAGGTATTTGAGATGAAGGTAGTGGAATTTGATCCTCAACTCATCATTCAGTGCATCATTGAGAGGCAATGAGTTGTTACTTAGATCAGCCACCCCTACAGCAGGAGTAAAGAGCAGAATTCAAAACTACAGAACCATGGGAGATTCATTCCATCAAACCAAGAATTGGAGCTTCCAGATGGGCTTTTCCTTTACCATTTTCAGTCAGGAAGACTGGGACATTGTACTCTTCCTTCACATATACCAAAATTTCAAGTATTCCTTCCGGATAAATATAGAGCCAGTCACAAGCAGTCTGTCAAAACAAACCCCTCAGTTGCAAACATCTTATGCAAGGACCCCAAAGATCCCCCCATATTGGTTCTTCGGAAAGTCCTCGAGCAACAAGACTCGAGTTGTTGTGCACATTTCTAATGTTTGTGTTTAACAGAGAACAAGATGATCACATACCGGCTGACCAATGGGAACTCCATTTTTGTGCACTGCAAAACAGATTCATAAAGTTATATCATGTATAAATGTAACCATAACATATGTACTCTTGCTAATCTGATGCCGGTCAAGATTCCTAAGCTCACTCGTTATATTGACTCGACTATCTGTCGTGTAACTTGGATTGATGCTCGAGGATGAGGCATCTTCTGCATAATATGCTGAGTAGTAATTCACTCCAAGGAAATCAATAGACCCTTCAAGCATCTGCTTTTGCTCTTTTGTGAATTTGGGCAGCCTATCTCCAACCAGAGCTGTCATTGATTCGGGATACTCACCATATACCACCGGACGAGCTATCCTACAAAATTTATTCCATCTTTGTAAAAGCACGAACAGAGGCTTTAAGTCTCGAAAGATCTAACATGATAGTCTGATACTCATCATAGATGCCTCACCATGCAAAACCGAAGTCCAGAGCTCTGGAGGCAGCTTCTTTGCATGCCTTCGTTGGGTATTTGGGGACATACCATCTGGTCGAAATTGTTATACCAACCATTCCATTTTGAGAAGCCTAGGTTAACATCAATGTCAGTTCACTATATATATCTAGTGCTTAGGAATTCGAATGAACCGCTAACTTGCTTCAACGTAATCTGAAGCTATCCTTCAAGACTCAAAATTCTATTTCTTCTATCAATTTACTGACCTTATACTTGTTTCTGTACACATTTGCAGCAGCTGCATGACAAAGAAGGATGTTGTGCATGGCAATGTACGGCTCCGTAGCAGAGTTCCCACCTGTGCAATTACCCATATAGCTAGAACATCGACCTGGCGAATTAATGCCTTGGTCATATCCCTTAATAGTAATCGAATTCGGTTCATTCACAGTGATCCAGTTCTTCACTCTATCACCAAATTCTTTGAAGCAAAAATCCGCATAGTCCCGAAAATCATCCCTGGTTAACAAAACGATCAGCTGATTACAAGATCCTTCGACTTCATGGCACAGTAAAGTTGATTGCATGAATGGTTTGATTGATATAAAATATAGGCCTCATCACTCACACGATCTTCGAGCTGAGGAATCCACCATACTCATCTTCAAGAGAATGTGGAAGATCCCAATGCATCAAGGTTGCTTGGGGCTCTATCCCTGCCAAGAAGTACAGGTCATAGCAATTGAAGATATGAAGAAGGCTCATATCAAGTCTAAAAAATGTCAGCAAGTGAAATGAAGTAAGACATAGTACTCAACCATTCAGCAGAAGCTCATCAATGAGGCTGTTGTAGAAATCAACACCTTTTTGGTTGATCCCCAAACCGATTCTCCCCTCTGGAAAACAACAGAACAAATGATTCAAAACCACACTTTTGACCCAGAAGAACTATCCAAACAAGCTCTCGAAAGGATGCTCGTACGAGGCAATACACGCGACCATGCAATAGAGAATCGAAAGGCATCCAGACCAATTTCCTTCATCAGCCTGACGTCCTCCTGAGAAAAATTATCTCTGTGGGTATCAAAACAGCAAATGGCAGAAGACAAAAAGATCACCTCCATCAAGTCATATTTTCTTACCTTAAAACGGTAGTAGAATTCTTCAGCTACATCCCCCGTAGTATGATCCACAATCTTTTCTGTCCTCAACACCACAGCCAAAACCCTCCATATCGGTCAACTCGACAAATGAAGCATTTACAGAAACAATCAGAAAGTAGCCAACTTAAACTTTCTCTCAACAAGATCATAATGGACCCAATTGAACTTCTGAAGGATCTAATATATGATTCAGAGATGAAATTGAAATGGGTAGCTCTTACCTGGTTGCTGTTTGACGAAAACATCCCAGTTGCTTAGTCCTCTGCCATCCGTAAATGTTGCCCCTTCATACTGAAAGAAACCCAACAAACACAGAAGGGAGCAGAGGTTCACAAAAGAGACCAGCGAGCAGCTACCATAGAAGAAGGAGAAGATTAATGACGGGGAAAATCGAGAAGAGGGTTTTTACTTGGTAAGCGCTAGAAGAAGCACCGAATATAAAACCAGGAGGAAAGCTACTCCGATTGAGGAGGGAGGCAGGATACTCGTCGTCACCATCAAAGACCGGATATTGGAGGCACTCAATGCAAAGACGAGGCAGCAAAAGGTTGAGAAGGAGGAGGCGAGGGAGAAAAGTACTACCCAGAAAGAAAGAATGTATCTTCTTCATCATACCGATGAATTGGTTCGGGAATCACCAGATGAAATGGACTGCTGAAGTGCTGCTGGTTTATTCAGGCCAAAGTTTTGCCTGTTCCTCGTCAAGGGAATGGAAACAAGCTATCTTAATACAGATTACAATAATACAGATAGCAAACACTATACAAAGTGATAATATCAGACCAGTCGCTTGTGGATATAATTTTTTGTCACTTACTATTCGTCGATGGAGACAGGCATTCAATGAAAAAAGATGAGGAGTTCCGCTTCTACACGCCACTTCCTCTGCTTCCATTTTTCAGGTTCTCTATCGTATCCTTGTTGCTTTCCTGGATGGTCGAGACGCCATGGCCAGATCATAGTGCGTTGGTTCTCAAGGATACGAGGACAGTGGTAGGATATTGGAGGGAGAATCAGCTTTATTGTGTCTGTCAGAGTTCAAGACCTGGAAAGTAGTGATGATCCAAGTAGACTGTTGGTGGCAGAGTTGTTATTTTTGTTAGGACATTTGAAACGAGTGTATACGTACGATAGTTTAAGACTAAGTGACTAAGATTGTGATAGAGTCTTATTTCCATCATTTACAAAGTCTTGAGTTACCTGACTGCTTTTGTTCTATTAGTTTTTTTGTTCACAAAGAAAGCTTTGTCAATGTGGGTGTTATGAGTTTTGATGAATGTAGCTATATGGTATCCAAGCTTAGTAGGGCAGTTGTACTAGTAAGTTTTCTATGATCTGTAATTCTGTATCATTAGAATTTCTACTATATTCATCCACGTTTTTGCTTTGTTTCACGGCAATCTACCAGCTTACTAGCAAAGGATGGATGTGAGTCTCGAAATTCTTTGTCAAAGTAGTTGGTATTTTTAGTCTGCAGTTCATTAGGTGTTTGTTTTCAAGTAGAGGTGGCAAATGGGACCGGTTACTATGACAACACCCTTTGTGTTGTTATTGTAACAACACTAGTCTCCAACCAATAGGAAGCTAGGGTTGTGATGACTTTTTATTAAATGAGTTGACCTAGTGTAAAATCAAAACAGGGGTATAATTGTCATTATGAAAAATATGTTTAAATAATAATAAAAAATAAAAAATAAAAAGATAAAAAATATTTTTTTAATTTTCGGCCCAAAATTTTGGTCGCCGGAGTTCGGCCATCGGTCGCCGGAATCTGGCCGCCGGTCACCGGAATATGCTTTTTTGTCATCGGAATATGCCACCGCCGCCGGAATATGCTCACCGTGGTCGGAATATGCTTACCGGCGTCGGAATCTAGTCATCGGGGCCGGAATATGCCTATCGGCGCCGGAATCTACTCACTGACGGTCATCGGAGTTTGGTCAACGATTTTCGTTGACCGGTCAACGGCCAACGACCACCAGATATTATGGTCTGCATTGTGAGATTTATGGTTTGGTTTCTCATATTTTTGTATGCCTTTTTGTGGTTTGCTTTATCGTGTTTGTGGTTTGCATTAAGAAGTTTCTGGTTTGCTTTATCGTGTTTGTGGTTTGCATTGAGAAGTTTCTGGTTTGCTTTCAAAAATTTTGTGGTTTGCATTGAGGGGTTTTTGGTTTGTTTTAATAGATTTTTGGTCTGCATTAGGACGTTTCTGGTTTGTTTTTGTGGTTTGATTTATCGTGTTTGTGGTTTGCATTATGAGGTTTCTGGTGTGCTTATGACATATTTTGTGGTTTGCTTTGTGAGGTTTGTGGTTTGTTTTAGGAGATTTGTGGTATGCATTAGTAGGTTTTTGGTTTGCATTAGGAGGTTTCTGGTGTGCTTTCACAAATGTTGTGGTTTGCTTTGTGAGGTTTGTGGTTTGTTTTAGGAGATTTGTGGTATGCATTAGGAGTTTTCTGGTTTGCTTTATTGTGTTTCTGATTTGCTTTAGAAATGTTTGTGGTTTGCTTTGTGTTGTTTTTTGTATGTTTTAGGAGATTTATGGTATGCATTAGAAGGTTTATGGTATGTTTCTTTTTTGTTTATTTTAATGTGTTTGTGGTTTGTATTAAAAAGTTTATGGTATACTTATGCAATATTTGGGATTTGTTTCATCTCTTCATATTACAATTTTGACAAACAAAAAAACAAGATTGTCTTGCGTTCCAATAGGCAAAAGCTAAAAAACGGCTGACATATGTTGCCTTGCCTTTCCCTTTTTTATACGCATACCATGGATCATTCTATACATGGAATAAATCATATGAGCATATAATACATATCTATCTGTCAAACCATATGCGAAGAGAATTCGCCCCCAGATATCCTATGAAGGCATCAAAACAAATAAAGACTGATATACCAATGGTATCCAGCAACGTGGGAAAACTTGCCTGTTTACTTTCATTTCTGTTTCCTGTTTTTTAGAAAACAGATGTTGAAAACAAGTGAAAACAACATTTTGTCGTTTCCAAAAACAGCAGGAAGTTGCCACTTTCTGTTTTCATAGTTGGAAACGAATAGAAAACAGAATGAAAAGTAAACAAGTTTTCTCATTTCGGTTGCCAAATTTATCACATGAAAACAGAAAACAGGAAACGAAAATGAAAGTGAACAGGACCTTAGGATTTTGATCTACTCTCACACACTCTCTATTCAAGCATTCCTGCCATGCCAACCAAACGAAACCAAGTGGAGACAAGTGTCAAATTGGAAAAATCCATCCTTCTCTAACACAATAACACAGCAGTCGATTGTTTCCAGGAAAACTTTTAAAGTAATAGCTTGGTCGCTTGAGCATCAACCAAGGAACTAAAACACAGAGATTGCTCCCAATTTTAGCTGCGAAAAACAATTTTGGTACTGAATAATCTCGACCGCGTAGCTCTCCTTCACTTTCCCTTCCACCCTGCACGGCATCACCCACTGCGAGAACCGCGACAGCCGCGCCGGCGACCCAACCTCCGCCGCCACTGCCGCCTTCTTCCTCCTCCTGCGCCCTCCTCGTCTGTCCATCCTCCTGGTCGCGCCGGCAAACTCTGTTTCGCTGATGGTCTTCAATTGAGGGGTTAGAACCTTCCACGTCATCATCGTCGGTGGAAAGTCTCCATTTCTTCTTCGCTTTCATAGTCCTCCGGACCTCCTTCACTGCTAAAGAGGCTCCCAGTGTCGACGGAGGAAGTCGAGGTCCTGATCCTCGTCGTTTTCTTCTTCTCGACACGCCGTTTCGACGACGCCTTCTTCGATGTCGTCGAACTCGTCCAGGACAGTGGCGGATTGAGGATCACTGCTTGCCTGAGATTGGAGGAGAAGGATCGACGGCGGCGGCAGAAGAGAAGATTGAGGAGAAGCGATCGGGAAAGGTAGGGGAGGAGATCGAGAGTTATGGGAATTGGGATTTTTTAATTTAATTTTAATTTTATTATATTTTAGGTAAGTTTACTCTTATACCCTTAATGAATTCTGTTGTTAGTATAACAACACTTATCCGGACCCGTGGCAAATGGATCGGTCCATGGATTGAATCCAATGGATTAGTGGATTCATGGATTGGATCAAGTGGATTGATGGATTATTCATGAATCCAAATGACATCCGCAATCTTGGATCAATATGTAAAATGTGAAAAGTTTAGTTACTAAAATGTCGTAATGAAAAATTTTAGGTACCAAAACGTAATTTTCCAATGAGATTTTTCGTATAAAAAAATTAAATTTTAGGTACTAAAATGCAAAATATAAAAAGTATAGGTACCAAACCGTAATTTTCCATTTGGATCCATGGATTGATCCATGAATCCACCAATCCAATTGGATTTGGATTAAATGGATTGGATATTTGGATTAGATGGATATTTTTAATGAGTTGGTGGATTGGATTGAGAATTGCCACCTCTATTTTCAAGTGCAGGTTTGGAAGTTTTGGTGTAGATCTTGATTTGCTTCCCATGCATATTTTGGTATACAAATACAAATGTTAGAGAAAGTGAGAAAGGACACGAAAATGCTTAGGGACGAAGCAAATTTGCGTTGATATCAAGCCGTAGCCAGACCGGTCAGTTGGATCACCTCCGATTAGAGTCGATGTCGGTTCACAGAAAGTCGTTTTTCCTCAAAATTGATAGCAGGTAAAAATCGCAAAAAACTAGTCAAAACCACAAAAATCTAGTCATTTGACTGTTCAAACTCTTAAGCATAATGCAAATATGCACAATTTTTGGAGTTAGTAAATTATGTATGATACTTATTAAATTACATTCAAGTTGTTAAAATATTAAAATATTACCATATACACATAAATATTTTAATATTATATATAAAATAGTTTAAATAGGTTCGACCAATAAACTTAAAATTATTTACATTACCTTTTTCTTATAGAAAATTATTTACATTACCGACTCAACAAGTTAAACTGGATTGATAACCTTCCTAATTTGGCTAAAAAGATGGCTGGGACCTTTCTAGCTAGGGATCTAATCGCCAGCCAGCCAGCCAGAACAAAGCTTCCAATACCCGCATTTCCCCCCAACACATAATTTCTACTATAACGTCTCTTCCACTCAAAACCAACACCAGACAGACAGACACCATACTCTGCAATCGACTTCCCACCTCACAGTTTGGTAAAATCGCTTCAACACCATCTCCTTCACTCTTCCTTCTTCCTCACCGCCATTAACAAATGCTGTTCCTTTTATTAAAACCCCATTTCCCCATGCCTCTTCTCGCCATCTTTCTTTCCCTTTCTCCCACCCTCCATGGCTGGCATTGCCGTGGTTCCTCGTTCGTTCCACTCTCGTGGTGGTGATGATGATGACCGTGACAACTTACATGTATGTACCTTCCTAATTTTGCTTCCTCTTGGTTTGTATTTGTATATGCACACGTACTGTTTGATGAAATTCCTGTGTTGATCGTTCAGCAGCGCCCTCCCACCCGCCACTCGGCAGCTGCTCCCAAGCCGTGCAGAGTCTGCGGGGATGAGATTGCGGTGAAGGAAGATGGAGCCCCCTTTGTGGCCTGTCACGTTTGCGGGTTTCCCGTTTGCAGGCCTTGTTATGAGTACGAGAGAAGTGATGGCAACCAGTGCTGCCCTCAGTGCAACACTCGCTATAAGCGTCACAGAGGTACCAGCTTCTAATGCGATTACGTTTCCGTCGTCTCCCGTAAATCGTTTTTGAGGGTATAATTCGGATCATTTTTTTTTTGGATGACGAGCTGAAACTACAGAACTTGCTCAAGTTTTTGCGTTTAGAGATTGGCTGACAGTTACTGTTATAATGAGTGCCTCTTGTGTGCAGGTTCTCCTAGAGTCCCTGGAGATGACGAGGATGATGATATTCATGGTGCAGATGATTTTGATGATGAGTTTCCGGTTAAGCTTCATCATCAAGATGAATCAGGTCACCAAGATGTGTCTGCTCATTCTGTAAGTCACTGGTTTGTCTATGCTTTTTCTGACTTGGCCGGTCTCTTTTGTGTCTCAAGTATGGGTGGAGTGGGTTGGGTTTTCGGATCTGAGGCTGAGTTTCTGGTGTGCAGGAAAATAGGGACTACGTTCAACCACAGCTGCACACAGGAGGCCCTGCTTTCTCTTCCACCGGAAGTGGTAATCTTTTTAGCTATAGTCATCTCGATTAGATTGTATTCTCTTACTCTCTAGCTTTCCCCTTTGGCATGGAAGAGATGCAATTCTTCTCTGAAGTATTGTCTTTTTACTGTTCTTCATATATAGTTGCTGGTAAGGATCTTGAAGCAGAAAGAGAAGCTTACAGCAACGCAGAATGGACAGAGAGAGTGGAGAAGTGGAAGATGAGACAGGAAAAGAGAGGTCTTGCCAGCAAGGACGATGGAGGAGGAAATGATCAAGGAGAAGAAGATGAATACTTGTCAGTGAAGTTTCCTCTCCTTTTTCTAATCTTTCTTAGCTTCGGTTTAGCTTCTCTCGACTTGTGATCAATTCACATTGATCATTTATACAATTTTCTTTCTGTAGAATGGCTGAAGCAAGGCAACCACTGTGGCGAAAGGTGCCAATGCCCTCAAGCCGAGTGAACCCGTACCGAATTGTCATTATCCTCAGGCTTATCATTCTTTGCTTCTTTTTCCGTTTCCGCATCCTAACTCCAGCATACGATGCTATGCCACTCTGGGGCATCTCTGTGGTCTGCGAGATATGGTTTGCCTTGTCTTGGATCCTCGATCAGTTCCCAAAATGGTTCCCGATCAATCGGGAAACTTACCTTGATCGTCTTTCGCTGAGGTTTGAAAGAGAGGGAGAACCGAACAAGCTAGCCCCGGTTGATTTCTTTGTCAGCACAGTTGACCCTCTCAAGGAACCACCAATAATAACTGCAAACACAGTTCTTTCCATCCTGGCGGTCGATTATCCGGTTGATAAAGTCAGCTGTTATGTCTCCGATGATGGTGCTTCAATGCTTCTCTTTGACACACTGGCAGAAACTGCTGAATTTGCTAGGAGGTGGGTCCCTTTTTGCAAGAAGCACAATGTTGAGCCAAGAGCTCCAGAATTCTATTTCTCTCAGAAGATTGATTACTTGAAAGATAAGGTTCACCCAAACTTCGTTAAGGAGCGGAGGGCAATGAAAGTAAGCAACCTGTTGTCAACATTTCTTTCTTTCTTTTCGCCAGTTATGAATGAATGGTAACAAGGAGATTAACCTTAACTGTTTGGGGTTGCAGAGAGAGTATGAAGAGTTCAAGGTGACAATCAATGCACTGGTCGCCAAAGCTCAGAAGAAGCCTGAAGAAGGATGGGTGATGCAGGATGGCACCCCCTGGCCTGGAAACAACACCCGTGATCACCCTGGAATGATTCAGGTTTATCTCGGAAGTGAAGGCGCACTTGACGTCGAAGGCAAGGAGCTTCCCCGGCTTGTGTATGTTTCACGTGAGAAGAGACCAGGCTATTCGCACCACAAGAAAGCTGGTGCCATGAATGCTCTGGTATGTAGCTATCTCTGTCATGGACAATCCCTGTTTGATGCATCCAGGAAATTGGAACTTTGATTGTAGTATTGCTGATTAAATTCTGAACGACCTTGTTTGCTCCTCTGTTTCTAGATCCGAGTCTCTGCAGTCCTCACCAATGCACCTTTCATGTTGAATTTGGATTGTGATCATTATCTTAACAACTGCAAAGCTGCAAGGGAGGCAATGTGTTTCTTGATGGATCCCCAGTTTGGAAAGAAGCTTTGCTATGTTCAGTTCCCTCAGAGGTTCGATGGTATTGATCGCCACGATAGATACGCTAACAGAAATGTGGTATTCTTTGATGTAAGTAAAAAAAAGAAAAAAGAAATAATAGAATCAATAATGGACGTAACTCCTTTCTTTCTCTTTTAGTTCATCCTAACAAACGTGAGGCTCATAAGTCATGTTCTCTTCTGCTGATTGTAGATTAACATGAAAGGCTTGGATGGGATCCAAGGGCCGGTTTATGTAGGGACTGGATGTGTCTTCAACAGGCAAGCTTTGTACGGCTATGATCCACCAGTGTCTGAAAAGCGTCCCAAAATGACATGCGATTGCTGGCCTTCATGGTGCTGCTGTTGCTTTGGTGGTTCGAGGAAAACTAAATCTAAGAAGAAGGGACAGAGAAGCCTGCTCGGAGGACTTCTTCCAAAGAAGAAGAAAATGGCGGGGAAGCACTACAGCAGGAAAGGTTCTATGCAAGCTTTTGAACTTGAAGAGATCGAGGAAGGACTTGAAGGCTATGAAGAGCTGGAGAAATCCTCTCTAATGTCTCAAAAGAATTTCGAGAAACGGTTTGGTCAATCTCCGGTTTTCATCGCCTCCACCTTGATGGAAGAAGGTGGTCTGCCCGAGGGAACACCTTCTTCATCTCTCATCAAGGAGGCGATCCATGTCATAAGTTGTGGGTATGAAGAGAAAACTGAATGGGGCAAAGAGGTCAGTGTCAACACAGACAGTGCTTTCTTGTGCTTCCTCTTCCACTGTTTTCACTAGTGATTGTCCTTGACATTTACTTCTTTCCATTTTTAAAGGTTGGGTGGATCTATGGTTCTGTTACGGAGGATATCCTGACAGGGTTCAAGATGCACTGCAGAGGATGGAAGTCAGTTTACTGCTGTCCTGAGCGAGCAGCTTTTAGGGGATCTGCTCCCATTAACTTGTCGGATCGGCTGCACCAAGTTCTGAGATGGGCTCTGGGATCTATCGAAATTTTCATGAGTCACCACTGCCCTCTCTGGTATGGTTGGGGAGGCAAGCTGAAATTCCTTCAGAGGCTTGCTTACATCAACACCGTCGTTTACCCTTTCACTTCCATTCCTTTACTTGCCTACTGCACCATTCCGGCAGTCTGTCTCCTGACTGGAAAATTCATCATCCCAACGGTAAGCAGAAAATAACCATTCATCAATCGACGGGTCGCCCTCTTCTCCTTACACAGACTTGGTTCCAGGAAATATTAAACCTGAAACCCTTTTTCATTCAATCCTGCAGATCAGCAATCTTGCCAGCATATGGTTCTTGGCGCTTTTCCTCTCCATCATAGCAACCAGTGTCCTGGAACTGCGATGGAGCGGGGTGTCCATCGAAGACCTGTGGCGCAACGAGCAGTTCTGGGTCATCGGTGGAGTATCAGCCCATCTCTTTGCTGTCTTCCAAGGCCTTCTCAAGGTCCTAGGGGGAGTCGACACGAACTTCACCGTCACATCAAAAGCAGCTGATGACACGGAGTTCGGGGACCTGTACCTATTCAAGTGGACTACCCTTCTCATCCCACCAACTACACTCATCATCCTCAACCTGGTAGGGGTTGTTGCAGGAGTGTCCGATGCAATCAACAATGGGTACGGATCATGGGGACCTTTATTCGGGAAGCTCTTCTTCGCTTTCTGGGTCATTGTCCATCTCTACCCTTTCCTGAAAGGTCTCATGGGAAGGCAAAACAGGACTCCAACCATCGTTGTCCTGTGGTCCATTCTCCTGGCTTCAATTTTCTCATTGGTTTGGGTCAGGATCGATCCCTTCTTGCCCAAGCAAACTGGTCCAATTCTTAAGCAATGTGGGGTTGAGTGCTAGTCACGGTTTTCCCAAAGCGGTCTCCAAATATTTGGTTTGGTTTCTACTCCAGCCATTAGACATCTTCCAATCTGTTTGTGAGAAAAAAACTTTTTTGTTTTGTTTTGTTGGGTGTGATTTGTGAAATGTTCAGACCATGAGGTAGAGTTGCAGCTCGAAGATTGTAAGATAAAGACTGAGATACGTATGTCAGGGAACGTCGCCTTATGTGGTATGAGTTCTGATCTCGGAAAATTTAATCCCTGGGAGAGTTGAAGCTGTCTTGTCGAGTGTTTGCGTAACGGAAAAATGGCGAGAAAACGAATGAAAGACAGAGAAAATAGAGAGAGATAGAGGCAGAGAGAGAGGGGAAGGGGATGGTTAAAAATACATTACTGTTGATGTCAAGTTTAGAGCAGCCTACTTCAATATGTTTAAGGTCCGGAGAACACTGATTTTCCAAAACTTTTAACCAATTCCAGCTCCGTGCAAATACTTGAAAAAAAAGGTCCCACCGGGGGAGTCATGGTTGGAACCTCCTCCGACGCTCAAATTAGTAATCTCAATGAAAAGAAATAAATGCGATGACGTTATATACAAACGAGAAACATTTATGTATATGCATGAATATGTACGTAAGTAAATGGATATGTAAGAAAATGAAAGAAAGAGGAGGAATGAAGGAGAAAATGAAGGAAAGTGAATGAAAGTGTAAAAAAGTTAGTGAATGGGAAATGGTGGGTCGTCCATGCATGCATGTGGGAAAGTGAGAGGGAGTAAAAAGAAATGAAACAAGAAAAATAGAAAGAAATGGAAAGGAAGGGAAGGGAAGGGAAGGGAAGTGAATAGAGGCTTCTGCCATCTCACGTGGGCAAAGGGAAGTAGGGAAAGAGATAAAGAAAGAGACAAAATGTTTAGTTTATGGAGAAATGTAAGAAAAGAAAGAGGACGCAATTAATGGTTTAGGAGAGATTCTGATTTATACAACGGTACAGTATAAATTTTTGGGTTTTTCAGGTACCGTAATAATCAAAAATTTATCGAGTGTATTAACAAAAGGAGAGGTGTTTAATATTTATAAAATTTTATTGGTTAAAAACTGGGTCCATCGATTGCCCCCCTTATCGATAGAAAAATTCGGAGTTCATCCGGACATTTTCTGACAGTAAGTCGGTGTTAGACCCCGTCTCAAGTGTCACGCCTATAAATACTGAACCGGAGGGGAACGTAGTTCATTCCCATTTCACATCTTCACAATTTCCGGCTCCTTACTTCTTCCTTTCTTTTAGGGTCTTTAATTCATATATGATATATTGACATTGATCCTTTTTTAATAGTTGGCGAGGTATGCTGTTACCATGGAGGATCGTCTGACTGCGACAAAGCTTCGGGTAACTGAGGTCCGAGAGGAGGTAACTCGCTCTTTGGAGGGAATGAAGATCCAAATGAAGACAAGAGAGGAGAGATTTTCTTCCAAGTTCTGTGAATGGAATGCAAAAATGGTGGAGGCTCAACAACATGTTGAGGCAACCACACAAGAGTTGCGTACCTCAGAAGCAGCTGAGGCTGGACTTCGTGAAAAAGTGGAGCAACTTTACGCCAGTATGCGCGAGGAGAGGCTAATCAGGAGGACTTTACAGTCGGAGAATACTGGTTTTCACTCGGAAAAAACCACCCTCCGATCAGAGAACAATACTCTACTTCATCAGCTACAGATGGCGGTTTCGGGAGTGATGGATAATGTCCATCGTCTAGCTAGGAAGGCGATTTATTGTATGTATCCTGTAAGAGATCTTGATGACATTCGCCTTCGTCAAGTGGTGGAGGAATGTACGACTACTTCAGAACCTGAGGAGGTGACATCCCAAATTATGAATGTCGTGGAGGAATGCGCTGGTGCTCCTGAGTCTGGGGAGGCGGCAAGCCATATTTCGAATGGGGGGATTGAATTTCATCGCATCTCGGCACTTTTAGATGCGATTTCTGAAGCACCTCCAATGGTTTGCACTCCAGTACATTCAGATTTTAATATTTCCATGGCAATGTTGTTGGCTGCAACCGAGTTACTTGGCCCAGAGTTTTTTGAGAACTAAAGCTTATGAAATTCCAACTTGAAATAACAATTTAAAATATCATGTAAGATACTCTGTCATGTGAATAGCTTAGCTTATAAACATTTGTAGTAAGTATTGTACAATGGGCTTCCAAACTTTGGTAATAATCGTAATAAACATGCTGCTTTTATTGCTAGCTATCTTTCACCCAACCATGACATTTATTTAAGGAACAAATCCACTGAGGTGTTTATTTAAAAGATAGCGAGGGTGTGCCACATTTATGGAGTAAAGTATCTCCTTAGATGCATTGTGTTCCAAGTCCTTGACTTGTCTTGACCATCAGGGAGTGACAGTTTTACAGTATTTGGCCCACCACTTTACGCACTTTGTAAGGACCCTCCCATTGGGGGGTGAACTTTCCCTGACTTAGAATGTGATTGAAGTTTCTCCTCAGAACCCATTCTCCTTTCTGGATTGGTCGATTTCTCACCTTGGCGTTGTAGTAACGCGCGATCCTCTCTTTGGAAGCAGCGAGTCACATAAGTGCTTCTTCTCGACGCTCCTCTATGAGATGTAGATCATGAGTGAGCTCGATTTGATTTGCATCGGGGTGGAATGCTTGGATTATGTAAGAGGAGAGATCCATTTCAATTGGTAGTACGACACGGTGCCATAAGTCAGGGCGTATGGCGTTTCTCTAGTGGAAGTCTTGTAAGTTGTTCGGTGGGCCCAAATCATATGAGGAAGCTCCTCGACACATCGACCCTTGGCTTGGCCTAATCTGGTTTTTAGGCTCCATAGGATGCATTTTTTAGCAGCCACAGCCTGACCGTTAGCTTGCGAATAGGCCACCGAGGCATATCGAAGTAGGATTCCATATTGAGCGCAGTAGGCCTGTAAATCTTCGCTCTTGAATTGTGTCCCTTAATCCATGATTAGGGTGTAAGGGTGACTGTACCTTCATAAGATGTTTAGGCATAAAAACTTTTCAACTCGCTGAGTGGATAGGCTAGCGATCGCCTCAGCCTCGATCCACTTGGTGAAATAGTCAATGGCTACGATTAGCTATTTCTTTCGTCCGGGAGCCGTGGGAAAGGGTCCCAAAAAGTCCACCCCCCATTGAGCGAACGACCATGGCCCGATGTTAACCTGCATTTTTGCTGGAGGTGCATGAGTGGTTTGTGCAGCAACTTGGCATTTGGGGCATGCCTGAGCATATTTCCGAGTGTCCCGCCGCATCGTCGGCCAGTAATAACCTTGCCGTAGAAGGGTTATCTTAATTGGAGGAGACATGGATTAAATGGATTGGTGGATTTATAGATTGGTGGACTGATCCATGAATCCAAATGATATCCGAGCATTGGACCATTATGTGAATTTTGGAAAGTTTAGGTACTAAAATATAGAATGAAAAGTTTGAGGTACCAAAACATGCATTTTTCGTATAAAAATAAATTTTAGATACCAAAATATAAAATAGAAAAAGTATAGGTACTAAACTGTAATTTGTCATTTGGATTCATGGATTGGTGGATAGATTAGATTGGATTCCTGGATATGGATCTTAATTGACATCTCTACGCAAGTGCTCTTCTCCTCTATCTAGTGGCCATTGCTGGTGCAATGATGGTTAGCAGCAACGACAAGCACGACTGCGGCTGCAATTCTCGATCTCTAAATTTGCTATTGTTGATGATGAGATCGCGAATATGAGAGCGATGCGTTCGTGATCAAATCACCAGGATTATAACCGTAGGATCTGATCAATTTTGATGATATCTAACTCAAAATGCATAATATAACTAGCTATATGGCCTGTGGTTCGCCCCGAAACCACTTAAATGTTAGGCAAAATACACTTCCATAGCCATAATTGTTCGCGTTGTGACAATAATAACCACTTTTTGAAAAATACACTAAAATAGGCATTCGATTAATAACTTTAACGGCAATGTCACAAATGCCGACTAGATAAACGATTTGTTGCTTATGTGGCATTGTTTCCATAAATTTGCTTGCCTGGATATTTTAACTTTTATTTTAATTATGTTAAATAAAAAAGGAAAGAAAAAAAAGGAAAATGTCATTTCCCACCCCACCTTTTCACGGGTCCAGATCAGGTCAGTAACTGATGGGTCAGTAACCCATCAGTAACCCCTTCTATGGTCCCCACGTGTCAGACACTTTTTTATTTAAATTAAATGTGAAAAGGGCAGTACAGTAAATTTGCAATTTCTCCTATTTATTGCAGAGACTGACTTTTGATTGTACCACATCAGCGCCTCCTTCTCTCTCCACGTAAAACATTTAATTTTTCTTCCCTTAATCTTTAACAGACGATTTCTCACTCGTTTTAAGTCGAAATTTAATTTTTTTTACACAGTTAGATCAGATTAATTATGCTCTTCAAAATGATATCCACTTTGATATTTTTTGGACACAAAAAAATTTGTTAGTTATTACTAGTCTATACCATATGGTATTGACTGTACCATATGGTATTGACTAGTATTAAATAAGAGCATACCATATGGTATGAAATTTTTTGCCACATGAATATATATTTCGTTACTACCATATTGTATAGTGTGATAATATCAATATATATTTCGTTACCACCCAATACCATATGGTATAGAGTGGTAATACCATATGGTACTAATATATATTTCGTTACCACCCATTACTATATGGTATAGTGTGGTAATATCAATATATATTTCGTTACCACCCAATACCATATGGTATAGAGTGGTAATACTAATATATATTCGTTACCACCCAATACCATATGGTATAGAGTGGTGATACCAATATAGATTTCGTTATCACCCAATACCATATGGTATAGTGTGGTAATATCAATATATATTTCGTTACCACCCAATACCATATGGTATAGTGTGGTAATACCATATGGTATAGAGTGGTAATACCAATATATATTTCGTTACCACATAATACCATATGGTATAATGTGGTAATACCAATATATATTACCTAAAAGAAAGGGGAAAAAACAAAAGGAGGGAGAGAAAAAAAACTTGTCTTCTGTCTCATCTCATTTCATCCACAACCAAAGAACACCAAACGCCAAAAAAGGAGAAAGATCGAAATTAAAGCCAACGAGTTGATGAAGAGAAGAAACGCAATTAAAGAGGGTGACTTCAATTTTTATTAGTCGATTGCTGGAGAAAAAAATAAAGATGGAAGAGAGCAGATCTAGATTTGAAAAGGAGATTGTGAGAGAAAAAGTAAGAGAGAAGGAATAGAGAAAGGATCTGAAAAGAGATTGGAAAAAGGAAGAGAGAAAGAAGAGAGAAAGAAGAAAATAAAGTGGCAGAAAAAAGTTATTCTTTCTCTTTCATTGAAAAGTCGGCATTGAAATGTGGAATAAATAAAAAAAATTAAAAATACAAAAACGGACAAAAATGCCCCTCCCCACCTCCGCGTCCAGCCAACCACCCGATTGCTCCATCCCTAGATCTACGGTTCCCGTGTATTTACTGATAGGTCAGTAAATGGTTACTGACCCTATCCCAAACCCCTTTTCACCTTCCACCAACTCGCAAAAAACCTTTCCGTCGGCGAAGTACAGAGACTGCCATGGCACCGCCATCGGGAACCCCTCCCTGCCCTCTAACTCTCTAAAATCGAACACCACCACCTTCGGCCACTTGTCTTCTCTCTTCAGGAACCACATCTTCTCCTGCGACACCACCAGCGCCATGTCATCCCGCCTCCGCACCTTAATCTCATATGTGTGCATAAGATCTGCCGGCAAGATCACCCGTCTCGAGCTCCTAATCACCTTGTCGACCTTGAACCCTTCTTGATGTTGCTCTTGATGAAAATATAATCCGGCAATTCTCTAGTCTTCTCTACATAAGTCTACAAGTCTCTAGAATCAATTCTTCTAGAGAAGCATGTGAAGAATATGCAGCAATTAGAAGTCAAAGGCGGTTGCAGTCTTTGTAGAAAATGTAAGCAATTAAAATAGTTAAAAAAATTACAGCCATACATGTAGCCGACATACACTAAAAAATCATGATATTTGGGTAGGTAATGGTGGTGGATTTGTTGTATAAATTCAGCTCAATTGAGGCTGGTAAGGACAATCAGAGAGTGAAGAAAAAAAGCATTGAGAGAGTAGAAGAGCATAAGCTCTTGGTGAGGTTTATGGCAATATTGCCTAAAGTGTGAGAGTGAACACTTGTAAAACCCGCTACTTTTCCGCTAGCGCCCAACAAATTTGGTATCAGAGCCATACCATGGCAACAGCTCAAGCAAACACCATGTTTGCAAATACCCCCAGTCAGATTCCCATTTTCGAGGGTGAATCTTACGAGTATTGGAGCTAACAAATGGAGACCATTTTTATCGCTCAAGACTTGTGGGATATCATTCAAGAAGGTTATGAGGACTTTGTGACGGAGGGAGATTCTGGCAAAGCTTCAGAAGCTAAACTGAAGCAATATAAAGAGAATGTCCGAAAAAATGCCAACGCCTTACGGATAATCCAACAGGCGGTAAGCAAAACTATATACCCTCGAATTTTTGGCATTAAAAATGCTAAAGAGGCGTGGGAAGTTTTGCGAAATGAATTTAAAGGCAATGAACGGGCAATCTCTATTAAATGCCAAAATTTATGGCGTGAATTCGACAATTTGTCGATGAAGGAGACTGAAAGTATTAAAGACTTTCATTCTCGAACGGCTGAGATAGTTAACCAGTTAAAAGCAACTGGTGAAGCTATCGAAGAAAAGAGAATTGTGGAGAGAATCCTCCGCAGTCTGTCGCCTAAATTTGAGCATGTTGTGGCAGTCATTGAAGAGACAAAAGATTTGTCAAAATTATCAATGACTGAATTGATGGGATCACTCATCGCTCATGAGCAGAGGATGAGGAAATTTACTTACCATCAACCACAAGAACAAGCTTTTCAGTCAAAAGTACATATGACTGAAAGCAAAAATATCAAGCCGGAGCAGGACCGCAGAGGGGGCGACTTTCAGAAGAGAGGAGGAAAATCAAATTTCAGAGGAAGCAACAGGAGGGACCAACAGGAAAAATCTGACGGCAACAATGGGCCATACTGCAGGATTTGTAAGAAGTCGGGACACATGAAAAATGACTGCAGGTTCAAATGCAAGAAGTGCAGAAATCCAAATCACTCCCAGAGGGATTGTTGGTACCAAAAGAAGAAAGAAGACGGAGAAGCCAGTTTCACTCAAACTGAGGAAATTTCTCAGGTATCACTCTCGTGCCTCAACAACGATAAAAATTTACAACTTCCATGGATGGTAGACAGTGGCTGCAGCAGTCATATGACGGGAGACCGGGAGTCCTTCATCGAGATAAATGACAGCTACCGCTCTCAAGTAAAACTTGGAGACGGGACCACACTGGAAGTCAAGGGCATCGGCACGGTGGTCGTAAACTCTGAGGCAGGTAACAAAACTCAAATTCAGGAAGTTCTTTATGTTCCTAATTTAACACAAAACCTCCTCAGTGTTGGCCAACTGATGCTGAAGAAATTCAAGTTATTATTTGATAACGGCGCATGTGAGATCATTAACAAGAAAAATGGTCTTACTGTCGCTAAAGTTCCAATGTCTTACAGTAGAATATTTCCCTTAGCACTTTCAAGAAGTGCAGGTGTAGCATTGAAGCCCAAAGGATGGATGATTCCTTCCTATGGCACCTAAGATATGGCCACTTGAATTTCAAAGGCCTAAACTTGTTGAAGCAGAAGAGGATGGTGATTGGACTACCCAATATAAATAGAGAAGTCAAGATATGTGAAGGATGCATTTATGGCAAAATGCATCGATTGCCTTTCCCGAAGACTGCTTGGAGAGCAAGAGCACCGCTGGAGCTAGTTCATGCAGATATTTGCGGGCCAACCAGAACACCATCAATAAGCGGTAAAAGATATCTTTTACTGTTTGTTGATGACTATACCAGGATGATGTGGATATTTTTTCTAGAACAGAAGTCAGAAGCATTCTCCAAGTTCCTTCAATTCAAAGCAGCAGCTGAGAAGGAATGCAGCAGACTAATCAAGACCCTGCGCACGGATCGTGGAGGAGAATTCATCTACAAAACATTCATGGAGTATTGTAGACAAAATGGCATCAAGAGGCAGCTAACAATTCGATATACGCCACAACAAAATGGTGTGGCAGAGCGGAAGAACCGCACAATCGTGGAGATGACTAGAAGCATGTTGAAGGGCAAAAATCTACCCCTCAAATTCTGGGCAGAAGCTGTCAACACAGCTATCTATATCCTCAACAGGTCACCGACTAAAGTAGTTCTCAACAAGACACCATATGAAGCATGGCATCACCGAAAGCCACAAATTAATCAACTTAAAGTTTTCGGATGCATAGCCTATGCTCATATCTCTACTCCGAATCAAGATAAATTTGATAAGAAAGGGGAGAAGCTTATATTCACCGGATATAGTGACGAATCCAAGGGATATCGACTCTATAATCCAGTGAAAAATGAAACGGTGATCTCACGAGATGTTATCTTTGATGAAATGTCAGAATGGAACTGGGAGCCAGAAACAACACAATCTCCACCAACATATGAATTTTTGGAGGAAGCTGCAACTCCTGAGGATGCTGACAATAACCAACAGGATCCACCCTCAAGTCCAGGTGGCAGTCCACTCGGAGATGATTTCAGAGACGTCGTCACAGACATAGATACGCCTCCAAGAAAGATAAGATCGTTGCAAGATATTTATGATGCTGGTCATGTAGCTTATTTTTCTTGTGAGCCGCAGAACTTCGAGGAAGCTGTGAAAGAGGATGTTTGGACGAAAGCTATGGATGCTGAAATCTTGATGATCGAGAAGAATAAAACATGGGAGCTTGTGGTCAAGCCAAAAGACAAACCGGTCGTAGGTCTAAAATGGATCTACAAGATCAAATTCAACGAGGACGGATCGAATCAGAAGTATAAGGCGAGACTGGTGGCTAAAGGATACTCACAACAACCTGGCATAGACTTTCATGAAACCTATGCACCGGTGGCAAGGATGGAAACCATAAGAACTGTTCTCGCTTTAGCAGCTCAGCTGGAGTTACCAGTATACCAGCTTGATGT
Source organism: Linum tenue (assembly GCA_946122785.1). Classification (NCBI taxonomy): domain Eukaryota; kingdom Viridiplantae; phylum Streptophyta; class Magnoliopsida; order Malpighiales; family Linaceae; genus Linum; species Linum tenue. The sequence continues at coordinate 63,381,022 of CAMGYJ010000006.1, read as the reverse complement.
CAAATCAGCATTCCTCAATGGAGAACTCGAAGAAGAAGTATATGTGGAGCAACCGCAGGGCTACGAGAAAAAAGGAGAAGAAGATAAAGTTTATCGACTCCGAAAAGCACTCTATGGACTCAAGCAAGCACCGCGAGCATGGAACAGCAGGATCGATAAATATTTTCAACAACAAGGATTTCAAAGGAGCCCAAATGAAGCATCGCTCTACATCAAAAAAGGAGAAGGCAAGGATTTCTTAATTGTTTGCCTATATGTTGATGATCTAATATATACAGGCACAAGCTCGGAGATGATCGAGGAGTTCAAAAGAGCGATGATGAAAGAGTTCGAGATGACAAATCTGGGACTAATGAAATATTTCCTAGGAATCCAAGTGAAGCAAAGACCTGGAGAGATATTTATCTCACAGGAGAAATATGCTGAAGATATACTGAAGAGGTTCCACATGGCTAACTGCAAGCCGATTTCAACCCCCATGGCAGTGAATGAGAAATTGCAGCTGGATGATGGAGCTGAGAAGGCAGATGGCAAGCTTTACAGAAGCCTGGTCGGATCACTGATATACTTGACTCACACGAGGCCTGATATTTGTCACGCAGTAAGTATCGTATCAAGGTTTATGAGTGAGCCAAGTAAACTACACTACGCAGCAGCGAAGAGAATTTTACGGTATCTTCAAGGCACTAAAAAATTAGGCCTGAAATACCAAAAGGAAGGAGATAATAAGCTGAAAGGTTATACAGACAGCGACTGGGCTGGATCGCTTGACGATCGCAAAAGCACATCAGGATATATTTTCTGCCTTGGTTCAAAACCAATTTCATGGAGCACAAAGAAGCAGAGGACCGTCGCCTTATCATCAGCTGAAGCTGAGTATATCGCAACCACTGATGCAGCATGTGAAGCAGTCTGGATGAAGAGACTAATCACTGATCTACAACAAGGTGATAATGATCCCACTATAATCCATTGCGACAACATGTCCGCAATAGCAATGACGAAGAACCCGGTGTTTCACGCAAGGTCGAAACATATTGAGCTACGACATCACTTTATACGAGATCTCGTCAACAGCGGAGAAATTGCAATTGAGTTCATCAACACCGAGGATCAGCCAGCGGACATTATGAAGAAAATGGTCACTCGAGAAAAATTCGAGAAGTTCAAGGAACAACTACGAATTGCGGATTAAGAGGGGGTGATGAAAATATAATCCGGCAATTCTCTAGTCTTCTCTACATAAGTCTACAAGTCTCTAGAATCAATTCTTCTAGAGAAGCATGTGAAGAATATGCAGCAATTAGAAGTCAAAGGCGGTTGCAGTCTTTGTAGAAAATGTAAGCAATTAAAATAGTTAAAAAAATGGCTAAATACAATTTAATATCCAAACCTTTCATTTTAAACAATATAATAGCCAAACCTTTTCGAAAACAATCTAATATCCAAATCGTCAACTTTCCGTTCGTTTAACCGTTAGTTGACACTTCAAAAAGCTTTGTTTAGGGGAAATTGTCACAATACAACTTTGTTTTCTTGTTTTGGCATTGCAAATGGCTGGATATTTAGATATTCTATACCATCATGGTGGAGTCATGGACTTCTCGGGTTCGAAACTACGATATGTTGGTGGTTTCTTAGAGAAGATATCGATGGATATTGATAAAGTGTTGTACTTCGAACTTTTTTGAAGTGTCAACTAACGGTCAAACAGACAGAAAGTTAACGATTTGGATATTAGATTGTTTTCGAAAAAGTTTGGATATTATATTGTTTAAAATAAAAGGTTTGGATATTAAATTGTATTTACCCTAAAAAAATTACAGCCATACATGTAGCCGACATACACTAAAAAATCATGATATTTGGGTAGGTAATGGCGGTGGATTTGTTGTATAAATTCAGCCCAATTGAGGCTGGTAAGGACAATCAGAGAGTGAAGAAAAAAAGCATTGAGAGAGTAGAAGAGCATAAGCTCTTGGTGAGGTTTATGACAATATTGCCTAAAGTGTGAGAGTGAACACTTGTAAAAATATTCGAGTGTAATAAAATCCTCTGAAATTTCGATCCTAAAACCCGCTACTTTTCCGCTAGCGCCCAACAGCTCTGCACCATGAACAAGTACCCATTGGCTTTGAGCCCTGAGCTATTGTACAAAAAGCCGAGATACATTGACGAATCTGAAATTATTCTCTGTGCAATCCCACTTCGACGTCTCCGATGCGAATTGATTGGAGAAGGGGATGTCAGGAACTCGACAAGACCCAACTTCTCTTGAGGTGGGTTGCAGCTATTGTGTTGCATCTGGATTTATAATTGTAGAAAAGCTTCAAATGATGGGTTCTGCGGCAGAAGGGGGTAGAGAATTGAGAAGGCTTTATCCCAGGAATCCGGCCAGAAAACCAGGAGCACCGATGGGGAAAGGAAATGGCGTAGTGGGGAGAACCCTCTTTGTTTTTCTCGTCGATTGAAACAGAGGCAGAGAGCAGCAAAACCGGTGAAGTTGAGCGGTTGCGAGGTCATCAGAAGGGGTGGTGGGGACGATAGTGGCGGCGGCGATAATGGCGTCGAATGACGATTGGATGAAGATAAATCCAACGGTGGGAGTCGACTCGGTCCGCACTCTAGAGGACAAAGGAGATAAAATATTTTGTATTTCCTTTTGATTTAAAATATGACATGACATAGACGTGGTAGGGAGAGTCTCTTTGAAGATGACGTGTCGTGTCGTCCAAGTGGCATCCACCTTACCGCCACGTAGAGGTTATTAACGGTTAACGGCATCTGTCATGACGTTAAAGTTTATAACGAAAATGACTATTATTGTCAAGCAAGTTTGAAAAAGTGGCTATATTTGTGTATTTTTTTAAAAATGACTATTATTATCACACCACGAATAGTTATGGCTATGAAAGTGTATTTTGCCTAACGGATCAATTTTGAGACAATTGTACCAAATTGCCTCGTTTTGAGACAATTGTACCAAATTGCCTCGTTTTGAGACAATTGTACCAAATTGCCTCGTTTGTCAGCAAAATTTTTGGATGGGTCAATCTGTCTGAGGTATTTTGAATTGATCCGTTTTGAGTCAATTTCAATTACCTGTGGTGGGGGCAGGTAATTTGAATTGACTCGTTTTAATTGCCTCGTTTATAAAACGAGACAATTGATCAAATTGACTCATTTCTAGATTGATCCATCCAAACGACCCCTAAATGTTAAGAAATCATATTACCATTCATTTCAAGGAACACAATCAAGAAAACAAAGAGAACTATAGAAATACGTGGAAAGGAAGCTACATGTTTGTTTGATTGCGAAGTATCTAGTAGAATTCTCATACAATACATAGTGAAGTAATTGATGGAGAAAGTGCTTTCTCTGCTGGTTTTTATTGTTGAAAACAAACTTCAACGCACAATTATATTGTTGAAAACAAACTTCAACTCTGTAAACACAGCTCCTGAGAAATGCATCCAAAGACTTGCATCAAGATTTCAAGGCATTTAAAGCCTAGAAACCCAAGCTACCATCAGAGCCGCAAGTTGCAGAACTTTTTTAAATTAGTTGGTATAAGAGAAATATGCATACTGTAACTTCAATATGGAAGCATCAGTGCATCATATAACTTGGATGTAATACTCAAAAGGTTAATCTAAATACAGTAATTAACTGGCAAAAGAAAAATTAGTTGGCATGAGAAACCATGTGAATATTACCTTCAATCTCTTGAAACTATCATTGTCATCATATAACTTTGATGTAATACTGAAAAAGCATATCCGATATAAAACACTTAAACTGATAAAAGAAGTAATGTAGCATAGTGATCTTACTTCATAGCATCAGAACTAACTACTTTGGTGGCTGGATCAAGTCATCCTTTGTCCATTCAACCTTTTATATTCAAAAGATAAACTATTGAATCACATATATTCAAGATATGCAAAATGGATACACTTGTATGGAAAAAAATAGGGTTAATATTTTCGTATGACCTGAACTTTGACCAAAATAAACATCCTGGCCAATCTTTTCGATCTATAACATCCTGGCCCAAATTATACACCAAAATAAACAATTTGGCCAAACCCGATGTTTGATCGTTAACTTGGACGTTCAAACGCGCCACGTCACTGCCAAGTCAAAAGATATGATAAATATTTAATTTTTTTTCGTTTTTTTATTTTTGGTTTAACTAAGGTATTAGATGATTTTTTTAATTTATAATAATTTAAAATTAGGGAATGTGTGGAAATTGTGAATTATTTTAAATATTTTATGCTGACTTGGCAGTGACATGGCGCGTTGACTAACGGTCAACGCGTTTGAACATCCAAGTTAACGGTCAAAAGTCGGATCTGGCCAAATTGTTTATTTTGGTGTATAGTTCGGGCCAGGATGTTATAGATCGAAAAGATTGGCCAGGATGTTTATTTAAGTCAAAGTTCAGGCCATACGAGAATATTAACCCAAAAAAATACAATAAATTGTTACTAACATAATTGATTGGTATAAAATTATCTAATAGTTAAGAAACCAACCAAAGCATGACCACAATCAAACGACTTCAAAATCTGTCATGACCAAACCATCGATACTTGCTGATCTTGTTGCTACATTATTCATAGCATATATACCCAGCAGAGTGATTCCCTTTTTTCTTGCTGCCAGAAAATTGCAGCATTTCAGTACTTGATTTTGAAATGATTGAACCAAAAGCTTCGATCATCATTTCGGTACTTGATTTTGGAATGATCTAAAATTACCTCAATTGATTTATCTTCTCTAAGAACGAGAGCGGAGAGATGTTGGATAACGAGACGTCGCCATTAGCTTCATTTTCACCTAGAGGAGGAACCATCATCCCTGGCTTCAATTTCGGGTAAGCTTTTACTTGCTTCGTGTATATATATATACATATATACACATATGTATGGTGGTGTCTTCGGTGCACTCACTTTTTTGGGTGCACCCGCTTCATAACCGTCATTTTAAACATGCGGGCTATGTCAAAATGATGTCAATCATCACTTATGATGTGATGAACAATAACTCATATGAATTTGCACAAAAATCATTAAATATTTACTTTAATTTGAAGGATTTAGAGTTTAGAGATTTAGGGTTTACAATTTGGGATTTAGGGATAGAACTCAAAATTGGAGGTCTAGGGCTTAGGGCATTCGCTAATTAGTTGTTATCATATGTTATATCATCATATTACACTAATTCTACAAATTAAAATTCAAAATCCGACACCTTAAGACTAGTTTTTGAATTGGGTGCATTGAACACACTCATTTTTGTGAGTGCACTGAAGTAGTCACCATATATATATAAAAGTATTTGGTGATGATGGCAAAACTCATTTCGACAAAGCAAGCCTTGATCAAATGAATTATTTTGATATGGTAACCTCTGAGAGTTTACAATTACACTCACCAGGTCTTTTGCTTCTTCCAAGAGAAAATAGAGATCAGAAGTTGGAACTCAGTTCATATGAGGTCCGTATCAACACTAATGTCATCGTGAATGTCTGGGCAATCAATCGAGATACTCGTTACTGGACAGAGGCCGAGAGATTCTCCCCTCAGAGATTTATGGACTGCTCGATTGATTATAAGGGAATCTGATTTTCAATTCATTCCATTTGGTGTTGGAAGAAGGATGTGTCCGGGAATGTCTTTCGGAATGGCGAACGCGAAACTTACTCTAGCAAATTTGCTTTTCCATTTTGACTGGACACTTCCAGCTGAACAAAATAGCATTGATATGGCCGAATGCTTTGGAGCGGGACTGAGAATACAATATACTCTTGATAGAAACCTAATTTTTGGGTAATGTCATAATTACTATTATTATGATTTTATTAGATATGATTAGTAGTCTTTAAATCGTATTAGGATAGTCTATTATGTTTTTCCAATCATTAGCTATAAATATGTACTTTGCGTCTTTCGTTCAATTAAGTAGAAATTAATAGGAAAGTTATCTCACCCAAATCCCTAAACCTCTCTTCCTGTCCTAATTGACTGCCGACCGTTCTTTCTTCCTCTTCCTCTCAAGTTCTTCCTCAAATCTCTACTCTAATCCCTAATTCTCATTCTCTATTCCCAAATATCAATAAACCCCCATTTTCAATCCCGCTCAGATAGGAACCCTAGAAATAAGTTTCTATCAACTCTCAATCTAATTCCCATTTCGTACGGTCACGTGCTTTGAATAAGGAAGTTGTAAAAAAAATGCAAATATTATATATGTGCTTGTCTTTCAATATATATAATTTCTTTACTTATTTCCGCAGTTTGGATTTTATTATGGTATCAGAGCAAGCCTCGGTCTGCTAGGGTTTGCGTCTTCTGTTTGCGTTTAGCTCAGCTGTCGACTTCTCTCCTCGTCGACGGGAATCATGGGCGACGAATCATCATCAGACAAGGAAAACAAGAAGGCCGTCGAGACCATGCAGCCGGACGTGATTCTCCCATCATCCCCTCTCTTCCTGCATCCTTCCGACGCCCCCAGCAGGTTTTCGTCGGGGATTTACTCATTGACCTCAATTACGATGAGTGGTCTGCCGAAATATCTAATGCTTTCCTTGCCAAAAACAAGCTGGACTTTGTTCTTGGAACTGTTCCGCGACCCGCGTCTGGAGAATTACTCGCTGCCTGGACGCGTTGCAACGCCATGGTCGTTGGGTGGTTGCGCAGCACCATGAGCCGTGAAATTCGCAGCAGTCTAAGCACGAGTTTCACAGCGAAGGAAATATGGGATGAGCTAAAAGAACGCTTCACCACCGGGAATCTCCCTCGCCGATACAAGCTTCGTCAAGAAATCACCACACTCCGCCAAGATAAGCTGAATGTCGGCTCATTCTATGCAAAATTGAAGATGCTATGGGATGATTGGTTCACACTCGATCCGCCAGCAAAGTGTACACGTGGCAAGTGTGAGTGTGATGTGGAATGCCGCACACGAGCTTCCCAGGAGGACATGCGCTTCTTGGACTTTCTTCTAGGGCTCGACGATGGTTTTTTGGTTGTTCGCACACAACTTCTTTCTATGAAGTCAGCTCCCAGTCTCGGTGAAGCGTACCACATGGTGGCTAATGAAGAACAACAGCGTCTTCTCATTGACTCCCGACCTCGCATCGAAGCTGCCGCCTTTCAGGGCAAGGGGGAGCAAGGTCGACCTGAGGAATCTCATACTGAAGGGCGTGAGCGCACTGATGAGGGACGTCCATATTGTACTCACTGTCAAAAACCGGGCCATTTCAAGGCCACGTGTCATGAAATCCATGGCTGGCCAACACGACAGCCAGGTGACAGGCCCCATTTGTGGGAAGTCTGGCCGTGATCCGCAAGCTGCTGTGGCTGAAAGTGAACCCAGCTCCATCCCAGGTCTCTCTGCTGCCCAAGTCGCACAACTTCGTGACTTCCTCGAAGCCGACACTCAACCTGCCGCAAGCATGGCAGTGAATATGTCAGGTACGCAATCGTTTCATTCTCAATCACCCACTATGAGTCCTTGGATTATTGATTCCGGTTGCAACGAGCACATAGTGAATGACAACTCTTTATTTGTGGGCGAGATAAAAACGGACTCACAATTGCAGGTAAGGATCCCTAATGGCAAAGGGGTTCCGGTACATGGTATAGGAATCACACAGTTATCTAACAGACTGGTTCTACGCCGTGTTTTACACGTCCCAGACTTTTAGTGCAACTTATTGTCCGTTAGTCGACTTACTGCTGATCATTCTGTTGTCGTAGTCTTCTTAAAGAACTTCTGTGTAATTCAGGACTTGTGCTCCAAGAGGCTGATTGGGACGGGGACGTACCGTGACGGTCTATATTATCTCAAAGTTTTGGATGGTAGTCATCTGGTGGCGCTATCGGCAAGGGAAGCAATTAACACATCAGCACGTTGGCATTCCAGACTCGGTCATCCTGCTGATTCAAAGTTGTTGGCGTTTCATCCTTTTATCTCTAGTACTTTAGTTTTGAACAAGGACCCATGTGATTCATGTCTTCGGGCTAAGCAGACTCGTCTTCCTTTTGAGCATAGCCAGATTAAAACTACGTCATGTTTTGATCTTATTCATGTGGAACTTTGGGGTGGTTACCATGAGACTTCTTTTACTGGAGCTCATTATTTCTTGACTATTGTGGACGATTTTAGTCGTGCAGTTTGGTTCTTCTTGTTGAAATATAAATCCGAAGTAGCACGTTATTTGTTGGTTTTTCTTTAATCAGGCTCGAACGCAGTATGGGAAATCAGTTCGTCGGATTCAAACAGATAACGGGCGTGAATTCACTACTCCAGAGTTGCGTGACTACTACGAGAAGGAAGGAATCATTTTACAAACCTCTTGTATCAACACGCCACAACAGAATGGGGTGGTGGAATGCAAACACCGTCATCTCCTTGACACAGCTAGAGCTTTGCGATTCCATGCAGGCTTGCCTCTACATTTTTGGGGCGAATGTGTGTTGACTGCTGCATATCTAATTAATCGGATGCTGCTTGCTCCTCTCCACGACAAGAGCCCATATCAAGTGCTGTTCGATTCGCCACCCAGGTATGATCACCTGCGTACCCTTGGCTGCCTTGTATACGCCAAGGACACTCAGCACCACCTTGACAAATTTGCGGCACGAGGGCTCCCCTGCATCTTCATTGGCTACCCTGCAACTCAGAAAGGGTATCACATTTATGATCTCGAGAAGAAACAGATCTATACTTCACGAGATGTGGTCTTTGTTGAACATATTTTTCCCTACAAAGAGTCTTCGTTGTCTAGCCATTCATCATTGGCTGGCTCACATAGTCTTCCATTCTCTCATGATGATGGTGTCCCTGCTCGTCTTATTGATGATAATGAGGAATTGTTTGGCCCCAAGTCTACACCTGCCAATGACTCTCCTTCAAGTCCAACTCCTAGCGTCATCAATTCCGACTCCGAGCTGTCAGCTCCTTCTCCTCTTTCGGAAGCAGCTCTCCTGGCGCCCCTAGATCCTCGACACCCACAACTACAGCGGCGCCAGCTGCTGCCCCTCCTTTACGGCGTAGCGATCTCACGCGGCAGCCTCCCAAGGACCTTGACATCTATGACGTTCAGCTCCCAGACCAATCATAGGGTAATCATGTCTTGTATCCCATAGCCAACCACGTGAGTTATCATAGACTCTCCCCAACTCACCGTGCTTTCATTGCTAACGTCACAAATACCGTTGAGCGTCGCTACTACCATCAAGCAGTTCGCTTCCAACATTGGCGACTTGCCATGCAAGCTGAGATCACGACATTGGAAGCTAATCATACTTGGACGCTCACCTATCTTCCTCCCGGTAAGCGTGCCATTGAGTCAAAGTGGGTCTTCAAGGTCAAGTACAAGCCGGATGGCTCAATTGAGAGGTACAAAGCACATCTCGTTGCTAAGGGCTTTACTCAGGTAGAAGGCATTGACTATCATGATACTTTTGCACCTATTGTGAAGCTCGTCACTGTCCGATGTTTACTTGCAGTGGCTGTCACTAGAACTGGTTTATTCACCAGCTGGACGTTAATAATGCTTTTCTGCATGGTGAACTCCATGAAGAAGTATACATGAAGGTTCCTCAAGGCTTCGGTAAGCCTGGTGACACACGAGTTTGCAAGCTGCATAAGTCAATCTATGGCTTGAAACAAGCTTCTCGCAATTGGTACCAAAAGTTCTCTGCCGCACTGGTACAACTTGGCTTTCGTCAGAGTCATACCGATCCGTCACTCTTCATCTATCACACCTCGACTTCCTATGTGGTGGCCCTTATCTACGTCGACGATGTCATCCTAGCTGGTGATGACTTGACTTTTATTCAGCGTGTTAAGTCCTGCCTCCACTCTCAGTTTACCATCAAGGACCTTGGCCCACTCAAGTACTTTCTGGGGATAGAGGTAGCTCGTTCGCCCAAAGGCGTCATACTCAATCAGTGCAAGTATATTCTTGACATTCTCGCCGACTCGGGTCTTCCTGCCACTCGTCCGTGTGCATAACGATCGAACAAAATCACCAACTTGGGCGTCTTGCGTCACCTCCTGTCCCTGATCCCTCTGCTTTTCGGCGTCTTGTTGGGCGTCTCTATCTCACTGTCACTCGGCCCGACATCACCTATTCGGTCAACCTGCTTAGCCAGGCGGTTCATGCTCCCACTCAAGCTCATCTCGATGCTGCTCATCGCATCCTTCGTTACTTGAAGAGCTCACCCGGTCGTGGGTTGTTTTTCCCTTTGCAGAATTCTCTAACCTTGACAGGTTACTGCGACGCCGACTGGGGTGGTTGTCCTACCACCCGTCGCTCTACTACAGGTTACTTCATTCGTTTGGGAGCCTCACCTGTGTCTTGGCGCACCAAGAAACAGACGGTAGTGGCTCGTTCTTCTGCAGAGGCTGAATATCGCGCTATGGTCAGCACCGTTAGTGAGATTATTTGGCTTCGGTGGCTTTTGAGTGAACTTGGTGCACCTCAGCAGGGTTCGACCCCACTCTTTTGCGACAATCAGGCAGCTTTACATATTGCGGCTAACCCAGTCTTCCACGAAAAATGAAAATGGGGGTTAAGATGCAAATTTGAGTACCACCCCAAATGGTATACTAAGCATGTCGAGATGGACTGTCATTTTGTTTGTGAACGAGTTCAATCCCGTGATATTGCAACGCAAAAGATCTCCACCACTGAGCAGCCTGCGGATTTTTTTACAAAGGGACTTGGTGTTGATACGTTTCAGCATCTCCTTTCCAAGCTTGGCATGTATGATCTCCATGCCTCCGCTTGAGGGGGAGTATTGTGAGCTATCTTTCATCCATTGGTCCGGATGTCCCCTATTTCATGTCACTCTCTTATTCATGTTACTTGTATCTCACGTAACTCATAGAGAAAGGGATTAGGGTTGTCTTCTCAACATATATATATATAGGCCTGTAGCTTGCAGTCGGCCATCTATCTCTCTATAACAAATATTCCATCAAGAATAATAATAGTCTCAGCCGTGATGCTCTTGAGAGCTCACCGTGGATTAGTCTCGTTTTAAATCAAGAACGAGGATACCACGTAAAACTCATTTGCCTTACGTTTTACTTATTTCCGCAGTTTGGATTTTATTATTAATCCGACGCTCTACTACTCGCCGCCCGCTTCACCTAATCAGCACTTACCCGCCCCCGATTGTCTCTGCAATTTGGAGTACAAAGCAGAGGCGGCGTACGCCCTGAAGAAAACGAAGGAACGACAAAAATAAACATGAAGGATTAAAAGGTGGAAAAATTCAGAGACTTCCCAGCTCACGCATCCCAATTTTTCTGTGGCTACTGAAACCACGACACAGCCTAAATTCATTCACTCCGGCCCGTCCTGGCATTGGACAAGACCATACCACAATCATTATTGTTCGTATCCGGAGCTAGATGGTACAAACACCTACCATATCTTTCTAAGAAAAAAAAAAGCATTTGTAATCTGTGCGGATTATTTGGTAATTTTCTTTGTTTACGTACTAACAAAATCAGGCCTTTACATGTAAAAACCATATGACACAAAATGCTAACAACTCAGTAACTCACAAATGTGAACATTTTCCTCTAAAATTTTACATCATCCAACACTCAAACTCTCGTCTCCTTTACTAATATATAATATTATCTTTTTCCTAAAGTTCCAACCAACAAGAGAGTCATTGTGAATGCATGGGCAATTAATCGGGATCCTCGTTATTGGGTCGAGCCGGAGAAATTATACCCTGAGAGATTCTTGGACTGCTCAACTGACTACAACGGGAACTTTTTCCAGTTCATTCCATTTGGTGCCGGAAGAAGGATATGTCCCGGAATTTCTTTTGTATTGACGATTGTTAAACTGACGCTAGCAAATTTGCTCTATCACTTTCAATGCGAACTTCCATCGAAAGGCATTGATATGAATGAAAGATTCAAAACGTCACGCACAAGGGAAACGACTCCTCATTTGGATTTGATTCCAGTTTTGTATGATGTCGCACCTTGAATGGAAGGGAGGAGCAAATGGCAAGATGTATAAATTAGTGAAGATTCTCGTTATGAGATTTTCTAGGGGTATTTTTCCCCCTCGTCTTCTTCTTGCTTCCTATCCTAAGCACTCTAGTTAGTAGCTAGTAAGTAATAACTTTCCTTATTCTTATAAGAGCCTTTATTCATTGAGGTAAGTGTGGTTGAATGGAGAAGAGCTACATAAAATGCTAAGGAATGTCTGGACAAAAGAGGATAGACACTAGTGGATGATATAATGTGATAGTTGATCTCGTAAAATAATGATATAGACTTTATAATTATCCTCAATAATCATAACTTTAAGAAGATATTCATTCAAAATAGAGAAGAAAGGATAACTAGAGATTTGAGAAATCTTTTTATAAATTGTGGGAAATTTTTTGTGATTCTTATGGTTTTAGTTCAGTTAAAACAACAATTCAGAGATTAAAAGGCTAAGTGTGAATCATGTGTCAACCACATCTCACTCACACCCAGACAATCAGTAGGTCACCTGTTTTACAATTCACATCCACACCCATTGGAACCACGAACAACATAACGCGTGGGACGATTGCAGATAGATTTGTGGGTTCAACCATTGAATCGAATGGTGAACGCTAACCGTAGTGGCGTGTACTTTATGTTGGACTTGGTTTGGAAGCTAGAATAAGAAGTAATCCGAATCCCTAGCGGAGAAGGATTGAAGTGGCGTTATATGAAGGTTGAAGTTTAATGAAACTGCATTGTTTGGTTTATTCTTGTTTGGTACCTGTTTTCATTAGTTGTGTTAGTTTAGTCAGTATCCGTTGTGAACAACAGATCAAGCAAAACAGAGTGCTGATCTTTAGCTTTGTTTGGTTTAGTTGTTGCAGATTCTTAGGAGAGTAGTTCAGTTAGTTTTTCCATGGCCGATTTCTGTGGCCAAGCTTCTTGTATTTAATTCCTCTCCACTTCAATAAACAAATTGTCAGATTGCAATTCAATTTAGGCTTTCATTGTGGTATCAGAACCTATTCGCAAGCTGTAACCAAGGAGTGAGTGAAATCTGCAGGCAATTGCAGAGTGGGTATTTGGGAAATACGAGAGATTAAAGTGAGGAATCAAAGAAGAAATTTTGGTGTGTGAGAAATATGATTGAAGGAAGCAGCGGTTATGCACAGGTGTGCATACCCAGATTCGATGGAGATTTTGATCACTGATGACTCGATATTTGCACATGTTTTCCCCTTTGTTTCTTGATCGTTTAAGCTTGCATTATCGCTTATTTGGCCTATTTTACGCTAGGTTGTGTTCCTTTGTCACATTTCAGGCCCTAGCACATAAAGTGAAGTATAGGCGCAAGTTTCAAGTCAATCAGAGATCAATTGGCGATTAGGGAGAAGAAACTCGGTCATGACCTGAAGAAGAATGGATTTCTACCTCACTTTATGGACAAATAATCAGGCAAGCTTGTTATGAAAAGAAAGAGGATGAGACTACGAGCATCTGGGTTCAAACGGCGACTGATTTGGAGTCCGAACGAGGGAGAAACGAAGCTTTAAACAGGAGAGGAGGAAGAATTACGGGCAGGAGAATTACGACCGTAATTTGGCCTCCCATGCCCGTAATTTCACTGCCGAGAGGATCTTTGGGTGCGCTGAAACATAACCAAAACGCGTGTTTTGGGCAAAATACGGGCATGGAAGAATTACGACCGTAATTCAGCCCGTAATTCGCCCAGAATCGGGTTTTTTTAGGCAGATTCGAGCCAAAGGAAAGGGGGAGCTGGGTTTTGGTTCCCAAACACCCAAGGGACGAACCCTAGAGAGAGAGCGACTTGGGAACATTCTTGGAGCTATTTTGGAGGATTTCTTCGCCATTGGAGCTCGGGAATCAAGCTTGGAGATGGAGATTGAAGATCTAGATCAGATTTCTGCAGTCTCTCTCTTCTCTATGGAGTAACTTCCCTTCACTTAGGTTTTGAGGAACCCTAGTTCCATGTGTTAGGATCTTTCTTGTATGAAGTTTTGGATGCTATATTGTTTGATTATAATCGATTGAGGCATGATTTATTGAGTCAATTGAATCTTGATCAAATTCTCTTGATTTCTGCTTTAACCTATGATAGATAGAATCTGATTAGGTTAAGAGAGCTTCCTTGATTGATAGTGGTGAGTTGGTTGTGCGAGAGTCAATCAATTCACTGCTTTGTACTGGAATTCATTCCAGTGGTGGAGTTTTGTGTTCATAGCCTCAACTTTCTATCCTGGTGAAGACTAGTCGTCTGCCGGGTAGTTGGACTGAGAGGGCTTGGTCAGCTTAAGAGATTCCAAGCTAATTTAGGATCTTCCGCAGTTTAATCAACAGTAGATCAACCAAAGGTAATTGCAACTTGGACCTAATTGAGGAGTTAGGGGGAATCATACCTAAGTGAGTTCCCAACTTATAATTAGTAGAGTAGTAAGTAGAGTAGTTTATAAATCAATCCTTAATCTAGTTTGCTAGATAATGAACTGAAGCTGAGTAATAGTAACTCTAGAGACCCGTGGATTCGATATTTATTACTTGTGCCACTATACTGCAGTCCCTTTCATTGGTTACACTTGGCCATTGTTAGGTGTTGTGTTTTAGCGTGTCAAGTTTTTGGCGCCGTTGCCGGGGACTTTCTAGATTATTAGGAAAGGCAGAAGTTTGTTACTTTAGCGTTTTTTCTTTTCTTTTCTTTTCCACCCTTGCTTTTCACTTGGGTGTTTTTGTTTCTGTTGGTGCAGATTTGTATCATGGATCCTCATGGCTTCTCAAATCATTGGGGGTATCCACCACCATCCGTGTGGTATTACCCTGAGACTCCCTGGAGCAATCAAGGAGGAGAAGACTATGGATTCGGGTTCCAGTACCAACCCCCTTACTACGGAGAACAACCGGACCCCTGGGCATATCAAGAACAACCTCATTACCAAGAAGAATTTCTCCCACAACCAGAAGGGCTATCGGAGCTGGAGTTACCCATGGCGGCCTTCACGGGCCATTCTCCAGAGCCATGCTACACTCCACAGCCAGATCCAAACTGTGAATTGAGGCTTCTCATTGAGCAGTTTGCTCGAGACAGTGAGAGATCATGTGCCAGGATGGATCTTTGTACTCAGGCCTATCGTGAAACAGAGGAGATCCTCCTGAGCCTTAAGAAGAGCGTCGATGATCTTGAACGATCTTGTGCACAACCTACTCCAGATCACCCTTCTGCTACCATACTAGAGGAGGAGGAGGAGGAAGTAGAAGGCTACAAGGACATTGTGGAGCAAACAGAAGTTATCACGGAGAGCTCCCGTGAAGATCACGATCAAGAATGTCCTGTCGTAGCCGACCACCCCTTCCCACATCCCACACCGAGCTTTGAAGAGGTGGGCATGAGTGAGGAGATGCAAGAAGATCTCATGAAAGAAATTGCTTGGCAACTTGCTCTCCAATCCGTGCTAGAAGAAGAAGAGCAAGAAAGGGTGCAGAAAGAAGTTGTGGAGGATGACGAAAGTGAAGCAGAAGGAGTTCTTGATCATTTCCCAGGGGTGATACCACATGAAGAAGAAAGGGGGGTTGAAGAAGAAATTGGTGTCCAGGCTGAGGACGGAGTTGAGGTGGAAGAGGCCTGCACCAGCCATGAGTTACATTTGATATCTCCACCAAACTTCGAGGAACTACTTAGCAAGGACCCATTTGCAGTGTCTCTTTGCCAGACCAAGGCCACATCGACATCGGTCCCTCTTGGTGGACGTGATGGTGGCCAATCGATGCTGTCATATCTGGTTTGGGGGCAATGAGACGAGAGAAGAGAAGAAGAGGTCTCGAGGGTGGAGACTTCATCTGCATCAAGTGCATGAGCCTTCATCACCTGCCACACCACATGCTCGTGACTTGAGACTCCACCTCATCGACGAGAACCTCAACTTCAAAGAGGTTCTGGGGTGGACCGAAATTTAGGAGCCATCGTCCGGCTCCCGACGTGAAAGAAGCGCTTGTTGGGAGGCAACCCAACCAGTCGGTTTGCATTTCTTTCTCTATTTCTCCTCGGTTGAGTCAGTTTTGTTCTTTGATTTTAGAGTCAATAACTCAACCTTTGTGAGATTTTGTGGGGTGTTTGTGTTCCGACTACGCTCTCCTCCTAGAATGCACCGCCTGCCCCATCCACCATCATTCACCCTTGATCTGGTAACTTCGTTCTACCCTCCTTATCTTTCCTCTATTGAGGACAATGTCGTGCTTAAGTGTGGGGGGTGTTCGATTATGTATGCGGGTGAATGTTTGGCTGTTTGTGTGCTTGGAGCCTAGTTCACTGTCCAAATTTTTAAATTTGAGGGCTCCAAGTACGTGTCTCCATGCAAATTGTCTGCTCAGTATGCTTTGAATTGACAGTCTCTGTAGTAATGTCCAACCTAGGGAGGTAGTGTAGCACTATGGAGGATGTTGAAGTATAAGATTTTTCCTATCTAGCTCTCTGGTGTGTAAGTTGATTTTGTGAATTAGTGGAGCTAAGACCGTTGAATTCATGTGATAATGTGGACTCTGTTTGAATTGTGTTATGGACTTGTGTATTGAACAAGGTGCTCATGTGGGAAATGAAAAGCAGTTGGTCCTCCATGTCGAAATCATCAAAAATCTTAAACATGGGGTAAGCCCAACGTGTGTGGCACCGTTCATTGCACAAATTCGGGTTTTGGAGGAGATTTTAGTGATCCTTAGTGGGGTACTCCTACAAGGTGAAGCTAAGCTGTCTCTAGTACAAGTAAAACTTCCACCCGTTGAACGGTTTGCCTACTTGAGGATGTGTTTTTAAGGGCACGGATAGAGCTTCCGACCCCCCTTAATTTCATTGACCCTCCACACGAGTTAAGGGAAAAGAGTTAAAAGAAGTACTCTGGCGAGCGCCAGATGTACAGAAATTGCTTTTGCTCGACTAATAAGGGTCGACCGTGCAAAAGACTGCAGTTGGAACCCCACCAAATGAAAGAAAAAATGTAAATGAAAGTGAGAAAAAGGGGTTCCAACAGTGAAATGAAGTGAAAGAGCACCCCGGTACAACGAGTCCTTGGTTGTGAATGGTGTGAGTCCCTTTATCCATGAACTGGCTGTCTTACTTCCACTTCTTCTCATGATCCTAGCTTGAGTCTAGTACTCGCATTGAGAGAGATAGGGGACGTCTTAGAAGACCAGTTGACCTCGTAAGCTGCTATATGATCTAGGAAATCCTCTACCGACGATCGGGGTTGTTTGTTTCTATAGAGTTCTGGAGAGCTCATTGGTTTGAGTTAGGTTTGCTTGGGACAAGCAAACAGTTAAGTGTGGGGGGATTTGATGACTCGATATTTGCACATGTTTTCCCATTTGTTTCTTGATCGTTTAAGCTTGCATTATCGCTTCTTTGGCCTATTTTACGCTAGGTTGTGTTCCTTTGTCACATTTCAGGCCCTAGCACATAAAGTGAAGTATAGGCGCAAGTTTCAAGTCAATCAGAGATCAATTGGCGATTAGGGAGAAGAAACTCGGTCATGACCTGAAGAAGAATGGATTTCTACCTCACTTTATGGACAAATAATCAGGCAAGCTTGTTATGAAAAGAAAGAGGATGAGACTACGAGCATCTGGGTTCAAACGGCGACTGATTTGGAGTCCGAACGAGGGAGAAACGAAGCTTTAAACAGGAGAGGAGGAAGAATTACGGGCAGGAGAATTACGACCGTAATTTGGCCTCCCATGCCCGTAATTTCACTGCCGGGAGGAGCTTTGGGTGCGCTGAAACATAACCAAAACGCGTGTTTTGGGCAAAATACGGGCATGGAAGAATTACGACCGTAATTCAGCCCGTAATTCGCCCAGAATCGGGTTTTTTAGGCAGATTCGAGCCAAAGGAAAGGGGGAGCTGGGTTTTGGTTCCCAAACACCCAAGGGACGAACCCTAGAGAGAGAGAGCGACTTGGGAACATTCTTGGAGCTATTTTGGAGGATTTCTTCGCCATTGGAGCTCGGGAATCAAGCTTGGAGATGGAGATTGAAGATCTAGATCAGATTTCTGCAGTCTCTCTCTTCTCTATGGAGTAACTTCCCTTCACTTAGGTTTTGAGGAACCCTAGTTCCATGTGTTAGGATCTTTCTTGTATGAAGTTTTGGATGCTATATTGTTTGATTATAATCGATTGAGGCATGATTTATTGAGTCAATTGAATCTTGATCAAATTCTCTTGATTTCTGCTTTAACCTATGATAGATAGAATCTGATTAGGTTAAGAGAGCTTCCTTGATTGATAGTGGTGAGTTGGTTGTGCGAGAGTCAATCAATTCACTGCTTTGTACTGGAATTCATTCCAGTGGTGGAGTTTTGTGTTCATAGCCTCAACTTTCTATCCTGGTGAAGACTAGTCGTCTGCCGGGTAGTTGGACTGAGAGGGCTTGGTCAGCTTAAGAGATTCCAAGCTAATTTAGGATCTTCCGCAGTTTAATCAACAGTAGATCAACCAAAGGTAATTGCAACTTGGACCTAATTGAGGAGTTAGGGGGAATCATACCTAAGTGAGTTCCCAACTTATAATTAGTAGAGTAGTAAGTAGAGTAGTTTATAAATCAATCCTTAATCTAGTTTGCTAGATAATGAACTGAAGCTGAGTAATAGTAACTCTAGAGACCCGTGGATTCGATATTTATTACTTGTGCCACTATACTGCAGTCCCTTTCATTGGTTACACTTGGCCATTGTTAGGTGTTGTGTTTTAGCGTGTCAATCACTGGAGCTTGTTGATGGAAAATCTCCTTCGATCGAAAGAATACTGGGAGGTGGTAAGTGAAGGTTTCAAGGAGCCTACCAATGGAGAAGTCCTATCTGAGGCTTAATCCAAAAATCTCAAAGAACTCAGGCTTAAGGATATGAAAGCCAAGAATTACCTTTCCAACTCTATTGATAAGGTGATCTTGAAAACTATCACAAACAAGAGGACTGCTAAGGAACTGTGGGAATCTATGAAGATTAAGTACCAGGGAAGTTGATAATCGGCTGTAATATATCTGATTCTTGAACTTTATGTGATTATTTCATGGTATGTTTTAGCCAATTGGTGCTATTTTAGGGCTCCCTAACCCGAGAATGGTTGAAAAACCATTACTGCCTAGTGCCATGAGTTTGATGTATTACAGGTGGAGAAAGCACGAAAAAGGAGCGAGTGCACAAACAATAAATCGGGCTCGAATTACTTGTGGACTACTCATTTGGGCTCAAGGCCCAGAGGAATTGGCTGGGGGAGCGAGGCTTTTGGGCCGGCTTTGCTAGGACAGGCAAAGAGGCGGCCATTTATTCTGGGCCATGAAATTCTACTGGGGGACACGGAATTGGTTTGACCAGGGGAGAAGAAAATTAAAGGGCCAGAGGAAAGGTTTGGCTGGGGGGAATTACTTGGACCAGGGACGGACAAAAATTCTTCTCGGATTGGAGGGCGGAACTTTATTGTGGAGGAGGAAGCGAATTATTCTTTGGAGAAAAGAGCAGCGCAGCGACGAGGGGACGACAGCAGCAGAGTGCAAAAAAATTCTGTTCGGAGAGCTCGGCGATCACGAGCATTCGATCAGTTTATCTGAGTATTTTCGTTCCTTTATTTTAATTAGTGACATGATGATTATGAACATGATTGTGTGTTTTAATTTCGTCATGAACTAAACCCCGATTTCTGGGGGAAACACCATAGGATGTAGCTATTTCTTGATTTGATGGATTGATTCATGATTCTTTTCTTCCAATCTCTATTGCATGGAATTGCTTAATGCTTTGTGTTGACTGGCCACCAATACAATGAATCGTAGTTAATTAGGTTATTAGCGACAGTGAAACCCTAATAACTGAACCTGTTTCATGTGACATAGTAACTTATCGAAGCGACAGTGGATTAAATAAGGTGCTATGCGGTCTTAAATAGGATATCGATCTTCAGACTATATAGTTAATTCATTGAGCTACGACAGTAGGATTTGAATTGATTATTTAGTACGTAGTAATTCCCGACAGGGATAGCTAGCACAGTAGTGATATCCTGGCTGTAGAGATATGGATTAAACTGATTGGAATATATGAATTAATTTAGATATGATAGGTAGTGAATTCCGGTGTTTCTCCCAGAGCTTTCTCCACTGAATTTCTCCCGACAACTTTAATTTGCTTGTTTTGTTTAATTATTTTGCTATTAGATAATAGTTTCACCAATTAAATCATTTCCACTTACAGTTTGCTCTATAAATTAATAGAATATAAGGTTGTACCAGTCCCTGAGAGACGATACCCGGACTTTTCGGATTACTACAAGATAGGAATTGGCATTACGCTTTTGCCCTATCAAGTTTTTGGCGCCGTTGCCGGGGACTGCCATACCTTGTTTTTTATTGATTTTTGTGAGTGAACTATTTTGATCTGAGTGTTAGTGTGCAGGTGAATTTTTCAGGTTTATCCTCCTTGTGCATGCCAAGGAGGACGACTGGCAATTTACTGCCACTTGATCCAGAGATAGAGAGGACCTGCCGATAGAACAGGAAGCAGGTCAAGTTAGGGAAGCAGCCTACCACATCCACAACTCCTAGGCCTTCCCTAACCCAGAATCGTCAACCGAGAAGGCAGGTTTCACCACCTGTCATCCCGACACCACCGACACCGCCATCGCGCATCATCGAGCCAGACATCATGGCAGAACAGGATCGTTCGATCAGGGCTCGTCTGAATCGGAGGACTGGAGCCCGAGCTTCATGTGTTGTCATTCCGGCTGGGGATGCAAACATGGAGATTACCCCAGCCTTCATCAATATGATCACTAATGGGTACACCTTCTCAGGGGCTAGCATCGAGGATCCTCATGAACATCTTCGCCGGTTTGCAAGCATTTGTGACACAATGAAGAGCCCTGCTGTATCTGATGATGCCATCCGTCTTCGGATGTTCTCATTTTCTCTGCTAGGGAATGCATCACACTGGTTCCAGAACTTGACACCCCGTTCCATCACAACATAGGGTCAGCTTGAGAAGACCTTTTTGGATAAGTACTTTCCTCCTGCCAAGGCAATGAAGAGGCAAGAGGAAATTGTCACTTTTAAACAAGCTGAGGATGAAAGTCTGACTGAGGCATGGGAGCGCTATAAGGATTTTTTAATGAGATGCCCGAGCCACGGTCTTGAAGATTGGAACGTGATCTCCATTTTCTTCAACGGAATCAGAAGACAATACCGAGATGCTCTGAATAATGCTTCCCGAAATGGTTTCACAAGAATGGAAGCACCAGAAGCATATGAACTGGTGGAGAAGATATGCTCTGAAGATACTGAATGGGGTAGTGAGACCGGCATTCGAAGGAGAGGAGGCTTGCATGAGATAGACAGAGTGGCAAGTTTAGAAGCAAAGATTGATGCTAAGCTGGATTCCAAGTTCGATGCACTCGAACGAAGGCTGGCTAAGATGGCTCTTGGTAGACAGGAGGAGGTTGCTTTGTGCGAATTATGTGAAGGTGCTCATCATAGGGATCTATGTCCACTGGTAGCTGATCAGTTGGAAGATGTGCACTATATCAACAATCAGCGAAATCAAGGCCAGGGTGGTATGTATTCAAATACCTACAACCCTCAATGGAGATATCACCCCAATATGTCATGGTCAAACAATAATCCAGCTGGTGTTCGAAACATCCCACCTCCCGGTTTTCAACAGCAGCAGCCTCAACCAGAGAAGAAGCCCCAACTGAAGGAGTTGATTTTGGCTCATATGCAGAAAACTGACAATAATTTCAAGGGTCTTGATCAATTTGTCACTCAACAGCTAGCCATCAACAATAATATGCAATCATCTATGCTAGCTATGGAGAGGCAAATAGGCCAGATGGCTCAAACTTTGGCAGATATTCAAGGTAGGATTCCCGGGACTTTACCAGCAAATACCGAGAGGAATCCGAAGGATGCCATGGTTGTAGCTGTCACATTGAGGAGTGGAAAGGCCTTGGAGGATCCAGAGAGTTCAAGGAAGTCAACAAAATCTGAAAAAGGAGTTGTAGAGGTAGAGGATGAAGAAAGTGCAAAAGCTGAAAAATCTGACTTGCACAGGCAAACTGCATGCAATCTGCCTGTGCAAAAGCAATCTGCCCGTGTACCTCAAAAAGTGGAAAAATTGAAGAGCGAAGAGGTAAAGCCTTATGAACCTCCCGCACCATTCCCTCAAAGGTTAATGAAGCCCATGGAAGACCCAAACTTCAAGAAATTTGTGAATATCTTCAAGCAACTTCATATCAACATACCGTTGGCGGAGGCACTTGAACAGATGCCTACATATGCTAAATTCTTAAGGGAGTTGCTGACAAAGAAGCGTAAATGGGCTGATCTAGAGAAGGTAACCCTTACTTCTGAATGTAGTGCCGTGATTCAGAATAAATTGCCAGAAAAGAGGGATGATCCAGGAAGCTTCACCATTCCATGTGTCATTGGAGGTACAGAATTCAATAAATCACTTTGTGATCTTGGAGCAGGAATTAATTTGATGCCATACTCAGTCTACAAGAAATTGGGATTGGGAGATGTTCTTAAGCCTACTCGGATCACTCTCCAATTGGCTGATCGATCAGTAAAAATTCCAAAAGGAGTGGTGGAGAATGTATTGGTGAAGGTGGGGAAGTTTATTCTCCCAACAGATTTTGTAATTCTGGAGATGGAAGATGATCGGGGAGTGCCTCTAATTCTCGGCAGACCTTTTCTAGCAACCGGTGATGCACTCATCGATGTTGGGAGAGGCAAGTTGACATTCCGAGTAGGTAAGGATGAGGAAATTTTTAATGTCTTTCAAGTTGACCATAATCATGATGAATTTGAAAGTGGAGCTCGAGAAAGGAAAAATCTCTCTTCCTGTGATAGTGGACCATCCGAAGAACTATCACCTATCCTATCTGCTCAAAGTCTGAAATCAAAACAAGGGCAGAAATCCTTGCCAGGGCACCTCAAGTATAGATATTTGGGTAAGGATTTCAATCTTCCTGTTATTATTCCTTCTTCACTGACATTGAAACAGGAAGAGTACTTGCTTGAGGCGCTGCAGTACCACCTACGCCTCACTAAAGGGTCCAACATGCAAGCTAAGAAGGTCATACTCAATTTTCGCACACCTGGCCCTGCTGAGGTGACTCATATGTTGGATGGAGGTTATGCGTTCTATCATTGCTCGGGAGGGTATGCTGGATACCTTTCCATACCCATTGGTTGAAAGCTCCATGAACGTCAGGCTGAGGACGTTAAACAAGCGCTTCTTGGGAGGCAACCCAAGGTGAGTTTTCTTTTCTTTATTTTTTCTTTTTTGTTGTGTCAAGCCCGTGCATGTTTAGAGTAGGAGTTGAACATTAGGGACAATTTTCCATCCTGAGTGTGGGGTGGTGAGTCTTAGTGTTTGTTTGTCCCTATTGCATGTGGTAAAAAAAAACCAAAAAAAAAAATTGCCATGAGGTTGAGCACAGCCAAACTGCATGCAGTCTGCCTGTGCAAAAAGCAGTCTGCCTGTGCAAAGCTAATGACCAAAAAAACACCAAAAAAATCAAAAAATTAAAAACAAAACCTTGTACTCTTGTGGTAACATGATGTAAATGACTGTGATGCGTGTGAAATGAGTTTGTGCTTGAATGAAATCATCGAAATCACCCCCACTAGTGTTGAATTGCATAGTTCTTCACAATGAGCTTGATGTTTTGACTGACTTGATATGCTTTGAATTAGCAAACTCTTCTAGCAACATTCTATTTTGTGAGGATAGTGTAATGACTTTTGGTGAAGTAGTTAGGTGGAGAACATTGACCATTCGACATGTTTGGATACCATGCTTACTTGCATCAATTGTGAGTTTTTGATTTTGCAATGAGTCTCTCTGATTTGAATGTTTTATGATGGGGTGAACTGTATCTTTATAAATGAGAAAACACTACCTGACAAGTAAAATATAAGAAAGTTGCCATAACAATTAAAGTGTGGGTAAAAATGCCAAAATCGTGTGAGGCAATCACTCATTGCACATGGGGATTAGGAAAGATTCAATTGGGAATCGGTTCGCGACCGTACGATGTTGCTTATCAAGTCCGATCCCCAGTTGAGGGAAGTGCCATTTGAGGATCCAATGACCCTCCACACGGACCGAGGAAAAGGAGTTGAAAGAAGCCCTTATGCGAGTGCTAAGAAGCAGAAATTGCTCTTGCTCGGTCACCGGTAGTAAGAAACAAATCCCAATTGTACTAAATACGACCACTCGGCAAGCAAAAGCAAAAGAGAGAAAGCCTCTCCTTGTCATAAAAGGTAGTGATGTGCTTAAAGTTAAAATCATGTTTGTGAAAGGCTTCCCCCATTAGTTTTTGAGACTCATGCTTAATTAATTGCTTATGATTGGTGTGAATAAGCCAGATTGTCCTCACGAGATATGCACCTCACTGATGTGGTTAGATTCTCCTAATAACTGTTGCACCATAAGTTGTTAATCCCCCACTACCGACGATCGGAATTGAGTGTTGCTATTTGAGTTTTTTGTGGATTGGAGTCAGTCAATGGTTAAGGGTTGCAAAGACCTTGAGTGTGGGGTGAAAGGTATGATCATTAGAGCACAACTTGTCCGTGGAGAAAGAAACTACTGATTACTACAAGAGTACAAGGAAATTTTGTGTTTTGCTTTGAGTGTTGAGTCTGTAATGTGTCATTGTTTTGGATGGTTATGTGTTTGTGTTGTTTGAGTCGTTGCTTAGGGACAAGCAACAATTGAGTGTGGGGTTGTGATAATCGGCTGTAATATATCTGATTCTTGAACTTTATGTGATTATTTCATGGTATGTTTTAGCCAATTGGTGCTATTTTAGGGCTCCCTAACCCGAGAATGGTTGAAAAACCATTACTGCCTAGTGCCATGAGTTTGATGTATTACAGGTGGAGAAAGCACGAAAAAGGAGCGAGTGCACAAACAATAAATCGGGCTCGAATTACTTGTGGACTACTCATTTGGTCTCAAGGCCCAGAGGAATTGGCTGGGGGAGCGAGGCTTTTGGGCCGGCTTTGCTGGGACAGGCAAAGAGGCGGCCATTTATTCTGGGCCATGAAATTCTACTGGGGGACACGGAATTGGTTTGACCAGGGGAGAAGAAAATTAAAGGGCCAGAGGAAAGGTTTGGCTGGGGGGAATTACTTGGACCAGGGACGGACAAAAATTCTTCTCGGATTGGAGGGCGGAACTTTATTGTGGAGGAGGAAGCGAATTATTCTTTGGAGAAAAGAGCAGCGCAGCGACGAGGGGACGACAGCAGCAGCGTGCAAAAAAATTCTGTTCGGAGAGCTCGGCGATAACAAGCATTCGATCAGTTTATCTGAGTATTTTCGTTCCTTTATTTTAATTAGTGACATGATGATTATGAACATGATTGTGTGTTTTAATTTCGTCATGAACTAAACCCCGATTTCTGGGGGAAACACCATAGGATGTAGCTATTTCTTGATTTGATGGATTGATTCATGATTCTTTTCTTCCAATCTCTATTGCATGGAATTGCTTAATGCTTTGTGTTGACTGGCCACCAATACAATGAATCGTAGTTAATTAGGTTATTAGCGACAGTGAAACCCTAATAACTGAACCTGTTTCATGTGACATAGTAACTTATCGAAGCGACAGTGGATTAAATAAGGTGTTATGCGGTCTTAAATAGGATATCGATCTTCAGACTATATAGTTAATTCATTGAGCTACGACAGTAGGATTTGAATTGATTATTTAGTACGTAGTAATTCCCGACAGGGATAGCTAGCACAGTAGTGATATCCTGGCTGTAGAGATATGGATTAAACTGATTGGAATATGTGAATTAATTTAGATATGATAGGTAGTGAATTCCGGTGTTTCTCCCAGAGCTTTCTCCACTGAATTTCTCCCGACAACTTTAATTTGCTTGTTTTGTTTAATTATTTTGCTATTAGATAATAGTTTCACCAATTAAATCATTTCCACTTACAGTTTGCTCTATAAATTAATAGAATATAAGGTTGTACCAGTCCCTGAGAGACGATACCCGGACTTTCCGGATTACTACAAGATAGGAATTGGCATTACGCTTTTGCCCTATCAGAAGTGCAAGAGTGCAGAAAGCTCAGTTGCAAGGTCTAAGAAGAAGTTTTGAACTGCTGGAAATGAAAGAAGGTGAAACTATAACTGAGTATTTCAGTAGACTGTTATAGCAAATTCTATGAGAAATTGTGGTGAAAACCTGACAGATGTGAACATTGTTGAGAAGATTCTTCGAACTTTGACTGAAAAGTTCAACTTTGTGGTCTGCTCGATTGAGGAATCTAAGGATATAGAAACCTTGACTGTTGATGCTCTCCAAAGTTCCCTAATTGTGCATGAACAAAAGTTTCAAAGAAAGAGTGCTGGTGAGGAATATCAGGCTCTGAGGGCATCACATGAGTATGATGGAAGAGGTGGCAGAGGCTATGGAGGCATGAGCTACCAAGGACGAGGCCGAGGAAGAGGCTGGATTAAGGAGTCTGTGGAATGTTTCAAATGCCACAGATTGGGACACTACAAGTATGAGTGTCCAGAGTGGGAAACAAACCAGCAATCCTACTATGCTAGCTATCAAGGAAGGAGCCAAGGAGATCTGAAAGATGACATGCTGCTTATGACTTACCTGGATGTAGAGCAAAACTCCAAAGAAGTCCTTCATAGCAATGAAACCTGGTGGTTTCTGGACTCTGGCTGCTCCAACCACATGAGTGGTGACAGGAGCTGGTTTACTGAGCTAGACACCAAGTTCAATTGCTTTCAGACTTGGTAATGACACCGGGTTGAATGTTGTGGGAAAAGGAACTGTCAAACTGCTGGTGAATCAAACATCCTTTCTGGTGCATGAGGTGTTTTTTTGTGCCTGAACTCAAATCAAATTTGCTAAGTGTGGGTCAACTACAAGAAAATGGTCTCTCCTTTCTCATCAAAGGAGGAGTGTGCAAACTGTTTCATGAAGAAAGGGGTATGGTGTTGCAGACAGAAATGAAATCAAACCGAATGTTTGTTCTACAAGCTGAAGCAAGAAGAGGAAGAGAGGGGCAATGTCTGCAAGTGGATCAGTCAAAATAAGCTTCTCTGGAGTTGTGGCATAGAAGATTTGGGCATATAAGTGTTCAAGGGCTGCTGGATCTTCAAAAGAAAAAACTGGTTCAAGACCTGCCAAGTCTGAAAGGGGAAACAGGAATTTGTCATACATGTATGATGGGGAAGCATCATAGACTTCCCTTCCCTACGAAGAGCAACTAGAGATCCACACAAAAACTCCAACTTCAAATGGTGGCAAGAGGTACATCCTGACTTTAACTGATGATTTTAGTATAAAGCTCTTGGTGTATTTCATGCCAGCCAAATCTGACACCCTAGAACACTCTAACAAGTTTAAGAGTTACATAGAGAAGGAAATTGGAAATAGTATTCTGTGTTTGAGAACAGACAGGGGAGGAGAGTTCATGATACATGAATTTAAAGATTTGTGTGATGAGGCTGGGATAAAAAGACAGCTTACTGCTGCTCACACCTCAGCGAAATGGGGTGGCTGAAAGGAAAAACAGGACTATTATGAACATGGTAAGGTGTGTTTTGGAGGATTGCAAGGTTCCTGCATCCGTCTAGCCAGAAGCAGTAGCATGGGCTGCTCATGTACTCAACAGGAGCCCTACTACAGCTAATCAAGGGAGAACAGCTCCAGAGCTTTGGACAGGGCATCCACCATCAGTCTCACACTTAAGGGTGTTTGGATGTGTGGCTTATGTCCATGTACCTGACCAGCAGAGAATAAAGTTAGACAACAAAAGTGTGAGATGCCAATTCTTGGGTATTTCTGTGGAATCCAAAGCATACAAGGTGTTCAATCCAACTACTAAGAAGGTGGTAATAAGCAGGGACGTGGTCTTTGATGAGCAAAAAGGTTGGCATTGGGAGACTGAAACACAACCAGTACTCACACAGATCCACTGGGAAGGGAGTGATGATGACTGGCTTGATTCAGATACTGAAGAAGAAGATCCTCCTACTGAAGGATCAAACAACAACCCAACAACAAGTCAATCATCACCACCAGCAAGTCCTGCACAAGTCACTCCTAGCACAAACCAAGAAGAAGAAGGCTTTGGCTCTCCTACTGATGTTCTTGGCCTGCCTGCCACAGAACTAGAACCACGAGTAGGACACCCTCCTAGCCATTTATCAATCTATGATTGCAGCTTTGCTAATACAGAATGGAGGGCCATGGTAGCTGTGTCAGATGATCCTATCACTTTTGAACAGGCAGTGGCTGATCCTAAGTGGAGAAAAGCAATGAATGAGGAGATGGCCTTCTATATTAAAGAACCATACATGGAGCTGACAAAGCTTCCAGAAGGAGTAGTTCAAATTGGCCTCAAATGGATATTCAGAACCAAGTATAAGGAAGATGACAGTGGATAAATACAAAGCCAGACTGGTGGTGAAGGGATTCAATCAAAAGCAAGGAATAGACTACAATGAGGTATTTGCTCCTGTTGCTCGATGGGATACTATAAGGATTCTGTTAGCTTTTGCAGCATTTCATGGATTTGAGGTTTATCAATTGGATGTGAAGAGTGCATTTTTATATGGGGAGCTAGAAGAGGACATCTATGTGGAGCAGCCACAAGGGTTTGTGGCTGCTGGGGAGGAAGCTAAAGTATATAAGCTGAACAAAGCCTTATATGGCTTGAAACAAGCCCCAAGGGCTTGGGATTGAAACTCATTTCCTGAAGTCTGGATTTGAAAGAAGTCCATATGAACATACACTGTTCATTAGAAAAGAAGGGGAGGAGATCTTAATTGTCAGTCTGTATGTAGATGATATGCTATACACAGGAAACAGTTCCAGGCTAATGAATGAATTCAAAGACTCCATGAAGGATGAGTTTGAGATGACTGATCTCGGGTAAATGAGGTTCTTTCTGGGAGTTGAAGTTATTCAGATGGATGCACAGATCTTTATTTGTCAGCAAAAGTACATTAAAGATGTATTGAGCAAGTTCAAACTGGAAGCCTGCAATTCTGTATTGAATCCCCTAGCACCAGGCATGAAAATGACTAGAGCAGGAGATGGTTTTCTTGTCAATCCCACTGAGTACAAAAGGCTGATTGGCAGCCTGTTGTATGTCACAATAACCAGGCCTGATCTTATGTATGTGGTTTGTCTTCTTAGTAGGTATATGGAAACTCCTACTAGGCAGCATATGTTGGCTGCCAAGAGGGTGATTCGATACCTCAAAGGAACCTTAAGCATGGGAGTCTGGTACAAGAGGAAAAGTGAAGAGGCTCAGCTGCTTGGTTTCACTGACAGTGATTATGCAGGTGATGTTGATGACAGAAAGAGCACTAGTGGTTACACCTTTTTCCTTGCAGGTGGAGTGGTGTCATGGGCCTCCAAGAAGCAACTTGTGGTTACCTTGTCAACCAAAGAGGCAGAGTTTGTAGCTGCCTCATTTTGTGCAGCTCAATATGTATGGATGAGAAGGATCCTGGAGCAAATTGGATGGAAAGAAAGTGTCACTGGAGCCACGAAGATTATGTGTGACAATAGCTCTGCCATCAAGCTTTCCAAAAACCCTGTGCTTCATGGCAGAAGCAAGCACATCGACATTCGATTCCACTTTCTCAGGGAGCTAGCTGCTGGTGGAATTGTGGAGCTAGAACACTGCAGAACCCATGAGCAGATTGCAGACATCATGATAAAGGGGCTTAATACTGAGACCTATCAACTGCTAAGGACTGAACTTGGAATGGTGGATCTGTCAGAATTCGAAGCTGCAAGCAAAGAGGTGAACTGAAGCAAATAAACTTGCTTCAGTTCAGGGGAGGATCTGTTGGACTTGGTTTGGAAGTTCGAAGAAGAAGAAATCTGAATCCCTAGCGAAGAAGGATTGAAGTGGCGCTATATGAAGGTTGAAGTTTAATGAAACTGCATCGTTTGGTTTATTCTTGTTTGGTACCTGTTTTCATTAGTTGTGTCAGTTTAGTCAGTATCCGTTGTGAACAACAGATCAAGCAAAACAGAGTGCTAATCTTCAGCTTTGTTTGGTTTAGTTGTTGCAGATTCTTAGGAGAGTAGTTCAGTTAGTTTTTCCATGGCCGATTTCTGTGGCCAAGCTTCTTGTATTTAATTCCTCTCCACTTCAATAGACAAATTGTCATATTTCAATTCAATTTAGGCTTTCACTTTATTGGTGCCATCAGTGTGCTGAATCAAAGGCGGTGAGACAGGTATGGTGTTTGGCTGTTAGCCTTAATTGGAGAGATTGTTGACCGAGATTGTATGGCGTTGCTTATGCTCGTCCCCTATTTCACTGAGCTTGAAACTCAACAACTGTGTTCGTTGTAAAGCAATGTGTGACCAAGAGTTGGTGAAAAGTCTGGAAGCGTTGAGATTGGGATGGTGATGTTTATAGATAGTTTCTTCTTGTAGTTGGATTGTCATGCAGAGTTTCTTCTATTTGTATTGTCCTCCATTTACGGGTGTTGTGCTCACCTTTTGATGGTTTGTAATGATTGAGAGGCCACCGAAGTTTTTCTGCATTTGTCTGGGCTTAATAATAATTGGTACGGCTGTCATCTTGTTGACGATGTAATCAATAATCAAAATGGTAACTGGCCGTTATCGATAATAAACAATTGGTTACTGATAACCAAGTGTCACTAATTAGTAATCGACGGTAAAATGTTTAACCAAGTAATCATTTGAGGTTCGATGAGCCAAAGACATAGGCTTAATTAGTGTGAGTCCACCAATCACCATAAGATGTCGAACTCTTAGGCGTTGAAGAAAATAAACATTTTAGACCCATATTTTACCGGACTAATGTATTGGAGTCTCCAGCAACCACCACCAACCTCTAACTACCAACATGGTACCAAACTTTCCAGTTAGTTTCCCGGTTCTTAAGTTATCTGCTTCTCACTTCCCATTCCACGGAGCCTAGCCCCGTGTTAGTATTGATGTTAGAATCAAAAGAATCTACAACAAAAAACGAAGTTAGAAAGAAAATAACGATCAAGAACTTGCGAGCACGGGAAAACAACAACAAAATAACATAAGAAAGAGGAAGAACTACAAAACCAACCAAATTCTACCTTCGGGATGGGGAGAAGATAATGTTGGATTTAACCACATACTTGTCAGAAAACTAGACCAATCTGTAGCAATAAAGAGCTGAAACATAAGTTAACTGGACCCGGTACGTTAAAAAGGAAACATAGATCATATTAAACAATGGAATTAAGGTTGTGGCCTTGTGGGTAGTTTGTAATGTTATAAACAAAACATAGTAAAGGAAAAAACAAAGGATTGGAATGAGAAGCGAATTACGTACTAGGGGATATTATCAATTTCACCATCACCACTTCTCTCACACTCTGTTCATTTGGGAAGGAAAAGGAGGGGAGGGATAGAAATGGAAGGAAAGCATCAACTTCAAGAAACTTTCCCTTGTTTTTTAGATTCTGAACAGTAGCAAGGTGAAGGAAAGTGGGAGGATAGGTTACTATTTAACCCAACCCTCCATTTTGGAGAGAAAACATCAATTTTAACCGGCCAAATTATTTATTTATTTATTTGTCCTCTCTCCTCCCTTTTCTCTACAGACTTCTTCTTTTTCTTTGTCGATTTTCTTCCCCAATCAAAACTTCTATTCTTTTCCTTTTTCCCCAAATCAGAGAACTAGGGTACATAAGGGATTATGTTCCAGTGAGCAGTAAGGTCCAGGGAGAAGAGGGAGCTCCAACTCCTCAAATCGAATGCCTCCGAGCTCCAACTTCTTCGTTCTTCCTTCCCAAATCCAGAGAGCTCTCCTATTCCATGATCGATTTCCCAATGCTCTCTAGTAGGCGACAAGAACAACGACGAGTCGCCGTTGTCGGTGTTGAACGGAGGGGGGAAAAGGCGATATGTGTACCTCTGTTTATCAGAAAAGGATTAGTGTTGAGTAAAGGGACGCGAGTAGATCAGGGAGAAGAGGGAAGACTTGATTTCAAATTTATTTTCCTGGAGAGATGTTGATTGAGAAACAGAGAGTGATGAGATGAGGGTGGAATTATATTGTCTTTTTAGGGGCAAAGAAGAAGATGGGTAGACGAAGGGAGAAGGCCAAAAGGGAGAGAGAAGGAAAGTGGGTCTGGTTTTTATTTTCAATTCATTAATTTTTTATGGTCTCCATTGTTCAAAGTAATTAAATTAATACTTAAGTAGGTTTTTTATGAACTTTTTTTTTATTAATTGGATGTTGAGAGATTTGAGTGTGATATCAAGGATTACGGAATTTACCTCATACGTAACGTTGTTTTGCACGATACATAACACTGTTGTATGAGATATAAAAACTTGTTACGCTCCTCTTACAATTTATGTATCTGTAATTTGTTGTATGTTTATATATTTAGTTGCTATGTTATTACTCAATAAAATAGTTAACAAAATTTTAGTAATAGGTTGACAAATTTCATTCAAATAACCAACTTTTGATTTGTTGTAGTTAACAAAATTAACAAAGAAGAACAAATTTGATCCACATTACATAATTAATGTAAATAGTATAAACAAATAATTAAATTATTTAACTATTCTATCATCAATAAAATATAATACATATCACAATTCCCAATCTACTTTTTCTCTCCCACTTTCCCTTCCACTTTCCTCTATTAAACAACATTTTCTTTCCAATTCCCTCTAATTTCCCTCCCTTCCAAACTTAACCTCCCCTCCAAATTTTCCTACCCTCCCCTCCTTTTCCTCCCTTCCTTCATGAACATAGTGTCAATGTCCTGAAAATAATATTATTATATCTTTAAAAGAACAAGTAAGGATTTTACTGTTCCTTAGTAGGGGTGTTAGTCGGTGCGGTTTCGGTTTAACCGCACCGAAATATCGGTTAACCGCAACAAAAATTGTCCCAAGATCACTAACCGAAACCGAAACCGACAAAGACTTCGGTTAACCGAAAACCGCAAACATCGGTTTCGGTTTTCCCTTGCGGTTAACCGAAACTGCAGGTTCTGGTTCACTTTCTCGATTTTCGTTCAGAAACCGACCACCCAAAACCGAATTTCAACCACCTTTTTTAATGATTCACCCTCAATTTTGAGTGACCTGCTTTTGTTTCAGCCTCTATAATCACACACCATAAAGTCATCTAAATCAATTGAACATAAAGCAAAAGCAACCACACAATTCAACCACAACTCCACAACATAAAGTCTACATGCCCACAATTCAATCACAAGTCACAACCACAACAAGACACAAATAACAAGTTCATTATCTCCAAATCATCAACCTAAATGATCCGAAGATCTCGCTCCAATTCATCTAGCCCATAGTCATCATTTACTCCAAGATCTTCATCTAGCCCATAGTCATCAACCTAAGGTTCACTCTATCGAGTGCAAAGGGGATTTAGAGAGGGGTGACTTTCGAGTTCTAACTCTTAAAAACATTTGAGACTCTTGATGGAGGGTTGTTTGCAATAGGTGAGAATTGGGATGTTTGGAATTGCAACTTTGATTGGTTTTGAATCTTAGAACTTTTTCCCTTAGCCAAAGTAAAAAACCATGTAGTTACACTAGTAGTCGGTTATCGGTTTTCTTATCGGTTAACCGCTAACCGATTAATCGGTTAGCGGTTAACCACTAACCAAAATACTACTAACCGAAACCGAAATCAATAAGGAAGTAGCGGTTATCGGTTAACCACTAACCGACTTTATCGGTTCGGTTATCGGTTAAAACCGATAACCGACTAACCGTTTATCACCCCTATTCCTTAGTGTCAAATCAAGAGGGGATTAAAAAAATCATTTTATTATCAAGAGGCTTCCTTAGTGTCAAATCAATAGGGGACAAAACCTGTTTTTTTAGCGGAAAAAATCCCACTGTACACATGTTTTTAAAAAAAATTCTCAAAATACACACGTTATGAAAAAATTCCCAATCTACGCATGTTTGGGCCTTCACCGCATCAGACTAAGGCGGTGATTGCATCACCGCGTTAAAGAAGAGCGGTGATTGCATCACCGCGTTAGAGAAAAACGGTGATTGCATCACCGCTGTAGACAAAAACGGTGATAGCTTCACCGCATTAAACG
Source organism: Linum tenue (assembly GCA_946122785.1). Classification (NCBI taxonomy): domain Eukaryota; kingdom Viridiplantae; phylum Streptophyta; class Magnoliopsida; order Malpighiales; family Linaceae; genus Linum; species Linum tenue. The sequence continues at coordinate 63,346,816 of CAMGYJ010000006.1, read as the reverse complement.
GTCGCGGTGAAGGCCTGGCCTGCGTCGAATCTTTAAAAAACGTAACTTTGTGCTCGGTTATCCGATCGTGGTGAAATTTTTTTTGATTCCGCATAATTTTTCGAGATCTTGCAAACATACCTTTTTTTTATTCCGCATAATTTTTTGCAAGATCTCGAAAAATTATGCGGAATCAAAAAAAATTTCACCACGATCAAAGTTATGTTTTTTTAAATATTTGACGCAGGTCAGGCCTTCACCGGCTTTCTCTAGAGCGGGGATGCACCAGTGATGCAATCACCGCCTTCCTCTACAGCGGTGATGCAATCACTGTTTTCCTCTAACGCGGTGATGCAATCACCGCTCTTCTTTAGAGCGGTGATGCAGTCTGACGCGGTGAAAGCCCAAACATGCGTAGATTGGGAAATATTTTCATAACGTGTGTATTTTGAGAATTTTTTTTAAAAACATGTGTACAGTGGGAAATTTTCCTTTTTTAGCCCCTTACTTATTAATTAGGTTGTCTTTTCAATAAGAGAGTTTTTTTCCCTTTTTAATTCTAGAATAGAAACCCTCTCTTATTTTATTCTCTTTGAATTTTGTAGTCAAATCAATAATTATTATTCTTTGCTTTCTTTTTGTTATTCTTTCTTTTATCTCCCTCCTACTCCATCTCACTCATCTCCATTCACTTCTCTCTGCTCCAAGAAGAAAATGGAACACAGGGAAAACATCCCACGGCCCACGCAGAAAGAGAAGAAAGAGGTGATGTCTCTCTTCCTTTTCTTTTGTTGTTTATTTTTATTTTTAGTAGTTTATTTCTTAACTTCTCCAACACTAATCAACATCTCTCTCCTCATCTCTTCCATTTCAGCTCACTCTCTTTTCATTTTTCCCTGAAAAAATCTCTCCATCTCCTTCTAGCTAGAAGATGAACGCGGATGACGATGGTGACCGGAATGAGGCCATTACAATGAAAATGTCGGATAATAGCCTCTCAATGTCGCTCTCTCAGCTTACGTGTCTGTAGCGAATGAACACAGTGAAGGCGAATTTGGTTGACGAAGATCAACCCAAGGTGAACACAATGAGGATTCGGGGTCGACGACAATGAGCACGAAGTGGTAAGTACAGAACCTCACAGCTTCGAAACAAATGGCGGCCATGGAGAAAATGAGGAAGCTTTGCAGGTGAGCTTTTCTCATACTCGAGTTTTATCTGGTTAGATCTCAATTTCTCTAGCCTTTTAACGAACTCTGCTTATGTTCTCATCTCCGTCTTTTCCCCTTCTTTTTACTGTCCGACTACCTGATTGGAGCTTCCTGACTTCCCACCTTGACGCATAAGGCCTCAATAAGAATTTGCAATTCACTATGTCGCAGAATTGGAGGAGGTCGTGAGGGAGACGACGACTATGGTGGGGTGGACAGTAGCAAATTACATAACAAAGAAGTTTGTGGAATGAAGTAGGCGAGCGAGAGCAGTGAATGGGTGGCGGTGGAGCAAGCAGGGGAGTCATTGGGAGAGTTAAAGAGCGCGGTGGCAAGTGACAAGGGGAGTGCAAAGAGTGCAGGGGGAGGAAGAAGGAAGCGGCATAACGGAAAATAGAGCCCAGGAAGGTAAATTTTGATTTTTAATAATTAGTTTTGTTTAATCTCGATAGTGGGCGTAGGATAATTCACGACATTGAGAAGCTCTCAAGGAAAATGGCGAGGGGGGAACAGGATGATGGGTTCAAAGAAGAAGCTGAACTCGCCTAACTGTCTTTCCTCTCTCAAGATCTAGGAATTTGTGTGTTCAATGAGTTGAATTCCTGTGTTCATGGATGGTTTCGTAGTAGCTTGAACTAATATAATTTTGTATATTTGTCATGTTTTTCAAACCCAAAAAGCATAAAATATTTTCCCTTTATACGTAATCTGCCTATGTTGTCAAGTCTCGCCTTATTCTGAACAACTCATTTGTGTGTTTTTAACAGAGGCAGCCAGTGGATGGCTTTTCAGAATTGGATGGATGTTTGCTGGACTCACAAAAGAATGAGATCTGTAAGTAAGCTTCATGTTTTGGTTTTGACCTTAAGGTTTTAAATAGTAATTTTCAACTTTTCAGATGTGTGAATGCTCTTTGATTGAGTATCAATGAAATTAGAAAAGCAGTTTTTGATGGATAGTTGGCCATATGATACCTTTGTCTTCTGTTTTTTTTTTTTTTTTTTGGTTCACTAAGCAAGGCAAGTTCCTTGGGGTTCATTTGGCAATCCATATCTAAAAGGCTTACTGAATATGATTTGTGCTTTTAGGTTGACCAGCTTGATTTATTAAAACTAACCAAAATGTCACAATGACCTTCAAATAGTATGTGAACTTAATTAGTTGTTTTGCTTGAAAAATCCTTCTGCATCCCGTGTTCATAGAGCTGTGTTTGTCATATTAATATCCCAGTAGGTGTTGATGAAACATGCAATATCTATCCCGTATTAATCTCCTTTGTCGTGTAGATTTAAAAGTCACCTTTGAACATGAAATGCTGAGGAATGTTATACCTTCTATCTAAATTTGCGGCAAATCCAGTTTACGGGACTGAATAATGAATGATTTGGTTTTCACTTTTCACTATACAAAAATAATGGACAAGAAAGGATACTGGTTACTGTTCCCTTTCTTTTGCTAAAAGTCAGCCACTACTTACATCAACTTAAAATATCGTTTGCTTTTGGGAGGAAGATGGTATAGGTTGTTAATTGTGCTTTGTTTCTTTTCCCTCCAGATGGTTCCAGATGATCATGTAGTGGAGAGATTACCATGAAAATGAGAAGAAGGTGAATAGTAGTTAGGAGAATTATTCCCATACAAAGATGTTATATGCTTTTTATTATTATTGTGATGCACTTTGAGAGACCATCAAGGTCCCAATTTATATACGCTCACTGATCAATTATTATATCTTATTCCTCATGATATTAGGTCATTTCATTTGCTGTTTTTTAAATGTCAAATTTAATTGTGAATTTGACAGTATAGTAACAATAGAGGACACTCTATGAGAGAGTTGGGTTGAACTCAAGCCATTCAGAAATAGATATCAGATCAGTCCATAATCAATAATCACTGTCAATGCACTTTCATGAGACAGGACTACTGAGGTTATGCATTGATCTCATAAAGCACATATGAGCATTTCATGCGGTGTCATATAGACTTTGGCTGATTTTGCTTCCTTTGTGTCTTCAGTTGTGGCTCTTGGTTCTGTCCTGCGCTCCGTACAACTTCCTTTGTATTTTTTTATTCTGCATTTTATCTCTTTGCCTCCTTCACTCTCCATTCTCATTTTGCCATTGATTGGTTCTTTTTTATTATGACATACAGGTTGGTTCAAGGCACTAGAATTATGTGTCCTTGCAGCACATGACCAGCAACCAGTCCAATTTGCGTCTATACTTGCAAGGTGTACCAAAATAAGGGCCGGTATTGTTCAATTATCTTATCCTTACTTTAAAAGTTTAGTTTTCAGTCTTAATTCTTAAACTATTTTCGAAATCAAATAACATTTTCTATGTTTCTTATTAGTATATCACTCACTCATATTGTACTATTTCTGCAACTTAAAATTGATATTTATTTCCAATTGTGTTGCATTACAGCTACGTCTTCAAACGATGCTATCATAATAGGAGATTCCTTATTCCTTTGCAAGGAAGCAGTTTGAGATGTGGTTTTGATGGTGATTCCATGTTCATTGGGAAATCTATAGTCAAGGGAGGGAACATCAAATTGCATGCGACAACATCTTTTCCTACAATTGGTTCTCTACATTGATGTGTAAGTTGTGTTTCTCATTTTTATCGTGATGCTAAGGATAAGAGCTCTGAAGAGACCAAACATTTCCATATGGATTTTGAATCTATCAGCAAGGTTTACGTGGTTCGATGAGGGGAAAGTGGAATAGAAATAGGTACTAAATATTAAAAATCAGAAAGAACTCCTCTTTGATTGGCTAGCGCCTATCAACACCGATGTCTTAGCCACTTTCATACTCCATAGCCTCTCTCGCAATATTGTTTCCAATAATGAGCTTCCTACCTCAGATCACTTGCTTTCTCTTTAGTCTTTTGGTTTTTGTTGGGTTTCTGGTGTTCGGTAAAAGGAACGTAGAATTTCTAGGTTCTTTCTTGGACAATGTGGTTATTTCAGGGTTCTTTCTGAGTATGATTATGATAATAAAGTTATGGAACCCTGTCTATTATTATTTGCATAAGCATTTTCTTAGCAATCAAGGAACATATTATGTTAAAGCGGCTTAAAGGTTTTGTATGATTCTAGCGATGATATGTTGGATCTGAATGCTCTGCAGACATGAACGAAGATGAGCAGCATCCTTCAAGCTCTAAAGTGAAGGAAACCAAGGATATTTTGAAGCTGCTTCGAGCTATTGATAAAATTAAAGTCGAGGTTGATCAGCACAAGATGCACAGCAGTGGATACGGATGACAACCAAGGTTAGCAAGTGGAGTTTTGCCTCAGTCAACTATCAGTAGTTTGGCCATTAGAGGCGATCACTTTCTATATTGAATTTATAGATTTTATTTTTCCTTCCTTTAACATTACATCTAACCTCAATGGAGCACCATATGTTTAGTCATTTCACTAATATCAATTACTATCGATAAAACCCCATGAGAAAGGAAGTGACACAAGATGGAGTAGGGATGTTCTTTAGCAACTTATCAATATACAATTCTCTCTGTGGATATATATAACCAGTTTTGGATAACCACTAAATTTATTCCTTTCTATGTCTCATTATTATCTGTTGTCATAAACTGTTACTCTTCTTAACATTCGTTATGCCTGCTGAAATTCCATTCTTAAATTTCATTTTCCAATTTTGGAGTTTTGGGTCTGGTTCCATCCTTTTGATATTTACGAATCCTTATTTTTGTCTTTGATTTTCAGATTTCTCGAACGACTGTTTGTACGATGAGGAACGAACCAATCTGGAACAATTAGGTTTGTGTCATGGTGTTGATTCCTTAGCACTCATTGTAAATCTAGATTGCTGATCTTTGCCTAAGAAGTAATGAAAGCAATTTTAGCTATGGCTTCTGAGTATTCATTTCTCATATAAGATGGTACCTTAGAGATCCTTTATGGTTTGCAACTGAAATCTATGAGGTCACATTTCTCATATATATTCTAACAGTCTATTTACTCGGAACTCAGTATTCGTCTCAATCCCTTGGGACTTTGTCTCCTTTATCATATGAGGTGATTGTTCTTACAATCGTTTGGGAGTTTGGATTTTCTAAAAAAACTGGAGCAAGATTTCGTGTCATGATTTCTGCTATGTTGTCATCTGTAAGAAGTTAATCGAGATTGCTTTATGATTACAAGTCATGTTCTCTAAATACTTCTTTCTGATGACTTCTTAATTATATCATGGTTAGAGATTCGTTTTGGTAAAAACGGGCAATGAAAGGAAGTTGCATCCGCACAACACAAGGTTTTTACAGCTGAGAATTGATATCCAACCCACAATGAGAAAAGATTATCTCCACCCTATCCTTCTCACACTATGAGATCCACTATCTTACCACTAAAAACTAATCATCCAAGACCGCTATCAACTATTCAATTTCTATAATCACTTATATCCTGTGATGTATGTACTTAAAACGATTATGCACTCTTCTTTAAACTACATAATGTCACAATGTACCTTTCTCCAGTAACTTCGCAGGTTTTCAGTTTTGTTATTCATTCATTATCAATTAGATGCATCCAAATAGATGCATCAAAATGTGTATTCCACTTATTCGCGAAGCGAAGCGAGCAGGCATGGCTAGTATGTTATAAATTTGAAATTTAAGGTTTGATTACTCTAAAGGCAGTAAAGTTTCATTCCAATTTTAATACTTTTGTATGACAGAGACAATCAACAAAGTAAGTGTAATAAACATACAAAATAATCGAATCACTTGTTCAACAACGGTTACTAGTTAATCGACAAAATAAACCGACTATACAATTACAATTGATGACAATGCGAACTGACGAGACGAAAATCGGAGAGGGTGGTGAGTTCGAGCTGCCAACCTCATTAAGCAAGGTACTAGTTGGTTTGAACAATATCTATCTCGCTATCTAAAGGCAAAAACAGCCGAACACAAGTCCTCTTTAAACACCCATTTTGTTAACTAATGAGAGTGGAAGCAGACATCACGGGTATAGAATACAAGCCAAGCCCAAAATTATCAAGTAGACACAATGTCACGTATACATATCTATGTTACATAAGTTGCTAATCCTGACCAAGAAAGATGTAAACTATACATTACTCAAGCAGCCACGGCACGACGACCTCAGCCAGCTACATCGAAAAGCTCTCTCCAGGACGCCCGTCCTTGTCGAGCCCAGCGAGCTTGTTAACCGTAATCTTCCCTTTGTCCAGTGACTCCGCCACGCATGGCTGGGTTTGCGCCGAGATTTCCTGAGCCACGAACCGCATGGTGGGTCGTGACTCAGGCTTGGTCCGGGTGCAGGCCAATGCAGCTGTGAGTACGAAAACCACCTCCTCGGCTAGCTGACCCGTCGGAAGAGGAAGCCTCGGGTCCAGAATTTCATTCATGCATATCTCAGGATCATCTGCTGGAGACGACGACAGTGACAACAGAAACTCTCCGGGGTGCTTTCCCATCATGATTTCCAGTGTGACCACTCCGAAGCCGTACACATCACATTTGTCTGTCACCCGCATTGTTACTGCCAGCTCTGCAATGTTCATGATGGAACGGTCATTTGGAGTTGCAGTAGCAAGTAAATGGCAATGATTATCAGGCGTTCAAAAATGTTGGCAAATATGAGATTTGATGAGTTGGTTCTGAGATTTACCTGGAGCCATGTAGCCATAAGAACCGGCAACCGAGGTCCAATTGGAGGAATCTGTGGCGAGCAGTCGAGCTGTGCCGAAATCAGCAAGTCGAGGCTCGAAATCTGACTCCACCAGGACATTGTTCACAGATATGTCTCGATGCACGATCGGAGGGGTGCAATCATGGTGGAGGTAGGCGATAGCATGAGCCAGGCCTCTCACGATCTTGATCCTGGTACTCCAACCGAGCTCTGCTTCCCCTTCTACACCATACAACACTTTCCCCAGGCTCCCCCTCTCAATGAACTCATAGACCAAGTACAAGCACCCTCCTCTGGAACAGAACCCATACAGCTTGATGATGTTCCTGTGCCTCACTTCCGTCAACATCCTGATCTCGTTCTCGAAACTCTGTCGGTTGACTGCAGAGACTTCTCCGTCGGAGGAACAACTGGGAGCATTCAGTTTCTTCACTGCCACAACTTGTCCTGTTCCCAACTCTGCTCTGTAAACACTGCCGAACCCTCCCTTCCCGATGCAGAACTTGTCGTTGAAGTTATTAGTGGCCTTGGAGACATCCCCAAACGTGAATTTTCCGTCCCTGTCCCATATCACTGAGGTGGAAGCCTCGTACTTGTTCATGCTTTTTTTAGCCTCTTCATCAGCAAGATGGTCTTGCCGGCGGCGACATGCCATGACAGTTAATAAAGTAGCTGCTAACCCCACTAGCCCCAGAACTGGAACAATGACACCAAAGAGAACCTTCTTGTTAAACCGGGAGGAGGGTCGAACGGTCCCCGAAGGACCACATGGCGATAAACCTGCAATATTGCTTCCGCACAAGCCTGGGTTTCCAGCAAAAGCTTCTGAAGATGCATTGTGGAACAAGCTGTTACCGGTCGGGACGGGCCCAGTCAGGTTGTTGTATGAGAAATCAATGGAACGCAGACTCAGCAAGCCGGACGATATGGCAGTCGGAATCTTCCCCATGAAATCGTTACGAGACAAGTTGAGACTCTCCAGCGCTGTCAGCTTCCCCAGATTCTGAGGTATTTCACCAGAAAATGAGTTGCTGCTGAGATCCAACAGGTACTGCAATGCAATCAGGTTGCCCAGCTGCGATGGGATTTCACCTGATAGATTGTTGTGGCTCAAGTCCAAGCTCGAGAGCTTCTCACAGTTGCCAAGCTCCTCTGGAATGACTCCAATCAGGTTATTATCAGACAAATCAAGAGATTCAAGCTTGGACAAGTCCCCCAGGCTAGGAGGAATCTCGCCTGTTAAGTCATTGTTGCTCAGGCTAAGCCTGTATAACAAGCTCAGATTTCCCAACTCGGAAGGGATTTTCCCTGTCAAGTCATTGAATTCCAGAGCTAGCACCCGCAAATTAGTCACCTTTCCAAGTTCAGCAGGAATGTCACCAGTAATCTTGTTCCCATCGATCTGCAAGTTGGTGAGATTCTGGCATTCTCCCCACATCCCAGAAATCTTCCCCACAAAATGATTCTCTGCAAGAGAAACGAAAACAAGATTTGGATGGACTCCAAACGCATTGGTGATGTCACCAGTGAAGTGGTTCCCATCCACCCGGATTCTAACTAGCTCCGAGCAATTCTTCAAACAAGAAGGCAATGACCCTGTGATGTTGTTATCATTGACAGTCAGCTCATGCAGGGCTGAACCACTACATAGCTCAGGTGGCAACTCTCCACTGAAGCTGTTGTTGGAAAAGCTAGCACGTTGCAGAGAAGGCGAGTTCTTCCCAAGGTCTCTAGGAATGGTGCCTACGAAATGGTTGGTGAACAGGCTGATTGACACCAGAGAGCGGAGGCCAGAAATGGTGTCTGGCAACTCCCCAGACAATTGATTGGTGTTGAGGTCAAGGACTCTCAGTGATCTCAAGTTTCCAACCTCTGGTGGAATGGTGCCACTGAGATTGTTGGAGAAGAGATTCAGAGTGTCGAGACTCGTCAGATTACAGATTTCTGGAGGAATTGGACCAGAGAGTTGGTTTCCTGAAAGGTCAAGAAGCGACAAATTCTCCAGGTATCCAATCTCTGAGGGGATTGGACCAGAGAATGTATTGTTGTACAGGAAAAGAATACTGAGATTAGTCAGTTTCCCTATTTGCGGTGGAATGTTCCCTGACAATAAGTTGTTTTGAAGTTGCAGAGATCCCAAGTGCCTCCAATTAGCAAACAGACCAGCTGAGATCACTCCAGAGAAAAGGTTATCAGACAAACCAAGCTCGACAATTTCATTCAGATTTGACAAGGACAAGGGCAGTTCTCCGCTGAATTGATTCAGAGCTAAGGCCAAGTAGGTCAGCCTTGTGCAGAGGCCAATCTCAGAAGGTAAGGTTGAGTTCAAGTAATTCATTGTGAGATCAAGTCTTTCCAGATTCTTGAGCCGGCCCAAGGAAGAAGGAATGTTTCCTTGGAACGAATTGTTAGACAACTCAAGTATCCGAAGGCTAGAAATCAAACCAATACTTCCAGGAATTTGGCCAATCAAATCGTTGTTAGCAAGATGAAGGTTTCTAAGCTTGACAAGCTTCGAAACGCTAGTTGACAATGGTCCTTGGAATGAATTCGCGGTGAGATTCAAAGACTCAATATTTCCCAGATTGGTATAGACCCACTCTGGTATCTGGCCTGTGAACTGATTCCATGACAAGTCCAGAAACCTCAAGTTCCGGCAATCAGATACAAAATCAGGGAATCCCAGAGCAAATTCATTGAGGAAAAAGCTCAGGTGTGTCAACGAAGGCATACCCGAAAATTTGGACCAGTCAGGAGTCTCCAAGTAGTTGGCTCCAAGGTCAAGGTACTGTAGCTTTTGAAGATTGCAGACTTGATAAGGGACCGTACCATTGAGATTGTTGTTAAAAACGCTAAGGAAACGAAGCTCCGTTAGCAGCCCAATCTCCATAGGTATGCCCCCAACAAAGGAGTTGACACTCAAGTCCAAATGAGTTAGCTTGGTAAGGTTACCAATGCTGGAAGGTATTGTCCCACCAATGTAGTTATTCTGAACTTCAAAGCTGGTGACATTGGCAAATGGACCGAAGTCAAACTGCGAAAGATCTCCAGTTATGTTCAAGTTGGAAAGATTGATACCAGAGACGGCCTTGGTGGAACGACTGCAGGAGATGCCACTCCAGCTGCAGAGGTCGTTGAGGTTGGAGAGAGACCAGGAACTGAGAGGAGGTGAATAAGTGAAGGAATTTCTCCATCTGATGAGAGCCTGGGCTTGTGTTCTTGGAGATGCTGTGATGCTTAGAGGAAGACAAGAAAGAAAAAGGGCATGGAAGAAAAGAAGGGAAAGAAGATGTTGGCTGGTCATTGTGGCATTCTTAGGTGTGCTAGAGGAGTCGTACCTGACTTCTCATGGCCCTTTATATAACTGGGGAGAGATGGGGGAATGAAGTCAAACCTGGGATCATTCATCATTGAGAGCCCAATGCACTATCCATCACCAACAAGATTGCAAGGATGACTTTGTCGCACTATTTTGGAGAGCACAGAAGCCTAACTAGCTACTTAGATGCCATGAAAGGGAAAGGACTCCAAAAAGCGACTGAGACAGGCAGAAAAATAGAGGGAATCTCTAAGGAAGCCAATACGTATCCATTGAAGTAGTGCAACTATGAGTTTTAAACTTTTAATACATCACAATGGTTGACCGGGGAACCTATACACATTTTCTTTCATTCTATGGGCTAGGATGAAGGGTGTTTTCCATTTGTTGTCTATTTTAATAAAATTCTTAATGACAATAATAGTTCGACAGACCCACATGAAATGGCGCTTCTCAACTATTGTAAATTATTTCTTCTAATGTGTTTTTCTCCTCAACTTGCCTTTAGATTCTACGCCTAAATGTCAACCCGTATAATTTTAAGTAAAAAAGGAAGTCTAAATTCCAGCGAAAATCTTAATAATTTCTAGGAAAATTTTTCTAATATATTTCAGGTATAAGTCTGTCACTGGCAAAACAAAATTCACTTATCAGAAATTGACTTTTGCTGAAGGGAAGAAGCAACAAGGATTCAAAGAAGTGCTCATGACCCCCCACGTTGCAGAAGGAAATGGACAAATAATAACGAGGGGGAACAGACAATCTGTTTGCCAACCATCAAATGTGGACAGGAAAAATCCTACTGCCTCAAATATTGCAGTCACTTGAGGCCTAATACAATAAAATAACCCAAGTGGTTAAATTTAATAATATACATCAAGCCTGGGCTATTCTTCTCTCTCATAGTGAGAGAGTGGTCAAAATACGCGAGAAAAAAATTACAAGGATTGAAAAATCGTATCGTACCGGCGGTTCAATCAGAAAAAAAGGTTGAACCCTGCTGATTTTTACAGCACGGCCTCCGATACGGTATTTCAATCCTTGCAAGAAGCAATAGCTAACTAGGGGAAAAAATGGTAAATGATAATATCAAATATGCATATTTATACTGTGCCATTTTCATTTCACTATTTCTGAAACCAAACCATACTGGCCGGTCGTTTCCGAGCTAGCTAATATGATATTGTCACGACTTATTTTACGAATTTGTTATTAAACATTTTGTCATTAATCTCACTAGACTAGTTGCATCTGATCTGCAGTATTATTTATAGTGTTTTAGACACATTTTCCTGGAGTTCAATGCAGGCGCCAAACTTCAGATATGGAGATCCCAATCAATGAGCTTGTCGACCAGCAACAATCCACTAAGGCAAGTAGAGGCCTACCCAGAACCCACCCTTTTGCATACCAAAAGCACCATAAAATAAAGTCGTTCCATCACAAATGATCAGTCCCAATCACTAAGAGATATATACTGTTAAACAACACTCTGGTGGCTTTTACTGGTCCATATACTGGCAAGGGAATTTGAAAATTTTTCATTACCAAATGAAAGTATTCTTTTTAAAATGCATCACCAATTGTCCACTTGCTTGTGATCATGATGGAAGTTAAAAACACGTTCATCACTATCTCTATACAACAAAATGTAAAACAAATTAAATAAGCCATCCATGTCCCTTGTGCGTAAAACAGAGCAGAGGTTGTGTTTTCAGCTATAACAAATGGCTAACTTGGGATGGTGAGATTTAACGGGCAATGACTAGATAAGCAATGCAGAAAAAACCTCATATAATCTAGCTTGATCCTCAAGAGATTTATCTTAATCACAAGACCCTAATCTCTCCCAGTTTCTATCAATCCTCTTCTAGTCCCCTTCTAATCTCTAATCTCGGTACAGAAACGATCGTTCTGCGTCAAAGGTGAAACAGGCTAGTCACCACCATAGAATTTCTGAGGACAAAACAGGAGAGATTACAGAAAGGTCCACTCTGCACTACGCTATCTATGAATTGTCAATTTTGAAACATTTGCTTTCATGGACTCGCATGTTCCTTTCTTAAATTCCTTTCTTAGGATTCTTTATCCCAGACTACCAGAATAAGGCATCCATCCAGGTCTAAACGCCATTATGTCTCGAGTAACTAAATTATCATACTAGAGATCAAAGGTGAGGAATGCCTGACACTAACCTAAGAACTCATGTTGACTCAAACCGACCTATTGCTGCTCAAACATTTGGTATCACCAACTAAGTCGAGATAAGTGAACATACTGCAATGCCTAATATCTGGATTTTGTCAGTGACTACAAGTACTGGCAAAACACGTTAAATATTGAAAGCTGTGGACCGGTCTGATAAGCATCAAGTCATCTGTAAGTAATAGGCAAGATTAGAAAACTAACACTGGAATCACGCTGTTGCATTCTTCTCGGATCCTCATGAGAGCATTTTTCGCGAACTCAAGCTGCTGCTGCACTGCAACCATAACAAGAAAACATCAGGCGTTGCTTCAGGTTTGAAACGTCTTCACATCTTGCTAACATCATTGCATAAAAAGAAGCACCAAATGCATTGATAAAGTAGAATAACAGCCTTAAGCTCTCAACCTTGCCTTCTTGGGCACTCAAAACATTACCTGTACACCGTGCAAATGAATGGAAATTTGATGCAGGACGTGGCTCACAATATACTTAAGCCAGATGGAGCACTTGCACTCGTGAAGGCTTTGACTTAGACACTTTGCCTTATCGCTTCTCTCGATCTGAAATCTTGTGCAAGATACACCAAATAGGGAATGCTTGCTCTCATTATCACCTTTATTGACAATCTTGGTTTTTATGCGAGGAGAAGACCCAGCAGCAGGTAAACATCAGATTCGAAATAAAGCAAACAGTAAAGTCCATTATTGCTATTGTTTTCTGTTTCCCGCAAAGTCAGTCGGGTTGTTTCTTTTTTTGTTAGTAGTTTAGGACTACTGCAGGATTCACAGCTAATTCGTAGATAAAGAACGCATTTTCATGGAAGTTATTTTTCAACCGATAATTTTGACACAAATTTTGCGTAAGTATTGGAACATAGTCAACACATTAGGATTCAACTAGTTCAAATGTCCTTCCAAATTTCACATACATGAAGTTGTGAAACTTTTAAGCGTTTGGATGAGCAAAATTTCTGACACTACCCCAGGCTATCTTGACTTAGAATCATCTAGCATTAACTCAGCCTTGTATAAATTTTCAAATATACTCAACAACTATCTATCCATAATCCAAGCATCCTTCCAAGGCACCAACAAGGTGTTTCGCTTTTAAACTAACACCACCGTCAAAATTCACTTTGTAAATGTACATGGTGTTTCACTTTCAAGCTAACACCGCCACCAAATTCGCTTTGTCAATTGTATCTCATATGTTTGGACTTTTCATCTACTATCAGTGCATAGTCAAACTGGTTTTTACAGCAAATAGTTAAAGAGAAATGCAGTAAACTGTTTTGAATTAGCTCTTCTAGAGACACCTGTGGCGAAGAACCCTACAGATTATTATCATGTCTCCAATAAGGCCATAAACGATGTGCCGCTCACAACCATTCTGGATCAAACTTCCAGTCAGTCACTAGACTAGGATTTCAAGCAAATGACTGTTGCGCCATGCGCCCAAAGGCAATGCCTATACATATATCAAGTAGCTGGAGAACTGATCAGTTTGAAAGCCACCTCCCTCTCTCACCACCCAGTCACTGACTCGCATTATCGCAGCTTCTGATGTTAAGTCATCGAACTATCCTCCGAATCACGCACCTGAATGGCCCTAGACGTGCACCTACCTCGTGAAATCCCTAACCCCTAACTCTATTCTCTTTCTTTCTTTCTAGACCTAAAGCCACAATACGTACGCATCAGTGTAGATTGCCGGATTTGGTTAACATTGCTATCTCGAGATGCAAAACCTAACCTTACAGTTTTTTCTCACGAACTCACAGCAACGACTGAGAGAAACTGAAGCGGAGAGTTGATTGAGGATAATGAAAGAGTAATGGATTGAATGATCTACCTGAGTGTGAGCTTGCACCGCGGAGAGAAAGAGTGGTAACAGTGTTGGAACCAGGCACCAAATACTTCACGAATGAACCCCGCCAAATCCTATCCTCTTGGAAATGGTCATTTTGATGGAGGAATGACAAATGGCTGAGCGCACTTCGATTATCTCCAAAGAAAAAGGAATGTGAAAGTGCATCAAACCCTCAACCAACTGGTCGGCGAAGCAGAAAGTGAATCGGCGGCCAGCTACGAGAAGGCGACGCTGTTCGGGTCGGGGGACTAGCTCTGCAAGGACGGTGCCCTGGGCCGGTTCAACTTTCCCGCTCCCGAAGTTTCTGAATACCCGTGCCGAATGACGTCGTTTCATTTTTCTGCTCTTTTCCTCTTATTTTTGTTTTCCATTTGGGAGGGATTGTCAAACTCGTTTAAACTTTAAACCATTATGTTGGTTTAACAATTGGTATGATCTTATTGGAGTATAATCAGTTTATATCGATTTTAACAAACATGTAAGTTAATTGAAAAATCTTTTACAACAAATGAATTGTGCATTTATATAATCTATCTCAAGACAAGTCGTCCTTTTTTTCATGAGAAGAACAGACGATGAAAACGGGATGGTGCTAGGCTGGATGAGATTCTCCCGAAGCATTGTGTTGACTTTCTTTTCAATTCCCTGTCGCTTTCGACAGTGGGTGTACTGGTAAGATCGGACGCTAACTGCATCTGTCCCTTCCTTCAATATAATCTGATGGAAATGGATAGGGGTAAGGTATTTGGATCATCAAAAGGATCACCAAACTCGAAGGACGTCTTGAAATTCTTATGGTACTTGCCTTAGAGGAGCATCTAGCGGAGATGGCACACACAAGGCTCGAATGGTACCTTGTGTCACATCCTTAGTTGGCACTGTTGTCCCTCCTAGTCAAACTCCATGGTGAAATTATGCCAATTACATAGTATGTTGCCTAACATGGCTAACCACTATTTTCCCAATACTACATCGATTTCTGCAACATCGATTGCAAAGGGATGATGAGTTGGCTCGACTAGCGAGAAAGGCCTTGAGCTTCAAAATGGAATCCTTATATGCCCAAAGTTGGCTACCTTTACTATAAAAAGGGTCGATGGGGTGACTCGTGAGTGCGAGATTTTTCGTGACTTGATCATTGATGAAGTTGTTTGGTTGATCCACTATCAATGATAACTAATAAGCGGGCTTGGCTCAAACTCGCATCGTTTACCTGTGACTAAACTCGTTAGTGCACGTAAGGAAATCTTTGCCAGCATCTTTCTAGCACCTGTGACTGATTAATAGCATTTTAATAGGTTTGGATAATATAAAAAAAATCTGAAAAAGATTTGGATAAAAAATAGACATTACCCTACAATTAACTAGGTCACGCAAAAAAACTCAATTTCTCACTCCTGGCCCCAACCACTCAAATTACGCCCAACATGCACCTGGATCTAGGAAGAACACGGGGAGGGGTTACGGTGATTACCTAGTCTTAGTAACCACCGTGGTGACTAGGAATAAGAAGGGTAATTTGCTTCCATTTTAATTCAAACTACCATTTTAATTATAATTATGGAAACTAATTATCAGAAGGTTTAATCACCGTAGGTTTTTGTTAGACCAAGATAGAACGTAGGAAAGGATTCGACAGTGTAAAAGTCGCCGCTCAAGGGGAGAAATGGCCATCGTCGACATTGCACCGTCGCCGGACGTGGTAGAGGATAGAAGGCTAACAATTGAGGTGTTCAGAGAAACTCCTGTATCGGGTGGAGATGAGGAGGACACAGCCAAGCAAGTCGATGGTGGTAAGATGATTGTGCTTTCTCGTAAACATCAATATTTAACACCACTTTGAGTTCGCAACCCCTTGCGAAGAGACAGATATTGTTGGGGAACAGAACGTGATCGAAGGCCTCGCAGGGGAGAATTTTGCCGAAGGTGTGTTCATGTTGTTGGTGTGGCTTGGATTCATATTGTTACTGACGTTGTTGTTCGATTGCAATGGTAGTGACTATTTTGGTATTCATTGGATTGGTATTGGTATTGGTATTACGATCCTCATTAGTATTGGTATTCATTGGACTGGATAGGTATTATTACTTACTTTAATAGATCTGCATTGGTAGTGGTCATATGTATGTACAATGTACTGAGTGCATTGGTACAAATGCACAGGTATAATGATTGTATTGGTATTCGTAGGATTGGTATTGGTATTACGAGTAGCATTAATGAAATGGTTTTGATGTTACCTTATTGGTGAACGTATTGTGGTGGCGCGTTGGATTGGTATTGATGTATGTGATGTGCGTTAATGGATTTTATTGGTTTTGTATTATTTTGCCGCAATTGTTGTGTTGTGAGCAATTTTTTTTTTTTTTTTGAAGTGGTGAATGGTAGTGATTTGCTGGTGATAGTATCAACTATTGCAATAGTAGTGATTCATTATTGTTATACAATTTGCAGATCAAGTGTATAAAGTTGTACCAGACGACAAATTGACATGGGAGCATTTGCGATTTGACAATACGGAAGCATTTGTCAAGTTCAACAAGGACTTCGTGCACCGGAGGGGGTTTGCAATTAGACGTATTGGAGAACAAACTTTTAAGTCTAAATATCTTCAAGAACCAAAAGTGTTATACTTTAGAGCACGATGCAACAAAGAAGGGTTCAAAACAGGCTCGACAATTGATATTATTGTCCTTGCTTCCGATATCCCATCCTCGACAATTGATATTATCCCTGCGGGGCTACATTTCTTGCTAATTGATTTAGATTTGCTCTAAACCTCCTTCGCAATAGCTCGAGCGACGTGAGAGGTTTGACCACCTCCAACTTGCAACTGACGACTGATATAGTTCACATGCTTCTTGCTTTTTGAACCTCCACGATTGGGGTTCTTGGTTCTTGCCATACCTAAAATCGAAAAATGGAAACAAAAAATACATTACTATTGTAAACGAATACCAATGCATAAAAAGCTAACCAATACCATTGCATAAAAAAGGAACACTACAATTTCTCAAATTTAAATGAACACTACCATTCCACACCAAAACATCACATGTCGGCAAATAACAAACGAATTGGTAGATCACTACCAATGCATACAAATCTCACATTATTCAATACCATTGTAAAAGGGATGAACCAATACCAATGCATAAAAATCTAACAAATACCGTTGCATGAAAAAGAACACTATCATTACACACATATCAAATGAACACTACCATTCCACACCAAACATCACATGTCGGCAGCCAACAAAACGAATGGGTAGATCACTACCAATGCATAAAAATCTCACAAAAACAGCAAAAACATACAAGTATAACGCTGCCAAGATCAATTACCACTGCAAACTATCTTGACAACTACCATTACACATTCCAATTACATACCAATCCACAACAAACCAATGAACACGACCACACAGAAAACAAAAGGCAAAATTAATACCATTCCACACAAAACCTAACCCAAAAATATACGATTAGGGTTCCAACAGGGACGATTAGGGTTCTAGCGGGGACCAACATATACCACAAAACATATACCATAAAGCACACTACTACACCTAATTTAAATTTGACGATTAGGGTTCTAGCGGAGACCAACCTTTGACCAGTTTCTCACCACTGAGATGAGTTGTCGAGCCAAGATCTGGCTGCCCTTGCTGTCGACTGCGCTGGGAAACAAACGAAGATGCCAGAGGAGCTGAAATCAACCTCGTCGGTGTGTCATGTTTCGTCGGAGTGGGAGGAACTGGAAACGAAAGGTAGCTTTCGAAAACCTCGATGATCCACCAACTGAGAAACAACCAGTCGTCGGCCCAAAGAAAATTACTTCGGCGCCCGGAGAGAACAGCAGGAATAGCAAGGGGTGGTGAAAAATCTTCTGCTAAACGGAAAATGCTTCTTGGTAGCAGCGGTGATAAGGAAAACGATAAAAAAGTGGAAGCGTGGGAAAATGAAAGATTCAACTAATTTCGGGCCCCCAATAATGACGTCAAGTGAATGGATGATCCTGTGGTGCCTTCCGATAGGGGTGAGCATGTGGGTGGTTAATCCGCATATTGATATCGATCCATCCGCAAATAACCTGATTCGCATGCAATGGGTGATTGATGTGGGTGGATTGTGGATTGATAAATCTTCCACCCGCAATTATGTGGATGGGTGGTGGGTGGATTGCGGGTCACCCGTATGACCCGCATCCTATTTTTGCATGAAAAAATGTTGGTTTTAATAGTATAGAATATTAATCATATTTTCGAACTGCACTACTGTATGACCATATACTTCAAAAGGTGGAGAATAAAGAATAGTTCCGACTACTATTATTGATTTTGTGTTGTGCAATATCTATTAGATATTGGATATTGGTATGCAAATTATTGTTAATATCAATTAAATATTGGGATGCAAACTATAAATTATTAATTGTATCAAATCACAGATTATTGATATAGTCTTACTAATTTGCTATGAACCTATTATAAATGTTAGTCAACTTTCTTAATGGCTAGTTGGAGAATTGCTTTTGTGGGTTGACTCATAACCCAACCACACCCATCTATCACCCACCCAACCCAACCCAGAGAGGTATGTGGGTGGATTGCGGGTCACAATTATTCCAACTCGTTAGTAAGCGGGTGGGTCAATTTAAGACCAAAACCCACCCTACCCGCCCATTGCCCACCCCTACCTTCTGAAAACACCCTTCAACAAGATGGACCCTCAGATTGAATCCACATGATCTGTATGGCCAAAAAAAAAAAGATAGTCATGGTGATTACTTCAAAAGAAGTAACCAGGGTAACCCATTCCGAAGAATACGCTCAATGATAATCTATATCTATCTATACTAAATATTATGGCTATTAAAAAAAAACTTCTTTCCACATAAGCACTTGGTGAATGCACAAGTTGCCAAGGTGGACAATTTTGTTTATAAACAAAAAAACTATTTATTGATCTATTTATGAAGTTGTCTCTCTCTTCTTTTAATAATCCTACTCATTTTTACTAAAATTAAAATAAGTTAATTTTTAGGAAAGATTTAAACAAAAAACACACACTTAAGTAATATTTTTTTCCAATTAAACAAACTATAAAGATGTAAACAGAGAGTGACATATATTGTATTTGTTTAACCCAAGCTGATTAAATCTGATTAAGTAAATTTTTTACTAATTTTTATTAAAACTTAATAATAAGTTACATTTTGATGAAGAAAAAAAACAAGCACAAACATAAATATTAATATTTTCAATTAAACAAAATATAAACGATGGTTTAAGAGAAAATAAGCGTTTGACAATCAATCGACTTTGAAAAATTAACCATATGACTATATGTTTTTTGCTATCAAACACTCACTTCTTTCTTATGTATATACCTAAATGTCTGAATATAAACTTGACAGAGCAATAATTGTTATTTTTTGAAAAACTTCTTATTCATTCCGGTTAAATGAAAACATATTAATTATTAATGCAAACTTTGAATTTGTTTCTATTTCTTTCCCATTTTGATTGTATTTTAGAAATAAAATCCAACATTGAAAATAAGAAATCAAGAAAGTATGTCAACCACCATAAAAATAAACAAAGCACTCTTATTAGTTGCTAAATTATTTGAGATTTCTATTCTCATAATTTATAGAGAAGGAAATGGTAATGCATACGATTTTTTTCCTTTGTATGAGAATAGGAGGCAGGAGTTACACGAGACAACGATTAGATGACAAAATTTTGAGCAGTTGTAACATATTTTTGCCTGTTGACGAAAAAAGTTAATCTGATCATTGTGAAGATGAGGTGAACCAAGTCGAGAGTTGTCGACTGCCCCCTCTTCCTCCTTGATCTAAAGCTGGCAACTAGCCTCACTTTCTCAGCGGTATGTTATTGTTTGCGGTTGACTGGCCGAGTTATACTCTTCTTCCCATTCTTTTCTTAATTTCTTCCAAATTACGGAGAAGGGTCGCCATATACTTTTATGTATATAAAATATAATTAGAAGGGTTAATTGGTTGGACTTAGGGCATACCTCCTTTGGTTGAATAATTGATCGTTTTTCTTGAATGTCTATTGCAACCCGATTTCTTTAATGTTGAAATGGAAAGTAGAGTTGTGATGATTGTTTATTATATTTTATGTTCATGATTGACATGCTACTACTAGCTAGCTATACAATGATGATCTGGTTAGTAATTATTAGATAGCAAAGGGGTTATAAGTAGAAGGGAGCATAATTGGGGTTTCTCGGCTGTCTATTTCAATGTGTTTTTAATTTCTACATGTTTGCGGTGACATTTGTTTGTTTCATTAAGGTGAATTTTTCCGCATTGAATCCCTAACTAAAGATTGATTTAAACATGATTGTTTTCTTACAAACTACTATTTTGATTGATGCGTATATTCTGTTCACAAATGAGGAATCTGAATGATAAAATGAGTTGAGTTGTATTGAAGACTGCTCCTTTCATTATTTGTCTATGTTGTTATTAGGTAATAAAGCACAATTCTTTTCTGCAGGAGATATGTAGCTCTCTACAATATATAAATTGTGTTTAATTATATGTAGTTTAATTTGCTGAAAATATTGCTTTAATAAGTTAATGACATCTGATAGTTTTGTTTGTAGTTGGTTTTGCTAGAACATTTCAAGGTAATTAAACAAGTATGTGGAAGATTGATGGACGTGGATGCTAATGAGTTTTCTCATTATTCCAAAATTGTATGTGTAAGTGATAATACACGATATTCATGGGATTTAGATCAGAATATTCTCTATTATCATATACCGACATATGAGAAGGGAAAGAAAATAAAAAACTCTTCACTTATATTTTTTTATTAATTGAAGCATATTTTCTTATTCTAACTTCTTCTTTTGTGGCCGTAAGTTTTTTAACGTCTTTATCACAATTGTGTATTAAAGAATAAATTATCTCTTATGTTTATAATCTTAAAGGGCGAGTTTGATAAAAAAAATTAAATAAATAAAGAACCGTCTACAAAGAGCTCAGTTAATAAAATTAAAATGTTTATAAATAAACAAAAGGTATAAAAGTATGAAACAATACCTGAAATAAGGTAAATAAGATTTACTATTCCATGTATATTACCTTAACAAACATAAATAATAATAACAATTAGAATACTATAACGAATTATAAAACAACCAAACAAAATACTCCGGCGGGTACAAAACTAGTACCAATTTGAAAGTTGTCGTCTCCAAAAAGAAGAAGCTACTGAACCGCAGGATCACAAGCTAATCTAGTTCTCGAAGCATCTCAAATTCATTATTTCAAATCACAAACACACTCCTGACCGCAACGACTCAAATAAGGCCCAACATGCCCCTAGATCTAGGAAGAACACGCTCAACGATAATACTAATGTGAAAGTTGTCCACTCCAAAAAGAAGAAGCTACTGAATCGTAAGGTCACACTCTAATCTGATTCTCGAAGTGTAAACATTCCATCACAAATTCATCATTCACAAATCACAAACACACTTTCAAAAGTTGCGTTGATGATCGATGAATATTAGAAGAACAGCACTGCTTCAGAAAGGGAAGAAACCCTCCCTCCTAACACGGAAAGCCAAAAAAAATTCCCAATGCAAACACCCTTGCTGCTCTGCTAACTTTCTCAATAACAACCACCACAGTTCACCTCTAACCCTGGGCGCCATTCAAAGCATTCTCCAGCCTGATTTCAAACGGAGTGGACTGCCAATTCACTCTCTTATCCTGCAAAACCCCGTCATGGAAATAGCGGGAAAAAACAAGGAAAACCATTCAGCATTTACTTACAATCGCAACCCCTATCCCATAATTGTTCAATGGCGACCATTCATCATTTACCTCTCCATACTTGCTGGTTGCGTTGGGGATTCCTTTAAACGAAGACGAGGCAGAGCTGCTGAAATCCTTCTCCTTCCCAGACTTGCTACAATCGCTGCTCTCACTCCTCCAGTAGCTCCCAACGCTCCCAATTATGAACTTGTCATCAGGGCTGTGACCAGGCGACTTCCTAATTGGAGAATTCGATGCCGACATCTGCCTGATCTCCTCCACCGTCAACGCCCCGAGGATCGGCCTGTCCTCAAAGCTCTTAGGGGAAGCTGATCCCGCCCAATTGCCAGGGCTCCTCGTCTCTGGCGGTGGCGTGGTGGAAGAGGTAGTAGTAGGCTGTTTGTTTGGTTTTGGCGTTGTCGTGCAGCAGTCCGATGATGACGATGATGAAGAAGAACTCAGCCAATTGGACAAGCTGGCATCCACTGCCATTACTTGTTCATGGTTTACTACTGTCTTCTTGGATTTCACCTTGAAGCTGGGTTCTTGGTCATTCTCCTTATCAGAAGGCTGATGATGGTTCAATTGTGGTGGTGGTGATGACTTTTTGGACTTGGCAGCCTTCCATTGAGTAAGATTCTCTACAGGGTTCAGCACTGGATGCACATACCCACTCCTGTCTCGCACATTCTGCCCTGGCTTCTCAATTCCCGCCTTCAGGAAGCAGCCATTGTCGTTCGTTGCGGCAGAGGGAAACCTAGTGGTCGACTCATTGTGAAGGTCATCGTCGGAATAGTCGAGCTCTCCATCACCCTCATCCTCATTGTCAGAATCAGAATCAGAATCAGTTTGGCCGTCCAAATCGAATTCGTCGTCTTCATCGCTGTCCCTGCAGTTCTGGTACCGATGGTTGTTGGAAGGGTAGGAGCTGGAGCTTGTTGTCAAAGAACTTGCTTCAGAGGAAGTGTCATCGGATTGGTCTTGCTTTGGGTGTTTGTTTTGATCATCATCATTTCCATTATCAATATGTTGCTTGGGAGTAGCAGCATTCTGAAATTCGGCGGATTCTTCAACTGAAACAGGCTCGTATGCCTTCACATTGGAATCAAATGTCACTCTTTTGCGAAGATAAACCGGACTCGACTCCCCCTCTGGCTTTTCCTCCCTGCTCCGAAAAAAAAAAAACCATAAAAAGAGACGATGAGTGAAGTGAATTCACGAATGATAAGCTCATAAAGATTTAGACTTTTTTTCTCTTTACTCACTCGATTTCTTCTACCACTGTGCTGATGATCACTGGTTCCTCTGAAGTTTGGCTCTGCTCCACGGGTAGGCTTGATGGCACAAGATCCTGATCAGTATTTCTCTGCAGCAGCAGGAGCAACACCCCCAAATCAAAAAGAAAACCCTAGAATCCGTGGTCCTACATTTTCCCCACCCTGCTTCTCCGAGATTTCATATGGTTTCTCTAGAACCAACAAGGGACAAAGAGAAAGAAACCCAGAAGTAATGCCATTCAAAATCCGTGATATTCATATTTACCTGGTCCCGAGGCTGAACCTGGTTGTGCTTCTTGTGCTGCTGCCTCCTGCATCTCCTTCTCCGATCTCTGGAGGAACCAAAACACGCCGAGAAGCAACCCATTTTTGGAGATTGAAAGGGGAAAACCCCACACTCTGTTTCTTTCTTTTCTCTCTCGCTCGATCGAGGAAAGAATGAGGAGAAAGAAAGAGGAAAGAAAGGGATGATATTATGATTATCCGTTTCCTTTTTCCTATCGCCTGCCTTCTCGATTCTCCTATCTAGAAAGAAAGGAAGAGAGAGGTTTCTGCTTCGGTTCTCCCTGTTGGGCCATGGGTTGTTGCAGAGAGAAACAGAGAGGGAGGACGAGAAACAGAGAGAACGTTTGGAGTGAAGGCGGGGCGGCAGACTGGCGGAAAAGAAAACGGTCGAGTCGAAACCACTTTTTTTCCAAGAAAACGGTCGTTAGGATTTTGTTGTTTATTTATTTAATTAATTGATTAAGAATTGTTTCATCTAGGAAGGATAAGGCAGTAAAAAACTAAAAATGACCGTTATAGCTCCGTGTGGGATGCGCGCCAGCTGGAGCGACTAATATTTATTTAAATAATCATATGTCGTTTGGATTGGCGCTCCTCCAGCCTTACCGTTTTGGCTTTCATTCGGAACATAATTAGTTATAATGTTATATGCCTATGTTTGGCCCGGCTTTTAGAAGTGCTTTTCGGCTTCAAAAGCTTAAGCAGGGCCAAACACCTCTAAAAGCTCGGCTTTTGAAAAGCCGAAAAGCGCTTTTGTATAACATAAAAGCAGAAGCTCCGATTTGGAGCTTCTGCGAAAAGCTGTTTTGAAAATACAAGATTATCCTTACCATATTTTAATTTTATTTCAGAAAATATAATTTTCCTTCATTTATATCATTTTAAAAATAAAATAAATTATAAAATCATATTATTTAATATAAAAGAAATCTAACAAGATCCATTTTGACTACTTTTTATTGTTTCGAATTTTTATTTATATTTTATATTATAAGTCCTTTATAGTCATTTTACACAACCGCTCATATTAAAAAGCACTTCTAATAGTTTTACAGCCAAACACTAAACTGCTTTTTTTGAAAAGTACTTATCTAAAAGCTCCAGCCAGAAGCTGCTTCTGCAAAAGCTACAGCATGGCCAAACTAAGCTTATATCGGTGAAAGAACAAAAATAATAATTAATTAGTGCCAATGTTGTTTTTTCTGTTGGTAATAGTAGACAATTGGTTTAAAAAATTAATTACTTGTATTTTTATGAAATCATATCGTATTGATGATTTGACCGTAAAAATATCTTATTGATAAGTAGTTTACTGCTTGTTTGGATACAATTCCGGAAGAAATGAAAATGGAATTTCATTTTCATTTTCTATTTTTATAGATTTATTTTTTCAATTTTTGTGTTTGGTATAATTTCTATAACTATGGAAATGAATTGCACTTTTAACTATAAGTAATAATATAATATGTTTGTTTTCTCTTGGGAAATGGACTATGAATGATAGAGAAAGAGGGGTTAATTGCATGGTTGGTCACTGAGATTACAAAAAACGTTCATGTTTGGTCACTGAAAATATTTAAATCCAATCTTGGTCACTCAAATTAGTTAAATGGTTCAAGTTTGGTCACTCTCCGTCCAACTCCGTTAAATTTATCTGATGTGGCAGTCAACCCTCAAAGTTGACCGTTAACTTGCTGACGTGGCAATTAAAATATAATAAATAAAATAAATTTTAATCTACTACCATTTCCAACTCATTTTTACAATAAAGTAAAATAAAAAAAAATTATAATCACAAATTGAAAGAGTAGTTTCCTCCTCCGCCACCACATCCCTTCCCGCAATCCCCTCCGGAAACAGAAAGAAAAAAAGAGGATAAAAATGGCTTCTGGGTTCCCCGGCGGAGGAGGAATCGGCGGCGGTTCATACTTACTCCAGCAACATGACAATGAGTAGAATGAATCTCAGAGCCGTGGAGGAAGAACTGAATCTGATTACTCAGAAGTGCACCATCACTGATTCACTACTACTAACCAATCCAATCCGAAAGCATTTTGGTTGTTTGACTATCCTGGACAATCCAAATTGACAGAAACCAAGCGGAGAAGCACCTGCTTTGCAGCAATAAGCTCACGACACTGCTCCTTTAGCCCTGAAACTTCCTCCTGTATCTTCTTTATCCTATTAACCAGCTTCACGGGATTTGCCTGCACTCAGAAACACGAGTAGAAGAAAGGAAATCCTCGAAGACCAGCCAACTTACATTCTCAGGGTAAGTCTGTTGAAACTCCTTCTCCAGCTTGAACTGAACCGCTGCGAGATCATGGTGGGCTTTCATCAACAGAATCACCAGACCGTCAGCGGATTGGTTACGATGATGATCACATCCCATTTCTTCCTCCGTCGCCTCAATCTAGGGTTTCCGCTCGGAGCTCGTTTCTCGAAATTGGGAAATTTGAAATGATGGAGTAATTTACCCGCCAATCTATGGGGGATAGAGTTGAAATCGAAGAAGTCTGGTAATCGGACAGGGTTCTCTTCCCGAAGTAACTCGCCACCGGCGATTGGTGGAACCGCTGCTGCTGCTGGGCGATCTGGGAAGAAGAGTCGAGGAACATTTGGGAGAGCTGGGTTCGGTAAGGGTTGTTTGTCTGCAAGTTGGGATTCATCGATCTGCCGGACAAGAAATCTGAACCGCCGCCGATTCCTTCTCCGTCGAGGAACCCATAAGCCATTTTTATCCTCTTTTTTTCTCTCTGTTTTCGGAGGGGATTGCGGGAAGGGATGTGGTGGCGGAGGAGGAAACTACTCTTTCAATTTGTGATAATAATTTTTTTTATTTTACTTTATTGTAAAAATGAGTTGGAAATGGTAGAAGATTAAAATTTATTTTATTTATTATATTTTAATTGCCACGTCAGCAAGTTAACGGTCAACTTTGAGGGTTGACTGCCACATCAGACAAATTTAACGGAGTTGGACGGAGAGTGACCAAACTTGAACCATTTAACTAATTTGAGTGACCAAGATTGGATTTAAATATTTTCAGTGACCAAACATGAACGTTTTTTATAATCTCAGTGACCAACCATACAATTAACCCGAGAAAGAGAGTAGAATGCAGAGTGATAATTGATTAATAAAATAATAATAAATAATGATGGGACTCACTAATTCCATCTTCATAAACCCAATTCCTATCACTTTTGATAGGAATTGTAATTCCCAAAACTTAGGCTAATGGGTTGTTTGTTTGATGGAATTTGAGATGGATTTGGTGATGAATTTGAATCCATCATGGACTTTGTCCGAAATCCATTGTTTGCTTCATCGTGTATTTAGAGGCAACAAATTCGTGGGTCTCACAAACTTTAAGGGTCCAAATCCGTGGACCCCACGAACTTGGAAGTTCCACATCTTTAGGTGGGAATTGAGGAAAAAATCCAAAACTACCACTGTTTAAATTTTTTTTTACAAAAATACCACCCTCACCAAATAATTTCCAAAAATACCATCGTTTATATAAAACCGTGCCTCTGATGAGCGGTTTTCAATGAAACCGCTCCTCTAGGCTGCGTTTTCCCTTATAACCGCTCCTTGGACGCGCGTTTTTATATAAACGATGGTATTTTTGGAAATTATTTGGTGAGGCGAGAAAATGGTTCCAGGGTTAGACACCTCCAACGCCAAAATCAGTTTGGGAAGGAATGCATATGATTCTTCCCAGTCACCAAACACGGCAGCCATTGCTTTCTGTTTCCCATGCCACGCTTTCTTGTAGTTAATGATATAACCATAACGACTAGAAATGTGGGCGATGATGGTTTTCACCTTCAGGTCGGGCTGCTCCTCAATTAGATGTTTGATAGCTGCGGCAACCACCCTTGATTTCAACTGTCGATGGCCTTGGGATGTTATTGATGACACACATGTGTGTGTGTTCACCGCACGGGATATGACCCAATGACCGACTCTCTTGCTCTTGATGGCCCGGACCCTAGAAGCGCATCCCTCATTGTGGTTTTTGCATCGAACCATCAGCCTCTTTGTGTCGGAATGGGTTGTCTACCATTCAAAACTCCGAGTCATTGCTTCAGTGGAAATAGCGTGTCGAACCTCATTCTTCGTTGCAAATTGTTGGCCCTTCGAAAAGCCAGTTAGTGGACCCCATACTGGCACATCTGGCGGGTCCATGTCGGCATCAACATACCAATCTTCACTTTGAATGTGATTGTAGTATGGAATAGGTACACGGTCGTGAGGTACCTCATCACCATCTGCGTCTGAATCTGGACCGGAATCATCAGCACCTTCCAGCGGATCGGAGCTGTCTGCACTAACTTCGCCTTCCTCTTCTTCAACCTCAGGGTCACTAACTGGACTTGGATTGACCTCTTCTTGATCTTGATTATCAGCATGAAAGGCACCTTGACCTTCACTAGCTCCGCAATGGTAGTTGTGGTAACTAACACCGCTTTGTTAGAAGTTGTACTCGGGTGGGTACTGGTAGCCAGCTTGTTGGTTGTAATCCGCCTGTTGAACTTCTTCTTCATATGAAGGGAAGGATTGATGACTTCCTCCAGTTCCATGATGATACTCCTCCTGACTCCAACTCGAGTCTTGGAAATCCTGGTGGGGATGATCTTCGTATAATACACTCCCACCGTGGATACCAGATGTTTGGCCAGCTCCAGAATGACCTACACTGCCTTCAACGGCCTCGGTGTAAACGAACATCTCCGCTTGCTTCATTGTATTGGTGGTCAAAATTTGGACCATGGCATCAACGTCCTCCTGAGTGGTAAGGAGGAATTCCTCATACCACAGCGACCCGTCATGTCTGTTTGGATATCGATACACCATTCGATCAACTCTTCTAGTGCCATCCATGCAGGTAATCTGAGTGCACATTTGATGGAGCTCTTCAAGCATCGGTCTCGTACGGACCTTCATTTTATGAAAATTGCCACCGACGTAACTTACACCCTTTTCGGTCTCTTCCGTGTAACCATTCCACCGCAACCCAAGCGTGAACCTTTGGAATGTCAACTGCAATGAAAAGTAACACAAGTTACTAACATAACAACACAAAGAAAAATGAAAAGTAATTCAAATTACTAACATAAAATCACAAATGACAATGAAAAGTAACACAAGTTACTAACATAACATCACAAAGGACAATGAAAAGTAATTCAAATTACTAACATAAAATCACAAATGACAATGAAGAGTAATTAAGTTACTAACATAACATCACAAAGGACAATCAAAAGTAATTAAGTTACTAACATAAAATCACAAAGACAATGAAAAGTAATTACGAAACAAACTTACAAATTAACGTTGAGGGCAAAAACTAAATAATTTAAAGGCGCAAAGCAGAAATTTGAGGAAGGAAGTGTGAAGAATTGAGTTCTCCGAAACAGCCTTTTATAGGCAAATTTTGCAGCAAAACCGCTTGGGGGGGGGGAGCGGTTTTATGTCTGCCATGCAGCCCTACCCCTGCATGCCGAGCGGTTTTATGTCTGCCATGCAGCCCTACCCCTGCATGCGGACATGTCGGGTGTCGGGTGACCAGGCACAAACCGCGCCTCGGGGGAGCGGTTTGTGTCCTGACATTGTAAACCGCCCCTTTATCAGGCGGTTTGTAATGCCGACATTTAAACGCTCCCTCTTAAAGCGTTTTGTGGTAGGGTTAGCCTATAACCGCGCGTCCCAGAAGCGGTTTTCTCTGGAAAATAAAAACGCGCGTCCAAGGAGCGGTTATAAGGGAAAACGCAGCCTAGAGGAGCGGTTTCATTGAAAACCGCTCATCAGAGGCGCGGTTTTATATAAACGATGGTATTTTTGGAAATTATTTGGTGATGGTGGTATTTTTGTAAAATTTTTTTAAAACAGTGGTAGTTTTGGATTTTTTCCGGGAATTGATCATGGACTTCGAAGTCCATCATTTAAGACCAAACTATCCCTCACATTTCATTTCTCTTCTCATACCAATGAGGGCAATAAAGGTAAATTTCATTTCATACATACAAATCTAATTAACCAATTCCATCATAAAATCTATGAAACAAACAATGGTATTTTTCAAATCCATAATGAACCCAAAACCCTCATATATCCATGGTTTTACAAAACCAAAGTTTTACCAAAACCTTCATTTTTCAAATCCACGAAGCAAACGACCCGTAAATGAAATTCATTTCTCAACCTTCTTATCATTCCAAACATAAAATATGGAATTGAAATTGGAAATGGAATTCCAATTCTTCAGTTTTTTTGCCTATCCAAATAGACTGTTTGTGACATGAAATGATTAATTCATGTTTGACCGCCCCTTCTTTTTGGGTTGTTCTTTTTTGGGTTGATGAGGCTCTCATTCGTCTAGGCCAACTTTTGATGGAGGACTTGGGCCCTTGAGTGGCCTCTTCCTTCGTTCTTGTTTGTTTTACAATAAGTTGTTAAAAAAAAATCGGTTATGAGAATACATTGGCCAATGGCTATTGCCCCATTAAACTGTAAATTATGAGTGGGTATAGCAGTAATGAAGATATTCTCTCGTTTCTGAGAATTTTTTTGAGAGCTGAGTCGGCGATTAGGGGTTTTCCTCGAAACCATATTCAGTTGTCGTCGTTCTTTGTGAGTAATTGAGATAGATTGAGGAGGGAGAGTTCCCTGTGGATCTTGTCAAGCTATCCAAAGGGTCTCGACCACTGTGTTGCATCAGGCGCTCAGGAAAGAGAGTGAGCTTCTTTTCCACCTATTTCTTGAGAGAGTTCTGTTGAGTTTTCTTGTTTTGAAGTAAGATGGCAGTTGAGAGTGAAACGAACCCTGCAACAAAGATACTGGAAGGTCAACTACGACAAATAAGATTAGAGGAGGAGGAGGAAGAGCCTTTGCTGATCGAAGAGAAAGACAAGACAAAAGGAATCGACCTAGTAGTACAAAAACTAGGGCTAATCAGAAGGTTGCTTGCCTCTCAAAACTCTAACATTAAGGCGATGAAAGCAGCGTTAGCAAAAGCTTGGAATCTGAAAAGGAGTTCACTAACACGTTGGTAGAAGAGAATATGTATGCTTTTCAGTTCAGCGAGATGGATGACAGGAATAGGGTCCGATTTGGAGGCCCTTGGCACATTTATGGAGATCTTCTGATTTTTGCAAAAGCTGACTTAAACAGAAAAGTCAGACTAGAGGATCTACATGAGATGGAAATTTGGATCCGAGTCTTGGATATCCCTCCATCCTATAGGAACCAAGGAATGGTGGACAAAGTAGCGAGCAGGTTTGGCAGGTTCTTATTGTTCAATGAACGAAACTCAGGAATTTGGAGCACTTTTATGCGCTTCCGTGCAAAAAGACATAAACACACCAATCGGAAAGAAAGTTAATTGAACATTGAGGGCAGGTTCCAAGAATTTGAAGCGAAATACGAAAGGATCCCCACTTTTTGTTTCTTTTGTGGGATCGTAGGGCATCCGAAGAAGTTTTGTAAGAGTCATGATCCACCAAAAAAAGATGCATAAGGACACTGGATCAAAGCAGGACCACTCCCAAAGGGTCCAAGAATGTCAAATCAAGAGAGAGAGATGGACTGTAAGATATGGACGATGTTAACCCAGGAGTATGGGACAATATAATTCTAGCTAGAACCCAACATATTACAACAGTAGTGGAAAAGAAAGTTACACCTAATATGGAGTTAGTTGCTGGTCTGACTGAAACCGAAAAAACTCGAAAATATGAAGGAACATGAAGGCCCAACGGAGGCTTATGAAAAAGAAGAAAGTCAGAAAAAGATATGGAATAACAGGCAGGTGATGAGAAAGGAAGAGCTTGCTTTAAAGTTCAGTGGGGAGGCAGGAGCAATCAATTCACAGAAAATGACCCTAGCAGGGGAGGAACAGGAGGAGGGAGATCAGCAGTCAGGTGGTCAGCATACCAAAGGACCACTTCAAGACAAGAAGGGAGGACTCTGGAGATGTCAAGCAGAGAGCAAAGAGCGTCCACAAGGCCTTTCTACTAGCTTGGTAGGAGGGTCCAAACGTGAGCATGTAGAGGAGGAGTAGGCGGTTCATATGGACATTGACATGAAGAAACAAAAATTTACACAAAAGGATGGAGATGTGGCGGACTCTGTCAAAGAGCAGAGCCGCCCAACTCAATTAGTGTATTGAGCTACAACTGTCGTCGGCTGGGGAATCCCACAACAGTGAAGAGAGTAGCAGAGCTACTAAGACGTAAGGACCCCAGTATTGTCTTTCTAATGGAGACAAAGAAGCATAATCATGAATGGGAACAAGTGATGCATGATATGGGTTGGACGAAAGGGAAAGGACTGAACTCTAAGAAAAGAGCTGGAGGACTGTTATTACTGTGGAAGGATGAGGTGAAAATTATTGTTAAAGACCAATCTAGACACTTTATAGATGTATTAGTAGAAGAATCAGATCCATCAAAGAATTGGCTACTTACTGGGATCTATGGATGGCCAAATCAAGGAAAGAAACATAAGACATGGTCCTGAATGAGAAGATTACATAGATAAGTGGATCTGCCTTGGCTACTCTGTGGGGACTTTAACCAAGTCCTTGAATATGGAGAAAAGAATAGTCTCAGACCCCCATATGTCCACCATATCGAGGAATTTCGAGAAATGCTGGATGCTTGCAATTTGGAGGATTTGGGATATATTGGTAGTTACTATACCCGGGATAATGGACGAGTGGATGAAGGTTTCCTGGAAGAGAGATTGGATAGGGCTGTAGCAAATAATAAATGGAAAGAGTTGTTCAAGTTCGCGCAAGTTTATCATTTGGAACGTTGGGTTCGGATCATCTCCCCGTCAATATAGAACTGTTCTTAAGAGAGGAGAGACCTCAATGGGGGTGGCAATTCCGGTTTGAGGTGTATTGGCAAAACCATGAGGATTGCTTGCCCATTATTGCAGAGGAGTGGCAGAAGAATCCAGAAATGAATACGGAGGAGAGGATCAAAGCCTGTGAGAAGACCTTGCTGAAACGGAGTAGAGAAATGTTTGGGAGTATCAAGCGAAGAATTATGAGGTCTGAGAGGGCTCTAGAGGCTATATCAAAGAGGAAGAAGAACCAGGTTGTACTGTTACAACGAAAGTCATTGGAAAAAGAGTTAAGTGAACTCTTTTATCATGAAGAGTTGATGTGGAAACAACGTTCAAGAGAAGATTGGCTTAAAGATGGAGACAAATACTAAATTCTTCCATTGAAAAGCTAATGACAGACAGAAGCGCAACTAAATAACAAAGATTCAGGGAGTTGATGGAACTATTTTTGAAGATCAGGAAGGTGTTATGCGAGGAATAGTGGAATACTATCAAACGCTATTCAAAGCAGGACCAAGCTCCTCAGGGAGCGAAGTAATTGATGCAGTGAGAAGTAAAGTAACAGAAGAAATGAATGCATACCTACTAAGACCTTTTCAAGAAGAGGAAATCCGGGGAGCACTGAAGAACATTGCACCCTTGAAGGCCCTGGGACCAGGTGAAATGCCTGCACTTTTTTCAAGAAGAACTGGTCAATGGTTGGCCTTGTAATCACAAAAGAATTATAATCATTTCTTGAGAGTGGAAAGATACCAACAAGTTTAAACCAGACTTTTTTGGCCCTGATCCCAAAGACAAAGTCACCTAAAACTCCTATGGAATATCGGCCTATTAGTTTGTGCAAGGTTTTGTACAAGATTCTCTCGAAGGTGCTTGCCAATCGACTTAAAGGAATCTTAAACGAGGTCATTACAGAGAATCATAGTGCATTTTTTCCAGGAAGATTCATAACTGACAATGTGATGGTAGCCTTTGAATGCTTCAATGCAATGAAGAACAAGGGGGGGGGGGGGGAAGAAAGGGTACATTACAGCTAAGCTAGATATTGCAAAAGCTTATGACAGGGTTGATGGGATTTCTTGGAACGGATCATGCTTAAGCTGGGGTTTGATAGAAGATGGGTTAATCTGATCATGCAATGTGTCAAAACAGTCTCCTATTCTATCTTGGTCAATGACTATCAATATGAGATTGTTGTCCCAACCCGGGGTCTAAGGCAGGGAGATCCCATATCTCCATATCTTTTTCTAATGTGTGCAGAAGGACTTTCAGCTATAACTAATAAAGTCGTGGAGGAAGGAAAGTTGAAAGGGATTCAGATTAGTGGTAATGGTCCAAGTATATCCCACCTTTTCTTTGCTGATGACAACATCTTCTTCTTCAAAAATAAGGAGTAGGGTGAGGTTATGAAACGGATTCTGAAAAAGTATGAGGAGGAATCTGGTCAACAAGTTAGTTTGCCCAAATCTGTGTTATCTCTTAGTAGCGTGTTGGATGAGGACGGGGAAGCAATGGCTATCCTATTGGGTACGAAGCAGGTGAAATTCCATGACAATTACCTAGGCCTACTTACCACTATTGGTCGATCAAAGAAAGCGGTATTTTCAAAGCTCATTGACAGGGTGCGGAAAGAAGTGAAGATGTGGAAGAGCAAACTCTTTCAAATGCAGGAAAGGAAGTTCTGATTAAAGCCATAGCTCAAGCGCAGATCACTTATGCTATGTCTGTGTTCTTAATACCCCAGGGAGTGATTCAGGAAATACAAAGAATTATTGCTGGATTTTGGTGGGGACACAAAAAGGAGGAGAGAAGAATCCATTGGATGAGCTGGGAAAGATTGAGTCAACCGAAGAGTGAAGGGGGGATGGGGTTCAGAGACTTACATGGCTTCAACATCGCTCTACTGGGGAGGCAGGTATGGAACATTGTGAAAAATCCCAATTCTTTGGTTGCTCGAGTATTGAAGGAACAATACTATCCCAATTGTGACATTCTGGAAGCGGAACTAGGGAGTAATCCTAGCTACACATGGCGAAGTTTAATGGCTGGTCAGTCTTTGATGAAGGAAGGCATAAGGTGGAGAATTGGAAGAGGATATCAAGTTTGAATTTGGTGGGATCAATGGGTTCCGAGCAACCCTAATTTCATGATTGA
This sequence comes from Linum tenue, assembly GCA_946122785.1. Classification (NCBI taxonomy): domain Eukaryota; kingdom Viridiplantae; phylum Streptophyta; class Magnoliopsida; order Malpighiales; family Linaceae; genus Linum; species Linum tenue. The sequence goes on along the minus strand of CAMGYJ010000006.1, from coordinate 63,312,152 downwards.
CTCACCAGTCTCCTCTCTGGGATTACAAGCTTGGGTGTCTGATCTGATTCTTCAAGAGCATATCCTAAGGGATTGTGACTGGGCGGGCAGGGTATGGAGACCTAGTTTTCTTTGAAAGTTGTTTATGGAAGGGGAGCCGAAGACTACTGAGGAATGGTTGTGTGAAATTAGCGACAAAGCTACGGACGAAGAGCTATGTTCAATGGCTATGGCCCTATGATTCATGTGGAAGGAACGCTATAACCATCTTTTCAATAACAAAAAGCTTGAAGAATGGGAGGTGATAGAGAGATCTCAACTTTACCTGGAGGAGATTCATGTGATAGCAATCCAGGAGCTACTCAGGAGCGTATGCCTAGATCGATGGTGCGATGGGAGAAACCGGAGAGGGGAGTTCTGAAGGTGAATGTGGATGCGATGAAGTTGGAGGAGGGAGGTACAGGGATGGGGATGGTGATTCGAGATGAGGAAGGTAAATGTGTCCTATCGGCGGTGAGGAGGACGAGGATTGATTGGGACCCGGAAGTGGCTGAAGCCCAGGCCTTCTTGTGGATGATGAGACTGGCTAGGGTGCAAGTGCAGTGCAGAGGCCAATTTTGATGGAAACGGACTATCAATCGTTGATCCAAAAGCTCAACCAGGATGGTCTAATTGAAACGAAACTGGGGAAGGTGGTGGAGGAGATCATATAGTTAGGGTTGGAGATGGGTGATGCTGGATGGAGGTTTTGGGGGAGAAATGGCAATACAGTTGCCCATGAGATGGCAAGGATAGCTTGTCGATGGGGGGAGAAAGAAATGTGGCTTGAAAGGCCTCCTGTTTTTGTTATTTCGTCCTTGTTGAAGGACTGTAATGACACTTTATCCAGCTAAATAAAATATTTAGATTTCAGTTGTCAAAGAAAAAGAGTGTGTCCTTTTTTTAAATTACCGTATTTAATTGTTGTGTCCATCAATAAAAAATTACACCATTTAATTTGTTGGGAGAAAAGCATGATTAAAATTTAAGACATTTGTAGTCATTATTATTGACAAATTAAATCAAATCAAATTACTCCATACCCTCAGTTGCATTTAGAACGTAAAAAAAATTATCTTCATAATCCAAGGGCAAAGAAAGACATATTATATAACATCACGATCATTCTTACAAACAGGTCAACATGTACATGGCCCCAAATCATCATGTCATGTTAACTCTCAATGTCCAATTATCACCAACCTTATCTATTGCTTGGGAATACCAACAATTCCATCATCATCATCACCACCATCGTGATGTTGCACCATAACTTGCCTTTTGGGATCCAAACCCTCAACATTATACACAAACAACTTAGCCACTAACAGATACACCACGAAGTTCACGAGTGCCAGCACCACCAACAACCCATAATAGTAATCCAAGTGGGACACATTCAGGTTATTCAAGATCCAACCTCTACCCTTCCCATTCCTCCTCTCTGTCACTTCAGACACAGTCCTCACCAAGAAGCTGCTAAGGAACTGGCCTAACCCAATGCTGCTAGTGAAGTAAGAAGTCCCCAGTGATTTCATCCCCTGGGGCGCCTGGTCATAGAAGAACTCCAGTTTTGCCACCTCCATGAAGCAGTCTGCCACCCCCATTAGGGCAAATTGGGGCAATAAAATGAAGATGGTGAGCGGGACTATGTCTAGTCTCCCCAACCGATTGTGTTGGGCGGCAACTTCGAGCCTCTTTCTCTCGGCCAGGCAAGCCGCGACCATGACGATGATTTGGAGGAGGAACCCGATCCCCATCCTCTGTAGAAGTGTGATCCCTCGCGGGTTTCCCGTAAGACGTTTGATGTATGGCATGAATGCGCGGTCATAGACTATGATGCTGAGGAGCATGAAGATGGTGACGAATGCTGCTAGACAGGCTGGTGGGATCTCGAAGTGAGGCCCCATGCTCCGGTTTAGTGTTGTCCCCTGTTTGATGAACAGAGTCCCAATTTGGGCCACGAGGGCGCTTGGGATGATTGTGGTTGCTAGGATTGGAAGCATCTTCATCATCTGTTTTGTCTCTTCTACTTGGGTCACTGGAGTTAGGTGCCATGGTGAGGTTGATCCGGTCGTTCTTACTGCAGCTTTGTCCAAAAATCTGTAGACAATCCATAGATGGAAGCTCTTGATAGTTAGTTTAAGTAACATGGGTGTGATCATCTATTATGTCATTCATCAATTTTCTGATTACCTCAGTGAATGGGTGTGATCAATGCAGAACTTCCCAAGCTTCTCGTATTCCTCCAAGCCAAGTTCATGGAGCTCCATGGGATCATGAGGTAGAGCAACATTCCATTTCCTGGCAGCAGCAACAAGCACTTGCGCCATTTTAGTGAAAGGACTCCCTACGGGGAGCTTGTGTCTGTACAGGGGTGTTCCTAGGAAGAACACGAGGATGGAAATCCCGAGTCCAGCAGTGGGAACGCCATAACCCAAGCTCCACCCGACATGGTCCTGAAGGTAAACTAGGAACGTGTTGGAGAACAAGGTGCCAAAGAAAATGCTGAACATCCACCAGTTGAAGAAGGACAGCTTGTGAGTTCTCTCCTTGGACTCGAACTCGTCGAACTGGTCTGCTCCCATGGTGGATATGTTGGGCTTGGTCCCTCCTGTTCCCACTGCTACGATGTATAGTGCACAGTAGAATATGCCTTTTTGTAGAGGCGTGACTTCCTTGTCACATTCTGCTGCTCCATTGGGGCACGTTGGTGGCTTGAGGCCTGGCACCGAAACCGCGAGGGTTAGCAGTATCATACCCTACATCCAAATGTGGAGGATCAATTCCTTTCAGCAACAACTAGGTAATAACAAATCATGGCTCTCTCTAAGAAGCAATAACGCATGTGGTAGTTAAATTGAAGACAATTAAATTGATGCACTGTCATCAATGCATGCATGTAGGGAAACTGGTGTATTGTAGTTTACATCATTTGGTTTTTGTGATAGGTATTATAGTTTTAAATAAGTTATATTACTTTTTGGGTGAAATATCAGTTTTACCCTTCATTTTTAATATAAAAAAACAACACACGATAGGATCATAGCTGGAACAAAAACAAAACCCAACAATCTCAACCAAATTATCTAAACAATCTCACCAAAAACTTGATATTTAACTATTACTCATTTTGACTGATAGTTTGTGTCACGTCAAACAAACAATGCTTGTATGTTTGTGGAGAAAAACGAGGTATTGTGTACAATGGATGTATTGTAACTATCCCAACCAAACAATCACCAAAACCAAATGACTCCTAAGTTGGATTGTTCAAATGAGAATTGATTATGTTATATGCAGGTAACAAACAACAATTTACTTGATTCACAAATATTATATTTTCTACCTGGATAAAAAATTCAACCTTATCCTACGAGACAATACATATATTTTCTATATATTATGTATCATATATGTCTAGCTAGTAGTAGGCGATTTTTGTATTCCGAACCATCAATACGATACACTATGACAAATCATGCCCTCGCCGCAAATGAAATAGGCCCAAAAAGATGCTTACAACTAAAAACTAAAGCCCAAAACATCTCCATGCTACTAGTTATTATATGCAAATAAACCTCCTAATCGTCCGTACCATATCTGCGGTTCGACTAGAAAAATTTCCTATCAAAAGCTAAATCGATATATGTTATTTTGACAGTATTAAATGGTTGAACCACGGTTAAACAACGTTTTTCAGCACAATTCTGCAATGATTGCAAAGATGTTGAAAAGCTATCGATCTTACCGAGAAGTAGACGGCAGAGGCGATGGCGAAGGTCCAGAAACGGCCTAAGTGAGCATCGGCGACGTAAGCACCCAAGATGGGCAGAATCCAGACCGTGCCAGCCCAATTGGTCACGTTGTTAGCTGACTGAACAGTGCCTTCTTGAAGCTCTTTCGATAAATAGACCACCAGATTCGTCGCTATGCCGTAGTAAGCCATCCTCTCAAACACTTCATACCCTGCAATAATTAATTAGGCCACGTACAACACCACAGGAACGTAATTAAGTATCTCCTCAAATTCATGAAAACAGTACTTAACGGCGAGGCTTAGTTACTTTACTTACCAACAATGAAAGAGCAAGCCCTCCATCCTCCGGTGGCCGACCTCAGGACCGGCCGGCCGGCGAGGCTCACAGTCCCGTCCTGTGTGTAATCATCGCCGGCGTTTTCGTCAGCATTCTCCATGAATCAGATTATAATAACTAGAGGGAATATACGTTCACACGAGAATCTATATCTATCATGTGAAAAGGGTATCTCTCTGTGTTTTTATAGCAAGGAAGAGTGTATTGTATTCGTATTGTAGGCTGGCTGGCTGGCAGGTGAGCCATGTGGTTGAGGCTCCTCTCTCCTTCTTCCTTGGCAGCTTCACTTCATTTGTGTGTTATTCTAATCCTTGTTTCCATGTATTTTTAATTTTACTGACATGAGGAATTTGGACTGCTTGATTTCACACTTTTTTTTTCCCTTCTTCTTCTTGTTGCTGTCACTTATTATAATGGGAGGGCATTACGCCATATAATATTCGGTTTCTTCTACTCAACATGCCAAGTGCATTAGGCCATATATATTGAGCACTTCTTGCCAACGTCTTTCGATAAAAACATATTAATGAGATTTGTCTCAAACATGGCATTAGGTAATTCTGCCAAGTGCCGACGTAGATAGAATCTAGAACAATATATAGAAGTATAGTATACTTAGAGTGGTTTGGTGCAATATTTCTTTATAAATTCGAATCCCTAATTATTACTTTAATGGTTAGTACTATACTAACATAATTATTAGGGATATTATGAAAATAATTGTACATAGTAGTTATTGTATTTCACCCCACCTTTCTCTTTTTCTTTCCGCCTCTTGTCTCCTGCCCTCCACCTAGGAGTGCCAACCGATTTGGTTTTGGTTAACCACTAATCGATTTGACAGCTAGTGATTAACCATTAAACAGAAAATAATTATAAAAAAACCAGTGAGCTTTTGTCGGGTTTTGCCGGTTGGTTTGGCAGCTAACCACTAACCAATAATAACCTCAACATGTGACATTTTCTTTTGTTATTTTGAATTTTGTATGGTTTTCTTTTTAATAATAAAAAATAATCAAACAAATATTTCTAAATAATTTAACTATATTCCTATATTGTTAACATAAAGTAATAAATATAAGAAATAACATCAATACAATACAACATCCACCGTAAATTCGTAATCCAACTAGCGAGTACCAACTATCAAAACACCAAACACAAGTACCACAAGATTACTATCACTCACAAAAATCAAAGAAACAAGATCACAAGGGGAGTCAGAGAGGAGTGACTTGCGGGTTCTGACTCTGAAACACAATTGAGAGTTTGGGTGGAGACTTGTTTACAATAGGTGGGAAACGGGATGTTTGAAATTGAGACTTTGGTTGGTTTTGAATCTTAAAACTTTGTTCCTTAGCAAAAGCCTACAAACTATGTGGTTATACTAATGCAGTTATCAATTTTCTTATCGGTTAACCACTAACTGAGTGAGTGATTAATCATTAACCAAAGGACTTGGCTACGGTGACTTGCAAGTCACCGTAACTTGTACTTTTCGGTCGACCTCAAATAGGATTAGGTCGACCTAATCTTCTGTTTCAGTTTTGTGAGGCTCAATGACGCGGTTGACCTTTTACGGCAAATGGTCGACCTCTTTGGGAAGCGAACAACTAGTGAGAGAAAATTTTCTTCGCACTGTTCGATCCTTTAGGTTTTGGTCGTTGCCGGTCCTATTGGATTGCGCCGGCATCTACGCCGGTGCGCCTTTCCCTACCTGCTTTGATGAGTGGTGCGTCGAGCTTTTCGGCGAACGAGGGTCAGCCCACCAGACCATGGGCGCAGCTGTTTGGAATTCTAGAAGAGAATCGTCTTTGCTATGTGAAGCCTGAAGTGGTAAATGGAGGGCTTCGCATGCCGAGAGAGTTGAAGGAGGCGGGAGTGGCACGCTGGAAACACTGTTTGGTGGGTCAATTCCTCCAATCTCGTCCTTCTCTGATGGTTCTGCATAGATGGGCAAATCAAATTTGGGGGCGGGATGACATTGTTAGGGTTTCGCTGCTGACTGATCAGCTGATTTTGATCCAACTGCCTTCTCAAGCTACGAGTGACTGGATTCTGAACAATGGGTTGTGGTTCTATTATGAGAATATGCTTTATCTTCGACCTTGGGTCCCTGGAATCAGTGCAGAGGATTTGGGTTGCAGAGCGCTTCTGATCTGGATGCGCCTCATGAATACCCCGCTGGAATACATCGATTCTCCGGGGCTTAATCATATTGCAAGCTAGGTCGGCACTCCTTTAGGGGTTGATCACACTACCAGACGAGGTGCTCGAATGGGATATGTTAAGGTCTTGGTTGAATTGCTTTCGGATGGGGTGTTTCCAGATCATGTAATGTTGCATCCGGATGAGGGTTCCCCGATTCGGGTGGGAGTAAATTATTGTCACTTGCCTGATATTTGCTCTAAGTGTGTTCTGTTTGGATCTTGTGACTGTGGGGGTAAGCCAATGAAGCAGGTATGGAGGCGAAAAGAAGTTTCTCAGTTAGCTCGGGTAGAGAAAGGTGAGGGGATAGTGCAGGTTGTGGAGATGCATTCTGGGCAGCAGAGAGAGGAGGCTTTATTGTTGATTTGCTCGAATGTAGTTGCGTATGAATCACCTAGAAAACTAATTGGGGTAAATCTTGAAGACTCTTTCCAAGCTGTGGTTGTCACTGATTCACCGAGACTTCCATCTGAGGCTGATTTCCAAAAGGTCATAAATGGCGTTAAGCCGCATGTTCAGTCTTTTCCAGGGAGTCCTATTAATGTTCTGCAGTAGGCTCATTCTCCGTTTCAAGTTCTTAGTGATTTGGGGGAGTGTGAGGTCAATAGTTTACAGGATGCTGCTTTGAAAATTGGGAAGAAGAAGGGGCAGCAGCCCTTGTCTTCGGGATGAATATCCTCTTCTGGAATATTAGGGGGTTTAATAAACCCTCCAAGAGAAAGGACTTGATGAGAGTCCTGAGGTTGAGACAGGTTCAGGTGGTAGCGGTATTGGAAACAAGGGTCAGGAAATGTAAGCAGGATAAGGTGTTGGCAGATTGTTTTATAGGCTGGGAGCGTTGTTTGAATTATGTCGACTCTGAGCTGGGGGCGTGTTTGGATTTTCTGGTTGCCTGAAATTACTTTGCAGGTCATCAAGGCTGGTAAGAACTTTGTTCATGCTCTAGTTCAGGGGGCTGACAAAATTCCGTTTTTCTTAACTGTTGTTTATGGATCGAATGAGGAAGTGGAGAGAAGGAGTACTTATAGAGAAATAATGATATATAAGGTGGTTCATAGACCCTGGATAGCGCGCGCGCGGGGGGGGGGGGGGGAGATTTTAATGTTGTGGTTCATCCGATTGAAACATCAAATGTGCAAATTAAAGGTTCTAGTATGTTTGATTTTGAGAACTGGATAAATGAGGTAGAGTTGGTAGATTATCGTACTACAGGTCCATGGTTTACTTGGGTAAATAATCAGCAGGGGAATCCTATTGCTAGAAGGCTGGACAGTGCAATGGTTACTCTTGAGTGGACAGATAGCTTTCCAAACTGTATGATGGAAGCGACTGTGGCCCTTTTTACTGATTATTGTGGTATTTATGTTGCTACTATTCCAGTTTTCAAGTCTTTGCCAAACGCATTTAAATATTTTGAATTTTGGGAGTCTCATCCTGAGTTTCTCAAAATTGTGGAGGAAGCATGGAGCCTACCTGTTCAGGGGTGCCCTTTGTATAGAGTGCAATGCAAGCTTAAAGCTGTTAAAAAGGCCCTTCGTAAATTGAATAAGGATGTATTTGGTAACATTAGTGAGCAGGTTAAGATGATAGAGAAACAGTTAATGACACTCGTAAAACAGTCACTTGACTCTCCTGATCAGGATACGTTTAAGGCAAGATATGAAATGCAAAAGCAGTATGATGTGCTGCGGCAGCAGGAGGAGAGCTTCTATTGGCAGAAATCGAGAGTGAATTGGTTGACTAAAGGGGATAAGGGCACTTCGTTCTTCCATCAAGCTGTCAAAATTAGAAATTCCAAGAAGGCCATTAGGAAGCTAGTTACAGAAACAGGTGGTGGAGGTGGTGGAGGTGGATCGTATTGCTGATGAAGCGGTAGCTTTTTACCAAAAGCTCATTAGAAGGGTTAATGAGGAGGTGTAGGCAGATGAAGATTTACTTCGGCCACTTATTAAAGGGCGTCTTCCTACATAGGCAATTCAGCTGTTATGTGCTCCTATTCAGCCTGAGGATATTAAGGAGGTGTTCTTCTGCCTTAATAGTTCAAAAGCACCTGGACCGGATGGCTTTTCGGTGGGGTTCTTTAAGTGCACCTGGCATATAATTGGGGAGGACATCATAGCAGGTATCCTGGACTTCTTTGCCTCGGATCGTATGTTGAGTGGTATTAATGCTATTGCAGTTTCTTTGATACCTAAAGTTCCTAATGCGGAAAAACTAAAAGATTTCCGACCCATTTCTTGTGTGAATGTTCTATATAAAGGGGTTTCAAAGTTGTTGGCAAATAGGCTGAAAGAGGTTAAGCATTAAGTGATTAGCCCTAATGAAACTGCCTTTTACCAGGGAGAAGAATAATGGATAACATATTGCTTGCTCAAGAACTTGTTAGTGGATACAATAAGAAGCAGCTTTCATCTAGATCAGCCATTAAGGTAGATATTATGAAAGCTTTCGACTCTGTGCATTGGGATTAATTGTTTAAAGTTATGAAGATCATGGGGTTCCCTACACAGTACATACAATGGATAAGGGTTTGCTTATCTACAACTCACTTCAGTATTAGCTTGAATGGGGGTTTATGTGGTTTCTTTAAAGCACGAAAGGGGGCGAGGCAGGGGGGTCCCTTATCACCGTATTTTTCTAGTTTAACTATGGAAGGGCTTTCGGGTTTACTATATAGGGAAGCTATGGCAGGTTCTTTGCCGTATCACCCGATGTGCAGCAAAGTGTCTCTCAATCATCTGTGTTTCGCAGATGATCTTTGATATTCACAACAGGGTCAGGGCAGGCTATCCTTAAGGTTAAATCGGTGCTTCATCAATTCTATCTATTGTCAGGATTGAAGTGTAATCCGGAAAAGTGTGAGGTCTATTTCGGAGGAGAGGCTATTGCTTTCAAGGCAAATGCGTTGCGTTGGCAATTACAGGATTCAAGGAAGGGGCTTTCCCGGTCCGTTACCTTGGTATGCCGCTTGTGTCTGGAAAGATTAGCTCTTCTGAATGGGATATTCTGCTGGATAAAATCACTCTAAAAATGTGGTCATGGTAAGCAAAGAAACTATCATACGCAGGACGCTTACAGTTGGTGTCATCGGTTCTGATGGGGGTCATCCAGTTTTGGTTCCAACTATTTGTCTTTCCAAAGAAGGTTTTGCAGCAGCTTCAGAAACTGTGCTCTGGCTTCCTTTGGCATGGGGAGGAATCTGGTCGAGCAAAAAGTTGCTTGGGAAAAACTTACATACGCTAAGAATGAAGGCGGTCTAGGCTTGCAGGATCTTGTGCCATGGAACAAAGCATGTATGCCAGGATGCTTTGGATTCTCAAGCTGCAAACCGGGGCCTTGTGGGTAGCTTGGATGCTTGCATATTGATGTAAAGGGATGGATCTGTGGCTCATGAAGATAAAGCCCTCGAGCTCATGGGCGTGGAGGCGAATCCTTAAGCTTAGGGCATCTGTGCAGCCGTTTATGCAGAAGCACGGTGATGAGGGTTTTTGGAAGGGGAAAATGATGCCTCGCTACTCAGTGCAAGCAGTCTGGGAGACACTTCGACCTTCACACTGCAAGCAGCACTGGTCTGCACTCCTTTGGGGTAAGTACTCTGTACCACGCTGGAGCTTCATAACCTGGCTTGTCATCATGGATGCGATAGTGACCAAATCAAAGTTGGTACGATGAGGTAAGGTGACTGATAGTAGTTGTGTGTTATGTGCTGCGAGTAGTGAGACTCGTGAGCACTTATTCTTTGAATGTTGTTTCTCGAGAAGTATAGTAAATAGTGCGGGGAATTTTTGTAGTAGCAGTTCATGGGATCTTAGACTCTCATATGCAGGTGTGATTGCAAAGCGTGGCACGACACTGGGAAGACTCATTGGTCCTATATGGTGCTCTTTGATTACCTTCATTTGGCAGGAACGGTATCGAAGAGTCCATGGTGAGATCCCAAGAATGGCTGAAGTGGTGCAGGAGCTATGGAAGAGAGATTTGATTTTCTTTGTTTCCTATTATCCAGTTTTAGAAGATGACTGTAAACGTATATGCTTGGGAAAGACTTATGTACCCTAAGAATGAAGTTGGTCTAGGCTTGCGGGATCTTGTGCCAGGGAACAAGCATGTTTTGCCAGGATGCTTTGGATTCTCATGCTGCAAACCGGGGCCTTGTGAGTAGCTTGAATGCTTGCATATCGATGTAAAGGGATGGATCTGTGGCTCATGAAGATAAACCCCTCGAGCTCATGGGCGTGGAGGCGAATCCTTAAGCTTAGGGCATCTGTGCAGCCGTTTATGCGGAAGCACGGTGAGGAGGGTTTATGGAAGGGGAAAATGATGCCTCGCTACTCAGTGCAAGCAGTCTGGGAGACACTTCGACCTTCACACTGCAAGCAGCACTGGTCTGCACTCCTTTGGGGTAAGTACTCTGTACCACGCTGGAGCTTCATAACCTGGCTTGTCATCATGGATGCGATAGTGACCAAACCAAAGTTGGTACGATGAGGTAAGGTGACTGATAGTAGTTGTGTGTTATGTGTTGCGAGTAGTGAGACTCGTGAGCACTTATTCTTTGAATGTTGTTTCTCGAGAAGTATAGTAAATAGTGCAGGGAATTTGTTTAGTAGCAGTTCATGGGATCTTAGATTCTCAAATGCAGGTGTGATCGCAAAGCGTGGCACGGCACTGGGAAGACTCATTGGTCCTATATGGTGCTCTTTGATTACCTTCATTTGGCAGGAACGGTGTCGAAGAGTCCATGGTGAGATCCTAAGAACGGCTGAAGTGGTGCAGGAGCTATGGAAGAGATATTTGATTTTCTTTGATTCCTATTATCCAGTTTTAGAAGATGATTGTAAACGTATAAACTTGTTTGGGTAGCCATAGTTGGAAAAGGTAGAAAGTGGTAGAAGGACCTGGGTTCTACAGATCACGGGGTAAGTTCTGTTCTGGAATTTCCCCCTTCGTTGTATCAGCTTGCATAAGGTGTTTGCCTTTGCACTTTCTTGTTAATAAAATGGGAACTAATCCAACGGAAAAAAAAACAATATAAAAGGTCGACCCAAATATCTCAAAGGCCGACCATTTTGCTATTAAAAGGTCGACATCATAAGTGAAAATGTTGACCTCTGTTTCATTAACTGATCAACATCAAACTCGGGATTATTTAGGAAAATAGTATAAACGATCGACCAGATAGGTACGAGGTCGACCGTGTGCACATTGTATCCGTATTGGATAAGGATTCCAACACTAGAAAGGTAAACCTAACTTGTCTACCACTTAATTCGATCCAATCTCGTCCTAAATATCTAAAAATACGAATATATGTCACCTTCACTGCCACCGAAACTCTCAATTTGGTTTTTTGTACGGTTAGAGCTTTTATGAAGAAGAAGATCCTTTGAGGTTGTTGTTGTACGTGTTTGAAGAGGTCGACCACGTGAAAAGTGATGTCGACCTATTTTAGCTATCGTCGTCATCTTGTCTAATTAGTAATTTGCACCGTTTAATTTGATGTTTTGTTGCGTGCAGAAGACCATTTGGCCGACCCTTATTTCAATCAGGTCGGTCGTTGTTTGACAATTGCGAGAAATTAAATTTAGGGCACAACACTCGGATTTCTCTACTTACGAGATAAGGAAGATCAAACCCAATATGTCTACCTAAAACTTATCATGGTCGACCGTTTTTGTTTGTTTTGCTTGTTTATCCAGTATGTCGGCTTTGGCTTTGTTTGCAAGACTATGTTGTGCTTAAAAGGTCGGTCGGTCAATGTGTTTGGTCGACCTATCAATTGTTCGTGGTAGTATTACACATGTTTCTGTTGGTAAATTGGTATTATTCTGTTGGATAAGTCGACCTAGGAAGAGCAAAGGTCAACCTAATTGGTTCTGGTAGTGACAACTTACGTCTTTAAGGTTGACCTAATAATATTTGAGGTCGACCACTTCTCTGTTGTTGGTCATTTGTACAAATTTAGAGTGACAACCTTAGGGGATTCGGTCGACCACAGTTAGAAATAGATCGACCGAATTGTGCAAGTTACGGTGACTTGCAAGGCACCATAGGCGCACCCTTAAGCAAAATGTAGTTAACCAAAACTGAACCACTAAGAAATTAGCGATTATCAGTTAGACATTAACCACCTTTATCGGTTTGGCTATTAGTTAAAAATGACTATCTGTTTACCATCCCTCACTCCAACCCCACTTCTACTTCTCTCTCTGTGTAAAAAAAATCCAATAGGTTACATGTAAAAAAAATTATTTTACTATTATAAGAAAATTATTTTATCATTATAAAGAAAAATCTACTTGTCATCCTTTATAACGTTTCTGGTTTGCTTCGTAAGGTTTATGGTGTGGTTTCTCATCTTTCTTGTATGCTTTATGAGAGTTTTTGTGTGGTTACACACATTTCTAGTTTCTTTTGGAAGACTTGTGGTATTCGTAATGAAGTTTCTGGTCTACTTTAATAAACTTGTGGTCAGCTTTATGAGGTTTATGGTCTGCTTCAGAAAACTTGTGGTCTGCTTTATAAGGTTTATGATCTGGGTTAGGAAACTTCTGGTCAACTTTATGAGATTTATGGATTACTTTAAGAAACTTGTGGTCAGCTTTATAAGGTTCTGGTGTGCTTCAACAAACTTGCTCTCCAATTTATTAGGTTTATGGTCTGCTTTAAAAAATGTGTAGTCACCTTTATGAGGTTTATGGTCTGATTTAGGGGACTTGTGTTTAGCGTTACATAACATCATGTCTTCCTTAAGAAACTTGAGGTCAAATTTGAGTTTTTTTATATGTTTTATGAATTTTGTGGTGTGGTGAGGTTTCGGTATGTTTTATAAGCTTTATCATCAACTTTATGTTATTTATAGTGGGGTTTTTTGTGTTTCTAGTATGTGTTTTGTGGTCTGCTTCATAATACTTGTAGTCATTGCAGCCTAAAAACAGGATGCGAAATAAATGGACAGCACCACATGCGTGTTCTCCCTTAAATTTTTAAATATGACAAACATACTCCTCCCTTTAAAAATTAACTTTAATTGTGGTCAAAATCTTAAATATAAAAAGTCATGTAGACGAATGTTCCTATTAACTGGAGTTAGTTTTAACATCATACTAACAAATTGGGTGTTAACACCCTAACTTATGCTCAGTGGCGGAGGGAGGTAAGGAGGAGTGGAGTCCTAGGATCCCACTTGACAAATAATTGAGCAACAAAACCCTTTAGATACATAGGTTTTAGTACGATAGTTCAAGTTTAGAACCCCATAATTTCAACGATGTTAGCTCACTAAGGATCCGATCAACTCAAAATTCATTAGATACACAAGCATTAGTGTTAGTAAATTTTTAAGGACCCGAATGGACTCGATGTCTGGCTGCGTCACTGCTTATGCTCTACTTTAATAATTATAGGGTTTAAGATAAAGAAGTGCATTATTTTATGTTTAAGATACATTATCTGATTATCATACTCCAAATTTGTTAACGGGATCTAAAGCTGTAAAATAAAAGACCATCTATATGTCCCTCTCAAGCCTCAATTATTTCCAGCTTTGTGCTTCCCCTCTATTTCGTCAAATCTTAGGAAAGCGATTGACTACCATCTTTTTTTTATTTGGATTTGCATCCCCCCGCCGGCAGATAGCGACATCCCCAAACAATGGGGAGAGTTAAAGAGAAAAGACGGAGGATTTCGATGAGTACAAAGCTTTGGTTCAGGCCAAAAAGTTGAGTGAGGAAGAGGAAACAAATTAACAGTTGAGAGACTGATGGGGAACTCGGACAGACTCTTCAGCCGGCCGAAAATGAAACTCTGTATAATAACCGCCAAAAACAGCAGCATTTTCTCCGTCTCCACAATTTTCCATATGGACGTGTACCCAAACTTGTATCTCAGCCCACAAGAAACCATTTCAACTGAGCTTCCCACGAGGCGTCGTCTGATTGGTTCACCGTAGAGTATGCAACAGTTCTTGGCGCTAAACCACAGGCAGAGCTGAGACCTGTAATGTTCATCTTAGTTGCTTCTACAAGGGGGCAGCAATGTCAAAATCTAAAGCATCTGGGGGAGTTGTGGGTGAACAATATTTCATCTAACAAGGGGCAGCAATTTACATGCAGCTATTGATTCCAACAGCCAAGTATGACCAGTTACTTGGGATCCACTTTTAGCAGCTACATCCTCTGCTTCATCAAGCCTTTCCCAGAGAATCGACACTTCTTCGCCCAACTTGCAGCCCGGTCGAGGATCGAGATTGTAAACAACTAATGTTGTTGGTGAAGCTCCGTCGCCGCCGCCTTCCTTGTGTTGCTTGCTCATCTCCAAGAACTCTTCCTTGCTCCCCCAAACTGTACCTCCCCCGGCGACGATTAAATTCTGGAGATCTTTTCTGTAGGCAGGTACAAAGTCACCAGAGAGGTAGAAGTTTAACTGGTGGAAGAGTTTTGGACCCTGAAATAAGAGAACCAGCAAGGAGAAAGCAGAAGTTAAGAATGGGAAAGAACTATCAACTAGCAAGAGAGCAAACTCATGTTATATCTAGTCATAATAATAGCTCATCAAGATACTTGCATTATTCAAGGCATTAAGTCTCCCGGTCTTTGGCCCATCGCAAGATCCATTATTGTCAAGTCTAACTTCATAAGGTTCTTCATCGACAGGTTGCATGGCCTCCCTGCATGCCTTTATCCCTGTGAAGATTTTATCAAACCACTTAGCGATAATAACATGCAGCTTCACTTTATAGTTACTCTTAAGTGACATTGTGACACTTGCTGAAGAGAAACTGAGTCGCACATTGTCAAAAGGCATATGTTCACAAAGTTTATGTTCCTACAGCTAAAAAATAGTCTACTTCATCAACATTTCATACCCACTACTCAAAATTCAAAAAGCAGAATCTAATATATGCTTTACATTTACAGACAGCAAGATGGAGCAAGAAAAGATGCAGTAGAATATTGTTGAATAGAAGGATCAACTCACAGTCAATTGTTAGAACCCATTTTCCATTCAGAATGGCCAAGAGAACTTTCAGTGTTCTAGTGCACGCCCCCTCTGTATTTGTGGATGCAATCACATGTGTGACATCCGGTCTCCAAAATTTCGTCACTGGAACATCAATTTTGTTGCCAAACTCCACTAGCATACACTGCCATGACAACCAACGTCTACTGTGTTGGCATCGTTTAGATATAAGTTGACATAAAAACTAACAGCTTACAGATGTGTACTTTTGTGCAACTACATATAGCCAACTAAGATTACCTCTTCAGGAGACATAAGGTTCACTGAACATTTTGTTTATCCCCAAGTTTCAAGTCAAACTCGCTATCATGGTACTCAAATGGTTAAATCAGAACTAAGAGTTTAAAGACATTACAGAAGCATTCGCTTCTTGAAATTCTAACAGATTTAGGCTTCAGCACAGCAGTAGATGCATTATGGACTAGGCACTTAAGAAATCATCAGTTCAAACTAACCTTCTCTTCAGCAGAAAGAGCAGATCCACAGAAAAGCCATTTCTTTGAACCTAGCCAAGGATTTGACTGCTCCGAGGCTCTGCATGCACAAAGTAAAAACGTTTTCTTAGGTGCATAGTAGCTTCAGATTACACACATCAATAAAGAATAGTCATTCATTTCAGTGGATTTTGAAATTACTAAAGATGAGAGAACATGCATATACGTTTTAGCCAACTCAGGATCATCGTTCGAATTCTGATCAACTTTCAACTTCTGTTTCACATGCTTGGACTTCTCGTCTGGAAATTTGTGAGAAGAATGGCCAGGACAAAATAGAAGGTAATTATCCTACAAACCAAGTCCAGAAGATATTAGTGCCAAATATCAACGCAGATACAAACTACTTGCTAAATATCTCTACAGCAGTTGAACTATTATGGAGCCACACAGACTTACAAAATCCCATCTGCATCCAGAGATTTCCATTGCACAGGGAACATGATAACTTTTCCTGCAAGATTCGACATAGCAACCTAGTGCTGCTCCCTTTTTCCCACATTTACTGCACTTAAGTTTTGCACCCCGAGCCAACTCTTCCTTCAGGTTCTGGATAGTATCATCAACAAAGTATACCTTAGGTGCCCTGCAATACCAATCATACAGTTGAACAACCCGAACATCCAATTGTCACCATAAAATTACAAAGAACACAGATAGTAATAGCATACCAATCGATACAAATCTTGTGAACATGCAATGCAGTGGACAAGGTAGCTTCATGTCCTTCAACCTGATTCCCATTTAGGAAATGCAACAGTGGGCCAGTTTCCTAACATATAGAGAGATAAAAAAAACAACAACGTGAGTTGAGAAAGCAGCAGAATAGATATACGAAAATGCAAGAAGATCAAACTACCCTACAGTATTTAGTACGACGAAAAGATGGTGAATCACTACAAATGAAAATGACCCTTACCACTGAGACGTTAGAGGACTGACAAAACCTACAGACAGTTTTTGCTGCGGACAGCTGATTTGATGCTGCATGATTGCGAACATCAGAAGTTTCCAGCTTTTCAACTTGAGAACCTCTTGGCTCAGAAGGACCAGCCTTATGAAAGCTTGTATCTTCTAAACTGTAGTTCAACCTTTGTCTCTTAGAATTTCTCGTATGTTCCTCAGAAGAGCCAGAAGCAGAGCTGTCATGTCCCACCAGTCTTTGGTTGTCAACAGAATTTTGCTTGGCCAATGCTATGGTATGATTTTGTGGAGTCTGAAAACGGCAGCACGGTTGTCAAATATCCTCAACAAAAAATTTGCATCACTCACCTTTAGGGAAAGGTAAAATACAAACAAAAGTTGAAGATAATTCTAAATCAAGCTAGTAAATACAAAGACAGCAACTCCCATCATCAAGTATAAGCATCAAAACCATTTCCATGAAATCTAGAAAAAAAAAAGTAAGATCTCACGAGGAAACAAAGTGAATAGGACTAAGAATCTTACATCTTCACCACCTTGATCATTACTGTCATTCTCAGAATTCTTGACATCACCAAATGAAGGACTACAAAGTGACAACTGGTCTACATGAATTGCAGTTCCATAATCTTCCAACCATTGGGTTCTTGTCCGAGAATTTACAGGTGGAGACTGGGCATTTGGTTTAGCTTTGCGCCCACCATCTTCGACCGTGTTTTTATTGTTATTTTCTAGGCCCCGAGGCACACTACACTTATCTGACAAGCCATTCTCTCTACCCACACTTCCAACAGAAGTTGATGGAAGGGGATACAATTTCTTGCTCATTGGTGAAAATGAGCAACTTCTTGCATGAATGTTGTGGTTGAAGCTAGCTTTAAGAAACTCCTCTTTGCTGTCCAGAGTTTTGGAATCTTGATAAAGGAAAATAAAAGTTGCAGATGATATCAGCAACATGAAGAAAACCTGAGCAAAGTGAAGGCATTGGCAATTTCATAATAATCAATGGATTGGAGAACATACCAGAACCAACGGACTGCATTGCAGTGACACGAAGAGCAGCATCCAATCCTTTGTAGATAGTAACAAGGTTCTCTATGAAAGGTAGATGCCTAGTATCTGCAAACAATTAAGGAGCTACATATTCTTACCCCAGCTGAAAGCTGAACTCATTCTCTAGAACAAAATTTACATATTATCAAAGCCAAATTCTTTCTCATTCAGTTTCTGGACCGAAGTCCAAAAGGAATAGACTTTAACAAGTCAGAATGCACCAAGTCAGCATTTTAAAGAATTAAAGCAAATAGAAACCGATAGAGAAAGAAAATCGATGCATACCTTCATCAGCATAGGGAGCTTTACAGGAAGGGCATCCCACGGCTAACTGCTTGGATTCGGGGAGGCACGACCTGCAATGCAATTGATAGCCCCAAGTCAAGCAATTGTGTATGTCAACAGAAGAAAGCCATGAAAAGGCAACCGCCGCTGAAGGAGACAACAACAAGAAGCAGTAGCTAAGAAAAGATTACCCGCAGAAGATGTGATCGCAAGGCAGCAAATGTGGCTTCTTCAGAAAGTTTAAGCTGCCGAAAGAGTTAAATGCGATCAGATTAGTCACGTTCACTGATTCACACCCTTAAACCCAACCGAAAGAACAAAAGAATCCCAGAGGAGTATACAATCACATTAGGGTTTCCGCAGAGAAACATCCCGCTCTGCCATAACATTCACAATTCAACGTAGGGAACAACAAAGGAGTCAAGTGAAGAGAATATCAGCCATCAACAACCCAATTTTAAACTAAACCCAATAAATTATACCGCTTACTTCTTCTCTCCGAGAGAACAAAAATCAAAGTTTTCCAAATGCGAAACAAACAAAAAAAAAGTAAATCCACCGAAAGGAGCAAGCTTTAGAGGCGATAAAGAGAGGAAGGAAGGGGGTATAGGGGCTAACCAGAGAGGACATTTGAGCTCGAGGGCGAGCTTCTGAAGATGAAGGAACCCTGGATTCATTGACCTAACACTACCACTCGCACCCGCCATTAACACTGCGAACGACTACTGTGGGAACCTGGAAAAACTGTTCGTTGTGTCACAAAAGCAACGGGAGCGAGATCACCTCACCGCTTCAATATGGGGAGTCTTTTCAGATGATTGATGTGAGCCCAGATGCGCTCACGTGGACGGCTGAGATCGACGAATTCGAAGCTGGGCGGGGCTTTTCTAAATATTAATTATTCATGGGAGAGCGGAATGGACGGGCGGGAGGCGGGGAAGGTACTTTTGAACTCTGGATGTAGTACTAGACTAGTAGTTCTTACTTCTTAGTGCGCGCCCTTTTACGGTAAGACGAGGGGTGGTATTCGGTCGGTTTGGTTTCAACCGAACTGAAATTATGAATATCAGGTCTTCGAATTTTCCCAAATCTCAAATCAAATTCTAATCGAAATATAATTCAGTTCGATCAGTTTAAATCGAATTATAATTTGGTTTGGTCCAATTTTCACTAAAAAATCGAATTTGTTAAGCTATTTGTATCTTCTCACTTTTAAATTATTTTTTACCCCTAATATAAACAATAAATATGCAATTATATGCATTATCAATGATAAAATCAAACTTTTCAACACATAAGTCATAAAACATTTCAAATATTTAAGTCTAAAAACAACTACAAACATAAAAATCTACCATTTGGAGCTTGCAATTATAGTATTTCGGTTTTTCGGTCGAAAATTTGGAAATTCGGTTCGGTTGAAAGAACCATGGTTTCCGAACTATCCATATTTTCCTTCCGAATTCCGAACCAAATAACATTAATTCGGTTTCGGTTAATTCAGTTCGGTTTCGGTTTACCGAACCGATTGCCCACCCCTAGTAAGACGGGTCCTTTATTTTTCGGATTGCTGAGTTTTTGTATAGTTCGTACGAGTAAGGGATGCAAATGAACCATGCATGTTATCTGCGAGTGGTTTGGTGTTTGAATTAAGAAAATTTTGTTTGAAATTCTCGAGTACTATCGAGCGAGCTTGAGTTAGGATTTGTTTAACTCACAATACTCGTTGGTCAATTTAATTTGGTGACTTTGTTAAGTTCAATTCCTGAGCTAGTATTTTGAGCTTATGAAATGGTCAACAGTATGACTAGCGAGTCTGTTTCAGTAGTGACTTGCGATTGAATCAATATTTAGCTTACAAATTGATAATTCATATGTTTGTTAAATTATACCACGTATGTTGTTTAAGACTTTAAGTGCGTGAGTAAAAATGTGTCATTTATAATTTAAAAATAATTATGTATCATAGATTGCTTCGGTGCTCATTGTTATTAAATAACGTTATTTGAACAATTAAAATTTGTGGACAAAATAATATGATATATTAGCTCGCGATATGAACTGTCTATATGCATAAAACGTGTGTCATCAAATTCGCCCCATTCATCACGCTCAACTGATGGGCAGTAGAGTAGTCCTGGCCTTTCCGTTGTTCTCACCTCCACCTTGGGAACTGATGTGAACAATCCTCCAGAGGCCTTCTTAGTGAGGTTTGATGAGCACTACTACTATGCTATATAGTATTGGTGGTTTAATGTACAACTTGAAGTTGTACAATAACATTAAATGTATAGTTTAGGTTGTACCATAAAGGAATTTGTATCATTATGTTATGGTACAATTTTACAACTTGAAGTTGTACCATCACATAAAGGTACAAGTTCAAGTTGTACCATAAAAGAATTTGTACAAAAAAGTATAGGTACAACTTGAAGTTGTACCATAACGTTAAATGTACAATTTCAAGTTGTACCATAAAGACAAAAACCTATAACACCAATATTATATAGCATTGTAAAATTCCTCGAGGTTTGATGGGGTTGTCAAAAATGGCAATGGTGTTGGGATTGGAATTGTCGGTTTTTCCCCTACATGTATGGTTCACTTTGCTTAGGGCAAGTACTATGCTGGAATTCAGGATCCTTTCATTATAAAACTTTTGGCTATTCGTGACTCTGTGAGCTGGTGCTTAACCCCCAATTTCCTTGTTGTCAATTTTTTGAGGATTCACAATTGGTGGTTCGGCGGCTGCTGGAGGTGGAGGCAACTCATGCTCTAGGCAGGGCGATTCTTGAAGATGTTCGACGGCTAGCTTCAAACTTTGTTTTTTGTTCTATTTCTTTTGCTCCACGAAGCTGTAATAGGGTCACCCGTCTAGTGGCAAAGCAAGCCCTGTCATCGGTAGTTTGATTATTGATCGACTACCGCACGTGGTTATTAAATGTTCTCTAACTCTTTGGTGGTGTTTTCTGGCTCCTCCAATGTTAAATAAAATAAAAACAATTTCGAATACAAGTTTTACCAACAATATGGATGCTACCAGCAACCACCACAAATGACATTCAAATGTAGTATGTTTGTGACATTGGAGAATCCTTCTCAAATTTATAAGAAATTTTTTGAACATAAATAGTCGCTCAGCACCCCCTCCCCCCAATTATTCAAACAGAGAGACCAAGAAACACAGTACAAGAAGTCGAGCAAATTAGTCCCTCACAGAAACTTAGAAAATAGAGAAAGAGCACTCATTACTCGATCAATGGGGTCGAGACTAGGGGTGAAAATCGGTACGGTATCGGTATCCCAATACCAAATACCGAAATCCCGAATGTCGAATTACACCCTAGAATCAATTCCAATCCCAATCCCTAAATAATTTTGGTATCCCAATCCCAATCCCTAAATATTTCGGTATCTCAATCAGTACTTCGGTATCCCAATCGGTATTATCGGATACGAAATTAATTACCTTTACAATTAATAATAAAATATATAAATTAGATTTGATTGTTTAATGTAGGTCAAATAGACTAAACAAAGAGTTTTGAGTTTGTCTAGAGCTAGGATATTGATGAGAATGGAGTAGAGGTGGCATCTCAAGTTTTTGTCATTGGTAATCTTTAATTTGACGAATTGGAGGCTGAGAGAAGACTAATACTAGTGTTAGCTTTTTGGTGTTATGAAAATAACAATATATTGGTGGTTGAAGGTAGTGTAGTAGTGAATGAGAGAGTCTAGTTGAGAGGATAAAATACACACTAGCTTATATTTCGGTATTTCGGTATATACTGATCCCAATCTCGTAATCCCTAATACCGAATAACAATTAAAATTGAATCTCAATCCCAATCCCAAGAAATAATACGTGTATTCGGTAATAGCAAATATAGACAAATTCGGTACGATATTCGGTATATCGCAAATAGCGATACCAAACTTCGAGCCCTAGTCGAGACCATAGACAATGCAAAAGATGTGTATGTCAAAACTTTCAACCCTACAATCTCTCTACCATGAAGTTAGCCACTAAACATTTTGCAGTTTGACCCAGTCTCCATACATAAATCACCATTAACTTGTCCCGAGCACTTTCAATTGGGTTTAGACGAGGCTATGGTTGTGGACATAAGAAAGACATATATGGTGCTGATAAGATCAAGGTTCATCAATGTATTAAGCCATACCAACACAAATCCACAACTGCTTGCTTTTTCTACTTTAGTAACAATTGCCGCATGATGACAAAGAGAAAACATTGAACACTATGAGTAAACTTAGCCACTTAGTTTTGAACAATGACTCCTTTTAAGGTTCAAGAAAATGGTGGCTAGCTCTCTTTTTATTTGTTTCTTTATCTTTTTCTTACTTTGTTTTTTTTTTCTTTTTCTTCTTTATACGAGACCAATAAAAAAATCACCTTTTGATAATTGTGAAAAAATCACCTTATTTAAGAAAAATTCCCTCCTTAACTCATATTTTGTTTTGCGAAGTAGAATATCATGAATGAAATCAACCATGTGGAACCTCGAAAAGGGTTCAAGAATTTTTGGCTTACAAGAATAGGTTGGTTTGAAACAGGTTGTAAGCAAATAGTAGGCAAGGCATAACGGGGTTTGACTAGTGGATAATATGATATGAGTGGTCATTTACATCTTGGGCTATACTCATTGCCTACATCTTCCACACTAGTGGAGTGACAATACAGTCTCATGCAAAGGTTAAGCTAAGTCATCGTGCAACTAGGGGACTATTACACATGAAAGGAATGAACAAGCACAAATCTCACATGACTACCCAGATGCTCAGTCTCTCATTCAAATTTCTCGATCGCTATGTCCAAAATAGTCGGAGGGTGGTGATTGACCAAGACTAGCTCTCATGCAATTTTTCCATCAAATGAGAAGTGACACTAGAAACAAGCCTACTACGTTATTGATCATAATCATAGGTTGTCATGCATCCAAATCATACTATTCATGCATCTGAGAAAATGGGTTGCTTGGAGCCCTCAAGTTTGAAAAACTTTGAGCTAAATACAAGGCTCCAAGCAATCATAACTATGTCAAATCATCATCTCACAATCACCAAAAAAGAAAGCCATACATGCAATCCACTACACACCCTCATACTTAAAAATGCACATTGGGAACAATGTGCATAAGAGAAGGGGAAAGTGCACAGATACAAGACTACCGCATTGATGAATTGATGGAGAAGGTGAAAGAAGTAGAATGAATGTTCAATTAAGCTCACGATTTGGGGTTAGAGCACACAATAATAAAGTAGGCACACATTCATGAGATAGTTATTCACTACTAACCTATAAAGCACAAAAGAAATCTACCCGGAGTTGGATTGCCTCTCGCTTCTTTATCGTCATAAGCTAGAAGGTTGCTCCTAAGTCTCGGTCGATCCCAAGACCTTTTTGAAGTTCAGGTTGTCGATGTGACATGAAGTCTCAAGTCATATGCTCATTAGGTATGACATTATAAAGGCTCATGGACTTGATTGAGATTGAGGTTCCACCTTTAATACCTCTTTTTTCAATCTTCATTCTGCTCTTTGCCCCAAACCAAATTAGACATCATGGGTTGATCACAATTGCATCCACCAAGAGGGACCGATGATTATGTGGACTTGGTTTGACAAAGAGACCTCGCAAAATAATCCATCTTAAGAAGTTTCTCAAGACTAGGTGCAAATCTTTGAGTTGCTCTCTCCTAGCATAATCACCAAGTTCCTCAACCTCCTCATTTGAATTCTAATTATTTCATCAACTTCCTCTACTGCCTCATGAGAAGCTTCTTGCTCTTGTTGAATTGCAAGATCCTCCCTCTTTTTACTTTCCCATTGCTCCAAAACTTCTTCATTACTCATTCAATCATCCTCTTCCTCTTGAAAGATAGTGAGTAGGTGAGATCGAGCGTGAGCAGAAGTTTGATCAACACACCCCCTTGCTTTTGTACCTCTTTTGTCTTGTGTAAAAAGCTCAAATCAAGAGGAGATATAGTATGAATGGCCAACCCTCTCACTATTGTCTAAAAATCTCTCCAATAAGAGCTCTAACACAATTTTCACTTGGGGTTGCAAGGAAGAACCTTGTTGAAATGGGGTTCGTTTTGAAACTCTAGGGAATGTTGTTGATGATAAACAAAAGGGATTTGTTCTTGGAACCTGAATTATGGGCTAGCATCATCCATGAAGGCTCGAGGGAACATCAATTGGGAGATTGTTGATACTCCCATATGTAAGAAAAAGGAATCGAAATCCATGGTTCAAAAGTTATACACATAAAACACAAAAAAACACCCCCCCTCTTTTGAAGAAAAGGGTGTGACAATAATACTAAAGACAAACAACACAAGATAACAAAAAACAATACACAAAACAAAAAAGAAAAGAAAAAGTAACACAAAGAACTCAACAACAAAATTAAACAGCACAAACACGAAAAAAAATCTATATTAGTAACTCTATACCTTTCATAAAAAAAAACTTAATTTAAGGTCCTAACATGTTAAGTAAGGTGTGTACCAATTTTCGGGTAATTCGGAGATCGTTTGAGATAATGACAACCACAAGTCTAAGAAACACGTACGCCCTCTAGTGTTGAAAAACCCAATCATGTTTTCTTGTGATGAGGTCGGGTCTTTGGCCTGGAAAAGACACCAGATATGTTGGAAAACATGCCATCTGTAGCTAAATAACACAAGCGTATTTATGAAGGCATGTTTTGCCCTCTACTAACAGGTTTAAAATCTAAAACTCAAAGATTTTTTAAGGGAATGCCATATTTTTAGAGAAAACATCTCCCAAAACAATGTGAAGACTGAGAGAGAGTGGTTTTGGAGAGTTTGAATAAGGATAAAACTCTTAAGAACTTATCCAATCGAGCAAAGGAGCTATGAGAAGATGGATCAAAACTTGATTTTATGTTCCTCCTCTTCTTTGTGTATAACTTTCTCCCTCCTTTTTACCTGAAGTTATATTTGTTAGGGATTTGATAAAACCTAAGATCTTAGGTTAATTAGTGATTGGACTTGTGAATTCGATGCTTATAGTTCATGATTATGATATCTTTTAATAGTTTAAATATTTTAATTCTCAAGATAACTTTTGAGCATTGCTTGTTCTTGGCTTAAAGAGAAAATCTTCTAAGTTAAGATTAGAACTAACATTGATAGAGAAGTCAAATTGATTGCATGAGAGTGAATTGCTTCTACTTTGTATTCTAGGATGACCTATAACGAGGACTTAAAGATAATTTATGCTTCAATTGAGCATTTAGGTGTGTGTGAGAGTGAATCCTCTTTTGGTTGATAGGGTCACAATTGCTTTAATCGAGAGTTGTGGCTAATTAAAATTGGATAATCAAGACCATAAACTTCAATTCTCACCCCAATTGCCCTCAACTCTAATTTATAGGGGTGATTCTCTAGCAATATCTCTTCTATTGTATTTCTCCTCTAGTTAGTTTTATTGTTTCTTTAATTGTTTAACTTAGTTTAGTTAGAAGTCAAACAAAATAACTTGGATTCACTAGATAGTAGTTTGAAGTTGAGTAGTGGTAGACCTAAAGGCCCTAGTAGAATACGACTCGAGCTACTATACTACGAGCTTAGCTTGGGTTTGCTTGCAGCATTCCTTTGGTAAGTGAAAGAGTGTATGTGATTTGACATTTCACTTAAAACTCATCACACGTTCTCATGTTCTTCAAGTAGCCTTATCTTGCTCCTCGTGAACAACAAAATCATTAGTTTCGGGTTGGATCTTGCATTGAATTTGTTCTGCATTCAATATTATATTAAACGTTTCACCAAGGTTCAGCATTGGCTTCATCGCCTCGAATCCCACAGACATCATCTAGCCCAATGAGAAAGTCAAAGACTCTAGAGCTCTATTGTTTGTAGCAATGTTATTAAAACCGAGCCGAGCCAGCCGTCCCGACCGATAAAACTGGCACCTGGCCACCAACTCGGCACGGCACAATCAAAAAGCCGCAGTGGTTAGAATGGACGGTCGAGGAGCGGACGAAGAGGTTAACCGCTCGACTGGTTTTCAACTCTTGGCCGCCTGTTGTGAAGAAGAAGAAAAATTGAAAAATAAAAATGGTGAACGCCGGAACCCAGCAGACGAGGAATGGAGTAATGTGACTCTGCTATGATATTGGCGGTCGTTTTGTACGTTCACTGGTTGCCATCGCAAATCGCAAACCACCAAACAAGAGAGAAAGAAGAAACTCTATTGGCGGCGGCGACAATTCTGAAAGTTCGGCCGCTTCGAAGAAGAGACTCCACTCCAGGCGCCATTCACTGTCGGCGCCCTCTCTATCCAAAATTAAACAGAAGAAGAAAAGAAGAAAGAAGAAAGAAGAAGGAAGGAAGAAAGAAGAAGAAGAAAGAAAAGAAGGGGCAGCCTCCTTCAGAAGTAGAAGTCGATGGGTGATAGGGGTGGGCATTGGGTGGGTCGGGTGGATTTTGACCATAAAATGCACCCACCCGCGCTTAAACGGATTGATAATTTTTAACCCACCACCCACCCATATTTAGTCTCGGGTTGGGTCGGGCGGATGGTGGATGATGCGGGTGGGTTTGTGGGTTCACCCACATCACAATTTATATAATATAAAGGAGTCAACTTGACATGATAATAGGTGAAGAGAATCATCGAGGGAAACCAGAAGTTGAAATAGGGCGAAAAATGTCGAATTAGTTCTTAAATTGGATAGAAATTCTATTATGAAAGAGTTTTCTACAGATTGAGACGATTATTAGGTGCAAGGAACTAAGGAAAATAATTCCACAAAGGAAAAAGCGTTGATCTAGGCACAAGAATTAGAGGAAAAAGTAAAGGAAAGAAGAGGGGATCTCTATTTGGAAGGTTGGCTTTGAGGTTCAAACTCCAGGAGCAGTCCGAGTTTATATCTAACGTCTCCACTCTCCTCTCTCTAGCGCCAACGACTTTGATTTTTTTGTTGTTGGGTTGAGCGGGTCACCCGCACACTCACCCACAACCCACCCACCACCCGGCGGATGGCTCCCAGCGCAACCCGTCACCCACTGTCACATGTGGCAGATGAGTAAGGCCGTGACACCACCCACAGACCCACCCACTTAACGAAATTCAGGTCAAATACGGGTGGGTCGGCCCAAACCCGCGGATGATCCGCCCGCATGCCCAGCCCTAATGGGTGATGGTAGAGTTTCTGAATTATTAAATATATATGTAAAATTACTAAGTGGTACATGTAAAGTAAATTTCATTCTAGCCATTAAATTATTTAATTACTACCTTATGTGTATTCTACTTTTGATATTATATTTTATAAGGTTACAGTTCTCTAACGGTTTTTAACGATCTAATATCGGTTGAACCACTAAAGTGTGAGTCGTTCCCATTACGGGGTCATGCTCCGGTTCGGTTCTGACAACATTGATTTTTAGCTAACACGTATGGAGACTTCACATGTGCACTGCCGACATGTGTATCTAGGTGATGGGAGATGGCTAAAGCTTCTTCCATTAAATAATTTCTTCTCCTCCCGTAGGCCATAGAACTTTCTCGTCGCCGATCAGGTGCAATTTCGTCTTGTCTCTTCCCTTCTCGTGCGGCCAAGGAACTTTCCCGTTGCCGACTAGAGAACTTCTTTGCAATTCCCCACTTCGTTCCCTATCTCCAACTTTCAGTTGAGAGAGAGAGAGTTTCCTACGACGACAAAGGATTTTCCGGCGACAATATCAGATCTATGATGTTTGTCGGTCTATTTTGTAATGTTCGTAAGTCTGGTTTTTAATGTTTCTATAAATTTGGTTTATAACTATGATTCTAGTTTGTCATTATTGTCTATTATGTTAGTAATGTTTATATGACTAATTTGTATATATGAATATTTGTAATGTTTGTTTGTCTAGTTTGTATACTTTATTTATGATTTGTATATATTGTATTTATTGATTTGTGATACAAGTTTACCAATTTGTATTGTAAATAGTGGTATTTTTGAACGGTTAGTATGCTTTATAATTTTCCGTCGGTTTGTTTTGTAATGTTTGTCAGCGCTGTAATTTTTGTCTACAATGTTTGTAATGTTTACACGACTAAAAAACAGTCTGGTCGACTTTGGTACGAAACTCCTCTATATGGGACGAAGGTTGAAAAGTCACCCAAGTTGTTTTCCATTTTGTATGGCTTGCAAATCCATTTTGTATGTTTTGTAAATTTAGTTTGTATGGTTTGTATAGTTTGTCATATTTGTCCACAATGTTTGTAAGTCTAAAAAATGACCTGGTTGACATTGGGACAAACTCCTCTATATAGGGACTAGGGCTGGAAGTTTGGTATCGATATTTGGGATATACCGAATATTGTACCGAATTTATCCCTATCTGGTATTGGTATTCCCGAATACCGATTTGTTTTTGAGGGATTGGGATTGTGATTGTGATTCATTTTGGAGTGCTATTCGTTATTCGAAATTACGGGATTGAGATCGATATATACCAAAATACCGAGAAATACCGTAATTAAAAATTAATTAAATATAGCACACAACGTTTAGTCATTCCTTATTCTTTCACAACTTAGAAGCCTCATCCAACTCAATTTTGTCTTTCCAATTTAAGTCACTCTCGTCTCTCACATAATCTCTTTTTATTTTCATAACACCAAAAAACAAACACTAGTATTAGTCGTTTCTCAGCCTCTAATTCGTCAAATTAAAGATTGCCAATGACAAGAATTTGAGATGTCACCTCTCCTCCATTCTCCTAATCCATATCCTAGCTCTAGGTAAACTCAAGACTCTTTGTTTATTCTCTTTGCGGGTAAATTGCATGGTTGGTCACTAAGATTACAAAAAAACGTTCACGTTTGGTCACTAGAAATATTTAATTCTGTTTGTGGTCACTAACTTTACATTTTCGTTCCATCCTTAGTCACTCTCCTTCCAATTCCGTCAACTTTGTCCTACGTGGCAGTCAACTCTAATAATTGACCGTTAAATAAGCGGCGTGGATATTAAAAAATAATAAATAATATTTTAATAATTTCCACCTCATTTTCTCAACTCCAAGGTTGTCGACCCACTTTGACCCTGACCCGATGAGAAAAACGGGTCGCACGCACCCGCCGGGTCGACTGTTGCAAGATACCGGGTGGAGGTCAAATTGTGTCAATTTTTTCTTTGGTTTGCGAAATGCGCCTATTTTTCGATTTTTTCTTTCGCCTAACTCTATCTTTGGAATACTAAGTTGAACATTTGAATATATATGTTATATAAGTGTGTGTGAATTTTCACAATATGTTGGATCTAAGTACGACTTGTTATTTTGGTGGAATATTATATATTATAACTCATATGTTAGATGAGATTTTATATAATTTATTAGGATAAATACAATATAATGACTATTTTTATATTTCCGGGCTAAAACGGGTGATCCATTAACCCTTGACCCACTAACTCGACCGGGTTCAAGTCAGCCCGCGGGTTGACAACCTTGCTCAATTCTTAAAAAAATAATTCTTTTTAATCTAATAATCTCCACTAAGTCATTCAAATCCAACCACTGCACAAAGGTGGCAGCAACGACAGCGCTGCCGGGCATGTGACCTGACTCGGAGACGGTGCTGCTTGGTGTCGGTGGGGAAGCAGCCTCCACAGCCACAAGAATCCCTCTCATGGTGGGAGACACTTCAAACTGGATCTTCTCGATGTAATCAGGCAGTGACCTTCTTTTTGGTTCAGCTAAAGATCAAACCCCCAAATTAAAATCTAAACAAAAACCTAATCCCTAGTTTAACAAAACTTCCCAAACTGGCAAAGCAAATGCCCAATAAAAAAATTCTCAAATCACGGAGGCATAATTTTGGCACATCAGAGGATTATCGGGGCTTCCATCTCTGTCCTCAATCCCGACTTCGACCGTCGCGGCCGAGACTTCTTCTTCCGGAACGGGAGCACCAAACACGACCCTAACAGCGCGAGAGAGTGGAACGCAGTTCTCTTGATCTGCCATCGGAACGAGCTCCTACTGCGCCTGCTCCTCATAGTCCGAAACAGAGTAGGAAGATGAAAAATGAGAGAGAGAGCGAAGAGAAGGGAGGACTATTGTGGTTTGAGGTGGAGAAGTGCGGGGGATGTGATGTTCTAATGGTTGGGAGTGAAAAGGAACGGGCGCCATCTTTGTGTTATCACATTGAAAGGGGCATTATGCACCTTTACTTCTCACGGCGACGACTAGCAATTTCAGACGAACGGGTCTTCACGATGGATTTCGCCTCCGAATTTCATCTGCTTCTGGCACAAAGACGTTTACGGTGGCAGCGATGCTGGGCGATAAGGGTGTCAGGCGAGCATCCCTTGGAACGTTGGATGAACAGGGAGGAAGACACACGCTGCAGAACAATAGGAATTAATTAGGGATATTTTTTTTTGGGTATGTTGAGAAGATAAGGGTAAAGTAGTCGTTAGGTGGAATTGTTAAGTAATTATTTTTTAATAGCCACATCACTCGTTTAACGGCCAACCAGTAGAGTTGACTGCCACGTAGGACAAAGTTAACGGAGTTGGACGGAGAGTGATTAATGATGAAACGAAAATATAAAGTTAGTGACCACAAACGGAATTAAATATTTCTAGTGACCAAACGTGAACGTTTTTTGTAATCTCAATGACCAACAATGCAATTTACCTGTCTCTTTGCCTTAAATTAAACAATCAAATCTAATTTCTATGTTTAATTATTAATTACAAAGATAATTAATTTCGTATTCGATAATACCGATTGAGATACCGCAATACCGATTGAGATACCGAAATATTTAGGGATTGAGATTGTGATTGATTTTAGGGTGTAATTTGGTATTCGAGATTTCAGTATTTGGTATTGAGATACTGATACCACACGAATTTCCACCCCTAATAGGGACAGAGCCTCCAAAGTCAACGAGGTTTTTTTTCCATTTTGTATTATTTGTCGGCCTAGTTTGTCATTTTTGTCCCCCATGTATGTAATGTTTGTATGTCTAAAAAACAATGGAGATGACTTTGGGACGAAACTCCTCCTTATAGAGACGGAGCCTTCAAAGTCAACTTGTTTGCTTTTCCATTTTGTATGGTTTGTAATGTTTGTCAGTCTAGTTTGTATTGTTTGTATAGTTCATATTTTTTATATTATTTTTAAATCTGATTTATATGTTTTGTCATTCTAATTTATATTATTTGTATGATTTATTTATAAATATAATATATATGGGTTAATATTTTCGTATGGCCTGAACTTTGATCAAAATAAACATCCTGGCCAATCTTTTCGATCTATAACATCCTGGCCCGAACTATACACCAAAAGAAACAATTTGGCCAAACCCGATGTTTGACCGTTAACTTGGACGGTCAAACGCGTTGACTAACGGTCAACGTGCCACATCACTGCCAAGTCAGAAGATCTGATAAATATTTAATTTTTTCGTTTTTATTTTTGGTTTAACTAAGGTATTAGATGATTTTTTAATTTATAGTAATTTAAAATTAGAGAATGAGTGGAAATTGTGAATTATTTTAAATATTTTATGATGATTTGGCAGTGACATGGCGCGTTGACTGTTAGTCAACGCATTTGACCGTCCAAGTTAACGGTCAAAAGTCGGATCTGGCCAAATTGTTTATTTTGGTGTATAGTTCGGGCCATAATGTTATAGATTGAAAAGATTGGCCAGGATGTTTATTTTGTTCAAAGTTCAGGCCATACGAAAATATTAACCCAATATATATCTCGTAATTTTCACAATATCAAAATTACTCATTGCTCCACACAACTTCGTATGCTGAAATTAACGACCATGATGGATTTGAAACGAACGACAGGAGATCTGGTTAATGGTTATGCAAATCAAGTGTTTTTGATCGATCTACTCCCACTAGGGCTGGGAAAATAGACAAGACCGTTAGAAAAACCGTGGTCCAAACCTACCGCACAGTTTGGTCTGGACCGTAGACCGTGAATTATGGTCTGGTCTGGTCCATGGTCTGTATTATTTTATGATTTGATCTCTTGGTCTGGTCTAGACCGCGGTTTACCGGACCAAACCGTGGACCCAACTGACTTGTCAATACGTGTTAACAGCCCATTCAACCACTCTCCAAACTCCCACAACGACACCCAAGTCTCAACCTTAATTTTGTGAATCTCTTCCCTCCGTCATTCACAACCACATTTAACCAGAGAGTAGAGATAATAGTGTCTCCATATGACATTATGTTAATGTTTATGACGTTATGGTGCAAGCTGGGATGTTTTTACTTTGTATCTTTGTTATGTACTAAGATTTAGAGTATCAAAATTATTCATGCATGTTAGGATTAATGTTTTAAGGCAAATAACAATTATTTTTCTTGGTTATTGGTTCAATTTTTTGTGTGATTGACTAAACAAATTATTCATTTTTCGTTGAGTGTGGTCTATCTGGACCAGACCAGACCGAACCAGACCGCACAAGCGTGATCTGAACCGGACCGTATAATATATGATCTGATATGTGATCTATACTTTAGCCTCTCGATCTGAAATATAGACCGCATATATGATATGGTCTGGATCCGCACCGTTTCCTAGTCCTAACTCCCACGCAGGAGATTGCCAGGTTGGGCAGAAACGAAAAGGCGAGCAAAGCTATTTTACTCCCTCAAAACTGGAAAAGTGAGACAGAGCACGCACACGAAAAGGGAATTTTTGTTCTGGCTGGCGTCCGTCTCTCGTTTCCTCTACTCTCTCCGGTGAACGGAAGTAGCCAACGTGGAAGGCAAGAGCAAAACGGAGCGGGAAATGAGGTGAGAATCGAAAACCATGAAAGAACGAGCTCCCCGTCTCCCTTCCGTCGCCTCCATCGCCGTCGCCGTGCTACTTGTCACCGGTCTCCGCACCGTCTACAGCGCCGAGTTCGATGGAGACTACTCCAAACTGTCCGGGATCATAATCCCTGGCTTCGCATCCACTCAGCTCCGAGCCTGGTCCCTGCTCGACTGTCCTTACTCGCCTCTCGATTTCAACCCTCTCGACTTGGTCTGGCTCGACACTACCAAGGTAGGTTTCTTCCCTCCATTGCTCTCCGTCTGTGCTATGTGATCGTCTCCTAGTTTCGCATTCTGAAATATCCATACGAATCCCGAGCCAAGCGTACTTTTCGTTGTTCTGGAGGTTCGTTAGACGATTGGTAGTCGGGATGAGGGAATCGAATTTCGGATTGGCGCTTTTTCTGTCGCTGTAACGGCACTCTTTGCCTAAGAATTATAGGGCTAGATTCATATGGTTATCACTCCTTGATGTTGGATTATTGTGAGATTCGGCCAGCCTATTAGTATAAGAGCAAGTTTGAAGGAGCTGACGTCAGCTTCCTTTTGTTGTTCTGTAGCTTCTCTCTGCGGTGAATTGTTGGCTCAAATGTATGATGCTCGATCCCTTCAACCAAACAGATAATGCTGAGTGCAAGTCGAGACCTGATAGTGGTCTCTCCGCGATCACTGAACTTGATCCAGGTTATATTACAGGTTTGTGACTTGTCTTTGTACCCATTTGTATTCCTTGTCGGTTAGCAGAGCTTCCCCCCACCCAAATGTTGAGTTTCTCTTAGCTTCGAGGAGTTAAATGTACGTTGGAAAAGAGTTAAATGTATGTTATGTTCTTCAGGTCCTCTTTCTTCTGTATGGAAAGAATGGATTAAGTGGTGCATTCAATTTGGTATCGAGGCAAATGCAATAATTGCTGTTCCTTACGATTGGAGGTTGTCACCATCGATGCTCGAGGAGCGAGACCTCTATTTCCATACCCTCAAGTATGTTTGTTTCTATGGATGCAATCATATTTAAGAACAATGATATGGATCTCTGAATTAATCTGTAATTCTCTGCTAAACCATTTATTACATGGAGATAAATGAAGCTCTTGCCATTTAATGGTTCTGTTTGACAACATTCTCTATCTCAAAATCTTATACACTGGCAGATAAAATAATTGTTAGCTGTTTGTTATACCTGCACTTCTCTAGATTGCTAAATCTAATAAATAACCACCAGATGCCGCTTTATCTTGTGACTTAATTATTCTTCCATTTTTTTTTTCTTCTTTTGCCTTCTTTGCAGATTGACCTTTGAAACTGCCCTCAAACTTCGTGGTGGACCTTCTTTAGTATTTGGTCACTCATTGGGTAACCTTGTATTCCGGTACTTTCTGGAGTGGCTTAAGCTAGAAATTGCTCCAAAACATTATAACCAATGGCTGGATGACCACATCCATGCCTACTTTGCTGTTGGTATGACTAATTGGCACTGAACCTTATCTTACAAGTTTAGTTCAAGATGGTTAAATCTGTGCACTTATTTGATTTATTGTCACATGTGATCAGGAGCTCCTCTTCTTGGCTCACCTGAGACAGTGAAAGCTACTCTTTTTGGAAACACATTTGGGCTTCCTGTTTCTGAGGTGACCTATTTTCTCTTTAATTTTTTGTAATCATTCCATCAGCGGCTAGTAATATATGTCGTTGTTCAAAGGCTATCAATAGTTTGTATCGATCTGGAATGGTCTCATAATCAGTTACAATAGATAGGAGTACATCCTCTCTCAGTTTTCTCCAGTTTCTACTAGTTTTAAGAGTCTTTGTTCTACCTTTAGTTGTTGTGTGTGAATATTGTTCTCACTGATGTTTATTCTTTGGCAAGGTCCCAGGGAACAGCTCGATTAATGTTCAATTCTTTTTCTTCTTCACTGTGGATGATACCACATTCAAAGTATTGCACATCCGATAATCCTTATTGGAAACATTTTTCTGGAGGATTCAGAAAGAAAAATCAAACATATCACTGTGAGGAGCAAGAATATCGTTCAAACTACTCTGGATGGCCAACCAACTTGGTCAACATAGAAATCCCTTCTATTCCTGGTAAGAGTTTGGTTCTGATTTGGTTGAGGCAATATTACTCTATTGCTCACATATGCTTTATCTATGTGCGTATTCATAGGATTTGATGCCTATCCATCACTCCAAGAGATGGTCGAAACAAACCTCTCTGCCATGGAATGTGGACTCCCTACTCAGTTATCTTTCTCAGCCCGTGAAGTTGCAGATGGAACTCTTTTCAGAGCCATAGAGGACTATGATTCTGACACCAAGAGGCTATTGTACCAGTTACAGAAGTATGTTTACTATTAATCAATGTTGGTCCTGCTGATAGGACCTTTACTTTTGAGTCCAAAAAGCGCTTATTTATAAGAAAGACTTCTTTCTGGCCTTCACCGTCCAATATCATATTCTTTCAACCCAAGTTTCAGTCACAGTAGAAGATATTTTACTCAGCTTGGTGCACCCTGCCCCACCATATTCCCCATTCTGGTTATCAGGTCCACAGCATCGTTCCCGTTCTGTACACATATATGGGTGTTGCTGTTGGAGCACCCCAGCGAACATCTTCCTGTTTTCTTTCAAGCGGTTGACAAACTAACTCCTATACCCCCTTCCCCATTTTTGTAAATTGAACTGCTCCAAGGTTTTCAAACCATATCTACCCAAGGGTGTTACCTAAACCATATCTTGAAACTATTGTGGTCAAGCTAGGTAGCAGACCTGCATGGATCAAAATTCTGGACTGTGATTATTCTTGTTGTTTTCTGCTTTTGGGTGCAAGATGATACTGATCTCCTCTGGTATACTGCATGCATTTGATAATAGTGGTAACTCATCAGTTGAACTTGTGAAATAATTGGAGTGGCTACGAAGTGCAATTTTTCCATCATATTGTTAGATTAGTCTTTTCTCTGTGGTATGTGAAAGTACATCAATTATATCTGTTTGTGATCCACATATGTCAGTCCATTAGAAGAAATGTAAACACCTTTTAGCTTCGCTAAGTCAAAACCATGTTCATGCAGCTGGGTCACAGGGGATATAATCTTCAATATTGTATTTTTCAGGTCATACCATGGCGATCCTGTTCTTAATCCACTTACACCCTGGGAAAGACCTCCTATTAAAAATATCTTCTGCATATATGGAGTAGATTTGAAGACCGAGGTATACCTATGTCGTCACACCTTCATACTAAATGTTTTATGCGTTAACTGCCTTTTCCTTCTGGTTTAGGCTGATATGATGCTATCATTGCTTGCTTCCGCTGGATTTTTTTTAGAAACTCTGACCATTAGATACCATTTTTAGCTATGAATACATTTACAAAAATATTTATCTCCTCGTAGCCACCAAGCTTTGGCAGGATTTTGCTTTATTCACCAGTTTCATGCTTGAAAATAAGGGTCCAGTTATGTATAAAAATGCATTTTCACTGTGCTCCCTGCATATATATGAAAGTCTGAGCTCTGAGATTGTACTAGGGTGAAATTTTTTTACAAGCGGATGCATGCAGATCTTTTGTGCTGTTTGTATATGAGTCAAATTGCTTATCCGATTGTTTGCCTTTTGTTTTTGATGAATAACAGCTAGATAGTTATAATTGGCACAGAGTTCATTCTTATGAATTGCTGATGATAGATTTTGTATTTGGAAATGTCAAAGTAGGTTGGTTACTATTTTGCACCGAGTGGCAAACCTTACCCAGATAATTGGATCATAACAGATGTTGTTTATGAGATTGAAGGATCCCTCTACACAAGGCAAGTATCACAACTACTGTTCCATTAGTTATATCATATGCGTATACCATATGATCTGACAGTAGCCCCATTTGCAA
This sequence comes from Linum tenue, assembly GCA_946122785.1. Classification (NCBI taxonomy): domain Eukaryota; kingdom Viridiplantae; phylum Streptophyta; class Magnoliopsida; order Malpighiales; family Linaceae; genus Linum; species Linum tenue. Next base: position 63,275,313 of record CAMGYJ010000006.1, on the reverse strand, counting down.
AGAAGCAGTCACATGTATGCTTTATGGCAAGTTATGGTCCCCAAACAACTGAACTCCCCCACTTGTAAATATACCCAAAAAGGCATGGCCGACAACTGATAAGTGCTGCATTACGATGGTTTAGCTCACACACCATTGGTTTTATAACTCCTTTTATCAGATTGCCATCCATACCCTGCTTGCCAACACTGTCTCTGCCACTACCTTCCTTCTTTCATATATGGCAAGCAAATCCAAGCCAGAATCAGGGAAGAGAAACACATAAAGCCCGTTTAGATAGGCTAAAAACTCCTGAGATGGAATTCCATTTCTAATTCTGTGACCTATATATGGAATGAAAATAGTTGGGAAATGAAATTGCATTTGACCTAATAGTTGCAAATTAGTATTACTACCACTAGTGGTAAGAAATGGGTTTATGGCAATAGTAGTAATTTCCCACCAAACTTTATTAATATGTTTCCATTCAACATTTCCACTGTCTTCTTTCTCTATTCTCGCATTTCTTTTCCCAAGATAAAAATATATATTCAACAATTTATTTATTTATTAAAACTACAATGCATTTGCGTAGTTGTGGGAATTGTTCCAAGCAGAAGTAGTGCAAATAAAATTCTGGAAAATAAGTATTGGAAATGGATTTCCATTTCCGTTTCCGTAGGAGTTGTATCCACACAGATCAATAGTAGTTTAGCTGATGGCCTGATGCCATAATCAGTCCTGTGGCAGTGCAGAAGTGTTGTCACAAACTAATCTTTGCCCCTTTATCAGGTTAATTTGTTAATTGTCATGGTAGTCTTGCTTTAATGTTGAGTGGGCGGCAGTTTGTTTCGTCGGTTGTACATATCGCAATTCGTTCTTTCTAATGTATTTATCCTGGAACTTATAGGTCTGGGAATCTGGTTGAAGGGAATCCAGGAGCTACAAGTGGGGATGAGACTGTAAGCTCATGCAACAAAACATGCATTTTTCCTTTACAAGAGTACCTGATCCGCAGATCCTTGAACACCTTAATATTGGTTCTTGGACCTGCATCCATGTGTTTTCTCGGGAGTGAATATGCTGTATGTTTCAGGTACCATACAATTCCTTATCACTATGCAAGAGTTGGCTTGGACCAAAAGTGAACATAACAAGGGCACCCCAGGTATTCTCAGGCCTCATCCAGTGAGTTACGTCCTTGTCGATGTTTGGTTTATCTGCTTTTGACATAAAAAGATGAAGTTAATTATACTTCCCCATGTATTATTGGAATACACCTTGCCTTGTGTTTGACAAATCAACATTGTGACCTCTGGGAATGACTATATGATACAGGAATGCCAGTTGAATATTTGTATCTGAAGATTATTTTGAATCTCTGCATGATGTTTATGCGAATTGCAGGCTGAGCATGATGGATCTGATGTACAAGTAGAACTGAATGTTGACCATCTCCCTGAAGAAGATATAGTTCCCAACATGACAAGGTCTCCAAGGGTAAAATATATTACTTATTATGAAGATTCCGAAAGCATACCAGGAAAGAGGACAGCAGTGTGGGAACTTGATAAAGGTCGGTTTATGGTTTCTGTTCACTTTGGTTTGGGAATATGAGGGGGAATTCATCTTATTATGTGGAAGCAGGAAAAGGAAATAAAACAGATAATTTTATGTTACAAACCAGGAATTCACAACATGACAAGTAATGATTACTCGAGTAACTCAAACTATCCTTTTGTAGCAAATCATAGGAACATTGTTAGATCTCCGGTTTTAATGCGGGAGCTGTGGCTTCAGATGTGGCATGACATCCGTCCTGATACGACATCAAAATTCGTTACAAAAGGTTTGTCTTTTCATCAATCCTCTTCTCTCCAACTCTGGCTTGGATACTTATTCACTAACATATAATATGTAATAGCTAAGCGAGGTCCCCTAAGAGATGATGACTGCTATTGGGACTATGGGAAAGCTAGATGCGCTTGGGCAGAATACTGTGAATATAGGTTAGTTGGTCACTGTGCCCTCAATTGTGTATTCATCTTGTCGATTATACTGTCTGGCCGTCTAATAGTTTTGTAAGTGCAGATACATTTTTGGTGATGTTCACTTGGGACAGAGCTGTAGATTGAAGAATTCTTCAGCGGAGACACTCTTGAATTACCTATAAGGCTATATGAATTTATTAGGTACAAGTTCCTTCTCTTTAACTCCGTCCACTTTTTACCGGAAAGCGCTTGAAGAAAAATGAATATGATTAGAAAATCACATCTAGGAGTCTGGTTCTATTATCGCACAACATTTTCACCTAGACAACTCTACTTTTGCTGCCTCAACTTGATCTGAATCATTATACAAATTGTCAAATTCTCTACTCATCAGCTTCACAGAGTTGATATGTATGAAACAACTTCAACAGCAACAGCTTGACTAGAAAGTAAAATGATATGGTTTTCTTAAGTTTTCTTAGTAAATACTTTCAATCTAGACGTTGCATGATACTTTTTAAGTAATCACTACAGTATGTTTCATTCCATCCATCTTCTTTGCAGCATATTAATCCACGTCCATCACTGTAACCCAACCCGAAGGTACAATAAGCAACCCTCTCGGTAGAGGGGGGCAGCTGGGTACTTAGGTTGTGTGGAAGTTCCAAATTATAGTACATTGCTCTTCAGCGCAAGCATTAGAACCACAACCTCGAGGATTTGATGCTTGTTTTCCCCTGTATCCATTGGCCGAGGCTCATGGACGTGAATTCAATCTAAACTTGGATCTGCTGTTGCTGGTCCAGGTCAGACAGCTCAACATGGTACCAGAGCATTTGCACTCTATGCTTTAAAAGGTAAGTTCTGGGTTAAAGCTCTGTAACCGTTAAACGGAAAGCTAAAAGTGTGAGTCCAGATTTGTTGTTGTTTTATTCTTGTAGATTGCTTGTTGGACTGGAGACTTTTATTCATTATGTTGAACAGTTTGATTAGTAAGCCTAATTTGAGGCCAGAACAATGAGGTGGTCAGTCATTGAAGGATCTGTGATTGCTTTGCAATCTTGGCTCCTGTAATGTCACATTTGAAGGATCTGATTCTGTTAAAAATGAGTTGTTATATGGTCAGCCCTGTCGTTCTCCTTGCCCTATCGTCTACAACCATAAGAGGTAAGGTGATCATCAAGGGGTCATTTTTCAAAGTCCACTTGAGGGGTAACCGATTTTGTGGTTTTATGCGGATATGGGCGGGTTTGAAACAATCCGCTACATGGTGGATGTAGGAGAAAAAAACCTACATCCACCCATGCATGTACTAGTGGATGGGTTCCTGCCATCCGGGTTGGTGGAAACCCCTTCCTCGGTCTGACGGACGGTGGCGATGTCCTCGGCGGGAGGCAGCTGTGCATGGAGTTGGTTGTGTGGCGGCGGCGGTTTTCGATCACGGCGGTGGGGCTCCAGAGGGGGGCAATGGCGGCTAGGGTTGGGAGTTGGGAGATTTGTTTTGGTCCATGACTTTGGGCCCTATTGTGGTTCCGGGTTTTTGATGGGCCTTGTTTCTTTTCTGATTTTCAGCCCTTGTCTGTATATTATGTGTATCTTTTCCTTTGAGCCCAACCCATTGTATTCTTAATGAACCACTCTTTTCAAAAAAATACGAGTGGATGGGTTGGGTGATTCGAGATGATGGGTGGTTGGATGGATTTGGTGAGTTTACAAAATACATTCCAAAATGTCACATAATTCACATTGTTCTAAATGCAAGATGAAAGAAATTTTCAAACTAAATAACATTTAATCCATAAATCATATGTATCATTTAGCTTACAATATTACTACTAGTAATTGTTCACAAATCACCAAATATTCAACTGATAAATATGACCCAAGTCTAATAATAACAAAATAAAAAACGAAGATGAAATATTATCTTATCTAGCTAACTGTCCAAGTCTTGAAGTCACAATCACTCGTCGAAAACTCCTAAAATGAACAATAGAATAAGCCAAATTAGTATACGAACAATGAAAGTTAACAAGGAATCATAGAAGGAATTAAAAATATGATATAAATTTCAAGCCAAGGAAACAAATTAGACTTTGCAATTATCCTCAATCATCATAATTTTGAGGAGATATTCATTTGGAAAGAAAGGATAACTAGAGATTTGAGAAGATATTTTGATTGAAATTGGGTGAATTTTTTGTGCTTTTTTTTTACGGTTTTAGTTTAGGTAAAGCTACATGTTAGAGATTCGATGGTTTAAAGTTAAAATATTGGATGGATCATGAATCAATCATAGTCCATCCACATCTACCCAATCTTTAGGAGATCACCTATTTTACAACTCACACACATGACACAAACACACCCATAACAACCACTGGCAATATTTTGAATGGGTCGATTGCGGGTGAATTTGTGGGTCAACCACCCAAGCCTCACCCCATCACAATTCCTTTTTCAAAAGTCAAGCTCATAAATATGTTTGATTCAGTTTTAAGTTTTAATTTTGAAAACAGATAACTCTTATAAATCCCTGAGCAGATATAGACAATATTTTCATAATGTTATCAATTTAAGTTTTACCAGTTTCAAGATTTTTTATACTTTACAAAGCAACATTTCTGCGATCAATCAGAAAAGAACAAATAATATGCATCGTTCAATTTGTAGTATATAGAGTTAGGCGCTGTTAACTTATTAATTATTATACAAGGAGAGTGAAACTTTTCTGATTATGAATAATTGTTTACTATGTCTCCTCTCGACTCGTGGGGACTGGGGATGCTAATAGTTTTCCAAGTCATTGTGCCCCTTGAAGGAAAAGAAGAGAGTTGGCAAAGAGACAAAATGAACTCTTTATTCCACGATTTATATTTCACTTTTATGTACCAAAACTCAGTGGGGGAGGTCATCATATCAGTGTATATACGAGGTGGTACAAATTCTTACATCTTCCTGTGTTACAGCAAACAAGTTACAGCACCATCCCATGATTTCATCTAAAAGGTTCAACCGGTTCGGTTTCTTCAAGAAGGGTGGCAGCTTCAAAGCACTCGGCAGCTTCGAGCAATGATGAAGGGGAACCCTCATCTCTGTGCACCAAGCCAAGGTTGTACCAAGCCTGTATATTCAATCTGTCGAGCCGCAGTGCCCCCATTAGAAAGCTTCTCAATATTTCATTGGATCCGCCGCCCAGCTTCCTCAGAACAACTGTAGTGGATACCAAACTCGGGACATGGACCGGGTCGATGCTCAACCCCATTATGAATGCCTTCAGTGCTTCCTTTAGGAGGCCTTTCTTTTCCAGAAGGGTGCCTGCAATAATGGACTAACCCCGTTAGCTTCGAAGTTTCGGAACTCGCATACATAACATCCGGAAAGAATGACTGTTTCTCTGCAGAAGTTTTCTGCATATCTTGTGATGTTTGCATTGTTAAAAAGGAGTTCAAGGGGGGAAAAGGAAGTTCACTAAGGAAACTAGAAAGTAATCGACTCAACAGCCAGTAGCTCTGCATAAGGAAGAACATTCGAGATCTGATTTTATCACTTGAAATGGAAGTTTATAATGAAGTATGGATCCATGAGTTTCAGTCAGGCATCCAACTTACCGGTGATATGACATCTAGTAGCTGAGTAAGACTGAATCTCTTTGGATTTAGAAAGGCAGACCTCAGCATCTCGCCACCGAGATAGGCTTATGTATAGAGAGGCTAAATCATGCCAGACTTCCAATTCCAATTGTCTAGCAGGGATTCCATCAGTCTGCCAGAAAATAAACAACCAGTAGCACAAAACAATTTAAAGGAAATCCTGAGAAACTATTAGAAAGTATACAACAAGACAAGGGAAAAAAGTTTCCATTGAAGGTGAAACAACTCAACACTAGAAAGATAATATGATTGGCGACAACTGTGAACAGACTCATCCACAAACCTTATGTAGCTTCATTCCCGAGCCAAAATTCTTATTATGAACTTGAATGACAGCTAGAAGTTGTGTATACGTCTGAATGGCACTCTTTACATGGCGTCGAGCAACCTGTAGCTTAGCTTTAGTTCTCAAGAGCTCTCCCTGGTCCCATTTACTAGTCTGATCCAATGCAGCATTGATGACATTTTCAGCATCAAAAAAGCGTTTCTGACCTGATAAGATCCGTGCCAAGAGTAACCATCCTTTGACACTCGAGCCAGTTTCCCGTTTCACATACTTCTTTGCATAATGAAGTGCATAATCTAACTTTCTCTGCTCTGCATTCTCTAGACTGAGATGGTACAGAATATCTGTGTGTTCCAAATTGGTCATTTTGGCAGCAGTTTCAAGGGCCTTAAGTGACTCAGACTGTTTGGGGACCCTCTCGGAGTCTGCAAATGCTGATCTTGAGCACGAGGATAGTGATATTCCCAACAGAAGATTGGCAGTGCTTTCTAATTGATAGCATCCATTGTCCACATTTTGAAGGGCTCTACGGGCATAATTTACACCTTCTGCAGCAAGTTGAGGGGTCGTCCCACAAATCTTCGAAGCCATTAGCAAACCAGGAACAAAATTTGGGTCCTCACTGTTGTGCAACAGTTTCTTAAGTAGATTTAGAGCCACCATATCCTCCCCAGCACTACAATAACAGAGGGCAAGAGTATGGTACATTTCCCTTCTGCTGATTGTTCCTGGAGGCAATTCCTCAATGTGGTTGGCTAATGCTACTAGATCCCCAGATACTGAGAGAGCAAATGACAAATGGTCCAAGATTGATGGATCCCACTCAATCTTCTTAAGAGAGATTTGTCTCAGCAGAATCATTAATAACAATATGGCCTCTTCTAAGTTATTTCTAGGTACAAACGAACTACCCATCTGGGAGCGCAGGTCTGGAGGACTTGCTTCCCCACCATTGTACAGAAGAAAAATTGCAAACTCCCTTTGGATCCTTGCAGTGGTGTGGACATCAAGGTTCCAACGATAAAGGAGAGCCCGTCGGTAAGACATAATTGTCTCATGTGAATTATCTGCATGTTTCCATAATTCTGGAAGCAACTCAACTGCCTTGCTTACAATCTCCTGTAATTTACAGTCAGCAGCAAAGTTTTCAGGCAAGCCTCCTGGTAAAGAAGATTCAACTATGTCCACAACAACTTTGCATGATTGAGCAGCTTCTGCAAGAATAAGTGTGAATAATATATTAGCAATTCAATGATCCATCTATTTCCTGTTAATCCACTGTGCTAATCTAAAGAAGAAATTGATGTGCGCGCAACAGTATTTCTACAAACAAAGAATCCACAAAATAGATAGCCAGTGAAATGAAGGTACCTTCAAACCTTGCGAGATGTTGCAACGATTTAGCTTTCAGAAATACAGCTTCCAGCAACAAGCTGATTGCATGCATAGACAAAGGAGGGCTGTTGTAATTCTGTAATGGCCTCCTACGTTGATCACCATGTCTGGCAATACTAGATTTTATTTTAGGAGTGACTGCAGAAGGATCTATACCTTCAAAGACCTGTAACGCGGCTTCAAAATTTCCTTTCTGATATTCAATTCTCCCTAACAATGCTCTAGCTTCCTGTAAAGTACAATGGTGTTGGTATCAGAAGTAAGAAGCTATTCAGTCAATCGGAAATAAGCATGCAAAAAATAAGTTCGATTTATTTTCATTTCTCGTGATAAGAAAATCCAGCAGTCGGAATTTGTAAGCCAAATTAGTAAATCAAGAACAGGATACATATAAAACTGTTCCATGCTAAACAACATATTATATAGCAAATTGCAAACAACAGAACACATAATACAGAAGAATAGTAGTATGATGACAGTTCGACAGCAAACATTGACGAAACAACCTACCAAGTTTGTAAGCAAAATTAAAGGAAGCCGTGCGCCAAGAATCAAATGAAGCTGGGAATATTTTGATTAAGTGTTTAGCAAAGTAAGACAAAGGAGAAAAAAGAAAAAAAACCTCATTATTCAACGAGCCACGCCCTCGAAGGGATAATTCAGCTTCCTCTATGTTGCTGGCATCTGGTTTCAGGCCTGCCTCCCCACTTTTGCTACTTCTAGATGAACGAGCACTCGCTGTGTGATACCTTGGCGAAGGTGTATCCCCCGACCCAGGTACCATCTCATCCGCCGCTACTAGTTGCTGTCCAGAGCAGAAACACTTCATTATATTCCGAAAATCTTTCCTAACTGTGTTGCTGCTCCCAGTTCTTGTCCTATGTCTACTCCTCATATTGTTTCACCACAGTCAACAATCTTTAGCACCACAGATGAAAAGAAACAGCAATGAGAACCACGGATGTGAGACCAATAGCAATGCTTCCAACACTAAAACCGACGGTCTCTAAAACTCATCTAGATTCAAGCTTTTGGCGGTAGCACAGAGCATACGAAGCATCACAGTAAAGGGAAAAAGAAGCCCGACAATTCAAACGACGAAATGACAAGCAAATTCAGTATAATCAAAGCTATAAAAAAAAAAAACTCCTGCAATTAGAAGGGGTAAAGGAAACAGAAACCCGAAATTTCAAACCAGCGAAAGGTAGCGACAAAGCAAGAATATAAAATACAATTCACCATCATCCGAGACTCCATAAATTAGCTTGTATCCATACATGTACATACATACAAGGGCACGAAAGTACTCACCTTTGGTTTGCAGTTTTGGCAGAAAAGCAGGGGCAAAGAACCCTTAACGCATCACCGCCGACAGCAATACCCATCTGCTTTGAAGAAAAGGGAAAGCTCTCGCCTTCCCTCAATGGAGAAAAAAAAAACCCCCACGGAGAGGAGAATCAACCAAAACGGGAGAAAGAAAGAAAGCAAAGCGTCGAACGAGTTTCTTTCTAATAAATCTCCAACTTTTGCTTTCCCTTTGAGCGATTCTCCTCCTCCTCCCCTATCTTTTCCTTTTTCTTCTCCGGCAGCTCCTTTTGGGCCCGATTTCCGATTACTCTTCTTCTTCTTCTCTGCTTCTCCCGGATCTCACACTGGAAAAAGTTCTCTAATTCAGGGTTTAATGGAACAGAGGAATTTCGAGAGAGAGAGAGAGAGAGAGAGAGAGAGAGAGAGAGAAGAGGAAGAGAGAGGAAGAGGGAAGGTGAAAAGGAAGGATCGTCGTGAGGGAGAAGATTTGCGACGGAGTTCAAGAAGAAAAGAATTGAATTTTAAAAATTAAAAACAAACTGATTCACTAATTAAAAAAAGGGATCTCTCCTGTGCTGTGCTGGCCCGAGAAAATTCCAATTTGGGCCCATTCTGGAAACTTTGATTTTATTATTATGAAATTTAATTATTCTATGAATAAAATCATCCCCGGCCGTGGGAGTAACGGTGAGTGTTGACGCCACGTTGGGGGACAGGGTTCGTAAATGTGATGTCCCTCTCCTCCGCCATCAGTTTCTGCGCTGGCCGGCCCCCGCTATAACGGTTATTAACGGCAGTTCCATCCGGTCAACTCTTCCACTATGTTTGGCAAAAAGAGGGTGCAAGTTCGAGGGGGTGCAAGTTGGGGGTGCAACTTGGTGGAGGGTGTAAATGGAGGGGTAAATTGTTGTTTGGATGAAAAAGTAGGGGGTGCAAATAGAGTAAAAAGTAAGTAATTATATTATTATAAAATAGATTTATCAATTTATAAAATATTATCACAAAATAATAACATGAAAATTCAATATATAATAATAATAAATAATAAATAAAAATAATTTTAATAAAAATAATTATTATATAATAATGCTCAAATATAATTATTTATAATAATAATAATAATCATTGGTCGAGCAACCTCGAAACTCGAAATCCAACTCGTAACTGGTCATCCTAAGGGGGTTCTCGTGTCTAACTTTAAATTGAATATGGTCAAACTTAGTCAAACACGTTCGAATCTATAAGTTTTAACTACTTATTAAAGTAAATCGAGTTAACTAAACTGTTCCTCTCTATCTTTTCAACAAACGCTTCTTATCTCTAATTTTCAATGCAAATTCGGGTCAATTAAGAGATATCGATTTGACTAGGCGAACATTGACAAACTTGCTCTCCGAGTCAAATGGTCAACCCCAAACAACTTCTACACTAATATAGATATAAGAAAAAATTAATAATATTAATTATTATGTAATTATAATCTAATTAAAAATCCATAATTCCCCTCCTCCCCCTTCCCCCTCCCTTCCTTCCTTCCCTTGCACCCCAATTTGGGGGGTAAGCCGAAATAGTGAATTTACGCTCACGTTTTGCACCCCCCTACTGTTACAAAATAACCAAACGGGGGTAAACACCTTGGAACTTGTGTTTACCCCCCAAACTTGCACCCCCCTTCCATTTAACCCCCCCCCCCTTCCCAAACATAGTGTTCAATTTGATCGTAACGCTAACGCACATGGACTTCATATGCTCATCTTCATCTTCATGCACTAGATAAGGGCTCGGCCCGTTGGCCGGATGCATTTCATAAAAAACAATAATTGTTTGATGCAATGACATTTTATTAGGTATCAGAAAAGAGTCCAAACTATACAATTATTAGAAAATCGGAAGTTCAGATGAAATAAAATTTTCACTTAGTATAATTTACCTCATCCCAACCATGAATTTTGTAGGAGTTTCCCTCCTTCTCGAAAGTCATCATTCTTGATATAAAATTGAATTTTATTTTGTTGTATGTGGATTCAGTTTTATTTGAAATCGATGAATCTATTATAAACCTCAATTAATATAGATGGTGTATGAATATTTTCCAATTTCGAACGTGAATTTGAAAACATTTTCAAAAACATGGACATCTTCAAGAAGTTGTGACAAGTCAAAAGAAGAAACTTTGACGTTCTCTTATTTAAAACATAACAAAACTATGGAATGCCACGTCTATTAACTAATCCACAATTACATTATGATCATCACTAATTTCCAATATATAGGATCAGCAACTAAGGTTGGAAAATAATAATATTTTCATGAAGATGTGTTGGACATCTAATGTAGTGCACTCCACTTTAATTTCTAGGTAACTTCGCCAATTACTGAATTATTTCATCTTTGCTAATAGAGAAGCTATCCCTGAATGAAACCATGTTTGAATGTGTTAGTCATCAATAATGATGCACTAATTCATAGAGATCCATCAATTAAAATTGTTTAGGAGATGTGCTCCCCGTCATTGGAATTATCTCCATCATCAACACTCTCTTCATTTTACTCAAATCGTCATTATTTCCATCACCAAATCTACTAAATCCTAAGAAAAAAAAAATCAATGATAAAATATTTGCAATTATGAAACACTGTTTTTAAGATGTTAAATTTACCTCGTCCAGGTTATCAACATCGTCTAAGATTACTCTTCTTCATCGTTCCTTACCTTGAAAACTGTGTATTCACTTATTGGGTTCAACATATTATAATCTATGAGTTTGATGTTAAACTTATAATTCCCCTCAAGTCATAGGAGATTAAGTGGTGGAGGTCCTTTGGTTCTGCCACTATCTTCAAATAGCTTCATATTAGCCAGTCCAAAATATCTAGGGGGTCGTTTGGATGGATTTATTGCAAATTTGTAATACACAACAAAATACATTGATGCAATGGCATGAAGCTTGAGTGGACAATATCGCTTCTTGTTTGAAGGAGGTTATGCACCAAAATGTAGTCGTGTTTCTTAGTTTGACATCTCTGCCTTGGAGAAATATGCATTGACCTAAACATTATATAACATTAGCATTTGAATATCATGACTCATTAGATTAAAATAGAGTGCTCGTTTGCTTCATGGATTTGAGAAATGAAGGTTTTGGTTAAAACCTGGGTTTTACAAAACCATGGATATATGATGGAATTGCCCCATTTGGTTTTTGGTACAAACCATCGTCTGCTTGTTGGATTTCATGAGGGATTTGACATTGTAATATTTGTGGTTGTTTTAGAAATTTACCTTAGCGCCATTATTGAGTATTATTTATTTTTATGGTGGGATTAATGGTTGAGTTTGATCTTTGACTCTCGTGGAGGTGGGTGCATCTCCATAACTTTTATCACAAAAATAATTATTTTAAAATTATAATGTATTTTTGGAAACTTTAGATTTATAATAAGATTTATAGAAGCTCAAGTTCGTTTCATATTAGAAAAATTAATTGGTATCTTTTTTTCCTTTTGGGATTACAGGGACAACTCAGATCATCAAACAATATTTGGATACATCAAAAAATTTCATCTTTAGAAGAATTTGCAGTTTAGTTTTCAAGTCCTCATAGTTCAAATATGAGTCGCAACAAATTGTGTGTTGAAACTTATGAAAAATTCTTTTATTAGGAATGCTTATTGCTTATTAAATTGTGGTTAAGTCCCATCATTCTGAAATCAACTCAAAGTAACCTTAATACCCCACTCAATGTATAGTAAATATATAAACTACCATGTACAATAACCAACAATTCCATAAAAATAAATCTCAAACTCAAGGTAAAACTGGTACTCATCAATGACAGATCTAAGCTCTTCAATTCTTCCAATCCAATCTCAATAGTCAATACCATTTGAAGAGCAAACTATTCAATCTTGGGATCAAGATTACTCCGACAAAGCGGAACACAAAAGATTTACATAGAGATTTCGGAGAATAAGATCTCTAGGAGTTCGTTCACTGTCATATCAGACAAATGAATTGGTGAGTTTCTACACTTTTAGAGGCAACATGATTCTCAGTCTCAGGTCGTCAGACGATATTTGGATATATCAAGAAATCATTCTTTAGAGGAGTTTGCAATTCACATTCAGGTATGCATAGCTCAAGTATGAACCGCAATAAATTGGAATATGAAATTTTTGACAAATTCTTTTATTGGGAATGCTTGTAGAACGAACACCATGCTATATGACATTTATATAAGTTTTCTATTTTAAACTACATAAATAATTAATTAAATTTTATTGAAAAATTATATCATCGATGTTAAATAAATGAGATATAATACCTTGAAAAGTAATAAGAGACGGATCACATACTTAGAATTATTATAGATATAATAATCTGATTGTAAACCAACAATAATCTAGATTAACTATCCTAATACAAATTGAACTCGGCTAGCTACTTATAATAATACATAATAACAACATGAACAATTAAAGGACGAAAAAACCGAAATACTTTTCGTGGAAACCCAAATGAAATAAGCCCGCTGCAAAACATAAGAAAAAACCCTAACCTAAAAGACTAATCAATCCTTCCGTACTATGCGCATTGAACAGGAAAATTTGATTTGGGTGGGTGTTGAAATAGAATCTCCATATATTATTTGGAGGATATGCCATTTTATATTCTCTATGCTTAGCCCGATTTTTAGAAATATTTTTCTACAACATATAAGTAGAAACTCCAATTTGGAGCTTCTGTGAGAAACAGTTTTGAAAATACAACATTATCCTTACCTTATTTAATTTTATCTCATAAAATAATTTTTTTCTTTCATTTCTATCATTTTAAAAGTAAATTAAATTATAAAATAATATTATTTAATATAAAAGAAATCTAACAAGATCCATTTTTACTACTAATATTTTCTAGAATTTCATATTTTACATTAGAAATCCTTTTCAGTAGTTTTACATGACCTCTTATATTAAAAAGCGCTTCTAATAATTTTTCAACTAAACACCAACGATTTTTTATAAAAAGTACTTTTCTAAAAGGTCAAACCATAAGCTGCTTATACAAAAGCCACACTGGGGCCAAACTGACTAATATTTTGGTTATTTGATAGAGGATTCTACCAATATGTGATTCTAGGTTCAAACTTTTTTTTAGGGGAAAAGTCATTCTACAAATTCAACTTACACTATAAATGTACAAGTTAATATAAAGATACAAATAAATTTGTATATTTATTAATATGGTATAAGTTTAGTTCGTACCATAAAAGGAATATGTATATTTATCTTATGATACAAATTCAGTTTTTATCATGACATGAAGATAAAAATTTATTTTGTATCATACAGAAATTAAAAAAGCACAAACTGAATTTGTATCATAAATTAAAGGTGCAGGTTCAGTCTGTACTATAAAGTTTTTTAATAATCAAGCACTGTAAAGATCGCCTATTAGATATTGTCTTTCAACCATTAAAAAATATTGTACGGGTGAACTGCATGTTCAGTCACTCGATTTATTAATTACTTTCATGTTTACAATTTTTTTATTTTTTATTGGTCACTAACTTTAAATCAATATTTCATTGTTGGTCACTAGCTAGCTATCTACTTTCGTTAAGTTTGTCTTAGATGGCCGCTAAATGGGGAAGAGTTCTGGTGAATAACCTTATGATGCACACCATGCATAACCTGCCACGTCATCAATTACGGAAGGCGTCTGATCTTTTCCCTCTAAAGTTAACTGGTGATTTCTCTTTCGTTTTAAGTCGAAATTTAATTTTTTTCACAGATAAATCATATTAGTTGCGTTGTTTAAAATGATATCCACTCTAATATATATTTGGAACAAAATTTTTTAAGACATTTATTACTAGTCAATACCACATGGTAATGATTGATATTACATAAGATCATACCATATGACATGAAAGTGTATCATGGTGGCATGAACAATAACAAAGTGTAGAATGATTGACTACATTATAGTAAAAATATACAAACTATTATTTACCACATTCATCATTATTTATCACCAGTTACCACCCATATACCAGGGTGGTATGTGGTGTTATTTTTTGGTCCTGTATTGCTCTCCCCCCAGAAATTTGTAGATCTAATAGATCACGATGAACTCGCTCCTTCCGTGCAAAAAATTTCAAAATCGACTTAAAATGAAGGTGTTTTCATATGATATGGAATTGGTAACGAGTTATATGAGTGGTATTTAAAAACAAAATTCTCGAAATATATTGAAAATGGATATGATTTTGTAGATCATAACGAACTCGTTCCATCTACGCAAAAAATTTGAAATACAAGTTAAAATGAACAAGATAAATGTCGATTAAGAAAACTAGAAAAAATATAAAAAAAACATTAATTCTCACCCCTTAGTAAGAGAAAAGTTTGCAAGAGTTAGTGGTAGGATTGATCCTCCGCTGATTCTAAGATCATCCATTTGTATATATAACTCATCGGAAATAAATTTGAGAATTGATTATAGAGCAATGCTACTTGGCTGCTTTCCATTAGCCTATTTAAGTCTAAACAGTGTTTATAACGGCTAACCACTCTCACTAACGACTAATAATAAAACAACGCAATCAAGTAAAATGAATCTAGCAGCTTAAGAAACATTTCGACACTTCATACATTTATGTCCTATTTCTTCTTCTTCTTCTTCTTCTTCATTCTTCGTTCTTCTTCTCAAGTCCTTCTGCAATATGGATTTAGACTTTGTCAGCCTCCCTCAAGTTGTGGCAGTCACTGTGACTCCCAACTTGACAAGCAAAGTTTACATTTTTGCTCTATCCAATCCTTTTGAGAACAGGTCTGGCAACTGGTTGTAAGTACTCACATGACGAAGCTTGATTAACCCAGTTTTGATCCTTTCCCTAGTGACATGCATATCTATTTCGATGTGCTTTGTTCTTTCACAGAACACTGGGGTTTTTGCTATATGTATAGCATACCTGTTGTCATAGTAGACTGAAACAGGAAGAGGGACTTTCACAGTCAAATCTACCAACAAACCTTTTAACCACTCAACTTCACAAACCAAAAGAGCTAAAACCCTATACTTAGCCTCTGATGAAGACCTTGACACTGTGGTTTGCTTCTTACTCTTCTAAGTCAGTAGGGAACTTCTCTAGGAAAGTGCAATATCCTGTTGTTTATCTTCTTGTATCTGGACAACTTGCCCAGTCCAAGTCTATAAATCCACTAGCTTCAAATCTGCATTGCTGCTGAAATGTATGCCTTGTCCATGGTTGTTCTGCAAGTATATCAATACCAAGTAAGATGCATGTAAATGATCACTACATGACTGCTTCTGAAACTGACATAATTGTTGAACAATATATGTCAAATCTGGCTTGGTAATTGTCACATAATGCAGTCTTCCTATGTGTCTTTTGTACACTTCTCCATCTTCTAGAGGTGTGACTTGGTTTGCTGACAACTTGACTTTAGGGCCTGATGGTGTAATACACCCCTTTGCTTCCAAATATCCAGTATCCTTTAGCAATTCTAAGTCATACTTTCTTTGGCATACACTGATTCCATATGCAGTCCTATTTACTTCCATACCAAGGAAGTACTATAAAGGTCCTAGCAGTTTGATTTTAAATTCCTTGCTTAATGCCTTCTTGATTTGCCAAATCTATATCTTTTGGTGCATCTCCACCTATGATAATGTCATCAACATATACTAACAAGACCAAAATTCTGCCATGAACCCATTTTGTAAAAAGAGAATAATCATAAGCTGATTGGGAAATTCCATTATCCAATAGCAATCATGTTAGTCTTGCAAACCACTGTCTTGAGGCTTGCTTGAGCCCATACAGTGATTTCTTAAGCCTACATGCCATTCCCTTTGGATTCATACCATGCAAATCAAGTACCAAAGGAATCTTAATATATACCTCTTCTTCTAAGTCTTCATGGAGAAATGCATTGGAGACATCCAATTGCTCCAATGTCCAGTTCTTGATTGCTGCCACTACTAAAAGAGCTTTCACTGAGTTGATTTTAGCCACGGGTAAAAAGGTGTCTAGGAAATCAACTCCATGGACTTGTGTATATCCTTTAGCTATTAGTCTAGCCTTAAATCTCTCTACGGGACCATCTGCTCTTCTTTTAATCTTGAACACCCACTTATATCCTATTGCTTTCTTCCATCTGGTAATTTCACTATATCCCAGGTTTGGTTCTGCTCCAAGATCATCTTGCACAACCCTATTTCATATATCTGACTGCATTGCTTCATAATATGTAGCTGGTTCAACTTGAGGGATAACACTCAAGGCAAAAGCCCTGTCAGCAGCATTCAAGTGGTCTAAGTCTAGATAAATGGGATACTTAGATACTGCTGAACAAGAACCAAAATCCCCAAAACTTAGATCAGGATCCAATTTACAATTATCAAACTTTGCAGAATTTACAATTATCAAACTTTGCAGGTAACTTATAAGTCCTTTCTGGTCTCATTGGAGGTTCATAATCCTGTTGTTGTTCTAGTTCTGCTTCCATCTCAAAGTTCAAAGGGCTGCCAAGTGGTGTATCTTCAGTAACAGACTCATCTTCATCAATATTAGGAGTAGGCTGCCCCCCTTTAGCAAAGGGTGAATCGGGAGGTGAAGGTTCTGGAACAAGAGAGGGAACTAACAAGTCAGGAGGATAAAATTGAGGATAATAAATAGAAGGAGGTGATTCAGAAGAAAGTGGATCAGGTGAAGAAGAAGAAGAGTGTGAATCATGTCTGAAAGGTAAGATAGACTCATGAAACACCACATCTATGGATATGAAAATTTGATTATCATGTAGATCAAGAAGCTTGTAGCCTTTGAGGCCAGAAGGAATACCAAGCAAAACACATTGTCGAGCTATAGTATCAAATTTGGATCTCCCAACTGTAATTGTACTAGCATACACCAAACAACCAAACACCATAAGATAGCATAAGAATGGAACAGGGACGGAGCCACCTTGCTGGGGGTGGGGGCATGGATTTTAAATAATTTATAATACCGAGTGGGTTACATAATTGGCAACTAGACCAACTGGCTGGGATGTTGGTTTCTGGCTGATATAATGCTTTGGGCAGGTTTTGATCCATTGAGATGGTAAGATTTTACTCCTTTTCTGATTCAAGTTCACTTCCTCCTTACATCACTCATTGTTATTCATACTTTAATTTTTATTTTTGCAAGGAAACCCCTCATCAATCATCATTATGGTAATTTTAATTACATTTTTTACGGTAAATCTTAATTACATTTGATGCAAGAAATATATCAAGAAAACTCCCTCATCATTATGGTAATCTTAACTACATTTGGATGTGATGCAAGAAAATGTTTGATCTAATCCATATATTATGTAATTGTTCTTAATTTTTTGAAGTTAAACTGTCGTTATTAGAAAAAAAGTTAAATAAGTAATTGTTTTTTAAGAATCTAATGAAATATTTTCTTCATGAATTTACATAATGTTGTGCTAAATTGATTTCAATTTTTATTTCATTGCATGTCTTTGTGACCGTAATTGTATTTTGATTGCAATGAAAGGTGGAATCTCATCCATGAATTGTTAATCACCTATTTTTTTTAGTTAAATCGTCGATTATTTGTGTGAATCTATGAAAAACATTCGTCAACTTAATTTTGTTTCTTCATTATGTCATGGGAAAAAAGGGGGTAAAAATTTTCCGGTGATATGATCCCAATTGGATCAATCCATAATTCACAATTACTTGCCAAAGAAGTCATCTCAACTAACTTGAAGAATTCTGATTTTTGGCTAAGTGTTGAAACAGTTTCAGGTAGCCTACTTTGGAAGCTTGTATCTTCCAAATGGCTCATTGGAAATTGGAGTTCAAGGGCTTGTTTTGCAGATTAAGTTGCCATCTTAGAGTTCGGGAAGGCCTCGAACGAAAGGCGCAAAGTTAGTACGAAAGCTGTTTTTGGACTGTTTGCTGGCAGCTTACTGGTGCGTCAAAAAAGGAAGTTTGTGGTCGAGTTTTGTACTATTTTTAGAGTTTTTTTTACCTTAATTGTTTCCTAGTTACATTAGGTTTGTATTAGGTTTTTATTGCCTTTAAATAACTTTCAAATTCACGTTGTAAAAACATAAGACTTTGATTAATCGAAAAACAAACCCTTTGGTTTTGTGCAAGTTGCGACTTGTTTGAGTTTGGTGGATTCGAAGCTTGTGATCTTTGTATCGATTGAATATTCTCTTCAATCGTGGTCGAGCATCTACCCTTTTATACCATATGAGCTTTCCCCAGGTGTGGAATTGTCCGTTGGTTCCGTTTTATCGCAATTTCGTATTAAGAACGCGTTGTTCTTGATTCGAGCTTAATCAATCTTCATATTGATTGTTTGCTGCGTTACTTTGATAAAAATACACCCTCAGGGTCGTATTAGTCGGCCCCCCTAATTTCAAATCCTGGCTCCGACCCTAGAATGAAGCTTTCTTATAAAGAACCTCATAGGGTGATGTGTTCGGCAATTGGATCAATCCACAATTCACAATTACTTGCCAAAGAAGTCATCTCAACTAACTTGAAGAATTCTGATTTTTGGCCAAGTGTTGAAACAATTTCAGGTAGCCTACTTTGAAAGCTTGTATCTTCCAAATGGCTCAATGGAAATTGGAGTTCAAGGGCTTGTTTTGCAGATAAAGCTGCCATCTTTCCAAGGCCTCAAAGTTGCTAGCTCAAAACTGGAAAACTGTCAGAAAATGGCCAAGGCAGAAAACTGTTTTGTGAAGCCTACTTTGGAGCTCAATTCAAGAAGCATGGATCTAATTCGAGACCAAAGGCTTCCACAACATGAAACTAGGTTAGACAATGGTCCCTAAATGTCAATGTGAATTAACTGAAAAAGTTTTGTTGCATTGCATGTACTAACAGAAAATGGTTGTATCTTTTATTTAGAAATATGACAGACATTACAATGATCTGACTTAGAAATGGAAACAGAAGAATCTGGATTGCGCAACAAGGTTTACCTATCACTACTTGGATGTCCTAGTCTCCAATGCTACAGATCAACTTGATGGGGATGGAAGTTGTAGACTATGGAAGCTTCAGGGAATTGGACTGGATGTGTGTGTGAAGGGCAGGTAAAACTGAGTTGATAGAAGCCTCTAGATTCTCCTGCTAAACCAATCGTCGTCTTGTTTAGTAGGTCCTGACTTTGGCAAAGAGCAGAGTGGAAGTGTAAGGCTAGAGGCAAATCATGAGTGAGCTTACTAACTGAAACTAGGTTGAAGGAAAAACTGGGAATACTATATAAATGCAACCCTATTGGTAGCTTGACATTTATTATATGTGACATAGAAACCTTTGTGGTGTTTGGTAACACTACAAAAAAGGCAGTCATTGCCGACGTCACGTTTTTTTGTCGAAAATAATCATTTTGCGTCGGAAATGGCCTTTTCCGACGACATACAGTCGTGGACGTGGTTAGAAATTATCCTACGCTAATAAAATATTACTGACCAGACGTCGGAACAAAAATATTATCGACGACATAAATTCGATAGTAATAAAAAAATGACATCACAAATGAATCACTCATGACAGCTAAATTTGACGAATTTTTTTATTGACGAAAAATTAGTTCATTTTGACAAATTATATTCGTAAATAATCAAGCATTTATGACTAGCCGTCATAAATACAATTTATACTAAAGTCTACTAAGCGTCGAAAATAAATATTTGTAACGAGAATTTGAGGCCGATGATTTTTTTTTTACTTTGTATACACATTTGTGAGGTTGTATGGGTGTCAATAATTTATTTTTCTCGATAGACAGTCAGAAATATTATTTTTACTGATGTCACCATACTTTCGTTAAAACAACATTTTTTCCAACGTGCCATCGGAGAAATTATATTTACCAAGGACAACTGTTTACCGTAAAAAATAAGCTTTTCCAACGTGTCGTTGGTGAAATTATATTTACTGATGACAACTGTTTACCGTAAAAAATAAGTTTTTCCAATGTGTCGTCTGAGAAATTATATTTACTAATGACACTTACTTATCGTCAATACTATGAATTTCTGAGCCGTGAAATTATATCTATTGACGACAATAATTTGTATCAAATAGCGTGACCAAATTTCATTTGTGACGTCGTTACACTTTTTGTGATGACCACACAAAAATCTTCATGAAAACGAAGTTATGCATAGATGATAATATTCCAAAATTGACTAAATAAACTGTCTTACAAGTAGGGATGGCAATGGGTAGGGTCGGGTGCGGGTTTACCCTATACCAACTCCTAACCCGCCGGGTAGAGCCTTCTAAAATACCCGACCAAATAACCACCGGGTATGAAAATTATATAACCATACCCTACCCACCGGGTAACCACGGGTATTCGGGTAACCATGGTACGAATCCTAAACTATGAACTTATACACATATATGCACATACATACTGTTGTCCATTAAAAATTCTCAATATTTCTAATTGTTCTAGCTTCAACAATCCACACAAATAAAAACAA
This sequence comes from Linum tenue, assembly GCA_946122785.1. Classification (NCBI taxonomy): domain Eukaryota; kingdom Viridiplantae; phylum Streptophyta; class Magnoliopsida; order Malpighiales; family Linaceae; genus Linum; species Linum tenue. The sequence continues at coordinate 63,254,164 of CAMGYJ010000006.1, read as the reverse complement.
CAAAAACATAATTATTGTTCTTGCTTCTACAATCCACACAAACATAATAATCGTCTACATCATCATCAATAATGGTAGCTAAACTAAATTTCTCAAGCTAAACTAAATTTCTCAAGGGAAATTGAACCTTTGGTTAGCGGGGCGGGTATAACGGGGCGGGTATTATCGATTACCATACCCGTACCCTACCCTTTATTTTGAAACCGGGTATTACCCGTACCCGCCCCTTAACCCGTCAAAGCGGGTAATTACCCTCGTTGACCGGTTACGGTCGGGTAGGGTACCCATGGTTACGGGTTGGATTGACATCCCTACTTACAAGTACCCATCAGCTGCGACCAAACATAAAAAATTCAAAAGTCTTAACATCCTCCGAATATGACACAAAAGATCCCAAAATTCAAGGCATACTTAGAATCCTACAATAGCATTAAAAGAAATTCATGCAGCAACAGTCTCATCGACAGTCTCCTCATCAAACTCCTTGTCATGCTCGTTGCCAAACTCGTCGTTATCCTGAGTTTCGCCAACTCGACCATGTTCCCCATTGGCTTCGGCGTTGATATCCTACAGAGAATATAACATGTAAATTAAATGCCCATATTACATAGCTTCGAAAATTATGTAAGGAGTACAAAACAAAACATGACAGAAAAGTAAAAGTTACCATGTCGAATGACTCTGGCAGCCGCACTCCAAGTCTCTGCAACACATATTCAACGATATGAGGGACCGCATTCCTCACATCTACGATCTCATTCTCCTATTTCTTCATTTTCTCATCATTTTCCCTTTCTTTGGTTCGATCTTCCTGACAACGCTTGCTGCAACCCTGACTCGATGGGGGACCAAAGACATCAATCGAGCTCACCCCATATCTCATCCCTAGAACACGCTTAGGGCGTTATGGTCCAATCACTTCTTGAGAGTTGGCGAATCTGTTTGGATCTTCCCCTTGGGATACCTTTGCAGCCTCTGCTTCTATCATACCATCCTAATCAAATGGTAAATAACATTAGCATCGATAAAAAAAGACAGTAGCAACTAATACAAACAACAGCCTAATCATTTGGTAAATAACACTAACATCAATATAAAAAAGACAATAGGTACTTATGAACACACTAGCCAACAGTATTGAACTTACATGCAACTCTTTTGCCTTTGAGCTAACCCAATTTTTGTCCTTCTTCACATGGAAAAGTTTGAACATTTCGATCGGATCATGTTCTTTTCCAGTTTCTTTTATCTACCAAACAATTAACACCAAAATGTGGCATTAAACACATGTAAATTGATTACGATTCAAGCATAACATAAACATTTATAAATACAGCAGCTTAACGCTTCACGTCTGTACTTGGCCAAAGGTGTTGAACCGCCAGTGGCTGCAAGCTCACTCTTCTCCTGATCCTCTTTGTTCTTATCACTTGTTTCCTGCACAATGAAATAAACCAACAATCAACTCACTTTGCAAAGCAGATTATTAGGAAAGAACAAAATATTGCATTTAAGAACTTACCACCCATTTTGGGTTAGCCCATTTCTGGACCATTTCCCTCCAGAATGATGGAGTTATCCCGAGAGGTGGATGTTTGATCCTATCATTTAGCTCTTTGTACTTCGTGAATGTCGGGTTTCAGATACCATACGTCCACTGGGGATAGTTCTCTTCACGTGTTCTTTGACCATTTGGTTGAACGTCTTTTCTGAACCAGTGTAATCGAATCCTGACTCCTTGAAACAAGCTATCAGAGTTTGCATCTTTGATGCCGGATACTCTAAGAATGTAATCCAAGGCCCAGTGGTGCTCCTTTTGAATATGGCTGAATCTCCCGGCCTACTTGAGTAGTGAAATCTTGCGGCCTGCTTGAGTGGTAATTAAGATTTACAGATTTTGATTACAACCTAAATAAAGAAGCAGACAGTAGTAGTGTCATATAAGTAGTACTGACCTGTTGTCGTGAAATTCCAGGGAGAGGTTGTGACAAGATTTGACTCCCTTTTCTGGACCTCTTCCTTTTTTTTGGTGGTACCTATCACAAGTAAACACAAGTCAGCTAATTTTCATAATTGTAAAAACAAACTAAACATAAACAACGATAGAAGAAGGCTCACCATTTGAACTTGCACCCTCCGACGAAGGATCCGCAGTTGATTCATGAGCATTGGAATCAACCTACTCTGGTTCTTCTTCCACATGGAGAACAGGGGTCCGTTCCTCCATTCTCTGAGTTTCAGTAATAGGAACATGATTGTTGTTCCTGACTTCCTGCCTTCTTGTCCTTCTTACTGACGCTCTAGAATAGGAGGCAAAGGGTTGCTCTGCTCTCCTTCACGAGTTGAAGAATCTTCCCTCTGGCTTGAGAATGGAGGCGTTTCTTTTGCTTTTCCATCTAGTCAAAGCAGATGTTGTCAATGGGAGGAGAAGAATGGAAGAGAAGAAAGGAATAGGCTTTTGGGTTCCTTTGCCTTTGCCTCTGCTGAAGCGTGATTCTAGAAACTAGGGTTTAATAAGGGTTGGAAAAGAATTGGTTGTGTAGTTATTGTGGTGGGAAATAGGGTAAATCAAATTCGCCTGTTTTTAGGCAGACGAAGAGCCATCGGAATTAGGCGGTGTTAGTTTTTTTCTAGTAAATCTCGTTGGAGATATACCAAAGACCACTCGCTTACATATTTATCTACTAAAACGTAACTATTTTTTTGCAATGAATTTTTAGTTCAGGGGATTGGGTAAGGCTCTGCAATTAAATGACCTAATGACATCATATAGATCAATGAAAAAAGCCAGGGGAATGAATAGATTGCATACATGAATGTTCATTTCAGAACTCAACGAGAAAGAACTAGTGATGCATTGGAGGCAAAATTGGTCCATCAATTTGCACCATAACATTGTAATCGACATTCAGGTACCAAATCAAAGTAAACGACATTCAGGTACCCGAACAAAATCCCCATTTATGCATGAATGTGCAAGAACAAAGTTTATATACATGGATGTCCGAATCGTACCCAATCTCAGAGAGTTCGAAACTGATTTTAGGGTGCATGCACTTTTGATTGAGACTTGCAATTTGAGAAATCAGAGCACATTCTTTTAAACGCTATGCATATCAATTGATTAGATCTACAAATCAAATCGAAAGAAAAGAAAAAAACGAACCCAGATTCCGGTGAGTAAAGATAGCATCTCTACCGTCATTCTTCTCTCTCAATACGCCATTTGTTCCTAAACCCACATCCACTTGAGGATTAGACTGCCGCCACGTCGCCTCGTCTATGCGACTCAGACCTCCGGCCCATCGGAGCAACTGGCGGCGGGTATGTAGTCTCCTCTGCGCACCCCCAATTCTCCAACCGTCGGAACAATTGGAAGCAGCGGCGTCGTCTCCATCGCGCCCCCAATCTTCTATCCTCCGCGCCCCCCAATCTTTCATCCTCGCCTCAATTTCTGGGTAAGCGAACAAACTTGAACTCGGGTTGAGGTTTAAGCATAGAGCAGGCGAGGTGATGAGGGAAGATAGAGTGATGTGTATTGTGTTTCTTTTTTGTGAGAGAAGATGGAGCGATGAGCTGAATCGATATAAAAATAAATAGCATAATATTGATAAGAAAAATGATGATACGGTTTAATTGATGGTTTGTTAGTATTTTCATTTCAATTATTTTTTTTTATAAGTGTTTTCAATTTAGTTGATAAGAAAAATCGGAAACGGTTAATGGGTTGCATATATAGTTTTATTTTTCATTTAATTGAATGAGATAATTTAAAATATATGGTACATTTTTTGTAGGTATAATGGAAGGTGTTGGTAAATCATGGATGCAACGTTGTAATAGACCAACTATGGATTATGCGAATGACGTTCAAAATTTTGTCGCGTTTGCATTTGATAATATTCAAGACAAAGACAATAAAATACGGTGTCCTTGTGTGGATTGTCGTAATGTTGTCAAAAGGGAGAAACAAGAAGTTGAGCTACATCGTCTACGACGAGGAATGTCGTGTGATTACACTAAGTGGATTTAGCATGGAGAGAAAGATGGAGATGATTATTCTGAAGACGAGGATACGGGAGATGATGATAAAGAGATGGATGTAGATGACATGTTGGGGTTACTAAATGATTTGAGACCGCATTTGGATCCTAAGCTCGAGAATCCCAATGTAGAAGCAGAGAAGTTTTTCAAACTGGTCAAAGAAGTTCAAACGCCATTGTACGAAGGGTGTGATGAAAAGCTATCCAACCTGTCATGCCTGGTGAAGATGATGCATTTAAAGTGGTTCAATTCTTGGAGTAATACCTCTTTTACGCAATTGTTGAAGTTTCTTTGATCTTCTTTCCCTATGGCACAGTCGTCAATGCCAAAGAATTACTATCAAGCAATAATAAGATTTGGGTGGCCTTGGGCTCAACTATGAAGAAATAGATTCTTGTGATAATGATTATGTCATCAATTACGGGGAGCTCAAAGGAGCAACATCATGCCCTTCCTGCCAAAAACCAAGGTACAAGAAAATCAGTGTGGACTAAGGATAGAAGGGGGAGAGTGACAAAGGTTCCCTACAAGATACTAAGATATTTTCCCATAAAGCCACGATTACAAAGATTATTCATGTTGCGGAAAATTGCTAAAGATATGGTGTGGCATGCCGAACAACGTGTCAAAGGTGGTAAACTAAGGCACCCTGCTGACACTAAAGCTTGAAGAGTTTTGGACCAGTGTGATGCTTTTTTTGGTTCTGACTCTCGCAACGTACAGTTGGGATTAGCAATGGATGGATTCAATCTATTTGGCAACATGAATAACAAGCACAGTACATGGCCAATTATTTTGTTCCCGTATAATCTTCCGCCATGGTTATGCATGAAGAGTCCAAATCTGCTATTGACATTACTCATTCTTGGTCCGAAAAGTTCAGGAAATAATATTGATGTCTAACTGCGACCCCTCATTGATGATCTGAAGTCATTGTGGAGTGATGGAATTATGACTTATGATGCATTCAAGCAAACAAATTTCAATATGAAAGCTGCAGAGTTGTGGACTATCAATGATTTTCCGACATATGGTCTCCTTTCTGGTTGGAGTACAAAAGGAAAATTGGCATGCCCTTCGTGCGCACATCACATTTCAGGTTGAATAAGGGACACAAGGAATGTTACATGGATCATCACCATTTTTTTTGCCATCGAACCATAAATGGCGCAAGCGGAAGAAGGAATTTAATCTTACGCTGGAAAAAAGACGTGCACCAGAGCGATTATCATCTAAAGAGGTAAAAAAATCAACTTCTCTCATTAGAAACAATAACTTTCAGCAGTAAGGGAAAGGGCAACATATCAAAGGGTTTGGAAAAATTCATAATTGGAAAAAGAGGTCTATTTTCTTTGAATTGTCGTACTGGTCATCACTCTTATACGCCACAATTTTGATGTAATGCATATAGAGAAAACTGTATGTGATAGTATTCTTGGTACCATTATGAATATTGAGGGCAAAACAAAGGATGGTCTAAGTGATTTGGAGGAGATGGGTATAAGAAAAGAACATCTTGTAGGGAGAAATGAGAAAACTGAGTTACCTAGAGCTGCATATAGCATGACGGCGACAGAGAAGAAATCTTTGTGTCAATGGCTAGCAAAGTGAAGGTACGAGATGCTTACTCCGCAGGTTTGGCACGTTGTGTCAATGTTGATGATCGAAATATATATAGGATGAAAACTCATGACTGTCAATCTGTCATGTGTTCTTGGAGAGGTTATTACCGTTGGCCACCCGTGACTTATTCCCGAAGTTCATATCGGATACATTGATTGAGTTGAGCAAAATTTTCAAGGACATATGTTCCAAAGAGCTAAACGTGGAAGATTTGAATATCTTGGAGTCTCAAATTGCCATAATCCTATGTAATTTGGAACGTATGTTTCCTCCTGCCTTATTCGATATAATGATCCACTTGCCCATCCATTTGCCTTGGGAGGTCAAAGTTATTGGTCCAGTTCAGTATCGATTATTGGAAGTTATGATATATAATTAAACTAAATTGATTATATATACTAACATTTTAGTAACTTTGTGAAGTTAATTTGAAATTTTTTAAAACAATTTAGTTATATGAAGAAGTTAAAAGGTTACGTTCGTAACAAGGCACGTCCAGTGGGATCATTTGCTGAAGCTTATATTGTCGACAAATGTGTCACATTTTGCTTGCAATATTTGACTGGAATGGATACTATATTTAATCGGCAGAGAGAAATGTAGATAAATCTGCATCATCTTCGCGACCTCATAAATTATCAGTTGTTCCATGTGTTGGGCGTGCCATTGGTGTAAATTACGACATGATATACTTCAATACTGAATTGTGGAAGGCGACAACTTCTTATGTTCTACAAAATTGTGATGAGGTGCAAAATTTTATAAGGTACATATACATACCATTTTTTATTTAGTGTATGCTAAAATATAATTTATTTTAATTAATAACATATATTGTGCAACGTAAATCACAGAATTCACAAGGAACAACTAAGTATTCGAGGTGTTCGTATGGTTGAAACAAGGCATAAGAAAGAATTCGCTAAGTGGTTCTTATTAGAGGTACGTATATGTCATATATAATTAAAAATTTTGTTTTTAAAAGCTATTTTTAATATTATCCTTGCAATTATTGCAGATTACACGAATGCACAATGATAAAGCGCCAGTTTTGAATCCTTCTTTGTTATCCTTAGCTCGAGAGCCAAATAAATCCTGCACTACACAAGATATTGTATCAATGGATTCAGATTTCACACTTGTACTATCGAGTTAACCAAAAGCAGTTAGAACAGTAGTGTGATGGTGAGAGCGGAGAACGATGGTGGAATTCCTTACTATGGCGTTCTTACCGATATCATCAAGTTTCGTTATACTGAAGGGCTTCGAGTTGTACTATTTCAGTGTGAGTGGTATGTCACCGCTCGCGAGGCGTTGGTTACAAAAAGGTTGGACACGACACTATTACCATAAACACAACGCGAAGGCTTAGAACATATGTGCCATTTGTTCTAGCTAGTCAAGCAATTCAAGTTTATTACGTGCAATTTTTGAGATCCAAATTGGGAAATTGTGGTTGAAACACGACCAATAAATTTGTTTCAGATGCTTTCTAATGGAGAAGGTGAAGGAGAAGGAGCATTAGAAGAAGCCTATCGTGAAGACAATATTTGTATTGATGATCACGAGGATCTCCAAAATGAGGGAGATGATCTCATAAACTCGACCAGAGTATGGTTTGAAGATTAAGACTAATTTGGTCTTGCTTGTAGATAAGGATATATATTACCTAATTTCTATTTTTATAAAGCATTGTTTATTATAATTACTTAGAGAATATGTGCTTTTTTATCGATTCAATAATCATCTTTGTGGATCAGGATATATTTACAAATATCTGATTTTCGTAAATGCCTCCCAATCATTTCAATTTTTTCAAACGAAGTTTTACCGATGACTATGTTATATAGTCAGTATTGACCAATATTTCCGATGCCTTTTCGATCCATCACAAACAATACTGACGAACTATTTATGGCGTCAAAAATTATTTTTTCCTTACCAAACAGTACTTACAAAATGGTTTTGGCATCAAAAATATTTTTTTACCGACCAAATAGTACTTACGAATCACAAATAATCTGTTTTGACCAATTAGTGCTTTCAAACTTTCGAGGTTGAGGAGATGTGTGCATAATGTTTGTAATTGAAAGAGCAAGTTGAAGCATTGGGGGGAGACAAATGGACCGACGTCGATATGGTTTTGAATCCGACACCGCCGATGATCAGAGCTATTTGTTCTTCTTCTTCTTTCTCTCTTAAAGGATTGTGAAATGGAATTATGAGAAATGGCTTCCGCCATGTAAGCAAGTTTCAAAGCTTTTCTCCTTTTAGATACCCAGCCGACAGCAGGCGAACTGGAAAACCAATTAAGCGAGACACTATTCTTCATCGATCGGTCCTTTGGAGCTTAGTAATGGACGTGGGTGGTGGTTTCGCCCTTGTCGCAGGTGGAGTAGAGGGCAGCCTCGTCGGCACTGCAAAAGACGATGGCTTTGGCCTTGTCGCAGACATCGCACCGGATTTTCCTCAACTGTGCGGATATGGAGAGTAATGGGTTGGGTTGGGGTGGTGAGTTGGTTAGGGTTTAATTGATTTTTGTTTTAATTTTTATCAATTATTTTGCTGATGTGGATGCTAACGGGACATCTGACTGGACCAAACGAATAGATTTTTGGACGGAGATGGACGAAATTATCTTTTTGTTATTAGTCAAAAGATATGTTACAGAAACGTGCTAAAGTAAAGGTTTGTGACTGTTTTGTACAAAGTAAATAGTTTTGTGGCCATTTATTATAACTACCCCTACATGCAGACATGTCGGATGTCGGGGGACGACACACAAACCGCTGAGGGAGGGAACAATTTGAATGTCGACACAATAAACCGCATGCTCAAAGAGCGGTTTCTATTGTTGATGTAGAACCGCTCCTTGAAGAGGCGGTTTGTTGTAGGGCAGCCTAGTGAACCGCCTTCCCAGGTGGCGGTTTATTAAAAAAATGTAAACAACCACCTCAGCATGCAGTTCATATGCAAACCGCCTACTTGGGTGGCGGTTTTCAAATAATGGTGGTAGATTTGTAATATTTTCGGTTTAGGTGGTATATTTGAATTTTTTTAAAAATAGTGGTAGATTTGGATTTTTCCGAATTATTCTTGTGTAAATTGATTTTAGCATAAACACTTAAAAGGTTATATTGTAGAAATATCAAATAAACTTAATTTGGTTTATAAGTATAATGTGCCCTTTTACTATATATATATTTATCAAACATGATCCTTTATTATTTTTAACATCAAACATACCCCTGTATTTTGAAAATATTAAGGGTTATAAGTATAATATATGTTATTCTACTATGCATTTTTATCAAATATGTCTCTCTAGTATTTTTCTTTCAAACATGTTCATGTACTTCGAAAAAATGATCTATCATGCTCTTCTGTTAAAATTTTCATCCACAAATCTTCAACCATGGTCGAACCAAACTCAACAAAATGGGGGGAAAATGTGAGTTTTGTTCCTTCGTTTATTTCTCTGTGTGTTGTTAAAGTGAAACTATTAATGGTAATGGGCTATACAAAAGAAAAAAAAATGTTAAAATGAAATTATTAGGGATATTTTAGACATTTGTCTCATCCAAACCAAGAGTCGATTGTGGTGGATGGATTTTAGAGAAAAATTTTAACAGAAAAACCTACTTGATAACTTTTCCAAAGGGGTTGCTATTAGTCGCCCTAAAATTCCTTATTATGCCGCCCTAGATAATTTAATTTTACTTTAATGCCCTTAGCAAATAACAGAGCAACCCAAATGAGAAAACTAACGCTTTAGAATTTCTTTTAATATGTTATGAATACGGCAAAAAGCAGAACGCCCTGATCAAAAGACCGAAGCTTTCTTTCTTAGGCATTACAAAAGAAGATTATGAACAACACAACTTATATCGACATTTAGTTTACAATCACAGTGAAAGTGGAATTGTTAAATAACATAAAGGAGAAAAACAGGGCAACCCAACTGAGAACACTAAAGCTCGCTTTGTTAGGCACTTCATCGAACATGTTATGAACAAACACAGAGCAAATTGCCCAAGTTCAACTCTTCTTTCATTACCTTCCTGGCTTCCTCACATAACAAAATATGTTGCTTCCCACTCCATGATTTCATAACCATAGTTGCAGTCATCTCCACATCATGCAAGAACTCAGGGTTTGATTTTGCGACATTTACAAGAGACAAAGCAACATTTTCATATCAAGTTAAAGATGCCTTGTTTCCACCCGGCTACGTTGCAGCGGCGACGGAGCTTCTGTTGGGGTTGGCGACGATTCGAGAGGAGAAGCCGCAAAACTAGAAGTACTCCTTGTCGTCGTCGAGAGGCTCCGGTCGAAGTTAAGTGAATAGTTGAGCGGGTCGTACCGGCACTGGAACGACAGCTGCTGTTAGTGCCGTATTGCTGCAGGAGCCACTGTGGTTTTCGGCCTAGGTGGTGGCGATGGTGCAATTGACAGCGGCGGTTCTGCGCCTCTACCACAAATGGAGCAAGCTTGTTAATGAAGAGGAAGTCTGCGGAGGAAGATGCGACGGCTGCTGCAGCAGAAGAAATGAGGTCAGAGGGGTAAGAATGTCAAACTAGTGCATTTAAGGGCGATGAATAGCGATCGAGTTTCCAAAATATAGAGGTATTAGAATGTAAAAAACTAGAAAAGGGATGATAAAAATGGATACTAAAAAGATATATTTTACTTATAATCCTCAATTTTACTACTGATTGAAAAAGACCAGTCTATCTATATCTATAGTTTAATTAATAGTGAGACGAGGAAACAACAACCCCCATTTCAAAATCCCTGCCTCCACAGCGTTTTGCGGAGGGGCATTTTGGGGAGACACGAAAATTGTTTTCCCGGCTAACCGCTGCATGCGTTTTAGTTGGGCTTGCTTTCTTAGCCCATACTAGAGAAACTTGATGCTCTCTACTTCCATTTCCTTTCAGTTCCCCGCTCTGATCGCTTTTCTACAACCGCCGACTATGCTCTAGAGAAAAAGATGGACGAAACATTGTCCTCTGATCCGTACCAAGCTCTTCTCCCCCAACCGCTCATCCCTATCGACGAACTGCTATCTGCTCCGCAAGAAGTTTCGCACCACACCAACCTGGTTCGAAAATCAGGACAAGAAAGTTTTATCATCTCCGTTCTCCCCGCCAAAACCCAAAAAAAATTGATATGCCTGCTCTCCCTCGCCTCCCCACTCATCCTTTTGTACTCCCTCTTTCTAAAAATCGAGCAAACAAAAATAAACCAACCCCTTCCAACTTCCCCCTATCCCGCTCTTCTGGATCTGCACTCCTTCGTTATCTCTCTGTTGATGACAAGAGAAAAGAAAAATGAAAAGACGATCATGATTGGCGGTGGTCAACTCCAACGATGATGGCGAAAGCGGCGACCAAGAGGCAAGGTTATTTTTTTTGTCCGATCGATGGAAAGAAAGGGGAGGAAAGCCACCGATGACTCATGTCTTCACAGGTGGCAGATAAGCAGTCCGGCGTCGAGTAGTTTTGGTGAGTTTTTCACTCTGTTTGGGTCTCTTTTTTATTTTAACTTCTACGTTACCCATGGTTTTGTTTTTAGATTCTTCGAAGGAAAAAAAAGGATGACGCCGGCGGTCTGAAGTTGGTGATGATGAAGGTTACCAAAAAAAGGTGGGGGAAGTGGAGGCTTAAGAAAGAGTTGCCGCTTGCGTCACTGCTTTGAATAATTAGGTTTCCTTTTCTCCTTTATCACTTTGGTAAGCTTGTTTTGTGCCTTACCGATCGGAGAATTATATAAAGCAACTGGAAAGTGGCAGCTTGCAAATTGGTAAGCTTGCTTTGTGGCAAGCCCTATTCGATAAACAGTCCTATATCTTTCTCTCATACAATTGATGGGTCAGTTTAACTTCGCATTCTTTATGTGATTCTTTTATAGAAGGACATGATTAACTTTGGTTTGGATGAAAGCTTAATGAACTGGCGGGAATCAGAAGTTTGTAACTTGAGTTAGATTAAAGAAAGGGACCAAATTGTTTGCTGAGGGAAATTAAAGGGCCCCAAGAAGAATCTTGGCCAGAACAGGTCAATGTGTAGTTCCAGTGGATCCTTATGTTTTAGTCTTCACACCCTTTTATGGGTTTCTTCCCTCCATGCATGCAAAAGTATAGCGAGCTTGCAAGACCCAACATACATATGTAGAAAAACTGACTTCATCAGAAGAAGCTTCTACTGGGTTTAGTTGCAGTTATCACTTTGTTAATTTATCAACAGAAAATTTAAATCATTCGGGTTTTGTACTGGTCTTTGAGTTACAAACAACCCTCTCTATGTAGAATCGTCCATCTGCATACTAAGAACAACCCTCTTTTTGTAATTTGTATTTTTTTCGACTGCCTACTCCAATCTTGTTGTTGCCGTGTAGTTTTGTTGTAGATAATTATTAATTCAAGATTTATTCTGTACCACTTTAGTATGTCAGGCTCGGGATTAACAATATCTTCCCTTCTTTATCTATGCTTATAATGGAAATGTTTCTTCAGTTTAAGTCAACAAGAATCCATCTTTTAAGAATAGAAATTGTGATCTTCTATAATAACTAGCACTGGGCCCGCCCCACTGGGCGGGTAATCTAAGCATAATCGTATTACTATAACCTTTAGCCTTATATGAGCCATGTTTTAACCATTCTGAGCATGGTCCAAATTTGTGGCTGACATGCATCGAAGTTCATAGAAAGTGCGACCAAAGTATCTCTGTTGCGCATTTCCTGTATAACTAACATAAAAAAACCTACACATAAACGGATGATACAAACATAGGTGACAAAGTGCATTCATCTGAATAGGTAGTCTTGTATGCTAATGAAAATTATGGTTTGAGCATGTGTTCGCATAGCTAATTCCACTACCTTCATCAGAACGATCCACTGCAAGTACACAGAGGAACATAAATGAATGCAAGCGCATGCACCATCTTACACATGCAGTTATAGATACATATATCAGCGGTGGTGAATTTGATTCGTCGTCGTATAGATCCTGTCCTGGTTAAGGTAACAAAATGGACGTTAAAGTCACGGGAGACAGCTAGCTAGGAGGGATTCATTCATTCATGTCTTCTTCCTAACTGCAACGCCCGGCATGCAAGCCCCAATGGTGCACAACCTGCAAGTTGCAGTATCAAATATAGTAGAAGCTAAGCTGGTTAAAAAAGAATAGTATCTATGTATATATACTGACACCTGAAGCCTCATGTATGTATCGATCAAATAGAAATCAAGCAGTAGTATTAATGAAATAAGTTGATGATGAGGATGGGGAAGAAGGCATTAATGGTAATTTTTCAGAGTGTGTTGCTGGCCTTCATACTAATAATTACAAACCTGTGCATATCTCCCAAAATCCCGATGAATTAAGGTGTGAAAGAAACTTGCAATAGGAATTGCTGCAATCAAATGACTGGTGGTGTATATAAACTATGGTTAGTTGTTGTTTAGGCCTTTTATTCGTGTTTTGCAGTAATGGATAGTTTTGCAGTAATGATTTAGGTCTCTAGTTATCAAGATTTCTACTCAGCCAAATCAAATCTCCGAGCTCAACCAAAGTTAAAAAAGGAAAACAATTGAACATTAACAAATAGAAGAAAGAGCGAGAGCTCAATGAATTAATTTTTTACTAAAACTCCAAAGATGTGGCGGATTGGGCTTCAAACTCCATGTAAATGAATCTTGATCCACTATAACAATTCATCTGAATCATTCTTAATTCTTAAAACTCATAAATAAAAAAACAGAATGTTTGAAGTCAGTTTATCATTTTGAAAAATCCAACCCTTAGCAGCTTTGGATAATCATACATGAAGTACCGAATCCTTTTAATTTGTGTACAGATATCCAGAACTAAGTATCATAATCAAGGATCACTCTTTAAAATGGTGTAGACATAACCTAAATCCCACGTTATGCATTTTATGTTTGGCTGTTTGATACTTGCTATTTACTTGTGGCAATCTGAACACATCTCAATCAAATTACTACTGTGTGTTGTTGATTTTTAAACATAGGTTCTCCCTTTGTTGTTATTATTCTACTCATGACATGAACTGCTATCACTTAGTTGAAAAATTCAACCATCAGAAACCTCTACAACTTGGCTTCCCAATTAATTAGTAAAGGTCTAAAGGGATAAATCATTCTCAAAGCGTGTTCTGTATTTTTTAAGCAAAGATTTATTTGCCTTTACTGTTAGCATTCTATTCCTCACTTGAACTTCTATCAGTTGGTTGGAAAAAAAATTCCATCCAAGACCTTTACCACTTCTTGGCTTCTCAATTACTAACTATAGGGATAAACCATTATGCAACGATGCTGAATCCAAAATAACAAATAATCTAGGCAAAGCAAGAGCAAAACATTCTCTAAGAAAAGCAAGAAACATATTTAATCAATTTCCATGAAGCAACATAGAAATGATCAAGTAAAACATTTGTTGTTCTTTCCACGTATTAGCAATAATAGAATTTTCAAGTTTTCGATGGATGCAAGTAAAGAACAGATTTCCATCCATAAACACCATCGACGACTAACAATACCTTCCAATTTCCCACGGCAATGACTGAGCAAAAAGAACAGATTTCAATTTTCAACCCAGAAGGAAATAAGCCAAGGGGGATAAACAAAGAGCAATCGGGAAACGTTAAAACACTGCCTCCCAGTAGCCTCCGCAAATGAATTCACGGCATCCAACAGAAATTCAATTGTCAAACCAAAAGAAAAAAAGAACAGCTGCAGAAACAATCAAAACGTCGGCCTATCCGCACAATCAATCAGCAGACCTCAGATTTTCAATTATCACAAACTATAAATTCAGCAAGCCTGAGATTCAGAATTGTTCAATTGCTCGAAGAGGGGAAATAATGGACGGAGAGTAAGAGGACGCACCTAACGACGGTGACCTGAGCTCCTTCCTAGTGTAGTCGTTAGCTACCGCCGGCGAGGAACGTAGAGCTGAGGGTATGTTTTGTGGGGAGCTGAGGGTAATGTAGTTCAGAATTCCAGCATCAGATCAGCAGAAAACTTCCAGCAGCAGAACAGCACCAAAACAGCACCAAAACAGCAGCAGAACAGCACCAAAACAGCACCAAAACAGCAGCAGAACAGCACCAGAACAGCAGCAGAACAGCAAACCATCATTCACCATCCAAGGAAAGTAACTACTGCCTAATGGACCAGAATCTGCAATATGACATTTTCAAAATATGTTCAGAATTTAATACAGAAGCAGCAAACCATCATCACCATTCATTCGACAAACCTAGAGCTACTCCAGCAGGCTGATCACAGCAGCTACCTCATCCTCATCTCCTTTATGCTTCGATTCACGTCCATCTCCATCTGTTACAAAGCAATTTGGTTAGAAAAGAGCAGAAACTAAATAATGAACTAGTTATAGCTATATAAAAAAAACCAGATACCAATGCACTCTTCCACCGAGGCATCATCCATTGCCATAGCTGAGAAAACCCCCTCTAGAGCTTTTAATTCCGAGGCAGACACTACAAGGCAGGGAAAGCAAGAATTAAATCATTAATTGATTAGTTTACAAAGTAAGAAATGCAAAACACAGCAAAACAGTAGAATTGATCTAAAACAGTCACCTTTGTTATCATCTTTAATCCATGTCCTCAAGATCATCATAGCTTCAACTGTTACGGGATCAAGCCTGCTCCGATGGGGGTCTAGAAGCCTCCCACTAGAACTAAAGGCAGATTCTGAAGCCACACTTGTAACAGGGACAGCAAGTAAATCCCTTGCAATTTCTTGCAAAATGGGATACTTGGCCCCATTAAATTTCCACCAACCAAGAACATCAAAATCTGGTGTTCTAGGATGAACATCCTCGGCTAAATAATGATCTAACTCAGTGGTTACCACTGATGTTCTGGTTTTTTTCCTTTGGCTCACATATAGATCAAAATCCAGATCTGTGGCCGAAGGAGAAGGACCAGAAGTAGAAGAAACAGCAGTGTTCTTAGAGGATTTCCTCTGATACTCGACAACCAAGTCAGCAACAACATCTCTGACCCTTTCAATCACAAGGTCAGTACTTGAAATACCAAATTTTGCAGCATAGTACCCAACCAAATCCAGTTTGTACCGCGGATCCATCACAACAGCCACAGCCAACAACATATGTATATCATCCCAGTATTTAGTAAACTTATCCCACATGTTCGCAGCCATAGAAACGATCATCAGATTAGGATCCACTAACCATTCCATCAAACGCAACCTCAAGTCACAAACTTTAGCAAAAAACAGATTGGCTGTGGGATAGTTTGAACCAGAAAATATAGCAGTTATGTCCTTGAAAACCTCAAGTTTTCCACACACAATTTCAGCAAATTCCCACTGCTCGTTGCTTGGGAAAGAGTTGTATTGAGGTTCCCTTCTTTTCATAAGAGAGAACACAGCCTTATAGGGGATGGCAGAAGAAAGCATCTCATATGTAGAATTCCACCGAGTGGGACAATCCAACACAAGTTTCTTAGAAACAGCCAGCTTTAGTTGCCGGGCAGTTCCGTGGAAAATTTCAACTCTCCTAGGGGTGCATGTCCAGAATACCACACTCTCCCTTATGTTCTCAATTCCATCTTTAAGAACATCTAGGCCATCCCTCACAATCAGATTAAGGATGTGGGCAGAGCACCTCATATGGAGAAGTGTCCCATCCCTAATCAAATTAGATAGGACCAGCCTTTGTTTAACTAGATTGATCATGGAATCATTGGTAGTACAATTGTCAAGAGTAATTGTCGACAATGTACTATCAATGTTCCATGATTGGAGGCATTGAACGAGCTTTGCAGCCAACCTCTCACTAGTGTGGGGGGCAGGGAGATAACCAAACATAATCAGATGGTTCCTAAGAATCCAAGAATTGTCTACGTAATGGGCAGTGACAGCCATGTAAGCCATTTTTTGGTTTGTTGCAGTCCACAGATCAGTGGTAACAGCTATTCTCCCTCTGTTTTGATCCATGACCCTTTGAATTTTCGACCTCTCTAAACCATAAATAGTCACGATATCTTTTTTTATGGTATTTCGGGTTGGGACTTTGAAGAGAGGGTTCAAGGTGCAGCAAAACCTTTTGAAGTAAAGGTGGTCAACAATAGAAAGGGGATACTCATGCACCAAGATCATGGTGCAGAGTTCCTTTCTAGACACCTCACTACTGAATTGATTGGTACTCATGTCAGCTGTACCATTGACATTGTGGTTAGCACCCAGAATTTTTTGACTCCCATCATGTATTTTTTTATGAATACATTTGTTCCTATGAGTCCTAAGATGGGAGGTACCATTACTAGATTTCCCAGCCAAAATCTTCTTGCAGTAGTTGCATTTTGCTTTCAGAATCCCATTTACCATCATCCTAGTGAAGTGAGGCCAGACATCAGACTTTAAAGACCTACTAGCACCTAAGGGAAGTTGAGGAAGAACATCTTCCTCAACATTAGGAGGATTACCAGGAGGAGGGGCAGGTGCATTCTCAATGTGTTCAGGTTCCATCTGTTTAAGAGGAAGGAATAGGAAAAATGTTTTACAAGTATGTCCAGTTGGATTCAAAAGAGGACAGCCGACAGAGAAAGAAATTACAGTTACAGGATTAGGAGTTTAATTGATGAGAACTTAATCAGTTTAGCATTGACAACATTTACTGGATTTGTATCTTACTGGACTCGGCATTACTTACAACAGATTATCATTGATCGGATTACAGTTTAGCATCAAGCAGATTACAACAAATTAGCAAATTACTCGACATTATCAGTTTAGTATTGAGCAGATTAATAGATTATCAGTTTAGCAGTTTAGAAGTTCCCAACATAAGCTTACCAGTTTCAAACTTAAGTACTTAACAGATTAGATGTGTTCAGTACTTAAGTTGATCATAAACGAAACAAATTGACAAAATGTGAAAGTTACAATCATCCCCGATTGACCAGTATAGCATATTACATGTGTTCAAACCATATATCCTTAGAACATAATCAATTCACCATAAACAACCAAGTGAACTAGCAACAAGGTGCAAAATTAGCACCAGCTGAATTTCTAACAAGCTAAGAACGACTTACCTAAGCAGATTGAAGATTAATCACCTGCTGCTTGATGAGAATCCAGAACAGAGAGCTGCAAAAAGCCAAAAAAACACAAATTCATGCAAATTAGCGTCTCCGATATTGAAATACTAAGCAAACACCCGCAAACAAATCATTAAACGAACTACTACATGCAAAACTTACTGAGAATGACGGATAAGCAGGGAGCTGCAAAAAGCCAGACACCTGCTGCTTGATGAGAATCCAGAAGACCAGAACAGAGAGCTGCAAAAAGCCAAAAAACACAAATTCATGCAAAATTAGCGTCTCTGATATTGAAATACTAAGCAAACACCCGCAAACAAATCATTAAAGGAACTACTACATGCAAAACTTACTGAGAATGACGGATAAGCAGGGGGGGTTCCGAAATCTTTTGGCTAGGGTTTCTGGATTTAGGGTTCCAAGAACTGCAGATGAACAAAATGAAGAAGTGAGTCTCCTATTTATACAGTATACACATTTCAGAACAAATCGAATAGGGAAAGAAAGAAGAAATGAATACTTATCTCGATCTGGGAAATAAATCGTATGCATGCACGATTCGAAGCCGATTTCCATCGATTGAGATATTTTAGGTGAGTGAGGGCAGCGATTAAGGGATGGGATCGTCGATTTACAAGGGAACACGCCGAGAAAGGAGGAGGAATCGTCGGAATGGAAGAGATTTGGATAGGAATCGGAGAGAAATCGGCGATTCCGCCGATTCGCCATTTCGAGTTGAGAGGATTTCGGGGACGAGGGCGGCGGCTCGTTGCTGAAAATGGGATTTCCAGGCCCTAACCCTAAATTTGGCGTTTATATACGCCTTACAAAACGACGTCGTTTTGATTTCGGGGCGGGTACGGGGCGGGGCTCGTTGAATCCGTCCCCAGCCCATCACCGCAGCGACCGGGTCGCGGGCAAACCCGTCACCGAGATCCAGCCCGCCTTCGTGGGTTTAAGCCCATTCCTTGCGGGCGGGCCCCGCCGGATGCCCAAAATCCGCGGGCCCATTGCCATCCCTATTCTCAGCATCCATTAATTTAATTTTAATTTTACTGGTCTATTGATTCTTATCTTTGATATGCAGCTTCGCCCATGAAGGTTTCTCTCAATTATTGAAGATGGATTTGTGGATATGTTTCTCTTTGACAAATATCTTACTTAAACCAAAGAACATATTAGGTCATCACTTCAAATCATTATGTCTATCCCCTTCTGTCCTCTTTTGGCTCTTGTCATGTTAACAGTAGGCTTGATTATGAAAAATGTAATAAGAATGACGAACAAGGCGTTAAAGAGAACTACTAATTTCTATTGATTGAGGGTCATTGTAGCCTTTTGATAATTGCTTTGATTTGAAAGTTGAGAAGGTAGCCTTGATGCGTTTGAATACTCCAATCTACAGTGAGATATATATAAGCTCGCATTTTGGTTTGCGATTATCATTGTAATGTCAATTATCATCATTTTGTTTCATTTTATTATGTCTTTCAAGTCTATTTTCATCATGCAAGCATTCTCAAACATTGTTGGGATTATTCCTCGGATTAATGGTTATCTCTTCTCTATTTTCATTATGTCTTAAATTTACCAATCAGAATGGCCATGAGACCTTTAAGAAAAGGTATGTATAATGGTGTTCTATTCATTATGGTTCCGTTATTATTCAATATACTGATAGTTGAACATTCAAGGGTGATATGTCGAAGAATAAATTTTGTAGGAGCAACGAAAGAAATTAGAAAATACTTTTCTCAAGCACCCTGCATTAGAAGACATCTTATTGTCAAAGAAAAAAGTTATCAGGCAACTGGTTGACAGAAATCTATCGAGGCATCTCCTCAAGTTGGCTTCAGTAGTGGTTTCTATAGGAATAGATGCTAAAGTTGCAACGTTATTTGACATCTGACTGGGGTTTTGGTTTCTCCTAAGTGACAACTCTCTCCATGTTCGAGTCATTGTTTGACTGCCAAGGGTTTGTAATGCTTACATCCTTCTATTGAACCTTTGAAGAGATTCATAAATCCCTTACCTTTGTGATATAAACTTAGGTTGATGTACTGTTTTGCTTGAAATGGAGAACAACTTCATGTTCGATGCGTGATTCTACTTGCAAGCTGCTGAAAATTGATAGTGCCGCTATCTGTCTCTCCATTTCGATCTGTTCGTTGGATTTCTTCTTCTTTTCACATTGGTTAAGGTTAGTAATGGGACTGGCCTGTTTCTGGAGTGCAGGTGATGGCAAGAAGCTAAAGGGGATGCTTGAACACGTCAGGTTTTATGGCCTCTAATAATAATTTAATTAAAGAAGAATTTGTATTGGTAATTTTGGTGGAGTATTGGGTAATGTTGTTTGGAATTGTAGTAGGGCAAACCTTTTCTTACTGAAACTGCAGACCATAATCGTAGCTCATAGGTGGTCCAAGGATTTTAGGAACATGATAGAAGGTTGTATCCAAGTTGTGCTTTTCTTTTTTTGCTCATTCAAGATCAATAGATGTAGGTTCTCATGACGACGAGTAACCAAGTCACAATTGTTGAAAGGCGAGTAACCAAGTCGCAAGATAAATTTATTGACGATGTGTGTAATAATTGGGTCGATCATAAGTTTGATTTTGTTGGATTGTGTTTACGATTACATGAGAATGAGATTCATTGAAAAATTGGATGGACCCAAAATAAAAAAAAACAAGTGTGAAATATATCTTTAACATGTCCAACTCAACAATCTTTGCCCATGTTTTTCCTCGGAACCATAACGACACCCTTAGGTTGGGTCAATCAGTTCAAGTCACTTTTAAGGTCAATAGCCCCAACCTGCAAAGGGCAATAACGTCAATCATTCTCCGACCCCTATGTCGTAGAACACCTCCAAGGTTAATTACTTCGCTTACGCATGGGTAAATTCAAAATATTTTAAATATAAGGGTAAATACAATACATTAGCCATAACTATTAAGTAGCGGGGAATTATAGCCACAACTATCGAAATACAAATTATTAGCCAACCGTTAAGTCTTCGTTAACACTTATGTTAGTAATGATGACTAAGCTTTACGATGCTGAGCCGGCTCCCACGTGGCAGTCATCATATCACATTTTTTACGATGCTGACATGGCTTTCTCCATTAAAAATTTGAAAACAGTAACGAGTTGTTAGCCAAATCTTCACCCGCAACAATAGTTATGGTTAATAATTTGTATTTCGATAGTTGTGGCTATAATTCCCCGCTGCTTAATAGTTATGGCCAATATATTGTATTTACCCTAATATCTTAATAGACAATATAATAACAATGTTGGAAACCACGATTTTCATCATCACGGTGGAGCATTGTAATGATGGATGACCTCTCAGAAAATCACCATGATCCACACCAAAAGCAAAACTGTGCAAGAAGGCCCAAAGTGAACAATATCTTTGTCAGGAAAAGTGATATGATCCAAATTGGCCAATTCTACCAGTCGCAATTACTTGCCAAAGAAGACATCAAGGTTGGAAAGAAAAGAGGCAGAATTTGGCATAGTGTTGGAGCAGTTTCGAGATGCCTACTTTGGAGGCTTGGTTCTCACAATTTGGCTAGATGAAAAGTCAAGATTAAGGGGTTTTTTTTATTGAAGATGGAGTGTTTATCTACATGTTGAAGGCATTGGTGGATCCAGAACAAGTCATTAAGGTCATTTTCCAAAGCCTTAAAGTAGCCATCTCAAAACAGGAAAACTGCCTGAAAATGGATGTCTAGAAACTTGACTCTGAAGCATACTTTGGAGCTCCATTTGAGAAGCGTGGATGAGAGTCGAGTCCATATCATATTTTTTACTATGCTGACATGACTTTCTCCATTAAAAATTGGCAAAATACACTTGTATAGCCAAAACTTTGACGGTTTGGCCAAATATAGCCACTTTTGGTGAAATACCAAAGATAGCCACTTCCGTCCAATTCTTTGACGGTGTTAACCAAATGGCTGACTCGACTAACGGAAAGGTTGAATTGACTACAATTAATCAAAGTCAGAATACACGTGGCAGCTGACATGGAAAATTTATTAAAAAAATTATTTATTTAAAAAGAAAATTCTCTTGGAAGATTGAGTGGCTAAGAGGAATCGTCTCCTCTTTTTCTTCCCCAGGCATCACGCCCTCATCCCCTCCGCTTCCCCGACACCATCCATTGCCTCCTCTTTTTCTTCCCTTCGGCGCTCCACCATTCTATCCCTTTGGTTTCTTTGTGACTACGACAGTTTCCGTCATCCACTCCGCCGTGTCTCAACCCACCTCATTCAACTATTTCCAATTCCTTTCCTCCATCGTCAATCTCCGCTCCCTCCAGGAATCCAGAGCTACGAGGAAGCTTCGCTTAATAAGGGAGCTCTCTAGAAGGTCATGCTTGAAGATGGGTCCGCCGCATCGGGGAAAGCCTCGATCAATTTAGGGATTTTGGAGGCAACAACGCGGCGGCTCAGTAGATGACGGAGTCGAAGGTCGGTCGCATCCTTAAGGATGATGATGCTATGCTTTCTGAACTCTTCGTCCAAAAAAAGGGCAAAATAATCCAGATTTGTGGTTTTGGCTGGAAATTTCTTTGATGGTTAATGATTAATCGACCCCGTCGTTGCTGGATCTATGCGCAAATCTTGCAATCTCCACTTCCGCCCGCCTCCGGTGCCTCCGATCTGCCCTTCTCTTCACCTTCGAACTGTGCAATTTTGTGGAGTTAGGTTTCTGGGACGAGTCTCGCCACCGCCGTCGAGGACTGCTAGATCTGCATTCAAGGTGCATCTCATTCCTCTATCTTTCTCTCTTCCCGTGTTTCTTTTGTCGCTTCGATTTTGTTTCTTCTCCTATCTGGGTATTTATGCGTATGGATTGGATTTCTCAGATAGCAGGCGAGAAAAGGGGTTGTGACGACAGTTGCAGAAGATGCCGACGATGGTGTGAGAGGACGGCAACATCGAGTGGTGGGAGAGGAGAGAGTATGAGAAAATAATTTTATATATTTTTTAAATTAAATATGACATGGCATCTATGTGGCAAGTTTTTGTTGAGTTGGCGATGATGTGTCAGGTGAGTTGGTAGCCAAGTGAGCATTCTGTTAATTTGACTAACGGTGTCACTGACGTCGTTAAAATATGTAAGTAAATGGCTATATTTGTCATGAAAGTTTCAAAATTTTGGCTATATTTGGTATTTCGCCAAAAGTGGCTATTATTGTCACAAACGTGATAGTTTTGGCTATACAGATGAATATTGCCTTAAAAATTTGAAAACAGTAACGGGTTGTTAGCCAAATCTTCACCCGCAACAATAGTTATGGTTAATAATTTGTATTTCGATAGTTGTGGCTATAATTCCCCGATGCTTAATAGTTATGGCTAATATATTGTATTTACCCTAAATATAATTAGGTTAAATACACTTGTATATCCAAAACTTTCACGGTTGTGCCAATAATATCCAAATTTCCTGAAATACCACTTATATCCAATTCCTTCACATTCTTTAATGGTGTTTTTGGATATACAAGTGTATTTAACCAAAAATATATTGGGAAATGGATAGATTTGGCAAAGAACAACTTTAAAACATGGATATAAGTGGTATTTCGGGAAATTTGGATATAATTGGCACAACCGTGAAAGTTTTGGATATACAAGTGTATGAAACCATATAATTATAAATTACCTTATGTAAATTCAAAACTCATTCGGCTATCCAATGGCTCAAGATAGGGTGCATAACCATGGGTTATGCATCCATCAATAACAAAATCTGGACCCTTCATTTAAAAAATCCAGATATAAAGATGGAGAATTAAAGATCATTTTTATTTTACCTAACTTTCTTAATCGGCTCATATCTTTTTCGTTTTAACTCGGATTTTTTTTTTGTACAGGTGGAACGAGTTCATCGTGATCTACAAAATGAGATCAATTTTCAATATTTTTTTAGAACAAAAAATTCTGGACTCTCAGTACCAACTGCATACCATATGATATTTTTTTCGTTTTTAATTCATTTTTGAAAACTTTTGCACAGATGGGACGAGTTCATCATGATCTATTGGATCTACAAATTTCTGGGTGAACAAATTACAGGACCAAAAATACCACACAATACCACCCTGGTACGGGGTGGTATCTTATGGTACACAATGTTAAAAGTCGTAAATGACAGTTAATGTATTTCAACTATCATGTATTCAACCATCCTACATTCTTGGTTTGTTCATACCACCATGGTATGCTTTTCAAACCATAGGTATGCTCTTATTTCAATACCAGTCAATACCATATGGTATAGACTGGTAAAAAATGGCTCGATTTTTTTGTTCGAAAAATATATCAAAGTGGATATCATTTTGAAGAGCACAATTAATATGATCTAATTGTGTAAAAAATTAAATTTCGACTTAAAACGAGCGAGAAATCGTTCGTCAAAGATTAAGGAGGGAAAAATTAAAGACTTTCCAAGAAAGAGAGGGGTGTTGATGTCATGCTGATGTGGACGGGTTACTCATGGTTACTTGGGATTGCAACAAAACCCGAACCCACGGGTACCCACCCGACCCAACCCGGTCAATGCGGATAAAATTCGGGTTGACGGGTTTTGGGCCGGGTTCGGGTTTAAACCCGCAACACTATTCACCGGGTCGGGTTTGAGTTTAGGTAAACCCGCCCCATGGGTACCCGCCCACACACATATAATTGCTTCCCCGGTATATTTAATATTCTAAATAATATATCTTTCTTAAACAACTAATATTCTTTATGTTTTGTGGAGACATATATAATTTGTTACTAATTGTTTAGAATGAAGTTGATATTATGAAGTAGAGAGTGAAGAAACTTAGTTGACGACGAAGAAGCTTTCAATTAATCTTATTGTTTATAGATGTTTATCTTTAATTTTTAACAATTTGTATTGATAATTTGCGGTTTGCTTGTATGCTCTAGATTGGTGTTTTTTGTATGATTCATTTGTATGAGAAAATTGATGTTAAACTTTTATTTTGAAAGAAACTTGTTATTGTAAATTTTTTACCACAAAAACCCACGGGTACCCATGAACCCGCGGATACCCAGCGGGTTGGGTTGGGTTTGAGTTTTTCAAACCCAACGGGTTTTACCCCGGGTTTTTTTGGCGGATAAACCCATGGGCAGTGATGTATGCAGCTGCAGACCGGTAGACTTGAAATGATAAAAAAGAAACACATAACATGTCAATAATCACCCAGAAGGGAATAGTAATTCCCGTAATCTCCTCCACCTTCATCTCCATTTCCATTTCCATTTCCATTTCCACCTCCATTTCCATTTCCATCTCCACCTCGAGCAATTAATTACACATTTCCTTTCTTCCCTTAATTAATCACATTAATTAGCAAGCAATTAAAAAAAGCAATTAATTACAACTTTCATGCTCTCCCTTGTGCGTGCACAACAATTCTTCCATTCTCCATAAATGCCGACTTCGGCATTTCCTCCCCCATATTTAGCGACCCAGATGCCGATGCCCTCCATAAATGTCAATCTTCGCGATTTTTCGGCTCTGCGTTGGAGCTCCAAAATCGCCATTAATGGCAAGAACTCCATAAATGCAGGCTGCATTGGAGTCCGCCTAAGATTATTGACCTGATCTGTTCCCCTGTCCAAGCTAGTTTATTTTTACGGTAAGAAAAGGAAAATGAAAAGATTTCCCCGCTTAAAAGGGTAAATAAATTTCGCACTTAAAACTTGGAAGGAAATGTTTTTTTTTTTTTTTTTTTTTTTTTTTGTAAAAGGAAGGAAATACTTTTGAGAAGGGGCTGCGTAAAGCTTGGAAGGGTATGTGAAACAATAAAACATAAAATTTAGGGTCAAATATGAGAATAAGGAAAAACTTGAAAAGTCTTAGGGGTTCCGCTTCGTTCTTAACATAAACGCGATCGGCTTTTCCTTCTGATTCCGGCTGTGTTCTCCTCTCTCGTGTTCCATTCCGACGCCTCTTTTTATCATTGCTGCCCAAGCCACCCTCAGAATTAGATCTCTGAACCAAGCGGAAGAATGAGAGGATTACTCAACAAGGTCGTCTCTCGTTCGCTCTCCGTCGCCGGAAAATGGCAGCAGCAGCAGCTCCGCCGTCTAAACGTCCACGAGTATCAGGTCTTCCTATCTCTCTTCCTTACATCTATATTTTCAAAGCCTGGATGTGGAGATTCTTTGCGTTCTTGATTTTATACTTGGTCGCTGATTGCGAGTTACGAGCAAAAGCCGGCAAATCATGAGATATATTCCTGCTCTCGAGTTTGCGCTCACAAAAATGAGCGTGCACGTCTGTGGAGGATGTGCATTTGCGATATAGATGTCTCGAGTGCGTTTAGTTCCTCAGTATGGATTGCCAAGAAACTTGAGGAGTAATTTAGTGGACTATGAATTATGATGTTTGTTAAAACTCACATGTTTTTTTTACTTGTTTCGTTTTGATTTTTATTGTCATTAGTATGTTGCTTGTCATTGAATTCTTGGGATTATTTGCTTACAGGGAGCTGAATTGATGGGTAAACATGGAATCAACGTTCCAAAAGGTGTAGCTGTTTCTTCCATCGAGGAGGTCAGGAAGGCAATTCAGGAGGTGTTTCCTAATCAAAGCGAGGTAATTGGCAATGCTTTTCATTCAGTATACAAGTGACATGTCGAAGAATTAGGCCTCTAGTATCCAATCCAGTATAGGAAATAATATTAGTTTCTTCAAAGCTAGCTCCAGTGATGTTACGTTGTGCTGTTACTTTGAATGCAGATAGTTGTTAAGAGCCAGATTTTGGCTGGTGGGCGAGGTTTGGGGACATTCAAAAGTGGTCTTCAGGGTGGAGTTCACATTGTCAAGAGCGAAAAGGTTGAAGACATTGCTGGTAAATGCAGTCTTTCCTTTTGTTGTTCAAGCAGGGCGTGTTTCCTTTCTTAGGCTATTGTCATCTTGATCGGTTGATTTTCTCTGGTTGGAAAACTTGCCTTTTTCTTGCGTTGGAAAATGAACTATGTGGTAGTTAATGTTAACATCTAAACTGAGATGGACTTTGTTAATAGATAATGTATGTTCCTCATGTGGTTTGCGTAACTCATCCAGATTTCATGAATCTTGTTTTCTATGGGTTCATTATGTTGAATGCAGATTAATAAAAGAATAGAACTAGCAATTTCCCATTGATTTTGGAACGTTTTCTGACATTGCATTGTGAAACTAGTGTTATATTTGTGGTCAAGAAGTTCTTTGGTTTTCATGTAAAAAAAA
The DNA here is from genome assembly GCA_946122785.1 of Linum tenue. Classification (NCBI taxonomy): domain Eukaryota; kingdom Viridiplantae; phylum Streptophyta; class Magnoliopsida; order Malpighiales; family Linaceae; genus Linum; species Linum tenue. The sequence goes on along the minus strand of CAMGYJ010000006.1, from coordinate 63,227,102 downwards.
AAAAAAAAGTTCTTTGGTTATGTTGATTCTTCGGTAGGAATCTGTCTGACTCAGGTAGTTATTATTGCCAGTGATATAAACATTTGAATCCTTGAATGATCATTCTCTCTATTCTTGGTTTGTGTTTATAATCATCTGTGCGGGACTTTTTCTGGTCATGCTGATTTCTTTTAGCAGTAGAAGTGTCTGTCTATCTCAGCACTTAGGTACTTCCCTTCATGTGATTGATACGAAAGGTCTGGACCTCGTATAGATGGATATTTCTATTATGCATGGTTTCATGCTGGTTATTTAACGTTGTCCTTTTATTGTTTGCAGGAAAAATGCTTGGCCAAGTACTTGTCACAAAGCAAACTGGCCCTCAAGGAAAAGTTGTCAGCAAGGTTAACATTCTTTAGTCAATTAGATCATGAAATTACGTGTCACTCCTATCTATTGTTTCTTCTTCTGCTGTCCTCATTATCATCTTTGTGACTCTCAGAGGACCAGCATCGAGAAATTAACCTCATTCAGATATTAGAAAATATATGTAATAGAAATAAACTGTATTCCTTATAATGCATCACCTTGCACATAATTAAACCAGATCTGGGTTTGTGGAAAAAATATCAATTAGTAAAAGGAAATATAATCTTCTAGTTTCTGAGTCTATGGTATTCTCCTTTGGGCTCATTGTCTCCTCTAGTCTCCCTTAAATTGTTTTCTGAAAGATAAGTCTCACACATGAATGTCTATTAATGTGATTACTTCTCTGTTTGCAGGTTTACTTGTGTGAAAAATTGTCTCTTACTAATGAAATGTACTTTGCTATCATGTTGGATCGTCAAACTGCTGGTCCGGTATGTTTATAAACTTAAATTGCTCATTTTCTTGCCTTCCATTTTGCGTGGCATTTTTTTATTTGATCAATACTTCTGTTTTGTTTTGATCCGTGTTATAATCCCCACCCACCAAATCTTCTTTATTCTCTCCACATTTGTTTGATAACAATGCAAATTCTTTGTTTTATCAGCTTATCATTGCCTGTAAGAAAGGTGGAACCAGCATTGAAGATCTAGCTGAGAAATTCCCTGACTTGATTATTAAGGTAGGATTCTCTCTTTCCTAGCTTCACATTTTGATGTCAATTACATTTATGATTCCTCTATTGCTTTGTTGTGCTTAAGTTTTAACCCAGCTGCTAACTACTCTTTGCAGGTACCAATCGACGTTTTTGAAGGAATCACAGATGAAGATGCGGCTAAGGTTGTCGATGGGTTGGCTCCAAAGTCTGCCGATAAAAAGGATTGCATAGAGCAAGTGAAGAAATTGTATAAACTTTTCTGCGATAGTGACTGCACATTGCTGGAAGTAAGCATAATTCCTTAACCATTCGTTCCTTACTATCAATTTTGCTATTTTGAGAGTTGATATTCATTTTCTTTGAATCAATATGCTGTTTTGTTTCCCGTTCCTTGATGCTTAGACCACATCATAACAAAGTGTTGAAGGTTACGTTTGTCGCTAAATTACCCATCCATGACATACTTCAACGAACGAACAGGTTCGGCCTCCTGCATATATCTCAGTGTGAAACTTCTTCTTGTCACAGATCAATCCCATTGCAGAAACTGCTGATAACAAATTGGTCGCAGCTGATGCTAAGTTGAACTTCGATGATAATGCTGCTTTCCGCCAGAAGGAGTTATTTGCACTCCGTGATCCAACTCAGGAGGACCCTCGAGAGGTACGTTTACTTTAGCTCCAGAACTTATGCCACTGAGAACTTGGTCTGCTAACTATATAGTAAGCTGGAAGTGGGGAATTAGTTTTCTAAATTTTATCTGTTGAGTTTTGGCAAGAACTTTGAGGAGGTTGCCTACATATGTGTCATAAGCATGATAGCAGAGTTTGTGAAATACTGAACTATCAGAATTATCACCATGTTAACTTCCGCAACTATTATTGATTTATTGGTGTCATTGTTTATTGATAACCATCTTCGTGTTTGTTATTCTTCCGATAGGTGGCTGCTGCTAAGGCAGATTTGAATTACATTGGGCTAGATGGTGAGATTGGTTGCATGGTGAATGGTGCAGGGCTGGCAATGGCCACAATGGATATTATTAAGCTGCATGGTGGAACTCCTGCCAATTTTCTCGATGTTGGTGGGAATGCTTCTGAAGGCCAGGTAATTTTTCTTGCTTAATGGAAAATTGTTTAGAATTTGGCTGATTCGCCTTTTCTAGCCATTTTATATGAGTACTGCAAATCATGCGTACTCTGCACTTCTGCTAGTGTATAGACTGTATGCTCTGCACTTTCAGATGCAGAAAGCGTCATGGTACGTGAGCTTAATTTCATGCATGATAGATTAACCTTTGGCATATTTGGACCAGGTGGTTGAGGCATTCAAAATTTTGACTTCTGACGATAAAGTAAAAGCAATCCTGGTGAACATATTCGGAGGAATCATGAAATGTGACGTTATAGCCAGCGGAATTGTCAATGCTGCCAAACAGGTGAACATGCACCTACTTCCGCTTTTATTTTCTCTAATTGATATATTGCTACATCTACCAATTTAGTGCACCCCACTCGAATTCCTGATTGAACAGCCTTCTACTCCAATAGCCACCGAAAAATCAGCTCTGAGATTAGTTGGCTGCCATAAATTTGATTCTATCTATAGTACAACAAAACCGAGGGACAAGAGTTGACAGGGCCTTCCTGACCCTGTAGCTGGCATTCCTTCAATCTTCACTGCAGTATTATTTTCCCCCCTTAGTATTTGAAAAAGCAGCAAATGCCTTTGTGTATGACATTGCTGCATTGTACTTGGATGCTTGTTTTGTGTTCCCCTTTGTACTTTTGGAGCCCCTCTGAGAAATGAAGTTGTTGAGAATCTAAATGTGGCAATTAAAACAGCTCAAGTACCTTCTGCCAACTTTAATATGGCCATAGGGTTACTGAGAATCTTAACTATGTAGATTGTAGGGGACTTTTAAGTTTTTTACTTTATCAAGCAACTAAATCTATCATTGGTCTACTTGCTCAAAGGTTTCACTAAAAGTACCTGTGGTGGTTCGTCTCGAAGGCACTAATGTCGACCAAGGGAAAAGGATCCTGAAGGTGATCTTTACTATCTATATTGGTTGTCTTGATGATTTTGATGAACAAACTGTCTCGTAGCTGCAAATCTTAACTGATAACTTACACCTGCGCAGGAAAGTGGAATGGCTCTAATTACAGCCGAAGACTTGGACGATGCTGCCGAGAAAGCAGTAAAGGCTCTATCAAGTTGAAGGAATCCAAGTTCATGCCCAGTTTTCGTTTCTCCACTGCAAATTTTCCGAGATACCTTGATCTGAACTGGAATCAATGACAAATAATATAGCGAGACGAGACAGCGAATCATTGATGTTCGTTATTTTGAGGCACATCTGGTTAAAACGAGTACCTGCCCTGTTCTTTTTTTCCTGGCACTGATTGCTCGTGCTTAATTAATAGACCAGTAAATTTTATGAATGAAATCTTTCTAGTTTGAAGCGAATATTGTTTATTTATATTTATCATCATCCAATTTATAATGTTAACCTGAGAACAATTGACGAATGCGTGAACCATCAAATCTCCTTTACTGAACGAATTGCGTATGATCCAGCTGGCAAGAGGTGGCAATTGGATTGGATTCGTGGATTGAATTGTTAGATTCATACATCAAATGGATTGGATCCAATGGATTGGATCCAATGGATTGGTGGATTCATGGATTGGATCCAATGAATTGGTGGATTGATCCATGAATCCAAATGACATCCAAGGATTTGACCAAAATGTAAATTTTGAAAAATTTAGGTACTAAAATGCCATAATGAAAATTTTAGGTACCAAAATGTAATTTTCCAATGATATTTTTCGTATAAAAATATAAAATTTAGGTACCAAAATGTCAAATATATAAAATATAGGTATCAAATCGTAATTTGCCATTTGGATCCATGGATTGATCCATGAATCCACGGATTGATCCATGAATCCACCAATCCAATTGGATTTGGATAAAATGGATTGGATTTAAATGGATTGGATTAGGTGGATAATTTGGTGGATGGATTGGATTGGATTCTAATTGCCACCTCTACTTGCTGGCAATGTAGGCAGTGGACTGAATGGTGATCATGGAGGTCATATCGGATACATTGATTGACTTTAGCAAATTTTTCAAGGACATATGTTCCAAGGAGTTAGACGAGGAAGATTTGAATATCTTGGGGTCTCAAATTGCCATAATCCTATGTAAGTTGGAACGTATTTTTCCTCGTGCCTTATTCGATATAATGATCTACTTGTCCATCCATCTGCCTTGGGAGGCCAAAGTTGCTGGTCTAGTTCAATATCGATGGATGTATCCTATTGAAAGATATAATATATAATTAAACTAAATTGCTTATATATACTAACATTTTAGTAACTTGATGAAGTTAATTTGACAATTTTTTAAACAATTTAGGGATATGAAGAAGTTAAAAGGTTACGTTCTTAACAAGGCACGTCTAGAGGGATCAATCGCTGAAGCTTATATTGTCAACAAATGTGTCATTTTTACCTCACAATATTTGACTGGAATGGATACAATATTTAATCGGCCAATGAGAAATGTAGATAAACCTGCATCATCTTCGCAACCTCATGAATTATCAGTTGTTTCGGGTGTCGGTCGTGCCAATGGTGTAAAGGACGACATGAGAGACTTCAATACTGATTTGTGGAAGGCGGGAGCTTCTTATGTTCTACAAAACTGTGATGAAGTGCAAGAATGTATAAGGTGCATATACATACCAATTTTTTTTATTTAGTGTATGCTAGAATATAATTTATTTTAATTAATAACATATATTATGCAACGTAAATTACAGAACTAACAATGAACAACTAAGTACTTGAGGTGTTTGTATGGTTGAAGCAGTGCATAAGCAAAAATTTGCTAAGTGGTTCTTATTAGAGGTACGTATATGTCATATATAATTAATAATTTTGTTATTAAAATTTATTGAAAATTAATTTTAATATTATCCTTGCAATTATTGCAGATTACACAAATGCACAATGATAAAATGTCAGGTTTCAATCCTTATTTGTTATCTTTAGCTCGAGAGCCAGATAAACGAGTCCTGCATGGCTGCACAACACAAGCTATTGTATCAAATCAATGGATTCAGATTTCACACTCGTACTCGCGAGTTAACCAAAAACAGTCAAAACATGGTGTGATGGTGAGAGGGGAGAACGATGGTGGAATTCCTTACTATGGCGTTCCTACCGATATCATCGAGCTTCGTTATAATGAAGGGCTTTTACTTGTACTATTTCAGTGTGAGTGGTATGACACCGCTCGCGAAGGCGTTGGTTACAACTACAAGAAGGATGGACACGACACTATTATCATCAGCACAACGCGAAGGCTTAGAAAAGATGAGCCATTTATTATAGCAAGCAATTCAAGTTTATTATGTGTTGTCTTTGAGAGATCCAAATTGAGAAATTGTGGTTGAAACTTGAAACACGACAAAAAAATTTGTTTCAGATGCCTTCGGCTTGGGAATTGGTTACTGACCTATGAGTAACTAAATCTGGACCTTTAGATCTAAGTGGGCCAAGAAAATTCTGATCTAAGAGTTGTGAATTAAAGTCATTTTATTTTTCCTAGTTTTCTTAAACGACTCTTATCTTCTTCGTTCTAACTCGAATTAAAATTTTTTTTTTTGCACAGATGGAACGAGTTCGTTGTGCTCTACTAAATGAGATCAATTTTCAATATATTTCGAGAAACTTTTTTTCATACCTCCCGTTATTAACTACATAACATATGGTAACTTCTTCGTTTTTAAGTTTTTTAAAACATTTGCTTAGAAGGAACGAGTTCATCATGATCTATTGGATTTACAAATTTCTGGGTGAAAAAAATACAGGACCAAAAATTACCATACTTTACCACTATGGTATGTGGGTGGTAACTCGTGGTAAACAATGATGGAAGTCGTAAATGACAGTTGGTATACTCCTAATATTATGCAGTATTGGTATGTTCATACCATCATGGTTAGGGTTGGCTATACGGTTCGGTTCGGTTAAATTGGCCCAAATTGATCCGGTCCAGTCCGATCTTTTTGAAAATATAAGGACCAAAGATTGGATTGGATACAGTCCGGTCTTGATCCGGTCCGGTCTTGACCCGTTCCAGTCCCAATTCGGTCTTGATTTTATATTGAGCTTGTGTGGATTTGAGTGGCCTAAGGCCTGAAAGGGTGAGGAGTTGGTTAAGTTTTGTACTAAGTGCAAAAGTTTGTGACTGTTTATGCAAATTACCCTTAAGTTTTGGGTGTTGAGCTCTCTTACCGGTCTTTATCCAGTTTTCGATCCGGTCCCGAACGACCTCAAATCTAAGCCCAAAGATTGGATTGGATTATTTACTATTCGGTCCCGGTCCATCTCGGTCCGGGTTATACAATCCGGTTTCGGGTAAAACCAAAAAACTCGGACCAAATAGTCAGCCCTAATCATGGTACGCTTTCTTACCATATAGTATTAAATAGGAGCATACCATATGGTATTGACTAGTAAAAAATGACTCAATTTTTTTTATTCTAAAATATATCAAAGTGGATATCACTTTAAAGAGCACAATTAATCTGATTTATCTTTGCAAAAAAAAAAATTAATTTTTGACTTCATACGAGAGAGAAATCGTCCGTTAAAGATTAAAGGAGAAAAGATAAACGATTTTCCATGAGAGAGAGCGATGCTGATGTCATGCTGATGTAGACGAGTTACTCACCATAAAGTTACTGACCTGATCCGCTCCCGATGCCTTCTAATGCAAAAGCGAAGGAGAAGGAGAAGGAGCATTAGAAGAAGCCTATCAAGAAGATAATATTTTAATTGATGATCCCGGGGCTCTCCAAAATGAGGGAAATGATCTCATAAACTGGACCAGAGCACAGTTTGAAGATAAGGACTAATTTCGTCTGGTTTGTAGATCGCGATATATATTACCTAATTTCTATTTTTTATAAAGCAATGCTTATTATAATTACTTAAAAAATATGTGTTTTTTTATCGATTCAATAATCATGCTTTTGGATTGGGATATATTTAAAAATATCCGATTTTCGTAACTACCTCCCAATCATTTAAATTTTTTCTGACAACGTTTTACTGATGACTGTTATATAGTCAGTATTAACCAATATTTCCTATGCCTTTTCTATCCATCACAAACAATACTGACGAACTGTTTAGGGCGTCAAAAATTATTTTTTCCTGACCAAACAGTACTGACGAACTGGTTTTGGCATCAAATATATTTTTTTACTAACCAAATAGTACTTACGAACTTTTAATTGTGAACAAATCATCTTTTCTAACCAATTAGTGCTGACAAACTTTCTATGGCGTCAAAAATGTTTTTTTTCCTGACCAAACATTACTAACGAACTGTTTTTGGCATTAAAAATTATTTTTTCCTAACCAAATAGTACTTACAAACTTTTAATTGTGTATTTTTCTAACCAATTACTGACGAACTATTTATGGCGTCAAAAGTAATAAATTTTTTTGACAATCGCGTCTTGGTCGTCAATAATAATAATTTTTTCTGATGAAATTTATAATTGGTCAGTAATATTGAGTATTTCTAACACGGAAAACGAAATCGTCAAAAATAATGAATGTGGGAGATTGAAACTGGCCCAAAATACATATTAATGACGAAAAATACACAATTACTGACGAAAAATCAACTATGCCAGTAATGATGCATTTAGTACCGACGAAAAATATTGATCATCAGAATTATGCATCTTTTTCGAAGAAATTTTTGAGCCGTCAGTAAGTTTTCGTCAAAACTGTCTGCCTTTTTGTAGTGTAAGTGCACAAACGTGTCTTGAACTCGCTTACAGCTAGTCAATGAATAAAGCTAGAGAACAAGTTATATGATCAGATGCACATGTATATAGGTACCAGAAATTGACTAACTGGTTACTGTTTATATTTGATAGAGGGGAAAGAACATACTTACCTGTAAAGTTGGGAAAGGGTGGTAAATATTGAGACACAGAGACAACTTGGTGTCGGATAGAAAGGGAATTGGGAGGTGAAGGTGAGGAATTTGGCATGGAAGGTGATATATTAGTACCAGCCTGCAACATATATGACTCGCTATGACACAACTCCTAACAATGGCCAAGTGTAACCAATGAAAGGGACTGCAGTATAGTGGCTCAAGTAATAAATATCGAATCCACAGGTTTCTAGAGTTACTATTACTCAGCTTCGGTTCATTATCTAGCAAACCAGATTAAGATGGAAGAACTAAAACTACTCTAACAAACTACAATTAAAGTTAATCTAATTACAGGTTGGAAACTCACTTAGGTATGATTCCCCCTAGCCACTAGCCAGATTAATGATTGATGATCTCTAACCTGTTTCACTTTTATTCACAATGCGGAGAATCCTTGACTAGACCTTGAGTCTCGACTAAAGGAACAAGGCCCTCTTGAGTCAATTGCCTAGAGGGACATATCCTTCTCTACAACAACCGATCAAGGCGTTCTGAACTAGATTCCCTCTATCAAATGAGGTTCTCAATCGATACAAAGCATTGAATCAACCCTCGACTAAAGCAATCGATCCAATACTATCAATCTATGGTGCTCTATTGACCTAATCAGGTATTCGCTCTCATAGGATCAAAGCAGAATCAATAATCTCGACTAAAGTAGAACTGAATCATGAAAACATGCATAGATTGAATATGAACTCAAGATTATCAAGTACGAGTACTCATACAATCATCCAATCAAACAAACATAGCTAGGGTTCCTCAAAACCTAAGTGAAGGGAAGTCACTCCATCGAGAAGAGAGAGACTGCGGTAAGAATCTTCAGATGATCAGTCTTCAAGTCCGGGCTTGTTCCTCGAGCTTCCAAGGCAAAGAAATCCTCCAATTCCACTCCAAGAATGCCCTCAAATCGCCCTCTCTCTCTTTGGTTCTTCCCTTGGGTGTTTGGGATCCAAAACCCAGCTCTCCCTTCCAAAAACGCACAAAACAGGCTTTTAACAGCCTGCGTTCGTGATCCCCGGTCAGAATCCCCTGTCGGGTATTTTAGGTCAAGGCCGGGGATTTTTGGTTGACGACCGGGGATTTCTGGTTCACGACCGGGAGGCCTTCTGATGCTGCCAAAAATCCCCTATCAGATGGCCAAAATACCCGGTAGGGTATTATGGTCGGGTATTTTGCAGTTACGGGTCCCCTATCTTTGATTCTTCATTTCTCCCTCGTTCGGACTCCAAATCAGGTGCCGTTTGATCCCAGACGCTCGTAGTCTCGTCCTATTTCTTCTCATGATAAGATTACATGATTATATGGTCACAAAATGAGGTATAAATCCATTCTTCTTCAAGTCATACCCGAGTTTCTTACCCCGAGTCGCCAATTGATCTCCGATTGACTTGAAACTTGCGCCTACGCTTCACTTTATGTGCTAGGACATGAAATGTGACAAATGAACACAACCTAGCGTAAAATAGGCCAAAGAAGCGATAATGCAAGCTTAAACGATCAAGAAACAAAGGGGAAAACATGTGCAAATATCGAGTCATCCAATCCCCCCACACTTAACCGTTTGCTTGTCCCCAAGCAAACCTAACTCAAACCAATGCAGATCTTCAGACCTCTATAGAAACATGCACCCTCGATCTTTGATAGAGGATTTTCTAGATCATTTAGCAGCTTATGAGGTCAACCGACGCACAAGTCATCTCATAGCTTCTTCGGCGAGAACGCTAGTCTCGAGTCGGCATCATGGCAAATAGTGATCAGAGGAAAAATGAATCGTGGACTAATGGACTCTCAAAAACAAAAGACCATGGACTCACATTTTTAAGGTGCTCTATTTTCTTCTTGAAGATGGTTGGAACCCCTTTTCTTTCTTTTTTACTTGTTTTTCTGTTTTTTTTCAAGGGTTCCAACCTGTTTTTCAGAAAATGGGGGCTCCCACGTAGCAGAGGTTTTGCGGGATCCCGGCTCTTACCGGCCATGACAGGAGCGGATGTCTCGAGCCTCGTGCGGAGGAAAGATATGTAAGGGGCTGGAGGTTGTAGGTGAAAATTAGGAACGGATTCCCGTCTCCCTGATGACTCGATATTTGCACAGGTTTTCCCCTTTGTTCCTTGATCGTTTAAGCTTGCATTATTGCTTCTTTGGCCTATTTTACGCTAGGTTGTGTTCCTTTGTCATATTTCAGGTCCTAGCACATAAAGTGAAGCATTGGCGCAAGTTTCAAGTCAATCAGAGATCAATTGGCGATTCGGGAGAAGAAACTCTGGCATGACCTGAAGAAGAATGGATTTCTACCTCACTTAATGGACAAAGAATCGTGCAAGTTTGACATGAAAAGAAAGAGGACGAGACTACGAGCGTCTGGGATCAAACGGCGACTGATTCGGAGTCCGGACGAGGGAGAAACGAAGCATTGAATATAGGAGAACAGGTTCGGAAGTAAAAACACGGGCAGGAGGCCTTCAAAACACGGCCGTGTTCTGTGACCGTGCTTTTACTGCCGAGAGCAAATCCGAGTTTGGCAGACATGAGCTGATTACACGGGCGGGGCCGAGACAAAGCACGAGCGTGTTTTCCCAAAGCACGGCCGTGTTCTCCCAAAAGCACGGCCGTGTTTTCACCAACATGTGGCCGTGTAATTAACCCTAGCCAAAGCACGGGCGGGCTGAGGCAAAGCACGGCCGTGCCCTCGACAGTGTTTTGGCCAATGATGCCCTTTTAGGCAGATTTCAGCCAAATTGAGGGGGGATTCGAGTTTTAGAGAGATAGAACGATTCCTAGAGAGAGAAAGCGACGAACAAGAGTCTCCAAGTGCCCTAGATCGATCTTCAACACCATTGGAGCTTGGTTTGAGCTTGGAGAAGTGCCGATTCAACGTCCAGGAGCAGAAATCCATCTTCACAGTATGATTTCCGCATCTGATTCTGCTTTTGCTTCTCTCTCCATGGAGTAGTTCCCCCATTCATCTGGGTGTGGGAAACCCTAGTTCTGTATGTTAGGTTTGATTGTATGAACCCAAGTATTGATTCTATGAATTGATTATATTCGATTGAGGTTTGAATGATTGAATGACTTGAATCCTGATCAAATTCCTGTTGTTTCTGCTTTAACCTAGAATGAGAATATCTGACTAGGTTGATAGAGCATCCTTGATTGAAGGTAGTGAATTGGTGACTTTAGTCGAGGAGCCAATTCACTATTCTGTACCGGTTTTACTCCGGTAGTGGAGGTTTTGTTCTTAGGGCCTCAATCTGTTTACTCCGGTGTAGGTTAGTCGCCAGCTAGAGACTCAGATTGAGAGGGTCTGAAGACCTTTAGTCGAGACTTCAGACTGTTTGAGAACCTTCCGCAGTATAACTTTCATAGAAACTGGACTTGGTAATTACAATCCGGCTTAACTGTAGACTAGGGGGAACCATATCCGGGTGACCTCTCTTAACCTGAATACAACCGTTTAGTTGCTTTGCTTGCTTGTTAGTTTAGAACCTCACTAAAGTTTCATTGCTAGATAATACGAATTCACTGAGTAGTCATCACATCTAGGACCCGGGTTGACATTAAAACCCAAACCCGCTATACTACGCTTTAGGAAGTGGTTACACTTGGCCATTTTCTAGAGTGACAGTAACAGCGAGTCACTCCCCTTACACACTTTCGCCCTATTCGCATGGGAGACGTTATTGTAAAGCACATTTTCGAGCACCTTTTATTTCAAAACATGATACATGAGTCCATGACAGGTAGAGAGTCCACAACACCACACAATTCAAGGGTCCTAAGATCACTAATTCACACAATCAACCAACACAATATGAAGAAGAAAGGAGACTTCTTAAATGCATCAACATCCTCCATAGTGCTACACTACCTCCCTAGGTTGCACATTACTATAGAGACTGTCAATCAAAGCATACTGAGCAGGCAATTGCAAGGAACACGTACTTGGAGCCCTCAAATCGAAATTTGGACAGTGGACTAGGCTCCAAGCACACACATACAACCAAACATTCACACGCATACATAATCGAACATCCCCCCACACTTAAGCACGACATTATCCTCAATGGAGGAAAGATTAGGAGGGTAGAACGAAGTTACCAGATTAAGGGTGAATGATGGTGGACGGGGCAGGCGGTGCATTCCAGGAGGAGAGAGTAGTCGGAACACAAACATCACACAAAATCTCACAAAGGTTGAGTTATTGACTCTAAAATCAAAGAACAAAACTTACTCAACCGAAGAGAAATAGGGAAAGAAATGCAAATCGACTGGTTGGGTTGCCTCCCAACAAGCGCTTCTTTCACGTCGTGAACCGGACGATGGCTCCTAAGTTTCGGTCCACCCCAAAAGCTCTTTGAAGTTGAGGTTCTCGTCGATGAGGTGGAGTCTCAAGTCACGAGCATGTGGTATGATAGGAGATGGAAGCTTGTGCACTTGATGCAGATGAAGTCTCCACCCTCGAGACCTCTTCTTCTCTTCTCTCGTCTCATTGCCCCAAACCAGATATGACAACATCGATTGACCACCATCGCGTCCACCAAGAGGGACCGATGTTGATGTGGCCTTGGTCTGGCAAAGAGACACTGCAAATGGGTCCTTGCTAAGCAGTTCCTCGAAGTTTGGTGGGGATATTACTTGCAACATAAGGCCGGTGCAAGCCTTTCCACCTCAACTTCGTCCCCAGCCTGGACGCCAATTGCTTCTTCAACCCCCCTTCCTTCTTCATGTGGTATTGCCCCTGGGAAATGATCAAGAACTCCATCTGCTTCACTTTCGTCATCCTCCACAACTTCTTTCTGCACCCTTTCTTGCTCTTCTTCTTCCAGCACGGATTGGAGGGCAAGTCGCCAAGCAATTTCTTTGATGAGATCTTCTTGCATCTCCTCACTCATACCCGCCTCTTCAAAGCTCAGTGTGGGATGTGGGAAGGTGTGGTCGGCTACGACAGGAAATTCCTGATCATGATCATCACGGGAGCTCTCCGTGACAACTTCTGTGTGCTCCATAATGTCCTTGTAGCCTTCTTCTTCCTCCTCCTCTTCTAGTATGGTAGCAGTAGGGTGATCTGGAGCAGGTTGTGCATAAGATCGCTCAAGATCATCGACGCTCTTCTTAATGCTCAGGAGGATCTCCTCTATTTCACGATAGGCCTGGGTACAAAGATCCATCTTGGAGCATGATCTCTCACTATCGCGAGCAAACTGCTCCATGAGAAGCCTCAATTCATAGTTTGGATCTGGCTGTGGAGTGTAGCATGGCTCTGCAGAATGGCCCGTGAAGGCCGCCATGGGTAACTCCAGCTCCGATGGCCCTTCTGGTTGTGGGAGAAATTCTTCTTGGTAATGAGGTTGTTATTGATATGCCAAGGGGTCTGATTGTTCTTCGTAGTAAGGGGGTTGGTACTGGAACCCGAATCCAAAGTCTTCTCCTCCTTGATTGCTCCAGGGGGTCTCGGGGTAATACCACTCGGATGGTGGTGGATACCCCCAATGGTTGGAGAAGCCATGGGGATCCACGATTCAGATCTGCACCACAAAAACAAAAACACCCAAGTGAAAAGCAAGGGTGAAAAAGAAAAGAAAAACGCTAAAGTAACAAACTTCTGCCTTTCCTAATAATCTAGAAAGTCCCCGGCAACGGCTCCAAAAACTTGACTCGCTATGACACAACTCCTAACAATGGCCAAGTGTAACCAATGAAAGGGACTGCAGTATAGTGGCTCAAGTAATAAATATCGAATCCACGGGTCTCTAGAGTTACTATTACTCAGCTTCGGTTCATTTTCTAGCAAACCAGATTAAGATGGAAGAACTAAAACTACTCTAACAAACTACAGTTAAAGTTAATCTAATTACAGGTTGGGAACTCACTTAGGTATGATTCCCCCTAGCCACTAGCCAGATTAATGATTGATGATCTCTAACCTGTTTCACTTTCATTCACAATGCGGAGAATCCTTGACTAGACCTTGAGTCTCGACTAAAGGAACAAGGCCCTCTTGAGTCAATTGCCTAGAGGGACGTATCCTTCTCCAGAACAACCGATCAAGGCGTTCTGAACTAGATTCCCTCTATCGAATGAGGTTCTCAATCGATACAAAGCATTGAATCAACCCTCGACTAAAGCAATCGATCCAATACTATCAATCTATGGTGCTCTATTGACCTAATCAGGTATTCGCTCTCATAGGATCAAAGCAGAATCAATAATCTAGACTAAAGCAGAATTGAATCATGAAAACATGCATAGATTGAATATGAACTCAAGATTATCAAGTAAGAGTACTCATACAATCATCCAATCAAACAAACATAGCTAGGGTTCCTCAAAACCTAAGTGAAGGGAAGTTACTCCATAGAGAAGAGAGAGACTGTAGTAAGAATCTTCAGATGATTAGTCTTCAAGTCCGGGCTTGTTCCTCGAGCTTCCAAGGCGAAGAAATCCTCCAATTCCACTCCAAGAATGCCCTCAAATTGCCCTCTCTCTCTTTGGTTCGTCCCTTGGGTGTTTGGGATCCAAAACCCAGCTCTCCCTTGCAAAAACGCACAAAACAGGCTTTTAACAGCCTGCGTTCGCGATCCCCGGTCAGAATCCCCTGTCGGGTATTTTAGGTCACGGCCGGGGATTTTTGGTTCACGATCGGGGATTTTTGGTTCACGACCGGAGGGCCTTCTGATGCTGCCAAAAATCCCCTATCAGATGGCCAAAATACCCGGTAGGGTATTATGGTCGGGTATTTTGCAGTTACGGGTCCCCTATCTTTGATTCTTCGTTTCTCTCTCGTTCGGACTCCAAATCAGGTGTCGTTTGATCCCAGACGCTCGTAGTCTCGTCCTATTTCTTCTCATGACAAGATTACATGATTATATGGTCACAAACTGAGGTAGAAATCCATTCTTCTTCAAGTCATACCCGAGTTTCTTTCCCCGAGTCGCCAATTGATCTCCGATTGACTTGAAACTTGCGCCTACGCTTCACTTTATGTGCTAGGACCTGAAATGTGACAAAGGAACACAACCTGGCATAAAATATGCCAAAGAAGCGATAATGCAAGCTTAAACGATCAAGAAACAAAGGGGAAAACATGTGCAAATATCGAGTCATCAATATACCTTAATCTGGTCATTTTCTTAGGTGTAAAGCCAAGAGTAGATCGACTTACAGTGCTAGCATCACTGTTATATCTTGCTTAAGTTTGATTCTCGCTCCCACTTGAACTTACCTTACCAAAAAACCTTTGTTGTCCAGGCTGTCCTTTGCCTTCCTTTTCTGCAACTTCCTTCTTCTTTTTGAATCTCTAGCATTCTTCAATATAATGATTGGTTCGCTTACAGAATCGATAAAACTTCTTTACTTGTCCCTGGTCTGATGCCTCATTTTCTCGTGTTCCTTCTCCTCCAACTGCCAAGGCTACTGATTGCCCCTTTTTGGTTCCTCCATGAGCTTTGAGCTCCTGTTCATACTGTAACAGATCATCAACTACAATAGTAATTGTTGGCAGTGGTTTCAACATCAGCATCTTTTTCTTGATAATCTCAAAGTCTGGGTTCAACCCTATGAGAAAACGAATCAAGTAATTTGTTTCTTGCTTCCTTTCAAAAGCCTCTACTGTTGTGCAGGGATTTGTGTTTCCTGGAAGACAATTACATGCTACAATAGGATTGTACTCGGTATATTCATCCAATAAACCTTTGATCTGAGTGTAATACTGAGTGATACTAAGGGTCAAAGGAGTATGGTAATTGAGCCATGGAATTTGGGCCACATTCCCACATATGTTAGAATTGAAAAACGGCACCCCCTGCATTTCACATTTTCATGTTTAGTAACTTTTTCTTCCAACTATAACCCTCACATTTTATTGTAAACTGACAATTGCCCTTTTGTTGATGTTCGTGTTAACTGCCGAGACGAAATCGAGTTCCCCTTGTTCTTTCTAATCAAATGTTATTGTTATGATATAGTTGAAAATGTCAAATTTATCAAAAACTTGAGTTTGTGGCACTTGACATCATCAGGAAGAATTATCTATCTTGGATATTGGATGTGAAATCTATCAAGATGTAAAGGGTCTCGGTCATACTATCAAAAAGGAAAATAAAGTCTCAAGTCAAGATAAGATAAAAGCAACGATCTTTCTACACCACCAACTCCATGAGGGATTGAAGGTTGAATACCTTACGGTGAAATCCAATTTATCTTTGGAACAATTCAAAATAAAGATAAACCCACCAAAGGATT
This sequence comes from Linum tenue, assembly GCA_946122785.1. Classification (NCBI taxonomy): domain Eukaryota; kingdom Viridiplantae; phylum Streptophyta; class Magnoliopsida; order Malpighiales; family Linaceae; genus Linum; species Linum tenue. The sequence continues at coordinate 63,210,757 of CAMGYJ010000006.1, read as the reverse complement.
GTGATTCTTCTGAAAGTTCGATGTGATTTGATGCACTTACGGTTACAAGAGTTTAAGGTTATAAGTGAATATAATTATGCACTCGTCAAGATTAATATGCATATATACTAAAACAGACATATTCCGCATTTCATGCATCGAATGTGCTCCTACAACAGCAATATCGTGAAACAGATTTTAAAATGTACTCCGAACTAATTTCATTCAGTCTAGTAGCATAACAAAATAATGAAATCCTAATGAGGAATCATGGATCCTGGCCAACTGGTGCTACTGCATTCCCAGAAGTGACTACAACACATTTAACATGTATCGACCTCGTGATCGTGGTCAAACTAGTCAAGGCCGTGGATTTGCACATGATAATATTTCCAATGGCACATATGAACATGGTGGTAGTTCTAAAAGTACAAATTTCCACTAGAAGTGGAAAAATGATAATAAAGTTGTGAAGAGGCAAGGTGGCAATAAACATTATGAGAATACTTGTTATCGTTGTAGAGGGAAGGGTCACTGATCTGTCGTGCGTTAAAACATCTCATTGACCTTTACCAAGAGTCAATCAAAGAAAAAGGAAAATATTAAAATATGGTTTGTCAAGAAAATGCTCTTGAACATGGTCTATCTGACTTCACACATATAGATTTGGCAGATTTCTATGTCAACCCATAAGAGAGAAAAAATGATCACTTGTTTGGTGTGTCCTATCCTCCTCTACGAGTCTGTCTTTTATAGGCAGAACTACTACTTGGATAGGAGCTTCTAAATTGTGAAAGAGTGAGGAATGACCAAAGGTTGTATGCTATATTTCATTAATTTTTTATTTTTGTTATTTCTCGGTATTTCGGTATATGCCGATCTCAATACCATAATCCCGAATACTGAATAGCACTCCAAAATGAATCTCAATCCCTAAAAAATAATCCGGTATTCGGTAATACCAAATAGTGATAAATTCGGTACGGTATTCAGTATATCCCAAATACCGGTACCAAACTTCCAGCCCTAGATGCACTCACCATCATAAATATGGCAAGAATGTAACAGTTGGCGAAGGATTTGATATTCCTTCTCAGCTGTGTATAATGCAAAGAATCTTTTATGAAATCTCATATAAAAAATTATTATTTTCGCCATCAAATTATTATTTATGAGGACAAATTCCTTCAAATAGCCAAATGATGAGAAAACAAAAAATAAGAGTAACTTATTTCGTCCCTGGTTTTCTTACTATGCTTGAATTTTTTTTACAAATCGTGTTTTAAACTCGTTTCAAACCGAATAAAAAGTGAGTTATAGTGAAATTCGATAGATTTTACCAAAATTTTAAACCATGGATATCTTCAAATTTTTTCTTGAAGGATTAATGAGTGAATGATGTTCAATTGGAATAGAAAAATTTCTAGCCCAGTCCTTGGTTGGAGACTGTACCTCATACCTACCATACATGATGCATAATAATGGCAGTTCTCTTTTCCCCCTTTTTCTCCTAATAAAAGCTGTAATAACCAACACAAGAGTAATAAAAGTGGTGATTGTAACAATGAAAGAAAATCTCAGATAGACAAAGTACGAGATAGATCCATGATTAATAAGTAAAAACCCAATCTAAATGGACAAGACGGTTTTTGGGGTGAAATTAAAGAGTTATTGTAAGAAATCTGAAGTTAAATGTCCCATGGAGCAGTGTAAGGATAGGTAACCTACCGAGCATGATGTGCACCCCGAAGCCGAACAATATTTTGTTTGAATATTTTTGGGATGTTACTGTTAGTTGAATCGAGCGCGAGATTCCTTCACGCAGTTCCCTTTTCTCAACCTGAAAACACTGCTTTTGTAAGAACCCTAATTCGAAATGTAAATGTTAATGTGAAGATGAAACAGAGGAATGTGAAAAAAATGTTTAGATCTAAAAATGTTAAGTGATAGAGGGACGAGGTGAAATGAAACCCGGGCTTTAAGACTGGGCTTTAGTTTATTCTTCGTTTGGGCTTAGTGTTCGATTTCTCCATGAACAGCCCAAACCAAGAAATTTTGATTACGTGAAGGCTTGAAAATAATCATAAGGGCCTAAACGACTCCGTCATTTTGCCGTAAGCTAGCCTTCTTCTTTCATTGACCTTTTTGCTAAGATCCCCTGCAGTTTACCCAGAAAAACAGAGTGCATAAACTCAATAAAGTAAAAGACTGAAAGCGAAACGAGATGCGATATTTTTACGTGGTTTCCGGTAGGCAAATTGTGCTACCGACTAGTCCACGGTCGGGTAACCAAGACGTTGTGGTGTTTGGCGATTCACTATGATGTTGTCTGTTTCAGCTTCGAACAAGATTGGATTTCCAACACTGTGATCAACCCTCTTTCCAGAGATTGATCGCTACCCACTATAAACTTTCCCCTCTATCCAACCACAGCATAATCCAACGCTCACTCGCTAATACTGCTTCTCCCCAAACAACAATTTAGAGACCCTTTTCAGAACAATACTACTAGCAAATTCCTTAGCTCTCTGTATGTATTGATCGCCTGAAAAGTTGTCTCCTTCTACCTCGAGTTGCTTCTCTTATAATGAATTAGAGATAACCGTTAGCCATGATTATGGAAACTCCATCAGATTGAGGAGCCTTCCAATTCTTCAGATGGTCGTTAGCCACAAGCATGGAAGCTTCCTCTCCAATTTGAAAACCTTCAGTTTTTCCTTGTCTGAGTGTGATTCGACATATTTGATCTTTCTTTCCTTGTTTGCTTCAGCCCATTATAACGTTGAATGGCTTCCCTTCAACAATCTCCCCCTAAGCCATTCAATGATCCCTTCTTGCTGCATATGAGGTTCCTACACACACTTAAGCAATCCATTACGTGCAGACTAATCCATACACATAGTTTTTAATATAACTCTCACTGTCATATGGTATGACTATTACAATCATAATTTTATTTCATTAGAAACCAGGTGCAACCATCAAACTCCAAGGAACTCAGACTCAACCAAAAAACACAACTAACTCGAACAAAAGAGAAACAATTGACTAGACCAATCAACATTCTTCCGAGGCAGAACTTTATTCGACCTTGACACGAGAACTACTGACTAAACTCCCCCTCGGAACGACTCCCCCTTAGTCTAGTAACATGATTTTAAAACGGATAGGATGGGGAGGGCATATAGTCTGAGATGGCATCTTCCTCATTGCCGTCATCAGCCTCCTTGTCGTTAGCTGGAACCTTCCTAACTCCACTTGAGCTTGTTGTATCATCATCAACCAAATCAGCAAGACTTAGTCCATCCGCAAGTGGAGGAACTACATTGCCAGCCCTTTCTCCCCCGGGAGCATTGACTAGAGGACGGCGGTGGCCCACAGATGCATCAACCTTGTGAAGCATGAACTGAGAGAGCAGGCAATCAATTAAGTCTACATGAGAGACTTTGTAGCGTAGATCAACGTCGAGAGCTTGCAGCGGGAGATTTATTTGAGGAGCAAATGGAAAGTCTCCCTCGTAATTTTCATCATAGTAGGTTACCATGTGACCAAACATGAGGTGAGAATAACTTATAGCACGATTTTCTTTAGCACTGGCAAGAATCCACAGGTTAGTTGGATAAATGGTGGCGTGACCATAGGAGAAAGGGAGGAACACTCGAGTTATATAGAAGTGGAGAACTTTGAGATCATCAGGAAGCCAACCTAATGAGAGGACATTTGGATAAACCCGACGAGTGTCACGAGTATAATTGTGAATAGCCTCGTTCTTATCGAAAGCGACAGCTTGAAAGTTTGAAGCATCCATTACCTCAGCCCCAGTGATAGGGATTCCAAGAAGGAGAGATAACAGCTCCACATTGATGGTGATCAGATAGTTGAACACAATCGTTGTGAACGAAGGCGAAATGGTGTTGAAACATGGCTTCATATTCGCATAGAACATGCGAACAACTTCAGGATGAAAGCTAAAATGTTGATTGAGGAGAACATCGTTCCAGCCAAAAGAGTTGATTAGGGCAGTGATGTTCATGTCATACCTATTGAAGCATGATGGATCCAGATAAACTAAATGACAGAGATCACGATCTTGATACTTGAGGAGGTATCGAGCATAGTCCTCAGCGTTCTCAAAGCATTTTCCATTGAAGATAGTTGCTTGAGCAAGCTGGAAGGCCACATGGGGATTGACTGTCGCCATTTGTGAGGAGCTAGACAGATGTAGAATTTGTTTTTGAGAGAAGATGCTATGACAGGACAATGTGAGTTGATATTTAAGGAAGAGAATGCATAAGGGCCAAGTTGTGCAAAGGAAGAAAGGTTAGGAGAAATTTATGATAGGTGAATCAAGGGTGAATGAAGATAGAAAGGTTGGAATATCCCAGTCATCTAAATGAGGAAGTTTGGAAGAGTTAGGGCACCTACATGCAATCTTTCCTTTAGTGGAGGTCAGACCAATCAAACAACCCTAATTCTGGTTGAATCATTAAGAACGAATCAGGTCCTAGAGGTTTAGTGAATAAATCTACCCATTGACACGAAGTTGGAACAAACTCAAGAGTAATTTGCCCTTCATCTACTAAATCCCTAAGGAAATGGTAGTGAATATCTATGGGTTTGGTGCGAGAATGTTGAACATTATTTTTTGATATATTAATGGTGCTAGTGTTGTCGCACAGAACTGGAACAGACCCTAATTCCAAACCATAGTCCAGCAATTGGTGCTTCATCCATAGAAGTTGAGTACAACAGCAGCCAACCACAATGTATTCAGCCTCGGTGGTTGAAAGAGCAACCGAATTTTGTTTCTTGCTGAACCATGAGACTAGAGAGGTTCCTAGGAAATGACACATTCCTGACGTGCTTTTGCGATCCACTATGCAACCAGCATAGTCAGAATCAAAGTACCCTATTAGTTCTAGGCTGGAGTGACAAGAGTACCATAATCCTAGATTAGGAGTTCCACTGAGATATCTAAAGATGCGTTTGATAGCTGAAAGATGACTCTCTTTAGGCGAACTTTGGAAGAGGGCACATACACATACACTATACATAATCTCTAGTCTACTTGTTGTAAGATACAACAAGGACCCAATCATTCCCCTATAGTACTTCTCATTCACAACACCATCTGAAGGGTCGTGATCAAGTTTAATGGCAGAAGCCATGGGTGTCACAACAGACTTTAAGTTACCAAAGTCGAAACTTTTGAGCCTATTTTGAAGATATTTACTTTGACATAAAGATTCCATACGTAGTTTGTTTAATTTGAAGACCAAGAAAGTAATTTAATTCACCCATCATACTCATTTCAAAGACTCCTTTCATTTTAGTTTCGAATTCAGTACACAGACTTTCACATGTAGCACCATAGATTATATCATCCACATATACTTGAACTAGCATGATGTTTTCCTGTTGCTATTTAATGAAGTGTGTTTTATCTACTCGACCTCTACGAAAGTGATTTTCTAATATAAAAGAGATGAGTTTATCATACCATGCTCTGGGGGCTTGTTTCAAGCCATAAAAAGGTTTGTTCAATTTATAAACATGATTAGGATATCTGTGATCCTCAAAACCAGGTGGCTCAGCAACATAGACCTCTTCTTTTAAATCCCCATTCAAGAAAGCGCTTCTTATGTCCATTTGATATAATTTAAATCGTTTTGAACTAGCAAAAGCACATAGCTTCGAGGCGAGCTACTGGTGCGAAGGTTTCATCAAAATCGATTTCTTCCTCTTGACTATAACCCTGCGCTACCAAATGAGATTTGTTTGTAACAATTGTTCCTATTTTGCCTGATTTATTTTTGTAATCCACTTATTCCCTATGATGACTCTATCTTCTAGTTTAGGAACTAATTCCCACACTCTGGCTCTTTCAAACTGGTGCATTTCTTCAAACATAGATTTTGTCTAGAATTCATCTTGTAAAGCCTCTTGAACATTCTTAGGTACAATCAATGACACAAAGGCAAGATAGTTAGGCAGAGCTTTGGATCGAGTAACTATACCTTGGTCGATTTCTCCTATTATATGAGTAGGCGGATGACGTTTGATGATATGAGGTGGTGGTTGTTTCTCAGCAGCCTCGGAATCATTCTTTGGATCAGAATCTGGGTTGTTTACTTCTTCTGTCCGAGGCTCATTTGATTTGAATTCTTCGAGAGGCCTTCCCAGACCAAAATCATCATCGTCGTCTACTGTATCTGTAATCTCAGTGACAGATTCATCAAATATCACATTACAGACTCCTCCACTTTGAGGGTCCGTTTATTAAATACACGATAGGTCTTGCTTGTATTGGAGTAACCCAGAAATATTGACTCATCCGACTTAGCATCAAACTTTCCAAGATTTTTCTTAGTATTAAGAACAAAACATTTACAACCAAAAGGATGAAATACCCTAGGTTAGGTTTTCTTTCTTTTCCATATCTCATAAGGGGTCTTGTTAACTCCAGATCTGTTTAGAACTCGATTAGTAATGTAGCAAGTTGTATTTATGGCCTTTCCCCAAAAATATTTAGGTAGAACATGATCATTTAGCATATTTCTAGCTATATCAATTAAAGTCCTATTCTTCCTCTCCACTACTCTATTCTGATGAGGAGTTCTAGGTGCTGAAAAAATATGAAAAATTCCTTCACAATCACAGAATTCCTCAAAAAGATCAGAGCTGAACTCTCCCCCGTGGTCACTCCGAATGCTATAGACTTTGGTTGATTTTTCGTTTTCTAGACGTTTTACCAAGATTTTAAATTTTGATAAAGCCTCATCATTTTTGGATAAAAACAATACCCAAGTAAATCAAGAAAAGTCGTCTGCAACGACAAAAGCATAGGACTTCCCACCATAACTCACAATGTTTGTTAGTCCAAATAGATCCAAATGCAAAAGTTCTAGCACCCTGACAATAGATTTAACATGTTTACTTTTGAAATTAGACCAGGTCTGTTTTCTCCTAGCGCAAGCATCACAAAATAAATCATTTTCTCGTTGATCCTAGGCAAGCCTTTAACTAGGTTCAGCCGAGCCAGTTTAGCTAAAACGTTTAACATGACTTAGTCGACGATGGCATTTCTCTTTATCATTTACATCTAGACTAACTAGACATGTTTGATTAAAACTGTTTTTGTCATTTAGATCAAGAGTGTAGACTTTCCCATTTCTGCTACCATTGAATAACACGTGATGATTTTTCATATTCTCAACATAACAAAAGTTTGGTTCAAATACAACTCTGCAATCTTTACCACACATCTGAATTATAGAAAACAAGTTGTGTTTTAGACCATTTACCAACATGACATTTTCGATTGAAGGTTCAATACCTACTTGACCCTTCCCGATGATTTCAGCAGAGTTATTGTCGCCAAAATACACCTTACCAAACTTTCCTAAACTAATACTCAAGAAAAGAAGTTTGTTACCTGTCATGTGGTGTGAGCAACCACTATCCATAATCCATTTAGATGTCTCCATGCTCACTTGAAGACACATTTGTTCATCTACGATGGACGAAGTGATATTCTCGTCTTTGGTCTCAGCAATGGCCATATATGACCTGGGTACTGTCACCTTCTCATCGTCATCTCCTTCATCCTCGCTGCAACTCCAGGTTTCTGGCAGAGCTCGTTCCTTCCGAAGCTGAGGGCACTGTGCTTTTATGTGCCCTGATCTTTCACACTTGAAGCATCTTGTCGAAGTAACCCCTTTCATTTGCTGAAGCGATTGATTTTTGCCCCTGTAGAGACCCTTGGGATGAGTGATCTTATTCTCTTCTTCGTTCTTTTCAAACTCCTTAATTTTTTTATGCAAAGTCTCCACGTCGACTTTCTTGACGAGCTTTAAGCATCATGCTGATTTGCTTGCTGAGAAGAGCAATTTCTTCGTCCTCCATGTTGTCTAGTTCTTTGGGTTCATCAGTCGTACCGATAACTTTGAAGGCGATCCCCCTTTTTCCTTTCTCGATACTTTCTTTCTCCGAAGCACCTTTGTTTAATTTCTCCTCGTGAGTGGCCAGTGAGCCGATCAGCTCGTCCACAAGCAATCTTTCAAGATCTTTTGCCTCCTCAATTGTTGTGACTTTAGGAGTCCAATTTTCAGGCAGGCTCAAGAGAATTTTCCTCACAAGATCTCCACTCACGTAGGATTTCCCAAGATTTTCGAGACTGTTGACTATGTTTGTGAACCTTTCGTAGATCTGGCGAATGGTTTCTCCTTCTTCCATCTTAAACCATTCAAACTGATGTTTCAAGGAGTTTATTCTTGAAGACTTGACTTGAGATGTACCTTCGTAGGTGACCTGGAGCTTATCCTAGATTTCCTTAGCCGTTTTGCAGCTGGCTACCTTGTGATATTCTTCAGGACCAAGCGCACAGTACATCAGAGATGTCGCTTTACAATTTTGCTGAAACTTCTCAAAATTTTCATCTGTCCATTTCTCTTGATCTTCCTAGAGCTCATGCGGACCCTTGATGATTCTAGCCCACAGTTTAGGATCGGTGGAACCTACGGAAAACTCCATACGATTCTTTTGGTCTCCATAATTGACTCCTTCGAATCGAGGCGGTCGATTCAGCGAAAATCCATAAGCCAGGTAAAGTGGGGCGTTGCTTGACGGACCAGAAGCCATCCATTAATTCGCCGGAGGTTGTTAAACCTTCTTTAATGGCAACGGGGCTCTGATACCACTTGTTAGTGGAATCGAACGCGAGATTCCTTCATGTGTTTCCCTTTTCTCAACTTGAAAACCCGCTTTTGCAAGAACCCTAATTCGAAATTTAAATGTTAATGTGAAGATGAAACAGAGGAATGTGTAAACGATGTTTAGATCTAAAAATGTTAAGTGATAGAGGGACAAGGCGAAATGAAACCCGAGCTTTAAGACTAGGCTTTAGTTTATTCTTCATTTGGGCTTAGTGTTTGATTTCTCCACGAACGGCCCAAACCAAGAAATTCTGATTACGTGAAGGCTTGATAATAGTCAGAAGGGCTTAAACGACTTCGTCGGTTTGCCGTAAGCTAGCCTTCTTCTTCCTTTCTGTTCGCCAAGATCCCCTGTAGTTTACCCAGAAAAACAGAGTGCAGATGCGCAATACAGTAAAAGACTGAAAGCAAAACTTGATGCGATATTATTACGTGGTTTCCGGTAGGCAAATTGCGCAACCGACTAGTCCACGGCTGGGTAACCACGGTATTGTGGTGTCCGACGATTCACTATGATGTTGTCTGTTTCGGCTTCGAACAAGATTGAATTTTCAACACTTTGATCAACCCTATTTCCAGAGATTGATCGCTACCCACTATAAACTTCCCCGCTATCTAGCTACAACGTAATCCAACGTTCACTCTCTAATATTGATTCTCCCCGAACTACAGTTTAGAGACCCTTTTCAGAACAATACTACTAGCAAATTCCTTAGCTCTCTGTATGTATCGATCGCCTGAAAAGTTGCCTCCTTCTACCCCGAGTTGCTTATCTTATAACGAATTAGAGATGGCCGTTAGCCATGATTATGGAAACTCCATCAGATTGAGGAGCCTTCCAATTCTTCAGATGGTCGTAGCCACAAGCATGGAAGCTTCCTCTCCAATTTGAAAACCTTCCAGTTTTTCCGTGTGAGTGTGATCCCGACAAATTTGATCTTTCTTTCCTTGTTTGCTTCAGCCCATTATAACGTTGACTGGCTTCCCTTCAAAGTACAAGTTTGATTATGAATGTAATCAAGTAATTTCTATTGTCTAGATTTAAACATACTGCGAAAAAAGAATTCCAGACAGAGGATTGAGTCGGGTCTAGTTTGACTGAGAGTTGGATCGAAATTTTTAATTCATGTGTGTTTGGTTAGTTAAGTTTGTTTCATAAATTATATAGTTTTTTGTTTGGGGTGTTACTGGAGATGCCAAATTGAGAAGGCTAACGCACGTAGACTAAGTAGTGGAACACCTGCAGGGAATGCCATCAGTGACGTCCAACACGTGACACCCAACAGTGACGACCAACTGGCGATGCCCAACCGCGCCTCCTTCGAATTGTTTGTTGATACGGAAAAAGTCAAGAAGCTATTTTTTATTCATCTATGTTAGATCTTCGATTTGTTACTTTAACCTGTTTGTTGATCGGCTTTAAACGGATTACGCTTTACGCTCGATGGTTATATAAGAGCTTCCAAGCTCTCCAAGAAGATGTCTAAACTTCTCCACCCTCACTTTACACTTTGGTTCTTTCACTAGACTTTATCTCTCTAAATATTCTCTCTCATATCTCTCTACAATATACTAACTTGATCGTCAAAGTATAATTCGTGGACATCCCCGTCTTTCCACAGGTTCTCTTCTTCCCGACAAAATCGACGAACGGATCGCGCGTCTAATCCCACACTAAACAATAATCATTCTATGTGTCCTAAGCTAGACGATGCAAACATTTTATTAATTTGAATTTTGATAATATGTGCAAATTTGAATGAAAAATAGATGGAAAATAACTAAAAGGATGATTTATTAGTTAATGAAAATTTAGATGATCATTTTGTTAAAATTTCTCCCCTATCTTAGCCGGCTTTTCTTCATTGAACCCTGACTCCTCCCTGATTGATGCTTTCTTCAAGGTCAATCGTTCGCTCCCATGGGCTCGCAGACATAATTTGAAGCACTGGAGGCCTATCCCTATTCGATCGAAATGCCTCTCCTTCACACCATTTCTCTGCCAACTCTTTGTTCTCCGGCATCCATCGTGATATTAGAGGCTGGCTTCGTGAAGCGTCTGTCAATCCCTGCTCCTCTTACTTCAGTTGGTCCTCGTCGACGGGGATGTTGCTCCTGCTCGGCCGTATCGAGGAACTCTGATTCGGAATCCGCTTCCGGAAGCAGCTCCATGTCCAAAAGCAAGGCCAGTTCCAAAGAAGCTGCTTCTGCGGAGGAAGATGAGGAGATTTTCGTCCCTCGCAAGCCGAGGCGCGGCCGCCGGAGCGAAGCTGCTGCTGTCGAGGATTTCGTGCGCGACCATCTGAAGAGAACGTTCGCGTCGATTCGACAGCAGGAGCAGGACCCGGAGTTCCTGGAGAAGATGAAGAATTTGATGAAGGACGGTGAGGGAAACCTAGATTCTCAGTTCACGGACATCGACGGCGGCGACGAAGAAGAAGAAGAGGAAGGAATAGATGGAGAGGAGTACAAGAGTAAGAAGAGGACGATGGTGGAGGAAGAGGACCCGGACTGGCCGCTGGACGCCGACGTGGGGTGGGGAATCCGAGCGTCGGAGTATTTCGAGCAGCATCCTATCAAGAACGTCGCAGGTGAAGACGGGTTCGAGATAGACTGGGAAGGGGAGCTTGACGAAGGTTGGGTTCAGGAGATCAACTGTTTAGAGTGGGAGAGCATCGCCTTCCATCCCAGCCCCTTAATCGTTCTCGTTTTCGAAAGATACAACAGGTAAGTGGTGCTCCCCGCCATCATTTCTTAGGAACTGAGGATTGTCCAAGATAACTAGTTGCTCTTGTTTATGGTTCCATCATTTGTCTTCACTGTTGGTGTGAGCAGGGCTAGTGATAACTGGAAGACATTGAAGGAGCTGGAGAAGGCAGCCAAGGTGTACTGGAGTGCGAAGGATCGATTGCCTCCTCGGGTAAGTATGTGAGATTCTCGAAGCTATTCAGCCGGACACTTCCTTAGGGGTGTGAAATTGTTGAAGGTCAGTGGTTCTGGCTGATTTTATGGTTGCAGACAGTGAAGATTGATCTGAACATTGAGAAAGATTTGGCATATGCCCTGAAAGCTAGAGAATGCCCTCAAATTCTGTTTCTAAGAGGCCAGAAGGTTGTTTACAGGGAGAAAGGTGAGATTAGTGGATGTGTCACTACATGAGTTACAAGTATTATTTGTGGTCTTGGTTGTCTGCTGCTCACTGCTCAGGTCTTTTGGCAGAATTTCGAACAGCAGAGGAATTGGTACAAATGATTGCACATTTTTACTATAATGCGAAAAAGCCTTCATGCGTTAAAGACGACGTTGTTACTGCTTAGTGGGGCAGGCAGCTACTTGAGTTATGGTAAGAGCATAGTGATCGTTTCTTGATTACAACCGTTGGCTCCATTCTCTGCATAACATAGTAAGGTCTTCAGACACAGGCAAAGATTGATGGTGAAGAAGCTGATAAGAGAGTATCAATGTATCATGTCTTTGGCTGACTATCGATGCTGTTGGTCAAGTAAGATACATATCAGTTCTTTTGTTTCGATGATTCGGAGGCGCCATTTTGCACTCTTCTTCAATTAGGGAACCTCAAATTGACCTACCATGACTGAAGGTCTGAAGCCACCACATCTGGTTCAAGCTGAGCAGCAGTGTGGTGCTTTTTCACCCTCAGGAACGGATGTGCTGGTCATGTTTAGAACCGGAAAGAAGCTGTTTAGATAGAGGATGAGACCGTTGTACTGTTGATTTGTTGCCAAGCACGAGCTTGGTTCTACAATCCGATAAACAGGGTGCCTTTTTCTTGTATCCTTGTTGCAGCTATTGTTTGTGGACTCAGGCAGGGAAGCATAACTACTACGTGTACCTATGATGTTGTAGCTTGTGGTGCACTGGGACGGCAGACAATTTTGCAGAGGGTATTTGGTGAGCCTGATTCTGCAGATTCCATAGCTTCATATCGCGTATCACGCTCACGTCTGCTCATGTACTTGTTGGAATCCCAGTTCACTACTGCCCAAAGGTCTCGATGGAAGTAGGGCTCGTCGTCTTTCCAAGGCGATAAAATGTATTGAGTGTTGGAAGACCACCTTGATGTTTCTTTCAAACTATTTGTCTGTACCACTCGAAACTCGAGATCAAATAGTTAAGCTTGGCATTCGTATTTAATTTTAGAGCTCAAAACTTGTCTGGCATTGGACTAATAGTCTAATACTCTTTTCGTAAGATAAAATTACATTTTTCAATTTATCTGACATTGGACTAATACTCTTTTCGAAAGATATCATAAAATTGCATTATACGCAATAAGATTCTAGAAGCTGAATTGTTTTTGTGCGTAAATTAAATTTAGCATAAACACTTTTGTTTCCTCTTGAAGTTTTAATTGTAGAAATATCAAATACACTTAATTATAATATGTCCCTTTACTAATATGTTCATTTATAATTTTTAACATTAAATGTCTTTGTATTTTGAAAAAATTATGAAGGGTTGTAGGTATAATATGTCATTCTACTATGCATTGTTATCAAATATGTCTCTATTATTTTTACATCAATCATGTCCCCGTACTTTGGAAAAATTACTAAACATGTTCTTCTGTTAAAATTTTCATCCAAAATCTTTCAACCTCAACAAAATGGTAGAGAAAATGTCATTTTTGCCCCTTCATTTATTTCTCCAAACTTTATTAAAGTGAAACTATTAGGGGTGTTGAGTTATATAAAAGAAAATTTACTAGGGCTATTTAGAATTGTGTCGCCAAAACCAAGATTCAATTGTGGTTCATGATTTTTAGAAGAAAATTTTAACAGAATAACACATTTGATAATTTTTTCAAAATACATAGATATATCAAATACAAAAATAGCTAAATAGATATGTTTGATAAAAATGCATTATAAAAAAATATAGGGTATGCCTACAGTGACATGCATGGCACCGTAAGATGGATTTTTCGGTCGACCTATTTGACTAATTTGGGCACCACGAGAAAGCATCGTGGTCGACCTCAAAGATCATCTGGTCGACCGTACGTAGTTTAAGTTGTTATTTTTGGTCGACCACAATAAAACCTCGGTCGGCCATTTCGTTGGCGTCAGAAACAACATGGTCGACCGTAAATGTATATAGGTCGACCACTTGATGGCGGTCATTAACAACATGGTCGACCAGATACAGAAAGAGGTCGACCAGATAGAAGAGAAGTGTTTTTATCCATTTGTCCAATCATCATTTGACGTAAAATGAAGATAAAGTGTTGGTTTCGAGGTCAACCTAATTCGGTACGAGGTTGACCAAATACAAGAAAGTCAACCTATGCCCCGTGTCTTGTTTGCTTATGTGTGTCGATTTGTGTGGTTCTTTTGCTCATACAAATTGCGTTTCAAACCATCATAACTAGTCATAAATAATGATAACAAGGACTCATCACTTCATAACATAACAACTAAACAAACTAACAAGAAATACAATAAAACACAAATCATCTAGGTGGACATCTGGCCCATGTATTCGTACATGCCATCCATGCGCTCCCACACACGCTTTAAGGTGACCGGTGGAGATGAACTCTGTGTCTGCGACATTGGCTCGTCTCCATCTCCTTCATCAGAATCACCACCATCATCCTCATCATCATCACCACCATGGACAACATGAGCATTGTTTATTCGGACATACTCACCATTACGCAGCTCAAAGCCCATCTTTTTCAGAGATGAAACTGATTAGAACTCTTTCCTTGAGATTCTTAAGCCAACCTCACCACTTAAATCCACATTAAAATGCTCAAATAGCAGTGTCAGGATCATCCCATAGGGGAGATTCCTGTTTCAACTCTCTACAACAGTAAGCATGTGGTTAAAGATCAAGTATGACAAGTTCACCTTCTCGTCTAACAGTAGGTTGGTGAGGAGCTCCATGTCGAAGTAGGTGACTGTCTCCCGATGTCCACCCTTTGGCAGAATGTTGTAGGAAAACATGTGGTGAAGAACTCTGGCTTGAACTGTCAGGTGGTTACTGACTCACTCCTACTGTCACTCTAGAAAATGGCCAAGTATAACCACTTCCTAAAGCGTAGTATAGCGGGTCGGGTTTTAATGTCAACCCGGGTCCTAGATGTGATGACTACTCGGTGAATTCTTGTTATTTAGCGGTGAACTTTTAGTGCAACTCAAGCAAACAAAACACACAGCAAGTAAACGGTTTGTTGTCAAGTCAAGAGAGGTCACCCGGATATGGTTCCCCCTAGACTGCAGTTAAGTCAGATTGCAATTTACCAAGTTCAGTTTTCATGAAAGTTATACTGCGGAAGGTTCTCAATTAGCCTGAAGTCTCGACTAAAGGTCTCCATACCCTCCCAATCTGAGTCTCTAGCGGGCGACTAACCTCCACCGGAGTAAACAGATTGAGGCCCTAATGAACCAAACCTCCACTACCGAATTGACTTCGGTACAGAATAGCGAATTGGCTCCTCGACTAAAGTCACCAATTCGCCACCTTCGATTAAGGGTACTCTATCAACCTAGGCAGATATTCTCATTCTAGGTTAAAGCAGAAACAACAGGAATTTGATCAGGATTCAAGTCATTCAATCATTCAAACCTCAATCGAATATAATCAATTCACAAACTCTGTACTTGGGTTCATACAATCAGACCTAGCATACAAATCTAGGGTTCTCCATACCTAGATGAATGAGGAAACTACTCCATAGAGAAAGAAGCAAAAGCAGATTCAGACGCGGAAATCATACTGTGAAGTTGGATTCCTGCTCCTGGACGTTTAATCGCACTTCTCCAAGCTCAAACCGGGCTCCAATGGTGTTGAAGATCGATCTATGGCGCTTGGGAACTCTGGTTCGTCGCTTTCTCTCTCTAGGAATCGATTTCTCTCTCAAAAACTCGGAACCCTTCAATGTTGGCCTTCTTCCTCCTTAAATCAGCTGCCTGGTCGCGATACCCGGTCGAAATACCCGGTCGGGTATTTTGGGTTTCGACCGGGTATCTCTGCAGCGCACCGTTTCGCTTAAGGGAAGAATCCCCGGTCAATCGCCATAATCCCCGACCGGGGATTTTGCTGCTGTGCCCGGGCCCCTCTCTGCTTCTCAGGTGCCCAAAAGTGGTGAATACCCGGTCGGATATTTGGCCACCTGACCGGGTATTTTCCTCCTTCAGCCCTATTCGTCCCAACTTTGCTCCTTTCGACCCAGAACTCGTTTCTCCGCCTCGATTCCAACGCCGGGACCTGAAATATGACAAAAACACACAACCTAGCGTGAAATCGGCTTAAAAACACGAGATTCCTCATCACAAACAGCTTCAGAATAGGGGTGGAAACATGTATAATTATCGGTCTATCAAACTCCCCCACACTTAACCGTTTGCTTGTCCCCAAGCAAACCTAACTCAAACCAATGCAGCTCTCCAGACCTCTATAGCAACAAACAACCTCGATCGTAGGTAGAGGACTTCCTAGATCATTTAGCAGCTTACGAGGTCAACCGACGCACAAGTCATCTCATAGCCTCTTCGGCGAGAACGCTAGTCTCGAGTCGGCATCATGGCAAATAGTGAACAGAGGACAAATGAATCGTGGATGAAGAGACTCTCACAAACAAAAGATCATGGACTCACATTAATTCAAGGTGCTCGATTTTCTTTGTGAACATGGTTGGAACCCTTTTCTTTCTTCTTTTTACTTGTTTTTCTGTTTTTCTTTTTTCACGGGTTCCAACCTGTTTCTGCAGAAAATGAGGGCTCCCACCTAGCAAAGGTTTTGCGGGAGCCCGGCTCTTACCGGCCATGCCAGGAGCGGGTGTCTCGAGCCTCGTGCGGGGGAAAGACATGTAAGGGGGCTGGAGGTAGTAGGTGGAAATTGGGAACGGATTCCCGTCTCCCCTTACACACTTTCACCCTATTCGCACGGGAGACGTTATTTTAAAGCACATTTTGAGCACCTGTTATTTTCAAAACATGATACAAGAGTCCATGACAGGCAGAGAGTCCACAACACCACACAATTCAAGGGTCCTAAGATCACTAATCCACTCAATCAACCAACACAATATGAAGAAGAAATGAGACGTCTTAAATGCATCAACATCCTCCATAGTGCCACACTACCTCCCTAGGTTGCAAATCACTACAGAGATTGTCAATTCAAAGCATACTGAGCAGGTGATTGCAAGGAACACGTACTTGGAGCCCTCAAATTTAAAAATTTGGACAGTGGACCAGGCTCCAAGCACACAAACAGAGCTAATGCAGTCAAAAGATAAACATCCCCCCCACACTTAAGATCGACATTGCCCTCAATGGAGAAGAGGGAAGGAAAGGGGAACGATGTTACCGGTATGCACAGACTACAGGAGACTGGAAATGGACCAGTCGGGAACACAGCACAGCTCAAGGGGAACAGAAGAGCTCAACCAGAATATGTTAGGTCCGATGTCAGCCCAATAAGACATCATCCAGAACAAAGGAAACAAACCAAAACAAAACCAAATCGCAATCCGACTCGAAACATAAGAAAGAAAGTCCAACCGTGGTGGGGTTGCCTCCCCACAAGCGCTTCTTTACCGTCTTTTAGCTGGACGCCCATGGTGGATACTCAGGGAGGTGCAAGAACAGGTGCCTCCAAGAGCGGATCCACGTCGCTCTTGAGGTACAGCTTCAGGTGGTGACCGTGCACCCGACGGTTGCAACCACCAGCAGTGGTCAGCTCGACCTGGCCATCCGGCAAGATGCAGGCGAGTGAGTACTCGGATGGCCAGGGTGGTCGTGGTGCAGGGGGTGGGACCAGCTCATAGTGGTCTCCACTCTTCTTCCGTGCCGGCTTAGCCACCTGCGGCTTCGGTCGCCACTCCTCCTTGAGCTTTTTGTTTGGAGGCGAGACTGGATGGAGTGGCGGCGAAGGAATGATAGGCGGGTCCTGCAAAATGAGAGGTGCAGAAGGATACACGACAGGCTCGTGTACCTGATCAGAAATAGCATGCACAGGTGATGCAGAAATCATAGCACAATGATCAAACTCAGTCACAGGAAAAATAGCCTGTTCATTTCCAGCACGCAGGATCAGTTTACCATCATGCACATCAATCAGTGCCTTGGCGGTGGCAAGAAATGGTCTACCTAGAATCAAAGGCACATCCACATCATCATTTATATCCAGAATAACAAAATCAACCGGATATGTGAATGCACCCACATTAACAAGCAAATCCTCTATGATACCCCTAGGATGCACAACAGAACGATCAGCTAGCTGAATGCTCATCCTAGTAGGGCTAAGTTCACCTAGGTCTAGCTTTTTGAACAGTTTATATGGCATGACATTAATGCTAGCTCCTAGGTCCGCCAAGGACTTTCCTACATGCATGCTGCCAATAGTAAGAGGAATAGTGAAACTCCCTGGGTCCTTGCGCTTTTCAGGCAGCTTGTTCTGCAGGATGGCAGAACATTCCTCGCTCAGCAGCACTGTCGAGAGATCCCCAAGTTTCTTCTTGTTGGTGCAGAGATCTTTCATGAACTTCGCGTACTTGGGCATCTTCGACAGTGCCTCCACAAATGGTACGCTGATGTTGAGCTGCTTCAACATTGCCATAAACTTGGCAAACTCAGTCTCCAGCTTATCTTTATGTAGGCGAGTGGGAAAGGGAAGCTGGGGCACATGCTCCTTAACCACTGGTTGTGGCTTGGGAGCAAGGGCTTCCTTCTCCACCCGCACTTCTGCATCACCGGCTGGAAGTGCTGAAGCAGGTAGTGGTTCCTCCCGCCTGGTCGGGGCAGGATCAGCTGATGTAGGCCTGCCGCTCAGGGTGAAAATGGCATGTGCGGTCTCATGCGGGTCCCGTGGATTAGGGACAGTGGTGGCAGGAAGAGTCCCCGGGGCCCGAGCAGTAAGCTGGCGCGCTAGGACACCGACTTGGTGTTGTAGATCTTGCAAAATAGCACCTTGGTTCCTCTGCCCTGCCTCCAAAGAGGCTATGCTCTGGTCCACCCTCGTGAAATTCGCCTGGCTGGTGGTCATGAAAGTTGCCAAAATATTCTTCAGTTCAGGCATCTGAGTATCTGGAGCTTCGGCTGCTGGAGGCGGAGTGAACTGGCGCTGAGGCTGCTGGAATGGCTGCCCTTGCCTAGGCTGGTAGGGCTGCTGCTGTGGTGGTGGCCCCTGCCTAGCCTGGAAGGGCTGCCTCTGCTGGAAACCACCTGCTGGTGCTGGGAAACCAGGTGGTTTATTGGCGTTGTTGCTCCAGGCAAAGTTGGGATGCTGGCGCCATCCCTCATTATAGGTACTGCTGTATGGATCCAGGCGCCAAGCATTTGCTATGAATTCTACCTGCTCTTGGGGAGTAGAAGACTCCCTTATAGACTGGCAATCCTCCACCAGGTGATTCGGGCTCTCACACCACTGACACTGAGCTACTGGAGGCGTAGCTACCCCTCGGCCCGGAAGGAGACTGTTAGGCTGCTTCAACGTCTGCACCAACTCAGCCACCTGCTGCTCTAACCCGGACCTAGCCTCCATAGCGTGCACACCCCGGTCCCGGGAGTTCCTGCCTCTGTGGTTCTGTCCCCAGGAATGGTCTCGGGCAGCCAAGGTACTGATCATCTGGTTCAGCTCGGATGGAGTCTTAGTAAGGATATCCCCTCCTGGGCATAGAGACTCAATCACCCTCTGGCTGTCTGGAGTGAGGGCGCTGTAGAAGTTCCCCACTGTGAAAGCATCGCTAAACCCATGATGGGGACACTGCCAGAAGTATCCCATGTACCGCTCCCATGCATCACGAAGGGACTCATCTGGCTCTTGGCGGAAGTGAGTGATCTCCCGCTGTATCTCCGTGGTCTTCGATGCCGGATAATACCGGTGCACGAACTTGTCAGCCAGATCGTCCCAAGAAGTGATGGACAAAGGGGGCTGGGTCTCCAACCACCTCTTAGCATTCCCCGCCAGAGAATGGGGGAAGAGGTGAAGGCGGATTGCATCATCCGGAACACCATTCAGCTTGAACCCGTTCGTCAGCTGCAGAAAACGGGAAAGGTGTACCCGGGCTTCCTCATCCTTCAAGCCATGGAACTGGATAGAGGTTGTGATGAGCTGAATCCAGCATGGCTTGATCTCGAAGTTGTTTGCAGGAATGGGCGGATAAAGGATGACCGGGCGGATGTCAGCAATCCGTGGAGTATAGTAGTACTCCAGGGTGGGACCCGGTGGTGGTGGATGATGATGATGCCCAGCTCCCTGGGTGTGTTGGTCGTTCCCCAGGATCTGGTTCTGAGAAGGCGGGTTCTGATCGCCTTCCATCTCGTGCCCGTCCTCGGAGTCGCTGGTCAATTGGCCGTCTCGGCGCTCCACCGTAGCCAGTCTAGCTCGCTGTTGTCTCCGAAGTTGTTTGCAGGTGCGCTCAATCTCAGGATTCAACGGCAGTAAACCTCCCGACTGGCTACGGGTCATGCACTATCTGCACACAATCAAGCAAGCAAACCCGTGAAGGCACAAGTGGGAAAAACAAAAACACAATGCAAAAACGAAAATGCTAAAGTAACAGAAATCACTTTTCTTCAACAACCTAGCCGTCCCCGGCAACGGCGCCAAAAACTTGACTCGCTGTTACTGTCACTCTAGAAAATGGCCAAGTATAACCACTTCCTAAAGCGTAGTATAGCGGGTCGGGTTTTAATGTCAACCCGGGTCCTAGATGTGATGACTACTCGGTGAATTCTTGTTATTTAGCGGTGAACTTTTAGTGCAACTCAAGCAAACAAAACACACAGCAAGTAAATGGTTTGTTGTCAAGTCAAGAGAGGTCACCCGGATATGGTTCCCCCTAGACTGCAGTTAAGTCAGATTGCAATTTACCAAGTTCAGTTTTCATGAAAGTTATACTGCGGAAGGTTCTCAATTAGCCTGAAGTCTCGACTAAAGGTCTCCAGACCCTCCCAATCTGAGTCTCTAGCGGGCGACTAACCTCCACCGGAGTAAACAGATTGAGGCCCTAATGAACCAAACCTCCACTACCGAATTGACTTCGGTACAGAATAGCGAATTGGCTCCTCGACTAAAGTCACCAATTCGCCACCTTCGATTAAGGGTACTCTATCAACCTAGGCAGATATTCTCATTCTAGGTTAAAGAAGAAACAACAGGAATTTGATCAGGATTCAAGTCATTCAATCATTCAAACCTCAATCGAATATAATCAATTCACAAACTCTGTACTTGGGTTCATACAATCAGACCTAGCATACAAATCTAGGGTTCTCCATACCCAGATGAATGGGGAAACTACTCCATAGAGAAAGAAGCAAAAGCAGATTCAGACGCGGAAATCATACTATGAAGTTGGATTCCTGCTCCTGGACGTTTAATCGCACTTCTCCAAGCTCAAACCGGGCTCCAATGGTGTTGAAGATCGATCTATGGTGCTTGGGAACTCTGGTTCGTCGCTTTCTCTCTCTAGGAATCGATTTCTCTCTCAAAAACTCGGAACCCTTCAATGTTGGCCTTCTTCCTCCTTAAATCAGCTGCCTGGTCGCGATACCCGGTCGAAATACCCGGTCGGGTATTTTGGGTTTCGACTGGGTATCTCTGCAGCGCACCGTTTCGCTTACAGGAAGAATCCCCGGTCAATCGCCATAATCCCCGACCAGGGATTTTGCTGCTGTGCCCGGGCCCCTCTCTGCTTCTCGGGCACCCAAAAGTGGTGAATACCCGGTCGGGTATTTGGCCACCTGACCGGGTATTTTCCTCCTTCAGCCCTATTCGTCCCAACTTTGCTCCTTTCGACCCAGAACTCGTTTCTCCGCCTCGATTCCAACGTCGGGACCTGAAATATGACAAAAACACACAACCTAGCGTGAAATCGGCTTAAAAACACGAGATTCCTCATCACAAACAGCTTCAGAATAGGGGTGGAAACATGTATAATTATCGGTCTATCAGTTACTCGTTGGCCTACTGCGACCATGAGCATCTTCCTCTTCATCAAGACCACATACCGTCTAGATTTGCTTGGCTCTCGAGAAATGAGTTTCATTCCAAGCACTGTAAGAATTGATTCTCTTCCCCTCGTTTGGAGCCTATAGTACTTGCGCCAACACATTCTTGTTGATGCGCATCTCCACCCCATTCACATAGATTTTAAATGCATGAATGGATCCATTTGCATTATGCTGATAGGTGATGTTGTTGTAGAAGTATTGTATCATTTTCGGGTAGTATGGTGCATTCAGAGATATCACCTTCAACCACTCTTGCTCGACAAAGGGTGCTAGAAACCCGTAATTCTCGAAATGAGAATACGCATCTGTCGTCAATGGCCTTCTAGGAGTCACCTTGTGGTTGTGCATTCTCCTCTCTTCAAATTTGTCACTTTGCTCCTTGGTCTAGAACAAAGAGGGGCTGAAATCTTCCCCTTCCGAACTTGAGGTAGCGACTTTGTTTGCCTTTCCTTTCTTTTTGCTGCCAAACATCCTGAAATCAAACAAGCAAGAATAACCGTTAGGCACATTTTTTAAATGAACAAAACTCGGTCGACCTCTCCATAAACATGTCGACCTAAACACTGCACGTATAGATAAAACAGAACAACATTAGGTCAACCTCTAAAACATCGTAAGTCGACCTAATAAACACCATATGTCGAACTCAGAAAATCAAGCACAAATATGGGTCGAAGAACGCCAAAATTGGAGTGCAAAACATCATAGGTCGACCTCATAATCAGAAACGGTCGAACTCAGTTAATTAAAAATGAGTCGACCCAAACCCGTAACAATTGGAGTAAACAACATCATAGGTCGACCTCAAAAGAATCATAGGTCGACCTCCGTTAGTTTCGCACACGTGAGTCGAAGAAGAAGGCAAAAACTCGTCAAAACCGTCATAGGTCGACCTCAGAAACATCATAGGTCGACCTCGGTGAATAAAAAGCGAGAAAGAATAGGCCCAAACGCTTAAAATATTGATTGAAAAACGTCATAGGTCGACCTCAGTTAGTTTCGCACAAATGTGTCGAAGAAGAAAGCCAAAACTCGTATTTTTGCCGTCATAGGTCGACCTCAGAAATATCATAGGTCGACCTCAATGAATAGAAAACGAGAATGAATAGGTCCAAACGCTTAAAATGTGGAGTGCGAAATAGATTAGGTCGACCTCAAAATCACCATAGGTCGACCTCAGTTAGTTTCGCACAAATGAGTCCAAGAAGAAGGCCAAAACTCGTTTTTTTCCATCATAGGTCGACCTCAGAAACATCATAGGTCGACCTCGGTGAATAAAAAACGAAATGAATAGACCCAAACGCTTAAAATGTGTAGTGCAAAACGTCATAGGTCGACCTCAAAATCACCATAGGTTGACCTCAGTTAGTTTCGCACAAATGAGTCGAAGAAGAAAGCCAAAACTCGCATTTTTGCCGTCATAGGTCGACCTCAGAAACATCATAGGTCGACCTCTGTGAATAAAAAACGAGAATGAATAGGCCCAAACGCTTAAAATATGGAGTGCGAAACAGATTTGGTCGACCTTAAAATCACCATATTTCACACATATGAGTCAAAGAAGAAGGGCAAAACTCGTATTTTTGCCGTCATAGGTCGACCTCAGAAACATCATAGGTCGACCTCGATGAATAAAAAACGAGAATGAATAGGCCCAATTAACGCTTAAAATGTGGAGTGCGAAACAGATTCGGTCGACCTCAAAATCACCATAGGTCGACCGCAGTTAGTTTCGCACAAATGAGTCGAAGAAGAAGGCCAAAACTCGTATTTTCGCCGTCATAGGTCGACCTCAGATACATCATAGGTCGATCTCGATGAATAAAAAACGAGAATGAATAGAGTCAAACGCTTAAAATGTGTAGTGCATAACTTCATAGGTCGACCTCAAAATAACCATAGGTGGACCTCAGTTAGTTTCGCACAAATGAGTCGAAGATAAAGGCCAAAACTGGTAAAAACCATCATGGGTTGACCTCAGAAACATCATATGTCGACCTCGGTAACATCAAAGACGAGAATGAACAGACCCAAACGCTTCAAAGCATACGCTTAACATTTGGAATGCAAAAGGAAATCGGCCGGCCTCAGTAACATCATAGGTTGACCTCAGATCCGGTCGACCACTATTAAGATTAGGTCGACCGAAACTGACAAACAGAACATAAGATCCTTCATTTTCGAGCTTTAGATCTTTTTAAAACCCAAAAAACGCGTACAATTTTGAGAGCAAAACGTCACAAGTCGACCTCAAGAACATCACAGGTCGACCTCAGTTCATGAAAACGAGAATGGATCAAATACATACGTTTAATATTTGGAATGCAAAATAAAATCGTTCGACCTCAGTAACATCATAGGTCGACCTCAGCTTCAGTCGACCACAAAGATGATTAGGTCGACCGAATCTGACGAACAAAACAGAAAATCCCCCTTTTCCATCTTTAGATTTTTTAAAAAACAATCTAATCTACCAATGAAGAACAGAAAACTCGAACCAAATGAAAGGAAGATTGAAATACCCACCTTGTTCTTCTTCTTAGTAGATGAGGATGAAATGGAATGGAGCTTTTGGTTCTTCTCCTATGAGTTTTTTGAAATTGGAAAAGAACAAGAAGAAGGGAAAGGAGAGGAAGAATGAGTGGATGTGGTGGGATAGGATTTTGATTGTGGTGTAGAATGAATGGAGGAGGTTTCTTAAATAGGGGATTGAAGGATAGGTTTGGGTGGATGTTGTTATACAAACCGGTTTGGTCGGTTGAATTAAATACGCGGTCGACCTCTCAATAAATTAGGTCGACCGTCTATGGTCAGGTCGACCGTGTCTTTTATGAGGTGGACCGTTTTAATGTGTTTGTTTATTTCAACCAACAATCAACTAACTCATAAATTATTAAGATAATTCGAGGAAAAAACAATGCAATCACAGTTACAAAAAAATAAACTCCTAAAAAACAATAGAAGAAATTTAAGATATTTTTTTGGGACTTTTTTTCGGGCACTTAGGGCGCAAATGACCATATTTCCCACATTTCGAACACTTTCTTACGCTTTTGCCTGATGCACTTCGTGCTGACTTGAATGTCCCCTTGGTCTTCCCAATTTTTGGATCTTTCACACTTCAAAAGGGTGCTGGAGGGTTTGCAGGTGCAGTGTTGTCCGTTCTCTCCCTAGAGAACTTAATTGCCCATTGAGTAAGGTCATCCAACGACTTAGAGACATGATTAAAAGCAGCTTCACTACCACACTCGATGTCACATAAACGCTTACACTTTAGAGACAATCCTCTCAAACTCCTCAATCGATATACGTGCTTTCGCCAAGTAGGTGAAGGGACTAACGAACTCTCTATTATGAACGGTCGTTGTCGCATTTGTCTCAATATGCCAAATACACAGACGGTGAGACACTCCAACTAGAACAGTAGCAATGGCGCCACACATGGACTTGCGTCCGTCTGTGATCACTGAAGTCGGCATCTTAGAGTTCATACACTCCAGAAAAGTATTCAAAAACCAAACGTAGTTGGGCATTGTCTCGTTATCCAACTGGGTAAAACCATATATGATGTTACGGTGGTGGTGATTTACACCAATCATCATAACAAATGGTCGATTGTACTTGTTGAGCTTGTAGAATGCATCGAACGCCAAGACATCCCCAAAAAGAGATTGCTTAATTCACCTTCATCGTTGGTTGTGTACTTGAAGAAGCTGCCCGCATCAGAGGTATATTTACTTTGCAAGTAACCCAATGTTTGGTTCACCATTCCTATTAGATCATCATTAACTGTTCGGGATTTTTGAACAACGTTATCCAAATCCTTTGGAGTGTACCCCAGATTCTCATATCCTCCAATTTTGTTCTTCATAAACTGAACAAAGTTGCGTTGTTTTATTCCTGACTATCGCATCCCTATCGCCAGAGCCTTGTCTCCTTCACTCACATTTCGATGAGAACGAAAGAATTGTGTTTCTTCTTTATTGCCGCAACGATGTGAGTGCTTCCTCTCGAACTTAGAAACAACCCACATTTTCTTATTCTGATAAAAGCGTACAGTATACGATGCCTTGTAATAATGTTTTGTCATCTTACGATGTTGTCGTGTCCGACCTTCTTTATCTAAATGCATCTTCTGTCTATTCCCCTCTCTCGAACATACCATTGTCCTCCCAATTGCTACTCCTCGACGACTCCTCCGAAGATCTCTACGTCGAATGCTAAACCCTTTCGCTTTAGCATAGGCATCATAAAATTTCTCTGCATCTTCTAAAGTTTGGAACTCCATGGATGGAATTTGTTATTCATATTCAGTAGCTTCTTCATCATCCATAAGCGTCACGAGGTCGACCTGTGCTCTGCCTACGGGTTTGACCGCTTTGAGTATGTGGTCGACCACTTGCTCTAGACAATTGAAATCGTAAATCTTTTGACATCCATAATTGTATAACAAATCTAATAAATGATAAACATTCAAAATCCAAAAGGAAACAACCTCGCAAATACAAATTCAACGTATTGTCTAAATAATGCAACATTGTAACTTAATGACTTCATTTCTTTGCTTTTTTGTTTGAACTCTTTCTCTCTTTGCCTCGTTCCATGCATTCATCTACTACATGCTTGAAAAGATTCTCGTGCACGGTTTTCAAAATGTGTATCCAGATACCATAGGATCTTCTTTTGAGCCGGTAATTTGTGTTCTTCTCCTATCTGCATTATGGCATGTAAGACTTCGTTAGAACTAAAAAAAAAAGTACAAATTAAACAAGTTATTTGTTTGACGATATACTCACCACTCTATCCGGATCCTTGGATCCATAACGCATCCACTGCATGACGTGCACACCACACTCGGTACTATTCCTTTGCCCTTGAACGCGTAGCTCTTCAAAATTGAAATCTCCAAAATTTGGTACTGCTACATTGCTCATGCGCTCAAGTTTGAAAATATCATCCAATTTGGACAATTACACACAAACAACGAATATTTTATGCTTCTAGCATAATACGTGACGCTTAGTAGTCAGAAAATTATAGGAAACACTTACCAATTTCTTGCATAGTGCTGATTTACGCTAACGATTCGCCTCACTAGTTGAAGGTAGACTGTCAAGCAAAAATGCAGTTTTTTGCTGGACATTGACGAGATACAGAAACCAATGACGTGCTTCATCGTCAAGAACTGGCATAAATATCTAGCAACGAAACACTCACTATATGATATAAAAAGTGAATACAAACAAATGCACTTTCAAAATTTAATGAGATAGGGACATTGACTAACCTTATGACATGCACTAACATTCGGCACAAACACCACGTCATCATCCATCAACTTGTTACGAATTGGTCCGGTCTTCATGTTAGCACGTACCATTTTCTGCACCATATTTTAATTTAGATGAATTAACATGGTACAATGTAAATAACTAGGTTATGATAAATAATTTAACATTACGGCTCTTACCGAAAACATATTTGGCAAATACCACACATTTGGCTCTTTCACATCATGTTTTTCAGACATTGTTAGTGCCCTTGCACACAAATCCACTACCTACCAACCAACAATCAAACACAAAATCCTCGTAAATCGTAACAAAAATAGTGCACAATTCATACGAAATTCGTAGCAGTATAGTACTTACGGATGAGCAAATCCAGCTACTCTCGCTAATGACCGAACTCAAATAATTTCGTTGCACGTTTTTAGAAAAAAAGTCAACAACGGTCAAACTGCAAAAATCAAAATAACAAAATGTCAATTGTGATTTGCAACGTACAGGTCGACCTGTTCACAGTCAAGGTCGACCTTATTGGCTAAACGGTCGACCTCATGAACTAAACGGTCGACCGCACGTACTAAAAAATGTCTCTTACTTGTCCCAATTCACGTCCCCGGCCTTTTCTTTAGTAACAACATAATACAAGTCTTCAACTGGATTTTGAAGATTTTTGGTGAATCCTTCTAGTCCCTCCACTTTCAAGACCTACAAATCATAGTTAAAATTAAAGTAACATATGAGCACAAACACACATTATAGATGAATATGTAACGTAAACTTACTCCGTGCTTTTTGAAAGGACTCTTAGATTCATCTTCATCGCTATAAGCACTAAATAATCCTTTTATTACAAAA
Organism: Linum tenue; assembly: GCA_946122785.1. NCBI lineage: Eukaryota > Viridiplantae > Streptophyta > Magnoliopsida > Malpighiales > Linaceae > Linum > Linum tenue. Next base: position 63,182,929 of record CAMGYJ010000006.1, on the reverse strand, counting down.
TGATCCTTCTGTGGAGTGGTGTAGGAGTCACTTTCATATCAAGGTCTCTTGTACTCAGGAGAGGAACCCTTGCTGCCATACGTTGTTTCACTGACAAACATATAAACAAAACAAATTAGCACTAATGATAGTAATACTAATATCTTCAATCACATATGAATATACTTGTCTACCTTTAAATTGTGCTCTTTCAATAAATTGTCTATGCTCTGGTAGCAATTTGCAGAGTCATCATGGTCTTCCTCCTCTTTATCAAAGTTAAATTTCTTTCCTGTACCATCTCTTCCTCCATTCTCCATTCGTTCTGCAATTATATCTTTGATAGCACCTTCTAGCCTCTCAAAACCATCATGCATCATCCCAGTCATATCTATCAATCGAACTGACAATTGCTCCACTCTATCATGAATGGACTTTTGATAGTCATTGACTTGTTTTTGACACACCACCAGCTGCACTTGTGTGGCTTTCAACACTTTCATGAGTTCACCCAAATCGTGATGCAGTCTCTCATCATGCGTCATCGTCTAAACAATTTAAAGAAAAATTCAAATCATAATTCAACTTCAAATTTCTACAATTGACAAAAACAGATACGTGGTTGACCTGACAAATTATTAGGTCGACCTGGAAGACAAATTGTGACTACCATAACCTTTAAGGTCGACCTCTGATATTCCTAGGTCGACCTATCCAGCAGGAAAATAACAATTAACCAACAAAAGCAAGTGTAATATTAAACCAAGAAACGGATAGGTCGACCAGATAGCTTGAGCGGCCGACCTTTTGAAGAACAACATAGTCTTACAAACAAAGCCAAAGTCTTACAACTATTCAGGTTGAACAACCAAAACAAACAGAAACGGTAGACCTTGAAACACATTAGGTCGACCTATTGGGTTGATCTTCGTTACCTCGCAAGTACGGAAGTCCAAGTGTTGTGCCCTAAATTCAATTTCGAACAATTGTCTCGTCAGGTCGACCTGGTTGAGATAAAGGTCGACCGAACGTTATTCTGCACGAAACAATATATCAAATTAGACGGTGGAAATCACGCATTAGAGAAGATGACGGCGAATGCTACATTAGGTCGACCTCACCTTCGACGTGGTCGACCACTTTCAACACGTACAACAGCAACCGCGAACAATCTTCTTCACAAAGGCTCTAAATCGGGTAAAAACCTAATTCAGGCTTTTGGTGGCGTTGAAGGGGACTTATATTCGTATTTATAGAGCTTTAGAATGTGTGGAACCTTTCTGGTGTTGCAATCCTTATCCAATACGGATACGGTGTGCATGCGGTCGACCTCGTACGAATGCGGTTGACCTATTAGGTGCACAAGGGTCGGCCTATGAGGTATTTGGGTCGACCTTTCATTCTGTTCGACCACCAAGGAGGTCGACCATTTTATATAGATGGTCGACCGCGTCTCTGAACCTCACATAACTGAATTAGTCAATTTGGTCGACTGAAAAGTCCATGTCACTGTGACATGCATGTCACCGTAGCAAAGTCCAAAAATATATTTTAGTTATAACCCTTAATTTTACTAGAGATTAATAAAGACAAGTATATTTTTACATTAAGAAAAGGAAAATGAAATCTCTAAAAAAAAAAGGTTAATTGCATGGTTGGTCACTGAGATTACAAAAAACGTTCATCAATGGTCACTGCAAATATTTAAATCCAATCTTGGTCACTCAAATTAGTTAAATGGTTCAAGTTTGGTCACTCTCCGTCCAACTCCTTTAAATTTGTCTGATGTGGCAGTCGAACCCTCAAAGTTGACTGTTAACATAGTGACGTGGCAATTAAAAAATAATAAATAAACTAAATTTAATCTTCTACCATTTCCAACTCATTTTCAAAATAAAATAAATAAATAAAACAAACAAATTATTATAGTTACAAATTGAAAGGGTAGCTTCCTCCTCCGTCACCACATTCCTTCCCCGCAACCGAATCAGCTTCAAATTCCTCATCTTAGCTCCGCCCCCAGCCGCCTTCGTAGCCGCTCACGAGCAATAATCATCTGCACCTCCTCCACCCTTGACCCCGCCCCTTCCTCCACTCCGTCAACGCGCAGTAGGCGGAGACGCGCAGCCGACCCCAATGATGCAGTAGATGGAGAGATACCCTTCCGCCATAGCTAAAGAGAAAAAGGATAAAGGAAAAAAGGAGTAAAAAAGCACAGAGAGAGTCTCGAACAGAAGCCACAGAAACCTATGTCTCAAAGCTGAATGATAGAAAGCAAAGAAAAAAAATAGGAAAACTCAAAAAAGTGGAACAAGAGATGGGATTGCTCGCTGGTTGCGTTGTGTTGCTACCAAAATAAACAACAACTAACAAAACAAATTGTATATAATAATGGAAGAAATAAGATGGAGAGAAGAGCAGAGCAGAGCAGAGAGAAAGAAGCAAGCAGCCTCTGGCTCTGTAGAGAGAGAGAGATTGTTTGTGGGTGTGTATGGAATGGGTGAGTATTAATAATAAAGAGGATGAGAGAGGGGATCAGAGGGGTAACAATGAAAGAGATGCGATGGTGGTGATGACGAAGAAATGTAAGGCCATCATTATCATCAGCATCTTCTTCGTCTTCATATAGCTGCTTCTACTTCTACTTCCGCTGTAGCCTGCAGATAATTGCCAGTACAGATAACACTGCTCGTGAGCGGCTACGAAGGAGGCAGGGGGCGAAATTGGGAGCTGATTTTGGTTGCGGGGAAGGGATGTAGTGAGAAGGAGGAAGCTACCCTTTCAATTTGTAACTATAATAATTTTTTTATTTTTTTATTTTAATTTATTGTGAAAATGAGTAGGAAATGATAGAAAAGTAAAATTTATTTTATTCATTATTTTTTAATTACCACGTCATTGAGTTAACTGTCAACTTTGAGGGTTGACTGCAACATCAGACAAATTTAACAGAGTTGTACGGAGAGTGACCAAACTTGAACCATTTAACTAATTTGAGTGACCAAGATTGGATTTAAATATTTCCAGTATAGGTGTCAAAACAGAACCCGACCCGATTAACCTGCCCGATTAACCCGACCCGCAACCCGACCGCAACCTGAAGTGACTAAAAGCCAACGACCCGTAACCCGCTCGACCCGCAACCCGATTAACCCGAATCCAATTGACCCGTAACCCAATTAAACCCGAACCCGATTAACCCAAACCCGATTGATCCGAATTCTACTAACCCGTAACCCGACCGACTCAACCCAAACTTCACCTAATCCATTTGAATAATTATTATATATATACAATACATAGTTTTTCAAAATAAAGTTTTTCATTCTAAAATTATGTAAAATTATTTTTTCCTTTCGTATAGGAAACTTAAAAAATATGAAACTCACGTTATATTATGTATTTTAAGAAAATTACAAAAAATGAAACATGAACGTCATTTGAACACTAAGTTCTTTAACATAATTAAAAAAATAAATATAAAAAAATAAAATCAACACAATGTCAATATTAATAATGAAGAATTAATAATTGAGATCATGTACAATATTAATATAATATATAAATTAAATTTTTGTTAATTTAAATATTTAATAAAATTATTAATTACATATAAATAAAGTAAAATAATTTATTTGGTAATTTGATGCTTTTAAAAGAAGAGGGAAATTTTGGTGTATTCAATCGTACCGTATATATATATACATATAATTATTTATGGACTAATAACTAAATTAATCATTAGTTAAATCAATTATTTGTTTTACATATCATTTAATTTGTCTACTTGTTTTCTATACTTCTACATTTATTGTAACTTCAACACTATATGATCGTTATTTTACTGATAGACTGATAATCATACATGTTTTCACCCCTATTCTGAAGCCGTTTGTGATGAGGAATCTCGTATTTTAAGCCGATTTTACGCTAGGTTGTGTGTTTATGTCATATTTCAGGTCCTGGCGTTGGAATCGAGGCGAAGGAACGAGTTCCGGATCGAAAGGAGCGAAGATTGGACAAAGGATGCTGCTGGGCCAAAATACCCGGTCCAAGGAAGAAATACCCGACCGGGTATATTCTGGCCTTGACCGGGTATTTCCTCCTTCGGGCACCCGTGAGAAACAGAAGGGGGCCCGGGCGATGGCGATAAATCCCCGGTCGGGGATTTTGGTGGTAGACCGGGGATTTTCCCCTTTAGTGGAACGGTGCGTTTCGAAATACCCGGTCGAACCATAAAATACCCGACCGGGTATTTCGACCGGGTATCGCGGGGTCAGCTGATAAAAGAGGAAGAAGACCAATTTTCAAAGGGTTCCGAGTTTTTGAGAGAGAAATCGATTCCTAGAGAGAGAAAGCGTCGAACCAGAGTTCCCAAGCGCCATAGATCGATCTTCAACACCGTTGGAGCCCGTCTTGAGCTTGGAGAAGTGCGATTAAACGTCCAGGAGCAGGAATCCAACTTCACAGTATGATTTCCGTGTCTGAATCTGCTTTTGCTTCTTTCTCTATGGAGTAGTTTCCCCATTCATCTGGGTATGGAGAACCCTAGATTTGTATGCTAGGTCTGATTGTATGAACCCAAGTACAGAGTTTGTGAATTGATTATATTCGATTGAGGTTTGAATGATTGAATGACTTGAATCCTGATCAAATTCCTGTTGTTTCTGCTTTGACCTAGAATGAGAATATCTGCCTAGGTTGATAGAGTACCCTTAATCGAAGGTGGCGAATTGGTGACTTTAGTCGAGGAGCCAATTCGCTATTCTGTACCGAAGTTAATTCGGTAGTGGAGGTTTGGTTTATTAGGGCCTCAATCTGTTTACTCCGGTGGAGGTTAGTCGCCCGCTAGAGACTCAGATTGAGAGGGTCTGGAGACCTTTAGTCGAGACTTCAGGCTAATTGAGAACCTTCCGCAGTATAACCTTCATGAAAACTGAACTTGGTAAATTGCAATCTGACTTAACTGCAGTCTAGGGGGAACCATATCCGGGTGACCTCTCTTGACTTGACAACAAACCGTTTACTTGCTTTGTGTTTTGTTTGCTTGAGTTGCACTAAAAGTTCACCGCTAAATAACAAAAATTCACCGAGTAGTCATCACATCTAGGACCCGGGTTGATAATAAAACCCAAACCCGCTATACTACGCTTTAGGAAGTGGTTGCACTTGGCCATTTTCTAGAGTGACAGTAACAGCGAGTCAAGTTTTTGGCGCCGTTGCCGGGGACGGCTAGGTTGTTGAAGAAAAGTGATTTCTGTTACTTTAGCATTTTCATTTTTGCATTGAGTTTTTGTTGGTCCCACTTGTGCCTTCACGGGTTTGCTTGCTTGAGTGTGTGCAGGTAGTGCATGACCCGTAGCCAGTCAGGAGGTTTACTGCCGTTGGATCCAGAGCTTGAACGCACTTGCCGCCAACTTAGGAGACAGCAGCGAGCTAGACTGGTTACGGGAGAGCGCATAGACGGCCACTTGACCAGCGATTCTGAGGAAGAGTACGAGATGGAGGGCGAAGACATCCCACAACCGGGGAATGTTCGACAGCATCCACCACCACCGCCGGGTCCCACCTTGGAGTACTACTACACTCCACGGATTGCTGACATCCGCCCGGTCATCCTCTATCCACCCATCCCAGCAAATAACTTCGAGATCAAGCCAGGCTGGATTCAGCTCATCACATCCTCTATCCAGTTCCATGGCTTGAAGGATGAGGAAGCCCGGGCACACCTTTCCCGTTTTCTGCAGCTGACAAACGGGTTCAAGCTGAATGGTGTTCCGGATGATGCAATCCGCCTTCACCTCTTCCCCCATTCTCTGGCGGGGAATGCTAAGAGGTGGTTGGAGACCCAGCCCCCACTGTCCATCACTTCTTGGGACGATCTGGCGGATAAGTTCGTGCACAGATATTATCCGGCATCGAAGACTACTGAGATTCAGCGGGAGATCACTCACTTCCGCCAAGAGCCAGATGAGTCCCTTCGTGATGCATGGGAGCGGTACATGGGATACTTCTGGCAGTGTCCCCATCATGGCTTCAGCGATGCTTTCACAGTGGGGAACTTCTACAGTGCCATCACCCCAGACAGCCAGAGGGTGATCGAGTCTCTATGCCCAGGAGGGGATATCCTTACTAAGACTCCACCCGAGCTGAACCAGATGATCAGTACTTTGGCTGCCCGCGATCATTCCTGGGGGCAGAGCAGCAGAGGCAGGCACTCCCGGGACCGTGGTGTGCATGCTATGGAGGCCCGATTCGGGTTAGAGCAGCAGGTGGCTGAGTTGGTGCAGACACTGAAGCAGCCTAACAGTCTCCTTCCGGGCCGAGGTGTAGCTGCGCCTCCAGTGGCTCAGTGCCAGTGGTGTGAGAGTCCAAACCATCTGGTGGAGGACTGCCAGGCTATGCGGGAGTCCTCTACTCCCCAAGAATAGTTGGCCTTCATCGCCAATGCTCGGCGCCTCGATCCATACAGTAACACATACAATGAGGGATGGCGCCAGCATCCCAACTTCGCCTGGAGCAACAACACCAATAAACCACCTGGTTTCCCAGCACCAGCAGGTGGTTTTCAGCAGAGGCAGCCTTTCCAGGCTAGACAGGGGCAGCCATTCCAGCAGCCCCAGCGTCAGTATGCCGAGCCAGCAGCAGCGCCAGCTCCCGATAATCAGATGACCGAGCTGAAGAATATTTTGGCGACATTCATGACCACCAGCCAGGCGAATTTCGCGAGGGTGGACCAGAGCATAGCCTCTTTGGAGGCAGGGCAGAGGAACCAGGGTGCTATTTTGCAAGATCTACAGCACCAAGTCGGTGTCCTAGCGCGCCAGCTTACTGCTCGGGCCCCGGGGACTTTACCTGCCACCACCATCCCCAATCCACGGGACCCGCATGAGACCGCACATGCCATTTTCACCCTGAGCGGCAGGCCTACATCAGCTGATCCTGCCCCGACCAGGCGGGAGGAACCACTACCTGCTTCAGCACTTCCAGTCGGTGATGCAGAAGTGCGGGTGGAGAAGGAAGCCCCTGTTCCCAAGCCACAACCAGTGGTTAAGGAGCACGTACCCCAGCTTCCCTTCCCCACTCGCCTACACAAAGACAAGCTGGAGACTGAGTTTGCCAAGTTCATGGCAATGTTGAAGCAGCTTAACATCAGCGTACCATTTGTGGAGGCACTGTCGAAGATGCCCAAGTACGCGAAGTTCATGAAAGATCTATGCACCAACAAGAAGAAACTTGAGGATCTTTCGACAGTACTGCTGAGCGAGGAATGTTCTGCCCTCCTACAGAACAAGCTGCCTGAAAAGCGCAAGGATCCAGGGAGTTTTACTATCCCTCTTTCTATTGGCAGCATGCATGTAGGAAAGTCCTTGGCGGACCTAGGAGCTAGCATTAATGTCATGCCATATAAATTGTTCAAAAAGCTAGACCTAGGTGAACTTAGCCCTACTAGGATGAGCATTCAGCTAGCTGATCGTTCCGTGGTGCATCCTAGGGGTATCATAGAAGATTTGCTTGTTAATGTTGGTGCATTCACATATCCTGTTGATTTTGTTATCCTGGACATAAATGATGATGTGGATGTACCTTTGATTCTGGGTAGACCATTTCTTGCCACCGCCAAGGCACTGATTGATGTGCATGATGGTAAACTGATCTTGCGTGCTGGAAATGAACAGGCTGTTTTTCCTGTGACTGAGTTTGATCATTGTGCTATGATTTCTGTATCGCCTGTGCATGCTATTTCTGACCAGATACACGAGCCTGTCGTGTATCCTTCTGCACCTCTCATTTTGCAGGACCCGCCTATCATTCCCCCGCCGCCACTCCATCCAGCCTCGCCTTCGAACAAAAAGCTCAAGGAGGAGTGGCGGCCGAAGCCGCAGGTGGCTAAGCCTGCACGGAAGAAAGGTGGAGACCACTATGAGCTGGTCCCACCCCCAGCACCACGACCACCCTGGCCATCCGAGTACTCACTCGCCTGCATCTTGCCGGATGGCCAGGTCGAGCTGACTTCTGCTGGTGGGTGCAACCGTCGGGTGCACGGTCACCACCTGCAGCTGTACCTCAAGAGCGATGTGGATCCGCTCTTGGAGGCACCTATTCCTGCACCTCCCTGAGTATCCACCATGGGCGTCCAGCTAAAAGACGGTAAAGAAGCGCTTGTGGGGAGGCAACCCCACCACGGTTTGACTTTCTTTCTTATGTTTCGAGTCGGATTGCGATTTGGTTTTGTTTTGGTTTGTTTCCTTTGTTATGGATGATGTCTTATTGGGCTGACATCGGACCTAACATATTCTGTTTGAGCTCTTATGTTCCCCTTGAGCTGTGCTGTGTTCCCGACTGGTCCATTTCCAGTCTCCTGCAGTCTGTGCATACCGGTAACATCGTTCCCCTTTCCTTCCCTCTTCTCCATTGAGGGCAATGTCGATCTTAAGTGTGGGGGGGTGTTTATCTTTTGACTGCATTAGATCTGTTTGTGTGCTTGGAGCCTAGTCCGCTGTCCGAATCTTACGATTTGAGGGCTCCAAGTACTGCTGTTTGATCATATTGGCACTGTGTTTTGATGGATGAATTGATTGGTTTTCGGATTAATGCATGACAACTTGCTTGCGACTAGGACAACCTATGATGAGGACTGAGATGTGCAGTAGAACGATGTAGGGGTTCAGTTTTTCAACTGTTTGCTTGCCAACTGTGACTTGATCTGACTTGATCTGATTACTTGTCCTTGACAGTCGTTTATGCATCTAGTTCAGGGTATCAGAATGTGAGATAGAGCATATAGGTAGCCATGTGAGATTTGAGCCTGCTCGTTTCTTTCTTGTGCGATAGATCCCTCTTCCATGATGTGTAGCATTCACGTTGTCACTAGCTGAAATGATGGGGGCATAGGATTAGCCCACGCCCAAAACTGACTGTCCTGATGTGTCATATCCCCTAGTCAGCCCCTTTGAGCCGTGTGTTATCCTTTCTTTTGGTCTATAATGAAAAAATCACCCTGGTTGCATCTTTTAGAAGGTTCCACAGAGTGGTTTTATATATTCTCTGCTGTTTCTGCTAAAGTCTATTTGAGTGTTGGAGGTAGTGCTTAAAGTTGGGCAGGTGTTTGAAATTTATGCCGAAGTGGTGGTTCTCTTAAGAAATGAAAAGAAAAATGAAAGAAAAACAAAGAAAAAATTGGAAGTAAAAGAGAGCCACCACAAAAAATCTGAATAATGCCCAGTAAGCAGTGTTTCTTAGCAGTCTGGCTTGGAAATGCTGATGTTTATGCCTCCTTCGCTCTTGTGCTCTTAAGATATTGAGTAATGCAGAATAGCAGAAAGAAAATACCGGGTTGTTTGATTGTGATTGTGTGTTTGGAAAATGTGGAACCTTTTGCTATGAATACTTCCACCACCTAAAAGGCTTTTTCCCCATGTCCAAGACCCTAGCCAGTCATTTGATCCTGTGTCTAAGACCTCCTGATTAGTTAGTGGTGACACCCCATATGTGAACTCTAGCATTTAGAGGCTGCCATCATGGTGAAGAGATGATAGGGATTGAGAGAAATAGCATGCGCATCTTTCGCATCAAATTGTCCTGACCCCACTGGTCGAGAGTGAGTGATTCATTTTCATTTTCTATATGCTCTTGTACCCCGGTGAGGACCTAGATTGCTCGGTCTCTATTCTGATGTCTTGAGTTGGATGCATGAGTTGACTGTTTTGAGTAAGTGGTTGAATCAAGTCTAGGTTGGCTAGTGAACAGACGGGAGACTCTTCCTTTACTCGATTTGCTGCACTCGAATGTCCTTTGTTGTGGTTGTCCAGGTTGTTATTGAGGTTGTGCATGTATTGATGTTTGAAAACCAGTGCGATTCACGTGTTTTGTGCCTTTATGACTTGTCCCCAGTGTTGGTTGATTGATTTGTAAGCTTACCTAGTGTCTGACTTGGTTTGCTTGGGGACAAGCAAACGGTTAAGTGTGGGGGAGTTTGATAGACCGATAATCATACATGTTTTCACCCCTATTCTGAAGCCGTTTGTGATGAGGAATCTCGTATTTTAAGCCGATTTTACGCTAGGTTGTGTGTTTATGTCATATTTCAGGTCCTGGCGTTGGAATCGAGGCGAAGGAACGAGTTCCGGATCGAAAGGAGCGAAGATTGGACAAAGGATGCTGCTGGGCCAAAATACCCGGTCCAAGGAAGAAATACCCGACCGGGTATATTCTGGCCTTGACCGGGTATTTCCTCCTTCGGGCACCCGTGAGAAACAGAAGGGGGCCCGGGCGATGGCGATAAATCCCCGGTCGGGGATTTTGGTGGTAGACCGGGGATTTTCCCCTTTAGTGGAACGGTGCGTTTCGAAATACCCGGTCGAACCATAAAATACCCGACCGGGTATTTCGACCGGGTATCGCGGGGTCAGCTGATAAAAGAGGAAGAAGGCCAATTTTCAAAGGGTTCCGAGTTTTTGAGAGAGAAATCGATTCCTAGAGAGAGAAAGCGTCGAACCAGAGTTCCCAAGCGCCATAGATCGATCTTCAACACCGTTGGAGCCCGTCTTGAGCTTGGAGAAGTGCGATTAAACGTCCAGCAGCAGGAATCCAACTTCACAGTATGATTTCCGTGTCTGAATCTGCTTTTGCTTCTTTCTCTATGGAGTAGTTTCCCCATTCATCTGGGTATGGAGAACCCTAGATTTGTATGCTAGGTCTGATTGTATGAACCCAAGTACAGAGTTTGTGAATTGATTATATTCGATTGAGGTTTGAATGATTGAATGACTTGAATCCTGATCAAATTCCTGTTGTTTCTGCTTTGACCTAGAATGAGAATATCTGCCTAGGTTGATAGAGTACCCTTAATCGAAGGTGGCGAATTGGTGACTTTAGTCGAGGAGCCAATTCGCTATTCTGTACCGAAGTTAATTCGGTAGTGGAGGTTTGGTTTATTAGGGCCTCAATCTGTTTACTCCGGTGGAGGTTAGTCGCCCGCTAGAGACTCAGATTGAGAGGGTCTGGAGACCTTTAGTCGAGACTTCAGGCTAATTGAGAACCTTCCGCAGTATAACCTTCATGAAAACTGAACTTGGTAAATTGCAATCTGACTTAACTGCAGTCTAGGGGGAACCATATCCGGGTGACCTCTCTTGACTTGACAACAAACCGTTTACTTGCTTTGTGTTTTGTTTGCTTGAGTTGCACTAAAAGTTCACCGCTAAATAACAAAAATTCACCGAGTAGTCATCACATCTAGGACCCGGGTTGATAATAAAACCCAAACCCGCTATACTACGCTTTAGGAAGTGGTTGCACTTGGCCATTTTCTAGAGTGACAGTAACAGCGAGTCATTTACAACACTTAGTAAAATTTTGGCACATTTAAGTTGTGTTCGTGTTGAACTTTTATTTCAAAATGGGGTTAAACTTGGCATGTTAAGTCATACGATTGCAATAACTCAGGCAGGTTGCGGATTTGAGAATTTTGGTTAATCGAGTTGCGGCCTTGCGGGTCACTTTGGAATAGGAAATGAGAGGGAACTTTGGAATGAAAAATTTATGGTGGGGGGTGTGTGTGAATATGAGTCAACAATTATACTAAACTTGATAAGTAATCTTTGACGGTTTGTTGTTTAGGGTATAAAGTATATGTTAGGGTATAGGGTATAAGGTACAAATGGTTTAGGGTGTATATGGTTAGTGTATAAGGTATTGACGATTTTGACGATTCTAAGTTTTTTTATTTACATATGTTCACTTGAAGTCATTTGAAGCCTTTAACGGCAGGAGATCCTTTTTAATTTATGTTTATGGTACGTGGTTAGGGTACATGGTATATGGTGTAGAGTATATGATATATGGTTAGGGTATAGCAATTAGCAAAATCAATTTTTCATCTATGTTTTGAAAATCAAAGTATGAATTTCACATTTAAATTAACTATACTAGCAAAATCACAACTCATAATGATATATGGTAAGGGTATAGGGTATGTGGGTAGTGTATAATGTATTGATGGTTTAGAGTATACGATCAACAACATACACTAACTTAATATTGTCGATTGAGGGTAAGACTAAGTGTATAGGATATATGTTATTGAGTAAGTTATGACTGAAGTCGCAACAATTTTACTAAATTTGATAGTTAATCTTTAATGGTTCAATTTTTAGGATAATTCAAACAATTTTACAGATAACTTGTTTGACAACAGTTTACTGAAGTTATTTGGACAATGAGTTATTTCGAAATAACTCCTTTTATCATGCTGCTTTTGCCAAATACCAGATTTGCGTGGTTACATTAAACGAGATACTTTAATCCAATTACGACTGAAATAATACAAAAATATCAAATAAACAATTAATGGTGTCTTTTGGTTGCAAATGTTGATATCACCATTACTGTTAGCTAGTGTACTATACCAATTACGATTAATTACATAACAAGTTTGCAAGTCATACAAATTGATTCAACATTTTGACTAGTTTTTTTTAATTAAGTATATATATACAAGGTAGAAAGAAATTGGTTAAAAAGTTGAGAAAAATATTTTAAATTAGTGTAATAAAATGTGTAAGTTGGTAACGAGTAATGAGTAAGTTACTTGATGCGCTCACCCGAACAACCCGCAACCCGATCCGCCCGCAACCCGCCCGACCCAAAATCCGATTAGCCCGCAACCCGATTGAACCCGAATCAGATGAACCCGCAACCTAACTAACCCACAACCCGTTTGAACCCGAACCCGATGAACCCGCAACCCGACTAAACCACAAGCCGTTTGAACCCGATCCCGATTGAACCCAGACCGAACCCGCTCGATTGACACCTATAATTACCAGTGACCAAACATGAACGTTTTTTTAGTGTTATTAAAGCCGAGACGAGCCGCTCGGCCCGACCGGTAAAACCGGCACCCGGTCACAAAACCGGCTCAGAACAGTCTAAAAGCCGCTCAAGTTTTATGTAGCGGTTGACGAGCGGCCGAAGCGGTTAACCGCTCGAGCCGATCGAGCCACTCGTTTGGTTTTTGCCATTCACCCGTTAAATTTAATTAAAAAATTGTAGAAAATTGAAAATTGATATAAACAAAAAACGTCGGGCTCTCAAACTGAATCCTTATTTCCATTTCACAATTTCAAATGAAAGAGACGAGTTCTGATTAAGAAATGTCCACTATTTATACTGATAACGTTTATTAGGTACCGGTTCTCTAACGATTTTTAAACGATCTAATGCCGGTTGGACCACTAAAGTGCAAGCCATTCGCATTATCGGGTCATGCTCCGGTTCGGTTCTGACAACATTAATTTTTTATAATTCATAATCTTAGTGACCAACCATTCAATTACCAAAAAAGAAAAGGAAAATGAAAAGATTTCCCGAGGGTAAATCGTCAATTTAAACTTGGAAGGAAATACTTTTGAGAATGGTCTGCGTAAAACTTGGAAGGGTTGGAGAAACAATAAAACAAAAAATAAAGGGTCAAAATGAAATAAGGGGAAACTTGAAAAGTCTAGGGGTTCCGCTTCATTCTTAAGTCTTAGCACAAACGCGATCGGCTTCTCCCTTCTGATTCCGGCTGTGTTCTCTTCTCTCGTTCCATTCCGGCGTCTCTTATTATTATTGCTGAGCAGGCCACCCTCACAAGTAGATCTCTGAACCAAGCGGAAGAATGAGAGGGTTAATCAACAAGGTCGTCTCGCGTTCGCTCTCCGTCGCCGGAAAATGGCAGCAGCAGCAGCTCCGTCGTCTGAATGTCCACGAGTATCAGGTGTTCCTTCCTCTCCATCCATCTGTATTTCCATGACTAGATGTTGAGATTATTGCGTCGCGTGGTTTTATACGTTGTCGCTGATTGCGAGTTACGAGCCAAAACCGGCAAAGCTTATGCGATACATTCCTGCCCTCGAGTTTGCGCTCACAAAAATGAGCGGGGGCGTCTGTGGAGGATGTACATTTGCGATTAGATTTGTCGAGTGCGTTTAGTTCCTCAGTATGGATTGCCAAGATAGTTGGGAGTTATCTAGTGGACTATGAATTATGATTTTGTTAAAACTCACGTGTTTTTACTAGTTTCGTTTAGATTTTTATTACCGTTAGTATGCTGCTTGTCATTGAATTCTTGGGATTATTTGCATCCAGGGAGCTGAATTGATGGGTAAACATGGAATCAACGTACCGAAAGGTGTAGCTGTTTCTTCCATCGAGGAGGTCAGGAAGGCAATTCAGGAGGTGTTTCCTAATCAAAGCGAGGTAATTGACAATGCTTTTCATTCAGTATACAAGTGACAGGTCGGAGAATTAGGCCTCTAGTATCCTATCCAGTATATAACATAACATTAGTTTCATCAAAGCTAGCTCCAGTGATATTACGTTGTACTGTTACTTTGAATGCAGATAGTTGTTAAGAGCCAGATTTTGGCTGGTGGGCGAGGTTTGGGGACATTCAAAAGTGGTCTTCAGGGTGGTGTTCACATTGTTAAGAGCGAAAAGGTTGAAGAAATTGCTGGTAAATGCAGTCTTTCCTTTTGTTGTTCAAGCAGTACGGTGTTTCCTTTCTTAGGCTATTGTCATCTTGATCTGTTGATTTTCTCTGGTTGGAAAACTTGCCTTTTTCTTGCGTTGGAAAAGAACAATGTGGTAGTTAATGTTAACATCTAAACTGAGATGGACTTTGTTGATAGATAATGTATGTTCCTCATGTGGTTTGTGTAACTCATCCAGACTGAATGAATCTTGGTGGGTTCATTCAGTTGTATGCAGATTAATAAAAGAATAGAACTAGCAGTTTCGCATTGATTTTGGAAAGTTTCTGGACATTGCATTGTGAAACTAGTGTTTTATTTGTGGTCAAGAAGTTCTTTGGTTGTGTCGATTCTTCTGTAGGAATCTGTCTGAATCAGGTATTATTGTTGCCAGTGATATAAACATTTGAATCCTTGAATGATCATTCTCTCTATTCTTGGTTCGTGTTTATAATCATCTGTTGGGGACTTTTTCTGGTCATGCTGATTTCTTTTAGCAGTAGAAGTGTCTGTCTGTCTCAGCACTTAGGTACTTCCCTTCATGTGATCGATATGAAAGGTTTGAACCTCGTATAGATGGATTTCTATTATGCATGCTTTCATGCCGGTTATTTCACGTTGTCCTTTTATTCTTTGCAGGAAAAATGCTCGGCCAAGTACTTGTCACAAAGCAAACTGGCCCTCAAGGAAAAGTTGTCAGCAAGGTTAACATTCTTTAGTCAATTAGATCATGAAATTACGTGTCACTCCTATCTATTGTTTCTTCTTCTGCTGTCCTCATTATCATCTTCGTGACTCTCAGAGGACCAGCATCGAGAAATTAACCCCATTCAGATATTAGAAAATATATGTAATAGAAATAAGCTGTATTCCTTATAATGCATCCCCTTGCACATACTTAAACCAGATCTGGGTTCGTGGAAAAAATATCAATTAGTAAAAGGAAATAGAATCTTTTAGTTTCTGAGTCTATGGTATTCTCCTTTGGGTTCAATGTCTCCTCCAGACTCTCTTGAAATTGTTTTCTGAAAGATAAGTCTCACACATGAATAGCTACTAATATGATTACTTCTCTGTTTGCAGGTTTACTTGTGTGAAAAATTGTCTCTTACAAATGAAATGTACTTTGCTATCATGTTGGATCGTCAAACTGCTGGTCCGGTATGTTTCTCAACTGAAATTGCTCATTTTTCCGCCTTCCATTTTGCGTGGCATTTTTTAATTTGATCAATACTTCTGTTTTGTTTTAATCCGTGCTATAATCCCCACCCACCAAGTCTTCTTTATTCTCTCCAAATTTGTTTGATAACAATGCAAATCCTTTGTTTTATCAGCTTATCATTGCCTGTAAGAAAGGTGGAACCAGCATTGAAGATCTAGCTGAGAAATTCCCTGACTTGATTATTAAGGTAGGATTCTCTCTTTCTAGCTTCACATTTTGATGTCAATTACATTTATGATTCCTCTATTGCTTTGTTGTGCTTAAGTTTTAACCCAGCTGTTAACTACTTTTGCAGGTACCCATCGACGTTTTTGAAGGAATCACAGATGAAGATGCGGCTAAGGTTGTCGATGGGTTGGCTCCGAAGTCTGCCGATAAAAAGGATTGCATAGAGCAAGTGAAGAAATTGTATAAACTTTTCTGCGATAGTGACTGCACATTGTTGGAAGTGAGCATAATTCCTTAACCATGCTTTCGTTCCTTACTATCAATTTTGCTATTTTTGACAGTTGATATTCCTTTTCTTCGAATCAATATGCTGTTTTATTTCCCGTTGCTTGATGCATTGGTCAAATTCTTATATTTAACGTGTGGATGTTAGACCACATCATAACAAAGTGTTGAAGGTTAGGTTTGTTGCTTAATTACCCATCCATGACATACTTCGACGAACGAACAGGCTTAGCCTCCTGCATATATCTCAGTGTGAAACTTCTTCTTGTCACAGATCAATCCCATTGCAGAAACTGCTGATAACAAATTGGTCGCAGCTGATGCTAAGTTGAACTTCGATGATAATGCTGCTTTCCGCCAGAAGGAGTTATTTGCACTCCGTGATCCAACTCAGGAGGACCCTCGAGAGGTATATTTACTCTAGCTCCAGAACTTATGCCTCTGAGAACCTGGTTTGCTAACTATGTAGTAAGCTGGAAGTGGGGAATTTTATCTGTTGAGTTTTGGCAAGAACTTTGAGGAAGTTGCCTACACATGTGTCATAAGCATGATAGCAGAGTTTGTGAAATACTGAACTGTCAGAATTGTCTCCATGTTAACTTCCGCAAGTATTATTGATTTATTGTTGTCATTGTTTATTGATAACCATCTTCGTATTTGTTATTCTTCCTATAGGTGGCTGCTGCTAAGGCAGATTTGAATTACATTGGGCTAGATGGTGAGATTGGTTGCATGGTGAATGGTGCAGGGCTGGCAATGGCCACAATGGATATTATTAAGCTACATGGTGGAACTCCTGCCAATTTTCTCGATGTTGGTGGAAATGCTTCTGAAGGCCAGGTAATTGTTCCTGCTTAATGGAAAATTGTTTAGAATTAGGCTGATTCGCCTTTTCTATCCATTTTATATGAGTCTGTAAATCATGCCTGCTCTGCACTTCTGCTAGTGCGTAGACTGTATGCTCTGCACTTTCAGATGCAAATACTTTAAAGATGACAATGCATCCATATTTCCTTGTTTTAAAATCAAGTTAAATGGTCCCAATATGATAGTTGGTAAACTAATGTGTTCTTAGAGGATAATGTGCTTTGAACTTAACACCTATCATTCGGAATAGTCGAGAACTCGGACATGCAGAAAGCGTCATGCTATGTGAGCTTAATTTCGTGCATGATAGATTAACCTTTGGCACATTTGGACCAGGTGGTTGAGGCATTCAAAATTTTGACTTCTGACGATAAAGTAAAAGCAATCCTGGTGAACATATTTGGAGGGATCATGAAATGTGACGTTATAGCCAGCGGAATTGTCAATGCTGCCAAACAGGTGAACATGCACCTAATTCCGCTTTTATTTTCTCTAGTTGATATATTGCTACATCTACGAATTTAGTGCACCCCACATGAATTCCTGATGGAACAACCTTCTACTCCAATGGCCACCGAAAAATCTGCTCTGTGATTAGTTGGCTGCCATAAATTTATTAATCTAGTGTAACAAAACTGAGGGACAAGAGTTGACAGGGCCTTCCTGACTCTTTAGCTGGCATTCTTTCAATCTTTGCTGCATTGTACTTGGATGCTTGTTTTGTGTTCCCCTTTGTACCTTTGGCCCTCTGAGAAATGAAGTTGTTGAGAATCTAAATGTGGCAATTAAAACAGCTCAAGTAACTTCTGGCAACTTTAATATGGCCATAGGGTTACTGAGATTCTTAACTATGTAGGGGACTTTTAAGTTTTAACTTTACCCAGCAACTAAATCCATCATTGGTCTACTTGCTCAAAGGTTTCACTAAAAGTACCCGTGGTGGTTCGTCTCGAAGGCACTAATGTTGATCAAGGGAAAAGGATCCTCAAGGTGATCTTTACTATCTATAATGGCTGTCTTGATGATTTTGATGAACAAACTTGTCTCATAGCTGCAGTCTCAACTGATAATTTACACCTCTGCAGGAAAGCGGAATGGCCCTAATTACAGCCGAAGACCTGGACGATGCTGCCGAGAAAGCAGTAAAGGCACTATCAAGTTGAAGGAATACAAGTTCCTACCCTGTTTTCATTTCTCCACTGCAAAGTTTCTAAGAAACCATGATCTGGACTGGAATCAATGACAAATAATATAGCGAGACGAGACAGCGAATCGTTGATCTTCGTTATTTTGAGGCTCATCTGGTTAAAACGAGTGCCTGCCCTGTTCTTATTTTCCTGGCACTAATTGCTCGTGCTTAACTAGACCAGCATATTTTCTTAATGAAATCTTTCTAGTTTGAAACGAATGTTATTTATTTATATTTATCATCATCCAATTTATAAGATTAACCTGAGAACAATTGAACGAATAATCAAATCAGCTTTCCTGAATGAACTGCGTATGATCCAGCTATCCTGCTGGCAATGCAGTAGGCAGTGGACTGAATAGTGATCATGGGATTGACACCAATTGCACTGGGAAGCACACTTCCATCGCACACAAACAAACCTTTGGCTTCCCAGCTCTCACCATTCTCATCGACTCCGCCGTCCTCCGGCGTGGCTCCCATCCTGCAACTTCCCATCTGGTGAGCAGAGAAGAAGATCGACCAGTGAGCATCGCCCGACTTCACTCCGCCGCTCACCCCAACTCCATCAAGAAACGCCTCCATTTCCTTCTCCTTCGTCGCACCGCCGCAAGAGATCTTCTGCCCGTCGCTGCGGAAGGTCCCCACTTCCACCGCTCCGGCGGCCACCAGAATCCTGAGGGCTTGCCTCAGCCCGGTCCTGAGGTGCTCCTTGTCGACTTTGTCCAGCCGGTGAGAGATCCTTCCTTCCCGCTTCACTTCCCCCGATCCCCGATCCCTCACCAGCGCGAAGAGCAGCGCCGTTCTCGGGTACTTTACCATTTTGTCCTTCAGGTCCTGCCCTGAGATCCACGGAGACAATGCCGCGTACGAAGCTGGCCCCGCCGATGGGCATTCGACGATGGCGATCACTTCGTCGGAAGAGGAGTCCACGACTTTGTGGATCGAAGTGATGATTCCTCCTTCGTACGACTTCTCGTCTTCCGGATTTGAATTTGAATCTGACGATGGCGGGAAGTATCCCCAAGCCATCAGGACAGGGTGGAGGTGCAGATTTTCCCCAATGTTAGGGTTCTTCAATCCGCTGGCGATCATCAGAGGCGGCGTGAGGAGCGATCCAGCTGCCGAAACCGTCACTCGAGCTTCGATCTCCAGCTTCTTCTTCTTCAAATTCGGATTCGAACATCTCGCAATCACTCCCAAGCATCTCTTCTTCTTCTCCCCTCCGCCGTCGCTGGAGAAGACGAATCGCTCGGCTTTGCATCCTGTGATGATCACAGCGCCGCTGTTCTCCACAGCGTCGACGAGCCAGGTGGTGTCCGTTCCTTTCTTGTCCCCGATTCGGCAGCCATAGCAGCAGGATCCACAGTAGTGATCCTCAGAGGAGTTTCTCGACACAGGCTCGACTTCCAGCCCGAGATTTGCGCATCCTTTTCTGAGGATTTTGTTCTGAAACCCTTCCTTCTTGCAGCCGTCCGTAACGCCGAGCCTCTTCCACACTGCGTCCATGGCGTTCTGGTAATCCGAGCTTCCGAAGAGGGGAAGCTTGTCGTCCACCGACCATTCTCTGAGTACATTGTCGGGGGTCTTGATGCAGGCTGACCAGTTGACGGCGGAGCCGCCGCCGACGGTGGATCCGGCGAAGATCATCGTCTTGCCGTTGGTGGTGGACAGAATTCCTCCGCTCTCGTATAGCTCCGCCAGTGAGGGTCCTTCGAGCGAGGAGTAATCCTCTGCGGCGAAGTAGTTTCCTTTCTCTAGGACGACGACTTTCATTCCGGAGCTTGCGAGGACTGCGGCGGCGACTCCGCCCCCGCAACCGGAGCCGACGATTACGGCGTCGCATTTGATCTTGACGGTGTTGTGGTTTTCATCTTCGGTGACCTCGAGCCCCTTTTGGATGAGAGATTGCACAAAAGTGGTGTCGTCGGTTTCGTGGATCGTCTCCACAATTCCTTTCTCCAGAGGTCTCTCCCCTCCTTTCTGTTTGATATGGGTTGTTTTCCTGGTGTCCGCTTGATACCCAATTGCTTCCCAGGCTTGGTTCTTCTGAGTTTCATCATCAATCTGCCGGCGACAACCCAATGGACAAACATGATTTGGGGTTGATTGCATTGATAAGAAGGAAAGAAAGAAAGAACAGCGAGCCTAAGTGACAATTTCAACTTACCCTGGTGAAGAAGACAAACAAGGAGAAGATTTTGATGACGGCAAACACAACTCTGAGAGGTGTAAGCATCTTCCGCTTTTCTCCTCTCCATTTCTGAAGAATCTGCTCTCTCCTCTCCAGGGGAATTTCAGAGAAGCTGAGCATGAATGGCCATTTCCAGTCCAGGCTGCAAAACCCACAGAGCAACAGTGTTCCCAACCTGGAAGACAGTAATTTGAGTACCAGTTTCACTACCAACACTGCTTCTGGCAATCCTCTTCTGACAATTAGCTCTGCAACCTTCACAAAAGGAGGGGGAAAAAACCAGACAGTATCATTATGTCAAGCTGCTGCTGCTGACTAACATGCAAACAGAAGACTGAAAAAGGCAAAGAGGGGAGAAAACTGACTACCTACCTCATCAGGGATAGGTGATTGAGACCCAGAAGCACCATAGAAGGAAGCTAGTGCTTCCTGCTGCCTTTCAACTGGGATTTCCTGGTTGATGATATTCTTCTGATCAGGAGGTGGCAATGGAGGGATAAAGGCTTCGCAGAGGGCTGAAAGGGATTGGATCTGACCAGAGCTGAGACCATGGCTGTAGGAAGAAGAAGAAGTCATTTTCTTCCTCCCTCCTCTCAACAAGGTACGGCACTGGCCTTTCTCCACCATTCTTTCCTTCATCTCTCCTCCCCTAAGGATGAGAATCTCTCTGCTCTGCTCTGCTCCCTCTCTTCTAACTTAAAATATAGACGGAAGCCAGGAAGTGGTGGGGGAGGGATTTTTGTTTTGTTTTGTTTTGTATCATTATCTGCTATAAGAAGATTCTGAACTGTGGCATCTCTCTTAAGTCTTAACTCTTTACTCACCTCCAACGCCAGAAAAGAACAAAACATCGTGCAAGGACCAAAGTTGGATGCAGGGACGTGGTAACAAACCTAAAGAATTATTATTTTTTTGGCAAAATAATTTGTTAAAGTGGAAATTTTGACTTTTGTGATAAATGTAGTTTTTCCTAAAACTAATAAATCTAGGTTTTTTCGTTCACAAAATCCGTAGAATTCAATTGCGCAGTTAATAATACTGATTGGACTAAGATATGGTTTTAGTGTTACTTAACTTGCTAACTTAAAATTCTTATTTTAATTAAGAGTGAAAATTGTTCAAGAATTTTACTAAAAATGGGTTGAGTGCTCTTATAAGGAAGAAAAGGGATTGAGTTGCCTTGATAGACCCCACACAAACTGGATTATAGATTCACGGTGGGTTATGAAGAAAGAATTTGAAGTTGAGAGCTTAACATCAGATTTGAATGGGACCGGGGGCCGGATAGAATAACAACAGGGTAAAAAGGGTCAATTAAATCAAATACATTAAAAATAAAAATTAAATTAAAACAAAAAACAACTAAATACATGTTTCTGATTTCTCCGCTCCCAAATCCCAATCCCTACGGATCTCAATCGTCCCAGCGTTCCTTCTTCTTCCGGCGCCGACACAAATCCAATAACTCTGGCACCACATCGTGGAGCGTGCAGTATGCCTAGAGTCGGGTGAGGACACCGATGACAGCAACGATGACGGTCGCTCTTCGGAAATTCGCGACAGTGGTGGTGGACGAGGAGTCGGCGGGCTGAAGAAGATCTGAATCCGAAGCCCTCGGGGGAGGAGTCGGTGGGCTGATCCACGGGGATATCACCCGTGGAAAACTCCGGCGTGCCGCTGGTGAAGTTGGAGTACGAGCCGAAGTTGGAGTAGCTCTCCTGGTCGTTGTCGTCGTGGAAGGACCCGTGGTTCCACCATCCTCTCCACGTCCTCTTCGTCGTCTCCGTCAAACTCATCGTCTCCCGCGCCGCCGCCGTCCTCTTTCCTCGTCAGCCTTTCATCCTCTCGCTCACAATTACATCATCCTCCCATGCTTCGTTTCCTTCGTCCTCCCAAATCCACCTCCTTCAAATGAGCTCAATCGGATGATAAAGAAGCTTGAATACTTTTTACCCCCTTCGAAGGGTCATGTTGTTGGTAATCTTTCAATAGAGTGATCTGTGTCTAAAGCAAAACCCTTGACAAAATATTGCCATGGCTTCTGTTTGTTTAAAGTATATGTTTGTGCAAGGGTTGCATTCCTCTGCTTGTTCTTCTGTATTTTCTTATGATGGGATCCAAGCTTATACACTTGATGCAAATTCTTAAAAGTGGATGATGCGAGTACACAATCTTTACCTCGCCAGCAGCTTCCTGCTGCTCTTCCCCGAATCCAGGAAGCGATGTTGGCTTGGATTCTCCTGTTATTCATCCTTAATGCACCAGTAGGTTGTTTCTTAAGTATTCCCGTCTTGAAGAGAATTAATGTGCTTGTTGTTTCTTTAAGTATAATGCAAATAAAAAACGATGTAAAATACAGAATTTTCGAAAGCACACCAGAAACCTCATAATGCAAACCACAAACGTCGTAAAGCAAACCACAAAAAAGAAAACCAAAAACCTTCTAGTGCGACCACAAATCCATTAAAACGAACCAGAAACCCCACAAATCAAACCATAAAATTTTCGAAAGAACACCATAAACTTCTTAATGTAAACCAGAAACCTCCTAATGCATACCACAAATCTTCTAAAACAAACCACAAACCTCACAAAGCAAACCACAACATTTGCGAAAGCACACCAGAAACCTCCTAATGCAAACCACAAACACAGTAAATCAAACCACAAAAAAGCAAACCATAAACGTCCTAATGCAAACCACAAATATATTAAAATAAACCATAAACCTCACAATGCAAACCACAAAGTTTTTGAAAGCAAACCAGAAACTTCTCAATGCAAACCACAAACACGATAAAACAAACCACAAAAGGCATAAAAAAATATGACAAACCAAACCATAAATCTCACAATGCTAACCATAACATCTGGTTATCGTTGACTGTTGACCGGTATACGAAGTTCGTTGACCGAACTCCGATGACCGTCAGTGAGCAGATTCCGACGCCGGTAAGCATATTCCGGCAACAAATAGCATATTCCGGCGACAAAAAACATATTCTGGTGACCGGCAACCAGTTTCCGGCGACAAAATTTTTGGGCAGAAAACAAAAAAATTATTATTTATTTTTATTATTATTTAAACATATTTTTCATAATGACAATTATACCCCTGTTTTGATTTTACACTAGGTCAACTAAACTAATAAAAAGTCATCACAACCCTAGCTTCCTATTGGTTGGAGGCTAGTGTTGTTACAATAACAACAAATATGGTGTTGTCACCATATCCGCTCCCATGGGACCGGATGACCAAGGTTAGGAGTCCTGACAAGGCAAAACACTTTTCAGATACTATGCATGTTAAGACAATATGAGAATCGATAAGATCTCGTAAATCCGCTGTTACTTAGTATATGATGCTATGGTTTGAGTATGTCTTGCCTAGAAATCGTATCATTACCCTCCTGCTAACACTTGATAGGATTGCCACAAGGGATAAACTACTCACATGTGGCATGGATGTGTTCTTTCTACTGAGGTAAAGAGTCAAGAGATCATTTATATTTATTTTTATTGTGTTCATAGTAAGTCTCTTGCTACGATGTCTGTGTCATTTTGAGTTTCTATATTGCCCTTGTCATAACCGGGAAGCTCATTTAGTACGATATTGTTCGCTTTGGGACAAGCCCGCACTGTTTTACTCTTAGGAGTCCTCCCTAAAAGTACTCATACTAATGTCCTTGGTGGACACTTATATACAAGGGCTCCTTCCCTTGTATTACCGATGTGGTACTTGGATTGTCCCATAGCAATCCTCCCCTCAAACTAAGGATCACAAACTTCGTGTCCTCTTCTCAACGATTATCTTGATATGCCAGACACCTTGTATCGATGGGCTTCTCGGTATATGAATTTTCTTAAACGCGGAACTCCCTTTAATCCGCCAAACAGACGTAGATATCTCCTAGATCCACCAGACAGACGCGAACCTCCTTTGATCCGCCAAACCAGATGTAATCTCTCCCAGATCCACCAGATAGACGCGGACCTCCTTTGATCCGCCAAACCAGATGTAGCCCAAACGTGGATCTCTCATGGATCCACCAAACCAGGCGCGAATCTCCTTTGACCCACCAGACAAATAAATCCCGAGGTCACCGAATGAGGGTCCACCAAACTGACGTCCACCGCCCCGAACCGAACCAGTCTCTGATACCACTTGTCATAACCGGGGAGCTCAATTAGTACGATATTGTCCGCTTTGGGCCAAGCCCGCACGGTTTTACTCTTGGGGGTCCTCCCCAAAAGGCCTCATACTAATGAGTTTGGTGGACACTTATATACAAGGGTTTCTTCCCTTGTATTACCGATGTGGTACTTGAATTGTCCCATAACATCCATCTCTCACTAGGACTTCTCCGATCTTGAGAAAATCCCCCTTCATCATCTGTCTTTCATTAAACTTCACTTCTCATTTCTTATTTTCAATTTGAATGATTAATTTTAGATTCTGGAAATCAACCGAGGAGGGGAGACAAAAGCGTCGTGAGGGAAGGAAAGGGTGACTTGGGGTGAGGTTCTTCGCCGTTAGACAAGCTTAGATAATGGGCAAGGAAGATGTGTTAAAAACATCAAAGGGTAAAAATGTCCTTTCCCTCTTCATTTCTTGTGATAATGGTTTTGTGGTAAAACAGTTAATAGAAGGTTACGTTCGAGAATTATTAGATAATAAAATACTGAATTTGATGTAATAATAGAGAGACATGCTTGAGAAACATACATAGTAGAAGAACAAATTATATCTATAATCCTTTTAGAAATTTTGTCACTGCAATATTTTTTTGGCAAAATACATTTGTGTAGCCAAAACTTTGACGGTTTGGCCAGATATAGCCATTTTTGACGAAATACCAAAAATAGCCACTTCCGTCCAATACTTTAACGGCGTCAGTTAACACGATGACTAGACTAACGAAAGGTTGACATGGCGAGTCACTTTAAATAGTGATAATCCATGTGGATTAAAAAAATAAAAAATAGAAAGTATTTATGCACCACACGTCCTTCTCTCTTTCTTCCTTTATTCTAATTAAGTTTACAAAACAATAAACATTTAAAAAATCAATCCAACCAGAAACTCTTCATCTTCTTCCACGCAGTCTCCCTTGCCTTCAACCCTCGCCGCCATTGATGTAGCCCAATCCAATCAATCCCAACTTCCCTTGGGCATTGATGTAAGCCCTTCCATTCTTCATTTTTTTCTCGACGATAAGACCTGGCGCTCTACAATATAATAGTTGCTCGACCTCCATCCCGGAGCTGGGAGATCTGGTCCCCAGTGGGAGAGAAGACAGTTCTGGATACAGATCTGACTCGCGATGGGGCATGAACGCGGTGGCGGTGGCGTAAGCAAACAACAAACAGAGCGCGGTAGGGGAGCACCGATTTTCACACAACGAATTTCGAGTTCGAGGTGTAACGAAAAAACTCCACTAACCTTCCTCCTCTTCAATTGATTCTGATTCTCAATCCCAAAACCATTAGTCGCCGCTAAGACTTCTGTAATTACCACTGGACTCTCGTCTTCATTCCGTCAATCAGTAAAGGGAAAACTGGAGAAGGCGGAGGACAAGTTTCACGGCGGCGATTAAGAGGAGGCGGAGGGCTCTCGTCTTCATTCCGTCACTGCTGCTACTTTGTTTCGCGATGTCGATTAAGAGGAGGCTGAGGAGCAGGGACAAGTTGTCGTCGCCGGCGAAGGCGACCGTTCTGCTCGAGTTGGAGGAGAGAGTAAGGAGGGTGCAAGGGATTCTTATTGCTGGGAAGACGAAGAGCGGGCTTCAGATTCAATCCCTAGAATTTTGGATCTAGATTTGGGGAAAAGGAAGAAAATAGGAATGGTGGCATAGATTGGAACGAGAAGAGAGACTAAGAAAATAATTTATGATTGTTGATTTATTTTAAATTAAAATATGACATGGCATCCATATGGCAAGTGTTGTTGATGATGTGTTCGGTGAGTTGACAGCCATGTAAGCGTTCTGTTAATTTAACTAACGGTGTCACTGATGCCGTTAAAATATGTAACGAAAATGGCTATATTTGTCACGAAACTTTCAAAATTCTGGCTATATTTGGTATTTCGCCAAAAATGGCTATTATTGTCACAAACGTGAAAATTTTGGCTACACCGATGAATTTTGCCTATTTTTTTTTTCATTGTAAAAGGAAGTTTAAGTATTTTATTTTATTTTTCTTCCCAAAACAAAGTGCGGCATGGCTATGCCACGTGTTATATGCCACTAGTATAATATAGTGACTATAATAATAAATTATCAATTCATGTTGATTTTTAAATATAATAATAAATTATCAATTTATGTTTCGACAAGTTATATTTGTCATTTAGTACGTTTTGACTAGATGGACTTTGATTGATGCAGCAAAAGAGAGTGTCCGTGGGCAAACGGTTCGGTATTATCTGAATCGAACCAAACCGAAAGCATATTACCGAACTGAAACCGAAATAATGCTATTCGATTCGAAATTTGGAAGGAAAATATGGATATTTCGGAAATCAAAGTTCTTTCAATCGAATCGAATTTTCGACGGAAAATTCGAATAACTATAATTGTAAGCTCCAAATGGTGGATTTTTTTTTTAATGTTTGTACTTGTTTAGAGAGTTAAATATTTGAATTATGATAGGGGTTTATGACTTATGTGTTGAAATGTTTGATCTTATTATTGATGATGCATATAATTGCATTTTTATTGTTTACATTAGGGGTAAAAAATAATTTAAAAGGGAAAAGAATCAAAAGATACAAGTAGTCTCGATTTTATGTGAAATTTCGAACCGAACCGAATTATAATCCGATTTAGACCGACCGAACCGAATTATAATTCGATTAATTCAGTTTGAAATTTGGGGACCCAGTATACATCATTTTGGTTCGGTCAAAACCGAACCGACCGAATGCCCACCCCTACCCAATGAGCAGTTGAGCACCTGGTTCAGTGTAAAGGGCTCACAATCATTGGTTTTCACTTTTTTTTTAAACAATCATTGGTTTTCACGCCGGGGCAATGTTGATAGGTTGTGCTATGTATGTGAATGTGTGTGTTGATGTATGGTTAATGATAAGATGAACCCCCAGTCGGTTGGGCCACTACTTGATGCGGTAGATGGTCGGATCATAGCTGGACGGTGATACTTAACGCAAAGTTGATCGAGGATATTGGGTCATTACTGGACGAACGGCGATACGTAACGCAATACCATTGCCTTATGGATAGAGACACCAGACGACGATACGTAATGCGGTGAACCCTAGTAATAAGTATATAAGTTAAGATAGAAGTAGAGAACTCGATAAGCTATTAATGACTAAAGTATTAAGGATGAAAGCGAGAACGACTTTCATGTAAATAAGGGAAATACTAATAATGTGTTAGTAAGGTTTTGCTTAGGCAAATACCTTCGGAAGTAACAACGAGACTGACCCCAACTCACTCACCAGGTGTGGAAAGGGGAAGAGGAAGTATCCATCACGAAGAAGTTACCCGTGGAGACCAGCCGCGTCAAGCTTGAAGATGTCAGAAGGCTTAGGGTAACGAGAAAGGACCCCTTTATCATAATTGTCTTTATTTCGTGTTTTATGAGTATACTGGGAAACTCAAGGTTTATGTTTAAGTGTTTTGGATTAAGATTAATGTTTACGGCTTTTCGTTTGAGATTTATGGTTATTGTCATTGGTTGATTTTCGGTTTGACTTAAAACGTGATTTGCGGAGTAACCGGTTTTTGGTTTGAGTTAAGGTTTGGTTTTCAAAAGAATCGAGTTGTTTCAAAGGTAGAGTGCAAGGGGAAGCTCTTTCCCCGGTCAAAGAAGAACTAATTCATTCATTCGAGTCTAGGCGGAGGTTCTAAAATATGCTCGGCCGAAAGGGGGAGGAGAAATTAGGAAGTAAGGAAGAGGCGTGCAACCACACGGAGTTCAAACCAGTCTTACTCTTTTCGCTAGTAACAGAGAGGAGGAGAAGAAGCTAGACCGGACGGTTCATTTTCAATTGAATTTTCCCCGGTAGAGGAGAGGTTAGAGCTTGACCGAAGGAACGAAGTAGCTCGATCTACTTTTTTTCGCAAGCCTTTGTCATTGTCAGTCAACTAAGGTTAAGCTCCAGATAATTCTGCAATGGAATGCTGATATTTCTGAGAAGACAAACAAGGGAAAGATGGAGAAAGGTAGAGCACCGCTATCATGCTTTTTCAGAGCTCGAAAAGCAGGAGAAGGGAGAAGTTGGCGACCATTCTGTAGAACCAAGCCTTTTGTAGCCTTTTTAAGACCGACTAAAACAGATGCAGCTTATTCCAGAATTCCTTCTTGCAGGGGGATTGACCACAATGCGATCTTCTTGCTTCTGCTCATTCCCACCCGTCCTCAATTCGGATTGTAGGCTGCAACTCGCCTGCATGAAGCCGAAATCACTATTAATCATTGGTCAGCCATACGACAATGAATTTGTTCTCAGGCCTTGTACTCACCGCCCATCACACTCATCGTCCTCCTCTACTTTCAGTCGAGCATATTGATAACCTCTCACTTTGTTCGAGCATATTGTGATTCAAGTATAAATATTTGATTGCTAAAGTTAAATGTTGTATTTGAATATGATTATTAAATATTTTGTTTGAAATGTTGTATTTTATTTTAATATAATTGTAGATTGTCTTTTAATATGTATTACATATGTATACCAAAATTAATTTGGTGTTAGTGATTTTTCACATTTCTACATATTTTATTAAATCGACATAAATTCTTTACACCCTGGTCAAATCATACCACTTAACAAACCTGCCTAATTGTATAAACCGATTGAACAACCTTGGTGACAACCACAATGACCAATAGCAGTTGGGTTAGTTAGTACAATAATAGTAGAACAACTTTTGGAAAATATTTAATACACGTATATAAGCAGTAAACAATTTTAAATCTTATTATCAAACTCATCCGCTAAGACCGTTTATGGAGCATTGAGCTACTCTAGTAAGTAGTAAATAAGCTAGTGTGTAAATTGTTATTTAATATTATTATTGTTGTTGTGTTTTCAAGTTCCAAAATGTATGTATCGAACGACGTCACTTATTAATTGTGTTCTTCGTTAGCTCCGTGTAGGGCTTCAAACTGAGAAAGTTGACTATTTCTCACCAACCAAAATGCGTTGTAAGAAGAGAATTTGTGGCACCCTATCATATCTTTATCACAAAACAGCCTCTCTCTCTACTCTATTATCCAATCATATTCCAATTGATAAACATTTGATTGGGGAAGCAGATAGTACAAAATCCATATAAGTATTAAATCTTACAAAATCTCATATCTGACCATCTAAATTTATCTCATCCAATGATTAAATTAAATTAAATTAAATTAAAAACAACACTAATAAGGAAGGGAATCAAGAGGAATGACATGGTAATTTCTTTATTTTTTCTTGTTTGGCAGATCGCCTGTCACAAATCTCAGAAGAGAGAAGGAAGCCTTTTTTACCGGTCAAAAGCTGTTTTTTCAGAATGCGTTAAGGTGGAAACTGAATTTCTAGTAGCCACCGTGGCTACATCAGTATCCACCATTTATTTTCTTCTCTCTCCTCTTTTTTTTAATCTTACGGTTAAGATTGCCTCAGGATAATTTTGGAAGAAAAAAAAGGACCACACTTGATTATTCTATATATTCTACCCTAACCCTACTTGTACAGCCAAATCCGCCGTAGCCGCAAGCTCTCACCCTCCCCGACGATGGCTTAGGGTTTGCTTGTCCGACGACTCCTTCCGCGCCTCTTTCTCCGGCCACGGGCGAGCCACCAGTCGGATGGGTGGCGATCCGAGCACCGTCGCGCTCATGGAAGACCTTCTCCTCTCGCCTTTCGGCTTGCTAACACTAGTAGCAGCGGAGCTTTCTTCCTCCGTATTGTTGTTGCTACTACTAATCTCCTTCCCGACTCCATTTTCGATCTGATTTTCCACAGCACCAACTTGTTGCTGCTGATTGTGACGGCGAGACTCACCCGCTCCTCCACCGCCGGTCGGCCTCTTGCCGCTCAGCTCTTTCCCGAAAACGCAACCCATGCTTCATTCAAATCACATTCCAAACCTGAAAACGACCCATGCCTAGGGTTGTCGTGCAGACCTCTAGCAATCTTTAAAGATTGGTATGGTTTTTTTTTAATGGTAGTCATTTTTTTCCGTAGTGATTTTTTTTTAAACGGTAGTCATTTTTCCCCCGTAGTGGTAGTGTTATTGTCGTATTGGTATTGTTTTTGGTTGCATTGGTATTATGTTTGTCGCATTGGTATTGATTTTGTTACATTGGTATTGATTTTGTCGCATTGGTAGTGATTAAATCTGCAATGGTATTGATGTTTTGTGAAATGGTAGTGTTTTTATTTCTTGAATGGTATTGATGTTTTGTACAATGGTAGTATTTTTTTAATGGATTGGTATTGATTTATTGTTTTGTTGTTGCAGCGATATTAGTTTGGATGAACGAAATCAAGGAAAGATTGAGAAAAAGAAGGAAGAGAGATCTGGCTGAAAATTTGTGGAAGCGAGAGAAAGAGAGAGAGAAAAATTGTATTTAATATATTTATGTAATTTCCTAAAATGTAATTTATTAAAAAAGATCATTAATAAATTTTTTGTTATACCCAATTTGTCCTTAGTAATCACCATAACTTGTCCCTGTTTTTTTCCAATATCTCATTTTTCTTAATTGGATGATTTATCTCCTTTGCTTTAACTTGAAATTTCAAAATTTGTGCGTAGTTAAGATCTACACTATGATATTCATTTTGCTATATTTGAGAACAAAATATTAGCTCTTCAAAATATGTATTGGTTATATTATTATCGCTATAATATCTATCATATCATGATCTTACTACTATGGTAATACTAAATGCATATTATGATATGGTGATATAACAGTGATATGATGTCATCAAATTATTTTTCAAACATAAAGTCTCATACCGACATCATATCACTATCATATCATATATTATCACAATGGTATAATGATGCTATTATGATATAACAATTATATTGTCATCAAATTATTTTGACAAACGTAAGACATACCAACAAGGCAACAACATATTACTATCATACCAACATTATATCACTATGTCTATCATTCAACACCATACTACTATGATATTATAACACTATTAGTGACAATATCATGATATAACAGTGATATGATGATCTTGAAATTTTTTGATGGATATCATCTTGTAGTGCATAAAAAATTTGATATTTCTAAAAAAAATGAAATAGGATTTAAAACGAATGAGCTATCATCCATTAAATTTTTGGAGAAAATTTGAAATTGCTTTGATATCACACCTGAAAAATCAGCGCTACCCAAATATCATCCTAACTACCCAGAAAATCCTGCAAGCTCTCTCCTAACTTTTATTTTCCTCTTGCCCCTTCTTGATATGGACCATTAGATGTCTCTTTTCCAAATTACAACCATTAGATCAATTTTGTATTACACAAAGGAAAGATTTTTTTTACTGGAACCTATTTAAGCTCAACCGGGTTTATTTGAGAAAAAAGTTATATCTGAAATAGAATAATGTATCATTTTCAAAGTCATTTGTTTTATTTATATAAAGTTTGTACATATACTCAACCCAAAAAAAGTTTGTAAATATAATCGCTCAATTATATCAAAATGTTATAACTTCGATAGTTGGTTACGAACTCAGAAAAATTATATAAGACATACATTGTGTTCCCAGTTCCCACCCATCACCTAGGACGCCTAAGCGATGTCTAGGCGTTTTAACCCAAAATAGCAGATTTTAGTAGAAACTACATTTTTATAACACTTTTTTTTACTTTGATTCAAATGATTAATAACTTAGTTAACACTTGATAAAACAAAATATGTTATGATTTCCGAAATCACAACTTCATAAAAAGTTAGAAACACAAGTTGATAGAAACAACGAGCACTTAAAACAAGTTCATTCATCATAATCCAAATAGGTCCTTCCAATGACCACTTCATAATTCTAAAAAAAATCTCCTCCACGTCCTCCTTTTCTTGCTCCTTGTTAGACTCGAATGCTTCATCATGGAGCTCTCTCACTCTTACATTCCTACAAAATTCATACTGCTCGTGTGTTGTCGTCATTGCATCTGTAGCAACACTTGATGGTGCATCATCTCCTTTGTCATGCAAATCCTTGAACACATACATAAAATTATCATCCCCTACTTCAAGTAGGAAGCCTTGTGATCAAATGCATCGATACTTGGAAGAATATCAATATTCTTCTTCTCCTTTATTCTCTTGAGCTGGAGATGGCATCATTTTTGAAAGATTAGATGCAATTATTTTAAATCTTTGGCCCGCCAACCTGCTTAAGTGGCCCTCACTTTGCTTAATCACGCCTCACATCGATTAACCATGCCTAACTTCGTTTAGGTATTATGCACGCCTAATTGCCTGTCTAGGATCTAGGTGAGACGTTTTGTTGTTGCATAACACCTATGTGGAATCCCACATGCAAAATAAAATATAAATAAAAATGAAAGATTGTGAAAGCACCAAGGTATAGAAATAAAGATGGGAGAATACTCCTACAATAAAAAAGATGGAAGAATACAGAAGTGGAATGAACACAAATTCATATCATTCATCAACAAATCACAAGCTAAGTTATCAAGATATTGGACTTATCCGGACAAGATTTTAGGTTGGAAGTTAGTATTCGACCAAAAATTTGTTTCAAGCAACTTTCAACCTTCAAAAGAAGACACAATTGGCCAATTGGGACGTATGTGTGGATCAGGGTGGAAATCGGTACGGTATCGGTATTTCAATACCAAATACCAAAATCCTGAATGCTGAATTACACGCTAAAGTCAAGCCCAATCTCAATCCCAATCTTTAAATAATTTCGGTATCTCAATCCCAATATCTAAATATTTCGATATCCCAATCGGTATTGCGGTATCCCAATCGGTATTATCGAATTCGAATTTTTTTTGGTCGAACGAATGCGAAATTAATTATCTTTGTAATTAATAATTAAATATATAAATTAGATTTGATTGTTTAATTTAGGCCAAAGAGACTAAGCAAACAGTCTTGAGTTTACCTAGAGTTATGATATAGATAAGTAGAATGGAGGAGAGGTGACATCTCAAATTCTTGTCATTGATAATCTTTAATTTGACGAATTGGAGGCTGAGAGACGACTAATACTAGTGTTTGATTTTTGATTTTATGAAAATAAAAGGATATTAGGTGAGAGACGAGAGTGAGTTAAATTGAAAAGTCAAAATTGAGTTGGATGAGGCTTCTAAGTTGTGAAAGAGTGAGTAATGACTAAACGTTGTGTGCTATATTTAATTAATTTTTAATTTTCGGTATTTCTTGGTATTTTTTGGTATATACCGATCTCAATCTCGTAATCCCGAATACCGAATAACACTCCAAAATGAATTCCAATCATAATTCCTAAAAAATAAACTGGTATTCGTTAATCCCAAATAGTGATAAATTCGGTACGGTATTCGGTATATCCCAAATACCGGTACCAAATTTCCAGCCCTACTCATGTATAGGGAAGTCAATTTGCAGCTGATTTCTTGGCTAGCAAGGCTCACGATTATGATTTTGGTACACATTTTTTCAATGTCAACGACAATGACCTTGTCCAAATGGATCCGTCTTGATGTAATGAGAGTTTTCCACGAATGTTCTATTTTTAATGTGAACTAGACGCATTGCGTCTATTTTTTATATAAAAAAGACACAATTCAAAAAGGGATCATTTTTGCTCTGTGTAATCTGAGTTAACAAGTTCGATACAAATTAGGCCTTCTTTTACAGTTGCATGCAGCTTTCAGATCAACGTGGCGAGCATTAAATATTGATGGACATGGCCACCAAAAATTGCATTCAACTTCTGCGGTTGGCATTATGGGCAGGCAAGAAAGATGATGCTAGCTAGCACCACAGCGACAGTTATGAAAGGCTCATTTCTGCTCTGCCATCTGATGAGTTCGAACAAGTTCGATATAAATTAGGCCTCTTTTCAGTTGCAGCTTCCAGATCAGTTTGTTGAGCATTAAATAGAGATAGACGTGGACACAAAAGATGCACTCAGCTTTTGCAGTTGGCATTATTGGTAGGTCAGAAGGATGGCTAGCTCCACAAATACAGTTTCAGATTCCCTGAACTCCCCATCTCATCCCAGTACAAGTGAAATGGCTATTGCTTAACAACAACTGTCGGCATATGATTTGAGCAGTACTTCTGCTCATTTTACCGATTCCTTAGGTCTTTATTAGACGTCTGTTTCAAGTTTGGAACACATGCACTCACTCTGGCTACGAGGGACGGAGCCAGGAATTTAGGTAAGGGGGGGCCAATTAAAATTTTTAGAGGTGTCATAATATAACGTAAAAGAGAACTTATAGTTATCCGGTTCTATCCATATATGAGTTCTTTAAAATTATTGAGACAATTCAAAATACTATGTAAAGTAAAACTTATTATGCTATTTTTTTACAGCATAAATTACTAATGGAGAAAGAAAGATTGGAAAAAGAACTTCAATCTTGAGCAAATTTTGACATTATTAGGAGAAAAGTACACAAAAATAATGAAATTTGCTAACAAAAATTGTAGCCTTTGGAAAAATTGGTGAAAAGGACTTCAATTATAGCAAAACTTTGAGAAAATTAGGAGGAACAAATGAATCCAAATGTGAAAAATGTAGGACTTGGAAAATCTGGGTATGAAACATTAGGGAATTGGAAAATGCCATTTGTCACCAAATTATAGGAAGAATTAGCAACTTGAAAATTTTGAGGATGAAAATACACAAAATTGAAACTCTTGGGGCTAAAATGAGAATTTATATTGGAATATCAGCAACCTACCAAAAAGAGTCTCTACAAACCTTCGACCAGCCTACTTGAAAGTTATAAGAGAGATTATTAGACCATTAGACTACAGCCTGTATACTTACCTCATGTTGCATAATTAAGATTTAGAACTTTAGGCGCTGGTTCCGTCCCTGCTGGCTACCGTGTTGACGGTTTTCTAGAGGTCTGAATCGAGGAAGAATACAAGTAGTGGTGACAATGAGGTGGGGAGGAACGGGCCGAAAGAAGATAGAAGTAGTATTCTGTTACGTGCACGTTTTGTAGAATACGATTTAGGGAGAAAGATTGGAATAGGAATAAGAAGATTGGAGGAATAGATAGATTGAGAGAGAAGTGTTCTCCTTAATGGCGAGAACGGAACCCCTAAGCTTTTTTGAGGAAAGCCAACCTCCCAAATTAACACGTAGGTGTGTAAAACCCTTTTTTGATTATACTCGATTCCTCCCTTTCCTCTGTCCCTTTGCTACCTTAAATACAAAACTAATAACCCTACAAAATACTGAACTAACGGAAACAACAAAGCAAACCTAAAACTAAGTCCCTAATTCTAGCTAACCACTAATCCACTAATTCCCACTAATCACGTCATAATCCCCACCCATAACAACTCCTAATTAAATAATTATTCTATTAAATAAATGCACATGACATATTCATGTCTCGTTCCATGTTATTGTGGGTGGGATATTATCCGCTCTATTATGGATCAGATCGAGTAAAACCCAATAAAATCGATTCAAATTGGTATCGCTAAATTCAAGTGGTCTGGCTCATTTGGTAACAGAGCATTCTGCTTCTATTTTTTTGCTTTCTCGACTTGTCATATTTTGCTTTCCTATTGGTATCAAACCCTAGACCCGGGACGAAGCAAGGCGCAAGTAGAATTTACCCGCTTTATCATATGGATCAGATTGAGTAAAACTCAACAAAGTGAATTCGAATTGTCATCGCTAAATCCAAGTCGTCTGACCCATTCAAAAACATAGCGTTCTTTTTTTTTTTTCTTACTCGACTTATCACATTTTGCTTTCCTATGGGTACAAACTACAAACCCTAGGCACAGGGGCGGACCCAAGGGGTTTTACTATTAATAAAGATTATTTCTATTAGGCTACAATTCATTTATTGTTCGATTTTAAACACTGTGTAATAGTAAATTGACATTTCCTATCTTTAATTATTTTCAAAACCTAACAATTAAGCTAATTTCAAGTTAATCATAATTTGTATTGATTTTATGGTTGTAAGACAAATGTTAAAAGAGTCTTTTCGGCTTTGGGTTGCATTAATAACAAGTTTAAGAATCAAATATGCGATAAGTTCGTGATTAATTGTCTAGTAAGATATACAGAGACAATTTTTTGAGCAGTGTAGACACCCAGTGTATTCTACAATTATTTCTGAATATGAAAACACATCGTAAATTTTTTTTAACATCGTACGAGTCAGGTATTTTCATATATAAAAATTATTTTATTTTAATTTAATGTATTTTTTAAAAGAGGACACTCCTATTAAAAATTGTTGGGTCGGCCACTACCTAGAGCCCTAGACCCGCAACCAAATGAACAACATCCCTTCCGCACTAACTCGGATTTCTACGGCTGAGTGCTTCCCAAGTTGCACCAAATTGTCCACCAATATATTGAAGGTTTCGTGGTCATGTCCTTTGGCTACATATTGCCATATTGGTACATAGATGGCACGATGCCAACTTAATTGGTGGATGGAGTCGTACAATAGCAACGTCAAGGCACTCTTGGAGGAAAGGAAGATCACACATCTAGCAGAATTTTTCACTCACTTCAAATGGTACATATGTTTTCTTTATTGGCTTAATTGCAAGTTTGGTCACTCGAATTGCTACAAAATTTCACGTTTGCCACTCAAATTAATTTATTCTATTTATAGTCACTTAAATAAGGTTAACAGTCCAAGTTTGGTTACTGGCCGTTAATCTCCGTTAACTTTTGCTGATGTGGCGGTCAACTCTTATAGTTGACCGTTAAATTCCACGTCAACTATTAAAAAATAATAAAAATTCGACCTCATTTCCACAATAAATTATAAAATAAATAAAAACCTAAAAATTATAATTATAATTTTTATTCCTATAACATTCCCCATCCGTTTCTCCACTTGCAAATCTTCATCGTTCCCCCAAAACCCCCAAAACGAAGAACCTTCGAGGTCCAGGCCATGTCCGCCGAGAAGCTCCCCTTCGTCCTCCCCGCCGCCCATCTTCTCTGCTAGCATCCGCCACCATCTCCACATCGCCAACCTAACCCAATCGAGGACGATTCTTCCTTCGCGCTCGCCATCCGTCCATGGATAACCAAGTGAACGGGATGTCCTTGCTTTGAGATTTGGCCGTTTTAGGGGATCAATGTGGAAGCCGGTGCTGGTGGGTTGGGCCTCCGAGTGGGCAATTTAGCCTTCGCTGCTGCTGCAATTGGGTTTGGAATTGGACATCCAGATGGGTCCGCTAAGGAATCCTCTGTGACGGACCATCGTGGCGCTGACGCCGCCGGCAATTCAAAGAAGCAGAGGGATTTCAGCTCCAAGGATGAGTCTTCTAGGATGTTTATGTTACTTGCAGTGGCAATGAATTGGTCTGTGTTCTGCTAGTCCCTCTCTTAATCTCTTTCTCTCTCTTGTTTATCTTCTTCACAATTTACCCAATTCCCACTGCTGTTTGACTTTGTTGAGGGAGATCTAGGAGGGAGGACTATTGGTCGTGGAGGGTGACGAGGGAGAGCTCCGAGTGCTTGTGGAGATGAAGGAATTGGGCAAGTGGGAAAGCGTTGTAAGGAGGAGGCAACGGTGACATCGTGATGGCGGAGGAGGAGGGATTCGGGGTTGCGCGGTGTCCTTGCTCAGCATTGGATCATGGGGAAGGGTGAACACGCGTTGGTCCTCACTTATGACGGCGTCGCTGTCGGCGCCGGTGGTGGTCACCATCACCACCACTTCCAGTCGGAAGTTCATGCCGCTGCCTGCCGCCATCCCTTCGTCGCGGCCTAGGATTAGGGATTTGAAGGCTAGAAATCTAGGTCGAGCGATGGTGAGAATGAGGTAAGGTTAGTTCGTGAGATTTAGGAAATTAAAATAAATAATTTTTTATTTT
Organism: Linum tenue; assembly: GCA_946122785.1. Taxonomy (NCBI): domain Eukaryota; kingdom Viridiplantae; phylum Streptophyta; class Magnoliopsida; order Malpighiales; family Linaceae; genus Linum; species Linum tenue. The sequence continues at coordinate 63,144,455 of CAMGYJ010000006.1, read as the reverse complement.
TAATGATAGTGATAATGAGGTGGAAATTATAAAAAAAATATTTTTTAATTGTCACGTCATACATTTAACGGTCAACTATTAGAGTTGACTGACAAATCAGCAAAAGTTAACGGAGACTAACGGCCAGTGACCAAACTTGGACTGTTAACCTAATTTAAGTGACTATAAATGAAATAAATTAATTTGAGTGACAAACGTGAAATTTTGTAGCAATTCAAGTGACCAAACTTGCAATTAAGCCCTTCTTTATTACTATCATTTTGCCCGGCCGGCCGGTTGGCAGAGTGAGTTTTGTGACTATACTGATTACTAGTTAGCGGCCCGGCCAGTTGGCCGGTTGTGTTTTTCAATGGCATAAACAATGATAATAAGTGTTCGAATGAAGATTGACTTTTTTGGGTAGCCACTCCATGATCTATCTCCATAATTCATTTGTTGAGTTCTTCAATCCCATATTTTGGGAAAGCGGCAAAATTTTGAAAAAGAATTTACAATGTCTTTCCAAGTTCACCTAGTAATTACTGTTAATGTTCCTCGAAAATCTCCAGCAAACACAACAGAATTTCCTCCAATGATCATGTACTCGCTATTTGGATGTTTCACATGTAAATGTATATGAGAGTTCTATCCACTACTTCAATATTATGTTTATAAGTCACATGAGCTTCATCGCGCATAATGATAGTGGCATTTTGAATCTACTATGATAACTCGCTTTCTTTTTCATTATGACATGTCGATATTGAATCACGGTCTATTGGAATATAAAATTGAGAATGAGTTGTTTGACGTCCAACTATTAGCAGAGCTCCAATAATGAAAGAAGCAGAGCACCACACTATTCTGTTTCTCACTTAGTTTCAAACAAATAACCTTCCAAATAAATATTTTTCATGTACTCATAAACCTATAAAGTAAGAAGTAGTTTTCAAAAAAATATGGCATCTTGATATAATGATTTACAATATCTATCCAAGTTCCCCTAGTAATTACTGTTAATGTTCATAAAAAATCTCCAACAAACAAAGCAGAAATTCCTCTAAAGATCATGTACTCACTATTTGATGTTTCACATGCAAAATTTCTCTAAAGAGTTCTATCCACTACTTCAATATTATGTTTTATCAGCCACATGAGCTTCATCCCAAATAATAAGAGAGCATTCTGAATTCACTATCCTAACTCGCTTTGTTGTTCAATATGATCACATGTGGATTTTGAATCACATTCTACTGGAATATAAAAATCAAGAATGAGTTGTTTGACCTCTAACCATTAGTAAAGCTCATATACTGAAAGAAGCATTGCACAACATTATATTCTTTTATGTCTTAGTTTATAGATAACCTGTCAAAGAAATGTTTTTCATGAATTAGTTTCCATTTTTTTCATCAATTTCATCTAATGTCCGTCTTTATTATGAATTCAGTTTTGTAATACAATCTATAGAATTACTTCATTGGATCTTCTGAATTGTAATTCAAATTCTTGGCAATCATTCAATTATGAGAACTTATATCGTACCTCTAGATGGAATAGGCAACCTTTGAAAATCAACAAAAGACTTCCAATATTTATGGAATCTATATCCATCAAGCATATATAACTAATGTCTACAAAGCTGGAAATTTGATAAATTTAACTTCCTTTTATGACATGAATAGGATATCATTGCTCTATAATTCCCATATTTCCCCTACAAAAATTGCATACCACGCATTTTATAGTTCAAAATAATTGTGCCAAACTAATTCCTTATCTTATAGGAAAAAACCCCAGAAGAAAACTTCTTTCAAACAATCACACCACTCATCATCATCTACCAATAATCCGAGAGCATAAGATGCTTTTAGAAGGAATCATGAATACCAGTAGTAATTATTCTAATTTCTTCATAATAACGACAACCCTTTAAGAAATGTAATAACAAATGAAGATAGAATCTTTCTATCTATAATGGAGAACACTAATATAATCTTCCAACAAAAAATGGTATTCGATCTTCTTCATCTGCCACAATTTCAGCATTCTATCCCAAATGAAATATTGAGGAAACTATTCGGAAATGTATACATTTTCATGACTTGAAATTATTAGCATTGATTTCCATTCATGCTCATAGCATTGATGTTTTAACACTTGTAATAGCTTTTTCAAATTTTTTGATCTCCTTTGTCAAAACTTTAGTATCCTTTTGTAAATTACATGGTATGCGCAACACAAAAGGCTAAATACTGCTAAGATCGAACTTAAAAAAATTTATATCGTGCAGATGTGATGTAATTATCAGTCTATAAATACTTTAATCTCATAAATACAAACACCATTTGCTGAAGACTTCCATTGGTCTTCACTATCGGTTGGATTAGATATCAAACCATTGCTTAGTCTTAAGAGGAATTAGGAGTGTTCAAATGGAGTGGTTACTGTGGTAATCATTTTATCCCGTAGCCTTAGGATGATTTGGATAATTGGTGTGGTTTGGTTATATTTTTTTAGTTTGTTTAGTTTAGATGACTTGATTTCAGACAAATCTAATATAACCAATCAGAGCAACTAATCAATTATACAATTAGCCATATATAAAATATATTATATATTCCATACTTAATATTTTGCATAATCACTGAATTTTCAAATGTTCATTCCTTTTGGAGTGTAGGCAACAACATGTGCATGAGATCCAATTTTCAATAAAGCTCATACATTATGTTGGATAAAAATATAAAATGAAGGCTTTTCGGCCTCTGATAACTGCTAAGAGACAAAGCAATTAACAAAGACACACCCAATTAATAACCTCCACTATTGGTATATATTAATTGTTAGGTGGCTTTATAAGATAATTAAATTAGTTGTATGTATTTATGTAAAAGAGTAACTATGTATTGATTGTTATATTTTACTTATTATATATGTGTATATATTATGGATTGATACATTAAAAAGAGTTTTTTTGGCGTATTAATAATGTTGTTTATAATGATTAATTTGATTAACCAACTTACCAAACATATTAAAATTTAGTTTGGTTAATTTGATCTATTTGATGGAACTATTGTATTTTATATTTAATAGAATTTAAACTTATTTAATTTGATAGTTACAATGGTAACCATTTGAGCACTCCTAGTAGAAACGTTGACAAATTAAATTGTAAGATGCACTGAATTATGAAAATAAAAATAAATGTACTTAAATTCAAATTTTAAAGATCAAATTGTAACAATGTTTTAATTTTTGGATGATTCTCTGCCTGTAATATATATCAAGTATAAAAATCCCAATAATGATTGCTAATAATAACATGAAAAATATTTGTGAAACCTTGAACATAATTATTTTGTCATTATCTGATTAACTATCATTCCTTAACTATGTATTGCTGTGATTCTATTTCACAATTGAATAGCAAGAAATTGTTGTATAAAAAACCACATAGCAAGGGATTCACTACGTTCTTTTCTTGGGACGGATTCACTACTTTGTACCTTCAATAATTCTTAACAATTCTTGACATATTATATAGTCAATACCTGCAATAATTACGCAAAATGATATTTTCATGCCTGCAGGAGAAATGAGGTCAGGCCCAAAAAGGATGTTTTAATATATCATATATGTGATTTGTTTTTTCTTTTGCCTATAAAAAATGATGTTCGGATTTGGTATGCAAAAAAATTAAAGAAATCAGGTCAGGCCCAAAAATTATAGATAAGCCCACCGTCCTCTGATTTATTAAATGTTGGAAAGACCAAAATACCCCTCCTTAGTATGCGCAGAAGCCAACAAAAAAGCAATTAGGTGGGTGCTCAAGTAGAACCTCCTTATATTGATTGGAGGATGTAACTTGAGCAAGGTCGTCAAGCTGATTTAAAATGTTTAGTCTATTAACAAGTAATTTCTCCTTAGATATTTCAAGAATTATGAATAAATTAAAAATTGTCACAAATAAATACTACTACAAATAATTTGACTTATGAGTCGTTTGCATTAGTCATTTACAAAATGATTCATTTGCTCAAAGCGTAGACATTTGAGAAATGTAGATATTTACAAATTTATTATTTTTTTTAAAAAAAAATTGATGAGTCATTATTAGGGGTATTAGGCTATACACTTATCTTGCTAGAGTGAAACTATTAGGCGTATTAGGTTATACAGAAGAACAAAAGAAATGCTAAAGTGAAATTTTTAGGAGTATTTTAGACATTTTGTTGCACAAATCGTGATTCAATCATGGATGACATTTTTTATATGAAAATTTTAACATATAATCATGTTTGATAAATTTGTGGAACTAAAGGATATGTTTGATGTTTAAAAATAAAAATAATAAAGGAATATATTTAATAAAAATGTATTGTAAACGAGCATATTATACCTATAATTCTTGTTACAAATATGTCAATAAGATGGTTTTTGTAGGAATGTCTTACATTATGATAATTGTTTGTTCATTCAATAAATCAATAATGAATATTGTTATTCAGCGTTGTCTTTTTTCCCCATAGGTATCCCCGCGGGGAAATAGCATAGATACGACAATATACAAGATCTTTGTAGGTCAGGCCATCAAATGGAACTAAGAAGAAAAAAACGTTGGTTGACAAGGGTCTTTTGTGCCACGGAACGGGTGGTCCTGTTATACTTTCACTGCGCGAAATGAAACGTTGCACGCTGAAAAGATGTACTCAACACATGGATTTCCTTCAGGATAGCTCCGCCCATCGCTTGCGACGAGTCCCTCGCATTAACCAATCGTATGACAACATGTGCATCACCACAAAATAAAATGTTAGTGTAGGAAATCACCAAAACAACAAAGAGTATCACAAAGAGCATAGAGCTCAATGACGATGAGTGAAAGATTACTCGACTAGTCGCACAACGGTCATATAGAACAATCATATGTTCTGGAAATCAATTCTGCTTCAAATAAATAAATCAAATAAAAACATGTTATTCAACGTTGTCTTGTCTGTATCTTTCCAACCATGAATCACGAAGAATATTGTTATAGCGTTCTAGGCAGCCGCAGGCTTCTTTCCTAGTTGTAGTAAATTTTTTTACAAGGATGTGAAAGCTAGAACACAGAAAGTCGCGTTCATATGCAAGAAATTTCTTCTCAAGTTATCTCCGCACAACTGAGTATTGACTACTGAGCAACCATTAGAAAAGATAGGCACCGTGCAACTCGACCCCAAAAAAAAAAAGATACTTGCACCAATAATACTCGATTTATTTTCTCAAGAAGCATCTAGCTCAAGTCACTTGAGCTGTGAAACTTATCAATAATGTGATGAATTGAGATTCTATCTGGCTCATTCCAGTACATCATCAGCTGTTATCTCTTTCAGAACTATGATTGGAGGAGATGCAAAAGCAGAACCACACAAAGGATCGATCGATCATCTGGAAGTGGTCATACACATAAATAACATATGTAAGGAATAAGATCACCGTGTAATAGTATGTTTCATTTCTCATGCATAAGAATGAATAACCTTCTGGCCTCTGCTCCCTCCCGTGTCTTAACAAATACACAGCAATCTCAGATTATCTGCACAAAATGGTTCGATAAATAAAGATTCCGCTCCGGTGACTACGGAAGGGGCGCAGCTAAATCTTCTTCCTTATTCCTCAAACATATCTTTAGAAGGCGGAGCTGGTGCCGCAGATGCAAAACCTGCAGCTCAATAGTTAAAACTTAAATATGAGACCAGAGTGGAATAAGGGTAAGGATAAGTTGCATATAAGTAGCATGCAGTAGCCTTTTATCAGTTTAACTGGGAAATATTGGGTGCTGATCTGACTGATGCAGTCTTGGACTTCTTCAGGACAGGGAGACTTCTTTCAGAGGTAAACTCAACCTATCTAGCTTTAATTCCTAAAGTTCAGAATGCTGATTGTATGAAACAATTCAGACCAATCTCTTGTTGCAATATACTATATAAGTGTATAGCTAAGGTGCTTGCAAACAGATTGAGAGAAGTCCTCCCTGTAATCATTAGCCAGAATCAATCTGCCTTTATAAAAGGTAGGTTAATAAGTGATAATATCCTTCTAGCTCATGAGATGGTGAGATTATATAGTAGAAGTCTGTTTCACCTAGATGTGCTCTGAAAGTGGATGTGATGAAGGCCTTTGATAGTGTAGATTGGTACTACTTAGAAACAGTCATGACAGCTATGAAAATTCCTACACAATTCATAAAATGGATTTGGACTTGCCTGCAAACTACAAAACTTAGTGTCTGTTTTAATGGGGGATTGTGTGGTCACTTCTCTGCACAGAAGGGGTTGAGGCAAGGGGACCCCCTTTCCCCATATCTCTTCACAATAGCCATGGAAGTTTTATCTTGTATGTTTAATAGAGCTTATGCTATCAAATCCCTTCCACCTCACCCACAAACTCACAGAATAGGGCTTTCCCACTATGCTTTGCTGATGACCTTCTGGTCTTCACAAAGGGGACTCCAGAGGCTGTGGGGCAAGCAAAAGCTATCCTGGACACTTTCTATTTGGTTTCTGGACTGAAATGCAATCCTTCCACCTCACCCACAAACTCACAGAATAGGGCTTTCCCACTATGCTTTGCTGATGACCTTCTGGTCTTCACAAAGGGGACTCCAGAGGCTGTGGGGCAAGCAAAAGCTATCCTGGACACTTTCTATTTGGTTTCTGGACTGAAATGCAATCCTGCTAAAAGTGAGGTATTCTGTGGAGGGGTGGAGCCTAGTGTTCAGGCCCTTATATCCTCTAGCTCAGGCTTTGTTATTGGTCAACTGCCTGTTAGATACCCGGGGATACCTCTCATAGCTGGAAAGTTGAACAATGAAGATTGTCTTGCCTTGGTAGATAAGATTACTGCACGAGTCAGGGGTTGGAAGGTGAAAACATTATCATACGCTGGTAAACTGCAGCTCATTTCTGCTGTAATCTCAAGTATCACCCAGTATTGGATGGGGATTATTCAACTCCCAGTCAAAGTTCTAAAAATGGTTGAAAAAGTTTGTTCTGACTTTTTATGGAGTGCAGAGGAAGCTTGGAAAAGGGCCAAGGTTCTCTGGCAGGTGGTTGCTAGACCACAGAAGGAGGGTGGCTTAGGTTTTAAGGACCTTCGCAGCTGGAACATGGCTTGTCTAGTCAGGCATCTTTGGGCAATTTCCTCGAACTCTTCTTCTCTATGGGCAAATTGGGTAAGGCATTATCAACTCACCTATACTTCCATTTGGGACATCCCTCTTACCTTACCCTGTTCTTGGGCCTGGAGAAAGGTATTGAAACTAAGGCCAATTGTAGCACAGCATCTTAGGGTTAGACCTACTGGGGTGTATTGGGATGACAGTGCAATGGCTAGATTCTCAGTAAAAAAAGTCTGGGAAACTCTTCGACCCAAGCATGAGAAAGTTCAGTGGTACAAGTTGGTTTGGAAGTCATTGGGGACTCCTAGAGACAAGCTATTGGTCTGGTTAGTCATACTGAATAGGATTTCCACCCTTGATAAAGTGCAGAAATGGAACAGCTCAGTAAGAAATATTTGTCCTTTGTGTTCCTCTATGGCTGAGTCAAGAGAGCATCTCTTTTTTGTGTGTTCTTACTCACACCAGGTTCTTCAGGCTGTGTTCCCACGGAGGAGTTTAGTAGGTGCTAACTGGGATGAGTCATTGGCTATTGCCATATCTCTTTTTCGATCTAAAAGCATTGCCTCTGATAGTGGCAGGCTCCTATGGGTCATGGTTGTGGCTGAGATATGTAGAGAAAGGTGCAGAAGGGTTATGGCTGGTGAGATGTTGACAGTAAGTCAGTTGGTTAAAAGGCTGCAAGGATTGCTACAACTGCTAAGAAGTGGCTTCCCCCCAGTAGAAGTTGCTGTCACAGAAGACTATGTAAACAGTTTAGTGTAGTTTGGTTGATTTTTTCCCTTGTTGTTTTCCCTGTCGTTTTGTTCTTTTTGCTGTTGTAAGGTTCTTTTTTTGTGCTGATGTAACTGTCTGTTACTTGGTTTCCAGTTAGGGGGATTCCAAAAAAATCTCCTTTCTTGATGAATAAAGCATCTTATTCATAAAAAATAAAAAAAAATAAAAAGTAGCATGCAGTAATTCAGCAACAGGTCATTCAGTTAAGTATGCGTTTAACTCGGCTAATAGATCAATGGTCACTCCTCCAGTAAGATATATTGAAGTGTTTTTTTATACCAGATTAATATGGTAGGAAAACCTTTCTTCGTGAAAGGGATAGACACCAATTGGATTCTAGATGACCAGATAACAACACAACCTCGAACAAATGAGTAAATGGAAGGAAGGCAACCAGATAAACAATGTTGCAAGAGGAGAGGGCAAATTGGTTACCTCTTCTTGGAGCAAAACGGGGAGACTTTCGATGGAGACAAGAGTAACAACCTGTTTGAGAAGTTCGTCTTCTTTGATACCAGACCATGTTTCAGGAGGCAGAGCCAATAAAAGTGCTGTCAGGACATCACTGCTAGCTGGGAACATCAGGTTACTAGAGCAACAATCACAAGACTTCTGTTTCTTTTCAGATGAAGGAACCAGGACCTCAAGTCCCTGCTGACTCCCACCATTGACAACTGTTGCAGAGACTACAGTGATGGAATTGTCACCGTTTTCTTTCAAGCATCTTATGCATGTTTCCATGCAACAGCATCCTTCGAAAGACTTCCCGGCCAAAATCTCGGCCCCTTGGCAGCAGAGCTTTGCTGCAATATCAGAGAGATCGTCATCACCTTGTCTCTTAGCTGCCATGCTTCTACAAGATGTTGCAGAAGACAAAAGTGTGGCAACGTGTTTGAAAAGGCCAGTGTCTCTCACTTGTTGCAGTACCTCCTCCTGTCAAAAAAATTCAACATAACAATCAGTTTCTTGCATTTTGACCCCCCTTAGTTAAGGAAATGTCAAAAGAAGAAAATGCCTATAGTAGAGGGTTTGAGTTTGTAAAGCACCTTCATGGCTAGTCGTCCTTTCTCCTCTTGGCTTATGTTCTCACCACCATCCTCTTGTCTTCGAACTTCAGCAATCCACTTGATGAAATCGCCAAAATGTGATGGTAAGGACACTAAGACGACTTGAAGTAGCTTGTCAATATCTTCCAAATCGTCAGACTTCAAGAGCACAGGAACTTCATCAATTAGATACTTGGCGAAGCCACTCCAACTCTCTTGCTTACAGCTCTGTGTATTAAAAAGTAAGAAAATATATAATACAAGAGCACCAAAAATTTGAAATTTGCTAGCATTTTCACTCCCAAAATACTAATGAGGAAAAACAGTGTTGCCAAACTATATTATTATCAGAAACTAGTGGTTCAAACTGAAACTTCAGAGACCAATAACTAACGAGGAAGTGGTGCCAACTGTAAACTTACAAGGGTATAAAGCAGTCCTGGCTCTGTACGAGGCCGTGATAAGAGTATGAACCTGTAAGATCCAACAGTTACATAAGTAGAAAGGGGGAAAGGGACGTTAAAAAAAGTGATGGCCCTGTAACCAATCATCGATCTGCTCTTTGTTGTAGTCTCCAAAGATATGTAGAGCACTGGACATAACTGAAATGAGCAGCTAAGTTAAAATGATCATACAGAATAATGCAGGCTAAGTTAAAATGATAGAACCTAGCCTAGTGTGTGTGAGATACACGACCAATATTCTGCTAGTTAAAGGAGAATTATGTCAATGGTAAAGCACTATGATGAGACAAAAACATATCACATGAAAAAGTGATATGCAGGGTTACCAAAAGACAAGGTTGTTTTGCAATGAACATTAGTTCATTGCATCAGTACATTCTGGCTTAGTTTCCATCTAATAACTATTTTACATGCTAATGAACATTTATGCACTTTTATTAGACTCTCCGCTCAGTAATTTAGAAGAGGCTCAAGCTATTAAAAAGAATATAAGATCCTACCCTCTATGATGTCCAGTTGTCACGTCAATTGCATTCATGGCTTCCCAGAGAAGACTTAGTGGAACCCAGTGTGGAGGATACTTAAATCGTGCAACATCCAAAATCAAAGCCATGTCCCTTCCAGCATGATAACCACCAATAGGTGAAAAATGACCAGTCCCTGTCTGAAATTAAAGAGGGGGGGGGGGGGGGGGGGGGGGGGGGGGGGGGGGGGGGGGGGGGGGGGGGGGGGGGGGGGGGGGGGGGGGGGGGGGGGGGGGGGGGGGGGGGGGGGGGGGGGGGGGGGGGGGGGGGGGGGGGGGGGGGGGGGGGGGGGGGGGGGGGGGGGGGGGGGGGGGGGGGGGGGGGGGGGGGGGGGGGGGGGGGGGGGGGGGGGGGGGGGGGGGGGGGGGGGGGGGGGGGGGGGGGGGGGGGGGGGGGGGGGGGGGGGGGGGGGGAGATAGAGAAATAAACAAGCCCCGTTAAGCTCCTGAACTGAAAATAGGCAAGTTTCATGACTAGGTCTGCAATCCAGTAATAAAGAAAATGGTAGTTATCCATATTTATAAGTAATCTTGCAAGCCAAGCTTTCTGATAGCATTATTTTCTTCCCACTGACAGAAAAGCTCAAGTCTAACTTCTGTTAATATATAACCAAGAACAGAGCTAGGAGAGTGATTTCTACGGGACAATTGAATAATTCATTTGCAATTATAAGTTTTACCACATTACATTGACAAGCACCAATCTGGCATTGGATAAGAAAAAGGATCCATAGTAAAAGTTTTAATTGCTTTAGCAAAATATTCAAGCCCTAGAATACTGGCAGACCTCAGATCAGTACCAGTGATGAAGAGTCGCTAAGATAGGGATCCGCAGCTAAAGAGAAATACCTGTTTAAAAACCCCTCTATGATATGATGAAATCACATGGCAATTATCAGAAGTGGAACATCTAATGACATGTTTCGAAAGTCATCAATGGTGCTTTGAGTGGTCCGGAAAGCTTCAACTTTTGCACCGGCACATTGTCCCAAACAAACGACTTTTCCAAACGAAATGCCCTCTGCTTTAACCTTTTCCAAAGGCTCACAGCAATCCAGCATGGACTCGTCGAACCACCTCCACGGTCCTGCATCAAGGTCATGACGGTTCTCAATGTTCCCTATTCTATCCAATGTGATAGAACACGTGAATCAATTTTGAACGCAGGAAGAAGCAACTCTCTGCTATATAGCAGCTCTTTTTAAGAGACAGGTCAAGTAAAAATACAATTCAAGCCTAAATAAGGGCTACAAGTATACAGCTTGAGCAATTCATGTTAAAATCACATATCCTACCTGAACCAAGACTCTAGCCTGACGCAATTCTACTTGAGACCAAACTCACACAGAGCTGCAATCAAGAACCTATTGCTGCTGTTACCTTTCCATTTCCTCCCAGGATCAATTGCAAGTGCATTCAAGACCATAGAAAGGCTTGCCAGACCGCAGTAGGCAGGCTCAGACTGCGTCTGGAAGGACGATATCAACTTATAGAAACCTTCCATGGTTCCATTTTGAAGCGCCTCAAGAAAAATTTGCTGCAACTCCAAAAGAGCAAACAATTTGAGATCATTTTATCGGAAACCAAAAGCTGGTAAAAGTAGCCATGTTGCTCAACGTATGAAAACCGAGCTCCCTGACTAGTCATGACTATCGCCGCTGCAGACTAACCATCAACATCTACCTCACGACAGACGAAACCCTAATTCCTCGAAAATCGAAATGTGGTGGTGGGATACATACATAAGGAGAGGGACAATTGCAAAGGTTTACTCTACCTTTCCTTCGGAAGAAGCAAAATCGATCGCGGGAGGAGATGGGAGGATCCGACGGTACAGTCCAGCCATTGCCATAGTTCTGAGCTTCCCGAAGATTCAGCGGCGCGTTTGGAGGCGCAACGAACGGGGAGGGAAAGCAGAGTGATGGCTGATTCGAGTCTTCGGATTTTATGTGGCGGTGTAGCTGAGAAGGAATCGGAGATGCCGAAAGCAGGTGGACTTTTTGAAAATCGGAGTTTAAGAAGATTCGCGGTTTCCAGACGGCCACAGTCTAGCTTGGATTTCTAGTTTCCTTCTAATCTACAAAACGATATTCATTTTCAATATATCTCGAGAATAAACTTTGCATCACTTGTCACTTATTACAATACTCGTAAGCTGGTACTACTATGTTACACCTTCGTTTTTCACTTTATTTTAAAAATTGTGCATAGGAGAAAAGAGTTCATCGTTATCTATTGGATCTACAAATTTTAGAAGAACATTTTTCAAGATCAAATATACCACTCTGGTATAGGGTGGTTATTGGTGTTGAATGACAATTAGATATATTCATACCGCCATGATACACTTTCATATTATCGTTGTATAATCTTGTATACTAACAAACATTACCACTATATTATGGACTGGTAATGTAAATCACAATTCTTTTTCCAATATATATCAAAATAAAATATGATTTACCTGTGCGCAAATAAACTAAATTATGAATTAAAACAAAATATTAGCCCGTTAAACTTAATTGAGGAAAAATTAGTGGTCCTCTATAAATGGTAAATTTAGGGTTATGCATGCATAGGTAGAGTATACACACTATTCGTTCTCTAACTACTGCTCCCCAATTTTAGGCTACTACCAATATTTTTTCAATCACAATTGACATAAAGAGCAATGGACTGCTAAATTGCATGTTTGGTCACTTGAATTACTAGTAAAGTTCACGTTAGCCACTAGAATTACTGTATTTCATCCGTAGTCACTTAAATTAGGCTAGCAGTCCAAGTTTGGTCACTGACCGTTAGTCTCCATTAACTTTTGCTAATTAAGCGGTCAACTCTCATAGTTGACCGTTAAATAGGCGATGTGATAATTAAAATATAAATATAAAAAACTAATCTAATAAAAATTCCACCTCAATATCATAATAATTAAAAAATAACCTTAATCCCATTGTTGCAAAATCGAAGCCCAAATTCTTGAGCCTTAATGGGAAGCTTTAATCGGAGCAACCTCCCACATGCCGAAGGCCTGGGCTTCGCCGGAGGCCATTCGGACGAGCATGAATGCACCGCCACCAATCCCGCTCGACGCCGAGCTGACGACTCCCAAACAGAAAGTCGCCGCCACCACCGCGTTGCCCCCTCCCTGGAGAACGTTCCTCCCTATCCACGAACACCGCCCGTCATCCGTGACCACCACGCAGCGCCTGGCCGCGACTACCTTGTTCCTGAACCTGCCGGTGGACCTTTTACACAGTCTTGTACTCTCCAATAGCGAGTAGAAGTGTACTCGACGACCTTTTACATAATTAAGGTGGTATTCATAGTGATATACATAATCATGGCGATTTATGAAAACCTTCGATTATCTCAAAGAGAATCCATTTAACCAACAATTACTCTGTTTTTCCCCAGTTCTTAGAAGAAGCGAAGAAGCACAAGCTCAACTCCACCGCAACAGCGAAATCCATCGACACTATGCACTTCAAGCTCCAGAAGCCCCTCTGATGAGGACATCAAGGGGCCAATCACTCGAGCTAAGGCCAAGGCATTCAAAGAGAAGTTTGCTACCTATTTGGAGTGCTATTTTCGAGACATGGATGTGGAGTTGCTGAAGTCCAAAGCGTGTATGATGATTCAAGTCGTGGAAGAAGAAGGAGGAAGTGCTGAAGAGAAGGCAGATTGCAAGAAACAGCCTTAACGGGTTTGCTTAACGGGTCCAGTTTAACGGGTCTACTTAACGGGTCCAGACTTAACGGTTTGGGCTTAACGGGTTTGCTGGGCTGTTTCTGAGTTTCCTTGTTTTAAAGTCGGATTATGATTGTTTTTCCATGTTGGAGTCGGATTTGGGTTGTACTTTGCCTATTTAAAGGGCTGAACACGTTGGTTTTTTTTAGACAATTATCACCAAACTACTGATTTATTCAAGGCTTCTGGCGAATCCTCCTTTGAGGTTTCTAGCCCTACTTTCTTCCATTGAGTGAATTCTGGAGAGAGCTAGAGCAAACTCTTATCAATCCGATACCCACTTCGATTGTGGTGAGTTCTACCCCTTCCAATTGCCCTTTACTTCTAGTTGGGATTGTCCGATTGGTTTGACATACCAATTGCCCCTTTCCACAAGCAAGTTCTGTCCTATTGGAGTCCATCTTTATCCCTGTTCGTGATCGAGTGAAAGCTGCGTGACTTTGCTTGCATCAAGTGGTATCAGAGCCTGGTTTAAGTGAGTGGCGGTTATCTTGTGATTCTTGACGGTTATCTAGGGTTTCTGACCCGAATCTTGCGTATTCTTGAAGTTATCTTGAAGAAGAACTCGAATCTTGAGGTGGTTCTTGGAGCCTGAACTAATTTTCTTGTGCGGTTGGAGGCCTTTCTTGTGCCGCAAGATGGAGGATAGAGTCGAGGCTTTATCCACTCAATTGGGGCAACTTCTGCAAGCCCTAGAAATCCAAAGTGCCGAGAACAATGAGAGGATGGCAGCTATTGAAGCTCGACTTCAAGAACCTCAACCACAATTTCAAGTGGAAGCAAACCCGCAACCTAGAGTTCAACGAGAAGACAGAAGAGAAAATCGAGCATCCCCACCATTGTTCCATGAAGTGCAACGACACCAAGCAAACAGAAGGGGGGGGGGAATGCCGCGAGCAGTAAGGAGAGAACGAAGACCTCTTCGTAATGAGGGGTTCGAGGGGTTTGAGGAAGATGAGGGTGAGTTCAAGCAAGAAGAAGAAGAAGATTTTCGAAATTTGAAGATTTCCATTCCTCCTTTTCGTGGTACTACAAACCCTGACCACTACCTTGATTGGGAGAGGAAGGTGGAGCTGATTTTTGATTGTCACCATTATTCCGAGAAGAAGAAGGTGATGCTTGCTGCCCTAGAATTCTCGGAGTATGCTCTTATTTGGTGGGATCAGTTGAATACCAAGAGAAGAAGAAACAGGCAACGACCTATTGAGACTTGGTACGAGATGAGAAGCATTATGAGAGAGAGGTTTGTGCCTAGCTATCATCAAAGGGAGATGCACTAGAATTTACAACTTCTCCGGCAAGGCACAAGGAGTGTGGAAGATTATTATCAAGAGATGGAGACCTTAATGATCCGTGCCGATGTGAATGAAGACATGGAGGCCACCATTGCTCGTTTTCTGCAAGGTCTCAATAAAGACATTCGAAATGTGATAGAGATACAATCCGTCATTGAACTGGAGGAGTTGCTAGCTATGGCGGCTAAGGTGGAGAGGCAGCAAAGAACTCGACGAATTCAACCTTTTAACTCTACTCCACGACCTATGCCGAGTGCTGCCAATAATTCTAGGCCAAGCCTACCTTTCAAGGAAGGTCCGAAACATGCTGCCAAGGTGGAAGGATCTAGTAGCAATGTGAAGCAAGGTGGATCATCCGTGGGCATTCAATGTTTTAACTGCCATGGAAGAGGACATGTGGCTAGGCAATGTCCCATGAAGAAAACATTGATTCTCTTGGACAATGGAGAGTATGTATCTGAGGAAGAAGATGACGGAGACGATGTAGTTGGTTCACCGGAGTCGGAAGTGGATGAGTCCATAGAGATGGAGCCACCTAAAGGAGGCATGATCCGGAGTTGTGTTACTAGGAGGGTGTTAACTGCACAACCTCAGAGTGAACTGGAGCAGAGAGAGAACCTTTTCCATACTCGGTGTAAGGTGAAGGGGGAGCTGCTGTCCTTGGTTGTGGATGGAGGTAGCTGCACCAATGTGGTGAGTGCAGGCGTAGTGAAGGCACTCAGGTTGGATATTCATACAACTTTTCTATTTGCAGGATATTCATACAACTTTTCTTACTAATGATTCGTTTGGGGATCATGATTCGAGGCTAGACTATTCCATGAAAGAAGTTTAGGATCATATTATTCTGTTGATTTCTGTCAATTTACAAGGTACAAAACTACAAATATATAGACTCACAAGCTAGGTTTCTGCCGATTCCCCTTGTGCATGAGCATGGGCCTATAAAAAACTACATAACTAACATACACAGTATGCCCAAGGAGCTAAAGTGGAGCTAGGTTGAAATCAGGAGGGGTTGTAGCTCCCTCCCCCCTAAACTTTGAAATATAGGTAAAATTACATATAAATTTTACAAATATTTAAAAATTAAAATAGTCGATAAGGCTTTAGCCTCCCCTCCCTCAATTACCACAATTCAAGTTTTTCCCCCTCATTCAAATTTCTGGCTCCGCCACTACTTCAACTGTACCTGTACGTCACTATAACTCAACAACCTGCCAATCAAAGACTCTTATATCATATCGATAATCAATTCATCGAAAAAATTCCGATTATTATACCATAGGATTGGATAGGAGAACATTTAGGATTTTCTTCCTACGATGGATGGAATAGGAGTGGCCATATTTTGGCAGATATGGAAGTCAATAAACTGGGTGGTGCATGAGGAGAAGCCGATTACCTTTGCTCATTTGTCTCTTCAATATACTATTCAGGTGAAGAAATGGCCGCGTTTCCAGCTAGGGAGGCTCCTGCTGTGAGGGTACATGGTGGTATGGCGGTTCAGGGAGCTCAAGGAAATGGAGAGAGGATGGATTGTCGTGGCTTGGTTTGCGCGGTGGATGGGGCGATTGCTGCTGCCTCACACGCTGCGGTGGGTTTGGTGCTGTTCGATGCTACAGGGGAGTTGGCTATGGCAACTAGGCTTCAATATCTGGGGATCCAAGACCCTTTTCTGGCAGAGCTGGTTGCTATACGAGATGCGTGTCATTGGTGTAGTCAGATAGGTTTTGGTGATATGTTGATTCAAGGTGATGCCAAAGTTGTGATTGAGAAAATTCATGGCACTGAAACGCGGGATCGTCGGAGGTGGAGCCATACTTCAGGAAGTGGTAGAGTTGATAAAGGCTTGCCCGGGTTTTCAGTTTCGCTTTGTAGGTAGGGATTGCAATACGATAGCCTATTTGGTTGCTAAAAAGGTCATTTCTTTGTGCCATGCATTGTTGGGTGTGTTTGATTATCATAATTGGTTTAGGCCTGTTATGTAAAGACTACTATGTAGTTGATCTTGGTAATACAATGAGCTTATGACAAAAAAATATTATCCTTCTTACCAGTCATTCCTTAATACTGCTTACACATTTTCTAAATTTTGGCATTTTGTTATAACTAATTATATTTTAGTTAGATGCTTCCACACCGCTCTTCCATTTGCATTGTCCACATGACAACTCCCAGAATACAATTAGGTTTTCTTAATTAATGGCCATTAACATTTGTGGAACTCTTACCCACTTTAAGCAGTAAAAGATGACGCGAAAGGGGGAGAAGAAACAAAGCCCTCTAAATTATCTCTCTTGTTCTTGCTCCATTCAACTTTTCCAACCTTAACCTGTAATTGGATTTTTGCAAATAGAAAGCTTACACATTTGTAGAAGGTATGTTTTCTTCGTTAGAATTATTTTGAATCTTTTATTTTTTT
The DNA here is from genome assembly GCA_946122785.1 of Linum tenue. Lineage (NCBI taxonomy): Eukaryota > Viridiplantae > Streptophyta > Magnoliopsida > Malpighiales > Linaceae > Linum > Linum tenue. Next base: position 63,127,034 of record CAMGYJ010000006.1, on the reverse strand, counting down.
TCATTTTATATTTTCCTGGGTTTTGCATTTCTAGATTATTGAAGAATTACATAAGAAAATATTGGTGGGTGATTAAGATCCAGATACAATATGTCAATCCCAAACAACAAGAACAAAGACCCGAAATCGATGAAGGGTCTCTTAAAGGGCCTAAGATACATTTCTCAGATATTTGGTATGTACGTGAAAATGTTTATCAGTTAATTTGAAAACTTAATATTTTTTCCCCTTTCTTTAATAAATAAGCAACAGATTGTTTATTTATGTTTTCTGTATGTTTATTTTGTATTAATTAATCTCATTTGGCGGGCAGATGAAGAAAAGGAAGCGGAAATGCAGATTGGTAATCCTACGGATGTTAAACATGTTGCCCATATTGGTTGGGATGGCAACAATGATAGTCCTCCCACTTGGGTACTTCCCAATGCATCTATTACATAAATTTTCAAAGTTCTACCAATTATTAGATACTAATTGAATATGTTCTAGCTCTGAATTATTTCATATTCTAGCTATAATAAAGGTGGTGTAACCGTTTCAAACTATAAATTTATATGATACTACAATAGATAAATCAATGATTTTTTTTATATTTAAGCACACATACATAGTTACTAAATTAAAAAGTAATTCTTTTATTGTATATGTTGGTTATATATACAGATGACTGAATTTAAAGGACAGTCAGGATCTAGTTCTCCCAATGGGAATCGAGACTTGAATAATAATTCATCATCCTTGCAGTCTATCCCTGAAGGTATCCTCACCTCAAATATATTTTTTCTCCACATATTTATTCATCTATACCACTACTATTGTCATTTTTATATTCCTATAATGATTTCGTAAATATTTATAATAACTTTGCAAGTCCTAGCAATTGATTTGTAAGTAACGAATATTTAAAGACATACATCTATAATAGTCGCTATGAAAAACCTGACTGTGAGTATCTTTAAAACTTCTTCCTCCAAAATTATATTCTAAAACTAATAGAATTCGGTAAATCACCACTAGAATTGTCAAAATAGTTTGGAATAAGAAACTATTTGGAACAATGATATGATAAGATGTGTCTTTGTATCAATGATATGATATTATGATATGGTCATTGGGTAAATGATCCAACAGAGCATAAGAGTGCTACAACTTCTCCAAGAAGGAATGGTATCGTGCCACCGTCCGAGCAGCAAACAAAGTCATCAAGACGACGATCATCAGGCAACGGTGAAGTAGAGAACAAGCAACACAAACAAACGAGGAAGGCTTCCAGAAACACAAATAGGGAGGTCCAGAATCAGGCTGATGGTGCTTCCAAATCAACATCAAGAAGCAGTTCCAAGGATGAAGTTGATAACAAAGTCGAAGATGCTCATAAGAAATCAGGGCGGCGAAAGAAATCAAAAGAATTGGTTGGGGCGAGTTCCAAATCCAAGTCGAAAGCAACAACGTCGGGGATCGGAGATGGTCATAATGTCGTTGATGGCTTTAAGAGCGAGGTGTTGTCAGAGAAACAGAGTCATATATCGAATTCAATAGTATAAGAAGAGCGCGGCAATATATTCCCTTGAAGACGTTCACAAAGCTCAGCTTTGCATGTTATATGGAAACATCCTTTTTTTCTTTCACTGTATTGTAGCTAACTTGTGCGCTAGATTGCTGTTAATACGTATCTCTTATTCTAAGAATAGCAACACCAACACGTACACTATCTTTCTTCTCTTTTTTTTTTATAGAAGACCAAGATCATTTTATTCAACTGGTGGTGATAATGAATTTATCATCTTTTCTTAAATGTGAGATAAAAATGGTGGCCTTTCTACTCAAATATCATCTTCCCTTCCCAATTACAATTTGTGGGTCAAGAGGTGAGCCCGTCTATTAAAATTTTCTTTTTTTTTTATAATGGCGAAATAGTTTATTAAGTTTCAAAAACAAAAAAACAGAGCAAAAGTCAAACAAACACACTAACTACAGCAAAGGGGAAGCTAGCTGAACGGGTTCCAACATACAGACTGCCCAGCGAGTAGTTCCCCCAAAAGCGCAAAACAAATTCAAACAATTATAAAATCTAACAGACACCAAGCTCAAGGAGAGTTAAGCACCACTCAAAGTCAAAGCGGCATCAGTACAACAACCGAGCGAGACCCTCTTGCAACCGGCCTCAAATTTATCAAGATTCTCCAATGCTTTAGTGCTGCACTGCAACACCTGTTCTTGGCACCAGCTGCGTTTTTAGATTCCTCGGCCATTCTTCAGCAATGACTCTATCCACCTTCTTGTTGGCACATAACCAGTCCGAAATGTCTCGTCCAATTCTAACACAAACCACGATGACTGACTCCTCTGTATCTCTGAAAACTATAGGGTTAATACCACTAGGAAACCCGAACTATTAACTTTGTGTCATTTGTGTCCTAAAGTATTCGATATGACATTTGTGTCCTGACGTATGATAGTTGTGTGTCATTTACGTCCTGACAATTTCGTTGACCGTTATAGATAACGGTTGACCAAACGGTCAACCATAAAATGTTGACTGTTAATTACATGGCACATATGTGGCAGCCACGTAAGCGCCACGTCTGCTGCCACATCAGGTTGTTATTTTCAAATAAAAATTAACAATTAAAATACAAAATAAAAATTTTAACAATTAAAATTATTTTCAGCCACATATCCTCATGATATCTTCATCCCGTCAATTTGCCCCTTCCATTTTCCGCTTCTAGCCTGATTTCGAGCGACGGAGAAGATTGCGGAGAAGGCGACCGGCTCGGTGGTTCCTCTGTCAATCGAAGAAGCAGCTGGTGGGTGGGTCTCTGTCAATCGAAGAAGCAGCTGCAGTTAGTTCAGAATTCGCCGTCGCCGACCATATCTCTTCCTCCCAATTGCAAGCAAATCTGCCCTTTCTGCTTTCCGAAGTGAAATTGAACGAGAGGCAAAAGCAAATCCTCCCAAATGAAAGCAAATCTGCCTTTTCTGCTTAGCCCAAACTGAAAGCAACTTCCGGGGAAGAAAGCATGGTGAGATAGGGAGAGCTGATTGGGGAAACCCTTTTGATTACCGCCGGTCATAACAAATGAGGTGGTCAGGGAGCCAGTTGACTGAGATGCGGGTGGGAGGTTTGCGGCGACTCAAGCCTGGAGGCGGGGGCAGTGTAGGAGAGAGAGAGAACGAAACCGGCGGCGGTGGGGGAAAGATCTGCCTCCAACTCTACCGGAAGCTCTCCAGCAACCGCACCGCTCCCACCACTTCGGACTCTCTAGATTGAAGACGGGGAGATCGCCGAGTGTGCCGCCGGAGAGGACAACGGATCCATCCTGGAGGAGGCGGAGAGCGTCGCGACCGGCGGCTACGAAGACTCCGGAGCAGCTGTCGATCGCTCACCGGTGAGTAAGATCTTGGATTCGGATACGTCGCTAGAGGCCGTGGGGGCGGATAAGGCGAGCGTGTCGGAGTTAGGGTTTGACAGGGCGAGCATGGAAAGCGGGCGAGATTTGGGTGGGAAAAAAGGCGGATCCAGAAGGGATTGGTGGTGGAAACAAGATAGCGGAGTGGAATCGGAATCAGGGAGGGTGGAGAAGGATTACGTAATGTAGTGGATTGGAGCGGAGGTGAGGTGAGGAGGCAGCGAAGGGGAGAGCTGACCAGAGTTCCTGGAGGCTCGGGAAGAAGAGGAGAGGACTTATCGCAGAGGAGGAGGATTTTTGTGGTGGCAGAGGCGGTGGCTTTCAATTTCTCAATTATGTTCATTTTAATTATTTTTTTAAGCAATAGGAAAAATAAATAAATAATAATAAAAGTTCCACGCCAGATGCCACATAAGCGCTGACTAGACTTTCTGTTAAAAACTAACGGTCAACTCTAACGAAAAAATAGTTTAGGACACAAATGTCATATCGAATACTTTAGGACACAAATGACACAAAGTTAATAGTTCGGGTTTCCCAGTGGTATTAGCCCAAAACTCTATTGTTTCTATCCAGCTTGAAACAATATTATGTTGATCTCGGCTTGAAACATGCGAGCCAATTCCTTGAGTGAGAGTTGAGCTCATTCCCTGGTTGAGAGTTTCAATTATCTCATTCTCACAACCGGGCTCTGATACCACTATAATAAATCAAGATAATTAAGGAGGATTGAGTGGGATTGAGAGGAGAAATTAGGGTTAGGGATTGAGGATTGAAGAAGAATTGGGAAAGAATAGAGAGAAGAAGAGATTCTTTTTTAATAATCCTAAAGGAATTCTCGCGTCCATATTTATAGAAACTAGACCCGAAATCCTAATATTAACCCTAATTCCTACTCGACACCACTTTGTCGCCCAACCTTACCAAAACTAAAAATAATTATTATTATATTTGTACTACCATCCCAAGTATAAATGTTACTTTGGCATTTTTATGCAATAAAAGCATTTATGTTTGGGGGAAAATCAATCATAATAGTACAACTATTTTATACAAAAATATATAAAAAATATAAGAGGAGAAGAGTAGCGTTTTGCAGAAAGAAGCAGAAGTAATACAATGCATAATGTGTTGACTTTTGATTTAAGAAGTTTTTGTAACTAACTTAGTCAATTGAATGTTGCACTTACAATAACTAACACGTATGTGTTTTATCGCCTCCGTCCCTTTGTCTCCGTATGCTTCTATTTGGTCAAAAACATGTTTGTTGTTAATTTTTTTATGAATTGTGTGTTAATTAATTGGAAAGAAAAAGAAGACAGAAAAAGAGAAATATATCACTATTCTGTATTTTGTTGACATCCTAATTAGCCATCAGCTCACAGATTATCCATTCCAACTCTCACCTACAAGACAAAGTTGGGAAATTAATAGAAGCGTAAAAGAATATTAGTTCGGAAAGCTTTTGTTTTAATCTATACAATGGTTATGATAGAAATTCATTAATTTTATATGACGGTTTACTTTCTTACCAAGAACTTGTGATTTTCTCTAAGAAAAGGTGAAAATCTTGTGCAGAACTCCTTCATTTGTATATTAAGATCCTCATTCCCTCTTCCTATTACCTCCACAAATTTTTTCCTATCTGGTGCTAGCTTCATGACTACCTGTACAAATATAGGCAAAACTAAGATAACAGGCTTAATATATGTAAGTGAATGTAATTATATAAATGAAGACATAAGTTTTTTTATTATTATTTTTCTTTACCATGAAACTTGAACTAGCAAGCCAGTTATGCCATTTCTTTAAGGTCTTTGAATATGCAGAGGAGCAAACTTGTGACATTCCCCATTCAGGATGATCCAACATATTTTGAAACACCGCTATTAAGAAGTCCATTGCCCTATAAGAAAGTATGCATCCAAAAAAATTCATAGATAAAGATCATTGAGCTTTTTACGTGAATAAAATATATCTTATGTCTCACTAGTTAGATACACGAATTATTTTTTCCCAGTGACAAGCAATCTTTCACTAGAGTTGATTGGACGTGCTTCAAAAAATTAATGTGTATGTGACGTTGATTAGTAGTAAATATCATATGTTTACCTTGTCAACCAAAGTAGAGCGTTAGTACAACTCGAGGAAGATTTTGCTGTTTTGGCTTCAATCTCCGGCTGTACAACACTATGGAGGAAGTTGAACTTGGTTGGGTTGGACTCATACACAATACTCAACCTCTGGATCAGTAAACCATTAAAAAAATAGTTGAGAACAAATTTAGCAATAATTATTTGTGTCATTATATCACCAAAAGGTGCATAAATTATCTATGTCTATGTGCATAGATAAACAATAAAAGATGACATTCATCTCCAACACTTACATTTATATTTCCACCCACATCGGATTTTACTGGCGATAATGATGTTCCAAACTTGTCTGAAAAATGAGGAATTGGAAAGAAGAACGAGATCATAAGCAATAATGGATCATAACGAAAACAATGTAACTCATAAAAAACTTATTTATCCAACTTCCAACTTCTCCATTTTATGACCACTAATTTGAACAACCAAATTTTCTAATATGGGTGCTTGAATGGGGAAATGATTACTTGACATCTATTATGAAGGCATGACTACTTAACTAGTAGATCACATTGACAATTTTGACATCAATGTTTAGTTTCTTTCAATGTCTTAAAGAAGTGAAAGATGGACAAACAAGGAAGATATATCACTAAAAAAACTTTGAAATACTTAATTCTCCCTTACTTAAACCCTTTTAAGAGACCAAACATGTTCCATTATATCTTTTCTGAAATTCATGTGTAGATACACGATGAATATGTTTTTTAACTTCGTTTCACATGAGAAATGAAGCCATGTAGCTCGATGATTGATCATGTATATGTTCAACTCATATGATTTTTCATTCATATGGATTATGCCTAATTACATCAACTATTTTTTCTATCAATGACACATATAACAGAATGCATGACATTTGGTTTCCTTTATGAGCATAAATTCTTCCATTTAATTTAGATCTATTGATTGTTTTCCTTCAATAATAGACAAAACAAGAAAGATAGTTCAATTTAACTGAAGTCTGCATGCTACCATTTTCCTCTTTTCAAATTGTGTGTGGAAACATCTCATAGAGTTTGTCGTGTCTTTGACTTGTATTATAATATTCCATATGCATTCATCTGTACATAGGATGTTAATTATGATTTCTTCTGCCAACGACTTCTCAACTCTCTATTGATGAGGAAAATTAGGTCCACAACATGAACTCTTGTCTATAAAAGGCCGCCTATGGAGGGAGGGATATATATAACAAGCTAATTTTCTCTTCTAGGTATCTATTGTATTTCTTGTATATGAGAGTATGAACTATGAACTAAAAGTAGTATTACTCATTCTCTTCTACTTCGTATTTTCGATGGTTTGTTGTTTCTTCCCATCTTCGAGATGATTGTTTTTAACATTATAATATATATTTCACTAATTATAATGTGAAGTGTTGCAGCTTTACTTGTACCAAACTATAACCTTGAAAAGAGTTACTAGTCTCTATGAAAAAAATCATTAAATAATGATGATTGGTGACTGCAAAGTTTGGGTATAGGTGAAAATATGTTATTATTCTCATATTGTTACTGGAGAAATACATTAAGGTTTAAAAGTGAAAGAGATAGACAAGAAGGCAAAAAGACATGAATAGCTGAGAGTTCTTTTTTTAGGAACAACATTTGATTGTTACCTAGGACGGGAAGAATCATTTTGCACAAGTCCAAGAAAGGCTTGGTGAGAATTTCTCCCTGTTGAGACCTAACCTGCTTCATTGCTTCCAAAATGGGTGTAAATGCAGTTTCATGATCAGTTCCTTCTATCCTGGGAGTAGTACTATAGAAGCAACAATAATGTAATCTCATAGTTAGATTTTTTCTGTTTTATTTTTCTCTATTAGTTCGTCACATATAAAAAATTCAAACAATTATTACAATTCCGAAAGAAAAACCCTATTATCTTTTTCTCGAATTATAAAATGTATTAACAAGAGATTAGAGATACATAACTTCTTTCTTATAAACTAGGTTACATAATTTTAGTGACAAGAAAAAACTTACTCGCTCATTCCTGCAAGTCCTTTGAGCATGATTAGTGAATCAGTCAATCTAGCCCAAAGAATTAGGTGGAAGTTCCTGAGCATTTGAAACAACGTATAATATGATCTGAGGATACAGATAATTAAATAGGGTTTTAAAGCAATGATCGTGAAAAGGATTATTGGTAATTATAAGAATGACATGAATAATTTAAAAGAGAAATGGATGGAAGAATTCCTAAATCAAATGCGGCATGTATCGATCGGTATCTGTACATAATGGAGAACTACTGATGCGAAGAGAAAAATGATTCGAAAAGGGAATTAATATCTGGAGAAGAAGGGAAGCAAAAAAGGGGAAATTATAGGGATTCATTTGGAGATTAACACGTTATAGACACTATGTGATTGGATGGAGAGAAAGGGGCAAAATCTATAAATTTCATTGGATTTATGGTTTTACATTTTGGGGAATTATAATAATAATTTTCATGAAGTTATCTTTTAATCTTACTTAATTGTGGCACCAAATTTTCATTTTGGTTTAATAAACCATCTCCATAATTTTCACTTATCAAAGACTTAAGATCAAGACTACGGCATGCGAACTAATACCTCTAGTTATAGTTGGGTCAGGGGTGGGCAACGATTCAGTCCATATTGCACCAAATAGATATTTGGATAAAATGTATTTTGATTATATTTCAATCCTATAAAATATTTTAAATATGAAGGAAAAGTGGTCTGAAGTCAAATTTGGAATGGATCGAATCAAACCAATGAACCACGAATGCTTTTTATTCAATTCTAATCCTCATTTCCCATTTTTTTTATTTCAATCCTATCCTAATTTGATCTGATTCTAAGCTGAGTCGACTGATAGCCAACACTATGTGTACTACAAACACAAAAGTGATGTAACACTACAACTCATTGCCATTGATCTGCGTAATGGTCCATTCTAGTAATCGATTGAGTCAAATTCATTAAAAAAAAGTAATGGATTGAGTCAACCGATACCCAACACTATGTACTTCACCAAAACAAAAAGTGATGTAACGATACAATCAATCTCTATTGGTTGACATAATGGTGCATGTGGTGGTGGTTGGTTTACTGAAAACTAAGCTCAAAATCAATAAACTTGTACCGGGTTAGTTTAAACCCTTTCCATTCCACCATATGAAATTAATTTTTTTCTTTTTCTTTTAGGTAAATCATATACTGCTTTTGTGCTTCACATTTTCCCCCCTTCTTATTAGCTCCTTTTTTATTTTATTTTTATAAAAAAGAACTATAGTTCCACTCGACCTCCCTCTTTGTTGAAGATTGGGGGTAACCATTGAGTAGTTAAACCCACAAACCTGTCTAGATCCAACCACAATCGACCTTTATTGGGTAATATGATGGTTCTCATTTGTGTGTTGCACGTCTCAAATTTCAAGTGCAACTCATAATTTGTTAGTCATCTTATAGTTATTCTTCTGTAATATGAATCTTTACCAATGATTTATATGTCATTAGTGACTTACACTTCATGAGGCTGATTGGGACATGAATTTTTTTGATCATCTTTAACATTTGCGATTATGTAATGAGCATCATCCAGTAGTTTAAGCATATCAACATACAATAATTTGACATTCATGACTTGGTCATCAATCTTTTGAGAAGTTTTTCATTTTAGCACCCTTCCTTAACAATATTATTGTTCAAAACAAAGATCTTTGTGATTATTGTCCTCGAGCAAACAAAACTAGATACTTTTTATGTCGGTCACATTCGAACCACTTCTTGCTTTGAGTTGATTCATGTTGATATTTGGGGAAGTTATAGATAAGCTTCATTTAGTGTGAAAAATATTTTCCCACCATTGTGGATGATTATAGTGGGTATATTTGGGTTATCCTATTAAAATATAAGTCGAATGCCTCTTTCTTCAAGTTTGCAAATAAGTTTTCACACAATAATAATCTTAAGGTTTTAAAAATTCGAGCCAACAGTGGACCAGAGTTCAATAATACTGTACTATGAGATTATTATGCAAAGAGCGGAATGATTCTCCAAACATGTTGCACTGATACTCCCCATCAAAATGGAGTAGTTGAAAGAAAACATAGACAACTGCTCGATACAGCTAGAACACTCATATTTCACGTTGGACTTCCCTCTCATTTTCTCACAGAATGTAGTTTTAAATGTTTCCTGTCTCATTGATTGCATGCCTATTACTTCATTGAAGAATCAGACTACATATAAAATATTATTGGGAAAGTTGTCTCCATACTCTCATCTTCACGAATTCTTATCAGGGGGCTTAATTAAAAATTGACACCCAATTAGTGTGTTAAAATTCATATTATTGTTTCTCGTAATTGAAGTCTCACCCATTTAAAAACGCTTGCAATTTCAAACTGAACTTTACATTTATAAAAGCAAATCAATTAAAGCGCCTAAAGTCATTTCTAAGCCATATTAATTTTTCTGAATCCAAACATCTTAATTAGTTCTTCTTTTGCACTTTGGAGCATAAAACCTCTTCGACTAACCCCCCCCCCCCCCCAAATTCCTGTTACAGTTTATCAAGAGTGAAAACATCTCAATTTATGTGTGCAATACTTCCTTCCTTGGCTTCTTCTCTCGCCAACAGTCACATTGTTGAGAGGTCCATTTCAACAATTAAATTCGTAAAAAACGATTATAGAAATCATATGTGATACCAATTTATGAATGATTGCTTGGTAACATTTATTTAAAAAGGTTTGAGTTGCAACATAAGTGACGAATATACTTTATAAACTTCTTAGAATATGAAAATATGTTGTAGTTTACTATGAAACAATCAATATGTATACTTTATGAGGGAAATTTTATTATTTATAGGTTTATTTTTATTTTTCATTAAATGACCTTGGTGATATTTTTAGGTCCGCCACTGATTCAGGTGCCTTGTTTATGCCAAGGATAACCATCACAATTTGCACAAATTTGAAGTACAAGGTTGTGCAGGTATGTTTATGGGTATCATGCCATGCAATATGCCAATTGGATTCATGACCTTACCAACGAAGTCATATACACATAACACATCATGCGATGTTACATTCTTGGATTGTTTTTCGTTTCGAGCTCTACTCTCTAAACATGTACCACAATCAGAATCCACTTCATGGTTCAACATGGGAAATGATGTCTCTCATGTGGAGTATAATATTCTTTATTTTATTCATTTCTAATATCTAAGTGACATCATGGATAACAGCCCTTCTCCTTCACCAGTCACATAGTATGACATCACACCAGACAATAGTGATTTCTCACCAGCTTCCTATGATTCACTGGTAGGGCCCACTTCTTTAGCACCTATGTTATCATACTAGTCCCTATCCAACTCAGTTGCTCAAGATGGCTCTGATAGCTCTATCACTGTAAATCTTCATTTCTTCCTCTTTGTGAAAGTAATTAACAAGGTAATCTCCCTTGCGATGTCACTCTACCTAGCTCATTTCCCCGTCGACATCCACTTGAAAAGCATGCACTTATCATCTCTTGTCTCATAGTCATAAGTCTTATCTTGCAATATCATTAAGTTTGGTATAAACCATTGAAGGACACTATGAAAACTCATATCTCAGTCTTGGAAGCTAATGATTCGTGGAGTTTAGTTGATTTTCCACTTGACAAATGTAAGAGTGATTCTGTGTGGTTTTATAAGATCAAATATATCCTCATATAAAAGGCACTGATCATCACAATACTTTTGATCCTCTTACAAAGTTAGTTACTATTGGATGCCTCCTTTTAGTTGCAATCTTGCAGACACTCGTGAGTGGTTATTACACCAAATTGATGTCAATAGTGCTTTTTTCATTGTGACTTACATAAAAAAAATTTACATGAAGATTTTGCAAGGTTTTTTTGTAGAAAGGTGATACTTGTATTTGCTCTCTTCATAAGTCGATTTATGGGCTCAAATAGGTTTGTCCCAACTAGTATATAAGATTCTCCCATATTTTGGTGTATTTGTGGTATGTTATAATTGAGCGGATCATTCTTTGTTCATTTACAATTTTGGATCCTCTTTTTCTGCCTCCTTAATTTATGCTGATGAAGTTGTGTTAGCAAGCAGCAACCTTCCTTTCATTCAGAGTTTTAAAGTTTTCCTACATAACCGCTTCACCATCAAGGATCTGTGGTCACTGAAATATCTCTTGGAAATTGATGTCGTCAGTCACCCAATGGTCTAGTTCTCAATCAACACAAGTATGTCTTATACATTTTTATTGACTCTAGGTTTCAAGGTATTTGCCCCTGCTCCACCCGAGTTACGCAGAATCATCAACTTGGTTGTTTACATTCTCCTCGTGTTGAATATCCTTAATTCTACTATTTAGTGGGTCTTTTGTTATCTCACAGTCACAAGTCCCTACATTAATTACTCTATCAACTTAATTAGTTAGGTAGTTTATGCATCCACATAGGCACAATTGGATGCAACTCATCAAATTTTACTGTATCTTATACAGACCCCATGTGTGGTTTGTTATGTGCTGCTAATAGTTTTTTCAAGCTTATGGTGTACTATGATGTTGGTTGAGATGGGTGTTCTACCACTTCTCAATCTACACATCAATTTTGCCACAATAATATATAGGCAAAATACAGCTGTATATCCACAACTATCAAGTTTGTGACAAATATATCATAACTATCGAAATACACGAAATATCCAAAAATCGGAAGGTTGTGTGACAAATATATCCACTTCTGTCTGAAACTATAACGGCGTGTCAGACGGCGTTAAATTGACTAACGGAATGTTGAATCGATGCCATCTCACCTGCCACATAAGCCAAAAAGCAACCAAACTTTACACCTAGATGCCAAATAGGCTAGTTGAATAAAGGCAAAATACAGTTGTATATCCACAACTATCAGGTTTGTGACAAATATGTCCACCACTATCAGGTTTGTGACAAATATATCCACAACTATCGAAATACACAAAATATCCATTTCCGTCCACTCCGTTAACTCCGTCAGTTAACTTGATGACTGGACAGACGGTGGATGCTTAGTTGGCATGTTTCTGGTCCCACTGAATGACGTGGATTAAAAGAGAAAAAAATATAAAACCCTAAAACCCACAGACGGCGAGGCTAAAAATCCAAACCAGAAACATGTCCGATAACCACTGATCCTCCTCCGATCGACGCCTCCACCCCAAATAACCCTACCCCAAGCCCAGATTTCGATTCCAACCACAATCCCCAGCCATTGCCTCCCTTTTAATCTCACAGCTTCCATGCAGTCGGCGCCATGGTGATGCCAAGCTTGAATCTCAAACAAAAAAAAGCTTGAATCTAACCAAATCGCCAACAGATAAGACTGCAGCAGCGAGGTCTAACAGATAACGGTGTAAAGTTTGGTTGCTTTTTGGCTTATGTGGCATTTGAGATGGCATCGATTTAGCATTCCATTAGTCAACTTAACGTCGTCTGACACGTCGTTATAGGTTTAGACGAAAGTGGATAGATTTGTCACACAACCTTCCGATTTTTGGATATTTCGTGTATATCGATAGTTGTGGATATATTTGTCACAAACCTGACAGTTGTGGACATACAACTGTATTTTGCCTAATTTTTTTCCTCTTTTAATCCACGTCATTTAGTGGGGTCAGAAACACGCCAACTAAGCATCCACCGTCTGTCCAGTCATCAAGTTAACTGACGGAGTTAACGGAGTGGACGGAAATGGATATTTCGTGTATTTCGATAGTTGTGGATATATTTGTCACAAACCTTATAGTTGTGGATATACAGCTGTATTTTGCCTAATATATAATAAAGAGTACGAGAGCTTCAAACTTTCTGTGGAGTAGCCTCATTCATAATCAAATGAGGGAACCACATAAAATTATTATCATGTGCTTGTTTCAGCTACCTCATATTCCTTTTGTTCAACCATTTTTATTTTTTATGCACGTTTATAGAATTCTTATTATGTCATGTCCCACAGGGGTTTATTTTTTGATTTGCCCAAATCTTGAATAGTCCAATGAGCTTGTCTTTAATCTGAAGGCAATCACAAAATGTTGATTGGAAGTGTAAGGAAAACGCAATATCAAGAGAGAGCACTGAAAGGTTCACACATGATGACAACATGCGAAGATGATACAAGAGCTTCAAGATTGCTATAGACATGACATGGGCCAAAGCATGAGCTTCAAGAAAGTTTTGTCTATGAGGCTAGACATGGATTTGAGTCGGATGTTTGGTTTAATAGTGTGATTGAATTTCATACACACCTTGTTCATGCTCCATTGGATCAAGCAACATGATTATTTTTAACAAGAAACTACGAGTATTATGTATACGTCACAAAAGAGATAATAGTTAGTGGTTAAGAGTTGGCCAAATTCTAGAGGAATATTCCAAGAGGCTACTATTGCCTTGATAATGATACCTAACATTGGTTGAGCCCTTAGTTTTGACCACCAAAAAGAATTAGGAATAGAGCAGCAAATTTGTCAAGATTTTTTGTTCTAATTTGATACAACATGTATTTACTTTGTTTAGGTTACAACAACAGGGAAAATGACATATATACTGGAAAAAGTGAAACATAGTTGAGTGGAAATAAAATGAAATAGCTCCATCCAATAGATGGAAATGACACTCCCCCTTATACCTAAAAGCTTTTTATGAGGAATCCTCCAAATCCAAAGCAAACACCATGATACTATTTGTAACATTTGGTGGAGTACCCAATCTTCACTTCCTTGCCTTCCAAAGTTTTAGCTAGTGCTCTGCAGTAATATTCCATCTTTTATCACTTCTTGGCCTATCAAATATAAGTATCAATTCTAGTTTAACTATTTTATATGTACTTGCAAGTGAGTGAATAGAATAATGTGTGTCCGACCTAAGACTAGTGGTTTGTTTGGCCTACCAAATATAAAAAACAATTCTACCAAATATAGGCACCAATTCTAGAATGAATCTTCTATCAAAATCTCATAATATGTACGACTTAAAGGGCTATATGGAATCACTTAGACGAGCATCATGAAAAATAAGATAACTAAAAGCATTTGATGGCATACCTGGCTCAAGTACTTTTTGTGTATCTTCAAGGCCTCTTGACATACCTTCTTAGCATCCAAATTTCCTGTAGCATCGCCCAATATCTACAAACAAAAAATTAAAGATAAAATGAAGATGCATCTACACAAATGCATATGCTTTTCTACTCCTCACTTTTCCTTCTTTTTATTTTGGCTGACAAGGTGGGCATCAACTAAGACATTTAAAGAGAGATGGAGGCAAAAAGGATAACCTGGACAACATCATCCAGCCCTTTAGCTTCTTTCAAGATCTTCTTGTTCTTAGCCTCGAGAATGCTTGCCACTAGAAAGATAGAAAGTGCGCTATGTTGGTCTGTAATGCCAGTCTGCACATACTTCCTTTCAAACTTGCCATATTGTTGTAGTTGTTGCTTGTTATTTGATGCAGGTGCTGCTACCTCTTTCTCCTCTTCTTCATCAGCCTCTTTGGACTCTTCATACATGGTAAAGATATTTGGGTTGTACTCCATAGCCCACATCAGCTGAAACCAATCTATCCATAAATAAGCTTGACTAGGTAAAAACAAAATGAAAATGACTAGTTATATAAATATGAATAGACTTTTGAACACCAAATCTATCCATAAATATGAATAGCCCACATCATCTTGAACACCCATTCTGTCTTGGTCATATGATTTTATGTATTATTTAAAATTTAAACTTCATAGGATGATGCAACACAAAATTCAGGGCTTTTCTTACCTCCCAAAGATACAACGAGTCTACGAAGGAAAATTCCCTCCGGAAGAGCACCATCAGCATTCGAAACGCAAACAAATATTCACCTCCATCTAAATCTTCTGCAAATATCCAATCAGAAAAAAGATTTACTATGATAATAAGATCTCACGTCCAGTTTGTGCGTTAATGTTGTAGAAAAAATACTGTTGTGCTGATCACAACATTCATCCATTCATGTGGGTGTCAAGCCACTATTTATGCCTCTTGTAATAACAGAATATATTATCTTCACTATATAGGATATTTACTTGGGGGTATATGTGACAAAAAATGGGTTGATAATCACGATACAACAAAAGGCGTAAGATAATTGACATGGTAAGGGGAAAGAAGAAATACCTAGGTGTTGGTGAAGCTTTGGATCAACGGTTTTGATTACTTGAGAGAGTGTACTTAACTGAGTTTGTACTCCAATGGAAGTAGTGCTCGTCCTAAAGTTTTCCCTCTGTGGCAAAAGAAAAGGAATAGATCAACCAAATGCAAAAAAATATCTAGTGATGCTAGCGGACGGTAGAGCTGGAGATCCATAAGCATGATGGATATTGAACATCTTAATATGCCAAAGTAAAACAAGAATATCGCCCCTAATCATCAACAAATAATAGAGACAACTCTACTTGAGAACTCTATAGGTACCTTTCAGACATTTAACCATTAACCAACATGCTATTTTTTATTAAGACATTTCAATTATTTGAGGGGGAGGGGGGGGGGGAGAACCACAGTAGTATCATCACGTAAAAGGAAAGTACAAATACATTATTATAAATATGAGTTAATCATTCGTAAATTAATATTTGAGGTTATAGTTTGTCAATAAATTTTTGGATAGAAGTGCATACCAATCTTCGCATTGCATGCTCAAAACACCAATAGGCATCCGCATCATTTTCAAGAAGAATTACCATTGGAGAGCAAATATCATTCATACCTGCTCAAGAAACCACTTCAAATGACCACAAAAAATTAAAAGAAAAACTATACCAATTTTATAGGTTTATCGTAAGTCTACTCACCTTGCATGTAACCAATGTCCATATCAACCCAAGAATACACTGCTAGTATATCCCAAAGCTTGGCAGAATTAACTTCATTCTGATAAAACTCAAGTGATTGATCTGTGCGAACAACATCCAAACCTACAATTTCACAAACTATATCATTTGCCCTGAAAATCGTGAAGTGACCACATAATTACTTAAAAATTAGAATGACCAACATGAGCATGAAGTCAAAATGAGAAGAAAGGATGGTATTCACAAAAGTGAAGCAAATTACTAGATCAAGCCTAAGGAAAGACTAAATTAAACTAGGAAATATGTGTGCCATCAAGAACCAACAATTCTCATTAGATTATCCTATGCTTCTTTATCAATTTCTATTCTCATGTCTTTTTTCTTTAAAGTCTTATTTCATATGTTTTTCATTGAGTTCTGGCAACTACATCCGAATTAGAATTTCCAGCTATCTGAATGTGAATTTTAATTCAATCTCACATAAATAAATTACTATAAGTATCAAAAGAAAAAAAATCAAAATGAGCTAAATACCATCCTCTTGATTATCATAATATAATAGATTATTAAAGTCAAAATATTGTTGTAAAATCATAACCGGTTATAAACTGTCTTCTAGCAGCTTTGTGAATCCATGAACAAATTTTAGGAGTTAATGCTCATCCATTTAGATTTTTCATTAGAAAACCCTATTTGATTATCTTCCCATGGAGTTCTTTGAGTGATAGATTCTTCCATATAAAGAAAATTATATATTTAACGGGAGACGATAGGGTACAAAATCCAGAACTATAAAACCTCCATATTGTGTGTCTTACCATCCCTAATACGAAACTTACACCATAATACAATCATATTAAGGGACAGTATGATTCATATCAGGTATGGTAAGCCACGAGTTCTGTAGATTTTGTAGCTCTGAATTTTGTACCATAACAAATATCATATTTAATGTCATTTAAGCAATACAAGAAACCTAAAATTTGAATCAATCAAATAAAAAATAGTGAGATCTAGAAGCAATATCATACCAATTTGATGCAGAGTTAGCATCCATTGAAGAACTTTCTTATCAATAACAACATCACTTGCATGCCATCCCTCATCAGAGTCAGTTATTGGATGCCCATCGTCCCCAATAACCGGAGTTTTGATAAAACTTCCACTACCTATTATTGGACACATCTCTTTGCATTCTGCTTTCCAATTGTTATATTGCTCCCTAAGAAGTTAGTGTCATAAATTAAGATACACCTAAAACGTGAAACTAGAAACTACGAGCCTTCCGAATTGGAAGCATATAATAAAACAAGTGAAATTGCATATCATAGTTGGCATGATCTAAAAATGGAAATGACATCATAACAACTTGTTGGTCAAACACAGGAGAGGCCATGGAAAATTGCATCAGTAGACTACCGTAATAGTTTACGCATGCTCATATAATTATGTTTCAAAAAGTCAATAACCCAAATGACACATTTTCCTATTCTTAGGTAATCACTCCCAACAAGTTTGCCACAATTAAACTCGACATCATAAATAGTACGATAAAAGATGACAATATTTGCATTAACTATATGCATTATTTTCAAGACATAAGGACATATTTAACAAAATAATTGTAGAAATATATGGTGTCACTTTGATGAGGAAAATATACAAAATATCATGGTGCTACCTTCTGCGTTGCCTAATTTCATTTCGATCCTCAAATGTGCTGTTAGGATCAAAGCATCCCAACAAAAATTCCCACACTAACCCTTTGATGGCAGGATGAACACCCTAACATTAAAACACAAATTTTAGTAAAATCACAAACAATTTCTTTGTAAAGGAGTTGGGCATAAAACTGAAGAACACATAAGAGGCTTTCTTTGCAAATTTTTCAAATGGGTGGCATGGACAACAAAAGAGAGAAAAAGAACCATACCCCTCGTTGTATCCTTCTAAGGACCTTGGCAATATCCAGATGACCATCTTCAGAAAATGCAGCATGCCATCTTCTTGCGCTAAGGGTTTTCCCAGCCTGCATTTAGAAAACAGAAAAAGAGACGAAGGAAACAACCCATCATCCAGAATCCATTTAGCAAAGAGGATGGAGAACATATAATTTTCACATCCAACCCATCATCACCCATAACAAGAAACCCAGGAAACAAAAGAGGAAGGCATGTTTGAAGACTTGGTGTTATTATTATCCCCAAGAATAGAACAAGTAAGGCAGGGTAGGACAAGATAGACATACGCGAGGCCTAAAACGGGTCTTGGGAACATCAGCTTGGCATTCAGGCCTAATCGGATAAAAATCTCCGATCTCAGCATCTCCAGTTGGTATGCCACAGAGAACCATTCAACCTAGTAGAAAAATTAAATCTGCAACAAGCATATGTCGTCAAATCAAGACAAAAGGCATATCAAAATGTCAACGAGAAATTATTCAATTCCTCACATTATTTACCTTAATAGGAAGTTTAAAGCCCCCACTAAATGATAAATAAAATTGCGGGATCCGAAAAACAACAAGGAAGTCCAACTATGTTGAGAAGATGAACATCATTGTTGTTGCAACCTATTTTGAATTGAAATTTCTTCCTTCTTTTCTCTTTTCTTTTTGTTTTTTGTTTGGTGATAAAGAAAGAGAAAGGGGGACAGAATGAGAAAGAGACACTTCTAGATACGTAGTGCAAAATTGTTGTAGAAAACTAATGATGAATGGATCTCCGTCATGGGAGAAAAAAAAATGGTAGAGGAGGAAAACATCCCACTAATCTATCCCCATTATTAGCCTAATAACTTCTTCTTTTCACATGCCAATTTATTTCTACTCCTTAATCCATATAATTATTTTGATATGCGGCTGAATGAAAAATTAACCTTGTCTAATCACTTATTATCTAAGGAATTATAACTAATCTTATGCCCAATCATAAGATTTTTGGCACATAATAAAACCTACTACCGCCTTTGGATGAGATAACACCAATCTTATGATCAACATTAGTTATAGCTTACAAAAGGTAACTTCCCCTTACCAAGCGTCAACCAGATGGGAATTATAGACCACCAACCTAGAGAGGATCGAAGAGTGCAATAAGTAAACACTAGAAATCTACGATCAAAGTCTAAGAAATGAAAATACAATAAGATGGCAGGACTTAGATTTGAAGATGAAAAACAATTAAAATACTTTTGGCGGCAACGTCAAATCAAAATCTCTTTTGAGTGAGGCTGATGTAATGCAAAGAATATAATGATGATGTGTTTCAGTAAGAATACTTGTTTTTGACATAATTGAATACAATTTAACTTCTTGGAACAAGGGTTACTAAACACGGTTCAGTACTCTTTGAAGAAAGTTCAAACACAGGTATTCACCATTTTTTATGGTTTACCATACAAATTGCATTGAGTTAACCTACTCATATAGAGGTCCAATGAGAGCTCAAATATTACTAAATTTGAATAGAAAACTAAAAAGTTGGCAAATTGTGTGAATTTGTGATTTTTGTGAACCCTTGCTTTGTCATCTTCACATTCTATTTATATTCATAAGGAGTAACCATCTTGAAGAATCTTTTTGGCTAAGGTGGAACGACGGGTACCTTTTCAAGTGCTATAATAATGGATTGAGATAGTGGTCCCCTCCTTAATCTTGGCATCTTCTACTTGGTAGCTCCTCCTTAGATTTGGATCTCGTGAAATGATGAAGTAACTAAGGCATGAAGACCCACTATAATCACATTAGGATGGTGTACGGTCATAGTCCCCCAACACACTTTGCTTCATGATGAAAGATAATACCCCACCCTCATTGCATCAAACATGAAGATGGGAATGTGTGGCAATGTTAACCAATGGAAACCCCTTCCATCTCACGGTGGTAGCCACTACAACTTAGGCATATCGACTACATAGATTATGGTGAAAAGTCATAGTGATGGTGGCAAGTTTTACATCCCTA